>OY294036.1:12579017-15079017 GCA_958510855.1 Rhagonycha lutea | reverse complement strand
AGATTTCAAATTAAAACAAGCATATCAAAATTGTTTTAACGATGCTTACTTTTACAAAAATTTTCACATGGTCAATTCGCTCTAATAGATCGACTTTTCCAAGATAGCAAAATCACGTGATGCTGGAAGACATACTAAATCTTGTTTGTAACACCATTAAATGAAAATGATAAAGCTGCTTCTCAGCTGGAGCTAGAGTAATCACGCGATCGTGTACTTCCTCACAACAATGACAAATGACATTTTTTATAGAATTTAAATTTATCGAAAATATAAGTTTTAGTTGAAAAAAAAATTTATATTTTTTTTATGAAAATTTAACTAATCTGGAAACTTCCGATCTGCTTCTAAATTTGCTATCTAAATTGTTTACTTAGGAAAAATGAAATTATCATTTAATTTTTTAAATAAATATAATAATGTAATTGAAAAATAACTAAAATTGTTTATTTTTATAATAATAAATAATAATTCCTATTTTTATGCACTTTTGATACGTGGTAGAGGTCCATAATATGCATAATGCAAAGTCATGATTATTATCTATACAATAACAAAATCAAACAATAAACTATGTAATTCTTTCACGATTTTAAATAAATAATGCAAAATAACAAATTCTAAAACGTAACGCAATAACAACAAATCAAATTGAGACAATTCAAAAATGCTGCAGAATGTTACAGTTGTGAAAAATAAGTTTTCTGTAAATCTAACCAAAGATGGTTTGAACTAACCAATCAGAGTGAAGATTTGCGAAAATTAAATACGCGTTTTCTAGTAAATAACTAAATATGGCATCATATCATTTGGATCTATTATTGAAGTCCTAATTATGACGTGCACGTATAGTTAAAGGAATCGGACTTCGAAGCTTTCCTTCTCATATTTACCACCATAGTTCTAAAGCTTCTATATGATTTAATGCGATCAACTAATAATAATATTATCGGATCATTAGTTCCAAAATTAACTAAATTAAGAAATTAATTTGACTATGTTATAATGTTATAAAGACAGAAGGAGCCATATGTTTAATTGGGTTAGTGTGTGATTTATTTAGGGAGGGATTTATTAGTAAATTTATATTTAATTAAAAAAGTAATCATTTGTAACAGTAACCTACCGACGCATCCCTGTTTTTACCAATAATTTTACTTTTAAAAATAACAAAAATTTATTTAAGTACTTATAATAGGGGTAGACCACGGTGTGGAGTGATGTGATCGCTGGTTGAGTTACGGAGCGGAAATTCTGGGTTCAAGTCGCGGACTTCGCAGAATTTCTTAGCCCGGCCTTCCGGTGGACATCCACACGCCGTGATGAAAAGTTGTAGTAAAACGAGTAGCAAAAGAGGATTAATCCACCTTGTGAAATGGATTGCAAAGACTTCAATAGAAGTGGCAATATTCCGACAGGAATGGAAAAGCCATTGATGATGATGATAATAGGGGTACCGTAAAAGGAGACTGCTTTTACGAAATCTAACACTAAACTCATTAAAAACATCCCCCGAGGGTGATCCAACTCGGCAAATTGTGCTATTAGCAAGGGGTGAATCTCGCTTTTTTTTTCAACTCTGTCGTAGGGGGATGTGATGCCAAAATTGACTATTCCGCGCCGCGCTACGCTCCGCTCCGCTTTGCAGCGCTCCAGAGTCATTTTGACAACACTAAACTCATGAAAAACATCCCCCGAAGGTGATCCAACTCGGCAAATTGTGCTATTAGCAAGGGGCGAATCTCGTTTTTTTTTTCAACTCTGTCGTAGGTGGATGTGTTGCCAAAATTGATTCTTCCGCGCTACGCTCCGCTCCGCTTTGCAGCGCTCCAGAGCCATTTTGGCTTAAACTCCAATAACCATAATCTCCGGCTTATGATATAAATAGTTAACACATTGTTAAATGGCTGTTGGCGGAGTTCACATTTTGGATTACTGTCGACCTTTTTGCATTTGGCGGAGTTCACAACACTTTGGCGGAGTTCACATTACCCCTTATAACTCTGTACCTTGGAATGGAAAGGGCGGGAGTCCAAAATTGTCAAACTGAGATAAACGGCCATTACTGAATTTTCTGCTGGTGTAACATCTTTGATGATTCTTAAATACTATAACACTTTACATAAATTAGGTGGTGATAGAGGACACTTTTCTAAGAACAATAATTAACAAAAAAATTTTTATAAATTCAAACCCTCGAGAGTTAAGCCTCTTTAAAGCATTTTTTTTAATTTCCACCTTCACGTGGCCATAGCCCCGAAAATATTGATTTTTTAGTAAAAATGGTTTAGTGCTTTCTTAAAGAGCGTGAAATAATCTACAAACTAGATTCAAACCTTTTAGTGTCTAAAATCAACGGCTTTCGAGTTATGAATTAAAGTAAGTTAAAAAATGTCGAAAAATTTGAGCTTTCATTTTTTTTGGTTTTTTTCAAAACCCTGTATCTTTTAAACGAAACATTTTAAAAAAAATCTGATGCCCCTTTCCGGATATGAAATTTAACAGACTACAACTTTTGTCTAGTAAAATTTTTTGAAAAACCAATCCATTTCACAGAAAATCAGAAAATAACAAACAAGGCAGCTACAAAACATAAAATTAAATTCACAAAATTTTTTTTTTTTTTTTTTGAAAAATTATTTTATTAATTAATTTTAAATTATTACATTAATAAAGTAATTGTTGAAAATGACCACCCTCATTATCAATATACAGTCGTGATTGTTTTAATAGTTATTTACATGAAAGTCAGGAAAATGATATATTACTGACGAGGAGCAATGTTGAAATACGAGGCACTTCGTGCCGAGTATTTTAGAGCTCCGAGTAAAGTGAGATATTTTCCTGACGTATTTTGTATTAAATTTTTCCAAAAATCGTAAAAAAATCGAAATTTTAAAACAATAATTGAACAACATTTTTAAAATGAGCAAAAATCAAGTTTGTCAATGTGTCAAAACTTGAACCATATTTTTAAAATTAACAAAAATCAAGTTTGTCAATGTGTCAAAACACATTGAAAAAATCAATTACTGACATTACCTGACTAGTCAGTATAATTCAATTTCCCTGCGCGTAGATACGCAGGGAAGTGTTGTTTCTATGACGATTTTTGGAAAAAGATGTTTGTCAAAAAAAATCGAAAAAAATCGATTTTTCGACACTTTTAATCGTAGAAATTCGAATTTTTGACACATTATTTTCTAATTTTCTGTGAAATGCATTGGTTTCTCAAAAATTTTTACTAGACAAAAGTTGTAGTCCGTTAAATTTCCTATCCGGAATGGGGCGTCAGATTTTTTGTAAAATGTTTCGTTTAAAAGATACAGGGTTTTGAAAAAAACCAAAAAAAAGAAAAGCTCAAATTTTTCGACATTTTTTAGCTTATTTTAATTCATAACTCGAAATCCGTTGAATTTAGACAATAAAAGGTATAAACCTAGTTTGTAGATTATTTCACGCTCTTTTAAAAAGCACGAAACCATTTTTACTGAAAAATCATTATTTTCGGAGCTATCGCCACGTTAAGTTGGAAATTAAAAAAAATACTTTAAAGAGGCCTAACTCTCGAGGGTTCGAATTTAGAAAAAAATTTTTGTTAAATATTGTTCTTAGAAAAGTGTCCTCTATCACCACCTAAGTTATGTAAAGTGAGTGCGGGGACACCCTGTATAGATCAAGGGTGTCAAACTCATTCAGCTGCGGGTCATTTCCTGACGAGAAAAATTCTCGCGGACCGCACGAATAATA
Source organism: Rhagonycha lutea (assembly GCA_958510855.1). Taxonomy (NCBI): domain Eukaryota; kingdom Metazoa; phylum Arthropoda; class Insecta; order Coleoptera; family Cantharidae; genus Rhagonycha; species Rhagonycha lutea. The sequence continues at coordinate 15,075,267 of OY294036.1, read as the reverse complement.
AATTTTTAACCCCCTCTCAATTTTTGAACAAATGTCACACTGTTAAAAAGAAGTCCATTATTTTGGCGTTTACTTTAATGCTTTCGACTCTCTTCGCCCTCCGCTCTGGTCCCCTACGCTCCGGACGCTCTGAGCAGTTTTGACTAAAACTGTACTAACTAAGGGAATCCCTTAGACCGATTCTACTCGGCAAACTGTGCTACTGCGAAGGGGATGGATCTTTTTGGGAAGATTTTGCATCATCTGTTGAAATTTTAGCAGCACGGTCTAGTAAAATTCATCCAATTTAGTCAGATCCATATTGGGATCTAATTCGCTCGTTTATTGATTTAAAAGTACCACGGACGAATATGTGCGCCGGACTGATTTTGCAGATGTTTATTATTGTGCACGGTATATGGATGTTATATCAATTTCTTTAGTGTATGTAGTTTAAATTTGTGTGAAATTGGCAAAAATAAGCATAAGAACCTTTAGCCGGCCAATCAATTTGTGTAAATTTATTGATTTTAAATCATTTGAATTGTTTTATTTTATCCGGTTATCAGCAAACTACGATAGACGAACTTGGCGGTTATGTTTATTGCGCTTTATTTAATTGTTGGCCGAAAATTCCTTTAGATGGAGGATTTTGAGTGGAGCGTTCAACATGAATTGCATTTGTTGGAAGCAATGTTGGGACATAAACCAGTAGGTAACAGAATTTAAAAAATCTTAACCTCAAATTTGAAAGTTTGATTTTGTTATAAAATATTATAATAACGAATATTTTTCTTATGGTTAGGTATTAATAAAGGGATTCATATGTTATCGATTTATGACAAGTTTATCGAACGTGTCGGCAAGGAATTATCATCTAAACTAATATGGAAAAAATTGGACACAATGTACAACCTGGAAGCCCTCAATGAGAGCGAAGCTATACCGTTTCCCAACAATGAAAGCGATTTTGAATTGCCGGATTTAGATTTTGCATCATTAAAGAAATTAAAAGTTGACGACGTATTTAAGCAAGTCGTCCTATAAATATTCAGCCATATAAAAAAGATATTAGGTATATAAATATATGTTCCTATTAAATGTAAAACTAAAAACAGTTAAAAATTATGTAACTAACAATAAACCGTGCATTAGGGGAAATGTGTCTATGGTGGCACAGTTCCTATTTTGTCCTAGGAGACTCCGTAGATTTTTATTGTACCGGGTTTATGAGTGTTAATGTTTTATCAATCTTTTTTGTGTATGTAGTTTAAAGTTGTGTGAAATTGACAAAAATAAGCATAATAACGCTTAGACGCTCAAGCAATATGTGTAAATTTATTGATTTTAACTAATTAAAATGGAATTTTAAATTTTGCAGTAATTTGAATTGGTAGCTTTCCTTAAAATTTTACTATACCTGTCTAATAATTAAATGCATTTTTAATGTTTATATTCTGAATTCGATTATCATAGCAGACTTTGACCATTGATAACATAAGAACTGTGCATCTTAAACTATTTTGATTATATTATCAAATAATATATTGCAATTAATTATTAGCTTTCAAAAGTCATTTAAAATTATAATAATTATTGTGCCTACATAATATCTATTGTGTTTTTCACGAAAAAGTTTGATGGTCAGAATAGAAAACTGGTTTTCATTAAATTTTCATTTTGTAAATTTACCTAGTAATAATAATAAGCAATCCTTATTCATGTAATTTTACATAAATTAAAGTTGTAATGTATGTAAACGGCAGTTTCAAAATTCGAGCAATAGAAAAATTTTATTCGAATATCCCGCTCTATTTTTGAGAGGAGCTTCAGTGCATTTGTTGGATAAACAGAATATAGTCCAGTGGAACCATTCTGTTACAATAAAAAAACCTTGTCAATTTACTCCTTTTTTTGAAACAAAATTCGAAAGCTTTGTTTTATTTATATTTGTTAGAATATATATTTTGTCAACACCAGGCACCAGGCCTCCATGTTCCAAGATATATCACCCAGGCCCGGACTGTCTCGGTCGGCTAGTCGGCGATCGCCGAGGGCCCCGGACCCAAGGGGGCCCCGTAGTGGCCTCAAAAATAGTAGTTTATACTTTGGGGTAAAAGTGAATTTTTACCAAGTGTTCGAAATAGCGGAAACTGTGTTTTTCAAAAATCTTCTCTCTTGGTAAGGGGGCCCCTCCTCAATATCTAGCCAAGGGCCCCGAAAGGAGCCAGTCCGGGCCTAATATCACCTTACAGTTATCAACCAGTCTAATCTATTCCGTATCAAAGAGTAAATTACCAACGTGTCGTCCACAAACTAGGTCATGCAAATATCAAGGCAGATCAATAAAAACAAGAACAAAAGGGTGCTAAGTATTTTACCTATGGGGCATACGCATATCATAATAATCATTACATTACTGTAGATCTCTAAAGACCATGCACATTTTATTCAAAATTTAGGGATCCAACTTATGACAGTTGGCCATACTGCCGTACTAAGCAAGAACGTCGTATTTGCAAAACTGGGGTTCTTTCTTAGCATCTTAGCACGACAGCATAGTCTTCAGACCCTTCGGGGCCGTCCATTAACTACGTAAGGGTTTTGGGGGAGGGGGGCTATCGGAAATCTTACGTACCCTTACGTGGGGTCCTTATTATTATTATATTATTTGCTGGGTGCGTGACATCTGGCCACGTTTTTTTGCACAATTTTCCGCAGCGGACGCTGGAGTCGTTTTTTAATACTCCCACTATGCACTTCGCACTCAGCGAATACGGGATACGATGTATTCCTTACGTAAGTTTAAATTGAATTTAAAAATCCCTTGGTATTTTTTTGGTTTGTATTCCCTTAATCCCTTGGGGGGGGGGGTCAAATTAAGAAATTTGACATTCCTTTTTTTGAAAATTCTGAATATTGGAATTCGAGATTTCTTTAATATACGTATTACTAAATAGAATTACCAAAAGTTGACAGTATCAAGAAACAATTATTCTATTGAGCTACGAAGCTGAATTTATAAAATTCCAAAAATATATAAACATTTCTTGAAAAACATGTTTAACGAATCTTTTTAAAGAAGGTTTTACACCAACGTGGTGATGCTTCGCCTTAAGTAATTAATGGACGCTCCCTTTCCTGATTGCCAAATTTGTAGAAATTGCATTTTCTTTTTTTTTTAATTCGATCCTTATTTAATTAATTTTTGGTAATTAATTAAATAAAGGCGCTCCCCAGGAACGGTCAATAGTTACAAATCAAAAACCCTATTATTTCTCTAAAATCAAACTTGACAAAAACTATTAAAAAATTTAAAATTTCTTTTAATTATTTGGCTATAACCGCAAAGTTTTAATTTTTTAAAATCTTTAAAAACAGGATTTTTTATTTCGATACTAAATTTTGTATTAAATTTTGTCAAGTGTAGATACATTTTAATATTGAATTTATAATAACTCAAAATAATTCATGAATATTAATTATTTGAAGAAAATTTTTGTCTCCTCTGTACATAATTTAGTAACTTTTAGAAATTATGAGAATTAGGTGAATTATTAGCGAACAAATGTCAACTATTGGTACGTAAACGTAAACGCCGGTTATCAGCAAACTGCGATAAACAAACTTGGCGGTTATGTTTATTGCGCTTTATTTAATTGCTGGCCGAAAATTCCTTTAGATGGAGGATTTTGAGTGGAGCGTTCAACATGAATGCCATTTATTGGAATCAATGATGGGACATAAACCAATAGGTAACAGAATTTAAAAAATCTTAACCTCAAATTTGAAAGTTTGATTTTAATTTTGTTGTAAAATATTATAATACTGGATACTTTTCTTATCGTAGGTATTAATAAATGGTTTCAAATGTTTCTGATTTATGACAAGTTTATCGAACGTGTGGACAAGGAATTATTATCTAAATTAATATGGAAACATTTGGAGACGATGTACAACTTGGAAGCCCTCGACGAGAGCGAAGCTATACCGTTTCCCAACAATGAAAGCGATTTTGAATTACCGGATTTAGATTTTGCATCGTTAAAGGAATTGAAAGTTGAAGAGAAAAAGAATATTCAAAAAGGCAGAGAAACCCCCAAATTGACCAAGGAGGTTCCTGCTAAAAAGGAGGAAAAAACTCCTGTTCGCAATACCAAAGACGTACAACGTAGGGACAGTAAAGACAATAAAAATTCCGTTTCAACCAAAAAAGATATTAAAAAAGAACCGGAAAAACAAGTAAAGTCAATCAAAAGCAGACGATCTTCAAATACATCTAAGGAAGACACACCAAAAGCAAAGAACAAAAGTGAAGATACAACTCCCAGAACTGCAAAACGACCAACTAGAGCTAGTTTAAAACCTGACGATACTGGAAGTGGTAAAGCTAGTCCCGTAACAGTTGCACCAATATCTGCAAAAAGGCGTAGAATATAACTAGCAATGTTGGATTATTTCTCATCGGTTGAGAATAATTGTAACATAAATATATGAAACAAATATATCAAAATTTTGTTTTATTATGGAATAAAAATAAAAATTATTTATGTTTTCTTTAAGTAATGTAATATAAAAAGTTCAATAAAATATTTAAAGATAATATTGACTATTTACTCAAATTTATAGTCAAATACAAATTTTAAAAGAGCAAGGCTTTTGTTTCGCACGCAGGGATCGACTGTCCTAAATGCCAGATTATGACTTGTAGAAAATTATTTCAACTTACAGGTGCATGTCACTGCCTCCCCGCAATCGAATTTTTGGGTGAAACTGGTGTCAAATGTTTGAGCCTCGATGATCATCCAAATTTCAAGGTCTATACAATAACCCTCAATTTTAGTTCTATTTGATCAAATTAAAATTTTTAAATCGATTAAAAAATAAAAATACCTATTTTCCACCATTATTGATGTTATTAGAAAATCCCACTTAATGAAAACCAAGACTGACCGACAACGCATAGCCTAAACCGGTGGGTCTAGAAGCATGGAATTTTGCTCATGAGAGCACTAAGACCTGGTTTTATCCAAAAAGGATTTTAGTTGTTGCATAGTTTTTAGTTATAAAGCCCGATAGTGAAGGTGGGTTATGTTCTCCCAATAGATGGCGTTACTGTTAGAAAGTCCATCTTTAAGTTATTGCATAATAAGCAAAATAAATATTGAAAGCACGATTTCAGCCTCGAATACCACCGAAAAACTAGGTTCGACGGAAGAGGAAAAGGGCTGAACCTCTCCACGAAGACCGGGACTACATGACTTGTGATTGGGTGACCTTTTTGATACAAAACCGTGATCGCTCGAAGACTAAGGTTCGTAAACGGCCCCAAAATGTCGGAAAGACTTCGAACCCACGGCCGCGGACCTACAGGGTGAGGAACCTACAACCATTGAGAAGGTTTGTTTACAGCGGCATGAGGGTGCGTTTCTAATCGCATCCCGAGAGTTCTCTGTATCTTTGTTCTTCGTCCGTAAGTAAGGAAAGCAATACATTTTCAGAATTTCCAAAGAACCCATTGCGTTGAATAACAGGATGAATAATGTTTAGTATATTTTCAATTTTCTGGTAAAAATCTGCAAGATTCTATTAATTTAAACGAATGTCTCGGCTCTTCAGTATGGAAGGTTGAAGTTTAACTCGAAACCAGAATGGAGCGTAAACTTTCGTGATGTAATTAACTAGTTGCGACGTAAAGTCTTAAGATTATGTTGGCTCTGGTAAGCCATCTTGCATATGGAAGTTTTCTTGGGTTCCTTGAAGCTAGAGAACCAGAAAATATTACCAGATTCGATCGCCTGCACCATTTCTAAAATGTACTTTTGATCTGTGCCAAGATCATTATATTATTTTGCTCTCCATTTCGGCAAAATTACTTTTAACTTTCTCAAATGTCACCACAGAAAGAGTTTCACAGTGTTTCAACTGTTGCCCAATGACACCTTTAAGTCCGTGTGGACAGAAGCAAGTTTTTCTGATTTTCCAAAATTTCCATGCCACACACAAGCAGTTGAATGATGCATACGTACATATTTTATATAAATTCAAAACAATTCATTTTTCGCTCCACCCTAATGTACAGTCATCAGAATGCGTCAATTAGATCGAAATTTACGTAAAAATGTAAACTTTAAAATCGATTTTTGGTAAAAGTAATCAATATTTGAGATTTTCCTGACCTTAAACGCTTAATTTTAATGTTATCTATCAAATTCCGTTGAATTTTTTTAAATAAATATAATATCTTCTGTCGAGGGTTATCGTCCTACTACTCAAAAACTTAAGAGAAACCCAGTAACTGCATTTCACTTATTAGTGTTTTTCTGTAGGGTTCTTTAGTTACTGTATTATTGGGTGGCTGAGGAGTTTTTAAGAGTTTTCTATGTAGAAGGTCGAAATTCAATGTTTTTTTATAGTACTAAATAGTAGAAAATCACCCATTCATATAAAAAATCAAATTAACTTAAGCGTACAAGATCATTTTATTTTGAATACTTATCTAATACGCTGCAGCTCTGTTTGCAATGAGCCCACTTTACCCTATCGGCTATTAAGCTTTTTTACTTTGCCGAGGTGCAGTTAAATCTCTTGTATGTAGAAGCATATCGCTCCGTGTATGATTGGATTCTTCAAGCAGACCTACTTTTCAAACCAAATGCTGAATTGTTGAAAAATTTTAAATTCAATCCTAAGGTATCCTCATAAGTGGATTTATAAGTTTTTAGATTGATTTGCGGTGAGTGCATTTTCTTGCCTTGTTGGCAATTCTTTGGTTTTTTTGTTGACATCATAATATTGCGCAATATTGTACAATTGTGTATAATAATAATTATTAAAAAATACCAAAACAGTTGTCATCCTAAAAGGCTGCTTAAAACATGTCAATGCTGTAATTAAAATATGAGGTTCATTTTTGTTCTAAAAGTTTATTTCTGAAAATATAAATTAAGAATGAGAGCAAAAATCCTATTTAATTATTTTATGCAAATATAGATTTATTAAAATAGTGCAGTCAACAAAAAGGAAATAATAAAAAATTATTGTATAGACATGCGATTTATTGTTTCAATTGTAATTTCTTCCAAATAGAATTATAATTTACTTTGTAACAAAATATGCAAAATTTCAGTTTGAAAAAATTCATACCTATACCTATTATGGTACAAATCTTTAAAAGAAAATCAGAAATTATTATTTATTGTGATAAAACAATGAAACAATATTTCATAATTCGATGCCTGCAGGAACAATTAATTTAAAATTACAGAGCTAAAGTACTTTAATAAAATTTAACTAAATTCGTCGATGTATAACTTCAATATATAATAAACTAAAATAGTACGTTACAATTTCTTTAAATTAACAAATACTTTTAACAAAATTAAATTTTACTACTTTGTATTTTACACGAACCACATATTGCAATACCCTTAATTTTTTATAGTTGTAGGACCAAGTGAAAACAGTCCCGCTTATTTTCTAGTTAATATTGGAACATTGCAAGATGAATAAATTAATTAATTAATACAAATTTTGTTATTTGTTTTGTTGGTCAAATAGAAACAACGAAAATGTAAGAGTTGTGGTGGTAATTTTGATGGTAAAAAAATTACATTTTCAAAAACACCAATTACTAAAGATAGATTTCATAAATTGCCATTAAAAGCAAATTGTAAATTAAACCTAATACAAAAAATTGCGTTTCAGTCTATTTTATGGATTTCTTCATTGAGCAACTTAAAAGGAAAAAGCAACATAATTAAGTGGTGGTTAAGAACTGTAAAATCACACTCTGTTATTATAAAACTTCACATTGAAAAGTAATTGCTGGAAAATAAACAAATTTGCATAGCAGTGATGGTTTCGCCTTATCAATTGGTAACAGGATATACGAGGTGTCAATTGATGATAAGTTTTATAATAATACGATTTTACTGGGTTAGTCATTCGAGCCAAACAATTTTGTATAATAATAAAAAAATTAACTACAAAACTGACCATTCACATTCGTTAGTTTCATAGAAACTAATGTTTTCTTTTCGCACCCTAAATTTTAAATCTGTTATACTTTTCAATTTTGCATAATTTTCAAATTGTTCTGAAATTTTTGGAGTCACATTTACATGCTGGAATAAATATTTTAAAATAGTAAAATATACACATTGATTTTTTATAATATCATTTATCAGATTACGGAGACCAAACTATGCACTCTCTAACCGAAAAAAGTTACTGCCAGATGTTGCCAGCTAAAGAGGGACCGGAATTTGCTTGATTACTTAATGTCAAATTGGCGAATTGCTGCTGAACATTTATACTTTGATTAAAAAACGGATTAGCTAGAGGAGTTTGATTTGGAAACTGGGGCGCTTGCTGCATTTGATTTGGTTGTCCTACACCATTACCGACAGCTTGAAATTGCGTGTTGGGATAAAAATTGCTACCGTTTGCTACGGCACCATTTGACTGAAAGCCGTTTGAATGCGATGCAAATTGCAGGTTCATTTGTTGCTGCTGCTGTTGTTGTTGTTGCAATTGGAACTGATTACTTGGAGGAAATTGACCTGCTGTTGCTGGTTGCTGATATGGAAATTGACTATTAGAAAATTGTTGGAACTGATTTGCAATATTAAATTGTGCCGAACTGCTTTGCGTTGTAGAAACGTTTTGCTGAGGAAAGGGGGCAAAATTTTGAAATGCTTGCTGATTTACAAAATTTGTTGGTGCTGCTTGATAATTCGAACTGAAATTATTAATTGGTGGGGCGTTACCGTATAAAGCCATAATGTTGTCCTTTGTCAATTTAATTTTTTCCTTTTCGGTGGGTGCAGTTTGGTTGAAAAAGTTTTCCTCTTCGCTTTTCAGCGACTCTTCTTCGACCTTCTTTTTCTCTTCCGGTGCAGGAACTGCAGCCGAAACAAAATTACTAAAACTATCCTCACTATTTTGTAAACCTAAGAGATCTGCATTTTGTTTAGTTTCATTGTTTGTTGGTGCTGCAGGTGGTTGCAAAATTCGAACTGGTTTAGGACTTGCACTTTTAGGTTTAGGCAATTGCGGAACTTCGACATTCGTAATTTGTTTTTTACTCTCTAATGCAGCCTGCTTCTTACGTTTTTGACGTTCATTTGCTTCGTCAATTTCTTTCTCCCAATCCACTTTCGGCAAAGGCTGTGAAACCCATTCCCTTGCGATGTACTTTTTATGTTCGTACTTGGCTCTTATGAAGGATTCCAAGTTGGAATCGCTCTGAGGTCTGCGAAAGTTATCAGGCAAATTGGCTTCATACACTGCTCTCGCACGGGAATTCCCCATCTGCTGTAAAGAAACGACTTGTTCGGGAGTCCATGTATCCAGATTAACCGATTTAACTTTAGAAATGTGCACTCCTAAATTTCTATGAATGCCAGCACATCGTATACATAAAAATACCCCCAAGTTCCAGGAAGCCCATCTGGGTCCTAAAAGTAAGAAGAGGCAAATTGGTATATTTACCTTTAAGATACGTAAAAGCCGACGTGAAAAAAATCAATTCTTACCTTTTGAATCACAATCTACACAATATTTGTTGTCCTCGTCCTTTAATAAGCCGTTCAGTACAGTCTGGCATTTTTCTTGTATTTGCTTGGCTTTATCTTTTTCACTTTTTGTACTCATTTTTATACAGTAAACAATACAATATAATCAAAAAATAGAAAAACACCTGAAGGGGTGGTTATCACTAACCAACTTGAAACGTCAAACTATTTACTAGAAGCGTCGTGTACGCATGACATTTGTTAAAGTTCGACGTTCGATCAAACCGCGTGGGGCCATCTCGCTTTTCTTTGATTCAACTTAAATTTGAATAGTACGAATGAGCTAGACGGCCACGATAAAAATATATTTTCATTTTCTTCAAATCTCAACAGTTTAGCATGGTTGTTGGTGTCTCGCACTTGAATTATGTGTTTACAATAAAATTTTGGTCAATATTTCTGAGCAAAGAAGAGGGAGTACGAATAGAAAATGCTGAAAGATATGGAAGAGAATAGAGTGAAAAACTGCCTCAAGGAATTTTACATAGAGATAACTTCGACGCGGAATGGTTTAATCCCAGATGTAAGACTTTCCTTAAAATAGACAAGGTGATCTTGTTACAGATATCAAAGAAATCATACAAACTTGGCAAAAATATTTAAGAGAATTACTCAATAAGAGGAAAGCCGAGCTCTTCACGCCAAAAGTATATCATACAGCCGATTTACCAACTGAAGAACCAACTCTTGAAGAGGCAATGGAAGCAATAAATAAACTAAAAAATGCAAAATCGTCTGGAATAGATAACATACCTGCTGAAATTTTAAAACAAGGAGGACTTAGTCTCATAGGCGCAACTAGGGGGGGACGGGGGGGCTAAGCCCCTCCAAAATTCAAGTTAGCCCCCCCAAAATATCCCAATTTTTCGTTATTTTTACTAAGGCTGGGAATCAAAATCGAATATAATCAAATAATCGATTATTCGAATATTCGAATATGAATATTTTCTCAACGGCACTATTCAAATTATTCGAATATTCAAATTATTCGAATATTCGAGTAATTTGAATATTCGAATGATTAGTTGATTATATTCGAGTAATTTGAATATTCTTGTCATTTTTTTTAACAAATATTCAAATACAAAAATATTAAAAATTCCCAGCCTTACTATATACGGGGGTGGTTTTTGGGGTTCAAACCTTCAAATCCCTCCATAGGAGAGCAAGAGATTAAAAAAAAGGGTCTAAAAATGTTTTTTTGGAGCAAAAAATCGAATATAATCAACTAATCGAGTATTCGAATATGAATATTTTCCCAACGGTACTATTCAAATTATTCGAACATTCAAATTATTCATATGATTATTCGAATATTCGAGAAATTTGAATATTCAAATAATCATTCGAATATTCGAATAATTTGAATATTCTTGTGATTTCTTGAACGAATATTCGAATACAAAAATGTTAAAAATTCCCAGCCTTAATTTTTACCCCCTCCTTAAAAAAATTGTTTGAAAATATTTTTTTAGCCCCCCCAAACTTTTGACCCTAGTTGCGCCAATGCTTAGTCTACACCAACGACTGAATCCATTGATAATGGATCTTAATATGGAGAGAAGAGAAAATACCAAACGAATGGTTGGAAAGTATAATAATACCAATACACAAAAACACAAAAGGAGTGACCGGCTAAAGTGTTCCAATTATAGACATACAAGACATTAGCCAACATTCTTATGAAAAGACTAACTCCATTTACAGAGAATAGCATAGGAGACTACCAGGCGGGTTTCAGACCAAACAGATCCACTACAGACCAGCTGATTATCCTTAGACAACACTACAGAGAAAAGTTGGGAATTCAATAAAATTATACACCAGGTATTTATCGGCTTCCAGAGAGCATACGACAGCGTGACCAGAGCAAAACTCTGCAATGCCATGGCAGAGATATCCACCATTGCCTAGTACAACTTCGAAACTGGGGTCAATATTATACCTGCAGATAATGACATTTTAATAAAGTCATTGTCATAAAGTTGTTTCAAAATAAATCTAATTAACCTTTGAAACAAAACTAGTGCAGGTTTGAATCAAAGCTAAATTAATTGTGAAGCAAAACTAAAGAAGTTTTGAAACAAAACTAAAGTGGTTTCGAATCAAAGCTAAAGAAGCTTTGTAATTTCATTTGTAGTTGATGGTATGATTAAGACTCGTAACAAATTCGAAACGTGTCACCAAGCATAAATAAAGTAAAAAATACAGGAGAAGTACATCGTTGTTTGAGTATAAAGAAGCTTTGAATAAAAGCTACAGCAGTTTTAGAACAAAGCTAGATAAGTTTTTAATAAAAGCTAAAGTTGAGACAAAACTAATGTAGTTTTGAAACATAAATTTAAACAAAAATAAAGAAGTTTTGAATGAAAGCTAAAGCAATTTTGAAACAAATCTGGAGAGTTGTTGAAATAAACCAATAGTGCAGGCGCTGAGAGACATCCCGTATGAAAAAACCGCTGACCGCATTCTGATTGAAGATTTAAGTTAAGAAAGACTTAAAAAATTAAATTTTGGATGTTTCCGGACGAAATTAGTGCCAAAAAAATAATAGGTGGCGCTATATGAAATCATCGAAAAACTATAAAAATTGTTGCTTTACTATTTTAGATTTTGCTCAAACTTTGTGGAAATGTTCTTTAGGCTTCGAAGGACCAAAATCCATAAGGATTTAATTTTAGTACGCGCCATTTCCGCTCCACGCAAAATCAAGCAATTGAAAAGTCGTATTATTGTGCTTTGCTGTTTTAGCTGTAAACATTTTTCTATTAGAGATATCTACGCGACCAAGGTGGCATTTTAAAGCTGAAAGACGGTAGTTTCTAAAAAAAAAATATAAAAATGTTCATAATTTATATACCTGAATCATAACATGGCATTGAAAATACGTGTATTTTATCGATTTTTTATGATTTTCAATTGGCTCCAGTGTCTGCGCTGTTGAATGTAAAGTTTTAACCATTCTCAGATATCAAAGTGCACATATCGTAAGAGAATAGAAAATTAAAATAGTTTGGTTCAATCAACTCGTTATGAAAAAAATTTTTCTTTTCAAATTATTTGAAATTTTGAAATTTTAAAAAATGTATATTTCAGGTTACAATTTGGACGTGTTTGATAAGAGATAAAAATTTGAAAACTACAGTATACATATTTCTTACCCTTAACTGTAAAAAACTACAAAGTCTTTTGAGGGATTTCCTCCTCTCGCGGATGTACAGGCGCTTAAAAAGAAGCAAAAAATATAGCGATTTGTTCATTTATTCTGTGTTTTTTTTTCTTATTTTGGCGTATATTTTTATACTAAATTAAAAAAATTATTAATACTTAAAAATAAGTATTAATAAAGTAACCACGAAGACTTACAAACTAAAAAATTAATAATTTTACTGATAAAATATTAAGACTTTCTGGATCTTGTTTTGTCCACAAGAAAACTGTTATAGATTTACTTGAAAATGTAGTAGCTGTTAAAATAAAATAAAGTGTATTTTAAAGCTGAAAGACGGTAGTTTCTAAAAAAAATATAAAAATTTTCATAATTTCTATAGTATTTATATAGTATAGTATTATATATTACATATAGGGTGTTTTTTTAGCTGCATGAGAACTTCAAAATGAAATAAAACATTAAAAACCTGACGGAATGTTTTGGTTATAATTTTTTTATGAAAGTACAGTTAAAGGCATTTATGATTTGAACATGACTTCCGGCATGTGACCACCACGACTAATGGTTACGAAGCGCATCCGTTCAGTCCAATTTTTGACCACTTTTTCCAATATTTCTGGCTTTATTTCATAAATGGCTTGCTGAATATTAGCCTCCAATGCTTCTAGAGTTGTTGGTTTGTTAGCATAAACCATGGATTTAACATACCCCCACAGAAAATAATCTGGAGGTGTCAAATCACACGATCTTGGAGGCCAATTGATAGGACCACGTTTTGAAATAATGTTGTCACCAAATTGTCCTTTCAATAAATTGATGGTTTCGTTGGCTGTGTGGCACGTAGCACCATCCTGTTGGAACCATAAGTTGTCAATGTTTAGCTCTTGAAGTTTTGGAAACAAAATGTATTGAGCATGTGTCGATATCTCACACCATTCACCGTAACGGTAGCTCCTTCCTCATTTCGAAAGACATATGGACCAATGATGCCGTTGGCGTGTATTCCACACCAAACAGTCAATTTTAATGGATGCAATGGAGTCTCAAGATAATGTCCCGGATTGGTCTCACTCCATATACGGCAATTTTGTTTGTTCACATACCCATTTAACCAGAAATGTGCCTCGTCACTGAACAAATTTTTACGGTAAAAAAATGGATCCACTTCCAATTGGTTGTGAGCCCAATTTGGTAGCGTTGTTTAATGGTCAATCTATGCATTATCAAATGCCAAACCTTGCTAAACACAAATGTCAAAAAACTGTTTCCATAGCAATCTTGGTTCAATTGTTATCCCTATTGAAAGTTCTCATGCAGCTAAAAAAACACCCTATAGTATTGAAAATACGTGTATTTTATCGATGTCTTATGTTTTTCAATTTGCTCCAGTGTCTGCGCTGTTGAATGTAAAATTTTAACCATTCTTAGATATCAAAGTGCACATATTGTAAGAAAATAGAAAATTAAAATAATTTGGTTCAATCAACTCGTTATGAAAAAATTTCTTCTTTTGTAACTGTTTGAAATTTTGAAATTTTAAAAAATTGTATATTTTACAATTTGGACGTGTTTGATAAGAGACAAAATCTTGAGATTTACAGGATACTTAGTTCTTACCCTTAACTTCAAAAAGTTTAAGGTCAAAAGGTTCAAATATGTGCGGCATGCACAGTGTGCCCATGACCATTGATTGCAAAATTTGGTTTACGGTTTTTGCATACGGAATGTCTCGTGGTGCCCGGTCAAAAAAATTAACTAGAATTAAATAAGCTCTAAATTTAAAATCATTTTTGTTTATTTTGCATTCAAACCTACTACACTTTCAAGTAAATCTTGAACAGTTTTCTTGTGGACAAAACAAGATCCAGAAAGTCTTAATATTTTATCAGTAAAATTAATTTTTTAGTTTGTAAGTCTTCGTGGTTACTTTATTAATACTTATTTTTACACAATTAATTTGTTCGCGGATAACTACTCAGGCTAGTATAAAAATATACGCCAAAATAAGAAAAAAAACACAGAATAAATGAACAAATCGCTATATTTTTTGCTTCTTTTTAAACGCCTGTACATACGCGAGAGGAGGAAATTCCTTAAAAGGACTTTGAAGTTTTTTACAGTTAAGGGTAAGAAATATGTATACTGTAATTTTCAAATTTTTATCTCTTATCAAACACGTCCAAATTGTAACCTGAAATATACAATTTTTTAAAATTTCAAAATTTCAAATAATTTCAAAAGAAAAATTTTTTTCATAACGAGTTGATTGAACCGAACTATTTTAATTTTCTATTCTCTTACGATATGTGCACTTTGATATCTGAGAATGGTTAAAACTTTACATTCAACAGCGCAGACACTGGAGCCAATTGAAAATCATAAGAAATCGATAAAATACACGTATTTTCAATACCATGTTATGATTCAGGTATATAAATTATGAACATTTTTATATTTTTTTTAGAAACTACCGTCTTTCAGCTTTAAAATGCCACCTTGGTCGCGTAGATATCTCTAATAGGAAAATTTTTACAGCTAAAACAGCAAAGCACAAAAATACGACTTTTCAATTGCTTGATTTTGCGTGGAGCGGAAATGGCGCGTACTAAAATTAAATCCTTATGGATTTTGGTCGTTGGAAGCCTAAAGAACATTTCCACAAAGTTTGAGCAAAATCCAAAATAGTAAAGCAACAATTTTTGTTGTTTTTCGATGATTTCATATAGCGCCACCTATTATTTTTTTGGCACTAATTTCGTCCGGTAACATCCAAGATTTTATTATTTAAGTCTTTCTTAACTTAAATCTTCAATCAGAATGCGGTCAGCGGATTTTTCATACGGGATGTCTCTCAGCGCCTGCACTATAAAGTATTTTAGAATCAAAACTAAAGCAGATTTGTATGAATAGTGATTTTCTATTTTTAATACAAAGTAGTTTTTTTCGTACTTATATAGCACAAAGTACTACAATTTGTAGTTGGTTAGTGATAAGTACTAATTTGTAGTGATCTTCAATAAAATTTATACAAAATATACAATTTTTGTAGAAAAATAAATAAAAAAATGTAGTGCAAATTAATAAAGTAATAACAAGTAGGTAAACATTTGGGTCAAATCTTTCGTGCAGGCCCAATAATTGTACCATTTTACATTACTACTTTTGTATATAATTTTATCCCAAAGATAAGCACAATTTTTGTGCACATTTAAATAACAAAAATTGTGAATATTCAAGAAAAAATGTTTGCATATTTCTAGAACAAAATAATGCAATTTTTAACTACAGTATTTTAAAGAAAATTAACAAAGGATTCTGCGGATTTCCATGATAAAATTGTGTTACTTATCGATACAATATTATAGTTATTAGTAGCTCATGGATATTTACAAAAACTATATTTACACATAGTATATGTCAGGCCCGTAGCCAGGATTTCATTTGGGGAGGGGGGAATTGTAAAAAGCCTTTTGGAAAATGTAAAATTTTCGATTTTTCCCCTTCTTTTTTCTTCGTCTTTTCAACATTTCAGGGGGGCACGTGCCACCCCCCCTGGCTACGGGCCCTGTATATGTGTACTATGCACATACCTTCTATATTCATTAATTCATTAATAAACTAATTGATTTATTACTATCGAAATTGTTTGTCCTAAGATTTATCTTATAAAATGCTCGACCTTACATCAGCAATATTCATTTTTAGTAGAAATAAAACTCACATTATATTACCTACTAAAAAATTGATAAGAACTCAAAAAGATGTTATATTAGTCAGTATAAATCACTCACCTTATGTTGAAAAGTTTTCATATAGTATTTTCATGTAGCTATATTCTTTAGTTCGCAAGTAAGCCGAAGAAAACTTTTTGTAAACATTTAAGGGGATGCTTAATACTTATCTTTTGCCAACGGCACTTATGAATGCAGCAAAGCAAAAAATGGCAGTTTTTTTTTTAATTTGATTGGTACTTCTACTAAACATTGATTGTGTTTATCACTAGACGTGATTAATTTCTCACCTCCTTAGGCGATACTTGAGTCAAAGCACAGAGCGCGGTGAGATTCTAAAATTGCCTTTTTGCTTTGTGTAAAAAGTGAACAATTTCAAAGTATTCCAATGAATTTTTCCATATTTAAAAACAGTTCAAATAAACGTAGTTCTTAGATATTAAGCAAAATAGAAATTTTAAAAAGTGTACAATATTATAATTTCCTGTTGAAAGTTTTCCAACTTAGGAATAACACAGTTGCAGCATTGTAATCGTGTACTCTTTCGGCATAGCTTAGATCAGCAATGCTAATGTAATTCCTTCTAAATGTATCAGCGTCTCCTTCAAGCTTCAAGTAACTTCATACAGATGATTTATTAGTAAGAGGGTAAAGTTATCTAAAATACTTGCGAGCACTAAAAATATACTCATATATCACAAGAAAACTTAACAATAGTTATTTAAGCCTCAAGTTTAAATCAAGTATTACTATGTAAAATAATTTTGAAGATTAGTTTTGTGTAATATAGTATATGAAACATACCCATAGTTTATTATAAGGTAACCTGGTAGTAAAGTAGACATACGGTAAGCTTAGCGGCAGGTGACAGAGTATTCGTCTGCTGATGTAACAGAACGAGGTTCGATTCCTGTTAAAAGAAGTGTACCCACTATTTACATTAGAGTCAGAAAAGAAAGACTTTTTAACAGAATATCAAAATTCTTCGAACGAAATCAGGTAAAATGTTGTATGCAACACGCATTAAAATCTATTACCGCACTTGTGAAGTATAATATCTGTATTTTTTCTTCAGTTGCGAAAAGCTTTTAGTTTATATAATCTGTTACGAAAAGTGATGTTTTGAAATTGCCATGTCAAAGCTAGAAAAATAATTTTTTATTAAATTTATAAGAATAATTAATCAGAAATTTTGAACTTTTAGTTCCAACTAAATGAAATTTTATTAAAATTTCTCGCCTAATATCCTAGTCTCCTTTTATTATTATATTATTTTCAGTAATTTTGAAGTTTTAGTAACTAAATGAAATTTTATTAAAATTTCTCGCCTAATGTCGTCATCTTCTTTTATTATTATTTTATTTTTCCATTTTACAAGCGAGGTAATAATAAAAAAGTTATTATTCAAATAAAATTATTAAAATCTATAGCAGGTATTCAATAAAAGTTTTTTAAATTATGTTTCTAAAATTAAAAAGCTTTCATCTTTTGATAAATTAAAAGCCTCTGCTATAAAGAATCTCTTAAATATGAAAATGCCAAATAAAACGAAAGTATAATTTAATCACTCTCTTTATTAGTATAGCTTCCTAAATACAAGTGCTTTATAACAAAGTAATGAAAATGATTATTTTTTAACTTTAATTATTGTTAAATAGATATAGAGCAGACTGGCATCAATGCTTTTGCAGGTGAAAATTTTAAAAGGCGATTTGAATAAATAATCATTAATTACCACAGACAGAAATTCAAACAGGTACTACCAACGTGAAGTTGAGACATCTAAGAAAATAGAAAATAGGATTCCATTATTTGACGTATCTCGGTGCATAAAAAAAAATCAGATGGACCTGCTAAGTCACTCTAAAACAAGAATAGCAAATTAAAATGTTAAATATTATCCTATTAAACAGCAGGTAGACGGCTTTTCGTCGTAGGCTTTGGAATTATCTACGTTTTATCTTAAAATTTACTTCTCCAAACCTATATTGGTATAAGAAAATATAAAGTAACTCACCCCATACAAATTTTCGTAGATGATGCATTGAAGAATATGCGAGCGTCCTCTTCTCATTCATTCTCACTTTTTTGTTTTTCAAAACCTATTATTAACATTTTTCTTATTTAAAAGTCTTGACCACAAAGGATATCATCATTGCTCACTTATCTAAGAGATATAGTTAAAATAATGAAAGATATATTGCCCAACATTATAGTTTATATTTTAGTGTAGCAAATTATAATCATCGAAGTTATTTTGATGTGAAACATTATGAATATAATTCAAAATATATATTTCGGTAAAATAATTGCTTACACTGATTAAATTATTAATTACTACTAATTAACTAATTAATTAGTGTAAGCAATTATTTTGCCGAAATATAATATATTTTGAATTATAGTGTAGCAAACATTCGTGATTTTTTTTATTTTTCTAGTGGCTTACTTAGTTATCTTTTTAGTTCTACAATTTACTTTCTTATCTTTATAATATTACTTCAAATAAAAAAGAATATAAAAAATTTAACAAGAAACTACAGTGGCAGTAGGATATTAGCCACAATCCCATAAAATAATCGTTCATATTTTTTCTTCAACATATTTTTTCATTGTGAGAATAGCTACTCCAAATAAATGCTACATAAGATGTGTTTCCAACAAGATTATGTTGTAAGATTTAATACAGTGCTATCCATCATGATTTCCTGAGCAAACACTTTTATCCAAACATTTCCAATTAATATAGTGAGTGACAGATTCAATAATGAGACAAGCGCTTTCTTAAAATTTCATTATCACAATATAAGTAAAATTAGATAATATTTTGGTCTAATTATCGAATCCACTAAACGAAAATAGATCTTTGAGATATACGTACTATTATGTGGGTTAAACCACCTTAGCAGAGCGCAAGTAGATTAATTAAGTGCTTGTAATTCTAATGTTAAGTTTACATAACTTTGAGGTTACAATTAATTTAACTATGTATAATACAACATCTCTTTACTTATGGCTTACAAACGTCGTATGACTAAACTCAAGACGAATTAAATGGATAAGTCTTGAAGGAAACCACAGAGGATGTGTAATTTAAACGTGGAATAGTTCTAAATCGCCTGAAGTTGACATGCAATTAAAAAGGTAAATTTAATTTGTGTTAACAATCATCAGACAATAATATACAAAAAATTAATTAAAAAGTATCGATTGCTTTGTTTTGATAATAATATGCTGTATTATAAATAATAAGTAATATGAAATAAATTAAAGCAATTTGTTTATTTTGAAAGGAATTTACTAGATATTCAGAAATATATACAGCAATATAACTTAATAATATTGCATGCTATGTTTATTTCAATTTGCTATAAAATTGAGTTATTGGTTATAATATTTGTGATGTAATTCATTAAAGTCATCTGAACTTAAATTAGTTCGTTATATTCGAAGTTTGTTACAACAGAACTGATATGTACGTAAAACTAAATTATAAATCAATGTTTATCCAGAGAATTACAACAATGATGTACATGTTGCAATCTTATTAGATCTCATCAGTATCATAATACTGTCATCAATCATCATCAAGTTATCCTAATGACAGTTTTTGGCACGACCTACGCGGAAAATTGCACCTTTATGCTTAAGTTATATTTTTGTTCATTATAACAATAGAATTCATTGTATCCGAGTTCTACTGTAGTTTAATTTAATATCTTAAACCAAATAACCATGACGAAAGGGATTATTATATTGTGGATACGTAAAATGGGTCACTTGGGAGTAACAAATATGGCCCATTTTTAAATAAATTGCAACAAAATAATTAATATGAACACATCACAATATTAAAATTGTTTAGAAGAGATGATAGTACGAAACAAAAATAAAATTTTATAATTTGGATACGTAAAAGAATATTTTTTGTTTACATTAAAATAACACATTTCTTGTAATATACGAGTATTTTAAATTAAAATCAATATTATACTGTAATGCAATACATAATAACATTAAATAACAGTTAACAACAAGTTTCTACCTTGCTTCGGTAGAAAGCTAGCAAGAGCCAATCAAAATAAACGATTTTTTAATCATAGAAAAGGATAGAAGAAAATGCTTTAATCTAATTGGCGCTTGCCAGCTTTCTACCGAAGCAAGGCAAGAACCTACTTCATTGTGAACGCCGCTTTATTGTACTATAGACACGTCCTCCTCCTAGATCCTTTTTTACTCCAATGACCATACCTTTTGGAATGATTCTCTTGACAGATTACCTCGGTGGCTTGCTATTGCCTGTCGAGGAGAGACGGTTGGAATAAAGTTCTTACTCTACCCGGAATCGAACCCGATGTCTTAACAGTAACAGTTAACGTACTTGGTTGCCTCTGATTTTTATTTAATTTTGAATGTTACGGTTTAGCTTCTTTCGGGTAAAACAACTAACTTTAATGGTATATAATTATTAATGCCCACGCTACAGCATGGTAAAGGTATAAAATCTCGTGTATGGCGAAACCGTGTTATATGGGAATAAGAACTATTACAAACGATGAATTTAGGTTCTAACGACAACAAAATTAAATAATTTCACAAATTTATTAACTATTGTTTTGTTTAAATTAACTAGTTAATGGTGTAAAAATTTCCCATTGAAAGCAGTAGAGAGTTGATAATAATACTATAATACTAGGTAGGTATATGAAATTTTATTGTACGTATAATAAATATTATTTGCTATACGTAACATAATATTGACATAAGGTAATTCGAAATTATATTTGAAAGTACCTATGAATTACTAATAAAATGTCAAATATTAACTCATTTTAATTGAATTTGTATTTCATTCATTTGTGAAACAACGTTTCTCATTACCACAATTTTACATCCACTTCCACCTCATTCTGAAAATATTAGCATAAATTATAATCATAAAAATTTATAACAACCGAGTGGCGCAAAAATTCCAAAGAAGTTTTAAAAATATGTTACTATATGTATTTTATTATTGTATATTTCTTTTCAGAAATTTACAGAAGAGACATATGAAATTAGATACTTTAGAAGCCATGGTAAAGTGCGAATCAAAATTCTTGAATTCTACTTCTACTCAATCAATATCCTATAGCTATATTGATTAATCTCTTCATGATCTCTACTATCACTACTAGCCTACTTCACTCCACTGCTGGATAAAGGCCTTCCCCATCATTTTCCATCTTTCTCTATTTTCTGACACGTTTAACCATCCAATACCTGCTGTCTTTTTATTTCGTCCCTCCATCGTGTTTTTGGGCGTCCAGTGCTCCTTCTTCAAGATCTTGGTCTCCATTGTAGCATCTTCCTTGTCCACCTATCATCTCTGATTCTGGCTATATGTCCTGCCCAATTCCACTTCAGCTGGGATGCCCTTTCTAGTTTCTACCACATCCTTTAGCCCTGTCTGCTGTCTGATCCATTCATTTCTCTTGTGATCTTTCTGAGTTATGTCTAACATTTGTCTTTTCATTGCTCTTTGCGTAACTCTAAGTTTCCTCGCATTGTACCTTGTTAAGCTCCAAGTTTCTGAGCCATATGTTAGAATAGGGAGGATGCATTGATCGTATACGCGTCGTCTAAGCGGAATTTGGACTTCAAGATATATTTTAATGCCCCATGGAGCTCTCCACCTATAGACTATATTCAACAATAAATATTGAAATGTTCTAATATGAAGGGCAGTATTGATAATAATTTAAACGGAAGACAGCCAGACCAAATAGGAGTGTCTTCAAGGATTTGGAGCAGACCAATTTTGGAATTACTTCGCTCCGTCATTCGAATATGTTTCAGGTAAAATTTTTAATTCAAATTCGAAAATATCGGAAGAAGGATTATAAAACAATTTAAAATATCCTTAGACTGAGTACACAGTAAACGCTGGTTGCCGAAACCGGCTTACTTGCTTGAATATTTGCATTGAAATATCTATTATTACCAGTTTCGTTTATGTTAATTATTAATTAATTAATTAACATGACCGAGGACAAACAAAGCTGATAATAACAGATATTTCAATGCAAATATCCAAGCAGAGGTAAGTCGGTTTCTGTAACCAGCGTTTACTCTGTGCGTAGCCTACGTAAGATGCGGAGAGAAGGTTATCCAACATCTTACGAAGCTTAAAGGAGGAATGGGTGGATTATTTTAAAAATTGTCCATAAGAAATTAATCGACTTTCAAATTGGAAAAGTAGCTTTTAGTTTTTAATAATTTTTTTTAAAATATCAAATTATTATAATGTTAGCCAATTTAAAACAAAAAATACTTACAATTCGTTTTAATATCGATCGAGGGCTTTTTCATTCCTATCGGAATATTGCCACTTCTATTGAAGTCTTTAAAATCCATTTCACGAGGTGGATTACTCCTCTTTTGCTACTCTTTTTACTACAACTTTTCACCACAGCGTGTGGATGTCCGAATTTCCGCTCCGTAACTCAACCAGCGATCACATCACTCCACACCGTGGTTACTATTCGTTTTAATATATATTCGCATAATTTAAATTTAATTTTGTACAATGAAATGTTTTCTATTGAAAAACGTTCTTGTAAAACGTTTGCCTGTCAGAAGCAAATTTTAGTGATATGTTTAAGATAAAGATTAACTGAAGCTCATAATGATTTTAGAATAAGGGCTCTGGTATATCTCCAGAAAAAGTGATTTGAATTTGATTAGTTAAAACATTGCTATTTTCCATTGTACATCTAAATCAAAAGGTTCATTTAATTTTATACTATTATTTGTATTTTTATTGTACTCTGCAATGTGATTTTATAAAAATTAAAAATAATACAGAATAATTTTATCCCAATTTGCAAAGACACTTCCTTGCTTACCTCGGCTAGCTCTATAATTAATTGGAAACTCAAAATTATCTTGTTTTCTAAAAAACCACAATGAGTGTGAGTCACTCGGACCATAAAAAGACTTTTTATTTGGATCACAAATTGTAATCAAACAAAGGGATAATTTTCTGTATAATTTATTATAAATGTGAAAAATAATTCAACAACGTAGTTATGTTAATGTTTGAATAATGCAAACACAATTCGAAACCAACAAATGCCCTTATTCCACCTGTCAGCAGATATTTACTGATCAATGTTTTCTGCTACTTACAAGAACAAAAGAGAAAAATAAAGTTTTTGACAAAAATCATACCTTTTTTTAGGTAGGTACCGTTTTAAATCTTCTTTCGGAATGCTACTGCACTGTTGCTAGAAGATGCCAATTTGTGTTACATAAATCCGACATTTAACAAATGGTGATCACGCCGTGATAAGAAGGACACGCGTACAGAAGTTTCTGTGAAATTCCCACATGAACGTATCCAAAATAATTAGTTTCTCATCCAGTCAAAAACTACACTTCACAATCGGAAAATCTTCAAACCACGTAAGTAACTTTAGCATCAAGATTTTAACCTCAAAATTTTTCGAATCACGCTTGCAGTTGGTTTCCAATTTTCAATCATCATCCGCACTGATGAAAGAGACGGTCATTGCCTTGCAGCTAACGCAGTTGGATATCGGGTATCGGGTTCAAACCCGGCGAGAGTCAAACTTTCTTATGACCAAATCTCCGTGCTTCGGAGGGCACGTTAAGCCGGCGGTCCCCCTGAGTTGACGAATTGCCACCGTTAACAAAAACAGG
Organism: Rhagonycha lutea; assembly: GCA_958510855.1. NCBI lineage: Eukaryota > Metazoa > Arthropoda > Insecta > Coleoptera > Cantharidae > Rhagonycha > Rhagonycha lutea. The sequence continues at coordinate 15,051,103 of OY294036.1, read as the reverse complement.
CTTACAGGCACATCTGAATGCTAGGCTAGCAAGCTGATACCGGATGTAAAACAACTATAGTCCAAAATCGATCTGCGGACTACTCACCAACCCGTCTGGCCAGCGTGGTGAATTATGGCCAAAAAATCTCCATAATATGGAGAGGCTTATGTCCAGGAGTGGGCGGAAAAAGGGCTAATAAAGAAAGGGTTTTCCAAAAACATGCACATGTACTGTTGCTCAAAAATTGCCAACCCAAAAATTATAAATAAAATTCCGACCAGACAGACGAAAACAATTAGAATTTGTTTTGTAATTTAAAGAGTTTTTAACCGCTTCAAACTAATTTTTTGTAAATCCCTTGTTTTTATAAATTGCATTCGGTTTAGCACTTATTTCGCTTTGTAGTTGCGTCAAACTAATTTTAAAAGTTCAATTTGGAAGTTTTTCGTGATTGCAAATGCTTTAGCTCCTCCTATTTTTCTGAAATGCTTGCAATCGCAAAAATACTCCGAATTTATCAATGAAAATGCATTTGACAACGCTTTAAAACAAAAAAGTGCAAAATCGAACGCGGCCTAAATTGACAGAATAACGGGATTATAATATTAAATAATTTGAAGGTATATAAAATTTTCATTTCAAATCAAATTATTTATTCGAATAAAATATCCAACATTTATTTTCAAACACCAAAATTGTCTACCGTTTTAATTTCTAAAAGAAATTAAAACAAAGGCAAAACTCTTCAAAAATTTTATTTTTAAACACTCTTTTCAAAAGTCATCTTCAAAAATTTGCATTCGCCAAAATTGCGACTTCAGGGCTTGACTCGCCGTTCGTGAATATTTTCCCTTATCTTTCACGCTATCTCGACTTCTCCAAAATTTATGAACAATAAATTATTATCATAAATAAAAATGTACTACAAAATTACGCACAAAATTTCTTCATCCTAAAAGCATACGACATCAAAAATAACGCATTTACTTGACCCCACATTCTCCAATTTTAGCAATGCAAAACCAACCGACCCGATTAATTTAATAAATTCAGGTTAAATTCAGATTGCGCCAAAAATGTATCTATAAACCGATAAGCACTCTTTGGTGAATATGCGGGACATTTCAACAATATGAAATGTACATTTGCGGGACCACCTTATAAACCAGATGCTAAAAATAGAAACCATGTCAATAGAAAATTCTAAATACGGAAAATAAATAATGCAAAGTAAAAAAAAAAGTTCTTATGCATTTTTCAGTAAAAACCGACCTCGTGCATATTATATAATTCTCCATTCTGAGAAGGCGTAAAAAATTGAATGCTCCCGATGGTTAACGTAATCTTTCAAATATATTGGTACTATAACCAGTGATTGGTTTTTACAGAAGATTTAGTGTGAAATTAATATTTTTTAATAGCAAATTGTGCATAAAACGCGCGAGCGCGTCAGTTTTATTACTCGCTAGTTGTAACATGGGAGTCTTTGCGACAGTGCTATATGCGTTTCCACGGAGGTTACGTTTAACTGATCTGATAGAAACTTGCGCCCGCTCGAAAACTTGTGAAAATATTTTTTTATATTGTTTTTAGGCAAAACTTTACAATGGAAGTTTCAATATTCCTTCATTAATATAACTTTTAAATACAATTTTGAATAATAAACCAATATTGTAGTATTCAAAAAAGTTACAAACTTTTAAGTTCAAACAGTTCAAAAATTTTATTTATTCCACGTTTTGTTTATTACTAATTTTTCAGTTAGTGAAATTAAAAACTTACCTACTAGTAATATGCAAAAATAATTAGTGCTACATTGGAATGGATTTATACTAAAGTAAAGTAAGAGTAATCTTTTTTTTTAATCAACTTTTTCGAATAAATAATTGTACAATATTAATATTAAAACCTAAAACTTGGTACTACATTGATTAGGAAGTTAGAAATCCGATTAAGAAAATTACTTCGTTTTCGAATGGTAATTATGAATACTACGTCGCTGAAATAAATTTTCGAAGCATTATTTTACAAATTATAAGTTTGAAAAGATAAATAGCACATAAATATTAATAACAAATTAATCAATATTAATAATAATTAATTACGATAAAATTAATATTTATTACTATATTTTTTAGTACAAAGCAATTAGAATTTTTACTGCAATTATTAGACTGATCATTTCTATGTATAAAAAAATTCACGAGTTATATTCTATCAGAAAAGTGATATTGCAAATGATTTAGAAAATTTAACAAAACTTTACTTCTAATAAAAGTTTTCCACAAATTTTCTTTTATAATAAATTTTATCTCAGTAGTTTCTTTAAAAAGGTTATAAAATATTTTTAATCTTAATAAACTTTCTTCTAATCCAGTTGTAGTGCAAAAAGTGTAATAATTTGTAATTTTTTTTATATGAATAACCAAACAGCCTTGTTGGAGGAAACTTGTAAATTGGATTTTGAATAAATTTAAAAGAGCAACCACAAATTCCAACAACGACATAGTTAACATATTTCAATATTATCAGGTGCGTGCTGGCCCACTAGAAGTATTCCGGTGGGGCCCCCATAAAATCGACAAAAAATGGCTCTTAGTTCCATTCCTAATGTTGTTTATGTAATTTATAAACGACATACCTACAACTGATTAAACGTTATCGGTGGCATACTATATTTATTTTTCTCAAATTTACTCAAAAACAAAAATTATTTCGACTGGCTACTTTTGAAATGAACACCCAGTATAAACTTTCCATCACTTTACCGTATCAAATATCTTTAAAAATTAAATTACTTCATTTGCAAATTTTACATTGAACATTTTCAATAACTTTTGTTTTAATGTTTAACCCTTTATTAAATAAATTTTAGTATTTCTAATTTCTTCAGAATAATTATTTCAATATTGACATTAGAGAAAAGTCAATATATTCTGAATCAAAACCTTATTTTCCATTCTTACTTTATTGGAGTAAAACAATTGCTCTTGTAATAAGTTAAAAATATATACAGGGTGAAACAGAATTACTTGACCGAATCTGTGAGTGTTAAAAATATTTAATTATTATACATATTTTTAATTATTTTTGAATAATGCGATTAACATTAACTTAATTACTTTTGCATTTATATTATGAGGTTTGATGTATTACCTTTCTAATTTTCATAAATGCTTTAATTTTATTTTGACCTTATTTTTTAAATGAAAATATTTTTTTAATAACTTATGAGTAGGTAGATATTATACCCCCAAAGTTATTGATTTCAAGTCGACGTGATTCAGTTACTTAGCCATTCAGAATTGTTTCAAAAACCACCAATCACAAAAATCCAATATAAAATGACAGTAAAGACAAAATTGTTCATTTCTTCAATATTAAAGCAAATTTACAGTTTTTGTTCCACATTGTTTACGCTTTAAGTTCATATTATGTAATCGTTTTTATGTATGCTGCCCGAATCTGTGCTCTTCTCTAAAATGTACTTTTTAGTTATCCCACAATTTTTAGAACTCTTTTAAATTCGTAAGCGGTTTTTATATTAAAATCCCTATTTAGATTAATAAGTTTTTTTCCAAGTTTTTCTCGTGGATAATGGGCGCAGTTGCCTTCGAAACGTTGATATTAATAAAAGTTTTTAGAACTTTTTTATTCACTGACGGTTATTAATATTTACTGCATTTAAATTTAAGTTTACACGGTAGAAAAATGTTAATAAAAAATCCAATAAATATCTCTATATAAAAATAACGACTGAGAAATATACATAAATAATGTAAAGAAAATAAATTTTATTCATTTTTAAATAATTAAAAATAAAAAAAATTAAAATGTTTTATTAAATTCAGAATAAATATAAGTAAAACATACACTAGTAAAAAGTTGGTGTTAAATTGTACACAAAAAGTGATCTATTGAGGCCACCGGAAAATTAAAGTTTTCTTTATATAATTTCTAGACTTTTTTTTAGACTTTTTTTATGAGACATACAGCCTTCAGATACAGCTATAGCGAACGGCACTCAACCATAAATGTGCCAAGGAGAAAATTTGATGTTGGGAAATTTTCCACAAAATACCAACTTCAGGGTTAGTGGCAATGCCTCTCTAGCTAGCTTGGTGAGCAGAAAATAAAATCAGTTGCCGAGTTCCTTCCAGGTGGAAATTTTACTGAGGACATTGTGAATACAAATTACCATAAAAATTGCGCCAAGTAATCTTAAGCTATCACAAATTCAAAAATGTTAACATTAAAAACAAAGGACAGCACAAACACTTATCTTATTAATCGTCGGTCTTCGGATGTAGATCTTTGGTATAACCGATAGTCAAGAAAAGTTAAGATAAAAGGTAGGCTTATGTTTGTACCAAACTAGAATACTACTCCGAATGTCTCTATCAGCCAGAAAGTTACATCTGCAAGAAATTTGTACAGATGTGCAAACCAATATCCTAAAATTATGCAGGGGGAAAGCCAAAATGTATGATCAACGTAAAGGGAAAAATCTAATTGAACCTGGGGCTTGACAAGGACAAGAGCAATAATCCTAAAAATAATTCCTTATAGCAAAAACAAAAAAATTAATGCAGTTTGATCTAAATTTTTACCTCAAACATGTTATGGAGATTTAGAATAAAAAGCTTGCACTATTTCTTCATCCTGTATAAATAAAGTAAACAAGAAATTTCAATTTGAAGTTGGTCCTAAATATTTAGTCGAATACTTTGAGATTGTTTACTTAATGACCAGCTTACCTTCATCAAAAGTTCTCAAATTTGTGACGTAGTAAAGTTCTACCATATTCATAGTGTGGAAACATAAACAAACATGTCATTATAGAAGTTATTTTATAATTCTAACAATAAAATAACTAAACAAATAAGCTTGAAAATACCAAGAGAATGATCGTAACATCATTACAGAGGTAACGTCATAATGTAAAAAGGAAAAACGTGTAGTGCATAATCCTAGAACCTAGAAGTATTTACTTATCCATAAATTGAGTAAAAATTTATTTTTGAACTGAAAACCTTTCTTTTTAAATCATCATGCTGATAAATGTTCACATTTTATAAATATAAAGTTTTTGTATGTTAAAAATAATTATCATCCCATCATGATTGAGCTTTTCGATGATAACAAATAACGTTAGTGCTACTAAGAAATTTTGTCTGCAGTAAAGATAGAATTTTCTATAGAAATTAGGGATTTCCTATTATTAAAAGCTTAAATTGTCTCATATTTAGTAACAAATACGAAAATAACCAGTGTTGTTTGTTTGTGTTAAAATGAGCTTCTAAAAACTTAACTTTTTATATTGCAGGATTAACTAACTTCGTAATAATTGCCAAGTCTGTAATTTTGTGAGCTTTGCATATTGTGGAACAATTTATGAAGGCATTTGGCTGCATCCTTTGATAAGTTCGTTTTATTTTCTTTTCTTTTCTAACTTGGCATGGAAGAATCATTGTCTTAAGTCCACTTTAAGTTGCCACAAGAATTAATTGTTAGAACATCGGACAAACTAGTAGAATTATTAATTTTTGTTAAAATTATTGGATAGGTTTTGTTTGTCGAATTAGTGGAAAAATGTCACTTTTAAGGTGAGCCAAGAAGAAATGTATTGGTAACCAGTAACACGACACAATTTTTAGTTGTGACGGTCTTTTCTGCCTACATAAGTAATTAATATTGTTGATAGTCCTAACTCAAAAAGTGTCATTTTCAGTTTTTAAGAAAATTTAAGAAAATTTATTATAAAGGTGTCCAATGTATCCCCGTGTCCAAATCATCCCCGGTCTCCCTAAACTATAAAGAGATCCTATCGTATTAAATTTGATATGTTTCATATTATACAAAAGAGTTTCTTAATATAACTTTGTTTATTATTTTTTCTGAAGTATATTTATAATTTTTAAATATTTGATAAATAACACTTAACAGATTAGTCATAAGAATTGAAATTTCAAAAAATAATTTTGATGTTTTAATATCAACAACCTAATAATAGGTTTAAATAAAATAAAAGGGAATACATTTGTGGAATTTGGGATTATATAACTGTATTAAGGCGAGATTAAATTCTAATGGTCTGAATCGTAAATCAATTTTTTGAAAATGCCTCGTCAGTAGATATTCAATCATTAGTAATGAGAGAGCTGTCCTTTTTGAAGTTGTTAGGTACAATATTGAAAAATAAGGAAATTAAAAATTGCCAGAAAAATCTGCGTATTACAGAATATATTTGTTCTTAAGTGGATAACTTCTTGAAAACCCGCACGTTCTTCTCTGTCTACATAAAATAAATGTAACTTTTATGTTAATGTAAAATTCTATGTTTGCAAAACTTGTGAACCTTTCAAATAGGCAGACTTCTAGCTATAGTAATTTCCTGTTAAACAAAATTAAAATTTGGTGTTTATCACTTATCCGTTTGTCTCGACTCCTATTCAGTATGAAGTAGGATAAAGTGGGTTTTAGGAGCCGACCTAAATGTGTCATTTTATAAATTGCGTAAAATAATAAAATACAGAAAATAATGTAAACGCAATACTTAATTTAAAAAATATACATGGAATATGTGATTTTATGAACGCAATTTTTAACATTAATTTTGGATAATGCAACGAGCATCTGGAAGCTTTTATTTTTCTCAGCTGAATGTACTCCTAATAATCTTCGGACCCGAAAATCCACCAACTTCGTTTATTTTTAATGCAGGACTAATTTGTCCGGTCAGTATTTCAATTAGCGATTAGCGAGGATTTCGAATGGATGTTAAACATCCAAATAAATACATGATTTAAAATTGTTTAATTAGTCAAAGGAATAAAAATGATTCCATTCGTACAAATGACGATTTGTTTTCGTGTTCATGTTATGAGTAATCTTGGGTCAAAAATAACTAAAAACTAGAAAATTCAAAATCATAACTATATGTATCTAAATCTAAGTATGGGAGTATCTAAATCCCAGAGAAACTAACGGTACAAGCAACTGCCTCTAGAATAGAATTATGCAATTAGCAGGAAATTATTCAAACTCAGAACTTAATTATCTCAGATATTCGACGCCTTTGAAAATTATAAATCAAACGTAATTTACAACCAAATAATAATACGAAAGTTTCAAACAATAGCTTGCATTTAAGTGATAACTGCAAGTGCAAACCTGTTGCATTTATTATACATTTATGAGGTGCTGTACAATTAGACAAAACTTTTAGTAACCAACAAAAATGTGTTACAAAATTTCATATTTATTCAAATGAATAAATTGATATTTTCACATAAAATTGGTTTGGCACCCATCACACTGTTAAATTAAACGCAGCGAATTTAGCAGCAGCGCAGCGTCTAAAAAGGTCAGCTTCGAGTTTTCCAAGTAGAAAGCTGTTTTATTTTCACGGCGTCTAAGCGAAATTAGAAGTTACTTTAGTTATTATCGTTTTAGTTTTAACTTATACTTACAGAAACGGAGAAGACAAGGATGATTCGTGTAGAAGGTTATGTTCACCATCTTATCTAGACGGAAACTTTGAAAACAAAAAATGACAAAAAGACAGTCAGGACGTTTGGAGAGTCTTCTAAATTCTCGATCGAATTACTCGTACCTACGATTATAAAGATCTAGTGAAAATTTACACTTTTTTGGACTGTTTAAATTAAAAAATGTACTTATTTGTAGTCCAAAGGCGAATACCCATTAATATCATGTAAATTTAAGTGTATTCCTTAAAATTGAATTAACGCCACCCTTGTCACTCGAAATTTTACTTGTTATCAATAGCTGATGTAAGGGGAACCAAGGGATTAGCTACCAAATCCCTTTGAATGAAAATAGAAGGCGAGTTATATTAATAAGAGAATAAGAGTTAATCTCATGTAAATTATTGGAACAGAACTACGAAATTTGTATAAATTTTAATAAGAATTATTTTAAAATTGATTCAAAATTAGTAAATAAATATATATAAGCACTTTTTTCTAATAATAATTAGACGAGTTCAGTTAATTATTTAGTTATTAATGTCTGTCTAGTAAATGATCTCTATTTTATTTAAATTAGGGAGTTTCCAAAATTTTCCTTTTCGTATAATAGGCCTAATCTACATACATAGAGATTTTTGTGCTTATGTTGTCAATTTCTTTCTGCACCCACGTCTTGACCAGCATCCTAGTTGGGTTTCTGGAAAGTACTTCCTTTATCGGCCTTTGATAACAATTTCTAGAACACGGAAAAGCATAACTCTTAATTTAATTTTACGGGATACTTTAATTCATATGAGATTAATGGAGTCTTTTACCTTCAAAGGGATAAAAAATTGGTAAATTAAAATGTCTTTTGTAGAAAAACATTTCCTACTAACGAGATTATTGTTATTGCGCAAAGTTTATTAACAATTTAATATAAACTCATAAGAATTCTATTATAAAAAACAAATTATTTTAGAAGATAATTCACATTAAATTAGAGCAATTGAAATCCCGCACGAGTACGGACTTGGCATTTATCTAAAATTAAGAAACGAATAAAAATTATAATCAAAAGAGCTAGAGAAGCAATAAATATTCCACCCTCCAATAACGAATGAAAAATGTACCCGATCATAATGCAGATTCGAATGCTTAGTAATACTTAATTAAAATTAGACATAAGAGGTAGTTCTTTATCGCCATTCTCCATCTTTTAATCAATTAATTATCGAAGCATTAAACATGAAGAATCACCGATTTCTGCTTATTATATTTTGATATATCTACTTTATATTTACCATTTCAGAAAAAATCACAAATCATAAATGGCATTAATAAAAGAATGGAATCAGTTCTGAGGAACCGAAGGAGCAATACTTCATAGGACGTATTAAAAACTGTCATCTTGAAATTACTAAAATTTTTTTCTTATTTTTATGTTTAGGAAATTAATAAATAAATTATTGTGACAATAATTGCAAAGGATTATGGAAAATATTAAAAAAGTTTTTCTATTAGGCAGCGTTTAACGATAATAATTTGATCTTCACAATATCCTAGTTCCTAGTAGGAAGTATGTTTACACACACCTACACAACATCCTACATAATATATTTGGGAAAAAAATTTCAATACATATTTTATGTTTTTGTAATAAAAAAAGCAATCAATTTTACTTGTTTATATTACCCTGATAGGATTGGAAAATCGTATTATCTAACTTAAGTCTTCAGAATTTATAAAAAAAAATTAATTTATTTTTAATGTTTCTTGTCTACATAACTTATCAAAATATTTGGTTAGGTGTTCAAACATTTTTACGATCTTTGCACTAGAACGATTCTACTTATTATTTTTAGTAGAAATATAATTGAATATTAAAGTTACTAATTGAAATTATAATAATATGGAGGTAATGAGAAAGCCATTCTAACCAAATTTATAAGTTCTCATATAATTATTATTTTAATTAACCTAATTTCTTATCAATTTGCGGACGTTAACGATTTCTTAAAAATACATTCAAAAAATTGAAAAGTAAAATTTGATCTGTCAGTCAAAGTAGTAATTTAAAATTACTAATTAGGTAGACGGCATTTTCCCCCTTATTTACATCATATTTTTATACATTTTCTATATTAAAATGTAATATCTACTGTTTAATTTGAAAAACAGTTAATTAAATCTTTTGTTTTCTTTTATTTTGTAATAATTATGTGAGTATTACATCGTTCTCTTGTTAATTATTTTTAATAAGTGCCTTGTTAGTTATAATTCACAATCCCGAAAACCTCGGCAACAACAAAATCAGAATGTTTTCAAATATCACTTTTATTTGTACTGGTGCCTGAGGTGTATCTCCTATATAAGGTTTAAATTGAGAGGGTGAGAATCCACGGAAAGAAAAACAAAGGTCTTGAGAAAGCCCAGTCTAAAAATACTACTTTGTTTTGAAAAGCCCACTTATTTTTTTTAATTATACATTATACTGCGTGACCGCCCGCCGATGTAAACATAGGAAATTAACACAGAAAATTAATTTTTCTTTAATTCCTGCTTCCCATCAAAACGGATAGCAATGAAAAAGGTATCAATTGAAAGAGTTTTATTTTCCGCGTCTAAAGACACCCAACACTTGCTGTTTTGTTCTTTAATAATGTTAAAAATGTAGAATGAAAAATAAGCGATTTTTTAAAAATCAGAACTCTGCTTTGGATGGTTGAACTGTCAAAACTTGCGTTTAAAATAAATTAGTTTTCAAACAAAAACAATTGCAATGAATTTTAAACAAGGCATCTAATATCTATGATGAAAGAACAAACCATCAAGTGCTGGGTGTCTTTATAGACGCGGAAAATAAACCTCTTTAAATTGATACTCTTTCCATTCTAATCCGTTATAATGGATATGCTTTCATTGCAACGAACAGCATGATTCCATAAATCAAAAATTGACCAGATGTGAGTCAAAATCTGAAACCAAGTTTGTAAATGTAAAATCATTTTGTTAATGATCACTTCTCATCATTCTCCACAAATTCGAAAATTTTGTTTATGCTGGATTAGAAGGCCATACCTTGGTGGTTCTTCTTGAAGTTTCAGCAGATTGGAGAAACGGATTGTTGATTGTGGTCGGAGAATTAGGAAGGAGAATTCACGATAAATATGCGGTATTGGTGTTAAAACATTAACATCGCAATATATCAGTATATATATTATCTATCAATATTATGTATTATTCTGAAGAAGAATGCGTGAGCACTTCAAAGCTTAAAAATATGTTATAATTTAATTCAATTAACCCGTAGAATTATTTGAAATATTATAACAATAAATTAATTTATTATTCCCAATTAACAACTAACCAATTTAAATATTTGAAACTGATCATTTTATGTCAAAACAACGCAGTTGTATATAATTTCTTACCATAATTAATTATTATTATTTATTTAATGAACAATAATTAGCAAACTGAGTACCTACTAAATGGTAATAATTAATTTATATTTAACAGAATAAATAATGAATTTACCAATTAAAAGTTACATTTAATTTATAAAATTTATAAAAATCAAAGATAAATATGCGCCTTTTAAATCAATTATGTTCTAATTATTGGTTTAGTAAATATTAGATTAAATTTTAATGCAATATTTTTTAATATTTCCAGGTAAACGTGAGGAATGCGAATCAAAATATCAGAAAATTGTATACCAGAACAGGAACATCAGTAATCATCTCCTGAGGAAATTAAACATTCAGTGTTTATAACCGCGTCTTTCCAGCAGGATTTAATTTGCTGACGACGAGAAAGAGATTAGAGCAGTAATGGAAATATTCCTTAAAACAAAAATTTCAAAACGTTTCATTTATAAAAATTGTGTAAAGTGAAAACTAAACCGTGAATTTTGAAATTGAAATGGAATCTACTGCAGGTATTCCATTTCCTCAAAATAATAGTTCACCAAACATATTAACAAATGTTAGTTCGGATTTTTTATATGATGCGTTTTTAATAAGAAGATATGACATTATAGCAGTATATGTTCCATTATTTTTGTTGGCTCTCACAGCTAACATCTTGGTTATCGCCGTTGTTATAAAGTACCAATATATGAGAAGGTAAGTTAATTTTGCTACATTCGACTTATTCAAATGATCGGGTTGGAAACCTGATGAGTAACAGATTATTGAACTGTTTTAATATTCATAAGTTCTCTCATGATTGTTTGATACTATGGAATGCAATTAGACAAAGCATCAAGTTTCTCTACCACACCTTACATAATTATAATTGTTGTTCTTGTATAATTTTCTTATCAAATTCTTTTAACTAATATTAGTACATTAGTATAGTAACGCCCACTATATCTGTTAGCAAGAACTTACACTAATAATTAGTTAATAAACAAGAAGGTAATGGAATATAGACCATTACCATTAGAAGGACAGGTATTGCATAGTAAATATTGATGTTTGCTTCAGATGTCTCTTAGTTTATATATTACGAGGAATTACAAATAATTAGCGTTAACCTTGCTATCATTTAACTCTTCGAAAAGGTTTATTTTTTGAAAACCGTACATTGCAGTAAACTTCCGCAAGTCAAACTAACAAAATCTAATACCAAATTTACTCAAACAAACAAAAAAACTGTCGGTTGTAGTAATTTATATTTATTTATTTAGATGGCGAATAAAAGAAAGAAAAGGGGGAAAACAACAGGCAATTTAAGAATTAAAATCAACTCTTCATTAGTTAAACTAAACGAATAGATATGAATTTAAAAGTTAAAATTATCATACGTAAATAACACAAAACATAGCAAGAACTACCCCATTGTAAATTATTTTGAACTCCCCTGTATATTGACATAATGATGAAATACACGACACTAAATTCAGCAATTTTTTGCGCTTTGTCTCCAATCTAGAATATACAAGATACAAAATTGTATCTTGTATTAATTTATTCAAACTTTACGTGATCTACCCTTTAACTAAAATAAATTAGAGACCTAATAATAATTATTTTGTACCGGCCTCTTTGTTATTCAAATTCTAACGCTTCTTGTACTCACTTTTACTAATTAAACTAAAGGTTTTACTAAAACTTCTAGGTTGGTAATAAACTAATAAACAAATCAGAGATAACGTTACAGTCACGTAATGATAACTCTGCCCACCAGGAGGCGCAGAGAGCCATATTTCGAATTTAGTTTTAAAAAAAGTGGTATAAAATGATGTATGCATCCCAGTAATCAAACACAATAAAAAATTTGAAACATATCGAAAAATGCAATAATGTATTGCAAAAGCTTGGGAAATAATATAAAAAGTTTACTATTTGAATTTGAATTATAATGGTTGAGCAAATGATGTATATGATTATGCAAAATGTTTGATCAATATTCTACTAATTTTTGTACCACTTAACATCGATATGATGTTGATTAAAAATGAAAATAACCATCTGTTATAGAATGTAAAGTTATAGAATCTGAAAGCTAAAGGTTACCTTATTTTTATACAATTGTGTACTTTTTATGATTAATTTATGTTCTTGTCATATTTTAAGCATTCAATCAAAACCCACTTAATGACAAGCTTATTAATTTAGATTGATTAGAAAATTTAGATTGGTCTGAAAAGTTTTCAGAGCGGCTTTTCAAACATCTTCAAGAGGAAATAATGTTCAATGTCAACAATACCTCTTTGTGATTCATAAAGTACTACTTACTACATTTTTATAAATAATAAATAAAGAGTGCTAATTTCCCCCAAGGAAGTTTTGTAGAATGGGCGAATAAGCCATTTTACGAAAATGGGATTTGCATATTTCTTTCAATTCCCTTTCGTTGCACAAATAATTTGAAGCATTACTTTTATATTATTTTATATATAGGCAAAAGTTATTTGCCTAAAATTACTAATTTTCCAGGACTATCAGGTACCAAAATATGTCACTGATATGCTGTAAACTTTTTAAATCGACCCTGGTGGACTAAGTTACCACGACTTTACAATAACTCACCCCTGATGATTTATACTTATTCGTAAATCGTAACGTATTTTTCAAACTTTTGTGCACACTATTTTTTGTACAAAATTGAATCTGTCAAAAAACAATTCTCTCATGCTTTCAATAAAATTGCAAACGTAATAAGAAATATTATTTACAAGGAAATATTTTGAAACATTTTTGAGAAAACAATATAAAATTATTCATCTAAGCATTTTCATTGATATATCGACGAGTTTTGTGGCTACGATATCGATAAAAAACTTATCGATATATTTTTTCTATCGAAAAATTTTCTTTGAAAAATATTTTGTATTCTTGAAGGAATTTTTAATAAATAATTTGTTTTGGATAGATGCGGAGAGACAAGAGTTTGATCATTCGAAATAATACTGGCCTTTATACTGTGCCCTTTTTTATTATTTGTACGAAGGGAATATTTTTCCCTTCAACGAAAATCAACGCGACGTGACAGATACTCAAAGTCTTTACAGATAATGACTTCATATAAGAAAACGTAATTACAATATCTAATATTACTTGTTGAAAAGAATAAACCTTAATTTAAAATTAATTTCAAAAAGAGTCGAGTTTTAGAACAGAAAGTTTATATGTTTGCATCAGTAAAAAATAATAACATTGTTGTTATTAAATTCTTTTAAAGAAATATTTGCTGCAATTCTTGTGCTTTTACTTCCTTTTCAACCTGTAAATGTTACATTTTTTCGTCAAATAAACGTTTCATAATATAATAGGGACGGTCAGAGCATAATATTGGTGAAGCGAGTTAACCATAAACGCCTAATACCCGGTAATAACACAAGAAATCCTCAACGCATTACAATTTTGTTTAAACCAAAACTATTTCAAATTCAATAATAAATTTCACCTACAAGAAGATGGCTAATAGAAATGGAAACCAATAATGGAATTAATTATCTTGATATTTAAATTTTCAAAGAAAATAACGGTCACTTTTTTAATATTTTTCACAAGCAAGTTCTGAGCATCCATTCGCTCAAAAAAGGCCTTCTTTCCGAGCTTTCATTAACCGCCTAACTGGAGTCCCCCTTAATCCAGTAAATTTTCAACATTTTGAACCTTTGAAGATTTCGGGAGATTGCACGAGAAAATTGAAGAAAAACAGTGACCACTTTCCCAGAAAAGTTCGTATTGTACTATTTTTTGTTTCAAACTTAAAATACTTAACACGAAAATAATAATTTGAAATTACTTAAAATCGTCATTTGCTGTAAATATATTTTAATTTGTAAACCTAAATTCGAAATTTCGACATAAAATATGAATTTTTTAAATAAATCCGTTAAGCCGTTATTATTGTAGTAAATTCTATGTTCAAAATTGATGTGCTACCAATTATTGAAAAGTTTTTTGTATCTAAAATATGTACTTCCATAAAAAATATTGTTATAAATTTACTTCACATTTTTTTCAATTTGTTCTGGGGCCCTAGCAAACAGCCTTAATAAAGTATTAGTTTTAGATGAGGTTGGCTCACCGGCTCTAAATTATCAAAATCAACTTGAACGCACGC
Organism: Rhagonycha lutea; assembly: GCA_958510855.1. Taxonomy (NCBI): domain Eukaryota; kingdom Metazoa; phylum Arthropoda; class Insecta; order Coleoptera; family Cantharidae; genus Rhagonycha; species Rhagonycha lutea. The sequence goes on along the minus strand of OY294036.1, from coordinate 15,036,065 downwards.
AATTTGAACGTATCAAATTTATAATTTAACGCACGTATATAATATGTAAAAAAAACCGCGATCACGTTACAAAGAGAATACATTAAATTTATGGAATAATACTAAATGCTACATTTTATATGTTTCGCATATGATAAAATTATAACAAACTACGAGTACTTAAAAAATAACATTTTATAAAATTTGTTATAGCCAAATTGTCGAGATACAAATTTGAAGGTAAATTTTTCCCCTCGATCACTTTAATCATCAGGTTAAAGATTATTGAACAAATAATTTAATCTGAAATAAATTACTTATTTAACTATCGATAAAGTTCATTCAGTGTAATGCATTTGGCTATAAATAATTTCTAAAGCAGTAAAAGGATACCCAAAAATGATTTTTGTAATCGATTTATGTGCTTATTGCAATTATTATATGAAGATGCAAAGTTAAGCTAGGATGACATTCAAAATCCAGGAAAACAACATTTTCAAAACAGAATAAAATTCAAACTTATAATGAAGTTTGATATGGATATTCAAATTTCATTCAATATAGTTTGCTTTGGATGTGGAACAAATTTACCTTCCATTACTTTACAGGTAAACAAAAGTATTTGTTTCCGACAAAACAAATTTCAAAATTTACGTAACAATATTTTACTAAAAGTTTTAATTATGTTCTTTTAATCTGAAGCCGTCTGTTTTTGCGGCTTACCAAGTTTTATTGCCCTTATTTTATTCAATTAGTACGTACAGAAGCTTCTAGAAGCCTTATAATTTAGAATTAAAATTTCAGCAGTTATTATATTTTGTAGTAGTAAATACAGAATAATTTCGAATTGTTAAAAATCTCGTACAGGATTAAATTCCCCACCGAGCGTTCTGCGATATAATTAAAAAAAGGTCTTGTCCAGAAAAACTCGAACGCCTGGCAACTGTAATAATATGTTAGATTTGGAGCATTCCATGCAAAATCAGCAAAATTCTGAACCTGACCATTTCTCTCTGACTCATTGGCAGAAGCACTTGTAATTGTGTATTATATTCTCAATTTCCCAAAAGAAGAGAGTCATTGAGATATAATAGAGACATGATGTAGGTAACCTTGACCTACCAAGAAGACTAAAACTAGATTTTTTAATTTCATGAAACCTAGCTGACCACAGTTGAGATTTGAGTCCAAAGAGTAAAAGCAGTCGCTATAATAATTATAATGGTCAGCCTACTGCCAGCCACTGGGTTGGTAGGATGTGGGCGAACTAGACATGATGACTTTTAGACAAAGAATTGGATTGTGGATTTTTTTTATGAACATTTTCTTGATCGGTGTGGAAGTATTTAAATTTAAAGATAATACCGAATTAAAAATACAAATTTTATTTTGTGTTTAATATACTCGTAATAAAAAAGAAAAGTAAACACTGCCAGTAACTTTGAAAAAATAATGTACCGCAAAGAAGCTTTATACATTAATAATTTAATGTAAATTACGCAAATGGAATCTAAAAAATAATTAAATCAAGTTAATTTTTAAACGAAAACGAACCACCTAAAATTAAATTTATAATAAATTTTAAAATAAAGAGTCTGAATATTAATTAAAAAGTTTGAGAAAAAAATCAATTAGAGAAGTGACTAAATTTGAAAAAATAAATAGGTATTGATTAAACCTTCCAACAATATTGTTAATGAAATGATATATTGGAAAAATATGAAAAGATAACCAGACAATAAAAATTTATTTTCAGATATATTCTCAATTTTCCTGGCTGTCAAGTATTCTTCATTCAAGATGAAAAGTTAAATAACTTGTATAAAAGGTAGATAAGTATAGCTACTCCGTAGGTACTTAATATCTCAAGATTAAGGCTAATAATTGTGATAAAAAGTAATAATAAGCTACTCCAGCTAATGCACCTCTTAAAAGCTTTCCAAAACTACCATAAGAAGTAAGTAAATAAATACTTTTTACATGCCACATTTGGATTAATTTAAAATGAAAAAAAGTTAGAAAACGTCTAATTATTCCAAATTTATGATAATATTTCAGAAATAATATTACTATGAAAATTTTAATAAAAATATGTAATTTGTAATGAAAGTGGTGCTATATACGGAGACGTTAGAAGTTTCTTCACCCCGGTTTAATAAACTGAAAGCAACGATGTAGAATAAGTAAAGGAATTAATTCTCATTATAACAAGAAAACTCAATTTTAATTATTAACAATGTATTAAATTTTAACCGCAGAAAACTGATCATGCGCAAAGATAATAAGTTATCTAATTTAAATTTTAATAAGCTACATTTTTGCGATTGTTTCAAATTGTTTCTGAGATTCTAAGATAATTACAAAATATTATATTAAAGAGTATTTCAAAAAAATAATAAAAGGTGTCAAACTTTGCTCGTAATTCATATTTCATGGAATATAAAATCAAAAAATTTAATCAAACAGGTGTTTCTTAGTTTTTACAATAAAGTTTGAAAGAACAGCGAGAGAGGAAATGAGAAAATTCGTAGACAAGCAGCATACCAGTTGATTCAAACAAATTTTTGCTAGATCCTAAAAATAAATTCCACAAATAATGTAATTTTTTATGTATTTATAATTAATAATATTTTACAAAAATAAATATAAATAAATATATTTCGTAATTGTGAGGATGCAAAATGCAAATTTGGATTATGGATAATTTTTCATTTAGATTTATACACATTAAAATATTTGTTTTCAATTTGAGTATTTGATTAAGGTTCAAGTATTATTGTTTGCCTTCGCTCGATATTCCAGCTTTACTTTTTAATGACTTTCCATTTTTTAGTTGCATTTTCAGTACCGTATTGGCTTAAATTTTGAATAAAATTTTTGAAAACGGATAGGGTGATTCCATTTAATTTTTTAAATTAAAATTTGGTATTATAAACCTGTTGGTATATTAACATGAAGTCATTTTAAAACCTGATATTAACAATGAAGTTTTAAAGTGTCATCTGATAGTTGATAAACAATAACTATTGGTTTCTTACCTAATTTGGAAGAAATTTGAATAAGAGTGGCTTCAATCTTAAGGCCGTGTGACATTTGTGTAAATTTTGTACAAAATGTAATACTATATGGTAACTAACCAATAGAAAGCGCGTGTTAGTATCCATCAAACGTTTTCTATTGGTTAGTTACCATTTAGTACTAAATTTTGTACAAAATTTACACAAGTGTCACACGGCCTTTAAAGATACGAAATTACCATTTTGCCAACATTATAGAAAAATTTTTTTCGTCCAAGGCGTAATTGAGACAAGATGGCATTCTGGGTGAAGCCAGAGTCCAGGCAGGTAGCTTGTAATCGCCCCCTGTGCATTTCCAGTCTAAAGTGATAAAACTTGCGGATTATGCTAGTGAATCCAAGTATTAATATTTAATTGAAAGTGATTTATTTAGTTATCATTACAAAGATTGTAAGTAAAAATAATTATACAATTGAAGTACTTTTCCAAAATTATTACTTGTACATCATCCAGCGTGAAACGAATTGTTAAGGTAAATTTCTATAAGAAAATGATCAAAAACAGCTAGGATGATTTTAAAAATGGGAATTTTAAATAAAAATGTCAATGCGGTCGCATGTAAAGTTGAGTTAAATTTTACAATTATCTACCTGCAAAATTTGAGTCAACTTTCCAACCGCAGATATATGCGGAATATGTTTAAATAACTTTATGTTCAATAATTTTACAAAGTTACAAACTTCTTTAAATTAATTTTGGAACTATTTAATCGCATTGGAAAACGAAAACTATTTGATAGGATTTAAATTGTGTATGCAATTTTCAACATCGTTGATAATTATTGTACAGGATGTTAGAAAGAATAATTACTCCGCAAATAAATGTACCTCTGTCCGATTATCAGGATTTATTTGATTGGATCTGTGATCCATAGTTCAATTATTATTAAATTATTTAAATGTGTCAGATTTGTGCAATATACTAATACAGGTATAATTACCTGTTAAAAGTAAAATTAGTTCTTTTAACAACAATAAAAAAATATAAAGTTAATTTTATTGAAGAAGTATGAAATGCAATATTACAGACGAATTGCATAAAATATAAGGTGTAATATTGTGCTTTCTATAATTTGGGTGTTTTCGTAAATTTTCTTAATTGTAACATTTCAAAAGTTTTCAAATAATTCGAGCATAATTCACATACATGTTAAATTAATTTCAATAAAAAAACCTATAAAAATAACTACCTATGTTAAAGCCCTGTTGTGTATTGTAACAAAGTGGATTTACAGTTACTTAGGTATTATTTTCAATATGTTTTGCTATATTTATGTGAAGCTTTGGGTATCAATTATAATAAGATTTATATCATTTATTTTGAAAAGAAAAAGAACTTTTTACACAATGTAACGAATGGCAATGAAAATGGAATTACCGGTAGCAACATACAAAAATTTATTACGGTAATATGAGCATAAAAAATTATACAATAGTATTACGTTATGATTTTATTATAACTTTCTTTAATAAAGAAATAAATTTTGAAGCTTGGGTAGGCTTGTGTATAATACAGATTTCACATAAACCTTGTCGATGGTAAAAGTTTTTCATTCTAGGTTGGTAACTTTTGTGTAACTGTTCATATAAGTTTTAATAAATTTTGATATATTTCATAAAACGTTTTCATTTACAAATTTAATATTAATATGTTAATGATTTATTATTAATAACTCCCATCTCATATTGCTGACTATGGTCTTAGGGAAAACGTTACACATAATATAAAGGGTTAAAAACGAATTTTAATTATGGCTAATAAAAATTAAAAAAAGCTTTTTACTTTTACCCACTCTTACCTACAGTGACTCATTAAATATTTGTATTAACCCTCAACCTCAAAGAAATCTTGTGTTTGAAACATTATAATGTTCAATAATTACCGAATTTATTAAATACATAATAAAGATATTTTCTCAGTATTATTCAAAACTAGAGGACGAAGTTAGACATTTTAGCCAGCTAGGCGGGCGCCTGCTGGAACAAAACAGTTGATAAAAAGTGTTTTCTACCACAACACACTGATACAAACTTTTTCCTTTTAGTGAATATTTTCTGGTTAATGTAAATAAACGGCGGAAATGATATAGTATTCTGTTGGTTAATTTCTCTTATCTATCCGAAAAGTTGTAAATTATTAATATTTCTCTAGAAACTTTTTCACAGTTTTCATAATATAAAGGAAAAGTTTAACTTTCACGCAATAAAAAAGTGTAAAAAGTTCATTAAATAAAACTTGAGATTTCTTCATTTGACAATAATAAAACTCGTTTTACATAACATATAATAATAAGCTTAGCAATTTTGAACAACGCTTGCATGGGAACATGGGGAACATCTATAATTTTAATTCGATAAGAGTGAAGAAGGAAGATTAAAATATTATCATGCGAAGGTCCTAGAAATGCTTTATAGCTTTTCTTTTCTATTTATAAATTTTCTTTACAGAATTGTAAAATTGTAAAACTAAAAATAGTTAAGTATAATTGGAATCATATAAGATGACTCTTACGTCATCAGATAATATGTTGCTATGCTGCTATTCCTAAATTTGATATCATGCAAATCCCTATTAATTATCAAGCTATGAAACATCGGATGATCCTTAACTTAAATCATATTATTTTTTCTGATATTTGGTTTTTCAATTCAAATTAAGCACAAATGCTCCCGTTGAAAACCTTGAAAGTCAGAAAACCTTTTTAAAATAAGAAAATGAAATTGAAATCAAGCAATTAAGCAAGTAGATACTATTTAGGTAATTCCACTATATTTCTACAGGATATAACAAAACTAAGCTAGTTTTTCCAAATTTTAGCGTAAAATAACTTTTCAACATATTTTATTTCGAATCGAGATAATCTTCGGTTACCCAGACAAAACAGAATACGACAATATATAGCGAATCAAAATCCCACATGGAACTAGTGGAAAATTGTATTAAACAGAAAAGTAACAGAAAATCGATCAAATTAAAAATAGTAAAGTCCAGAAGTTTGTCGATTTCGCATTGAATGTCCTATTTACATTATTTTAAATATATTTGTTGGCATTCTTGCTATTCAAACAATTTCGCTTGTTTAAAATTTCCCCTTTTTATTTTTTGATATCTGGTGAAACCCAAGTCCTGAGTGCTTGATTGGTCGAGCTTAGTTGCATGATGTGTTAGTCAAATTAATTATCTATTTCTAAAAACCGAAAGAAGGTGAATCAAATATTCAGATTAAAGTGTATATTTTTCGGCATTTAATTACGCGGTTGTAATTAGCTATAAATTGCGAAGAGGTTCACCATTTTCAATGTTATCTTTGAAAGTTTTTAAAAGGATTTTTATGTATCTCATGGTGGAAATTTAGAGGCTGGTTTTATTTCTTTTACGATATTGTGGCGTCGCCTTTTAAATCGAGATATATTTTTAATAAGAATAGTGGTTAGTTGTTTAACTTGATATTCTTACACCAGGGAAGTGTTTGAGGGTTTTTATAATGGCGTTAGATATCGAATTCTTTGTAAAGCCACTTTCATATTCTGTTTTTTCACTATATCCACTCCACATCTTTATTCTATCTTTCTGGTGTCAAATAAACTATATTTAGTTCATATTCTTACGTTTCATTTTGACATCTGCTACCTGCTATTACCATAATCTATTTTTCACAGTTAGTTGATCAAGAATCACCTAAGCTCTAAGGCGTTCCTTTTTAAGTACTCACGAGTAATCCATTTCTCGATATTAACGCATAAACGGAAATCTTTTCACAGATATTCAGTAAAATTATAATAAATTTATTGAAAATCATTGAATTTTTTAATACTGGTTTCATCAAAATAGATTTATTACAAAATGAACAGAAAATCCATATTTATATCGCAATGAATTAATATTGAACCTTATATTTACGATTCTCTTACTTTGCACTAACAAAAAAAAATAACTAATATGACAAATACCGTAAAACAGTATAAATCCCCCATGATTACCCGTAAAAAAAGTTTGATCATGAGAGCAATATTACTAAATATTCTTCATAAAATTTTGTACGATAATATTACTACATTTTTTGCCCACTTCCTGCATTAATTTAAAAAGAAATTTCAATTTTCGTTATTTCCCGAGGATTATTATATTTATTTATTATTAAAATAGACAAAGTAAAATATTTTGACAGTAATGTAAAATAAAACAGGTCCAATAATATTTCAATCCAATTGAAAATGTAATAATTTTATGAAAATTCGGTAAACAAAGTTTGTGTTGACACATAAATGTGCGAAAAATATAATTTAAAATTGAAAATTGTGTGAAATTTTCAAGGATGCTGTTCATACTCAAATATTGATTTTTGTGTGATTTTTAAATTCTTGTTATTCGGTACCTAATAAAATTGTTTAAAAGTATTTTATATTTGCATTACAGAGCCAGTACCAGCGATGTATTGGTTAAACCACATACAATTGAGTTAAGAGAGGCACCGCACTAAAATCATTTACTTCCATATAATGTAAATAAATCTTTGCTCAGTTTAGCCAGGCTCTGTTTGATCGTTTTATATGGGTAACGAAAGTTCGGGTTCCGAATGTCCTTCTGTAACGCTGTTTGTTGCACTCAAAATTAAAGATTTTCTAATCTAACGATTATCATAGCGCTAATAATTTGACTACCTTGTATGGGATTGTTGCTATGATTTATTTTTTATTATATTCTCACGTAAAATACAACGCATGTTTTCTTTCAAAACATGAAACGTTTTGCTTTATTTTATGTAAAATCAATTATTGTCCTACGTAGTCGTTGAAATCTGTAGCTCGGTTATTTGCAAATCTGAAGAAAAAGTAGGGTTATCAATGATAAAAAGCAGTTTGGAAGGTCCAGCAGATATTATTATCAATGTGAATTAGACAAACTGCGAAATTATTGATATGGATTCCATAATTTTTTGCTCGTAAGCGAATGAATTGAAGAATGTAGGTAGTTCATTTATTTTTTATTTTTACCTTAGAAACGCAATATTCTATTATTGAAAATAAAATATCAAGTTATATTGTATTATTCAGTGGGCAGAATTCTATTATATTAATTAAGTTTCCAAGTATTACAAATTGTTATTGCGTCACGTGTCTTTAAAATTATCCTGCAACCAAATGTAATTTATTTGTGTTTGCACAAATAAATATATCATAAACCAATCCAGATAGTTTGATAAACTATAGGTCTGTTCATTCGTCTACTTCAAACTACTTCAAGTAAGTTCAATTTTACCCTACTTTACTTGGAGTATTTCAGAGTAAGACAAAGAAGCAAACCTTATTACTTCGATAATATAACTCAAACTGTAATTAATTTATGTAAAACATCTTTGGTTAAAGTGACCTAATAAATGCTTTCGACTTCGTCTTTGATATCTTACAAATATTATTCTCAAACAATTCAGTTTGTTAGAACCACAAAACAACATCTATGATGTGGCGGCGACAAGCGAAGGAAGCCAGAAGATTTTTTGCTGCTACTTACTACTTTCTATAAGAACATCCTATTGAAATTTGTACAATCTCATATGAAATAGTTGAAGCAAAAGTAAATTTTGTTGAATAAGATATAAATTGTAACTTAGATAATTTATTTAATAGTACAAAAATTAGTTATATTATAACAAAATTGGATACGAACGAATGGAACAATAATAATGATAAAGCTGTTTCAATCCATTCAGGCGCGTCACGAATGCATTAAAATAATTTTTTTAAACGGTGTATCCTTACAAGCAAAGGATTGAATTTTAGCCCTGTTTGCTTGTATGAAATGTGAAACTTTTAAGTTAATTACGATAACCACTAAAGCTAGGACAAAGTAAAACCTAACGAGGCACAGTAAGGATATCCAGTTAAAGTTTAGTTACCCAGATCCCGGCGTCGATCATTTTTACAAAGAATTTATCATACCTTAATAGAACAACCTTACTCACTTATAAAAAAACGTACGTAAATTACTTAAGAAATAATTTAATCGTAATAATTGATAATAATGAAAAGGACCAATAAATTTTAAATTCGCAAATAATTATTCTTGATAAGTAATTCAGTTTTCTTGTCTATCAAATCTTAATCGGATTAAACGCTTTCTGTTAAATGATAGAAACCATCAACCTCAAATAATTTTATTATCGCACTAATTAGTCAATTATAACTTTGAATTTGTAATTGATTGTTGTATAATTCAATAATGCAACGAGTGGAATAATTCGTTTACACTGAAATGCTAATAGAAGCTTTCATAGAGATTAAATAGAACAAATAATGATTTGCACTTACTCTTACAAAACAAAACAGAACTTCGAAACAACAAACACCTATCTGAATGAAATTCATTGGACAATTTATTATCAACTATTACCAGGACCGGAGTAGGATGTCATAACTTAGTAAGCTTTTTTCAACGTAATGTTTTAGCCGTCCGATTCGTCCCTATTACCAACGTTTATTTAATATTTTTGATTGTTCTTGAATTGTATTTAAAATTCTATGTAAAATTTGTAATTTTGATTTGTATTAATTATAATTTATAAACGCAATGAAAAGCAATCTTAATTGCTTTAGGATGCCCTTAAATTGTTTATAATATTAAGAAGCAAAAGTTTATACCTTTGCAATTTACGTTATGCAAATAAATTATTTGATGATAATTAAAATACGATATTATTTTTTGTTTTCGAGTCCTATATTATAACAAAATTTATTGTCTATAATATTTTTACTGCAGAAAATTTTGTAAACCGGTATAATATTTTTAATGTAGTTGCTACAAAATATTCCATACATGATGAAAAATAGAAAATAAGATAGGTAAACATGATCAATCATAAAGCCAGGTTGTTAAGTTTCTCAACTTGGAATTGAAATTGACAACCATCAACTATTATGCAATTTTGTAATACTAAATTATTCATAGTTCAATAAAGTCAACACTAACTGCAACTATCATTTTATAAATAATACATAAGAAATTGCTTCTATTATATTTCCGAAACTGAAGTGAATAAGAAGACATGATATAAGCATTTATTTTACCTGAACAGTTGGTTTCAAATACATAACGTAATATATTGACGTATTCCAAGATGAATAATCAGATTGTGGTTTGAAGGATCCAGGAAATAAAGGATAAATAATAGACTTTCATTTTTCTAAAAGTAAAATAGTTGTAAATAAAATTTGAATGGAATCGAATTTATGATTCTTTCAATTTCAGTTGGAAAATGCCATTTTGTAATCACTATAAAGAATTCTTCCTTGTTGGATAATTGAATAATCCAAAACTTCGTTGATATTTAAAAAAAAAAATAACAAAGAAGGTAAGGAGCCAACAAGCCATTCTAGGCGAAACCAGAGTGCAGGCAGATCGCGTATAATAAATTGAAAGTATTTAAAAGTTTAACCACAATTTTAATTGAATCAGTAAGCAACAGATTAATTCGCACATCCAATAGCATTGCTTTTAATGCGAAGATTATTAATGATAAAAATTGCAATTCGATCACAAACGGAAAAGTTGAGTTAAACTTTGTAATTCTCTACCTGGGAAATATAGGTCGACTTTAAAACGAAGCAACGATGTACATATTATGCGGTTTATGTTTAAATAACATTATTTGTTTTAGAAGTTCTATTTTAAAAACAATTCCACAAAATATTCAGTGACGCAGATTAGTGATAAGGTTAATATTATTTGCAATTTATAACGTTAGAATTATAATTTTCAAGGTGTTAGAGCGAAGAGACGGTCATTGCCTTGCAGCTAACACAGTTGGATGTGAATGCGGGGTACCGGCTTCAAATCCGAGGAGAGTCAAACTTTCTTATGACCAAGTCTCCGTGCTTCCCGGAGGCGGTCCCCCTGAGTTAACAAATTGCCACCGTTAACAAAAAAACAGGGCTACAGGCACATCTGAATGCTAGTAGGCTAGATGATTGTCAAGCTGGGCTTGCTAGGGCAAGCTGCTACCGGATGTAAAACAACTATAGTCCAAAATCGATCTGCGGACTACTCACCAACCCGTCTGGCCAGCGTGGTGAGTTATGGCCAAACCAACCTCCATAATATGGAGAGGCTAATGTCCAGCAGTGGACAGAACAGGCCGATAAAGAAAGAGCGAAGAGGTATTCCGCAAATAAATGTATCTACCCGCCCGAGTATTAAGATTTTTTTAATTGAATCTGCAATCCATGGTCCAATAACACAAAATGTAGAGATGTCAGATTTATGCAATTTATTGATTAAAATTTAAAAAATTATCTGTTCAATTCATAATTAATTCAAATTAAAATTTGTTGTAATAATAGGGTAATGATTTATTATTCATCCACTAACGATAGTAGTGGTGAATGAGTGGTTCGATCTGATGTACGCCGGTGACATGGGTCAAACCTTAACGAGGAAGGCAATTAATATAATGCATACGGTGATTGTATTATATTAATACGATAAACTAATGAGTTAAATGTAATCGATACGGTGATTCTATGTATATAAAATGTATTTATATTTATTATGTGATCTGTGATATGATATGTGATGTGATATTTATTATTATGTGATATTTTTTGATCATTTTAATTAATTAGCATCTAATTGTACCACTATTTTACAGTAATATATCAACGAGCCATGTTGAATAGATGGCCCAATCATCTAATATGTGATCGATGTGGTTGTTCGACCTTATTCCTCACACAGGGTCGAGGAGATATTGTCACAAATCAGAATGTCTGCGTCTATTATTTCATAATATGCCGTGTATTTTTTAGGGTAATAAATGAATGAATATTATTATAATTAATTAATTTTATAATATTTGTGGTTGGTGGAGACAGATCTACTCTCAAATTGGGGGGGGGGGGAGTTACTAATTCAGCAATAAAATAAATATTTAAATACAAATCCTGTACTTCCCACTTCGCGAGTTGGGGAGCTAATTCAAATTATTCGTTTGCTTGTTAAACCCAAACCTCGTAACTCTGCTTATACATGGAGAGAGATAAGAGTATCCCATATTAGTCAAACTGGGGTCATAAAGACCAGCACAATACGTTGTAATTCTGTCATTGTATGCTATCCTCGTATTGCAGTGGCAGTTTTAGAACTTATGAGGCCTCAGGCGCAATTCAAATTTGAGGCCCCCCTCTAAGTATTTTAACTAATACTACTCTCCCTAATCTAAAGCAATTGATTTGAACCTCTGGTGTACGGAAGCCCTGTCCACCAGCGCCGCAGAAGATTTTTCTAAATACTTTCTTTTACCAAAAATTGCACTGAAATCAAAATAACTGCAAAAAATAGTATAAGCAATCTTAGGTCTTAGAATTTTTTCGTTATTTTTCCTGTGTATTTTTCCTGTGAATATTTGAACAAAATTAAAATTTTATCGAATTTAAATCAAAATTACTACGAATCTATTGAATCTTAGGGCATAGAATGTTTTCGTTATTTTTCTTTTGTTTATTACGACAGCATTAATATTGTCATAAACTTTCAGAATATTTGAACAAAATTAAAATTTTATCGAAAAATTTAAATCAAAAATTGCACTGAAATCAAAATTACTGCAAATCTATTGAATCTTAGGGCATATAATTTTTTTGTTATTTTTCCTGTGTTTATTACGACAGCATTAATATTGTCATAAAATTTCAGAATATTTGAACATAATTAAACTTTTATGAAAAAATTTAAGAAAATTGCAGTGGAATCAAAATAACTGCAAAACTAAGGCATCTTAGTGCTTAGAATTTTTTCGTTATTTTTCCTGTGTTTATTAAAACAGAATTAATATTTTCAGAATATTTGAACAAAATTAGATTTTTATAAAAAAATTTATAAATCAAAAATTGAAGTGGAATCAAAATAACTGCAAAACTAAGGGGAATCTTAGTGCTTAGAATTTTTTCGTTATTTTTCCTGTGTTTATTACAGTAGAATTAATATTTTCATAAAATTTCAGATTATTTGAACAAATTTAGATTTTTATCAAAAAATTTAAATCGAAAATTGAAGTGGAATCAAAATAACTGCAAAACTAAGGGGCATCTTAGTGCTTAGAATTTTTTTCGTTATTTTTCCTGTGTTTAATAAAACAGAATTAATATTTTCATAAATTTTCAGAATATTTGAACAAAATTAGATTTTTATCAAAAAATTTATAAATCGAAAATTACAGTGGAATCAAAATAACTGCAAAACTAAGGGGCATCTTAGTGCTTAGAATTTTTTTCGTTATTTTTCCTGTGTTTAATAAAACAGAATTAATATTTTCATAAATTTTCAGAATATTTGAACAAAATTAGATTTTTATCAAAAAATTTATAAATCGAAAATTACAGTGGAATCAAAATAACTGCAAAACTAAGGCATCTTAGTACTTAGAATTTTATCGTTATTTTTCCTGTATTTATTACAATATAATTAATATTTTCATAAAATTTCAGATTATTTGAACAAATTTAGATTTTTATCAAAAAATTTAAATCGAAAATTGAAGTGGAATCAAAATAACTGCAAAACTAAGGGGCATCTTAGTGCTTAGAATTTTTTCGTTATTTTTCCTGTGTTTATTACAATAGAATTAATATTGTCATGAAATTTCAGAATATTTAAACAAAATTAGAATTCTATGAAAAAATTTAAATAAAAAATATTGCAGTGGAATCAAAATAATAACTGCAAAAGCATCTTAGTGCTTAGAATTTTTTAGTTATTTTTCCTGTGTTTATTAAAACAGAATTAATATTTTCATAAAATTTCAGAATATTTAACAATATTACATTTTTAACAAAAAATTTAAATTGAAAATTGCAGTGAAATCAAAATAACTGCAAATCTTATGCATCTTAGGGCATTAGAAGAAACAGAAGAAGAAGCAATTTTTAAAAATCTAAATGGCCGATCGATTCCTAATCGGAAAAAAAACATTTTCCTGAAAATTTCAGTTTTCCAACCCAAAGATTTTCGAAAATAATAAGAAAAAGTGTGTTTTTTTGTTTTTATTTTATTGTAACTGTTCTACTGAGTATTTTCTAATGAAATCTTTTTGGTAAGAATTACTTATAAAGCTTGAATTACATTATACTTTTTTCGTCTAGATTTCTCGAATAGAAATATGCAGCCCGTCCGAGTTTTCGTTCGGGTCTGTCCGAGTTCGGGAGTGCCAACATCCCTATTGGCGTAGTATAGGTAAGAGGTCCGTGATAGGTAGTCCCTTTTGGCGCCATTTATACTAAAGCAAATGAAATAAAAACTCGAAACAAAATCGAACGAGAATCTAGACGAAAAAAGTCGAAAAAAGTATAATGTAATTCAAGCTTGAGAGGCTTTAAAAGGTAATTTTTTTGAAAAAGTTACAACCGTCCGTCAATTTTAATAAAAATTTTGGGCGCTTTATTTGAACATATTCCTTACAATATTATTGGCAATCACAAAGTTTTTACAGAAAACTTCCTTTTGGCCCTTCTGTACAAGGTAAAATTTTCAACTTGATCCATCTGTTGGTTCTATCCTCCTCGTCTCTAAATTCCCTGCCGTCACATCTGTAACATTCACTGAAACCTGATCAATGCTGTTTAAAAGTTCACACAGTTTAGATTTAGTTATCTCGCTCTTCTACTACCGTGTTCATTTCGAAAGTCGTCGTCTGAATATTCTAGCTCGTATTCTTAATTGATTAGTGGTCCATACGATAATTTTTCCAAATTCTCTACCATAGTTCTATCACCTTCTATGCTTGTAATGAGCTGAAACATCTTTCTCGTTCTTTTCGTGAGTGTCGTTACTGTACCCTTGTGGAGAGCACATGTGATGGGGTCTGCTTTACCCGGCTTTACCTTAGTCAAATTCTGCTTCTATTAGAATTAACTTTCGTCATTCTGACTGCTGCAATCTGGATTACATTTCAATTTTTCAAAAATTTCAAAAATAACTTCTGATGTAGACGATGTTTCTGATCTGAGAGTTGGTAGGCTAACCTCTCCGTTTTGGAATTCGTCTCAAATCTTCTTTTCACCCCCGTTATAAAATATTTAGAATTTTTCAATCGATTTATGTAGTAGTGTCTTCTTCTGGGTCTACTGATGACAGATTGTAACTCTTGTGGTTAACATCAACTTCCTTCTCCATGTAATAATCCATCATCGAAAACTTTATGTTCCGGAGATATATCCGGAAAAATATTTCTCTCCTGAGAGTTTTGTCTGCAAGACCTAACGATAGCTAGTTCATAGGTTAGTTTAGATGGAAGTTCGAAAGCAAACAAAAGGATTTAGCATAATTTTCTCTCATCTACGATATTCACTTTTCTTGGTGATAAACACCGTATAATAGCAAAAATAAATATTTTTAAGTTCAAAAGAAAGGTGAATTATGTCTAACTAAAAGTAATCGAGAGATTCGTAACAATAATACAAAAGTTTTCAAGGTTTCGTCGTTCTGCATAAATAAAAACTCTTTATTAATGATTAATTTATTTAACACTGCTGTATAAATTACGAACAGTTGAATTTCATTAAAATTGTCAGAGGAGACACAATTCTGAAAAAAAATTCAATTTGTTTACACAAAAAACAAATGGTTGTGACTTGTTTTGAATTAAAAATACATTTTGTTTAGATATTCATTGCTTGTTTTCATTTCATATTCTTGAAAAAAAATTTATCTTACTCTTAACTTTTTCTTAATCATTTAAATAACTACATATTCATAATTAACGCAGCAAAAATAATAAATTGAGTACATTTATATTACTTCCTTATTCGTTTCAGCTATTCGCAGTCCATAATATTTGTATATTTGCTTGTATGAGTAATGCAAACAATTTAAACTATCTTTTCAAATCTAACGACTTGTGAAATTAGCTTGCAGAGTTTCTTACTTCAGTGGGGAATTACTAAAACTATTGCAGTTCTTGCTAAATCATAAATTAGGGGTAATTGTTTTCAAATAGTATTATAACTTAAGAATGATCATAATAATATACCGAACAATAATATATTGCTCGAGCTGGATTCGAACCTTGACAAGTGGAAGGAACAGAACCAAAGTTACTTTTTTACTTGACCCACTGTTTAGTACCTGAAGTTAAATATTCTGAACTCTAAAGTGCTCATAATGCATTGAAGGGCTAAACTGTCCCTCATTCTTAAAAAATACGTATATAAAAAAGGGACAAATTAACAAAAACTTTGTCTCTTCTGATTTAGATAACATCTCTTCGGTGATCCTTTGATAACCTCGTTTGATATTGATTTCCGTGTGCTTGCCTATTTTCAAACTTTTTATTTATTGCTGTAATATAAAAATCATTTTAAAAGCACATACCCTTTAATTTGAAAATTTTTATTTAAAATAATGAATAATTTAGAAACATTACAAAGTACACATTTACATATTAAATCTATGAGGCGCTCTTATGGATCGCTCGTTTCATGCCCTGCGGCTTGAAAATTCGGTTTTGTCTAAAATTCATCAGATATTTTACTTCGCTTTAATTACTAAAAACTTTCAAATATCTCAGTAATATAAATTTTCTTTGTGACAGCAAATACGTACTAAAATATGACATGGGTAGGTACATATTCCATCAATTTACTATAACAAAATTATTTGATCGTTAAGTTAAAAATAAGCAAGTTATGTTAAAAATTAATTCCACTAAAATATTACTGCAGTTATTACAACGGAAGTGGATTGTATTGTAACTGATAACTTCCATAAATCACAAGCTAGCACACTATAAAATGTACAATGTGCTGTAATTAACTGATGAAAATGTTAAGTTTTTGGTAATATAACATAAAATTAATATCAATAGTCTTACCGACTTGTATATTTTGCAATTTCACAACGTCTGACATTGAATTTGGCATCTGTTTTTGGACTTTATCATTGGACGATTTGTTATGGTCAAACGTCCAATCCTAGGATTGGCCAAAATAGACGTCCAATATGACCATCTTTGGGTGAAAGTGAAAATGAAATTTATTTGTAGTACATTTAAAGGGTTTTTCATTAAGGGCGCACCTAGTTTAAATATAAATAAAACAAAAAATATATGAGATACGAATGTAATATTTGTTTTTATTTCAAAGCTTCTTCAATAGCATTAATGAAGGAATATAATATCGTTCAAATCTCCACGACGCGAAGTGAGCAATATATGAATGAAATCACCGAACCCAATTTTCCATAGTAACATAAAATTAACTTTAGTTAATATTTAATTTAAAATTGCAATTCTTTCAAAGAATATTAAGCCAACAATAAAAATTCTTTCAAAATACTTGAAATATTCTTGTAGTCGGGGAGCTACCAAAAGCTATCATACAGAGTGATAAAATAGATTCTAAATGGTTTTCGTATCTTGTGGCAATAGAAATTATCACCAATTCCTATTATCCTTAGCTAAAACGTTCAAGACTGGGGTGGAAATTAATGAAAGAACACTTAAACGTAACGATCCATCACATACAAGTCTAATTAATTTAATATTCTGTGTATCTGACCTATCTAACCAAGAAAATGCTATTCTATATAGGTACTGATGCGGCAATTTGTAACTTTTACATTTATTATGAGTGTTATTTTGTTATAAATGAACTATTTTATATTTATAAAATATATTGCAACTTATCAGATTATCAGTAAAAATTTATTTTAAAATGTAATACATATTAAAGACATCTGAAGAAGGAAATACTCTGTCGCTCAAAGCTTATGAAACAATTTTAACCTTATTGCCTTTGTTTAACATAAAAAAATAAATAATAATTCATGTGGTTGCCAACAAACATTCAATTTACATCTGTGGTCATCCACTTTTATAAACTAAGCTTATTTTGGAGAAGTTTTAGCTTTCACATTTTTCTATAAACCCACACGAATGAACTACAAGCTAGAACTTTTTACTTACAGGCCCCGCGGTGCCTGTATTGTATTGGCTGATATAATTAATATCAGGCTCTATAATATAATATATTGTCGTATTTCAAAACAGGTCGGTGCAATCGTCACATTTTCTTGAATCTAAATTAAGACATTATTCATAAAATTCTAAAATATTGTAAAATTGCATATTTGAATCTTAACAATTAAAATTTTAACATTCCCTACTTGCTTACTACAAAGTCTTAACCACTTTATGCTCGTATTGACATGTCTGAGATCTTGCCTTGGTTTAATGTACTGTATGTACTGTATGTACTGTAATTAATGTGTGTGTTGCATTCTTGTTTAACGTTGACCGCCCACAATATTAATGTAAGATTTAAACCAAAATACTCATATCAGGAGATTATGAAAATCAACCTTCATTAATTGTTTATTATGTAAATTCAATTACACATAATTATTTGCTTTCGATTATTTAATGGGCTAATATAATTTTATGTGATAATCGTAGACTCATATGCATTATATAACAGATCATAAATCTCTGTTTAACTTCATACACCATATGACAATGTTCGTGACTACCTCTATTAAATCTGTAAGGGTAATTTATGAATAGGGTTTTTATAATGTGGATAATTAATTTGTGCAAAAAGTTGAAATTAATATTTTCCAAACCCACATCATGCACACATTTTTATTTTAGTTGTACTTACATTGTATAATATGTTATTAGAGAAAACACAGAAATCGTTCAAGCATTGTTTAAACATTTTGTAATCTAATAATTCTTCTACTTGGCCGAGCAAGATACCAAGTTTGCTTTGTACGTATCTGATCACATAAAGCTAATTTAAAAGCACTTAGTGGTTGTATTGTTTCAATCGATAGTAAAACAGTTAATTGAATGTTGTGAGATGTTGAATCGTAGATACCCACATTACATTTACATCTTCCATGTTCTCAAAGTTCCTTACTGCAAAACTATTAAATTTTTTTATCCACTTAAACCAATAATTCACTGTACTATTTAAATTAAAGAATTGTAAAATACTACGTATACAATAAATAAAGAGTGAATTGCTTTGAAATGTGAAAAACGTAGATGCATCGTTTAACAAATTGAGTAAGTGCAATCTCGCAGCGAATAAACGAGATAAGTTTTTGCTAAACAAGGGTACGGTCTAAGAGTTCATAAAAGGGGAAAATTCAGTTAATAAAAGGGCTATCAACCAAGCAAAAAGTCAATTAAGGAAGACTCCTGCTAGGTTACCCACGGTAACAAATCCTGCTTATTATGCTTTGATGCATCATGTGTTTGAAGCACACGTATTCCATGAACGTGAGTAATACCAAACTTATCAATTTAAGAAAAGACAAAAGATTGATTTATTATCTTATAAAATTTTTGAAAAAATTCGGTTTTTTAATATTTCTTATAAATAGTTAATAATGATACTATCGACCTGTTAAAATATTATTTATTGCAATTTTTTTTCTGTTTTCCAAAAAGTAATTATGTAATTCTATATACAATTATTTTACATTTACTGCTATACTTCATTTTTATATTATACAAATCTAGCAAATATTTGAAAAATTCGTTTTTTTTTTTACTAAATGAGAAACGTGAAAAAAACATTAGTTTTGTTTGTTAAAATATAATAAAAACATTTAGAACCATATTTTTTAATAATATATCTTTTTTACTAATAACAACAAATTTATTGATGCTTTTAACTTTGCATTTTTTTAAATGGGGATGTTATATAGTACACAAATTTAAAATATATTAAGCTATATTTAAAATTATAATAGCTAAAGCACTGATCGGCATCAATTTACTCCCTGAGGTAATTTTAATTTTGATAAGTTCTCATCATCCTCATATTTCAAGATATCAAAGGTTAACGCCTGATGAAAACCTACACCTGAACTTATTAAATAAGTTACAGCCTATTAAATAAAATAATTAAGTATTTTAAACTGTAAAAGTCTTTAATGCATTTCAAAAGTTTGTCGGTTCTTTCTGAATAACGGGAAATTACAATGACATTATGGATAAGAAAATTTAAGTGCAAGTAATTTTAATTAAAAGTCGAAATGTGTACAAATTTTAATCAAAATATATATAATAACTTAATAATATTCCAATTATTATATCAAAAGTGAAATAGGAAGAAAATAGGGTGGGGATTACAATTTGAAAAGATTTTCGTATTTTTGAAAAAGAAACTCGATTCATGTTAGGGATTTTCCATAAAGAACTTCCATGCCTAGGAGGGAGAGATTTCACCAGGAGTGGCTAGCCAAATGTGGCGTCAGCATAAATATACCATTTTTGGGATGTGTAAGAAAACTGTGATTGGATTTTTTTTTTAATATTGTGTAAAAAAAATTATTTATGATGGTGTCGTAGTTATTTCGACTGTATTTGAGGTACCTTAAAGTTTGGGAATCTTGTTCCTTGTTGAGACCATGTTTGCTTAATTGGGGGTTACCAATTCCTAAATTGAATGATTGATCAACCGCAACGATACACAATAATAATTGCATTAATCTAAACAAATATTTACATGGACAGTGCGATGGTGTATGAAGAAATGGTGCCGCGGAAGTATAAAATAGCTAACTTGTAAAATACTGTCTTTTTTAATTTATTGAATTTTATAAAAATACTTCTTGTATAAATAAATTGATTGTTTAATAAATATCTGACTCCATCACAGCAGCTTCTTAGATCTAAGTCTAAAAAACTATAGGCACTGAGACTGGTGTTCACTAAGATGAAAGTCGCAACTATAAAGAAATTTCTAAACGGCTGTTGGAAAATTTTTATTTCCTTTTCGATGTGCAAATCGTCAATTTCGTCTACTTCTTCTATTACTTGAGGTAAGGATAACTCATTTATTTGTAAGAAAGAATTAAAATTCATTCGATGCTTTATTTGAACAGTGTAAAAATTAAAACTTCCTTTTAACTTTTATGGGAATATGAATTGTCAGGTTACCAAAAGCTACATCCAGGCTCTTTATCTCTCCGGGGTATTCTTCCATAAACATATCAGTCTGGGGCAAATAATTAAAATAACAATTCATTATCGATTAAAGGAAATATTATATCTATGTAATAGATCATTCATTTGACGCTAGTAACGATTTATGGACTAATAATAAATTAATGATGAAAGTTGTATAGTTTACCAATTAGCTATTCTTTTCAAATAAAATTTTTTTAAATTATAGTGTAGTGAAATCCTTTGTCCATAGAAAAATTATATAAAAAAAAGACATACTATGTATTTTTGAGATAATCTGAAATATTGGATCCCTTTACGCGCTTAGCGTTCAAATATAAGCTTCCTTTTAATCCTTTCCTTTTGGCATATCAGAAATCTACAAATTTACAATAAAAATATGGAATCTTAGAATATGTTTTAATACTTATTTACGATTAAATACCTTTTTGTTATTAACAGAACACCAAAATTAAGTTTATTTATAACAAAAATTTCAAAACTCACAATATTAATATCAATAATGTGAATTTTAAAAGAATTCGAATATACGGTTTATGTTAGCCAAACCTCAATAAACACTAAAATTAGACTAACAATGTTTAAAAATTTCAAACGATCCTATATCAATATTATAAACAATATCATAATTTACTAGTAAATTATTCAGGAAGTGTATTTAAAATGAAGTTAAATTAGTTGCATAACTACGAAATAGTTTGATAAGTTTTATCAACAATTTTGATATGTAGAAGAATCTCTATAGTAATTATTACATTAATCAGTTATTAATCCTATATGAATTTTTAAACATAATATTAATAGCACTTTAATCAAGATTAATCGTTTTTTCAATTTTTGCTTAATGGCCTTTATATGTTTCTTGTAAAATTTAAATAGAGCACATTTTTCTGAGTACGAAAACGTCATAGAAAGATAGATTTCAAGGATCTCAAGGTATTTTATTCGGCAATTTTGAGCAGAAACTTTCATTGTTTTGATTTGTTGTCCTAGTCCGATTGTTGAATCTTGATGCGTTTATATCACAATAATTTGAATTTATTTGTGTTTGGCGAGATTTGATTTGATAAATCACCTACACAGAAAATTTATTTCGAAATAGATGCATTGCACATGAAACAATATTGAGATATGATGATATTATACAATTTTTGATTATCGAATAAAATAAAATTAATTTAGAACAAATTCAAAATTTTAATTTATAAAAGTAAAAAGGTGGATAACGGCGAATTGTATAAGAATAAGAGAATTTCTATATTTTTATTTAATTTTTAAGTATTTACAAAATATCCTCTCCTCTACGTTTAAAAAACTTTTCTACAAAGCTGTGACAAATTTTGCAAATTTTCCAATGTAATTTTTTTCAACAAATTCCATTGTGGAATCTTAATAGATTATAATATATTGTCGTGTTGCACGGCTCAGTTACACCCCTAATTATGGTCAGGGATGAAACCTCGCGTAATGTGGTCCACTTCAACAAAAGAGGTCCGGCTAGCTTTACGTCAGGTTTACATATTCGAGGCCAAAATATCTGCAGGTTGTAGGTATCGGCGAGATTAAGCAAATTAATAAGCACAATAAATCATAAAGCAATTTATTTAAATGACCCAAAAGTAAATACGAAGCAATTTTGGACGCCCCTGACACAATCGTCAATTGATACTCAAACAGGTGTGTAGATGTGTAGAAACATCCAATAAACCGTATCATTTATGTACAACACTTCAGCTATACTTTTATTGGATGTTCCATAAATGTGAAATTGTGTAATATTAATAAAGAAAATTTTACAACAATGGTGTATTTATAAAATAATGTTCAATTTCTTACTCATAAAATTTCGTAGTAGACACTTGTTACGAAACACTCTGTACATCAGACCGTACTCTGCATTCACTTATCGAGTTGACATCCAGTTGGTAAAAAACGGTAGCGAATTGACATCTGCGTCGATCCAGAAACTTTTCCATTTATCCAAACAAATAGTGAAGCGAACGTGTAAAAATACTCCAGTGTAGTGTTCAAACCTCGAATGTCGGTTTAAACAAATCTTTCCAACTTCTTAATTAAATCGGAATTTTTAAACATCTGGTCGGAAAATCGTAACCTCCAAATTCCACATGTGATTCTTTGAAACCACCAAAATTAGCGAACATCTACTTGTTCGGTACGTACAATGAAATTTGATTTGTGTAATTGTACAAATCATCAAAATTAAACTTCTAAATGTAATTTCAGATACGAAATTATCCAAAAAGCAAAATGGCATCAATAAAGTCGAATATTGCTTGCGCCCACAAAATGCACGTAAACGTTGATTTACGAAAATAATACGTTTCAAAATAACTCACGCTTATCTCCTATCACTGGAATAATGGTTTTTGAGACTACAAAAACTCTCAAAATTGGTCTTCATGGGTAAAATTGCGAGGTAATATTCACAAACCCATGTAATGCATCTTCTTCATCAACCGGTCGGAGCAAGACAAAAGCTTCGCCGCAAAATTGGCTTCATAGTTCAAATTACCATCATAATAACAATAAAAATTCAACAAATTTTGTAAGTATCCGCTACATTTTTACCGCCACAATTCAAACTTTCACTGTTTACTTTCTAGATTACACTCACTTTACATGAGTTAACACACCACAAATTCTCAAGAAATATCAGTCTTTAAGAAAAATCAAGTTTGTATTGTTTTGTGTGTTGGAAGTAACAAAACAATCGCTTCCGTCATCTCAAAATTGCTTCAAAATTAAATGTCTAAAATCGACAAAATTTAAATTTAACCAAAATTTACTATTTGCTTATTTGATCGACTTTTTCACACTTCAATATTTTAATTTATAAACAAACGCTCATTCACTATTGAAGTTCAAATAATTTGTTTCATCCTGTAAGTTTTATTTAATTTCTTTGGAAAGCTTTTCAAGACAGCTGTGTCTAACTATGTCAATGTTAAGCTTATTCTATTCATAAAAAGTTATCTTTTCTGTAAATTTGATAAACTAATGATATTATAGAAAAAGTGAACGAATTCCGATTCCAAACGTACCTTAAAATTTGTAAAACTAGCCACAGTTTTCTAGAGATTTTTTTCCAAATGTTTCCAACTGTTATGCAATAACATTTTCTATGATGAGGTAGAGTTCATCCAAAGTTGACATGATTTGACGGTGGTGGCAGATGCGAGTATAGAGGCTATATTCAAGGAAAAAGTAAATAAAACAATCTCCGATATCCATGAATGGATGACCTCCAAGGACCTATGATAGTTCCTGAGAAGTCTGAGACAGCATTGACCATAGGTAGAATAAAGTGCAGTCTACTAACAAGGGACCGCCAACACTGGTCATCACCGATGTGCACTATTTTTAACATACCATTTGATCATAATTAGTTATACATAAGGTGAAAAATTTAGTTCCCTATTCAGCCAATCTGGAGAAAATCGATTTTGAAGAACGAAAATTGCAGGTAATACATTGCATTAATAATATTTTATAACGTAGCATTATGTATTACGAGTATGTAACCCATCATTCGTCCGTAAGAAATTGATTGGAATAATGCAAATGCAATTTATGCAGTAATTACACGAATTCGTTCTTTAAAATCAATTTTATGCTTCCAAATGTAGCAAGACCTAACGAGTGCAAGAGGAAGGCTCTGGCCGCCGTCGCTTAATCCATAATGCTCGATGGAGCTCCAACATGGGCAAAGGCGCTGAAAAAGATTTAAAATAATAGACACAAGGGAAGAAGACCAGAGACAAGCGCAAAATACACCATAGCAAGTCCAATCTCCAGAGAAGGGCAACTATACCCACGAGGTGCCAAAAGGAATCCTTGAACGGCGAATTCTGGTTCTCCAGGATTAACAGTCATAGAATATCACTTATCCAACGTTACCACCAGGGGAAGGGGTTTTAGTAGGTAAGAATCCCACACTACAATTAAAAAAAGTCTTTCTATCCAGGTGTACTATAATATAATAAAAAATCAGTGAAATTAAAAATGACCGGGTTCAGAGGTTTCCCTACTTCCTCATAATGCTACTGAATTTTATTTTGAAACTGATTTCAATTATATTGGTAGAAATATGAAGATAAAATGTAGTGCACCAAGCAAACTCAAGCACCCTAAGACTAAGAAGAGTTATGTAGGCTCACTCCAGGACACCATTCTTTCATAAAGGACAAATTACAAAATAACCGTCTAGCTACCTGGAAACTTAAAAATCCAAATAACGTGGTAAAAAATGTTTCATTGGTGTCCATTTACCGGTTTTAAGTATAAATTTTATTGGTAAGTGGTGTATCCGGCGGTGCTCTTGGACTGCAGTGCGGTTAATCTCTTTACTTATTTTTACCCATGGTCACTATAATTTGACCCTCGAACTGCAGTTTGATTTTGCACCCAAAATTGATACTACCTGGTTGAATTTTAAGAATTATTTATTAATCTCTTTTAAAGCTACTGAATTAACATTAACATAAACATTAACAACCAGTCGAGCTTATTAGGTCGTTTTACAAAACGATTTTTTTAATGGGGGGACCGTTAAAAGAGAAATCCACCACTCAAGTTTTTTTAGGTTAGTGTTAGTAAACGATTTTTTTAATGAGGGGGGGACCCATGATATAATAATTTTGTTGTACCATGGGAGGACCTTAAAAGAGAGATCCACCGGTCGAGCTTAGGTTAGTGTTAGTAAACAATATTTTTTTATTGAGGGGACCATGAAAAGAGAGATCTATCGATCGAGCTTAGGTTAGTGTTTGGAAACGAATTTTTTAAGTGATCCAGCTTAGGTTAGTGTTAGGAATCGATTTTTTAATGACAAGTTAGAAGTTACATCAGGTTTTAGATTTGGGCCCCAAGCTCTGATCCGGTGCTGTTTATAAAACTATAAATTTAATTTTTGCGATTACTTGGATTAAGATATTTACCTAATTAAGGTATGTATTACAAGGGTAAATTTTTTACTGCAGTACGTGTGTAAGATTATAGTGAATGCTTAAGGTTGCACTGCAGTTCTGGGGTCAGCTTAGACCTTAGGATTAACCACACTGCAGTTCGAGTCTGTCCGTATCCGGTCATAAATTTTCCACAACATTAAAGTTTCACTTATCGACCGATTTTTATAAAGCATATCTTTCGTTTGTTGTTACTCAAGCAATTTTTAAATATGACCATGATAACTATTAACTGAAGTAAGTTGATTGATTCCCATTGCAGCACTCTGATGCAATGCCTGGTGTATTTATTATTTGAATGGGTGACCCTCCAGGGAACAATGTACGAACTACAAAGTGCTTCTTTTCCGTAAAAATCCATAATTATACTTTCAGTTCACAATTTTACTGCATTTGAATTACTTAATTTTTAAATGGGTGACCCTCTTCCTCGTACATCGCAATCACAGCTCTTTAGTTATTCCTGCCTACCTAGGGTGGTCTTAAAATTTCATTATTGCATGAATAAAAATGGATATAAATTTTAAACAAGCCTACGTTCGCATGCCATCAGAAGGAGAAAATGTTCGGGGAGATTTTATTTGCCTACAGTGTACAATACCCACTACTAATAAATTATGAAATTTGTGTTCTCACATGGCTACATCAGCATTCTAAATTTTCTGAAAGCTGTCTATGAAACCGGAAAATATGAACGTCTTTATACGTCCGTTTAGAAATGTTTTTGTGCTGTAACTTGTAAATAGGTACAAAGAGAATCTTCTTTTATTTCACTCGCACAGATCATTGAATTTTACTCAATTTGAAATTCTTATAAGAAATGTATGCAAATAAGCAATCATAATCTATAAAGAGACGAGACATTGTCAAGATAAAAGAAAACTTAGCAAAAAGCGATTGTTTCCGATCCATTTATTAATAAAGCTACAGAGCGAAACTGAAAATATGATGCAGTTTAATGTATTCTTTTTCTTTAAACCATCTTTAAAATGTATGGTAATTTTTGCTTTGTGGATAAGTTACTTTATGATAAGGATGATATACAATTTTTACACGTGCACTTTGTAAAGAGTTGGATTATAGTACTTTTCTCCTATTTTATTTTGTGGGGCTAATACTAATTTTTAACACTTCGATCTAGCTGAATGTACACATTATTATGAATATAAGAATAACCCCTCCCGCTGCAGTGATAGCTATTATATACTATATAGGATGTGCTATATTATCTAATCGATATCGAATGTATAAAAGTATTAAACTAATTTAATTTTGAAAATGTCAACCTTATGTAACTAGAAACGTCCATTTGAGGAATTCATTTTGAACCGAAAACAAATAAAAAAATTAATAATTCATTTTATTTTAAGAGCTAGAAAGTTTGTTCTTGCCTTTTTATACGAAGTGTTGGTCTAGAATTAATTATATTGATCGAAAAATCGTGATTTCTTACATTTGGTTTCAAGTCATAGCTAAATGCAGTATTTTATAATATGTTTAGTGGAAAACGTGGTTATGATAAATTTAAGGTTTCAAATTTTTGCAAAAGTACTTAAATTGCTTTTAAAATTTATTAGCAAAACGATATTTGCATTAGGTTACATTAAAATATGACAACCTCTTTCGTAATCATCAGGTTACGTGGTAATCCCGGAAAGTGGAATTTACATCAAGTTAAATAATTTCTTTATGTTTTAATAAGTTAATATGATTTTCAACAGAAACACCGCTAAAGAATAATGTTAAAATATATAACATAATATAAATGCAAACCAAAATTTGATCTAATTAGCTTTTCTTTGTTCAACAACGCGCCGTTAAAAATTTTAATAAAACTTTTATTTTTCAAACGTAATTTCAACAAATTACCAAGAAGAAGACATATTATTTGTGCATGACAAAATAAAAGTAATTTTATATCACCTTTGTTGGTTCAAGGATATGAAGAACCTTCATTAAAAATCCTCGATTGTCTCCAGTTTGCTGAATAAAATAATTGCAGAAAATATTTCATTTGCAAACCTTCTAGGTTGGTTAAATTTTTTGTAGAAAATATCAAAATACTAATTTTCTTTATTCATAAATAAAAAGTGAGCGGTTAAATGATAAATCAATATTGCACATTAAAATTTGATCTCAAAACCAATCTATTCGGCGGATTTATATTATATTGGAATTTTATTATCTTCCTGATAATGAAATAATCTGTCGGTGTTCTACACTAAGAACAATGCTTTTGCAATATCCAGAATTTTTTAATACAGCAATTTTCATGAGGGATTTTAAAATTTTAATTATTCTTTCCCAAATGCGTTTGCGTGTCACTTAAAGTATAAAATTCAATATAAATTGCTTCGATTTTAAAACCGCAATTATTTTTTACACCCTACGATAACTGAAAAGGAACGATAAAAGTTATTTTATACATAATTTACAAGTTTTTCCGTTATTATAGGCACTAAAATGCTTCAAATAATTCAACATTAATTTTAAAAATAAACAACTTGTGGGCCAATTTATAAAAATTTAACTGATGTTTGTTTGCAGATAGTAAAAGTGTTAATTAAAATTTCAGTGTGTTAAATTAAACCAAAAATTTGTTTTAAGCGGATTTGCTGAAAGCTAATCTTTGCTACTGTCGTGCATAATTCCTGTCTTCGTTGCATATCAAAATCATTATTCAAAAAGCTTTGACGGGTTGTGCTATCGTGTGATCTACTCATTTTTCTTTTTAAAATGTAGTATATCATATTTTTGTTTAGCTTTGCATTATCTCTATGTATATCTACCGGTTAGTTTTGAGTGATTTCAAATAATAAATTTCAAAAAATAATTACTTCATTTAAATAAAAATCAATTTCGTGCATAGCAAATTATTTACCTGCATAAAAGTTTGCATGTGAATTG
Organism: Rhagonycha lutea; assembly: GCA_958510855.1. Lineage (NCBI taxonomy): Eukaryota > Metazoa > Arthropoda > Insecta > Coleoptera > Cantharidae > Rhagonycha > Rhagonycha lutea. The sequence goes on along the minus strand of OY294036.1, from coordinate 15,007,152 downwards.
TAAATATTTCAATTACAATTTTCAAAGTTTCCATTATTTTGAGAAAATGGAAAGATTTTTTATGTTTGTAAAAATAAGAGTAACGAATTACCGGTCTAAAACTTGGATATTGTCGATGCATTGATTTATAGCTCGGTAATCCAATATAACTTTAAAGGCAATCGGTCAAAGTTTCCCTAATTATTGTTCCAACTTTTGATGTGTTAAAAATGTAGTGTAAACAAAAAGTTACGAAGAGACATTAAACTTTAAGTTCTATAACTTTCATTCGCACTAATTCAAATTTAAGTCAAAGTAACACACTGCTCAAAAGAACTTCTCAGCAGAAATATTTTTAAATAAAAAGTGTTTTTAAGGTTCAACAATTTTTTAAAGTTTATGTTTGAGGTAAATAATTACCGCTATGGACCTACCTCCACTTGGAGCCTTCAAGATACAAAAACAATAATAATATTTTTAAAAAGTTATGACAAAAATTGTTTTGTATACTCGAATACTTTAAGAAAATGTCATTAAAATTTTCTTCATTAATTATTAAATTCGATTAGAAAACAGTTCTTCAAAGTTATTTTAATATTCTATTTTATTTTCAAGTGGTAAAACAACAATTGATTTATAAGCTTTGTTAACAAGTTAACTTTCAATTTAGTAAGAATTTAATTATAATAATTACACTTGACAGTATAATATTTATTTATATTTCAAATTTACCTGTGAAGTAGTGAATCTGTACCATTAACAAAAGTTTAAATAATTTAAACTTTGTAACAAATTTTCTTTGTTTAAACTTTTGAACTTATTGTTTAAGTAATTCTAAAACACTTGGTAAAATTCAAAAAGAAAAATTAAGACGTACCTTGAGCGGAACCAATAGGGGTTTATCAATAATAAAAATAGTATATATTGCATAATAAACATGGAAAAGAACATTATACTAGACAAAGCAGGTAGTTTACAGAAAGAGCAGAAGGCGAATTCTATAACCTGGCGAGTCTAGTAAATTATTGCTAAAACAGAGATGAATTATTTTATTCAAATTTTGCAAAAGAAAACTTTTAATTCACCATTCATTTGAACGCGATAGCATATTAATATGTTGCGTTAATTAAAAGTAAAACGTCACGCCAAAATGTAACTGAATTGGAAATTTTTAAGCAGTTTTGATTAATTGTCAGTAACAGACACACTGAGAATAAGCTTAAATTGAGAAAACAGAAAAAAATGCTACAAGCTAAACATGTTTCCAATAATATTATTTTACAATAACAATAGAAGTTATATAGTCAATTTTATCAAAACGTGCTTTAAATGATAGATGTAAAATTGTAAGCTCTATAATATTTCTGGCATACTTTTCCATCATAGGATATGCACTGTTATCGAAAAAATTGTAAAAAAAACAAATAAAAATTGCTGAATATGTTTCGGAATAGCGCTGCTCAGAAATGAAGGTATTTTGATATAAAGGAACTGAGTTTATCCATTCGTCGCCATTTTATCGGTCTTCATTCTAATTAATAGTTACCAAATTAGCATATTCAAACTTTCTAATCAATTAAATGTTAAAACTTCAGATTTGCATTAGATTAAGCAAATCATAGATAATTGAACTAAATTAAACTAAATGCTAACTAGAAAACTCAATAAATTTCTAACGGTCATCACTTATTGGTATAAATTGGCTTAAAATTTAAACCAAATTAGTTTTTGCTATGTTTACTTGCTAATTATTTGCATTATTTGGTTCGCTAATTTAATATCATAAACCTAATTTTCAATTCGAGTTTTTGATCATGTAACCGCCCATAAGTGCGATAGAAAATAATATTTACTTATTACCTTCAATGTTATTTAAACTAAATAATAATAATACCTTATGAATGAATATTTATGAGTTGGTGTGTACGCAAGGTGGTTGTACCTGAAAGTTGTGTACGCAATTTGACTAATAAAATAAATATAATATGTCTTTGTCCACAAATGTTGCCCGTAATTTTCTACAAAAGTTTCATACATTTTCTTTAGATAATTTTTACTTTTTCTATTATTATTATTATGCCTCTGAGCAAACTTCAAGCTTCAAATAGCAAATGTCTTAGCTTAGCCTTCCAGTGGGCACCCACACGACTATATATCAATATATAGTAGAGATATTTCCTGTACGACCCTGTAACTATAAAAAATTTATTTTCTACCAGGACAATATCTCCACCCTAGAGTGCTATCGGCAGCTATGCGTCGGTTCACATTTGTGTACGGAGACAAATAACAGAGCTGGGTTTGTCTTCTCCTCTCTTCGGGTCGCCAAATAAAGCAAATTGTACGTCCTTGATGCCGCACTAAAATTGCTCAAACGAAATTCCTCTATCGGGAACAAAATTGCATGAAATGCCTTAATCGAATTTATTGTCTTTATTGACAATACCAAAAAACTAAATTCGAGTGTGGTTAGCTGAATGAAAAATAAATTAAAACCAGCTTCGAAAAAAAAAGACTAATTTAATTTTCATCAAATAAATTTAATTTAAATGAGCATAAACAGGTCGAGCGTAGGCTGTTTACGAACAGGTTCGTTTTGGTCGTTAATGTGTAAAGTGTTATAGAAAACCCTTCGTATTTGCATTTAATTGCAAATCGAAATCTCAAAATACTCCAGGCTTGTATTTAATGTGTAATCGTGTGACACAAATAAATTACAATAAAATAATGGTGTACTTAATTATAAAGTTTATTTACCAATACGGTGGCACTTGTTGTCGACGTTTTGGAACCGCTGATTTCTTCCGCTAGACACCTGTTGTCCAGTAACCTGTTGCATCATTGTACAGCTGTGCTCTTCACAAAATCGAATTGAGGCTCCAAATGTTCACAAATTCTTCTTAAATATCCAGATAAGGACGATCGGTAACCGCATAATAAAGTTTATTGGCAAAACGCAACCGACTTGAATCAATCTCAAAAAATTGTAAAACTAACCTCGAAATTTAGGTGAGTAAAAATATTCAATTTAAATCTCAACGAAGTTTGAATTTATTCTTCTAAATGTTTAATTGTAGGTGCGTAATCGTTGTGATTACAAAAATCATTCGATCATTCGTCAATGGCGGAACTGACAAAATTTTCCTCCACATGTGCAATATCGAACTTTCCAAATGTGCGTTTCCAAAAACGCTGCAACTTGAAGATTCTATCTCCAAATCAATCTAAAAACACTCGTCTACTTTAGACGACACTTCGCACTACTATTCTGCCGTGCTAAGTTAAATCGACCTATCTACAAATTGCTTAAGGTACAAAGTCCTATCTTGAAAGATAGAACTTTGTACCTTAGGAAATTTGTAGATAGGACGATTTAACTTAGCACGGCAGTATTATGCTTGAAAAACACTTGGTTTTCCAAGAAAACTCGAAAATTGGTCACTTTGGTGGACCTCACCAAAAATACGCCTTGCTGGCTCTACAGTCGCTTCGCAGCTCTCTCGCTAAAATTTTTCTACGTTTCATGTTTTGAAACTTCAAATTACCAACAGAAAAACGAAAATTTAAGCCATTTTTGCAGCTCGAAATAGGTAAGATTTCGCGCATCAAATTCAAACAATTAAATTCGTTTCTTTTCAGATTAAATTGCCACACAATTTTTATAAATCACTGGATTTCGCCAACATTCAACAATAATAGTGTGTTTTTGTGTCAACGGTAACATAAATCGACCCTTATTTACATCACTGTGCTCGACCTTGTCTCTATGGGTAAAAACATCCCCTAATTCAATGGATTTCAGTTTGAATCACGACAATATATTCCTTCCTCCAAAATCCAATCTAACATCTTAGCATGAAACGGAGTAGTACAACAGACCAAGAGTCTCAGTACTAGTGGATAAAAAAAACTCACCAGTTGAACGATTAATATGTTTTTGTGACAAGTTTTGGACAAATTTTTTGTGGAATTAAATTCCAATATTTTACTATATTATACGATTTTTTCACGACATGGAGTTTACGAGTCCGGATTGAATTCAAACGGTAGAAATAAAAATAAGGTAACCTATATTTGAAAAGTTTAATAAACGCAAGTATAAGTTACTTTCCATTTTCTACTCTTACGATAACTTCGTGCTCACAAAACTTGGTATGATTTTGAAATCTTACACTGATTAAAATCTTGAATTTTCCAGCTGGAATAGCACTAGGAACTTTGCTGCTATCGGGAACCCAACCAAAAGTCTTGTACTCCACCTAAAATTTTAAATTTAATTTTCTATTATACTAAAGTAAAAGTGAAGACGACTTTTACATATTTTACCCCCCGGTAAAAATTCCCTAGAGAAATTTTACCGGGGGGTAAAATATCACTATAGAGAAATTTTACCCTCAGTAAAAACAAATAAAGCAGTAAAATTTCCCTAGTGAAATTTTACCGGGGGGTAAAAATAATTTCAAAACATTCTCAGTGAATTTTTACCCTATAGCAAATTTTTGCATTTGTTATTTAAATTTCTTTAATTTTCGTTAAAAACGTTAAAGTTTCGTCCATTTTCGTCCATTTTATCTGTAATTTTTATCTTCTTTAGTTTATCTTCTTATGTTTTATCATTACAGTCATTTTGTTTATATAAGCATAATAATAATTAATTTCATTACGTTAAATACTGTAACAACCGGGGGTGCGTTATTAAAATTACTTATAAAATTTTCTCTTAAAATTTTGATAATAATTTTAGAAAACACAAGAACCTTTTTATTTGGCCTAAATAAAAAGTCATGTTGTTCAATGTTCTCTTAATTTATTTGGTTTCCCAAAAATTTCTCGAGTTTTGAGATACTCCTGAATTTTTGGGGATATCGACGAAGGTTCCACGGTAACAAAGAACAGTCTATTTTTAGTTTTAATGCTGCCACCCGACAATTTCCTTTGTTAGTTGACCTGGACCTCTTAGATACGTTTTGGTAGCCCTGGTTTTATTTCCCAATCTTCACAAAATGACGTAAATATCGCTGGCTAACGTTAAGGGTGAAAGGTGCCCTTTTGCAGTGATTTTGGGAAAACGTAGGAATCGTTAACTTTTGAAAAACTTCCACTTTATTTTATGGGGTTCTTTTAAATTCAAAATAAAAGAATTAATATTTCCCAAATATAACAATTTATTAAAACTAAAATGAATTATTTACAAAAATTTACAAAAAGTAATTAAACTCAAAATTATAATCTAGCAACACTTTTGCCACATCGTTAGAATACAAAAATTTGCGTTCTCAAATATAATTGGACAAACGCAAATTACAAATTAAAATCATTCATCAGTAAACAATAATTTTTACCTTTAGTTGTTTCAGCAAAACCACAAAACTTAACTTATTTATTTAAGTCGAGAAAATTAATTAAATCATTTAATTTAATTGACTGCCACTAACTTATTTATTCAAAACGATAGTTCGATAAATAGTTGCAAACAAAATTACTAATTGAGCTTTTGTACTTTACAAAACTCAATCATCAAATTCAAAACCAAAATCGCACTTTGGAGTCTTAACTTTGACTTGGTGTTTTTGAAAGTATAGCGTCGCAACGGACAGCAACTTTCGTAACACGGCAAAATAGAACTGTCTCTTATCAGTACAGTTACCCATATTTATAACCTCTGACCCACTTCTCTTCAAAAGTGAATCTTTTTACTTCTTCTTTTAATTTTTTTCATAGGTACGAGACGTTGGTCCCACAAAAAGGGAGGATGGCACGAACAGCGCGCCCCTCTTCCTGCAAAATTGCACGTCTTGCTTTTCCCACGAACCGGTACAAGCAGTCACTTAAAATTTTTTTTCTAATTTCTACATTTTTTGACTTTTCCAAAATATTTTTGGATAACGGAAATCGTCATCCCTTAAACGTTACAAATATGAAATTTAATTCTTCCTAGGACCAAAATTAACAATTGGCCTCAAATCTTGTCACTAAGATAGGAAGTGTATTATATAATTTGGTTATCAAAGTCTGCCAGATATTAAAACTTTTAAGCTCCGAATTTACTCCTGGTTCCTATTGGCCGATTTTCTCGAAATTTAGATTTTTGTTACCTTCGTAAAATTTCGCATAAGCTTATAATGTTTGATAACCGAATTTTTATGACGCTTTGATTTTAGTTCCCAAACTTAATTCTTATCTAAGAGGAAATGGTCAACACATTTTTTCGTTATCTTGTAACTCAAATTGCTCTAATTTGGGCCACTTGCCCCGCTGATCTACGAATGGAATGGTAGACAGGCCAGCTAAGGGAATACACCCCCGTCCAGTGCCAGAGCATGGGTCGCGCGGACGCGGTTCGTAGGTTCTTCCGTTGGCTCAGGCGATCAATTGGCAACTAACTAAGAAAAAAAAAAACCTTTCGGGCGCCAGTCCTCTAAATAAAATACGGAAGTAAATAAGAGTTGATTTTATTTAAAGAACAAAGTATAGATAAAGATGGGGTTGACAATATTTGATTCCAAAACTCCAATAGGAGACACAAAACATATAACAAATCAAGTGAAATCCAAGATACCCTGAGGGGATACCTTGGGACAATCAAATCAAAAAATAAAAACAGATGAGTTGCCATATGAAGACAACTCACAAAAATAATCCGCGCATCCAGGAGATTGCCCAACGCAGACATAAAAACGTTGGTAAAATTGACTGCAAATAACACATTCGCAAGAGATATCATCAAGTAAAATTAAATACAGCAATTGCTTTCTAACTTACCCTTCCACCTCAATCCGTCCGATTCAACATCTCAATTCTTTTGGAACCTCTGAAATATTAATGGTTCATCGTTTAAACTGAGTTTCAGGTGTAAAGCTAAAAATAACAAAAACTGCACAATTAAACAAGAATCAATTCACCTGCCAACGGTATAGCATCTCAATAACGATGTAAATAATTAAGACAAGCAAATCTCCTAAATGCGTTTAAACAAAAAAACTAATTAATGGTTTTCCAGCCATCCTACGTCGTTGGTGCTGTCCTAACCACTAGAGATGGAATAGTGGTATAGGCTCACGCTACCGCTGCGACAAAAATCCCTCGATGTTGGAATGGAGCTCGCACGTCTTCCCAAAAAGTACGGATAAATCGTCAAAGGAGACGGCCAAAGTGACAAACTTATCACACCATTTCTTAATCAAGGACGCAAAACTGCGGTGAAGCTGGGGATAATTGAATGTTGATCAGTCCTGCCCTCTCCATTGATATCATACGGGAATGGTGAACCCAAAAACGAAATCCCAACATCGTTAAAAATGGCTGACACAGATGGTTCGACGCAGGAATCAAGGTCATCACAGGTGGAAACAAGATAACCAAACTGCTGGCCCATATCCATACAAATAGCCATATGGTTGGTGGATAAAAACAGCCAGATGGACAATCAGCTACTGATCACCATGTGTACCCGCTCAGAAAACCATAATTAAAATTGGAAACCAAAAATGAACGTCACATAAAATTGACGTGGTAATACCAAAGAGCTAAAATTTATCAAAAGTCAAACTTCCGCTCAAGATAGAAAATAATGCAATCTTACCCACAAATGTAGCACAGAAGGTAAAATAAAAAAAGATCACTTCAAGAAACTAACAATTTGTGGCTTTTAAAACATAAAATTGCACACAACGAAAAATGAAACTTCTACTTTTCATAAAGATAAGCGAAGAATGAACATTTGATAAATTTTCGAAATACAATACGATTGCGCGTGTTTGAAACACACACAGGGTGATGCATAGATTTCCGCCTAAATATAAATAATAGCATTTGAAATGCTACAATCTCCCCACAACGCACCTGCAGTACGTAAGTATCTTCTCTACATTACAATGTAACAATTTACTTTGTTGCAAAGTTAAATTTGAATTTTAGCTCAAAGTAATTTCGACTCGATCCCGTCGATATTTTTAATTTAGATCAAATTTTACGCTGATTCCAGAGATATAAGAATCGAAAAAATTTCTAAACGTCAGCACAATTTTCATTAATGAGTCATTCCATGTGAAAACACCTAAAAAAAGAAAAAATTGTTGCTGCACTGTTTCAGATTTTGCTTAAACTTTGTGGAAATGTTCTTTAGGATTCTAACGACCAGAATCCACAAGGATTTAATTTTCGCACGCGCCACTTCCGGTCCACACAAAATAAAGCAATTGAAATTGCATGAAAAGTCTTATTTTTTTACTTTGCGGTATTAGCTGTAAAATTTTTTCTATTAGAGATGTCTACTCGATCAAGGTGGCATATTGAAGTAGAAACATGGTAGTTTCTAAAAAAAATAAAAATTTACATAATTTATATATACCTGAAAAATAACATGGTTTTGAAAATACATGTATTTTATTGATTTTTTGTGATTTTCAATGGGTTCCAGTGTCTGCGCTGTTGAATATAAAAGTTTAATCATTCTCAGATCTTAAAGTGCTTATATCGTAAGAGAACAAAAATTTAAAATCGACTCGTTCAATCATCCCGTTTTGAAAAAATCTTTGCTTGAAATTTTGAAATTTTGAGAATTTGCATATTTCAGACTACAATTTGGACGTGTTTAGGAATAGACAAAAATTTGAAATTTACAGGATACTTAGTTCTTACCTTTAGCTTCAAAAACCTTCAACGTCCAGGTTGGTTATTTGCCCTCTTGCAGATATATAGGCGTTTAAAGATAAAGCTTTGCTTGAAATTTTAAAAATTTGCATATTTCAAGCTACAATTTGGACATGTTTGGTAAGAGACAAAAATTTGAAATTTGCAGGATACTTAGTTCTTACCTTTTAGCTTCAAAAACCTTGAAAGTCCAGGTTGGTTATTTGCCCTCTCGCGGATATATGGGCGTTTAAAGAGAAAGCTTTGCTTAAAATTTTAAAAATTTGAATATTTCAGGCTACAATTTGGACGTGTTTGATAAGAGACAAAAATTTGAAATTTGCAGGATATTTAGTTCATACCTTTAACTTCAAAAACCATCAAGGTCCTTTTTGGGTATTGGTCCTCTCGCAGATGTACAGACGTTTAAAAAGAAGCTTTGCTTGAAATTTAAAATATTTGCTTGTTTTTAGGTTACAATTTGGACGTGTCTGGAAAGAGATAAAAATTAAGCGCACTGTAAGGAAAGCTAGCCTCCAACGAACTGCAGGAGAACACATACTAACGCATAGAGAAATGTTTGATTTCTGTTGTAATAAAATTTCTGGCATAGAATTTTTTTTGTATCAAATTCTGATGTTGATGCAACAGAATCTTTCTTGTCCAAAAGATTTAGTGATATTGATACAATTAAAAATAAAACATACGTATTTAAAAATACTAGAACCTACCACAGTTTTACTCCGCTGTCTCATAAACAATTAAGAGTACGAAAGTTTTCAGCTTCTGATCATTTTGAAACTGTAAATATTGTAAAACCATGTGATAAAAAGAAATAAAATAAACTATAAATTTGAAATGATTTTTCTTTATTTTGGAAATCCCAAAAAGAACCTTGAAGTTTTTGAAGCTAAAGGTAAGAACTGAATATCCTGCAAATTTCAAATTTTTGTCTCTTACCAAACACGTCCAAATTGTAGCCTGAAATATGCAAATTTTTAAAATTTCAAGCAAAGCTTTCTCTTTAAACGCCTGTAGATCCGCGAGAGGACATATAACCAACCAGGACCTTGAAAGTTTTTGAAGTTAAAGGTAAGAACTAGGTATCCTGTAAATTTCAAATTTTTATCTCTTACCAGACACGTCCAAATTGTAACCTAAAAACAAGCAAATATTTTAAATTTCAAGCAAAGCTTCTTTTTAAATGTCTGTACATCTGCGAGAGGACCAATACCCAAAAAGGACCTTGATGGTTTTTGAAGTTAAAGGTAAGAACTAAATATCCTGCAAATTTCAAATTTTTGTCTCTTATCAAACAGGTCCAAATTGTAGACTGAAATATGCAAATTTTTAAAATTTCAAGCAAAGCTTTCTCTTTAAACGCCTGTACATCCGCGAGAAGACAAATAACCAACCAGAACCTTGAAGGTTTTTGAAGTTAAAGGTAAGAACTAAGTATCCTGCAAATTTCAAATTTTTGTCTCTTACCAGTGGAGGCGGTCGGAGCTTAGCGGTCACGCGAGTTGACTATGAACGCTAAATACCCGGTTCGAATCCGAGTAAAGTAAGAACTTTATTCTGACCGTCTCCCCTCGGAAGGCAATGGCAAACCACCGAGAGTAATATGCCAAGAAAAATCCTTAAAAATGTTAATGATCTAAATAAGTCCAAAATTGATCTGTGGACTAAGGGGAAGGTAAACCAACACCCCATTAACATTTACCTGGTGCAGCCTTCTTGGCTAAGTCGGGGGGATCGCCGTACATCCGAAATCGGATAGGCACCTGAAGAAGAAGAGTCTCTTATCAAACAGGTCCAAATTGTAGACTGAAATATGCAAATTTTTAAAATTTCAAGCAAAGCTTTATCTTTAAACGCCTATATATCCGCGAGAGGGCAAATAACCAACCTGGACTTTCAAGGTTTTTGAAGCTAAAGGTAAGAACTAAGTATGCTGCAAATTTCAAATTTTTGTCTCTTACCAAACATGTCCAAATTGTAGCTTGAAATATGCAAATTTTTAAAATTTCAAGCAAAGCTTTATCTTTAAACGCCTATATATCCGCGAGAGGGCAAATAACCAACCTGGACTTTGAAGGTTTTTGAAGTTAAAGGTAAGAACTAAGTATCCTGTAAATTTCAAATTTTTGTCTATTCCTAAACACGTCCAAATTGTAGCCTGAAATATGCAAATTCTCAAAATTTCAAAATTTCAAGCAAAGATTTTTTCAAAACGGGATGATTGAACGAGTCGATTTTAAATTTTTGTTCTCTTACGATATAAGCACTTTAAGATCTGAGAATGATTAAACTTTTATATTCAACAGCGCAGACACTGGAGCCCATTGAAAATCACAAAAAATCAATAAAATACATGTATTTTCAATACCATGTTATTTTTCAGGTATATATAAATTATGTAAATTTTTATTTTTTTTTAGAAACTACCATGTTTCTACTTCAAAATGCCACCTTGATCGAGTAGACATCTCTAATAGAAAAAATTTTACAGCTAATAACGCAAAGCAAAAAAATAAGACTTTTCATGCAATTTCAATTGCTTTATTTTGTGTGGACCGGAAGTGACGCGTGCGAAAATTAAATCCTTGTGGATTCTGGCCCTTAGAACCCTAAAGAATATTTCCACAAAGTTTCAGCAAAATCTAAGATATGCTGGCTTTGCCGATTTGTTGATTTCATATGGAATGACTCTTATGCATTTCCATAGGAGTACACAAATTATTTTCTTTTACATCTAAAATTGCATTTTAACTTTTAAATCCTTAAAAATCATAACTAGATAAATAAACAACCCGAAATTAAATATTAATTTCCGGGGTGTTACAATACCAACCAAGGAATAATCTCATAATCTCATCATCAATACAACCCGTTGCTAACCTTTTTACTAAACTCATTAAAAACATCTCCCTGGGGGGTGATCCAACTCGGCAAATTGTGCTATTAGCAAGGGGTGAATCTCGCTTTTTTTCAACTCTGTCGTAGGTGGATGTGTTGTCAATAATGACCCTCTCTTTAAATAAAAGTCGATTTCTACCACTAACCTAGCCTCGACCGGTGCATCTACCTTTTAATGACCTTCTCTTTAAAAAAAAAAGTCGTTTCCTAACACTAACCTAGCCTCAACCGGGATCTACCATTTAATAATGATCCTCTCTTTAAATAAAAGTCGATTCTTCCGTGCCTCCGCTCCGCTTCCGACGCTCCAGAGCCATTTTGACTACTCTATATAGCAAATTTTTGCATTTGCTTCGTTTTCAGAGGGCAGTTAGTATATATACTAAAATATCCTCCATGGAGTTTTGAAGAAATTTAGTAATAATTAAATTGAATAGTTTAATAAAAAATTTATTAAAAATTTGTATAATTGTATGAAAAATAAATAAATTATTACATTTTTTTACGGCAACTACGACTTGAAAATGATTTGAATCTTTATTATTCAAATATATTGCAAGCCTTTTATAATCAGGCTCATCAGAAAGGTGCATTGAACTTGGGAACCTTAGTATTATATTATTATACTTTATTATACTTGTATAGAAACATTTTGAAGTTGTTACAAAGATTATCTGGATAAATCATTAATCTTGTACAAATATCCTTGATTATGTAACAATATTTGTTATAGGGTAAAAATTCACTGAGTATATTTTGAACTTATTTTTACCCCCCGGTAAAAATTCACTAGGGAAATTTTATCCCTTTATTTTTTTTCACTGAGGGTAAAATATCTCTAGGGAATTTTTACCGGGGGTAAAATATCTCTAGGGAATTTTTACCGGGGGGTAAAATTTCGCTAGGGAAATTTGACCCCCGGGGGGTAAAATTTAAGGGGGTAAAAAATCCCGGCTACACCTGCGCCAGTGAAAGCAGGTTTTGCCCGCTCACACTAACTGTTATTTAAATATAAACAAGCACCGTAGCATATTTTGTTTTCACTGCGTATTAAAGAATCTCAATAATTATTAAGACGTATTGGAAATTTGATACTTTTATAAACTTACGTTAATTTGTGGTGGAAATGCAAGGGGTGGCCGAGTATATTCCGTCCACATAGAGTCGATACCATAAGAATGCATTGTAATTACTTTCTTAAAAGTTGTGCTATATCGAGTAAATAAAAATGACCGATTACCTGTTATCCGAAAACCTGACACATTGCACTGAAATTGAAAATATTTAATTTGTAAAAAAATCCATTAATTATAATTATAAACATGTAATCAAGTAATGAGTGACGGTGTAAGCCGTAAACAATGAACGGGTACGTTCTCGCGCTTGACTTTGGACGTCGCAAAATTATACAAGATTAAAAAATATTTACTAACCCTAAAATTCACCACTTTGTACCAAATTTTCAAAAAAAGATTCATGGATATACCCTCAGACCCTTCGCCTTCCAACCAACCGCGTATCCAACTTCCGTATTTTGCGTACATTACAAAATTAAGTTACACCGCCACTGCAAATAATAGTAGATTAATCTTTTTATTCAAATAAACTTACCAAAGTGTTATCTTCCAAATGAAATTTATATTTTATTGTTTGTTTTAAAGAGAAAAAAGTTTCATTAAAAGGAATTACACCTACGGTAAATTCCATTAATGTCGTATCAACGTAAGTAACTTTTGCGCTTTCCAATTTAATAATATTCGAATCGATCTAAAAGTGTGACAAATTTTATTAATTTTATTGTTGGGTATACTTCACAAACATACAAATCCAAAATTTTGAAAAATTTTGAAAAACGATAACAGCGCCGTTATTAAATATTCCATATTTGGTTTGCCCGCAAGGTTTTGCGCTTAACAATGATAAAATGTCATACATAAACATTTTATAATATTATACTAACTTATAGTATATATTTTTCTATATCTGAATAGATTTCTAATGGGTTCCTGATTACCATATTATATAATATAAAAGATTATTTTAAAAATTGAAAATCATTTACCATGATTTGTCCTTGTTCGTGTTGAATGTAAACCAACATTAAATAAATATTAAGTAATAATAACAATGTATGGTTGAATCATGTTTTATTTTGTAACTTTTACAAATGCTCAAAATACAATACATTAAAAATAAACTGGTTGTCTTTTATGTACTACGTTTGGAGTTTATAAACAAAATTTCTTTGTGAACTTTTTATTCCAAATTGTCGTTTTGTACATCAATACACAAATTTTAGATTATTTTCTCAAAATAGCTTACTACTTAAATTTTTCCCAAATTGAAAATTTTGAACTTCATTTGGAACTATTTAACATTGAAAATCTAGAAAAGGATTTCCTACTTCGCTACAGGATTGAATCAACACAATATAGTATTTCAAATGTTCTATTTTGGTTCCATAATATTTTTATTTTGGTTTCACCTGCAGCTAAAAAGTTCTAGCTTTAAAAAATTCTCACTTAAATTACATTTAATTGCCGAACCATCTACATAAATAATAGGTAGACATAATAATAACATAATAATCTCGACTGCAAAACTTAGCGGGGTTAATTTTGAATTTTATAAATGTTGGTTTGCAGACTAGAAGGTAGTGTAAATTGGGTTATGTTTACAATCCTTAAGTGCAATCAAAAACAAGCGATCTGTTCTACAATTTTTCGTCAAAGCATCAGCAGAAAATTATTCCTTCAGGTAAAGTTACATAATTTGAATTCAGTGAGTTTTATTCTTTTGAGAATAATTCCCCTAAAGTTACTATTTATAATAAATCCGAAAGGCACAGTACAATTTGGATAACAATAATGAACATAATAGAAATGTGCTCAAGTTTAAGAAAATTAAATTTCATCAGTGTCATATTATGTAAACTTATTTTTAAGCAATTCTTTATTTAGAAGATTAATTCTTAAATCGTTTGAAGTTTTTTCTGTCTTGGGACATGTCGTAAGATACGAGCCGAACTTACTGTCCCAAGGTTCGCAACTATGGGGAAGGTTTTTAATATCATTTATACATTTTATATAATTTTAGTAAGGTAAATAATTATAAACAAATATTAACTTACCTTCACAGTCACTCACTTCCATATCGTAGGGTAAGAAATTACGAATAATTTTGAAAATCACTATTTTCGATCAAGCTTGCAGAAATTGTCTATTTAGCGGCGTTCACAATGAAGTGGGGTATTGCTGCGGTAGAAAGCTAGCAAGAGCCAATCAAAATGAACGATTTTTTAACCATAGAAAAGGACAGAAGAAAATACTTTAATCTAATTGGCGCTTGCTAGCTTTCTACCGAAGCAAGACAAGACCCCACTTCATTGTGAACGCCGCTTTAGAATCACAAAACCACTAAAGGACATACTCAGTGCATTCGGATTCCGAACCGATTGCGATACAATATTATCATGAAGTGGACTTCTCAAATATTCCTTTGGTTTATGAAAAATTTTCTCTGAGAACTCTGTTATATAGCAGTAACAGCGGTATAAAATGATTAAACTACTACAATGACTTTTTCTCGTGATAAAAATCCATGCACAATAATGTTATTATGACTAGGTGCGTTGTTGTGCATTAAAAACCAATTTCCACTTTTCTAGCACTTTTCTATATACCAGGTGCCTCTGAGCAAACTTCAAGCCTCAAATCGCAAATTTGTTAGGTTAGCCGTCCAGTGAGCATCCACACGACTGATTTATAGCTCTTTCCTCCAAAATTACATCTAATAACATATATGCATGAACGGGGTACAATAAACAAAGAGTTTCAGTACTAGTGGATAAAAAACCTCATCCATTGAACAATAATAATAATCCTAATATTTTCTGTGACAGGTTTTGGACCAATTTTGGGTGAAATTTAATTCCAATTTTTTAATAATATACGATTTTTTCACGACATGGAGTTTGCCACTTCCGATACCAGTCGGGATTGTATCCGCACGGTAGAAATAAAAATGCGGTAACAAATATTTGAAAAGTTTAATTAACGCAAGTATTAAGTTGGTTTACATTTTCTACTCTTACGACAAATTCGTATTCAGTAAATTTGGTATGATTTGGAAATCTTATGGCCGGTTTCAGCAACCTTAACTTAAATTTAATCTCAGTTTAAATTAACCCAGGTTAAATATGAACCAATAGAAATCGGTTTTATGACTTTTAGTCGTTTTCCATTGGTTCATATTTAACATGGCTTAATTTAATCTGAGATTAAATTTAAGTTAAGGTTGCTGAAACCGGCCATTAAACTCATTAAAAACTTTAATTTTCCAGCTGGAATAGTATTAGGAACTTTGCTGCTATCGGGAGCCCAACCAAAAGTTTTGTACTCCACCTAAAATTTAAAATTTAATTTTCTATTATACTAATAGTAAAATTGAAGACGACTTTTAAAAACAAAACAACTGCACCTTAAAATTAAAATTTTTATGTACAATATTTGTAATACTAATATGCAATTTTGTGTAACACAAAATGCTCAATTTTTGTGGCACCACATCGATGGCCTATCTGATGTTTGAAGGCAGCTAGCTAAGTCTGTTGCACTTCAGTACCAAAGCTGGTCGCTCCAAAGTGTTTTGCAGGGTTTTAGCACGATGTGACTCAGACGATTTTTCAAAAAAAGTAATTTTAATTCTGTAGTAGAAACAAAATACAAACAAAAACTTAATAAATAGATACAATAAAGAGTTTGATAAAACCTAGGATAGAATAAAACTCATGGAATGTCAGCTTGAATTGATCTCTTTTCTTCACCGACTATTTTGAGAAAGACAGAACAATCACGGTCAGCACTATGCTGATTTATTGGGACGATTTCACGCCGAATTGATGAAAAGTCGGCTCCGTTTGGTGAAGAAGGAAAGATGGAAAATATTAAATTTCTAGATAATTGTTATTATTTTTTTAGCAAGATTTCTAAATTGTAATGATCATTGATCAATATTAATTATTTATTAATTGTTAATAAATTTTTTCACGATTGTAAGTAAATTGTTATTTTAACGACGCCAACTGACGGTGGCAGTATATCCATTTGTTTTAACCGTTATGTATCTAATCATTGGTTAATCTTCTTAAATATTAAATGATAAATGTTAAAATGTTTATTATAAATCGACCATTACTGTGTAGCTTTTCAATTAATTATTATTAAAAATGTAAAATTAAAATAAGCGATTTTTGAATAATCAGGCCTGCCTTAGTTATTTGTATTACCAGAGGTTTCCAACATAAATTTGAGTTTTTAATAGATTTAGAAGAAGTTCTCTTTCGATCGATTCCAATTCTCGTTTTTTGATACTTTTATAAACTTACATTAATTTGTGGTGGAAATGCAAAGGGTGGCCGAGTATATTCCTTCCACATGGAGTCGATACCATAACTTTGCATTGTAGTCGCTTTCTTATAACTTATGGTATATCGAGTAAATAAAAACGATCGATTACCTGTTATCCGAAAACCTGACACATCGCACTACAATTGAAAATATTTATTTTGTAAAAAAATTCACGAATTATAATAATAATTATAAACTTGTAATCCAGAATAGCAGATTAATCTTTTTATTCAAATAAACTTACCATAGTATTATCTTCCAAATGAAATTTAAATTTTAACGTTTGATTCAAAGAGCAAAAAGTTTCATTAAAAGGAATTATATCAACGTTAGCTTCCATTAATTTCGTATCAACATAAGTAACTTTTGCGCTTTCCAATTTAACAACATTCGACTCGATCTAAGAGTGATAAATTTTATTAATTTTATTAATGAATTATACTCCACAAACATACAAATCCAAAATTTTGAAAAATTTTTAAAAACGATAACACCACCGTTATTAAATATTTCATATTTGCTTTGTTCACCAGGTTTTGCGCTTAACTATGATAAAAATATCATACATAATATACATTGCTAATGAGTTCTTGATTACCATGATGTTTAGTATAGCATAAAGGATTATTTCTAAAATTGAAAATGATTTTACCATGATTTGTCATTGTTCTTGTTGATAATAATAAAACATCATTAAATAAATATTAACTAACAATAACAACGAAGTTGAATCATGTTTTATTTCGTAACATTTACAAATACTGAAAATCCAATACACTAAAAATAAACTTGTGGTTTTTAAGTAGTTTTATAAGAAATGTGATTTTAAATCACTAATTTACCACTAATTCGCCAGCACAAGACGGTTTCATAATATGAAAAACAAAAATTGAAAAAATAATATTAAAAAAAAAAAGTGATTGGGTGATCATTTGGTAATCATGCACTAGAACATTTTTTATTACTACTGTTAAGTTTACAGTTCAATTAATATAGATATTAATAATAATTATAATTTTTCTCAATAAGTAACTGTTATAAAATAAGCAAAATCACTAATTTTCGTACGATTTTTAAGTCTTGCAGTTTCTGTAAACTTAAATTCGCCGGCAGGTAAATTATGAATATTATTATAATCTGTTGTCCAACCAAAAGTTCGATATACAACCTGAAATTTATTTTATGTTATTATTGAATTATGTTTGTGCTACTATTATCTACAAGTAGTTTGATTTCAGTGGTTAGCACTTCCCGATCTAAAGTTAGTTACAACATAACAGTCAGTGAAATATAATCTATGGTACGTACGCTTGTAGCCGAAACCGACTTACCTGTTTGGATATTAAATATCTGGTATTTCAATAACAACTGATATTTCGATGAAAATATTCAAGCAGGTAAAACGGTTTCGGTAACAAGCGTTTACTTTGTACGTAGCCTAAGAGCGCTTCTCACAATAGAATATAAGCATGAAGAAGCAGTCAAAGCATGAACCTCAAAACCTTGCAATTTCGGCTTTAAACATAATTATCATCGCCAGATACACACTGATTTGCAGTACCAATTTACTGTATTAAATTTATTTTTACATTTCTTTGAGGTGGCCAAGATAACTGCGGTCTAGTAAAATCTCTCCATAAAGAAGCAATTCCATAAGCATCCATTGATAAGCATGTTTTGAAGTTCAGTGTAAATTGGGTAAATTTGAATGTTCGATTGCTGCTTGTCATCCGAAAAACTGCGACATCCAACTACAATAATATTTTTTATATCATTCAAAATTGAAATGATGAAAAGTGACGATGTAAATTTTGAACCTTGTTGATTCCGAATTAAACAGAAGTATAACTTACTATGATATTATCATCTTCCACTTCAAATTTAAATTTCAACGTTTGATTTATATAGTTCAGAGTTGCATTGATTGGAACCACATTTAATTCACATTCTATTAATTTCAAATTAACATTTGTCACCTGGGCTTTTTCTAGTTTAACAGTTGGTATACTTTTCTAAAATAGGAAAATTTACTAATAATTGTGAAAGTAAAAAATGTAAATTAGCGTACCAATCCCAAACCTACAAAAATTTTGAGCAATAGTGTTAAAATTATAACCGCAAAATTTTGCATATTTGTTTTGGAACATAAATATTTATACTGTCTGGAATTATGCTAATTACCACCTGTTTTTCTTGTCTGAAGGTTTTTAGAAAAATAGCACTAAATTTTTCTATTTTTAATTTAGCTTTTTATTCAAGTTAGTGAATACAAATTATAAAATAATGAGGATAACAATATGATTTGAATGTTTAGATATATTTATCATTTTTAATTAAAAAAAAGGGCTCATTATCCGCATCACTGCTGCTCTGATTAGGACAATATACTATAATGTATAATTTTGAAAACTTACTGCTCCACTGACTGCATTATCTAATTTTTAAAAATATATTGTCAATATTTCTGAATACAACTTGAATCCTGCAATTTATTCGTTTGTTTTTTTCTTCACAAATTTTTTCATCACTTCAGTCCACATTAATTATTGTAGGTGGTCAACGTTAAGCAAGTAATTTAATTACACCTACAGTACATTAAATAAAAACAATCTTTGTGAGCTTTTTATTCCAAATTGTAGTTCTTTACATATCAATACACAAATGTTAGATTATTTTCTCAAAATAGTTTACTTACATTTTTCCAGAAATGAAAATTTTGAACTTGATTTTGAGCTGTTTTACCTTGAAAATCTAGAAAAGAATATCCTGTTGCGCTGTAGAATTGAATAAACAAAAAATATTTCAAATGTCCTCTTCTTGGTTACACAAAAGGTGGCAACCATCTGTAACTAAAAAGTTCTAGCTTGAAAAAATTCATTCTTAATTTTTATTTAGTTGCCGAAGATAATGAACATAGAAGTGATATTGAAAAGCGGAAAAAGAAACAACATTGTAGAAAGGATTTTTTTCTATTTTAGGATTTTGGCAACCTTCATGTTTGTAAAAATTTCCATTTCGAGCCCTGCGAATACCTATTCGAATTTTCTGACTTGAACTGCAAAAATAAGTGATTTTCTTTAAATTTTGATGATATAGATTCCAAAATATTATTGTTTAAACAGGTTCGTGCCAAAAATATGAGCTAAGCTGAAAACAAAAGAAAATCTGCTAAAGTAAGAAAACATTGACTTTAATATTTGTTATTTAAGTTTGGAAGCATAGGTTTTACGGGTGTATTCCGATAGGGTATCGAAAAATCCATTATTTTTGCGATATCTCTTACGGTTTTCGAGATAATCGACATTTTCCAATTTTAGTCTTTTTGGCACTAAAAATACACAACATTTGGTAAGAATTTTAATTTTTTCATTTTAGGACATTCAGCACTTGTTATTTAAGTTTGGAAGCATAGATTTTACGGTTGTATTCCGATAGGGGATCGAAAAATCCATTATTTTTGCGATATCTCTTACGGTTTTCGAGATAATCGACATTTTCCAATTTTAGTCTTTTTGGCACTAAAAATACACAAAATTTTGTAAGATTTTTAATTTTTTCAATTTAGGACATTCAGCACTTGTTTTTTAAGTTTGGAAGCATAGATTTAACGCGTGTATTCCGATATAATTCGTGCAAGTATTCGAGATAATCGACATTTTCCAATTTTAGTCTTTTTGGCACTAAAAATACACAAAATTTGGTAAGAATGTTTTCAATTTAGGACATTCAGCACTTGTTATTTAAGTTTGGAAGAATAGGTTTTACGGGTGTTTACCGATAGGGGATCGAAAAATCCATTATTTTTGCGATATCTCTTACGGTTTTCGAGATAATCAACATTTTCCAATTTTAGTCTTTTTGGAACTAAAAATACACCAAAGGTAAGATTTTTAATTTTTTCAATTTAGGACATTCAGCACTTATAGGTATATTCAAATAATTCGACCAATTTAAATAAACATAATTAATTAGCAGATTTTTTTAAATCAGTTCTGTACATTTTTTAACCTTGTCTACTATTTTCTTTTTCGTATAATCAAATAGCTGTAATGTAAAACTCTGAATTTTGAAAATAAGTGGGAAATTTAAATGGAAAAAATTTAATGACAATATTGTGTTTGAAAAAATAGCCTTACAATGTTTCTAATATTATTATCAGTGTTTATCCTTGTGTAAGGATTTTTTCCAATAGTAAAAATATGTTTGTTTTTAGTTTTCTGAAAATTAATTAAAATTAAATTTAAATTAATTAATAATAAGAATAACAACATGGTTGGAATTTTTTTAGATGTTATCTTTCTCAATTTAAATAAAATTAAAATTCGCTTCACTAGAATTACAATAGAAAATCTTATGTTGGGTGGTCCAGTGGAGGCTGTTAAAAAAGAGAATTCTTTCTAAATGCTCATCATAACTCTGGAGCACACGTCCAAGATAGATTCAAGAAGAACAAATAGACAAATACATCTGAAAATTCAAATAGATATTGTCGTGAAACGAATTGCAATGCAAGGTTTGCATAGGAAAATTGTTGTTATAAAGAGGGGTGAAATTTCCCACATGAAAGTCAAGCATAATTTGCAATATAAGGGTCTAAAATTGTTACAAATGACACACATTTATACTATCATTGAAAAACATCTTGTAACTCAGTGATTTATGCGGTTGGTGTAAGACGCCGCCGTACTGTCATGTGAGAATACCAGGTTCGATTCCTCAAGTGAACTAAAAAGTTATTTGGCTGATATTAAAATTTAATAGACAGACATGACAGTGCAGTAAGTGTAAGTCGCTGGTTCTGTGTTTGGGTGAGTTTTCCAAATGATTTTCGGCTATAAAGCGTGCCGGAAGCCTTGATTGTGTTATTTTTCCCTTGGTACGATTTAGATCAAACGTTCAATTACTTGTGTTGGGAAATAATTGAATACTATTTAATTTAGTTACTATTAAGGACACTACGTGACGCTTCACATAATATAAATGGCCAAAATGAACAAAATTAATAAGGATTGTATTTCTAATAATAAAAATCAAATCTACTTGACAATATCGCCAAAAAGTGTTTATTATTGTTTAATTTATATTCTATAAATAATTTTATTTTCACTTAATAAGTAACGCTTAGAAAATAAACAGAATCGCTAAGCTTTGTACGATTTCTAAGTCTTGCAGTTTCTGAAAATTTAAATAGTCCTGCAGGTATATTATATATATTACTAACATCTGTTGTCCAACCAAAAGTTCGATATATAACCTAAAATTTATTTTTTATTAATAATATTATTATCTATTATTTATATTATATTAACTATAGATTATATATTATATTAATGGAGTTGTGCAAATTGACAGTATTGGCAGTTCAGTACAGTTTCATGTCCTGAATAACATCTAAACTTACGACTTTCGTGTACTGTCGTTCACTCCGCCATATTGAAAAAATGGCACCTAAAATCAGGTTTTTGACAATATCTCTTTTCCTGTACCTCATATTAAGCAAAAACCAGTTATTATAAAAATTATAGATATTAAAATTGTCTAAACTTTTGACTACTAATCATAATAATCTTCTGAATGACTTCGTTCTTGTAACAAAATTTTGCATTTGTTTGCTTAGTTCCTCCTTAAATTATTCTCGTTAATATTGTTCATTGCATTGCCTTGCAATGGCCCATAAGATGTGGGGGTCGAGGTTGTCAACGCTGTGCAAATGTGTGAATTTAGGGAGTCTTGCAAATTACTATTGCTAAAAAATTTATTTTGGGCAACATTTTTTTAGTATAGTCCAGCCTACCAAAGTTACATTTAATATGTTATTCACGATATGACATTCTACAAAATTGTTAATTGCAAAACTCCTATTTTTCTCATGTAAAAGTACCTATTGCATGCCTGAAAATGATTAACACTGAAATCTTGATTGATATCCTGATCTGAAGGTCTTCAGTTTAAATCCAAGTTACTTCACTCAACTATATAATATTGTATTAGGTTGGGGAAAAAGTAATCCATTATTTTGGCGTTTACTTTAATGCTTTATTTAACACGGTTACCATCATTTGATTTGAGCCTAAGATGCGTCATTTTGTTCGATAATTTGTTGCCATTGTGATGGTAATTTTATAATTCCTCTCTCATAAAACCCATCAAAGTCCCTATTAGCAAAATACTCGAACAACCAATTTTCACAGACCTCCTTTGAGGCCAGTTTTACACCACTAAGAGAGTTTGACATGGATTGCAAAAGATAATAATCTCTTGGTACCAGATCCGGACTATAAGGTGGTTGCATTAAAACCTCCCATCCGAGCTCTCAGAGTTTCTGGAGAGTCACTATTGACATGTGTGTGGCCTGGCGTTGTCCTAATGGAAGACGAGTCCTCTCTTTTTGGACAATTCTGGTCGCTGATGGTCAATCACCAGCTTCAATCGGTCCAATTGTTGGCAGTACAGGTTCGAATTGAGTATTTGGCCCGACGGGAGCAGCTCATAATGGATAATCCCTTACCAATACCACTAAACACACGGCACAGCTTTTCTGGCCGTCAATCCTGGCTTGGTAACCGTTTGGGAGGACCTCCTGCTCTTCAACCACGATGTTTTTCACACAGAATTGTCGTATGTGACCCATTCTTCATCCCCAGTCACCATCCGCTTTAAAAATAGTTCGATTTCTTGACTTTTAGCCAAGGATTCGCAGATGAAAATACGATCAATAAAGCTTTTTTGCGTCAATTCGTCTAGCACCCAAACATCGAGCTTATTTTTGAATCCAACCTACTTCAAATGGTTCACAATGGTTTTGTGGTCGATCTTTACCTCAAGGGCAATGCTACGACTGATCGGATGCCGGTCTAACTTATCATTTCCATCATTTTATCGACATTTTCGATGGTTGGTCTTCCAGAGCTTGCCGCATCTTTGACATCGAAATAACCGGAACGGTATTGACTAAACCAAAATTTTAAGTGATTGACTGTTACAGTGTCGGGACCTTGAATACAATTCACATTTTCAGCCGCCTCACTTGCGATTTCGTCTTTATCTATGCAAAACTGTAAAATATAGCAAATTTTCCCTCTGTTTACATAGATCTTTGGCGCACTATAACTGGAAACTGGTTTGACCAATTACTAAACTGCCAATTGCTTTTTTTTAGTACACATCCCACCTTTCCAAATAGTATAGGGATTACCCGATCCGACGAATAGATCACGAGATATGGTCACTAAAGCCATCTAACGACAAAATAATGGATTACTTTTTCCCCAACCTAATATTTCCATAAAATAGGAGCATTCAACTTTTTGGTTACCAAAAGAACTTCTACCTTTTTTATCAAAGTCTGGTCAGGGCAGTGAGATTAATTATTGCCCTAGATCAAATTCAGTTTGCAAATTGTGTACTGATGTGTAATTTCTAAATCACAATTTCTTTAAAAAAAGTATTAATTTACACCTACATTCTTTTGAGGTGGCCAGGTGAACTGTGGTCTAGTACAATCTCTCCATAAAGCAGCCATTCCATATGCGTCCATTGTCAAGGTTGTCTTTAAGTTAACGGAAAACTGGGTAAATTTGAATGTTCGATTGTTCCGTATTATTCGAAAAACAGAGATATCAACCTACAATCATTACAAAACTGAACTGCAGGAAATTCCAAAAGTGAGTGTAAATTTATAAGTGTGCTGAATTTCTTTTAAATAAGTTTTCCAAAAAGAAAACACTTTGTAGAACATTTTATCTAGATGTAATTACTGTTTTCTTCTAGATATTCGAAAATAGTTTTTGTATTACTCGTTTTTATTAGTCAAACAATTACGAATTGAAGCAAAAGCAATTTAAAAATTTCTTTTAGCAAATTAATTAATGAGTTACATTTTCGAGAACATTTCAGATTGAAAAAAAATGGAATTAAGCAGTTTTGTTTGTTTCCTCTTCGCAATGTTTAGATATTGTATTAATTACTACTAGAACTTACCACGATATCATCTACAACATTAAATTTAAATTTCAATGTTTGATTTAGATAGTTTAGAGTTGCATTGATTGGAACCACATTTGACTCACATTCCATTAATTTGGTATTAATATTCGTCAGCTTGACATTTTCTAGTTTAACGATTGGTGTGCTTTTCTAAAATAGTATTTACTAATCGTATAAGTAGTACTAAAAAATATAAACCATTAGCGTACCATTCCCATATTTGCAGAAATTTTAAGCATCAGCGTTAAAATTATAATCACATACATTTTTTTTTATATAATATTGAGAAAATCTTGTTTATTGCTAAAATACTGAAAATAAATATTTTTACTTAATTTCTAATATAATCCTAATTACCAAGGGTTGTCTTTGTTTGAAGGATTTTAGAACAATAACACCAGAACGTTTCTCTACTTTCCAGTAAGCTTTAAATGAATTAAAATACAAAATAATGAGAATAACAATAATATAATAATTGAATTGATAGCTATTTCCATCATCCTTTTTCATCAGTATCAGCTCGATTAGAAAATTATATAGAGATACATATAATTTTGAATACTTGCTGCTCTACTGACTGCATTGTCAATCTACTGGCTATCTCGCTTTTGCATCTAATATTATTAATATTTTATGTAATTATAAGTTAACCTTCATCCGCTCGCGTATGCGGCAAATTGGCCGCAGTAAGACACTTAGGGTAGTTTGTGGCTGTACTGGCCGGCTGGTAGAGGTTTTTTAATAGGAACACGGGCATGGTCTAGTGGAGGAGATAATAATTAGAGAATACAAGCCCTTCACCTCTCCAATGACGCTCTGGAAGGAAATGGGAGAGAAAATTCAAAAAGGCAAATTTCAACTCCAAAACACGCAAGCGGATGAAGGTTAAAATGTTGATGGCTTTACATTTTTTGTGGTCCAAACCAAATATTAGCAAATGTCTGGGTTTGACCTTGGGTATGTGGCTCAATTTTATATGCGCTCTACTTCAGAAACTAATAAGAATTTCGGAACCAAATTGACTACCTTCATATTAAATCCTAAATTTTAATGTATGGTTATTACTTCAGGAGAACCTGACAGTGAGAGTGAGGCGCATGAGTAGATTAACGAGATTCCACAAATTAATAATTATTATTATAAAGCAGATACAAATAAAATTGTGTACAAAATTAGGAGATAAAATAAAAGAAGATAGAATAGAACAAGAAACGCTGCAAAAACTTTTACAATCACTTATAGCCGTTAATTAACATTTTGATCAGAGGTTTTCATTTATTTGAAAATACAGCAAATGTAAGATTTATTCATTTTAATTTACATTGTTTTCAATCCAATCTAAATAATATTCCACTTTTGTGTAAACGGTGGGAGAAGTAATATCTTCACAACGTGACGAGGAAGTAAAGGAAACGATACCAATTTGAAATTTCCGAATGTCGTAATCAACAACTGCTGTATCTGTCAACGGTCCTCCACTATCTCCATGACATGAATCTTCATTATTTTCTCCACTTGCACAAATTTGGGAATCTTTTAAAGGCTTTACGCTATCTGGTAAAGACATATTACACGTATTATAATCCCATAGTCGTACGTTGGCATACATAAGAACCAAAGATCCCCCAACTTGATCTAAAACAAGAAATTTTATACTGCGGAAACTCCACACCACATACTATGTGTATGCACAATTCTAGCCCCTAAAAGGCTACAACATTTTGATTGTCTATATCCGACTCTCGGTGAGATAAATCAGGTTCCCATAGGTCGAATCCTCAATTTTATAGAGGATACAGAACTATTGGAGTAAAACACGGAACGCGGGGTACAATAAGCCAGGAGCTTCAGTGCAAGTGGTTCGTAAGAAACACACCCGTTCAGCAATAATAATACTGAGGGTCAGTTGGATAAGAGGGAATCAGCTGATCCTGGTTCAAGAGCTGGCCCAGGATCAACGCAAGATAGATAGATTTACTTGATCTTTGATCCTTGGTTTAACCCTGAGCCTGATCCGAGGATGATCTTCTTTTATGCAACTGGCCCTAAATGTTTACATTTTTGGAAAACCTACCTGTGTAGGTACTACCCCAACCACTAATCATTATTTTATTATCTTCATTGGTAGATTTTATGCTAATAAATGTTGGAAATGGAAGACAAATTGGTACCACGTATGCTGAAACAAAAATCTAATTGAAAATGTGGTTGCTATTTAGTACAAAAATGTTTTACACGTAAAATGTATTCGATCTTTCAATTTAACGAGTGCTATGTCATTTTCAAATGTGACGTTACTATATTTTTCATGACTAATTATTTTGTCAACCCCTACATCTACATGTGGAGGCGCACATATTTGCCCAATCTTATTGTCATCACAGTCGGGGGAACTCGTCAAATTGTGCTCTCCTAGTCTAACTACGGTTCTGAAAGATCGAAAGGTGAAACTTATCAATAATTCAAAATATTTCACTCACAGCTTCAAACTAGGGATGGTTCCTATGCAATGTGCTGCTGTTAATACAAATTTATTAGTTATTATTGAGCCCCCACATAAAAATATCACATCATCCAGGCTCGGTTCTAAAAATGAATTAGTTATTTAGCGGTTTAGTTCTCAAACCGAACACATCCGTACGTACGTGTATATCCAAGAAGAGCCATCCAAGGAAATTCGCCCAACGCAGCCATTTTTCCGTTAATAATTTTGTCCTTTATTGGAATAGTTCCACAATCTTCTGGGAAAACTTCTTCGGAATCTATAGTTTTCTGGGTATCAACATTTTGTGGACAACAAACATGATTTAATTTCAAGTCACATGGATAAACAATGCTGCTGTTTACGTAGCACTGGTTCGCAGGCATGCATGTGTAGCCGCTCCTGCATGATGCAGTATCGGAGTTTTCTTGCAAACAATCTGAAATATAAATATTAATATAACTATTAGTTATGTTTAGGGAAAACCGGGTATTTCATACAATAATATGAATTCACTTTTTATAAATACTAACATTGAGTCATATGGATGATATATTTGCATCACTCTGAATAGTTAAGTTCAATGTTGTACTGGTTATACTTACATATAATTAAAATATTATTTAATGTTATCAAAATCCATAAGTTTTTGTTCATCATCACACTATTTACAATTTATTAAACTTCAATGCCAAGTTAAGTAGTCGAGCATGCGATTTTAATCGCAGGTAAAAAATATTAACTTTTAGAGACTGCGCAAGCGAGAAATAAATATTTATTAATTAAATTGTTTGAATAATTGCCATTAAATATTAAGTTTAATATTTATATTAGTTTGATATTATGCGACTTTGAAAATGAAAGTCAAATTTACAAGTACTTCAACCTCGTTGATAATACCATGTGTCAAGGTATTTGAACATGGAATTATTAAATTTAAAATTAATAAAATTCAATATATTATGCAAAGATAATTTAATAAATATGATTTATTCTAATTTGGTATTTGATGCATTGCAGGATTCAAGATCAATATCAATCATCGTAGTAATTTGTGTAAAACAAAAAGTTATACTTATTTTATATTATAAAGTTCTAATTCTGTCTAATTCTGGTAAAATTATAGATGAGAAATAAGACTACAAAGGAAAAGTTGTATAAAATTAATTATTTGATGCTATAATAATTCAAAAAGAAATTGTTGGAGCTTTCAATATTCAGTCCTTAATTAATTAATTTAGTGCATAATGCATTTTGTCTAAATTATTCTAAATTATCTACACCCAATTAAAAAAACTAACACGCTGTTCTGAAAGGGGCAATTTTCTATGTCTTTTAATTAACTATATCCTATTAAAGATAATGGATATCAACCATTATAATTACAATGCCATTTTGAGAAATCAATATTTATTATTCTGTCTGGATATTAGCAACTTGACAAAAATAAACAACAATATCAACTTTTAACCTACTTATTGCAAATTTCATTAAATAATTGAAAAGTTGTGTCAGTCATCCCTCGATAATTGAATTTTTATTACCGTTAGCTACTTTGTATTAATTTGCTTTTACAAAGCTATTATTCCTTTAAACCTCGAAAACAAAAATGCCAATATAAAATAAATAACTCAAGCTAGAGTGAAATAAAAAGCTGAACAAAATCGGTTAACTATTTTAGTCGAGGAGCTGCCAAAAAAGTTTCAAATATAATAGTAGCGATGCCTCGTAATGCCACTTCACCCTGATATTGCTAACAAGTAATCCAGTCTAACTTAACGTTACGATTTTGAAGTATTTTATCCTTTTATCTCACAGAATGTAGTATGTACGTGTCTACACCATTAATACGATGGCTTAATACTTTTCATCTTATGGGAACATAAATGAAACAGCATAAAAACATAAGAACTTTTTTATGAAAAAATTAAAACCCTCATCATTCTTCCTTTCATTTTATCTGTTAGGATGTGTGGTATATCTTAGTTATCCTTTCATTCCAAATCGAAAGGACATATAATTCTAATCAATTAAGAAATAGACGTTATTATAAATACTTATGGCTTTTAGAGAATTATTTTAAGGTCTCGGGGATATCAAACTTTCTTGCTTGGCTGAGTTGACTGGACATTCATTCAAAAGTTTGATGTATCCATTTGATATGACCTAAAAATTTCTGAAGCTAGTAGATACGTCCAAGAAATCTTGTTAAATCGGTAAAATTTCAAAGCTGTCATTTATATAAACTCCTTATAAAAGAGATTTATTAAAACAAATAACTAAGGTTAAACAAAATCTTGGTATAAAATTTTCTAAGCAATAACTTGCATTTTTCTCGTAGAAAGTATTATAAACTTTATATTAAGATATTTACGTCCTCCTGTAAAATATGGAGTCTTCACCATAAAATAAATTGAACTTTTCAACGGAATTCACCCTTAACATTTTACTTATAAAATCTCACGTTCAGAGGCGCGAAATTACAATATTTTTTTATTAATGATAAACCTTTGCAACTACTGCCATCGATCGTGAATTTTCACAAGAAATAAATTTAAATAATAAGCAGTGCTTGTAAAATCATCAATAAATTGCAAAATATTCTAGAATATTTTCTTATTTAATTTAATTTTGAATTGCATTTTATTGAATTTAAGGTTAGTTGAGACGCTTTTAAGGCTTTTGAAAACAAGGAAGGTTCAGAAAAGGCGGGAAAAGCATTAAAGTAACATGGTCATACCGGGCTATTTCTAGATTATTGCGATATATCAAATTTATAAGAAAATTCCGAAAATATATCCAAAATTTAGGCGATTATCCGTAGTTTACAATCAATTGGTAATTCAAAATGATCATTATTTAATTTTTATTAGGTTTTGTTTTCGTTTGGCGCTCATGTTTAAATTAAATTAAATTATAATATAATCAGTCCCTATTTAGCCTATCAACATGGGGTTAAAAAAAAGAAAATGGTCAACAAAATCACTCATTACACATTTATGCTTAAATGTAATTGTAAAAGATTTTTTTCCTGGTATTCAGTTAAAACGTCGCCGATATTTGACGCGCGCCAATTGGACTCGAATATTTGGATGAACGACAATATTGGACGCACTTTAATTTGATATAAAAATTACATCTGTTATTTTTCTGACGTTTTTATACATTTACTCGACTGTATTCTGGATTATGATATTATGAACTTATATGTAAGTTAAAAATAAATTTATTATCAATTTTTAGCAAACTCTTCCTATGAATATTAATGCCGAATATGAATATTTTAAGATTCAGCAACGCATTTCGTCTATATTACAAAGTTTTACATAATTTTATTTCAAATTTTGTGTAAAACATTTAACATTTTTAAAAATAAATTATATTTAGTACCTTTAGTGTTTCATAATCTGTATTTATTCATCCCATACAAAATATTTTACTCAATAATAAAATTAAATTAAATATTTCTACGCTTTATAAGTACTCGACTGAGGTATTTAGAATTTTCTTTAGAAATTGGACATGGAAAAAGCCAGATTTACCAATTTAATAGATTTTGTCCTTATAAAAGAAATAATTAACAACTTTTTGAACTAGTGAAATTAATAATATTATAAAATATGATGAAAGCTTCAAATCACATAATTATGTATCAGAAAGCTTATTGAAATATACTTAATTGATTTTTTTGTCCGTATAACTGTCTTAACAATTCTTAAATTTTAAATAATCAAATATTATTAAAAAATATAAAGAAATTTAAGTCAAATAATTTATTAAAATGAGAAAATAATATAAAAAACATTCTTTATCGATGAAGAAATAAAGAACATAGTAAAAAATAATTTTACTTCGGTCTTATTTTTCTCTATAAATGTTATAGTAATATAATATGTTTTTCCAGTCCGCCTCGACACAAATTTATTGTACTTTAATTATTATTTTTAGTTATAGGTTCAAAGTCGAAAAAAATTGTTGTCTGACGACACCATTGGGAAATTTTCCACCGCATTTTAAGGGGTGCTTTTGGAGTTCAGCTGCCACGCCGCCATTTTGTTATATTTTGACTTGAAAATATTGTTAAATGTTTCGAAACTCAAATTGATCTAAATACATTCATTTTCCCAGAAAAAATTAAGTGACAGGAACAGAATCTAAAAAGGAAATTTATTTTGTATCTTGAAAGCATAATCTTTGTGTGAGTTCTATTAAACCGTTCAATTTTCAAACGAGTTTTTTACGAGATTTTTCTTTAATTATAGACTTTAAGTTATAAGAGGTGATAAGCTGCAAACGAACTTTGATTAACAGTTCCAATTTAATTTTATAAAACATCCAATTATTTAATTAAATTTGTAGAAAATTTTAGTATTTAGGTTACAGATTAATTTGTAAGTACTGGATAATTAAATTAAGTTACAACGAATATTAAATTACGAAATAATTATATTATTTAACTTTTTCAAGTTTATTTAGCTTAGTGATGACAAATTACATTATCACGGACTGCTTAATTTAAATTGTGCTGTTCTGCTTTTCAGACTTTTCTCCAGTGTATAATAATAATAGTAACCTTGGTTTGGCCGCAATTACTACTGGATTTAAGAACTAATTATGTAGTACATTTACAAATTGCAAGTTACTATCATTGTTACTAAACTTCATCTTAAAAATTTCACAAAATTCTAACTTACTTGTCACATTCGATTCATAAAATCTGAACTTGACGTTCAGTGAAAGTACATAAATAGTACTAGTTACATGCAAATTTGTTTGGGTATTGTTTAACTTATAAATTTAATTTTTTATTTTCTTCGGAGGATACTTGATGGAAGATGCAGACCAGGAATGATTACCGACTCTTAACAAAAATTTAACACCAAAGCACAGCTAAATAGCCAGGCGCAGTTATATACGAGGGGAGATTTTTAAGTTCGCGGAATGGAACACATGGAAATGAATATAAATTTTTTTTTACTTCCTCGTTTATCTTTTCCATTTTCAAGTATACACCAAACATTTCATGCGTTTATGATTAATAATTGTTTGGTCGCACTCGAAGAAATTAAATTAACAAGGCATAATTTTATTAAAAATTATTTTATTAAAACCCGTCTAAATCCAAATTACATTTTCCGTGGTTCAAAATTCCGTTGCCTCAAAAGATATACAAATATGTATAAAGTGATTCCAAATATGTATGAAAAACATTAGAAATTGGTTCTTCGAATAATTTCCTTATTACTTATAATTATAACGTAATATAAAATATAGAGCGCATAATTAGCACAAAATTATAGTATACACTATGATTATATTGAATGTTTACTTAGTACTCGATTAAAGAAACCAATCAGAAGTCCGTAAACATTTTTAGGATAAAGAAGATTAATTGAAAATAATGGAAACACTTACAAGTTCTAGACAACGTTTCGTACAGAAAGACACAGTTTTCTACGATTTTCTTATATTCACTATTTTCAAAAATGTAATTTTTTGAAGTGGCAGCATTGGGTTCACTTAAAGTGAGGACCACCAGCACAGATTTATTTCTACCACAAAATCGTTGAAGCACAAAATTCGAAAATAGAGGACAAAATTACCACAAAATTAGTACAAAATTATGGTATACTTTAATTTTAAAATAATAATTTTCACGGTGTGGGCGGTGCCCGGTTCACATAACATAGAAACCGTTGGGGTACAAAATTAGCACATAATTATCGTATATTTCATATCTTATTTTGAAAGATCGGTGCCAGGTTTCTATAGGTCAGCAATTGTAAAAATTAATAAGGCATGACTTTGCATTAAAAAAGCTGCGAGAACCTTAACAAATATGAAAAAATTTTCAAAACACTGAAATTTTAAAATCTTAGAAGATTTTAATGTTTTTATCCCAAAAGTTTAAGGTTCTAGAATAATAACTTTTTTGAACAACCTTAATATATCCTTCGATGAGAAAGATCCGGTTTAGGCGGTTTTTGCGTAAGTTTGATATTTAACATTATTTTATACTGTCGATAAAAGTCGAAACTTTTTTAATTTCATTTACTAGCAAAACTAACCGTTTTTGAGTGATTTGCAAACCTTTCCGCCACTTTTGTTGACGTTTTTCGCACTCACATCCAAATTAATCTAAAAAGATCATAAAGCTGGCAAGGAATATTTTAAAGGATTTAGAAAAAAGATTGGTTCAAATTTTTTAACCCCTAAAACGTCAATGTTCTAAAACAATTACTTTTTAGAAGAATTCTCGACCAGTGCAGGTTGATTTTGAGTAAGTGCAATATTTAACGTTTTATCTTCGATTAAAGTGAAAATTTCCAGAAATTTTCAGAATTTTCGAGCTTACTGTAAAATATAAATTATAAATATTGTCGTGAAACGAAATGTAAATTCAGCTTTGTGTGGCAATAATTTGCCACAGATTAAGGGATGTTTATCCATAACAACATGGTCGAGCACGGTTTTGTGAATTAGAGGTCGATTTATGTTACCACTGACACAAGCACACTATTATTGTTGAATGTTAGTGAAATCCAGTGATTATATAGTTGTTTACGGTGATTTAAACCTAAAAAGGAACAAATTTAATTATTTACATTTGAATTTTAACAGCGAAAATTTACCTTAGTTGACGTGCAAAGAGGCTCAAAATTTCGATTTGTGTGTTGGTAATTTGAAGTTTTTCAACATAGAAGGTAGAGAATGTTGGCGAGCGAGAGGTTGGCGTGCGACTGTAGAGCCAGCAAGGCATATTTTTGGTGAGGTCCACCATAAGTGACCAATTTTCGATTTTTCTTGGAAAATCAAGTGTTTTTCAAGCTGAGAAGTAGTGCGAAGTGTCGTCTAAAGTAGACGAATGTTTTTAGATTGATTTGGAAGATTGAATCTTCAAGTTGCAGCGTTTTTGGAAACGCACATTTGGAAAGTTTGGTATCACACATGTGGATAAAAATTGTCAACCCGCCATTGACGAATGATCGAATGATTTTTGTAATTACGACGATTGCGTGCCTACAATTAAATGTTTAGAAGAAAGAATTCAAATTCGTTAAAATTTGCATCGAATAATGTTACTCACCAAAATTTGAAGTTAGTTACACGATTTATTTAAATTGGTTCAAATCGATTGCGTTTTGCCAACAAACTTTATTATACGATTGTCGATCGTCCTTATCTGGATACTTTTGGAACAATTGCGAAGATTTGGTGTCACAATTCGATTTTTATGAAGAACGCAGCTGTTCAAGGATGCAACAGGTTCATTTCGAATGACAGGTGTCGAGGTGTGGAATATAAGAAAGCAGTGGTTCTAAAACGTTGTCAACAAGTGCCGCAGCACTGGTAAATAATAAACTTTGAATTTTATCACACCATTTATTATTATTGTAAATTTATTTGTGTTACACGATTACACATAATACCAGCAGTCTGGCGTAAATCAAACACGGATAGACTACAGAGCGGGAAACCGCGGTTCTAATCCTGATTGCGTCGGGTATGTGCTGTGATCTAAAAAGTCCGAAATCGATCTGTGGACTATGGGGAAGGCAACGGGAAACCACCCCATTAAATATTTCCCTAGTAAAGTCGTCCTGGCTTAGCCAGGAAGATCGCTTACGTCTAAAGAAGATATGGCACTAGAAGAAGAAGAAGCAACCTGGAGTATTTTGAGTTCGATTTGCAAGTAAATGCAAATACGAAGGGTTTCTATAACACAATTTCACACGTTAACGACCAAAACGAATCTGTTCGTAAACAGCTCATGCTCGACCTGTTTTTTACTTATTTAAAATTGAATTTATTTTATGAAAATTAAATTAGTCATTTTTCACGAAGCTGAGTTTGATGTTGTTTTCATGCAGCGAGCCGTTCCCAAATTTAGTTTTTTAGCGTTGTCGATAACGACAATAGTTTTGATTAAGGCAATTCATGCAATTTTGTTCCCGAAAGAGGAATTTCAATTTTACAACAAGAGTGCGGCATTACGGCCGTACATTTTGTTTTATTTGGCGACCCGAAAAGGAGATAAGAGCGAACCCAGCCCTGTGATTTGTCTCCGTACAGAAATCGTGTGTGAACCGACACATAGCTGCCGATGGTACTCTAGTGTTGAGATATTGTCCTAAATAAAATAATATTAAATATTAGGGTCGTAGGAAATATCTTTACAATATATTGTTATATTTCGAAATTGACGATAAAAATCAAACGAGATAACTTCAGTTCGAACAAAAAAATAAAACAATTAATTAAATCTTCTTACAAATTTAGAAATTGTAAATTACATTTGTAACAATATGAAAACAGATAACAATTACCAGTTTAATTTATATTTTTGATTTAATTTTAATAGTTCCTCTATAGGACATCCGACGCTTTCAAATCGCATAAGGGCGAATGTGCTCACAAACGGGTTAAAAGTCGGATGTCGACTGAGCGAAGGTTACATTGGTATTTTGTTTGTTTAAATTATTGTAAAGACATAATTTTAAAATCTGAATCTAATTTCCAAAACATCAAATTTAAGCAGCTGAACCCAAATGTTGTTGGAAAATTCAAATTACCAACCGATAGCAATAAATAAATAAGGTGCGGTCGTTCAACAAGCCAGATGCAAGATCCCGCCTGCAAAATTCCTCATAAAGGGAATTTGTTATTTTGTGGCTGATACTTTGTTTGAATCTACGAATAATGAAGCTGTTTATGCAGAACAGTAAGTAATTTTCTGAAATTTTAAATGTTACTTTACGATATTCCGACATTGGAAAATATTTGCACTGCTTCCAAATTTATTGGTATTTGTGCAGTTGGAACTTATTACGCTATCATAAGTATGATTAATTTTAAATACATTTGACGATGAAATGGAATTACAACGATCATTAGAAAATAAGAAAGTTCAAAAAGCCGAAATTAGATTATATTTGAAAATTGCCTATCTCGTTTAAGTCTTAAACTGCGTTCAGAATGAAGTGGGGTCTTACCTTGCTTCGGTAGAAAGCTAGCAAAAGCCAATAAAAATGAACAATTTTTTAATCATAGAAAAGTTTAGAAGAAAATGTTTTAATCTAATTGGCGCTTATTAGCTTTCTACCAAAGCAATGCAAGACCCCACTTCATTGTGAACGCTGCTTTATTCGCTGGGACAATAATTTATTGCAACATCCTTTATAAACTTATCATCAGTAAATTTATCTATTATCAGCGAAAATTCATAATAATTACTAATTAGACAACTTTTTAAAATTTAAATGCATCAGCTGTGTACCTGATGATTGAATTAGACTATAAAACTTTAACACATGCACGGCGCATCTACCGACTAAATTAAAACAGTGTTGTACTTTGATATAGTTTAATTTGTATGATAGCATTGGTTTTGGCCTGTACCATTTAAGAAACATTAGAAAGCTTGAAATGTACAGCTGTAAATGTACTTTTGTAAAATTGGCCTGTACCCCATTTGATAGGAATCGTGTCCTTAAATTTTTCAACCAAGATATTTGACAATTAAGTGTAGGAAACGTTGCGCTGCGAAATTATGAACAATGCAAATTAAGGCGAGTCTGTCGTGCATCACTGTGATGAAAGGTTATAAAATAGTAATAGAAGCATGTAATTACTTAATATTATTGGTTTACAAATCACTTCACAAATTTTGCTTGTATATCAATAAACACTCATGCAGATTATGTAAGTTCTGAGTGTACAAAAATCATAATGATTTCTCATGAATAAATTCTATTGAACTCATTTTCTAATGTAACCTGAATGTACTAAGTTAGAACTATGAAGTTTAGCACGAACACAAATGACGTGCCAAGCTAATCAACTAAGTACGCCCAAATTAAGCATAAAGTAAAATTTACAACTTTAAAACAACCACTACATATAATTGTTTTAAATTGAGACTTCAAGATATTTTTCAAAACTTTGTTTTGAACTATTATTATATACTAATTCAGTTCTATGTTTTCAGTGTAACAAACTACTTCATAGTCAACCTCTCTGTAG
Organism: Rhagonycha lutea; assembly: GCA_958510855.1. Taxonomy (NCBI): domain Eukaryota; kingdom Metazoa; phylum Arthropoda; class Insecta; order Coleoptera; family Cantharidae; genus Rhagonycha; species Rhagonycha lutea. The sequence goes on along the minus strand of OY294036.1, from coordinate 14,969,724 downwards.
CTGATCTACTAGTAACATTATTATGTATGCCCTGTGGTGCTTGGGAATCTTATACAATGTTGTGGTATTTTGGAGTGGTTGGCTGTAAAACTTCAAAATTTTTACAGGGTAAGTTTATACATACAAAATTACTATATTATTTCAAGTTAGACCTCCCCGAGCGAAAGCTACGTTACGCTATGTTACTCTTCTCTAACCAACTTTTTCTGGAAAACAAATAATTGTGAAGACCAATTGTAAATTTCAAACCCTTTTCAGAGAAGTGTGAAGCTGAAATTAATTGAATTTAAAATAGTGAACAAAGCATTTGTATTGAAAGTCGCTTGCAACGGTTCGTTAAATGCACTTTAAAGTAAGATGCTTGCATACAGCTAAAAAGAACAATATCGTTAACCTGACCTACTTCATGTAGAAAACTAAAAAAAAAAATTCAGTAATAAAAGTAAGCGACTTCGTCCCACCTCCATTATCATAAATAAAATTGAAAGGAAGTGTCTTTATTTCCGTGTAAATCAAACTATGAGACTGGCGAAATGAAAATGAATTAATGTGGTGTTCGAGTAAAATGTTTCATGTAATGGAAAGTAACGCTAAGCTTTTCAACCTTTTTTTTGGTAATTTTACAAATCAAAATTGATTGATAAAAATTAAAATTTTCAATTAAAAGTGGAGTAGGAAACAAACAGTATAGCAGCACGTGGTGGTGCTTCAAAAACAATTTTCCGTTCGTTGAAGCGTTTAAATTTCATTTTCTCGTTTACTACAACTTATTCAAATTAGTTAAAAAAATTTAATTACTTTTAATTGATGACTTTTTTTTGTAGCGAATTAATGTTCTGCAAATATATTCGGGCAAACCCTGAAGCCATTCTGAATTTTCTTTTTTGTCGCTTTGCATTTATTGGTTTTATTTACCAAACCATTCATTAATATTAACTTAAACATTCTTTATTGTTATATCTTTTGTTTTACGATCTTTTTAACTATGCTACAGTTAGTAAATATTGTAAGTATAACAGTATGTTCACTATAAATCGAGATTAAAATTGCTCACTTTATAAAATATTCATGTTCGGTTTCAAATTTCGGTTGGATAAGTGTACTGATCATATAGATTAGTCTTATTAGTATTCATATTATCGATTTTCTCTATATTAACTTCTTTCGTGGATTCTACGGTGCAACTCCCATAGTAGGAACTCGCAGTGGAAACTCACAGTAATCCTAGCTTAAATTGTGAGGTATTTTCATACTAAATTTTGCCACCTGAACCACAATAATCCACCGACTATTGCAAAAATTCAGTTTTATTATAATTTCTTGTAATATTTATTAACTTTACATTTCGCATTCAGCATGTAGATACAATTTTCTGAACATACAAGACAATCCAAACAAAGCGCTTGTTTACGTGTTACGGAATTATTAGACCTTAATCTGAGTTATACTTACCTATATATGTCAGTCTGTCGTAAACGTGAAATTGGCGTGTTCTAGTGCTCATGTAAAATTTAAAACATTACAGCTGGGATTAAAGGAATTTTCATGTTGGAAATTGTAGTTTTAATTGATGCAATTTTAAGTAATATTTAAGTTCCAAATATCTAAAAGGCTCCAAATTACATTTTGTAATATCTGCAATATTTTAGAAGAGTTCGTCAGTTAAAATAAAACTAATGAGGTCAAAGGAAATCATAAATAGAAAACCTCTCAAGATTTCCAATCAAAAATTGAGAAGTGATAATCGAATTATTATTCGGACTAAAAATTATTAAAAATTAAGATAATTTTAAGTGCTCTACGTGTCAATAATAAGAAGATACTTTCAACTAATAAATAATTTCGGATGAGTCAAAGTAAAAAATTATTTTCTGATATAGAAGAATATAAAATAGAGATACGTAATAATCAATTATATTATGTTTATTTATATATTTTAATAATAAAATAAATTAAAAAGTTAAAAGTTTGTTTAATAATAGCTATAAATCCAATTACATTTTCATAAACTTTCAGCTATATTTATTTATATTATTATTAATTTCACAGGTGAAAATATTTATTTAAAATTTTTCATTGAAAAAGAAACATCTAAGTTAAATACTTTTCTAAACTCCCATCCCATCGTCATCGTCAGTCCATTTTTTATAATAATAATCGTTTAAATAAAAGTAATGGTTTTTAAATGCAAACAAAATTAAGCGATAGATCAATTAGAAATGTCAATATTGTGTCGTTGTAAATTCTATACATATACGAATACCGGAAAATGATGATTTATCTCGAAGTATTAGAGGTGAATCCAATACTACATCAAATTATGATATAGAATCTTGCTTTTTGGTGATAAGATTGTATATCATAATTGGACCAAAATTTTTTTATTAATTACATCAAATATTTTTCACACGCAACTTTTTGTATAAGAAAATCAGAACAGCTTGAAATATGAGTTTGCTTCGAAATACTACGTCCTGTCACTATTTCCAGATTTTGATTAAGATACGAGTAGGTCAAACTTCAATAAAACTTGGTGTTAATAGATCACAAGCTATTAATTTGGTTTAGACAAAGTTACTGTGCGTCTAATCTTTATGACATCGGCGTCGGTTCATTTAACGCTACGATATAACGAACATTGATCTAATAAACCTATTTAGCAAGCCAGTGTTAAATTCTCTCAGGTTTGTGCAGGTAATAAAAAATCAAAGGGAAACATCAGCAAGTTAATGTATTGGTAACATTTGAGTAGGAGTTAGCAAGCAGAGGTGTGATTTAATTTTCAAATTGTTTAACTCAAAGTCACATACTAAAATAAAAGCAATTTCTTCTAGATTGGAACGGATAAAAAAAATTGCGTGATGGTATCGCCATTGGCTGGTTGTTTTCCAACTCGTTTTTATTTAGACAGGCACTTCTTCCTTTTTGATTTTTATTTCCTTCCGTTTAGTTAGTCAGCTCAGCTCAATTAATTTTACTCCCAGTTGCTATAGTGGTTACCTGAGAAGATAACGTTCAAAAACTAACTTTTCTAATAACATCGCATACGAGTTCAGTTAAGGTTTCTACTTTATTCACAGTCACAAAATTATTTAACAAAGTTACATTTGGTTACAGTGCTAAATTTAGATGGGTACTTTTAATGTTAATTTATTTTCACATCCGAAATCCAGTTTATGGAAAGGTAAATTGTAAAAAGGATTAACAATGAGATAAAAATGGCTGCCTAAAGACCTAAAATTAACTTTTTAGTAAAACAGATAAAGCAGAAGATAAGGTTATTGTTTTTAAATAACAATGTGTTCCAAAACAACTAACTCTAAAAACTGTTAAATCTTTCGGAGAAGACAGGATTTATAAAAATTTTCAACGTTAGTTAGTATCCTGAGAAGTTGAAACCTTTCGCTACAGCTAAAGAATGCAATGGCATACTCGCGGTGGCTAAGGGAATTAAGCTCACCCTGTCAAATTAGAAAGAAAAACTAAAAAAAAAAAAAAGTATTGCATCAAAATGATGGAAGCTGAGTGCTTCAGATTAATGTAGTAGCTAGCCTGGCACAATCGCCGATTACTACCTACTACAAGAATTTGAGGCACTCAGCTTCCAGCATTTTTATGCAATCATTTTTCTTGTTTTGGGACAAAGTTACACCCTAGGGCTAAAGTAGCCCGCTTTACGGTAATGTAAAAAATAAATAATGTACCCATGGCCTGGGTATGTTTTAAAAAATTTAAATTTTGAAAATGTGGGAATTCCTGTGGGATCAAAACAGATAGAGAAGTAGTAAACTAGCTCAATCGGTTCTATGGGTCGCATGAGATCTCTTTAGAACTTACAAATAAAAATGCTTCTCTTTAAACAAATTAATAATAAATTTATAGAAATTACCAGTCTCAAAGAAAAATGAATTAAAATCAAACTGACTTCTAAGGATTTTATAAAACGTGGAATGCACAGTTTTCAAAATAAATTATTTTGTGAAAATTAGACTTGTTTTAATTATTTTATTTCCAATTCAACAATGCGATATTTAACGATAAGAAGCCTCGAGTGTTCTTTTCTTTACGTAACGATAGAATGTTGAATATTTGAGGTACAGGGTGCGGCAGGGGAACTTACTTATTTGAAACGCGCACCCTGAAGCGACAATTAATCCGAGAAGGCTGGGGTGGCGTTCATTCGAAAGATCGGATCTTAAAGTTTTCTGTAATGTAGGTTTTGTAACGATCATGCAGTGGACAAGGGAGGAGTGCGCGTTCGCCTTAGAAGCCTACTTTTCAAACTGCTGTTCAATCATAACTACGCAACGTGCATTCCGAAATCATTTCAATATCGCGCCCGCGGGTCGTGTTTCTGATCGGAAATCAATTCTTTCATGGGTGGACAGCTTTAGGAAAACCGGTGCTGTGTAGAAAAAGATTCTGGAGGTTCAAGGACGATCAGGATACCCGAAAAAATTGAGCAGGTTAGGCAGTCAATTTTGCGATCTCCTAGGCGATCTGGACGCAAACATGAAACTGCTGTTGATGTCTGATCGTTCTGTCAGACGAATTCTTCATAAATAACTGCAATTTCATCCATATAAATTGGTATTGGTAGTAAAACGTAATCCAAGCGATTTTCTTTTACGAAAAAAATGTATGCAAAGCCGTTCTTAACAATATGCCTCACGATGCCCTTGTGTTCTTCAGCGATGAGTTTCATTTTCATCTTTCTCAACTCTCAGCTCAACTGAAAAAAAATATTCAAGCTGTTATCGATAACATACCCGTCAATATAATGGAAAAAGTGGAGAGAAGCGTCAAAACTCGACTATCTCATTGCATTGACCAGAACGGAGGCCACCTTAATGATATAATTTTTAAAACATAGCAAATAAAAACTTTAAAGGTGTCTCTGTGATATAAAAAAATAATTAAACTCTTATCTCCTATACTGTTTGTGTTATTCATTTTTAAAATAAGTAAGTTCCCCTGCCGCACCCTGTATTATCAGCATATTCAAAATTTGGAAATGTAAGTTTTTCATTTTCAAAATGTTTCAACATTGTGGGAAGATTTGGAATGGGAAGTAGTAATGCGAGAGGAGAGATGGTCCTGGACTTCTGTATAGAAAATAGTCTATAACAAGCACGATATACCAGCAATATAAACGACGCTTATACACCTGGCAGTCCTCGGATGGAAGATATCGAAACCAAATTGATTACATTACAATACGCGCAAGATGGAGAATATCGCCAAGGAGGGTGAAGACTCTTCCGGGAGCAGAATGCGGTAGTGAACTACAGACTACTGGCAGCACAATTTTATCTCAAACTTAGGGTCCCATTTAGAAGAAATTAATAGAGGATAAAATGCAACAGAAGCGATATGGTAAACTGCAAAGAGGAGCCATGTCATAAACATTAAATAAAACAAAGAAGAAAAATCAAAATCCCCATAAACATCAACACTGGATGACGGACGAAACTCTTGACCAGGTGAACAAAAGACACCAACTGAGAGATAAGGGCGTAAACACAAGAGCACAACGAAAAAGATACACACAAATAAAACAAGAATCAAGATTTATTTTAGATGTGCAAAGAAGCCCAAGCACATGCTGAACATAATAAAGCGCGCTAGATTTATGCAAACTCATAAAGAAAATATACAAAACCGGTGCCATGAAAATATGGACAATAGTGAGCGACATAGGGGACAAAATTACGAATATAACACAGGTTTGGAGATTTGGAGGAATTATTGTGAGACACTATATCAAAAAGAGATATAAGAGCGGTCGGAGCATAACGGTTAAGTATGTTGACTCTTGACACGAAATGCCCGGTTCGATTCCGGATAAGGTAAAAACTTTATTCTGGCCGTCTCTTATACGGAAGGGAAGGGATCCCCTACTGTTGGGTCGTTTTTAGATTTCAATTTTAAATTTTTACAGTATATTTTTCGTAAAATATTTTTGTAGTTTTGTTACAAATTCTAAACCATATCTTTTGCCACCATGTAATTTGATATTATTAGGGTGCCACTACACTTCTTTAATGAAGTCAAAAATGCATTCATTTTAGTTTTATGTTATCTGTCGTTTTCAGTAGATTAAAGTTTTTAAAATTAACTAAAGTTTTATTTCTACGAATCAGCAAAAATCAATTTACAGTCCACTTATAATCAACACCTACTGTATACGTACTATGTCCCAAGAAAGCAGTATTCGCAAAAATGATAAGCAATTTTGCTCATCATGAATGCTGTCATGACGTCCAAATTCGGGAAAAAACGACCAAGAAGAAGAAAGATATCGAGAAGAAGATGAAGACCAAGAAGAAGTGAACACGGAACATGGTGAGCCGGAACCAGAAATACTTAAAAATGAAGTAAGAGAGCACTAGATAGACTCCAACTGAACAAATCACCAGGAACAAATAACATCAACGTAGAGGTCTTAAAGGAGATGAGAGAATAGCATCAAAATAATCCATAATATTTGTCAAAAGATGTGGAAAACCGGAGAATGGCCGAAGGACTGGGCAGACTCCATATTTATTTCTATACATAAAAAATATGCCGACGACTCAGTTCTACTCGCGAGTTCGAAAGAAGAACTGACGGATTTGATGTAGAGGATGACAAAAGAGAGCAAAGCGTGAGGACTGAAAATCAACAGCGTCAAAAGGAAAATCATGATAGTGGACAGGACAAATGACAACAGACGGGATCTAACTCGATTAGGTAACTATGAAGTGGTAAATCGGTATCTATATGGGAGTGCTGATAACAAATGAGCTCGGACGAAATAAGGAGAGGGTGCGAAATGGCTAGAAGAGCTGCAAAAGACCTCCAAGAAACATGGAGGGACAATGATAGTACTCTTATCACCAAAAAGAAAATAATTAAAACATTACTTTTTCCAGTGTTACTGTATGGGGTTGAGTCTTGGACCCTAAAGGCCAGAGACAGAAGAGTGGGCATGTTTTAAATGTGGTGCTGAAGGACAGCCAGAAGAACGAGTGTCTCCATATTAGAACAAATAAGAGAGCCACAGCGATTTATTACAAGTAGTCTAGACATGCAGACTAAAGTATTTCGGTCACATAGCTTGCAAAGAAGGTGACAACCTGGAAAGCTGGTAGTCCAGGGAAGAATTAAGGGAACCAGGTAGAGAGGAAGATCCCCGAAGCATTGGACTAACTAAGTGAAAGAGTCGACTAACGCTACGTTTCATCAGGCCACGAAAGACGCCCAAAACCAGATGGTAGATGGCTCAGTATCATTCATGAAGTTGTCCCCAGAAGAGTGTGAGATAAAACCACAACTCCTTTGCAACGAGAAATACGAAGAAGAAGGCTTTGAAACTCAAAATCGCATTTTTCCAAAACACTAGACGTCTGTCAGTGCCAATGCATATAATAGCTATTTAAAATTGGTTTATTATTAATTCGTGAAAATAAATATGTTTTATTATTAATAAATTACGAATTAAGGAATAATTATAATGTTATATTTGAGCTTTCGGTCTTGCATTAAGACCTTCGTCAGAAAATTACAAATAATAAGTGAGTAAACATGGAAACATATATATGTACATTGTATTGTCATTTGACCGGTAACTAGATAAAATCCAATAACCGTGAGTTAGGAAAAACCTGGATTGTGTTCCACCAAAAAAAGGAAAACCTAGCTCCAATACGTAAAAGGTTTTATACATGTAAGTGGCTGTATATAGTACTTAAGCCCTCTATATCGGTTTGACGGTTCATAGTGTTCTTGGTCTTCTTTATGCAAATCATCTCATGTAGCAAACGATCTTTGTAATTGCTAACCGATTTAATAATTTTTGTGTTAATAAAATTAGCATCGTGCCCGTCGATAAGAATATGTTTAGCAATGGCAGTACTTTTAGGTTTATTACATCTGATGTTAGAGATGTGCCCACTAATTCTTTTCTTAAGCCATCGGTTAGTTTGTCCAACATACACTAAGTTACAAGTGGTACAATCTACTTGGTATATTAGGTCGGATTTCTTTTCTGTTGGGATTGGGTCTTTAAGTTTAGTATATAGCATGTCGACGTTGTTTGGGGATCGGAAAGCCATGTTAATGTTGAATGGTTTTAATGTTCTCTGGATCTTCTCACTTAAACCATTAACATACGGCATCACACAGAAGGTGGTTGGTTTTGCTCGTTCTGATAAGTGTCCATTGTATAATCTGTCGATACGATCTGCGATTAGTTTATTTATAATTGTTAAATGATAGCTATTTCTTATCAGAGTGGTTTTGACTACTTTCAATGTATCTTTTCTGTAGTCTCCATGAGTAAGTTTTAATTCTCTATCAATAAGTCCAATGGCCGTTCCAATTATTTGGCTTTTATGGTGGTAGGAGTTATAATTTAGATATCGTCCGGACCACGTAGGTTTTTGGGGTCCATTTATATTTTATACTGTTATGGTCGTGTATGAGTTGGATATCTAAAAATGTTAATGTGTTGTTAACTTCGCTTTCCATTGTAAATTGCAGACGGGGATGAAACTTGTTGAAGTGTGCAAGTATAAAATCTTCTTTGTCTGTTGGAATAGCCGTAATGATATCATCCACATATCTTTTGAAGAAAGGAAGTTGGAAAGGAAGTGATGAAATACGATCTTGTTCAAGTATTTCCATAACTAAGTTTGAGATTGTGGCTGAAATTGGGCTCCCCATAGCTGTTCCGAAAATTTGTTGGTATAATTTACCATTATACTGGAAATAGGTTGTGTCCAAGCATAATCTGAGGGCATTTAAAAATTTTGTTTTAGGAATGTTGGTATGGTTTTTAATATCGTTCCATTTCTCTTTAACCGCATTAATTGCTAGTTCAATGGGTATGTTTGTAAAGAGAGATTTAACATCCAAAGATATAAGCTTGTAGTTGTCTGGAATATTAAATTTTTTGGCATCTGTTATAAAGGTCCAAGAATCCTTAGTGAAATAGTTCGTTTTTCCTAAAATATTAGATATTATTTTTGAAAAGTATTTTGATAGTTTATATGTTGGAGATTTAATGCTGGCAACAATCGGTTTAAGTGGTGTTCCATCTTTATGAATTTTTGGGAGACCATAGATTCGAGGTGGTACAGCACTGCATATTTTGAGTGAACTAGGGAAAGAGTCGGTAATATATTTATGCTTTACAAAGTCAGATACTATTTGGTTGTTCTTGATTTTCTGACGAAGGTCTTAATGCAAGACCGAAAGCTCAAATATAACATTATAATTATTCCTTAATTCGTAATTTATTAATAATAAAACATAATAGCTATTTATGTTACTAGTAACGGAAAGTTGAATATTTCAGTACTAGGCGATATATTTTAGTACGAGGCGCAGCCGAGTACAAAAAAGAGCCGCGTGCTGAAATAGTAACTTTCCGTTACAAGTAGCATACAAGATTTTTCCTCATTGCGTTCTAAATAAAACACAAAAATTTAATTGTAATTTAAATATGCTTATGCACAAGAAGGCGTGTGTGACTGTAATTCTGAATTAAAAGCGTTGCTAAGTTGTATAGTGTGCAGTTGTTTAAAACAATTTATGTGTTACATATTTGTGAAACACGAATAAATTTTTAATTGTAAAATTAAAATAGGTAATTATTTTATTAAAATAAGTAGGTACCACAATTACAGTTTTATTTTATTTAGGTAAGCAGCATTGTTTTAGATCTCGGTGACAAAATGAGTGATCTATCTGAAGATTCCGATATCGAAGAATTAGCTTCGTTAGCTGCCCAATCTTTGCTACCGGCAAAATCAAATGACAAGTATGAAGGTGCGTATAACAAATTCGAGAAATGGTGTACAGAAAAAAGAGTTAAAACCATAAACGAAGCAGTTTTGATGGCGTATTTTGAACTCCAATCAAAGACATATAAGAGCTCTACGCTATGGCCTCTTTATTCGATGTTGAGGGCTACAATCCAACTTAAAAAAAAAAATTGACATCAGAAAGTTTACGTCTTTGGTTGCCCTGCTTAAAAGGAAATCGACTGGACAAACAACAAAAAAGTCCAGTGTTTTCACAAAGGGAGAAATGTTATTTCTCCCTTTTTAAATTTTTAAAGGAAGGAGATGATACGACGTATCTCTTCATGAAGGTAATGAATTAAAAACTTACATTAATCAAGAAATTATTTTAATTGAAATTTAATTGTTTTAGATAGCACTGATTGTGGGTATCAGCGGCGCATGTCGAAGAGAAGAGTTGACTTCTCTTCTGCTCGAAAATGTTCGAGACCAGGGCTCGTACATTTTAATCAACATACACAAAAACAAATATAAGAAGAGAATTTACTATAAGCAAAGGAAACTTTCAATGTTCTGACCTTTTAGCAATTTTCAAGAAATATTCTTCCCTGCGTCCATCTGCAGTACCACATGGTAGATTTTTTGTTTCGTATCGTAACGGTAAATGTACCAAACAACCGGTTGGTATACATACCATCGGAAACGTTCCCCAAAAAATTGCAAATTATCTTCAACTACCAAATTCAAATAAATACACAGGGCATTGTTTCCGACGAACATCGGCTACTTTGCTGGCTGACGCCGGAGCAGATATAACGACTCTCAAGCGACATGGTGGATGGAAATCTACCAATGTTGCAGAAGGTTATATTGAAAACTCCGTCGAGAACAAACTGCAAGTGGCTTCCAAAATATTAGGTTCAACGGTTGAAATAGCTGCACAGGTAGTTACGGCATTTACTACTGGTGAATCTGTTGCAATATTTGCTCCTGTAGGACAGTTGGAGCAACAAACAAAGAAAAAAGAAGTTTTAGAAGACCAACCTGATCCTCCATCGACTTCTCAAGGTATAACTTTCAAAAATTGTAAGGCAATAACAATTAATATTTATAATAATTAAACGTATTATTTTGATTATTGTGTATGATTGAATCTTAGTCGCCTGAGAAAGTGAATTTCCTAATCCGGAACTGCTACTTTCCCGGCCGCAAAATGAGTCCGAGAAAAACTTTACCGGACTCATTTTAGGGAGTCCGACAAAAACGGACTTTTCGTCACTCAAATGAAGATCGAAAGGTACGGACCTTACCTATCGCAATGAGGAAAATTAATTAAATTGAAAAAATAAGAGACTCAACAAAGAGCGACTTTGAACGGTAGTATAGGCATGATGTGTACGATATTAAACTGGAGTAATGTTAATCGGTTTCAAACATAATATTGTAGAGATTATATTTTGCACTATCCATTAATTGCCTATACTTGGAGATTTTGTCGCTTATCATTAGTTTATTACTCACGTCGACTTTAAGGAGCATCTGATGTGTGAAATTAACAAAGCTTTTTAATTTGCTCCTTTGTTTACTTATGAATGAGAATTAAGGTGACGGTTTTAAAGGAACATGAGATATGTGAGATTAACAAGGTTTTTTTAATGTATTCCTTTGTTTACTTATTAATGAGAATTTAATTAAAATGGAAATTCAATTTTTAATATAATTCAACGATGAAAGGATAATCTAAAAACTTCCCAGTGCAATTTAGGTAGCAAATCGTATTTTTTCCAACGTCCAATAAGAAGATATGAATCGTAAAAATGCTAAGACCTGATCAAACTACTATACACATACGTAAATTACTGTATATTTCTCACACAGAAGAGTTGGTGTTCCTGCAACTAAGAAATCAGCCTTGGTTGTTATCAGGATCGATAAAGTATGAAATTGAAAAACATTTGGGTGAATAATATGACCTTAATTTTTTATGCCAATTAAAAGAAAGTACCATGCTAATCAAGAATTAATTTCAGCTTATCGTTATTTATGCTACAATTCATTTTTCTGAATACGATTAATTTAAACATCAGGTGAAACCAATAATGTAGTTTAGTATAAGGAAATCCGTAAAATTGTTGGTATATAAATATCCTATAACCACGTGTTGCTTCTTAAATATGTTCCATATCGCAATCGTAATTGAATATTTACCTAAAAGAAATTTTCCTAAATTGGAGTTTTATTTATTACCCCTTTTAACCAAAAAGTTGTTCATTTGGCTACACTTTTTTTTATTATATTAAATAGTTGCCTGTACAAGAATATTTAAAGTTGAACGAATATATATTTTCGAGAAATTGCTAAAACCATGATTATCAAACCATTACAATTAAATTATAAAAATTTTAGCTGCAGAGTGGAATGATATTTTAATTGAAAGATAATTTTCAATATAAATGGTAACAAGAACCACGAGCTTAATACTGGAAGCTTTTATAAAATCTCAAATTGCTTAATAATTTTTCTTCAGATAATTTTCGTTCAAATAGCACTCCATTAGACATCACAGATAATAAACACATTAAAGAAAATAAATTTTGGTTTTAATTAAAACTTACTCATTTTTATTAATTATTATAAAGCATCGCAAAAACGCCAGATTTAATAATCTCGTAGCGAATATTACAAATAAATATTACTCCAGGTTAAAATAGCAAATTAATGACAACTGGCAGTCACGTACCAAGAGAGTAAAATAAATTTATATTTTCATTGAAGCTAAAAGCTTTAATATTGCTTGTCTTTTCTTGTTTAAATATAAACACGTTTTATGTATGATGTTTATTAAGTATGAAAGCAAGAATGATTAGGCTTTGGAAAAAAAAGGGCTCACTTTTTTCGATTTCCTTTTGATTTGTCATTTTCAGATTGTACTTTATCATGTCTCGTGATTAAATTTCCTTGAGGAATATCTGACTAGATCAAAGTAAATAATTATCGTAAGCTTTTCCTTTTTCAAATTTTCAGTAATTTCCAATTTCTCTCCTTTTTAAAATTCAAATCTTCAATTCTTCAATGTCAGGTTTTATCCAATACATATTTGTTTCATTAGGGAAATCTGTAGATATTTCTCCGCAGTTGCATTTTATAAATAAAATTACTTATTTTTAAAAGAACAATTTTCAATTTATTTTGACTATACCTGCAGATGTGTATATATGTAATTCTCAAGAAACTCGTAGTGAAAATTAAATAAGAAATGTTATGTATAAAACTCAAATGCGTAGAAATACGTGACAAGTAGATTTTTTAATTAATATTTAAATTTTATTTACATCAAGATAATAACTATTAAAAGCTAACGAAATCGATAAAAGTAATCAAGGCAGTTTTATAAAACAGTACTACATTTCAATATTCTGGCTTGTAGTATGTAAATAAGTAGATTTGAAATAATTTATCCTGTAAATTGTCTTACCTTCTGTAAGAACATTCGTATGATATTGAACGAAAATTTTATTTTTCTATTTTTCAACGGAAGCTTGAAAGTCAAAAACGTTGTGTAAATCTGTTTTTCCACTCCAGTAAAATTTGTATTTCTTTGTTTAAAAATAAATATTTTATTTGAACGAGTGATCAAGGTCAACAACAAACAATGATTAAGAGTTATCTTTTTATGCGATTGCATCTGCCGAGCTGGCTTATAAATGTAGATGTTTTTATCTATAGTATTTGCTTTTATAACCACACCTGAAAGCTCCAATATAATAATTAATATTATTTCAATTTAATTATTTTGTTAACTCCGACTTATTTTAAAATATTTTAATTTGCTAATGCTTTTAATCGCAACCAATCAGAGGTGCATTAGGAACATAATTCTTACACTGAAATAATGGTAAAGAATTAAAATCACATTGATTTGTTTTGTGCATTCACTACAAAAAAATTACTGTGATTATAACTGATTAATTTTGAATCATATCCAATCGCATTTGGAGCTGTACTTTAACTCGTTGACTTGACTCATTTAAAGGGTGCATATTTTTACACACATAATTACCCATATTTCAAAAAGGTACACCCAAATTAGAAACGTCATCTGCATAATATTATATGGTACATCTCTATCAGAAAAAATAATAGCATGCATATTTTGTATTTTCTATCTTTAGAGCTGTTACATCTTTGGGTTTGTTCTATATTTCATACGACATATGGACAATAAAACGCGCGACTATTTTTCTCTCAATATAATTTCCATTTATTTAAAGAGTAGGATACCCTTATAAACAGTAAACTGAGTTACAAAAATTGTAAAATCGATTCCTCAAAAATTATTCATAGTTGTTGCTCATATTTTAAAGTTTCAAAAATTTAACCAAGACTTCTTCCTGCTTATACTATTAATAATTCCGGCAAAATGAAAATATGCATTCATATTTCATTCAAAACGTGTTGAAGAAAAACGTTACTCAGTGGCAATCACTTGATAGCTAATGGAGCTGTCAAAAGATATCTAATTACTATTGACATTAATGTGCTACCTACTTAACTAATACAAAAAGAAAAATGACGGTTATTATTAATGATAAGTAGGGATACTTTTCCACCATTTTCCTATAGGTAAAAAAACTAAACCTAGCTATTTTGTTTGTCCAAACCCGATATTGAATAATTAATTGAAGTTTACATAACTTCGTTCTTTTTAATAAAATAGCGTATTTTCGAATGACCAAATGTAAATATTCATTTCAGAATTTCGTTCAAAAACGAAAACTTTCTCTCGAGAATACATAGATACGGTGTATTTGGCAGATTTGCAAATTGGTTTCGATTACACTGAAAGCGAATTATACTAAGTAAGCTACATCAGATGATTGAAAGGTGGTTAACTGTTGAGGTTGGATTTGCTACATACTAAAGCGTGAAATGTAAATTTCTCTTAATTGTATAATTAAGTACTTATGAACACTCAACCACTAAATTTAAGGGTTCAATCTTAAGGGAAGACAATATATTCCAGCAATCAATGCAAAGCTATTTATCCGCATCAAGTGTTCAGGTGGAGTGTAGAAAGCTGTCGTATCCTGATAGCAATTTATACCCAATTCAGGAAAACTTAAATTGAAACGTTTTACCCTTATCGGAAAATAGTAAGTTGAAATATTGGAATTAAATTAAAAACTAAATGAGGACTCATAAAGTCCGATGTTCGATGTAATCGCCGGTTCCGCTGAGCGGAAATTCCGGGATCGAGTCATGGTTTGTAGTTGCGTGTAAAAATTAAAAAAAAAAAAAACTAGAAAATCTATGCATACTATTTATATGCAAGTTTTTAATTTTTTACAATGCATAATAGGTTAAACGGTTTTTTAGCTTCAAACGATATTTAACGATATATCGAACCGATATAGGTACTATATTTTTTATATTGAAGGACGTGATCTTACTTCCAAAAAACACTTTTTCAATGTCTCTTTGGCGACAGCTTCATCACGATCGTTTTCAAATTTTTTTCTCTGATTATTTGAATTGCATGTGAGGGAGTTGTACTTGAAATATTTTCCAATATTTTCTGATAGTTCCAATTTTATATGAATTTATATTTCTGCCTTACACAAACTTGACCTTTTTCCATTTCAACATTTGACGTTGCTTTAAATCGAGCCTTGCAAACTTTTACTCAATTTTAGCTAATTAGATATTTTTTGGTAAAGCGAGAATATGAAACGTAAGTTTAAAATAACAGTAGGTGTATGTACGTACATTCAAAACACTCTCCATAATTGCTTTTCGCCAGAATTTTATAACGTAAGCTCTCAAACAGCAATAATCCTGCAAATTTTCAGTTTTCGTTATGTAAAATATGAAGTACCTACCTATTTCTGCCTAACAGAAATTTAATGTTAAAATAAAATACAGTATTAATAATCTTGATGATTTTTATATCCTTAGACACTTTTCTACAGAAATACCATCAAATTATTTTTGGCACGTGCAATATATCATACACGAATATGATCAGATCGAGCTTTTATGGAATTTATTTCTTTACTTCCAGTATTGAACTTCAAGAACCAAAAAAAAAGTTCTTACTTCGTGTCACTCTCTTCCAGTCTAATGCTTAGATAAACAAGGGTGTTATAATAAAAGGACAACTTGTGATAGCTACATCTGGTTCCAACAGCGAATAGTAATCTATTATTCGCTGTCTTATAATAAAAATAAAACTATTTTCTTATAAGAAAAAAAAATTATGGATGAATGTTTGGATGCACTTTGATAAATAAATGCATGATCAAACTTATTCAAGACAATGTAGTACCTCTTTCAACGACGTTACAGATTTCTCTTCTAAAATAGAAACTTTAATTAAATTATAATCCCTTTTTTGAATAACTTCAGTTCCCAAAAACCAAATAAACAAAATATTGGAATTAAATGATGGTTTCTTATCTGCAAGAACCCTTCGCCCAATACACAACACTTTCCTCTGAAAATATTAAAATTTGAAAGCGGTGTCTAAATTAATTCAATGTTCACTTCAAATATTTACCCTTTCAAATAAAATTACTCGTAAATCCTTATTTTGACTAACTTATCACATTTACAAATCACACAAAAATCTGACTAATGTACATTCTCAATCCTAATAATTAAGGTTCACATTATTGCCACAAATCAAACTTCAAAATCAATTATAGCAATTCCTTTCCTTTAACTTTGGGCATTCATAACTCATGATAACGCCTCATCATCGATTTGACTCCAACAGATCTAAAATAATTTTAAGTTATACTTTTTCTTTTAATTTTTCCTTCCAAAATTTGAGATTTTCTATTTATTTATATCCGATGAATTTGATCACTTTCTTAACTGTTGTCAAATATTTTCATTGACTTCAAAAATTTTGTTGGTACCTAATTTGGTAGATTTTCTTTTAGAACTATTCAGTCCATATCCAAATTTTATTTCTTTCCAGCTTTTCTTTGCAATTTCGTAATATTAAATTTAATTTAATTTATCGAATTGGTTACATTTTCTCTTTTAAAATTTTTCTATTTAGGCTTGCTGGTACATCAGACGGATATCAAATTCATTTTGAAGTCCTGAATTTGCACTCTACGTGACTACAAAGAAATTGAATAATTCATTGCAAGACAACATGACGACTTATACACAGACCAAAGAGGAACACCTCGATCTGTCCAAAGAAATTAAAATCAAATTCACCTTTAATTTAACAGTTTATCATTGAAAAATTCAGAATTTTCTACTGCAGTGCCATTTTCATCTTTAAATCATCTCCACCCTAAAGTCAATGTCTGGATTTGGATCATCGTTAAAATTGACTCCGTTATCTGAAAGGCTGTGAAATTGAATTTTTGATAATGATGGAAATCAAAACCAAATTTTCAAATGGACCTAAAGTATTGGGTGAAATATTAAAAAAACATAAATATGTTTGGTGAAATATTATTTTTAGACCCTTAATAAATTCTTAAATAATATTTCGGTTTCTCTTAGAAGTGAGGTTACACCCCTATTTAAAAAGTATTTGGTCGTGCTGGATTGCGGTGCTAATAATTTGAAAGACTGTCGCATAGGCATTTAAGCCTATTTTCTGATTTTCAATATTTTTTCTATGTTCTAAAAATCTAACCTAACAGTTATGAGATTATCAATAATTGTGCTCCTACGATTTTTATCCTCCCCAAATTATTGAAAACCTAAATCAAAATTTAAAACCGAAATCCAACAACACAAAAATTTAAACTACAAAACTGTATTAAACTTTTCACCTAGACGTATCTAATTGCTTCCACTTTGTTTTAAAATTATTTGCACCAGTTCTGTTTCCTCTGTCTTCATCACTGTGACCGCTTCTATGCAAAAATTCTTATTGCAGGCGTCTAACACTCAAAATACTGCTAAATCTTCAATTTATGATATATCTGACATGCGTAACTTCAAATTTTAGACCCGGGAGCAAGAGCTTTGATGGGCCCCTCGATTGAGAGGTGTGCGATTTAAAAAAAATGTGGTCGCAATATAATGCAGTTTAAGAGGGTCTAAAACTGCATTGGGCCCAGGACCATTTCTCCCCCCCCCCCGGCGTATTTACGCCACTGTCTATACCTCCCCATGCTACCCTCGGTTGTACGCTCATTTCTTCACATTTTAGGTAGTTTTTAACGGGCTTGTTCACCCTAGAAGATAGAAAAAACACTTCAAAATGAGATAAAATTAAGTATTTATCAATTAATTATATACCTATATGAGCTATAATTGCATTGGTATTGGTATTATGTAGTTTATATTCCTAAAAAAAATATTTCTCTGATTTGGATGGTACCTTTTATAATTTATTATAAGTAAACAATTGAAAAACCGGGTGCCATGGAATACCCTCCAGCTGTAATAGGCAAAATATGTATTTACAAGAATTAAATGTGCGTCTTTATCCATTTTGAAAAGTCATATCATTACTTCCGTGTTCTGGGGGGTATTCCATACCCCCCAGACCCCCCGGTTTCACGCATATTTCAAGGAAATAAATCTGTTTTGGTTTAACAATGTTTTTAACTGCATAAATAAATATTTTATTAAAACGTACCCGTGGCAAGCGGTTTAATTTGCACTACACCTCCCTCAGCCCGTTCAAGCAAAAGATTTTTTTATGAAAAATCAATTAAAACATTGTTAAACTAAAAGAAATTTAATCCCCTGAAATGGGTATGAAACCGGGGGATCTGGGGGGTATTCCAATTTTGAATACCTCCCCGCACAAGGATGGGTACGTAACAACTCAGTACCGGCTGATCTCTCTTTTAACGGTCCCCCATTTAAAAAATCGTTTCCTGACACTAACCTAAGCTCGACCAGTGGATTCCCGTTGCCGAATCATCCAATGTCTAGTTGTCCGTTTCCCGCTTGCACAGGCGTTTTTTACTAATATCTAAGAGTAATTTTTTGCTTTACATTGCCGCGGGCCCCTAATATTTTACGGGCCGTGTTCATTCGCACACCGCGCACACTGGTAGTTACGCCACTGTCTGACATAAAAATGTGTGAATCTTTTTGATCTTCATTTATTTTTTCTTGTTATCCTTGTTCAGTTTGTTTAACTTCCTTTTGTTCTTCTTCTTCAGGTGCCTATTTCCGTTGCCTTCCTCATAGTCCACAAATTGATCTTGGACTTTTAGATAACGGCAGCATATCCGACACAACCATGATTAAAACTATTCTAGAATATAATAGAATAGAAAAGCTTTCTTTTTCGTTTATCTATTTTTCTTTCAATTTTTGATTTAACTTCAATTTTATTCATCATCCGTTCGGAAACATTTATCATTCTCTTCTCCATATTTGCAATTCTTTCAATATTTTAAAACTTTACCCGACTAACCCTTTAACTCTAGATCCATAATTCCATTATCAAGCCCTACCACGTTTAATGTGCCATAATGGTATCTAATGGAATCTTCTTAAATTTCACTTTTATCCAAATGTTTGTAATTATTGTAAAGAGCGCTTAAACTTACATTTAACACGTCAGTAAAAATGTTAAGGATAAATTTGTATAAAGGTAGTAAACAATTTCAGTTTCCTTACGAATGTTAAAATGAAGCGTCGCGTCGGCGTCGAATAGAAATTTTATTATTCAAGGTTATAATTTGAAAAATATTATTATTTGAATATGGAATTTTATATTATAGATGAATTACAATTTTTGTTGGAGAAATAAAGCACATTATTATTTTATTAATTCAATAATAATTAAATTATATTACTAATAAAATTATCGCTATGTGCATTCCTCCTACTGCCCTCTGGTGGCTCAATAAAGAAAATTACTCGGGACTGTGAACATTTTATGTTCACTGTGAAAATAGTACGCCATGAGAAATTTGAATATTTTTGCTGTCATAAAATTTGAATACCAACTGTTTTATAGCAAATAATTTAATTAATTTTGTATTATCACGTGTTTATGACATAATGCAAGTCCCGTTGAGGTTCTATTATCGGCCACTCCGAACGCTTCGTTCGATTTGCTTATCCCCTCTCATACCTTGCACATAGCGACACAAAATAACTTTTAGAAGATAATTCTGAACCTACGCTAGTATAAATTTTGAAGAAATATTATAAACTTATAAGAAAAATATTATCAACTATAGGAAAGGTAAATAATAAGAGCCTCTTGCATCCTCTTACTTCCTTGAAAGAGGATCGCTAGAGACTACCGTAACTGGGAAATGCGGACCCACTAGTCGAAGTTTTACACTCCAATTCCTAATCCTAAAATTGCGGCGGTTAGGGTAGAAACCTGTATCCTATAATTATGTACAATTCCATTTATTAAGACAAATAAATTAATAATTACAATCCTTCTTAATAGCGAAGATTTCAATTTTCCGGTTCTAGAATACCAAAATATGATGGAAAATTAGAATAGTAGGTAATAATTTATATGTTTCTAATAATATTAAATTTGGAAAAAAATTAAAAGAATTTTTAAATTTGGAAAAGTTTCATTACAACAGCACACCTAAATTTTGTAATCGCTTCTCATGCATTCATCAAACCACTTTGGATAATCACAGCCGGGCAGTTCAATTAGAGGATTTTTAATGCATGCCGTGTAAAATATTTTCGAGAAAATTAATTAATTTTAATTTGAAAATATAAATTAATGAAAAAGGGAATTATTTAAGGATTAAGTTATCCTTGACAAATTACATTTTGCACGTACCTACTCATTCAACACAACCGCTACAATTTTTATTTTTTAATAAACAGGAATTTCTCCATTAGAAAATTAAAACTTTAGTTTTTATGTATACCTAGCTATTTCTACTTAATAAATTGGTCACTATACATACAAACAAGACAAACAATAACCTGATATTGTTCTATATAACTAGGTAATTGAGGAAGTTAGAGTTACATCTGGACATCATCGTTACAGAAAAATTTACTTTTTAATTTTGATTAAGTAGCAGAAACGATCTTAACTAACATCCAATAAAATTTTTAATAAACTGAAGAAGATTATATCAATAACGACGGAGAATAGAGCGATTCAGACGAATAAATCAATTAGTTATTCCAAACATAATTATCGAATCCTTACTTAAACAAATCCTTTTGGATTTTTTTTAACTCAAATTGTTGCTGATGATGCGGTGCTAGAGCGAAACAGTTTCCGAATAGTGTTTACAATATATTTTATAATTATGTTTGATGTAGTTGCTCGGATTTCGGCCTCACTTGGGGAGAATTCGACCATGCGACCATGACCATCAGCTTGGTTGCGTGGAATTGTGTTGTCATAATTATAAAAACTATTTTTTTTTCAATTTTTTTTTGGTTGGTAATAAATAAACGAATCAATCAGAGGAACGTATGTAATAACATAGAGCTTTCCAGCAAATTATAAAATTGAGTGCCTAATGATATATGGGTTATGTATGACACTTTTTTGTTTTAAGTTTGAAAAATAATTAAATTCTCTAGGTGATTAAAAAATTCTTATCATTTTTTTTGTAGTTATTCATAAATATTATTTTATAAATAGAATATAATACAAAAGAAAGTTGTCTCCTTTGATTGATGAATATGCGTAACTGATAAAGGGGTGAATATGGTGATTCGATTCATCATATTACTACAGAGATATAAAGTGACAAATTTTCATACACTTTCGAGATTTTGCAATTTACACTAACTCCCCTATATACGACATCAAACTCAACTTCTACTTAACCCTCCAGTGGTCGCGCGGTCTACGGGGGTAGACCATGCTTCTTTAAACCGCCATAGCTCGTAACGGTTCCAATTATATCGGTTGCATCTTTGAGTAGCTGTCAAAAATTAGTCAATCTTGCGGATCATTAGTTTTTGAACTTTTAAAGTGGTAAATTATTGGTTTTATTAGGTCTCAAACAGGACTGGTCTACCCCAGTAGACCGCGCGACTAACGACGTTACAGTTTTTATTTGTTAACAGATTTATTATAAATTAGTTTTATCAATTGATTTTATTAAATTAATTTTATCAAAAACTATTGATCCGAAAGATCGACTCATTATTGTCAGCTTACTCAAAGATGCAACCGATATAATGCGAACTGTTACGAGCTATCACGGTTTAAAGAAGTGGTCTACGGTGGTAGACCACGCGACTAAAGGCCGGGACACACTTGTCATACACCACTCCGATCCGACTTCGGTCCGATTTTGCGGGATCGGTGCGTGATCGGAAGGGGTGGGCACACATGTCCTACACGCTTCCAAGTCCTTTCCGATTTCCAGCTCCGGCTCGATACATTCGCCACTCTCGCGACACATTCCAACCGACACGCGTCCTGCATTCCTGCAAACGAATAGACTGCACAATCGGAACACGATCGGATGCATGATCGGAGTCGTGTAGGAGTGGGATCGGACACGTGTCGGAAAGGTGTGAACTACGCTGTTCAAACTCTAGTATCATTTCCCTCTCAGACACTCGTCCGACTGTATGATCGGAGTCGGATCGGAGTGGTGTATGACAAGTGTGTCCCGGCCTTAACGGAGGGATAAAATATACGTTCAAATCTGCAAATTGTAGATCTAGTTTCTTTTAGCTTAACCGATTACTTTGACCTCAATATTTCTGAAAATTTTTACAAAATATGTTTTAAAATAGACCAATGAAGCATATCATATTATGTCTAGTTTAAAAAAAAAAGTCTAAATTACTGTAAACTTAATAACTTAAATTGTCTACGGGGGTAGACCGCGCGCCTAAACTCG
This sequence comes from Rhagonycha lutea, assembly GCA_958510855.1. Lineage (NCBI taxonomy): Eukaryota > Metazoa > Arthropoda > Insecta > Coleoptera > Cantharidae > Rhagonycha > Rhagonycha lutea. Next base: position 14,947,133 of record OY294036.1, on the reverse strand, counting down.
TAAGTAAAATATGCGCGCCTACTGCAGGGTTAAAAAACGCTATTTTCTTTTATTCTTTTACTGCTGTAACTTCTATCTAAAACTTGCAGTTTTCTAGCAGCTTTTGCAAATTGATATCGTTTCTTTTTAAAACTAAAGATCGCTTTCAAGAATCCTTCAAAGTCAAGTACGTGCTTCAATTTTCTTGGACTTCACTGTTAGTGCAGAAATGGACTTTTTAAGTATGACAAAACTAGGCGTGTTAATACTTTCAATATATTTTCCATTTGGGAATAGCTCTCAGTACATCGGATGTGAATATTTGAATTTTAGAACTAGCGCTTTAGATTTATTGCTTTAGTTGGAAATTTATCTGATTGACTAAACTAAATGATTTATTTAGATTTCATCACAAGGTTTTTTGGAAAACTGTTTAGGAAAATTTTGAATTGAACCTAATTGATGACTCCTTCAAACAGGTAGTATAAAAGTATTACTATCGAAATAAAAGATATATTTTGTGACAAGTACCTAATGTGAGTAAAAGTTTTGAGAAAAACTTTGCGACAAAATAGCAATATCTATTTTTCTTTCATTTATTTGAATCTGAAAAAGACATGTTGGGTTTTTAATTTTGTATTACGTAAGTCGTTTGTAACCTATATCCAAAATTTATTGTCTATTTGTTTGTAAATAATTGTTTATACATCTGTCATTTCCTTAATAACAGAATAACCATTAGTTCAATTCCAATATCTGTCAGTTCCAGACTCTTCGAATCGATTATTGAAGTACATTAGTATTACCCATCATAAGGCATTTTAATAAAAAAATAAAAATAAAATAATGTTCTATCTACGCTTTTATTACTTTTTAAAAATTCAGTTCCCAAAAAATAAATTTTTAAGATAAAAATTAAAACAATAAATTTATATTGAAATAAATTGGTAATTCTCGATTATTACTATTTAAACAGCTGCTAAGAATATTTGATTCCAGATGCAATTGAACCAGTTGAATCAACGCCTCATTTTCTCCTGTATTTTCTTCTCGACAATTCATATTCTTTTTTTTATTGCACATTCAACTGAGCGAAACGTTTACGAAACGAGTTTAGTATAAGATCATTTTTTTATTCGCTTGAAAAATATAATGAAAATTTATTTAAACACCTCATTAAGCACTGCAAATCGTAATAATGACTTATAGTAATGTTATTACGTTTATTGAATTTGGTTTATTTATAACTACTAGAAATTTAGAAATTACAGTTGTCAATAGTTCATCTTTATAGAAAACAAATTTTCTATTTAATAGAAAATTATAATCACTTTGTACTTCTTTTGCTAAAAATTAAATCTTTATCTCCTCGCATTATTCATGGAATTAATAATAATTATAGCAAATACCAGAGTAGGTAAAATAAGGGGTTATATCGTATCTAGTTATTTTTGGGAAAATTAAGCGGAAAGTTAATCTAAACTATGTTGATTTAAATTGAAAAAAATTAAATAATGAACAACTTTTACGTCCAGTTTTCACTGTAGAGTAGAAAGGCATTTTCGGTCGATTCTTACTGAAATCAGAGTAGAGGCAGGACGCTTGGGATCGTTTTTACTAGAGAAGTTTTTACTATTCGTGGTCCTAAAAAGTGCAAAATTTACGAATAGTGCCCTTTGTAATTGAAAATGTATTAATCATCACTGCTAAAATCTTCTTCTTCTTCTTCTTCTTCTTCTTCTTCTTCTTCTTCTTCTTCTTCTTCTTCTTCTTCTTCTTCTTCTTAGTTTAAGCCTTAAGGCTTGTTATTACCAACATCTGCGTCGTTTCCTTGACAGTGTTGGTTCTGTGAGCATATACAAATTTTACATCCATTAGGTAGCTTGCTAGACTTGCCGTCAGATATGCGATGTATCCTGGTTTTTATATTAATGGTGGCAATTCACTAACCCAGGGGACCACCGGCTTAACGTGCCTTCCGAAGCACGGAGACTGCTAAAATCGTAAGTAAGAATTTATACAATTTATTTAAGTAATATAATAAATTATAAGTATTATAATTTAAATAAATATAATTTGAATGTTGGAAAACTTAGTTAGTGAATTGCCACTATTAACATAAAGATCAGGATACAACACATCTGAAGGAAAGTCTTAGCAAGCTCAAGTTCCGACCACTGCCGAAGAAACTACGCAGTTGTTGGGAAAATAACAGGCTTTAGCCTACTAGAAGAGGATTCTTAGAATTGCTTCTAGAAAGTGGAAGAAGAGCAGACAAAGTTTTTAAAGTAAAATTGAAGCAATTAATTCGTGAAGTTTTTGATAGCGAAAAACATTCAACATAATAATAGTCAAGATGCAAAACGGGCTTAAAATTACGGAAGGGGTGCTAATACAATATCAGTGGCAAAAATTTTTAAGGTTTATTTTTGAATGATAAATTTTTAACATCGTTGATAAGACAAGAGCGGAAAAATTATTTCCCAAGTAAATGAGCTCCGGTGTGATTATCTGGATTTATTCGATTGGATCTGTGATTCCATGGTTCAAAAGAAAATACTTTTAAATATCATTATATTATCATTTCAATTTGTAGAGGGCAATACAGTAATAATCTCATTACCCAGAAGCTTTTATAAATATAATGTAAATATGTGTGAAATTATTACGTTATTAGGTTAGCGTAACTTTAATTTATACGTTACTTTTAATCATGAGATTTTCGCCTAGATGTGATAAGCGAAATTTTAACTATTTTCCGTATTGAGTGAAATTATAGGATTAAATATAAATTACTAAAAGTAAAAATACGTTAGAAAAATTATTAAATAGAATTTCGAAGTTATTATGCGAAGCTGTGATTAACAAGAGGGGCGGAATTTATCAAATCAAACCCCGTCAAATACAATTAAATTAAAATTATGGGATGCAAAATTTTAATTATAGCAATATTTCTATTACACTTACTTGAAACTTTTGTCGATTGTAAACTAATATCACGCTTCTGGTATTTCCTTTAAATCGGAAATAAGCTTAAAGATCTTTAGACTTCATAAATAAAAGGAACATCTTTAATGATTAATAAATATGAAAGAAAATGTAAGAGTAACTATAAATATTAAAGGAAACAAAAGAGCTTCAATTTCCGTCCACTTCACTTATTCTTTCTATCATATTTGATAGTCACTGCGCTAGCTGTTTTAATTATGAAATTTGGAGATCTTTAAGATTAAAGGAAATTTAAATAAAAGACCAAAATCGTTCCATTATTTGTAACATTGAGAAAAAATGGCCGAAACCGAACGTCTTGTTATATTTACATGTTATTTTTCGACATACTACATAGTTTATAATATTATTTTTTATACTATAGCTACTTTAGTAGTAACCAGGCCCGGATTGGCTAGGTCGATTAGTCGGCGATCGCCGAGGGTCCCCGTCCCAAGGGGGCCCCAAAGGGACCTCAAAAAGTGGTTTATACTTGGGGTAAAAGTGGACTTTTTGGTCCACAGGGGTTTGGGGTGAGACAACATTTCAGACGTCTTTACATAACTCCGAATGCTTGGGGGGGGGTACAGCTACTTATGGTAAAGCTCGTGTGTAAAATATAAAGAAATGGAAGCCAAACCGGGGGGACTGGGGGGGGGGTATGGAATACCCTCCAGGACAGGTGCAAAACAATACAAATATATGACCCAGGCTGTGCGGCCTGAAGGCCGCACTGGAACAATGTTTGGATTAATAATAAATGGTCGAACCAATCACGATTACATCACCGATCGATAGTCATCTATAGATCTATACCATTTCCAGTTTTAATTCAAAAAGCATCAATTGTAATTCAGTCAGTGCTAGCGGCCTTACGGCCATCCCTATAATTAGCTCTCTGACGCGGATCATCTTTTGCCCTTGTAGACTTTTTTTACTTATTCCAATGAAGAAACAATTAATCTCCCCTAAACGTCCCATAAACTTGTCCCGATTTGATTTCTCTATAAAGCGACCAACCCCGGACTGGTTAGGTCGGCTAGTCAGCGATCGCCAAAGGCTCCTGACCGCGACCCAAGGGGGCCCATAGAGGCCTCAAAAAAGTAGTTTACACTTAGGGTAAAAGTAGTTTGTATTTTTTATTACTCAAGTAATTTTTCCAAGTGTTCAAAATATCGGAAAATGTAATTTTCAAAAATCTCCCCTCCTCAATCTCTAGCCGAGGGCCCCCTAAGGAGCCAGTCCGGGCCTGGTAGTAACACTTAAGAATAAATCGTAAGGGTTTTTTACTCTCCAGTTTTGTTGCAACGATGTTGATATAGACCAACTCTTGGTAATAATTGCCGGAGAGCGAGGCCGTATGTCTCTGAAATAAACTGTTAATTTGGGATAGCTTTTCAACTAAAACTCTGCATTGGTAACAAACAGGTTTAATAAAGGATAATAATAACGATAGAGTCATTGCACAATTAAATAATTATAATGTATTATCCTGTGCAAAACAATACACACAGTAATTGAGTGGGGCAAAATGCAGTCAAAAAGTGTTGCCAACAATAGGAAGCAAGCCTCCACAAAATTATAACCGCTAACGATTATTATCAATGATTGAATGCAAAAGGTTACACAAATTGGAAAAACTAAATTACTTAGAGCTCTGGGTGACAGTAGTTTTTTTCCAATCGCTTTCTGACGTGTGACTTCGAAAGGTAAAGAATAGTTATCGTGTTCCAAATAATACAGAAGCACCTGACTGGTAATACGCGATTTTCTATAATATACACTGCACTGAGATATACTAAAACCGTCGAGTGAGCAGCTGTTGATGTAGTCATCATCAGCCTTTTTCGGTCCACTGCTGGACATAAGCCTCTCCACATTATGGAGGATCTGGCCATAACTCACCACGCTGGCCAGACGGGTTGGTGAGTAGCCCGCAGATCGATTTTGGACTATAGTTGTTTTACATCCGGTAGCAGCTTGCTAGGCTATCATTCAGATGTGCCTGTAGCCCTGTTTTTTTGTTAACGGTGGCAATTCGTCAACTCAGGGGGACCGCCGGTTTAACGTGCCCTCCGAAGCACGGAGACTTGGTCATAAAAAAGTTTGACTCTCCCGCGTTCGCATCCAACTGCGTTAGCTGCAAGGCAATGACCGTCTGTTGATGTAGTATCAAGTGACAATTTAAACCCATGCAGATACAAAGTAATTCCCAACATAGCAAACTCAGCACTTCCAAACAAAAACATAAGTTATTTGAGATAATAGTATGATTCTTGAAAGATAAAGAGAGAACCCATAACTGTAATTAGCCGATTCTGGTCGGATGACGACTTTAAAACTTGGGCACCAAAATCATAAAACGTGCAACGACAAAAGTCTTGCCAGATGATTAAACAACATACCATATGCGAAGGTCAATCCGTCATAAACATGGCCACTTGCAATCGCTACCCTTGCAAGAGTACCTGGTTAGAATAGAGCGCAAACAAGCTAGCTTATCACTCAAAGCGAAATCTCGTAGCAAATATAAAATATTAGCATAAAATGCATGCAAAGTGAATTAAAATTCAGAACCGGATTGAGGAATTTTGATGAAAATAATTTAAGGGGGACTAAACAACATAATTATGCTAAAATTTGTTAAAGGGCTTTACTTTCAAAAATTTCTTTACTTGCAAGACCTGGTTTTTTGGTTTAAGCCCGTCTTCAGATGCGAGAAGGTTTATAAGATTATTCAAAACATGATTACTTGAAAATGTACTTCGACAGATGAAGTCCGAAGTGTGCTGGTAAAAAACAAAACGAGGTCTACCCCTGCTAAAATTTTAAAAGTTAGTAAAAGTTTCGTTGCTTTTTTATCATTTCAAAAATTGAAAATTGTTTATAAAAGCTATCGATCTTGAGAACAAAAAATATCCGACTGTAAGATGTTCTAGAATTCTTGCAATGAACGCAAGATGTGATTTTCGAGTTCTAATTTAAAATAATGTATTAAAAACCAATGTAAAAAAATATGTAAAACAAAAATTCTTTGCTGCTGATTTTGAAAATGACCTCTAATCGTTACATACTTTAACTTTTAAAATAGCGTATGTGATGAAGTCACGTGATGGTCATTTCCAACTTATAATTTCAATGTAATTTAATTAAATTCTAAAACCCAGAATATCCATTAAGTGAAATGAAACTTTTTAAAAAGTAGGTATTCATGAAAAGTAAAAGAAAATTGTAATTTGCCAATTTTGTTAGTTATTCCTATAACAAATTTAATATAATATATTCTGCTGGATTTGGTTCAATTCGTCAGTAAAATTTAATTTTTTTACACGGAGGGTAAATTAATTAAATTTCTCTTTTAAATTACGCTACCTTACATTTTATGTTAAAATGTATCTGATGAAATTTGTAATATTTTCTTCGTGTTACTTTTATCATTACTCGTGTTTATACGTATTACATAAAATTAATGTTTACTGTGAATATAACTTTTATATTGCACCGTAAATTTTCACAAACGTGCTTTCAATAATTTTCTTACATCAGTCACTTTTTACTTTTATTCGATGCTGTAACAGTCAGCAAGAGGTAGCATAGCGTAGCGGTTTTGAATGTGTTGAGGGGAAAATTATAATTTTAATTTGGTTTCAGGGATTGCGGTAGCTTCCAGTGTTTTCACAATTACAGCAATGGCTATCGATAGGTACTTGGCAATAACGGAACCTTTACGCTTCAGTCGATGGTTCAATAAAAGAACTACAATTACAGTCATCATAATGTTATGGTTAACTTCCATGACGATTTTTGCACCGTTGCTCTTTGTGACCCATCTCAACGAAGCCGAATTTGATAACCTGACGCTTTTATTTTGTCAAGAGAATTGGATAGACTTTTATTTGAAACGTGAATTGTTTGGTATTATATGCTACATCATGATGTTTGTTGTGCCTGGTAAGAGTTTTGGTTTTCATTGGTTAATATTTTATCAATCTACTTTCTAGGAGTTATAATGCTCTTGGCGTATTCTTTAATGGGAAAGAAATTGTGTTCTGTTAAACCACCCTTCGATAATGAAGGAGCATGTAGTACACAAACGGTAAGTAGATAATAATGTAATTTACCAGAAATTATTGTCAAACAGACGAAGCAAATTAATTTTTTGGACAGCAAAATCTTGAGACTTTAACTCTTTTATCTGATGTATAAAATACGTAACAGGAAACGTATTGCTTTATTTATAAAACTGATATTTTTCTGATAAAGGGCTACTCGAAAACCTCTTATATAAAATATATCCTGTCAACTCAATAATCTTAATCCAGACCTCAAAATCTAATATTGAAAGGATTCAAACCTACATGGTTTGGCCGTTAAATCGAAAATTTACTGGACTGGATAGTAAATTGTTAATTGAAAACAAAGTAAATATTAAAATCCAGGCAACCTGGATTAAAAAAATTGTTTCTTGCTTCAAGAAGCTCAATAAAATAAATGAAAATGTTGTCTTGTTCATCAAGAATTAGCAAATCCATTGGTAAAACCAAAAGAACTAAGTAGATGATAATGAGATTCAGCAATGTTGGGAAATTAAAGAATTCTTTCCAATTTATCCTGCTTTGTTAAATCTTTGTCTCCATTGTGATATGCGGTCTAAGTTTTAATGAGAAGAAACATTTCCCCGATTTGCTAATAAGATGAAGCTTTTATTTGAAAATATTTTATTTAATTCTTGACCCAGTACAAATAGCTGATGATATGCGATACTCTACTAAAAAAAACAGAAAGCTAAATAAATGTTATCTTTTTAGACTTGCAGACTTGTACGAGAACGAAAACGGGTTGCATGGATCCTCCTTCTACTAGCATTAGTTTTTGCACTGTGTTGGCTGCCATACAATACCATAAACTTACTAATAGACACCAAAAAAATTAAATCCGTTGAAACAATAGATCATTTGTCCAATTTGAAGCAGTACATGTTACTTCTAGGACACGCAAATTCCGCCCTAAATCCCATCATTTACTGCATCATGTCAAGAAATTTCCGAAGGTCTGTTAAAGAACTTGTGTTTCTCACCAGACTTAATTTCTTTTCCACTCGTGGACAACGAGCTCAGGTGAGTAATTTTATTTTCAACAAAATTAAATTTTTTTAATTTAGAAATGAGTGCACGTGTAACTCCCAATAGTCATCATTCCACATACAAAATAATTATAAAACTCTTTGATTACATTTTTGTATGATTGCACGATGACGTAAAAGATATGAAAATTTTACATTAAAAATCTGTAATTTGAATTGCGTTAATTACTGTAAACAAAGTCAACCACAAGGTAGATACTATACAAACAAATTTCAAATAAACTGATTGACCTTATATCTATAACAACATTGGAGGGTTGTAAGTAAACATATCGTATAGCATTAAATTAGCATGCATCACTATATTGCTAAATTAAGTACCTCAATAACACAAACATAAAAAAAAATTATCTTCTATCTAAAAACGTCTACAGAAGTGGGCATTATAATGTCGTTCTGTGAATTATGAAAACAATTTACAGCGCCAAGTTTTACTTTCCATTTTCAAATTTTATTTTAGATTGGATCTAATAGAATTCTTTCTATTCGAATCTACGAACGTTTCTGAAAGTCTTACACGCGGAAGAAATTCTGTTTATTACTTCGGACCCTGGAAAATGATTTTTATGTCAGTAATGTCTATAAAGTGGGAGAAGTTTAAAAGATAGTTTCCTGTATGCGTATAAAATTCTTTGCACGTCGACATTTACATTTTCATGTCCTTCAGTGGATTATTTCTGCAGATTTATAAACTACGGACGCTGACAATAATTTTTCTGAATAAAATTATTGGAAATTTGGTTGGAAAAGCAGAACCGTAACTTAATTATTCTTTTTCGTCACATTATGAACGTTACTTAATTTTCTCTGTAGGTAGGTGAAATATTTTCATTGTAGGATCGAGAACTTTTTGTTGGGTATTCACAAAAAGGTGAAGTTACTTAAATAACCGAAAAATTACATGAAACTCAAACCTTTTTTAAAGTTTCTATTTATTCATAAAAGAAAAAATATTTCTTGGAGATTAAGATGCTTCTGGGCAGGGTATAATTGCTGGATTGTTTGAAATGATAAAAATAATAACAAAAAATAATGGATAAAGGGGAAAATCAAGGACGATAGAAAATCTTAAGAATTAAAGAAAAATATGCGATGTGAATTTATAACAATATTCAACAGATATGATAGTGAATTTTTAAATGCATTTGATAATAAAATAAAATTTACCACGTTGGAAATTATAATTAGAATGAACGTAATTAATTGATCTTTTGTAAAAACAATTATAATTTATTCTATAATATATTTTATTTTATAATTTATTATCTGCAGTGGTTCGTTTTATACTATATAACGAAATTTATACTTTAAATTTAGGTGTAATTTTCATTTCATTATCAAATACTATCTAAAATTTGTACTTATCGTATATCGTATGTTATATACAAATATTGTTTAAAATTCACCATATTATCGCATATTTTTCGCCATACTTTTGAAGCCAGACTGAATAACCTTAAAATGAACAGCATTCCAATTTTAACAATCGTAAAATCCTTTGATCTAAAAATCTATTATATCTTTAACAGTCTCCAGAGAACTGAGATTTTGGAAGGTTTTTGCTTATTTTGTCTGGCAACTAATAAGTCTAGGGAAACAAAATTGTATACTCAGTAACAAAAAAATAGACTGCTTTATTAAATCAACATTGGAAATAGTTTAAAATAGTGTAAAAAATTCAAAAGATAAACACAAAGCATAAAAATAAAACATAAAAGTGAATGAATTTGATAATTTCGGTAAAGTGTAAATACAAAAAATATAGGGGTATAATATAATTCAAATTAAATTCGAAAATACACTGAAGAAATATTCTGACTTCATTAAATTTTTAAACAACCAGTCAATCATAATGGGATGAAACTAAATAAACTAAAAAAAAGTGTAAAAAAGGATTGAAGCCTGCGTATACAGTAAACGCTGGTTTCCGATCCGGTTTACCCGCTTCAATATTTGCATTGAAATATCTGTCCGGTTGCTACCTTCCATTGAGTTCGTTAACGTTAATTAACATTGGTAAGAGATGAACTGGTATGCCGGCGCCGGTAAACCTGCCTTCACTATGATAGCAGCTTAATAAACTGGCACAGGCAGCCTCTGGCCATCTATATAGTCTATCCAAGAAAGAACTTTCTAGTAAATTATTATATTTGCCGAATTTATTTTTATACCGAACATTGTTAATTTTGAACCGATAATGTCTATGGGCCTGGCAGAAACCTTCCAGGAGTTGTAGTTTATAAGGATCCCTAATTTAAAGTATGGAAATGATGAAAGGGAATATTAAAATTAAGCTTCAAACCATAGGATCATAAATTCGAGTCCCAGTTCCTATCAAATTATTTATACTATAGTTCGAAGAGAATTCCTAAAATTTAACAACTAAATTTTTGAAAACATTTTATAATTTTTTCTTGTATCTTCTGTTTTTATAAGCGGTAGCTTTAAGTTTGAAATCAAAGAAGTAGCTATCGAGACTTGTCCGATGTATGATGTGTCAGCGTATGTAAATATAAAACCAATTAATAAATCAACAACATGGCAATGTTCACCAGAAGGCCGAGCTAACAAATTCTTAAGGTCTGCGATTTGAAACATCTACTCTGTAACTTAACTGATGATCACCATCAAGCTACTGCTGTGGTTTCAATATCCCATTTTAATTTTAACGAAATCTTCTGTTCTCCATACTAATAAAATTCAAGATCTGTCTGTTCGTAACACAATAAATTGCAATCAGTTAGTTATTATATTGTAATTGTCCCAGAACATTTGTTGAGACTACTTCCTCAGAGCTGGGGTTCCGGCTCGAATAAAAATCGACTTTCGTGGTTCAAAACAGAAAAAAACGTCTGCACATAAAGTTTTATTTACCAAATATGGTGCCGTTTTAGGACCGCAGGTAATACTTCACCCCTAGCATCTATTACTTCCACCAATGTGTTCCAAACCCGTCGAATGTTGGCGTCTGCGTCTGTCTCCACCATCCAGGGATTACTGATAACAAATTATGGGTGGATCTCCAGCTGCTTCACATGGATCACCATAAAAGAACGGCATCCAACCTCAAAATTCGTCCACTTCAAATTGCGCCAATTTCTACAAATACGGCACTAATCGATTTACCAAATAGATGAACACCAATTCATCGAAAAACTGCGGATTGTGAAATTTTGTCTCACTTGCGGACAAAATGTTGGTTTTCGTGTAAATTCGCACTTTTCGGTAGTTTCACCGAAATCAAACTGTGTCTCCTTCTGGATGATGCTATAAAACACTTCGAAAGCGTCTCTAAATCAAACTTAATCCCGAGGAACCGCAAATATTCAATTTTCTTGAGAAGCGCAAAAAAATGCCTCCATTAACTTCGCATACGGCACAATAAGCCTCGAATTTCGGAACTACCATCCCGAACATTCAAAAATTTCCAAATCTTCGCACTTCCAACAAAGAAGTAAATAGAACATGAAGTCTGGTTTGTCTTGACTAATTACACTTTGTCGTTTGTGTGTGTTGGTCCATTGTAATGATGGTTGTGTGTCTCTAAAGAGATCTTCTTCCTAAATAGAACATCTTTTCAAATTTAAACCTCACTAATCATTCTTCCATAAGCACAAATTTAGGATTCACATGGTTGTTAATAAAATAGTGTCAATGGTGGTGTTGATAGTGAACATAATGACCAGTGTTTAGAACTCGTGCTCGACCTTGCCCCGGTTTTTAACTTTCATCCCTGTTGTGACTCTACACAATTATTTAATAGTTCTTTTTCAATTTTGTTTCACTACAATATATTATAAAAATAAATAAAATTGTTTATTTGAAAATTTTAAAATTGAATTTCGCGGCTGTGCGAGGTCGCTGCGGGAACTTTCCGGCGCAGAGAGGAAGAAAGTAGACTTGCGCACGGCGTGCAAGAGTGGACGGTCGAGTTTTTGATGAGAATTAATTATTGTGAATTATAAAAGTTTGTTTTATTTTTGAAAAATAAAAATTGAAGGTTGGATTTTGTAAATTAAAAAATTTACAAGCAAATTTAATTTTATAATGTATCGAAGGTCGGCTGATAATGCTGGCGTTTGAAAACGAAGAGATAACCGAATGAGCTAGCGAGTGTGAAGGTTATTTTCCGCCCAATTCAAAGATAATTAAAAAGTTTAAATTTAATTTTACCTTAAGCAGCGAAAGATTTTTCTTCGGGTTTTTTTTGTGGAAAATTGTGAAAAATACATTAAATTAAACAGTACCGGCCTTCAAATATTTGTTCATGACACAATGATCAAAAGTATACTAAAATACATTGTTAAAACAATCCTTACGAGTGTTTGGACCAGTTCAGGACTTTTAGTATGTTTATCATACCTTTTGTTTCAAAAGTTTATTTTTTGTAATTTGTTCATTGAATATTAATTTAAATCGATTCCACACACTTCATAAAATATTTACTGCGATAAGACAGGCAATATTTTAAAATGAAGAATGGCGCTTGTATATTGTCAGTAAAACGCAAAAATAGATTTACTATGTTTTGTTAAAATCTAGAATATTCCTTGAGAATTTTCGATTTACAACCGTTTAGCATAAAAAATTGCACCTTTATAAGTAAGTAATTTAATTAAAATATACAATGAATAATTTTATATGTATGAAAAACTTTTTTTAGATTGATATTTATGTTTTTACATTATATCTATCTGAGGAGCTTTAATGAGAGCGAAATAATATTGTCATAATTTATATATTTTCATTAATTGATTTCATTTCCGATAATTTGATACAGCTAAGTTTTACATATAAAGTAATTCATTGTACATTTTCACAAGTTAATTGAATTTATTTTAATTAACGATATTACTTAATACATCAGATTTTGGCATGGCTTTTGTCGTGTAGGTAAAAGATACAATCTACTGGAATAATTAAAAGTTGGAGGAGATATATATACATATTATAACATTGCTATTAATTATTATAAAGCGAGTGTTTAAATAAATTTGAAAGTTTAATTAAATATGTTTTAGAAGACGTAAACTAATACACTGCGAATCGTGTACCAATTTAAATTTGCAACCATGCACCAGAGCCACAAATTTATCCAGTTAATTTGAGAAGTAATTAATGTATGAAATGAAATTAAATGAATGATACATATTATACCAGCTGCAATATAAAAGTTTTTCTACAAAATGTTTATACCAAACCGTATATTTTCTCAAATTTAATTTATCTTTGAATGTAATTCATGTTACAAATTCAAAAAGGAAACTTGATAAAAAATACAAGGAATTCTTTTGTGCTACTTCTGCAAGATTTAAATAACAAAATAAACGAATACCACGTAAAGTTTTAAGTTTTCGTTTGGTAGCATTTCAAAGCATCTTTCAATAAAATCATAAACAAAATCTATTCCTTCTGAGATATTTAAAGAAGGGTAAAATACTGTCAATAGTAATAAATCAAAAAGTTTGTTTAGGTTAGTTTATAACAGAATTATTAATTAGTGATATCTTATATTATGTGAAAAGCTTGAGAATGACGGATTCGTAAATTAAATGAAGATATGTTGAACATTCTTGTCATGTTTTATTATCCGCATTAATAATTTAATCATAAATTTTAGTTTAAATTAATTTTATGAATTAGAATACGCGATATCTAAATTTACACACTTGACTGAATTTTGTAGTTCCTCTCAGATGTTCTCAAGTTATTATATCTTAACTTAATTACTTCAGTTGCATGCGTTTTGTTGTTTTTATTTGAAAATTAAACCCAAAAACTTAGTTCGCACTTTGCTTTTTCTTTTACAGTCTTCTCTGGAAGTATTACTTCTTTGCTTTTACCTAATTTGGGGGAGGGGGGTTTGGTTCTAATTTATACTTTAAAAAGTATCGAAAGATCGTTCAATATCGAGTGGGATACTAGTACGTGGTTACAGCACTGTCCGCAGGATAATGTCAGGACGCGTGTAGGCAACACACGTTTGGACGTCTGGAGGACAATCAGGTCCTGCGAATTAAAAACAAATTTGTTTTTTAAACGTTTTTTACTGTTACAGCATTTAAATGTTCAAATTCATATCTTTGCAAAAGTTTTCCGTGAAAATGTTTCGAAAAATAAATTACTGGAAGGAAAAAACAAAATTACCTCTAAAATAGCTATAAGAAAAGTGAAATATAATTATTTACTTTATTAGTTAGGTATTTACTTGATTTTTGTTTCTAAAAAATGAATTTCTTCAAATTAATCCCGAAATTGTTTCTCATTTGAAGTCAACTCTTATTGCTTTCAGATCCAGAACTAGAATTTATAGCATATGCTACGTAAACAGAAATAATTTTAGCTACTATGTTGTATGCCGCAAAAATATATGTAAAAAGCTTCAATTCCAGGCACATAATATCTGTAACAATTTTTCAAATTTAATGTTTTTTAAATAAGGAGGATTTTAAAATTATCAGTCAAGCGTGTACGTTCACAAGTGGATATTTTCCAATGAGTTCACAATTTTCGGCAAAATCATATTGAAGTTTTTTGGGACAGCGTAATTTTAATTTTTAATTTATATTCAATGTGCTTCTATGTAACAAAAATATGAAGCAGGAATGTATGCCGATAGAATATAAAAATTATTATTTGTATAAATTTAAATTTAAAAAACGATAGAATAAATCAACTTGATCGTTTCAAGTGAATATTATTTAGAACTTGGAATTATACCAACCGTATTAAGTTTAAATATTATATAAACTTCGTCGTGCTTTGCGTTATTAAAACTATAAAATTAATTAAAATAGGCACAGTGGAATTGCGAAACTTAAGCTTCAATTGTCTTTGGATGAAATCAGGCACAGTAATAGTGGAATATTGCTTTTGAATTTTGATTAAATATTTTGGTAGTTAACAATACACTCTAATTATTTTATTCAGTTGTTTAATTTACCTCAAAATTAATTTCCTTTAAGGTATTCCAAATAATAGTTCCAAATAAACATATTATTTTGATGATTGCGAAATGCATGTCGGTTCAAGACAGGAACATATTATTTTAATGTTATTCCAACAGCGTTCGTACCGTTTTTATAAACAAAAAAGTTTGAAGATCACTGTCATTCTGCGCTGAACTATAAAAATGTATTTGTTTTGCTCATAAAATCCATTTGTTGACTTTATACATCTAAAGGTTTTTGAACTATGAGAAAAACTCCAGGGACAGGCTCGCATCAACATTTTAAAGCATAAAAATTTTACACATACTACACCAACGGTCAATTAGTTTCTTTATGTATATTTGAAAGAGTTTTAAAAAGAATTTGAATTTTACATAAAAATTTAAAAGTAAGAAAAAAAATTATCTGCAAGAACACAGTAATTTTAATTTTAAATAGTAGTGCAATCAATATTGGAGTAATTAACCCAAAATTGAGGAAAATTCCTAAGAACAGAATATAAACACTGACCAAATTACAGGTGTTGCAGCACTTGTGCGGTGGTGGGTTCCATCAGTTTTTTCACTCAAGAGGCGCGCGCTTAGAGCCTCAAAAAAAGCAAAATTTAATTATTATTAATTAAATTCCTCTAGTAATTAACACAGGAAAGATAACGAAAAAATTATAAGCCCTAAGATGCTTTGGATTTTCAGTTATTTTGTTTTCAGTGCAATTTTTGATTTAAATTTTTTGTTAAAAATTAAATTTTGTTCAAATATTCTGAAACTTTATGAAAATAATAACTCTGTTGTAATCAACACAGGAAAAATAATGAAAAAATTCTAAGCCCTAAAGATGCCTTAGCTTTCCAGATATTTTGATTTCAGTGCAATTTTTTACTTTTCTTTGATAAAAATTTAATTTTGTTCAAATATTCTGAACCTTTATGGAAATATTAACTCTTTTGTAATTAACACAAGAAAAATAGTGAAAAAATTCAAAGGCCTAAGATGCCTTAGATTTGCAGTAGTTATTTTGATTTCAATGCAATCTTTTATTTAAATATTTTTGTTAAAATTTTGATTTTGTTCAAATATTCTGAAACTTTATGAAAATATTAACTCTGTTCTAATAAACACAGGAAAAATAATGAAAAAATTCTAAGCCTTAAGATGCCTTAGATTTGCGATTATTTTGATATTAGTGCAATTTTTGATTAAAATTTTTTGATAAAAATTTAATTTTCTTCAAATATTCTGAAACTTTATGAAACTATTAACTCTGTTGTAATAAACACAGAAAAAATAACGAAAAACTTCTGAGCCCTAAGATGCCTTAGATTTGCAGATATTTTGATTTCAGTGCAATATTCTTTATTTAAATTTTTTGATAAAAATTTAATTTTGTTCAAATATTCTGAAACTTTATAAAAGTATTAACTCTTTTGTAATTAACACAGGAAAAATAGTGAAAAAATTCTAAGGCCTAAGATGCCTTAGATTTACGGCTATTTTGATTTCAATGCAATTTTTGATTTAAATTTTTTGATAAAATTTTAAGTTGGTCAAATATTCTGAAACTTTATGAAAATATTAACTCTGTTGTAATAAACACAGGAAAAATATCGAAAAAATTATAAGTCCTAATATGCCTTAGATTTGCAGTTATTTTGATTTCAATGCAAAATTTTGATTTATGTTGATAAAAATTTAATTTTGTTCAAATATTCTGAAATTTCAAAAATTTCAAAAAAATGAAAGATCAAAATTCGATCTGCGGACTACTCACCAACCCGTCTGGCCAGCGTGGTAAGTTATGGCCAAACCAAACCTCCATAATATGGAGTCCAGCAGTGGACGGAAAAAGGCTGATAACGAACGAACGATTCTGAAATTTTATGAAAATATCAATTCTGTAGTAGTAAACTCAGGAAAAATAACAAAAAAATTCTAAGCCCTAAGATGCCTTGGATTTGCAGTTATTTTGATTTCAGTGCACATTTTAATAAAACACAGTATTAAAAAAATAAAACGTTTACGGTGCTGGTGAATGGGCCCCCGGGCTCCAGGGGTTCAAATCAATTGCTTTAGGGAATGTAAGATTAGTGAAAATACTTAGAGGAGGGCCTCAAAATTGAATTTCGCCTAGGGCCTCATAAGTTCTAAAACCGCCACTGCCTTTTATTATAAGAAAGAACAAAGAAACTGTCAAATAACAGCAGGAAATATTTAACGGCACTCCAATCTAACCAGCCACAGTAACGAAAGTGGCCTTTATTATTATCAAATCGTTCAAAACCTGATGAGCTGCTAGACCCCATGGCATCATGACCATCAATCAAAAGCGTTTGATATTGTTTGGCATATAGGACTAATCTATAAAATTTTTCAAGCGAGGATCAAACGTTCGCTCAAATAATAATTCTCAATTATCCTCACAGGCATCCCATGTGAGAGAGACCACAGCCCCGAAGTCCCCCAAGGCTCCATCCTCGCTATACAGTCCTCTTCAAAGTATCTATTCATCCTATCTACATGCCAAACCTAACAAATTCGCTATCCGACTATGCGCTCTTCGCTGATGACCCTAAAATCTTAGCGTCTTTGTCATTGATCACAGAGAAAAATTTTTGGTGTTTTGAAATAATTTTTACTTCAATTTGAAGTAAAAATAATATCAATTGAACTAAAATGTATTTTAAATTTAGTAAAATTTACTTCAAATTGATGCGAGAGTAAAAATTTTTCTCTGTGATTGATTATTCGTGTTTCTTACCTCAATTTAAGGGAAATCTGAATAAGTACTACAAAACAACATATTAATGCAATAAAAAATGAAAATAATAAACAAATTTGCGTCCAGTTACTAAATGACCAGAACAGCCATTCTGGGTCAATCCTTGATTGAGTCTTGATTGATTCTCAATCTTATTATAAACGGAAGCACGAGGTGTTTTGTCCATAGTCATACAAAGAAAGGATATAAAAAGGGCAGGACGCGTTTATGATCATTACGAGGAGTGTCAAGATGACAATCTGTAGGACAGAATTTTAATGGGTTTATATGCAATTTTAAGATCGTTGATGATTGTACAAAAATTGAGGACGATGAGAGTATTCCGCGAATGAAATGTGTTTTTGTACAATGATCAGGATTTATTCGATTAGATCTGTGAGCCATGGCTCAATAAAACGTAATATTTAAAGGTGTCAGATTTATGTAAATTGGTCAGCATAATACAATAAGTTATAATTATTATCTGTTTGATTCATTAAAACTTTATTTTTTATTTATTAATAATAATAATATATTATTGTTCCTTTAATAATATCAATTAGTCAAGAATCCAAATGAGCATAGCTTCTTTCATAAAAAAAAATAATCTACAAATTGGAAAGAACAAACAATTTTCCGCATTTACAATTTAAATTTATTATCAAATCAAATTGTAGAGGGCAATATTATTATATTATTTAAAATAATAATCACATCAAAATTAGAATACTTAAGCATTGTATTATCGCAGAGCTAATAAAAATATTGTAGAAGCACTTGACACACTAAACCAGGGATGGCGAACCTATGGCACGCGTGCCATTGATGGCACGCGACTCAATATTTTGGGCACGCCACCGATCAAAAAATACACTATTAAATATTATATTTGATTATTTGATGGCACGTCTATGGCCTCATTAAACATTTCTTTAGAAAAAATGGCACGTTGATACATAAAGGTTCGCCACCCCTGCACTAAACAATCAAGCACTTACAACAGCAAGTATATAGAGTAGGTACTAAGCTGCGCCATTGGAAACCTTCTGCATCTATTATATCCAGATTTTCTAAAATTTTATTAAAAAATACATATCATCATAATTTTATAAAAATTATCGCTTCTGAATATTTTTTAAACTAGGCAGCTATACATAATATAATATAGTCTGTTTTTTTTTAAGAAACGAGTAAAAAATTTCTATTCCACGTGGATAACTTGAATGTTAACCAATGAAATTGCTTGAAATTTAATTTCAACCTTGAATAGGATTCAACTTTATAGGTGATCAATTGAAAGTAATAATTTAAATTTGAAATAAAACACATTGGTTCTTGATAACTTGCTAATACTTTTATTTCGCTTTATAATGTTAAAATATTGACATAAATTATATCGATCAAACGGCGCCGGCGGCCTTGTATTGCAGGTTTCCTCTCTTTTGATGATGACATTTTCCATTACTTTTCGGTATAAATTCATAAATAGCGCATCCAATCTCGTCCTTTGACTTTGGAATCGTTGGAAGGTCATTTGCATACACTTTCTACTTCACAAAACCCCCAAGAAAAAATTCCAATGCGGGGATCACACGATCTTGGTGACCAATTTTGGTTACCGAAAAGATAGATGACGCAGCCGGGAAACTTTGTGTGCAATAATTGCATTATTTCTCACGCTGTGTTCCATGTGGCACCGTCTTGTTGTAACCACAAATTCTTAATATCGTCTAATTCAGGGTTTCCCAACCTTTCTTGATGCATGGTGCCCCCCGGATTATAAAATAAATTTTCATACCCCCCTATATTTTTCTTCATCGCTTCAATAAAAAACACAAATTATTTTTACGATATTTATTTCACACGATTTATTATTTATTAATGGGATGTTTGCGCCTGCATTTTTTGAACCAGTTGGTCGATATCAGGTTCTGTTTTTAACAGAGCTATCATCAAATCATTATCGACTGCAAGACGATTTCGCTGCTTTGTCTTAATTTGCACTAATGCTGAAAATCTGGTTTCACATAAGTAAGTCGAAGAAAATGGCAGAAATATTCGCAAGGCAAGAGTGGCAACTTTTGGATTAAGGAGAAAGCGTTTTATCCAAAATTTCTCCAAAGTCAAGAGGTGAAAGTCATCTTTCATTGTCGAATCTGCCTTCATTTCCAGAAATTCTTCTTGGACATCTTCTGGTAATTGCAGAACTTGACCAAAAATGGATTTCTGGTCATGTGCCATATTGGTGATTCTGAATTAACGTCTCTGTAATATCGGTGAAATTCTGTTTGCAACGCTTCCAAATGAGCTGATATATCAGTTTTCATATCTTTGTCCAGTTCTTAATTTTTAATTATTTCTTATAGTCGAGAAAAAGATAGCACATTTCCGACAATTACCCGCTGAGACCAAAGTTGAAGCTTAGATATAATTAGATTAAAATATCCGAACACTTCATGTCCCCCAAAAGATCTTTCTACGCCCCCCCCCCCCCAGGGGGGCACGCCCTCCCTGTTGGGAAGTCCTGGTCTAATTGATTCCAAAAATAATTTGTTATCATGTTCCGATGAAGGTTCATTATTGACTATTACAGTAGCACCACGATCGTTTTCGAAGAAATATCATATCAAATATAAATGGTTTTTCAAATTTAAATAATATAGTAGTCTGATTTTGTACATATTATATCTATTAATATTTCAGTGAAATCTCTCGTATCGAACACCTCCAATGAGCGAAATGCAAAAAGTTTAATGTTTTTAATGTGACTAAGAAGCCAATTAGTGGTATTATTGCCGAAGATAAACATAATTGGAAATAAAAGATCCACTTTACCCCCTAGTTATGATATAATTTTATAAAAAATTATTTTTACTTTACTAACTTTCTCAATTCAAAATACTATCACCATACAAATTTCTGAATCAGCTTATCAAGTTTGCAATTTATCATACAAAACTAAATAAAGAACCTATTCCCTAAGATTTATGTTTTAAAAGTAATTAAAAGATATTTTCCAGAGAAACTTGATTTTCTTTCTCAGGTAATTTATAACTTTTACCAAGTATTAAAAGATTATGTTTGCTATACACTTTAATAGTTTCCTGCAAAGTTTCTCATAGATTCGCCCCCATACATCAATTAAATGGTAAATGTTTTAAACAGTGCAAAGGAAGGATGAACCCAGAATTTGTCCTAAGGACATATAAAATGCTCTAGTATTCCACTCATTGCCTTTAATCTACTACTACTACAAAAGCAATTTAAGCTCGAATAATATTGTTTTAAAGGAAATTTATTTCACTGATTGATATTTATCCCCCGCTTTTAAATAGAGCACTACAGAAATATTATAATATGATAGCAAGCTCCTTGTTCTTACTTTATCAAGTTTATTGGGACGTCGTCGGTGCAGCTTCAAAATACAAATAAACATCAGGGTAAATGCGCTCAGAAAGTAATTAACATTATATTGCACCAAGAGATGAAGCAACGTCTAATAATAATTAAAGAGAAACTTTTAATATTCGCAAATAAAAAATTTATTACATTCAACGTAGTTGGGAAATGCATCTCCAAATGATGACTGTATGCAAATAAATTTTACATGGCAAAACACGTTTAAAATAGCTTCGGAATAACATTTATTTGATTTAAAATTTTCTTAACTTTAGAAAAATATTTTCTTCAATGTGAAAATTTTAGCATAATGTAGGATTATTTTTGTTACATAATGCATAATGTACGTAAGTTCAGTTCTCATACAATATTGTTGCCATATTGATCAAATTTGGCTTAGTGAGTAAACAATTAACATAAAGAAGCGGTTTCATGTTTCAAAGCTGTACCTATTATTAAAATCCAACATCAATGAAATTATACTGCGGATTTAGAATCCCATTAATGAAGTTAACCAGCATTTTAATGTATCAGTATTTACTTTTACTAAAGAAACTTTTAATAACTTTGGAGAACAAAGAGTAACGAAATAGTTCAAAAACGTTGTTTATTTGTATATTATCAGGATTCATATAAATTCAAAGCTATTTATTTTTGTTTAACATTGGGGCTGTTTAATTTTTATGAAGCGCTCTCAAAAAAGCTCATTAAGCTCGAGTAAATTATGCTGCAAATATTAGCTCAGGATGAAATTTTAAAATTTCTGTTTAACTTTTTACAACTGATAATTTGTTTGTGATTTTCAAGTTCCGTTCTTCCGTTGCATAATTTACTTTGTCGTTTTCTAAATATCTCGTAAGCTAAACAAATGATTTTTAAAAGAAAACAAATTAATGTTGTGCGTTAATTTAAACTTTATATTACTTAATTGATTTTAATTTAAAACCACTTCCAACTTTCTCAAATTTCTGTTGGTGCGTTTATATTTTTTATATTTTCTGAAATTCATTTTTTTATAAAAGCTGAATACTTCAACGTAAGGGCATTATTAATTAGATCCGGCCCCCTAAAGAGCAACAAATGATGGCGATAAAAATATACATTGATTTTCCTCAGGTATTCGCTGTTTTTGCTTTAAAATTATATTGCAATAAAATAATTTTTTACTATATTCTATTTTTCATATTTTATTATTTTACTTACTAAAGTTCAATCGACTTCAAAAGCAACACTATCAAAATATAAAATTTTTGACCTAAACCACAATTACATAATTTGATAGTTTTATTATTATGTTTTATACTATTGTAATTATCTATAATAAATCTTATGATTAAGATACCGAAGCTTTTAAAATAAAAAATTACTTTAATCATTGTTTTTTAGACTTCTACAGGGGATATCCTTCCGCCTGTCCACAGAATTCATAACCAATCAAAATATTCCAGATTATTTCATATTAGCTGAGGCTAGTGCATGTTTAGTGTGGTTGTTCGGCCTTCGGCCTCTGATTATGAAAAATCAGATGCTATTTTTATGTCTATTTCGTAGATCGTAAACTGCGGTAACATTTTTTGTTGGTAATAATATTAAAGAAATTAATCAAACAAAATAAATGACACGAGAAGAAGCTTTCTAGCAAATTATTATAAGTGTGCTTAGCTAACCCAAACCCTGTTAACTTGTTCTATGGTTTGAGTGTATTACATACATCTCTAAACTCCCTGATGGACACAGAGACCGACACAGTAAATGTTCCATTATTGTTATTTGATTCCAAATAGATACCATCAACATGGATTGGTATTAGAACCAAGAGGTCTGAGAAATAAGGATCCCAATCAAGAGGTTAAAAGTTATACAATTTTTGTCTAATGTGAACAGACTGTAAAAGATCAGTTGCATGCCTGTATTTCGTAGATCATAAACTTTTGGAGGTTAGAATATTTTTTGGTTGGTAGTACTGAATGATTAAACCAAATTATCGGCGTGCCTAAAAATAATACGATAGGGGAAGGGGAGGGAAGTGCTTTCTAGCAAATTAAAAGAAATCTAAACTAAATTAAGTGTCTAAGAAGTTGTTGCAGACTACATTGCTTTAAAGATTGAAACAAAAACTACCCTCTGAATCGCAACCCCTAATGAGAGGGTTAACCTAACCAGAGATAAGAGGACCTCTCCAGTTTGTTTGCCAACGATGTTAATAGACTGGCTCCTGAGTAAATGTGGAGGCCAGGTTATGGGTTTCTGAAAAAAGGACCGGTAGCTAGGGAAAACTCAAAAAACGCAAATAGTAAACAAATGATTTAATTAACAGTTCCAACAATTGCAATGTTATATTACTGTGGTAAACAAACACACAGTAGCAATGATGGTTTACGCTCTTATAATCAAAAAGTGCACCCCATACTAAATATAATACCCAATAAAACCAGTAACCTCTACGGTTACTCAAAATTGAACACAAAAGACCATAAACACTTCGGTTTATACGAATTGGATAAGTTAAAATTGCTTACCTCGAGCTCGGATAAACTTACAATATAATGGTGACAGGTGTTCGAATCAAATCGCTTTCCCAACGTGTGTCTTCAAAGATGAAAATCTGTAACTTGTTATAACTTTATACAGTAGCACTTGATCGAACATTCGCGACACAAAACACTGCGGCAGATCTGCAGCGGGAACTGAACCAGTGAGAGGTGGTCTAGGAGATGTCACGCAATGCTGGACTATCCAAATGATCAAGAAATTCCCCAAGTGGTTATCCAAAACAAACAACAACAGAAAATCCAAAATCGTCGTACAACTTGAACACTACAGACTGTTTTTTTAAGAAGCGAGTAAAAAATTTCTATTCCAATGAAATTGGTTGAAATTAAATTTCAAGCAATTTCAATGGTTAACATTCAAGTTATCCACGTGGAATAGAAATTTTTTACTCGTTTCTTTAAAAAAAACAGACTATATAACCATGTAGTACATTGCCATATTGAGTTACCCAATTTACAGCCAGATGTATTCAGTGGCCCCAAAAACATTAACCAGATCCGGAAAAACTTGCTACATACGAAACAGAGGCGTAACTTCAAATTTTAAGTCCGGGAGCAAGAGCTTTGACGGGCCCTTCGATTGAGAGGTGTGAAATTTAAAAACAAAATTTGGTCGCAAAATAATGCAGTTTAAGGGATTGAACCCGGGACCATTTCTCCCTCTGCCCCCCCCCCGTTATTTACGTGGACTTCTCCACGCGAGAAAATAGAAAAAACACTTCCAAATGAGATAAAATTAAGTATTATCAATGATATATTGAAAATAATTGTTTAATAATTGTTGAATATAACAATTGAAAAACCGGGTGCTAACCCAGCCGGTATAAACCGTAATAATAAGCAAAATATGTTTTTTCAAATATTAAATTCGCGTCTTTATCAATTTTGAAATGTTATATAGTTACTTCCTTGTTCTGGAGGGTATTCCATACCCCCAGACCCCCCCCCCCCGGTTTCACGCCCATTTCAAGGAAATAAATTTATTATTTCTGTTTAACAATGCTTTTAATTGTATAAATAAATATTTAAATTAAACGGGGCAAGTGGTTTCATTTGCACTACACCCGGTCCCGTTCAAATAAAATATTTTTTTCTCGGCTTTCTCGGCTCCGCCCAACTCGGCACCAGGAACGCTCGGCACCGGTGGATCTCTCTTTTATCGGTGCCCTCATTTAAAAAATTCGTTTCCTAACATTAACCTAAGCTCGACCGGGGGATTCCCGTTGCCTAGGCGTCTGGTTCCGAGTCATCAAATGCCGAGTTGGGAAGTGCCAAGTTGTCTATTTCCGGCTTGCACAAGCGCTTTTTAGCCTTATTTAAGAATTTTTTACTTTACATTGCCTCGGGCCTCTAATATTTTACGGGCCGTGTTCATTCGCACACCGCGCACACTGGTAGTTACGCCACTGATACGAAACTGGCACGATAATAGAAATCGTTAAACCAAAAACATTCTTAAACATACTCCAAATCGGCATTCAGAAAACTGTTTACAAATTACTTTTTTTTTTTTTTATTGACTTCCTCTAATATATTACAATCTGTCTATTGACAATTAGTAAATGATTTGACAATAAATAAATGGCATAGAAGGAGTTTGCCCAGTGGCTCGCCCCCTTAACATTCAATACACGTGTGTGCTATGTCAGGTCCTTGATTGAATCACCTCAAAATCGATGCCGCAGATCCATTGGGTCGTTACGTTTCAGTCTCCTGGTTCGATTGGCTGTCAGCAGGTCCACTGCAAGAGAGTTGGGGTGATTTTGTACACGATCATAGTACCTGGTACTGTGTGAAGTGATACATTCTTCGATGGTAGGGATTTCAAGGTCACGATGGATTACTTGGTTAGGTACGAACCATGGAGCATCAGTTATGGTTCTTAGAATTTTCGATTGAAAGCGCTGGATTTTAGCTATGTTGGAATTACTCGCGGCTCCCCAGAGCTGGACACCATATGTCCATATCGGCTTCATGATAACTTTATATATGAGCACTTTGCTTTCGAGTGATAATTGGGATTGACGATGTAATAGCCAATAGTGTTTTCTAAATGTGTGACCCAGTTGTAATCTTTTATTCCAGATATGTTTACTCCATGTTAAACCTCTGTCCAGGTGTATACCCAGGTATCTGACTTCTTCTTTCTGCGGCAGAGAATTTCCATTGAGCTTTACAGGAGGACAAGTGGCTCTTCTATTTGTAAAGGTTACGTGTACTGACTTTTGTTCATTCGCTTCAATGCGCCATTTCTTTAACCACTTTTCCAGCTTGTCTAGATATATTTGTAATAGAGCGGACGCTGTTAATGGATCCGAATGAGACGCCAAGATTGCGGTATCATCTGCAAAGGTCGCCACGACTGTGTCTCGGGTTGTTGGTAGATCAGCTGTAAAGATTAGGTAGAGGATCGGACCAAGCACACTGCCCTGTGGGACTCCAGATTCGATGGGCAAGAGTGAAGAGACCTCGTCCTGAACTTTCACAAAGAAATGCCTATCTGTAAGGTATGACTTGAGTACTTCGTAGTAGGTATGTGGTAAGTATTTCTTAATTTTGAAGAGGAGACCAGGAGTCCAAACCTTATCAAAGGCCTGAGTTATATCGAGGAACGCAGCTGTACAATATCTTTTGTTTTCCATGTCTTGCCTGATTTTGTTGACGATTCTATGAACTTGTTCGATTGTTGAATGCTGTTTTCGAAATCCGAATTGGTATTTGGGTATTATTTTCTGCTTTTCTATGATTGGCATCATTCTTCTCAGAAACAATCTTTCGAACACCTTTGACAGAACAGGCAGCAGGCTGATAGGTCTGTAGGAGCCAGGTTCCGTTGGGGGTTTTCCCGGCTTAAGTATTAAGATTATTTGGGCAACTTTCCACTGCAAAGGAAAATATCCCGTTCTCAGAATCGAGTTGAAAATCATGGTAATAAGTTTGATAGCATTGTCTGGTAGTTCCTTTAGAACTCTCGCAGTTATCAGGTCTGCTCCTGGGGATTTTTTGATGTTTAGTTCCTTTTTGAAGTGTGATATGACTTCTCTTTTTTTGATTTTCTTGATTGGCATTTCCATTTGAAATGGAGTGTCGAGAAAGTCGTGGATTGGTTTATCTTCGTAGGGAACTTCTGATGGGAATGGTTTAAAAACTTCCACCAAGTGAGCGGAAAAAGTGTCTGCCTTTTCTTTATTGCTTCGTGCCCATTGATTTGTGGAGGTTCTGATTGGTGGGATTGCCTGTTGAGGTCTTTTGATTTTCCGGGTTGCTTTCCACAGTGAGTATTCTGTTGCCTCAGTTGCTGTCAATCCATTTAGGTAATTTTGAATCTCTTGATTTTTGTTGTCCTTCAGTAAAATCTTTAGTTCCCGGACTGCTCTGTTAAAGTTAGTTCTATCGTCAGGTGCTCGAGATATCTGCCACTTTTTCCTTAGTCTTCGCTTTCCTCTTATAAGTTCTTGAACATGTTTTGGGCAGCAGTTTTCTATTTTTTTATTTGTGTATGTTGGTGTAGCTTCCCACGCTGCTTCTTGTATATTTTTTGTTAGACATTGCACTGCTTCGTCTATTTCGTAGTTTGATTTTAATGGGATGTGTTGGGGGAGCCTAGCAAGTAGTATTTCTTTGAAGAGGACCCAGTCATTTTGCTTATTATGCAATGTTACTGGTTTCGGTTGTTCAGCAATCGAAGCTGAAAGCGTGACTATAATTGGGGAGTGATCCGAGGAGAGCTCCAAACAGGACTCGATGGTAAGGTAGTTATGCGAGATGCCTCCGACAACGCAGAAGTCAAGTACGTCAGGAAGTTTTTCTCTGTCCGTGGGTCAGTAGGTAGGTTGGCCTGTAGAACAGTGACTAAAGTTTTTGTTCTTTATCACTTCGAACAATTGTCGACCTCTCGGGTTGGTTAGTCTTGATCCCCAATGAGTGTGCTTGGCATTAAAGTCTCCGCCCGCAATAAAGCGCCTACCAAGTATTTTGAAATAGTCTATATATTGGCTTTGACTGATATTGCGACCGGGGGGGCACAAATTACTACGCCAGAAATGTTCATATAAATTCAAACGCCAAAGGTTCATGCAACCATCTGCTAACAAAATTGCA
Source organism: Rhagonycha lutea (assembly GCA_958510855.1). Lineage (NCBI taxonomy): Eukaryota > Metazoa > Arthropoda > Insecta > Coleoptera > Cantharidae > Rhagonycha > Rhagonycha lutea. The sequence continues at coordinate 14,919,267 of OY294036.1, read as the reverse complement.
TTCATAGCAACGATTGCATTTAATTAAAATGCACGGGCCGTACTTAAAAAAATTGAAATGGAATGAAAGTAGAACCCGTAACAAATTGCAAAAATTCGTTACAAGATAGATAATATTTTATCCTCAAAATATCTACGCCAAGGTCACAAAACTCAATTTGCAACTTTTGAATTTTGTATTTTTCTTTTGTAAAATGTTGATGACTTTATATTCTTCCAAATTACGATTTTATTTATCGGTTTTAGAAAAATTTTGTAAGATACAATATTAAAAGCCCCATTAAAGGTGGAATACGAAACCTCCTGTGGTTTTTCAAATTTTTCAATAGCTTTTTTTGGAGAGGCAGTTTTAGGCAAAATTAGTGCAAAATTTGCTCTTTAAATTCTAAAATAATTTTTCAAAGGTTTAGCTTTTGATAATTTAAAAGAAAAGTAATTTTTGAAACTTTTAGGAAGATGTACGTCACGTCGTTGCCTGCATCGTTGCCCCCCCCCCCAATTTTTGTTTTGGGGTTAAGTTATTGTCAAAATTTGTCCTTTGTGTGAACTTAAAATTAGCTTCTTTTTTTGTTAGAGCTTCAACCCTCGCACATCGCGAGAAAATCATAAAAACTTGGAGCAGGACTGTAGATATGTCCCGCTCAATTAAAATTTTAAGATAAAATTGGTTTCAAATGTTTAGGGATCTAGACACGTTGACTCCCCCAAGTCGATTATAGGGTAAAATTAAATTTTAAAAAAAAATCAATTCAACCTGATTGTTTCTTGACAGCTTCTACTCAAGCAAGGCAAGACAACAACTTCAACGTGAACACCGATTTAGAATATAAAATTAAAATGATGGAAATAAAAGTTTAAACGAATTTCCATTGATTGGCATCAGTTTCACACAAGAATTCATGATATGAAAGAAAACATGGAGTCTTCAGTCGTACCTCTCCAAACTAAAAATACGGAGTCATTGAGACTCAAACGAAGCTCAAACGTTTGACACCAATTTGATCCCAAAATTTTTGGGGTGGGCCAACTTGTCTACAGTCTCCAACAATTAACAATTAATTATCGTAATCAATTGCTTCCCGAGTACAACAGCAGATAGGTGAAATAATTGTGCACTTTATGATAGCAGCGTAAAATTTGGCGTACTTTTAAACAGCACTCTAATTTAGTACTTTTGGTTATGAAGCTTTCTCAGATTTTAACAAAATTAGTAGCCATTTTTGAAAAGAAAGCGAATATATTGTAGTGATATTTCCTTGTTTAAGAGATCCAGATGGATTGGTAGACAGATAATTGGTAAATTTATGATTTAAGTTCAGTAGTCAGTCGATACGACTAACAAAAAAAAATAAGATTTGCATCAAAAACAAAAACCATCCCATGTAACAATTAATTGCACATGAGACACAATTTGAGTTTATTTGTGAGAAACAGAAATTTTGTAACACCCTGTGACTACTTTTTAAATTTAATAACAGCCGCGATTTTCTGCAAAACATAAGGTTAAAGTGTTAATATCAGTTTGGTGCGCGAGCAATTAACAACGTTGCGTTGCCTGCTAGAGGGACCATTTTTGGTTACCAGCAACAAGATCCCCACCACAAAAGCAAATTTTGAATTTTGGAAAAGGAACGAGAAACACGGCAGTTCCCGGGTGAAGCTCGAGCAGAGAGGAGTTTCTTAGTGGCCTCCAAGCCGAGAGCAGTCTCTTGGTGAAACTCAAAGAGAGAGCGCGTGGAAGTCTCCACGAGAAGAAGGAACTCAATTGCGATTCTTTGGTATAAAAATACCAAAGCATTAATTTACTTAATTAAACCGAAATAAATGAATTTACAAAATTCGAGTATTTGATAAAAGTTGTGTATCGTGAACGTGGCGAATCGGAAATCAACTTCACATTTGGTGACGTTTTTGTATTTGAAATACTGGCAGACGTGTGAAACATTCACAGCTTTGGACAGGTGGAAACAGCTGGCGACCACTGGCACGAGTTTCGACGCATGCATCTGGCAACACACGGAGTTTAGTGGAATGTAACAAATGTGCGATAAGGTACAAAATTTATTTTTTATTTTTAATTAATCTAAATTCTGAATCAACGATTTGTGTTGATTTTAGATTAATTAAAGGATTTCATTGATTTTAATGATTATAATTTGTTCACATGATTACACTGATAATGAAATATCCAAATTTAGCTCCTAAATACAAGGATTTAAATGTAATTTGGATGCTTTAATTATTGCACAAAGATAACACATTGGTTTTAGACAAAATTGTTGTCCGAGTTAATTTGATGCAAATTTTTATTAATTCTTTATGCTACTTAATAAATTATGTCTACAACAAATTGCCCTCTTATTTAATCTACTGAATCCATTGACTCTGAGGAAGAGGAAAACTCTACTCCGATAAAACGTTAGCTTCGAGGGTCTTTCTTTTTTGGGGTGGTTATTCTTAAGGTAAGAATAATCATAACAACTAAATTGGCGCCCAACGTGGGGCTGTAATAGACGAAATTAGGGGTAGTTAGGTAGAAATTTGAAAATAGAAATCAAAAATTTGAAAATTAAAAATTAAAAATTTTTTAATAAAATTGATTCTAATGTGTTAGAGAGAGCGCATTTATTAAAGTTAAAAGGATAGAAACACATAAATTTGTTCAAACTTCGAAGCAAAAGGTCAATAAAATTGCAGCTGCGAAATTTTAACATTGTTATCGAACAAAATAAAAATTTGAGGAACACATGCAGGAAAGTTTCGACATTTCTGAGGTCAGGTAGATAATTTTGAATAAAATAATTTGCACATTTGGTATAAATAAAATTAACAAAATGGGTATAACCTGGGATGATATCATGGCCGCTTTGAATGATAGATTCGAAAACCTTAATAATACACTTGACGCTATGACCTATAACTTTGATTTTGATAATAAACTCGAAGACCCTAAAAATAAAACGGTAGAAAAGAAGAAGCCGGAAGAATTTAAATTAGAAGAAGTTTTATTAAGCGAGGGGGTAGATACCCTGGTGAAAGAAAATGTCACAGGCGACATTGTCATTAAAGAAGTCCTGCAGGAAGAATTTGAGAAATTAAAAGAAAATAAAGTTAATGAAACGGAAGCTAAAATCGATAAAACGGAAGAATTAAAATTAGAAGAAATCGTCAAAGAAAATGAAACGATAAAAGAAGAAGAAGAAAATAATGTCACAGGCGACATTGTCATTAAAAAAGTCCTGGAGGAGGAAATTAAAAATTTCGAAGAAAAACAAGAAGAAATTATCAAGGAAGAGCAAAAAAAAATTTTAAAAGAAGATGAAGAGATCGAAGTTATCGCGAACGAGGGGGTAGCAACCCTGATGAAAGAAGAAGATGTCGCAGGCGACATTGGTAATGAAGTCCTGGAAGTTTTATCAGACAAGGGGGTAGTAACCCAAGAAGAAAAAGTTTTTAAATGTCATACAGGCGACATTGGTTTTAAAAAAGTCCTGATCTTTTCGCGAAGACAAGTTAGAAGAAGAAAATGGAAGAGACTGCAAACCAAAAGAAAATTAAATTGGTTAAAAAAACGAAGCTACCCTAAGAAAAATAAAATTAAAAGTGATATAAAAATAACAGTTAATTCAGGTAAAATGAATGAAAAAGTGGAAAGTGCTCCCAATCCAGGTCCAGGAGGAGATGATGGTTTGGAAGAGGTAATTGCTGACGAAGATGCCATTCCAGCCAATAAAGTGTCATGGTTCTTTCAACTTGGAAGAATTTTTAATAAAAACAAAATTTCGAAAATGAGGAAAATTTTCGGAGGTCTTCAAATAAGGAAGAGGAAAGAGGGGGTAGTGAAGATGCAGGAGGCTTCTTTGGAGAAGTGGGGGTATCGCAGAAGTCGTTGGAAATGCACCGATAAAGACGACCCACCCCAATAAATAAAGAAGTATGGGAAATTGAAAATTTAACGACGACTGCTATGAAAATGGATAGTGTAAATAAACAATAAGTGTAAATAATAGTTAATAAGGACATGTAAGTTTGATATTTAAACGCGAATCGTCACCAAGAGAAGAAGCTCAAATGATCAAGATAATTTAAACAATTAAAATAATTTAATAATTAACAAAAAATTTAAATCAGCGCACGAGAAAATTTTTAAAATAATCACAAAATTAAAATGAGGTGAAATTAATAGCAAATTTTAGAAAACAGATTTTGAAGCAAAGGCAAGTTATAAATTTTTGAAAATTTTGAAGAAAGTTTGGAAAGGAAACAGGTTTTCCACCTGAAAGTTAATGAAAATTATTATGGATGAACAAATTATAACAGTCGACGATAGAGATTTTATAAGCGTATTATGCAATATTTTGATGATTTTGGAGATGTAATTGGTTAATTTGAAAGGATTTGTCGCTATAACGCGAATATTTGAGATTATTATGAGAATTGGATGGATTATTATGAGATAAATTGGATTTAAATTGTTAGGGAGCCACTTCAATTGAATGCTACCCGCTATTAATTTGCGAGATTTGTTGAAATGAGATTATGAAGATTTTAGTATTGATTATGAATTATAGAAAAGTTATAGCGAAGGATTTTAGTACAGTGATATTGGTTAGATTGAAATTATAAGAAAAGTTTTATGCAAGTACGCGAATTGAAATTGTTGATGGTTCATCGAAGGAAAATTTGAAGATAAGAAAAAGTTTTTGAAGAAAATTTAAAGAAGAAAGATTTGCTGAAAGTTTTAAATGAAGTTGGTCGAGTCACCAAGATTTAAGAAGATAGGGGGTAGTTTAATTTTGTGCGCAGGAGCTTTGATAGATTTAAAAATTTTGATTAGAATGATAAGGGTTGGTGACGATAGCGAGATTTTTAATTGAAAAGATGATATTATTTTTAGAAATTTGATTTGAAAGGATTTATTTGAAGTAGGATTAGATGTAAATTTGATTATTAGTAGGAAATTTAAGTGGGTGTGAAATTTTGATAATTTTGGGACACAAATCATGGGCAAACCACAACTTAGATGTTGGAATAAGAATGGAGAAACCCACGTGTTTAGTTAGTTAACGAAGGGGTCTGTCCGAATCGCAACTTTAAGGGAAGATTGCACTCATATAAAATTTTAGGGGATGATTTCACTTACGTGAATCATTAAGGGAGAGTTTGTTTTTGATTTTATTACTGTAGATTTGATATGATTAAGGCTGAAACTTATTGTGAGGTGGATGGTATTCAAAATATCACCTCTATTTTGTGTAAGAAATACCAACAGGCCGCACTTATTTTGGAAAAACGTTTGCTGATGGCATTACTTCCAAGGGGGTAAAGCTGTAGTGATATTTCCTTGTTTAAGAGATCCAGATGGATTGGTAGACAGATAATTGGTAAATTTATGATTTAAGTTCAGTACCCAGTCGATACGACTAACAAAAAAAAATAAGATTTGCATCAAAAACAAAAACCATCCCATGTAACAATTAATTGCACATGAGACACAATTTGAGTTTATTTGTGAGAAACAGAAATTTTGTAACACCCTGTGACTACTTTTTAAATTTAATAACAGCCGCGATTTTCTGCAAAACATAAGGTTAAAGTGTTAATATCAGTTTGGTGCGCGAGCAATTAACAACGTTGCGTTGCCTGCTAGAGGGACCATTTTTGGTTACCAGCAACAAGATCCCCACCACAAAAGCAAATTTTGAATTTTGGAAAAGGAACGAGAAACACGGCAGTTCCCGGGTGAAGCTCGAGCAGAGAGGAGTTTCTTAGTGGCCTCCAAGCCGAGAGCAGTCTCTTGGTGAAACTCAAAGAGAGAGCGCGTGGAAGTCTCCACGAGAAGAAGGAACTCAATTGCGATTCTTTGGTATAAAAAGACCAAAGCATTAATTTACTTAATTAAACCGAAATAAATGAATTTACAAAATTCGAGTATTTGATAAAAGTTGTGTATCGTGAACGTGGCGAATCGGAAATCAACTTCACATTTGGTGACGTTTTTGTATTTGAAATACTGGCAGACGTGTGAAACATTCACAGCTTTGGACAGGTGGAAACAGCTGGCGACCACTGGCACGAGTTTCGACGCATGCATCTGGCAACACACGGAGTTTAGTGGAATGTAACAAATGTGCGATAAGGTACAAAATTTATTTTTTATTTTTAATTAATCTAAATTCTGAATCAACGATTTGTGTTGATTTTAGATTAATTAAAGGATTTCATTGATTTTAATGATTATAATTTGTTCACATGATTACACTGATAATGAAATATCCAAATTTAGCTCCTAAATACAAGGATTTAAATGTAATTTGGATGCTTTAATTATTGCACAAAGATAACACATTGGTTTTAGACAAAATTGTTGTCCGAGTTAATTTGATGCAAATTTTTATTAATTCTTTATGCTACTTAATAAATTATGTCTACAACAAATTGCCCTCTTATTTAATCTACTGAATCCATTGACTCTGAGGAAGAGGAAAACTCTACTCCGATAAAACGTTAGCTTCGAGGGTCTTTCTTTTTTGGGGTGGTTATTCTTAAGGTAAGAATAATCATAACAATATTTTTTAATTAACGTAATTAATTCGTACACGGTGCATCGCTTAAAATTTTTATATCTATAAACTACAAATTTTGTGATGGTGAAAGTTAAACCATTTATTGTTCCAAATTTTGTTATCATTCATTTTACTCGACATACAAATTTTTAAGCGGTATACACTATGAAAAGTTCTAATTGCCCGCCTAGTAAATCCCGGTCATTCACGGTTTAATTTAAGGGTGTGAAATTTTTTGTAACATGTGCTGATTAGCAACGGTACTTTAACCATCAGGGGTATAAAAATCTTAAATTTTAGTTCAGTTGTGATCGATAATTCGTGAAAAATGGCCGGTTGGAAGCAAATGAGCGAATGTGATAAACAAAAAATTTTAGTGTTACATGGTGAAAACAAAAGTTTTACCTACATAAGTAGAATAGTGGGGTACGATAGACGTACAGTGAGTAGATTTTTAAAAAAATATCGCGAATCTGGCAGTACAGCTCGTGTTCCATGTGTAAGGAGGAAGCGCATAACAACTGCATCTCAAGATCGAGTTATACGTAGGATGGCTTTAAAAAATCGCTTCGAATCGATAAGAAAATTAACCCCAAGGATCAGGGAAGACCTTAAAATAAACATCACTGCACCAACTGTCAGTAAACGGTTGGCAGAATTTGGGATAGGTTCATACAAGGCTGCCAAAAAACCATTTTTAACCAAAAAAATGAGGAAAAGCCGTTTGAACTTTTGCAAAAAATATAGAAATTGGACAGCTGATGATTGGAGCCGAGTAATCTTCTCCGATGAATCAAGATTTTTGCTCCATGGTTCAGATGGGAAAAGATACGTGAGGCGATTTAAGAACGAAATATTTAGTAATAAATGCATAATTAAAACAACTCGCAGCCGAGTTGGCATAATGGCATGGGGCTGCTTTTCACATCGTGGATTGGGTAATCTGCACCTAATAAGAGGTACTGTAAATGCCCCAAGGTACATAGAGATACTGGAAAATCATTTAGAACCGTCTGTGAAACATTTGTTTGCTGAAAATGAAGAATGGTTTTTTCAGCAAGACAATGCTCCACCCCACGTTGCAAAATCAGTAAGTAATATCTTTTTAACAAATTTTTTTTGTTTTAATTTGTTAAGTAGGATATAATATATATACATTTTAGTAACAAATTATTGAAAAATATGTAATTGATAACTTCTTAATTTCTCACAGGTGTCAAAGTATTTCCTGGACAACGGTATTCACGTAATCGATTGGCCAGGTAATAGTCCAGACCTTAACCCTATAGAAAATCTTTGGTCAAAAATGAAAGAGTATGTGGTTGAAAAGTCCCCGAAGAATATTGAAGACCTAATAGAAGGGTTAAAATATGTCTGGAATAATGATTTAAAGGACGACTACCTGAAGAATCTATCCAATTCCATGCCTAAACGTCTGGAAGACGTTATTGAGGCCAAGGGTTATCCATTAATTATTAATGTATTAAATATGTTTTAATAAACAATATTTTACTTTAATTTTTATATAAATTGCTTTTTAATAACTTAATATTCAAAAAATTATTTTATTTATTTAGTGCAAAAATTTGCAACAATTTACCTGAAAATCGCACATTAATTTACACGCTTTAATTTTGTAGGTTTTATAATCGCTACTACCATAAAATTTGATTTTCTTATACATATTTTGTCAATCTATTTATAAACAAAACAATTGGTTCCATACTGAGAGAGTAATAAAATTTTTTACGAGTTTAAAGTTCATATAAAAAATAATTTTATAGGCGGGCAATTAGAACTTTTCAATATACTTTCCCCAATAATTGGGGAAAATATGTATATCTGCCAATTTTGTTATGCAAAAACTCTGATGAGTTGGTCTCATATCCAAAAATATTTATTTGCTTGCGATCTAAGAGTATGCCAAATTTCGTGCTTCTATTAATATAATATCAAAAAATGCACAATTCCTCAAAGTAATGTGCACTTATCTGCCTTATAACTTGTAGAATCTATAATATGTATATTTTTAGACTAATTATTTTGAACCGTCATGGAAGCTTATATAAACTTATCCATACGATATTTAAATAAGAATTTATTTTCCTTTTGTGTGTTAGCATAAAAGATTCACACAACGAAGCTTTCATATAAATAGTAATTTAATTTTCTGTTGCAGTGGGCAGATAATTCTGGAAGTACATTACGAACAAATCAACATCGTCTGAAGATGATGCCATCAGTTCAAAATAAACGTAACCTAAGTCGTTTACAATCTAGTCAAAAGACGACCAAAACCTGTGCAGTTTAAAAAACGTGATAAATTTATTTAAAATTCCATTATGAGATACTTTTATTGAGATCAATACTAAATTGCTTTCTCTTCAAAACATCAAAACAGCACTTATTTTATCATTAACCAAAAAAGACATTTTAAAATGCTTCTATAACTATTATAGATTTACATTCCTTATATCCCCATCAACGTCTACAACTGGAAAGCTCCCTAAATGTATCTGAATACACCAATGATTATAGTCCCATCGTGGATCTTCAGGGTAAGTGTGAAAATCTATCTAGCAGTACCAGTCTAATTTAAAGATTCCCTAGTCTGGTTAACGCTTTTAATATTAAAATGTTCGAATAAATATAAATGTATTTGTAGGTATACATACCAGTATAAGCACGTCTCGATTTTTCCTGTGTTCATTTCAATTTTTTACTTTAATAAATAATTTTATACTTTAATTTAAACACAAATTATAGTAATTTGTGAAGCAATTCATGAATTTTATGACCGGTTTAAAGCTAGGGTGTAAAGCTGATGGTAGGAAAACACAGAAAATTGAGTGAATTAATTCATAAATTAATTGGACCGTTTAATACTAGCATTAATTCTGTACTGGATGTTTTGGGATGTTTACATTTAAGTTTACTTTAATGCTATGAAATTTTCGTAGCAATGTCATCATTAGAGACAGGATAGTTAGGCAAAATGCCTTTTTTTAAAAATTGAAATATTTCAGGCAGACCCAATTTAAAATCCGTTTCAGAGCATTTACTATTCAAAAATTCATTTTTTGTTTTGCCTTTTTTGCCTTTTTGGGGGGTTTCCAGTCTTTTTTGCCTTTTTCACCTATTTTGCGGTTGTTTTTGCCTTTTTTGTGCTTTTTGAACCAAAATATTTCTTTTTTGCTTTTTTAAAATTTATTTCTTAATTTTATTTAAAAATTTCTAAATGTTATATTTAATTATAAAAATTTTAAATTTTTAAATTCAAATTCTACTAATCGGTAGAATCCGATTCTTGAAATAATCTGGTTATGCTAGACGTAATTAGTAAAACAACACCTCTTCTCCATTCGATTATGAAGCGCGCGTTATCACATTACTACGATTCGGCGACGTTATGCTTATTTGACGAATTCCAAACTGACTGAGATGTTATTGTTATATTAGCTTTCCAGTGAAGCAGAGAATCGACACTAGGGAAAAAATTTAATGAAAAATTAATATAATGTTTTAGAAAAAAATCCATCGTATAAAATTATACAGGAAATTTCTAAAATACATCAAGGAATTTCGAATGACGATATTGATTTAGAGCTAACTCCAGATCAGATAAGTTCATTGAAATTTGCCCCTAGCACGTCTTGCGATGTGGAGAGATCGTTCTCCACATTCAAACAAATTTTGAGTGACAGGAGAACAAATTTAAGCTGCTGTAGATAATATCGAAAAATTTCTGGTAACCAGTTGGTACAAAAATAAAGAGAATTAATTTGAATTTGTATGATTTTTGTTGAAAAAACGTTTTTGCCTTTTTTGTACCTTTTTGCCTTGTATTTTGCCTTTTTTGCTTGTTTTTAATGCCTTTTTGCCTGCCTTTTTTGAGGTTTTATTTTGCCTAACTATCCTGTCTCTAGTCATCATGCAAGGACTTACAGAGTAATATTTTTAAAATGGGTGAAAATTGCATCTTATTTGATGTACTATGTAAATAACCCAATTTTCTGTGATGTAGCATTTTTAAAATTCGATGTTAACATGAAATTGATTGCCTCAAAAATAATTATCACAATTTTTGGCTATTAAATTTATTGTTTAAATTAATTTAAACGTCTTCTACTTAATCCAAAATGTTGTTGACATTATTCAAAGTAATTTTATTTAGTACCTACTTGATAAGTGCAATCAATTTAGTAGATTAATGCCTGTTTTCACCAACAATTTATTTAATATTTTCCTAGTAAAGAATTACTTAGCTAGGATTCCATAAATTTGATTGGTCAAATTTGACATATGAATTTTTTATGTCAATACTATGTCAAATTTCACCAATCACATTTATGGAATCCTAGCTAAGTAATTCTTTACTAGGAAATTCTTAAATAAATTGTTGGTGAAAACAGGCATAATTTTATTAAATTTGAAAATTTTAATCGTCATAACGAATTTTAAATTATGCATAAGAATAATTTTACTTGTTAGTCAAACTAAAAGCAGATCCAGAAAATAGCGAATTTAATAAATTAGATAGTAAGTACTTAATGTAAATTGTCATAATTATAGTAACTCTGTAAATATTTGTAGAAGTTCTGTACTGTTTATAAGAAAGATGTGTAAATTTAATTAGTAATAAATTAATATAATATACGTGACTGTTTCAAATAGATATTATATATTTAAAATAAATGATTTTGTTACCTACCTAATAAATTATATTGTGAAAAAGGATGTTAAAAGATGTATAATTCCATAATACAATAAAATAAATATGTATGAATATTTTAAATTTATCTTTTATGTATAATAACACTTTTAAGGAAGAAGGGTCAATTTTGAAGTTACAGGGGTAGCTACATCGAATGACTAGTACGGCTAGCCTTCATTTCCAGCTTCAATGTGTCCTAGGTACCAGGTGGGTATAGTAATTACTAAAAAGCTACACTTTTTATACACAATAAAAACAATTTATACTTTCGTAATAGTGAGGCAAATTTGACGGACCCACAATATATTGTCGTATTTCAAAAATGGCCCAGAACAACCGGGATTTATTTTAAATTTTGTAATCGCTTCTAACTCTTAACCAGCTCGATCCCGGAGGTTGATTTTTTGACAACTTCTTATCGACATTATTAATTATAACATAATTATCCTCTATTACTCCATTGTAAAAGGAATAAAATTAGCTAAGGAAAACTTCTTAGCTAGTAGTAAAGTAACAATTTATTTGCCACGGCTAGCTCTTGGGACTTGCAAATAATTATTGAAGTTTTACCATGCCATACCATCAATTGGCCGATTTCAATTTTCTTTTCACTAAACGATAAGATAATTTTACAGCTTTCGTTTTATATAGTGACCAAAAATTTTTAAATTAAATATTTCATTCTTACAACAACAAAAAATACTTTTAACAATAACTCTAGAAATTTTAAGATTGGAAGTGGTTAGGTTGAGGATGAATTAAAAAAATCTCAAATTTCGACACCTTATATCAGGTTTTAATTTCATGTACAAACATTTTTTAACTCTCACAGAGTTTATCATGTCACTGATACTGTAGTCGAATCGTGACCATTAAAAACTTGAAAAAGAAATTCCCAAACGTCGGAGAAAAGTTATGACTTATGATATGACAATCAAATTCATATGGGAAAATAAGAGTTTACGTATAATATTATATTAATTATGTATGGTTTATTCTTTGTATAATTACTTAATAACAGGCTCATTTATTACTTATATGAAATTACTTGAGCAAAAAGGGTTGTTGACCCAATCAAACTGCGAGGGAGTGAATGAGCACACAAACATAAGTCAACAATGATGTATTTTTTATGCCACCTAATGTTTTACAAAATAATAAGATCCTAGATGTCACTATTTCTTTTTAACATTGACATCCACGAAATAACTACAATCTATTCTAATATAATATGGAAATAAATTGACAAAGACATTAGCAAAGCTGAAGCTGACATAATAGTAAGATAAACTAAGGGATTATAGCAACATGGTTACTGGCCCTAGGTCAATAAAGATCACATTATGACACTACTATCATCTATGCTTGACAAAATAACATATTTTGGGGTTATACGCCTCATTGATATTTATTAGATGATATTGTGTTGTATCATTTTTATAAATATTAACCCAGTTTACCATATTACCCACCATATATGGAAAACTTAGTTTGTATCAAGTTATTGAAACATGAATTGAATATTTTCACAAGTTAATAACCCAAAAATGTATTTATATATTTTAATTTCATATTACCTACCTAAACCTCATAAAGAGTAAAAAGCTCTTACAATTCATGAAATCAAAGTTTTCAGACTTTTGCTAATTAGTACCTTACAATTTAAACTTTGACTTTAGTTAGAAAAAATTCTTTAGACAGATTAATTGAACAAGAAAGTAAATATGAAAGGGACATCAATAATCGATTTCCAAATAAATATATTCAAGATTCCGTTTTGTTTTTCTTGCTTTTCTATAATATCTTGTTTGCATCTAATTTAAAAGACGACCGTTTCTTATGTATTTAAAGAAAACATTGAATAGCTGAATCAGCGAATTGTAAAAAATCTTTTTATAAGTCAAAGAAAATAATAGCTATTAAGACTTCTTATTTTTAAAACGATTTGATTAACCTACTAAAAATTAATTTTATAAGATTTGAAACTGAATAATAAGTTAACGAGATCCGAGTTAACCAAGTAGAAAAGAAAGCGAAACCAATTTTTTCTGCCTCGTTCCATCTCATCACTTTCGTTCGATCTCGCATCACGTCCGCAAATTTGATCGTTCTCGTTCATTAAATTATCACGGTTTTACCTACCCCTTACACGTTCGGCATGATTTACCTAATCTATTTTGCAATTCCCTTTCTTTAAAAACACTGTTTTTGTGACAAAACAGCAGAAAAATTCAAAATATTGAATAAAGTAGTTATAGTAAATTTAGGTAACACATTCTTTTTAAATACAATAAATTTATTGTTTCATTATTATGTAGTTATAACTACCTCATTGTAAAAATAAGCTATACCGTAAAACCACAAAATTTTTATTAGCCAATCAAGTTCTGCAAAAAATAATAGCTAACATCAGTATTATGCAAAAGTTGGAAAATAGAAATTATGATGGATGCAGTCATAATTATTTGCAACCGAATTAGATGGAATCATAATCTACACAAGTGGGAGTGTTTTTGTATGCCAAAATGAATTTGTTATAGCGCTCCAAACTCGTAATTGTTTTCTGTACCTCCTCAAGTTTGCGCATTGCTTTACACCAGCTATAAATCTTTGGGTATTTGTCTTCATTAGGCAGGTCTTCCTTGTAGTGAAATTTCACGACTTGCGCCCTTTCTCCCAATGGCCAAATCATGTAGTCCACAATATTTGGAGATTCGCCCCCAAAATACAAACCTGAAATGAAAGGTTCAAAGTCATGGTTATTTTGAAAAATTTCAATTTACAAACCTCTGGTACGCAATTCTTCCTCCAATTTTTCTAAATATGGTTCAATTTTTTCCAAATGCTGATTCAAAGATTGGTTTTCTGGGTTCATAAGGGTTTTGAAAAACAAACCGAATAAACTGTCGCAATAGTTGATGAGTAGCTTGTCTCTTTTGCATTCCTCTTTGTTTTTCGAATACAGCGGCGTTTCTTGATAATTTTGCTCCAAATATTCGCACACGTCAATGCTATCGGTTATCACCTCTGATCCTGTATCCAATACAGGAACTAATTCTGAAATGATGGACTAGAAATTATTGAAACCCCATAATGGAGGAGTTTCATTAATCACAAATTAACCAACCTATTTAGGCTGTGCGACAGACAACGCACAGCCTAAATTGATTGGTCTAGAAGCATGAAATTTCCACATGTGTTTCTTATATGACGTAGGTGAGCACTATGGATTTTAGTGAGGACTTTATGGAAATCTAATCCAAAATGGATTTCTCACCTTTAATCTAATTAATAACGCGCATGAATCGATTAACGAGATTCCCACTATCCCTCCACTCTGTGTCAACATAAAACTTTGATAAAAATGATATACCTATGTATAATTGATTTGTCTCAAAACTACGCCTTAGATTTTTAATCTGTTTTGAAAAAGTATTTAAACTGAGCGTCGTGATTGACGCATTTATTAATGTATGGCTATGCGCTGTTGTCATATCATTTCCCACTTTCAATTACTGTCGATGTGACAATAGGCCAATTCTGATTGGTTCCTAAAATCCTTCTTTTGTGTGATGTCAGCTGTCGGTCGTTTAATAATTTTTTTCTTATGTTGGTTCTCAAAAAAATTTAAAGAAAATTCTGAAGCCTCAATTTGATCTCTACAGTTAATTAAAAAAATATATATAAAACTATCGGTAGATTACCTTTAGGATTCAAAGCAAGGAGCCATTCCGGTTTCCTCTTCATATCCACGTTCACAATATCATGTGGAATTTGTTTTTTTAATAAAACCAAACGCACCCGTTCAGCAAATGGACAAAAATTCATGGAATACAACCTCAACTTGCCCTCAATTTTTGGAGGCTGAGTGCTACCTACAAGTTAATAATAAACATAATCTAATTTTTTACTTCAAACAATTCAAACAAATTATTTTTCCATACCAGTTGATAAATGTTTTAGACTCATTGCACGGCGAGAAGCTTGAAACTGGCAGAATTAGATAAGTTACAACTTAGTAACTAATTAAAATATTACTAACAAGTTAATGATAACACAAAATATAATATTTATATATTTTCAATTTATAAGAGTTCTTAAAGATAAAAAACTTTAGTTACATCACCGAAAATAGATTGAAAATATATTTGATTATTGTTAGTCATTTTTTATCGCAAATAATGTAGTTGGTGGGAGAAAACAAACACCTTTTTTTTACGCAGTAAATTAATTTACTATTATGTAAAAAATAATGCTAATTAGAATTGCAGATTTTAGGAAACTTGAATAAATTGTTAACAAAATAACAACTCAACAAATAATATTATTTAATTTAATAGTATAATGTTAAATTTTACATGGTTCCGTGCAACGGGTCAAGTATCTATAATTTTTGAATATGTTGTAGGAACCAAGGTTCAAATCAAGAAAATCTGATGTGACACAACACATGACTTTCCTATTTAAAAAAATAAAGGTACATAGTAACAAATTAAATATTTTAATTCCCCCTCCTGCTCTAAATTGTCTCTCCGTAGGTGAGGGTCCGCTTAGTTTTCATTGATCCACTGGTAACACCAGTAAACTATTTTCAAGCACCTTCAATGATAAATAAATGAACAATTGCGTTGAAACATTTTATCCCTCTATATTTTAAATAACCATACACTAATCTGACTAACTGACTGATATATCAACGCACAGCCCAAACTACTGGGTCTCGAGATTTGAAATTTTGCACAGAAGTTCCTGTTATAACGTAGGCGACCACTAGATTTTTATCAAAATCCTATCCAAAATTTATCACCTACTATCTAATTAGTGGTGATGCGCGTGAATAAATTAACGAGAATGCCACTATCGACGTCCGTCAAGTTTCCAACACAGCCTAAACCGGTGGGTCTACTGTCTAGAAGCATGAAATTTTCTTTAGAAAAAAAGATATAATATATTAATATGGAATTTATCACCTATTGGATGATATTAAATGGCACTATTTACCAGTATAACAGTAATATGGGTAGTAAATGGCAATATTATTCATAAATTGCAATATTATACAATATAATTTCTTTTAATTTCTCAAACTTTTCATTAGGCGGCAATGTAATTCGCGGTTTACATTAACAAAACGCCACCACACGGAATAATTTCGAAGTTCATTTAGAAAGTATTTTGCTTTGTTTACACAATGAATTTGTTTACATAAATCCATTTAAAACGTATGGTTTGCAGCGCCACCAACGGTAATGTAAAACGCGAATAGAGTCATCTAGATACGTAAATAGTAGCGATCTCGGTTGGCTGCCCTGAGACACCCCGGACTTGAAAGGTTTTAGTAAGTTTAAGTTAAGTAAGTTAAGTTTAAAAGTTTTATAATGGTGCCATGTTACTGGGAATAGTCCAGTCCTAAACAAACATTAAATATTGTTGCCAAAATCGATATAGTTTTTCTGTTAGACTTTCTAATACAATGTTAGGAATCAAACATGCCGGTTTCAAATTATTTACTGATTGTTGTAAAAGACTTTCAATGTCGATGTGCAAAAATGACTGACGTGCACTGTAGTGAAAAATGATATATATAGGTATTCTCAATTTATAATTCAGGGGAAGCATCTGTTTCCTAACCTCTTCCTTTAATTAATCAAAAGCCGCACATTGGATCAACATCTTACCGCGTAATTAAAGTTTTGTTACTTTTTCAATTTTATTTAGTTTCGTAGTTTCAAAAATGTTTTGCTATTAATTCTCTTACTAAATCGAAATTTAAACTTTAAAAAAATCTTATTCAACCGTCCTTCGAAATTCTATTAATTCATAACAATCAACATTGCTGAGTTTCTAGATATGAGAAGAATTAATATTTTGATCTAAATATCCTATATAACAAAACCCACCGACGCAATAAGCGAGCTTATAGCCCGGCTTCCTTAAATTTCTTTTCAATGGTAATTTATTTATTCACTTGGTCGATTATGCGGGTAGACAAAATTCAAATTCTACTAAATAAGCGCCGTAAATTTTATTGAAGAAGAATTTTTGTAATAAATTTTAATTATTTTAATACAGTATTGCGTTGTTTACGACTCCCATAAAATTATAATAGATTATTATAAATGACAGCTGAGAAATATAACCATAAAGAATATTTAACATTTAGTGAACATAACCTAAAAACATCTTAAAGGTGAGTAAAGCGGCGTTCACAAGAAGTGGGGTCTTGCCTTGCTTCGGTAGAAAGCCGGCAAGCGCCAATTAGACTTAAGTATTTGCTTCTATCCTTTTCTATGATTAGAAAATCGTTCATTTTGATTGGCTCTTGCTAGCTTTAGGCTTTCCCTTTCACTTCATTGTGAACGCCGCTTTAGGTTATAAAATTCCTACGGTGCTTTTAGAAAAGGTCAGAGTTAATCGGCGGGATGGCATTCGCTAACTTTAAAGAAAAATAAGGCGTAACTAGAAATTGTTAGTAATAAAAACAACAATCAGCAGTAACAACAAACTTTTAACAATTTCTTTTTTATTGTTTAAATATTAAATTATAAAGGAAAAGGTTATTTTCGTTTCGGAATAACTTGGCCGTTCTCACCCGTCAGCTTTACTTCAAGTATGATATTAAGCTGCGGTGTTAAAAAAGCTTTCTTGTTATTTACACTGTCGAGGTTCTTAGTAATTGATTGTTATTTCTTCACGATAGCCATTAACATAAGAGAAATTTTAAACAAAAATGTCATTTTATCAGATTTTTCTAAATTAAAATTTTTAAATTTAAATTTCTGGTAAATTCATATAAATTGGGATTGCAAGGAGAGATTTTGTGAGTTGCATCCATTTTTCACTCTCGCGGAAAGTTGGCTTGTTCTGTTGGTTTTGATTTGAAAAACAGGAAGGACTCTCTCTATTCCTCCAGTTGCAGGGATGTGAGGACTATAATCTTTTTTCATGAAGATAAATGTGGAGCAGTAGTTCCACGAGACAAACTTCCTCTTGTACTTACTCTGAGTTTCAAATTTGCAAAATTTTAGTTACAACAGAGAAAGACATATGTATGGACTGCATGCCTAATGATTATGTGTTCCTATAGGAAGCGATGTGTGGCTTGAGAAGACAATTTTTTAACTGGCAGCTGTACTTCCAAAATGAAGTAATTTAGAAAAGAGAAACATTTCCAATAAAGTGAGGATGCATGCATTTTATGTAAAATTAGTGAGATTTGGTTGTTTGACAAAATGAAAGAATTAATTAGAGAAAATGTGACCTGTACAAATCCATAAGCAAGAGAAGATGAATTGATTGCAATATCTTTCATCGCGAAAACGTTTTGATAAATATTATTGAAAACACCTGTTGTCGACGATCTTATCAATGGCTATATGGACACTAAATGGCATGTATTCATATTCTAAATGCTGAGTGAAAGTTCCAGAAAAGAAAGTAGAGATCTAGAAGGAAGAGATATCTTAATTACACAAAATGTTATGAAACCGGCTTCTGTGTATAACAAAATCTGGAGTGTCTCCAAGGAAGCTCAAAGTGTTTTGGTCATGTGAACAAGACATATAAGAGAAGAATTAAGGCCGTCTTCTGGTTTAAATGCATAAATTATGGCGATATGTCGAGCTCAATAAAAACAAAACAAAAAATATTTTTACCATTCAGATTTTTACAACATATTTGTTGATATTTTGAGAATATATAGGTACAAAAAAAATTTTGAAGAAAAAAAATGAAAATTAAATAAGTTATAAGTTGGTAAAGTTGAGGGTAAAAAATAGAGAGTGTGGTGGTTGACATGATTGCAACCCTTCTGGTAATCGGAAATAAAATTTAAAAAAAGATTCTTAATTAGTAATAATGTCGTTATAGCCCCTACCAAAGAGAAAACGGAAAAAAAATTTCGCAAATTGGCGGCTGTCTGAAGAAAAAACTTTATTTTTTGACTGTTTTTTTTCACAATTTTTAATTTTTCAAAATAGTAAAACTAATTATTATTTTGTTATGATACAAAAGTGGTAGGGATGATAGACAGTAAGTTATATGTTGAAGGTTGGTACAACATTTGAAGTAAATCGGTCAAATAGAACTTGAGATATCATGTCAACCATGTTGAAAAATGTAGTTTTGAGAAAAATTCGATTAAAGTTTTGAGCAAAAGTTTCAACCAGTAAAACAAATAATTTTGATACAAAAATGGTAGGGGCGATAGATAATTATATATTGAAGGTTGTTATAAAATTTGAAATAGTACTTGAGATATTATGTCAACCATGTTGAAAAAATAGGTAGAATTTTTTAGTATATTGCGCTGAAGTAATCCCCAAATTGGGCTGGTCTTTACACTTAAAACCAAAATATCAATACAATTTACTCTCACAATTTAATTTTTCTGTCCAAAAACAATAAAACTAAACGTGTTTTTCCCAATAAATGGGGAGGAAAATTCTCCTCCCTGTTCCTACATTAGGAACAAGATTGACAATTGATGAATGAAACGAGAAGATGTCACTTGACAATTTTCGACCGTCACAAATAACTAAGCTCCTAAAATAATATAAGTAACTAATTTTGAATCGGCGCCAAACAAACCGTACGAAGAGTGCATTTTTGGAACGTTATTGTTTATCGGTGGAGATTTCACGTTGCATTTTTTTATGTTGGATTATTTGATCTTCATTGATTGTTTGTTTGGCATTGACTCAAAATTAGTTACTTTATATTAGTTTAGAAGCTTAGTTATTCAGACTAAAAAACTATATTATTTATTTTATGCTTTTCAGTTTATTTTTTATAATTTACCTTTTTAAAATACTTTTTCCTACCTACCTTACTTGAACCCTATTTTTCTACCCTTAGGGGTGAAATTTTTATGAGATTTAAATTCAAATTTAAATGAGACCAACTTCGAAGTATACTCTATCCAATAAATAAATAAAAAAGAATCATCAAAATCGGACTACTCTGTAATAATTATGCGTGGTCATATAACTTTAATTTTTTTTCCTACCCTTTAGGGGTAGAATTTTATTTTCAAATTTAAATAAGACCAACTTTGAGGTATACCCTATGCAATAAAAAAAGAATCATTAAAATCGGACTACTCTGTAAAAAGTTATAGTACATAAGAAAAATAAGTAAATAAAAAAAATTATATTGTCATGTCCAAAAATCGTTGAAAATTGTTTAATTTAATTTTTCAAAAAATCAAGGTAGTTAAAAGTTAAAATTTCTATTATTTATAGAAAATCGAGGTAGTGGGAAGTTAATTTAGTTTAATATAATAAAAATCGAGGTAGTGGGAAGTTGAGACAATAAATTATTAATAAACAGTAGTATTGGTTTTTGATGAGCGAGGTTGAGTTTTATTTTTGTATGAATAAAGTGTAAAAAGTTAATAATAAATAGTAGAAAATTATATGACAATAAAAATATAGTACGTGTCAACTTGAGAACTTTTTTTTTTTCGTCTGTTGAAAAATAGAAAATGTAAAAAATTTTAGAAACTGATTTCGAATGGGGGTATATTTTTTTCATAAATTCCTGTCGTTTTTAATTCAAGAAAGGTAGAAAAGAGCCCCGAATTTATACTGCAGGTGGACCCCCAGTTTCCTAATTATGTTTTGAAGTTTGGATTAGTATTTTAATATTTATTTGCCACACCTTGTATATAAATCGATGGTGCTGCCTGAAACTGATTGGACTGTCTCTGTCTGCTACTGTCATAATTCCGTTTGTTGAATGAAATTTTTTTGTTATCAATATTTAACAATAAGAGAATACAAAATGAGTTCTGGTTTTTTAACCGAGTCTGAAATTGAAGAGGCTAGACAGAAAAGACAGGAAGAATGGGAAAGGGTCCGCAAGCCCGACGATCCTTTAGGTTAGTTTTCTAGTGCTTGTTTTGTTTTTATATTTAAATTGTCAGTAAAGTAAAATTCATGAGACTTATGGAACGAAAACTTTGCAGAGGCACCCGAATTACCTTACGATTCAAGAAGTCTCTATGACAGATTGCAGGAGCAGAAACAAAAGAAGGATCTGGAATATGAAGAATCGCACAAGCTCAGTAAGTTTATTAAGCCGACAGTCTCATTTTCGGGGTCTCTCACGTTTGTACTTTTGGTATTGTAGAAAATATGATAAAGGGTTTGGATGATGACGAAGTAGATTTTTTGGAACTTGTCGATAGAACAAAATTAGCTGCAGATCGGAAACAGACTCTTGAGGAAGAAATTGAATTGAATGATTATCGTAATCGCGTTGCCACTTTACAAAAGCAATCGCAGGATTTAAAATTGCAGTCAGAATTATTGGTAAATAAACCCAAACCGCCTGCCAGCAATAGGCCCTCTCAAACCAAGTTACTCAAGGGTGTTATTATCAATAAAAGTGAAACCAAAAAGAGGAAGCTTAGTGAATGTCAGGATAAAATGGAAGAGGTTAATAATCAAAAGAAAGTTAAAACTGTTTCAGAAGTATCAAATGGTAAGGATGAAAATAAGCATTTGGGAGATTTTAAAAGTTCGAATAGTAAAGGTCAACTTGTGGAACAGCAAAATAATGTCAATTTAAAAGTAAATAATACACCATCTGCACTAGTTTGTGTTGGAATTTTACCAGGTTTGGGTAATTATCAGGAGTCGAGTTCAGAGGAATGCAGTTCCGATTCTGAACCGGATGTTCCATTAGATTTGCTGGGTAGGAAGATAGTGAAAAAAGATAAAGACACGTAAGAATCTGTTAAATTTTTATGGTAGCAAATACATTGGAAACCGATAGAAGCTTTTACTTACCTATAATTTTAAAGTGGCAAAAAGTAAAAGTTTGTTAACCTTTCAGTCAAACTAATGTTAATCTTTATGAATCGAAAATTTGGAAACAATTTTGAAATTTTATTTAATTTCTGCATTTTTGCCTCATTTTGGCCAGATATTGGAGTTTTATTATTTTAAATTTTCTCCATTGTTTTTGTGATGGTTTTAAAATCATTACAATTGAAAAATTTGCTCAATAGTTGAACCTGTAGTATTTTTACCAGAAAACTTTCATTTTGTGTTAAAAGAAAACCTCAAGAACTTGCACTTCTGATCCTTTGTTTCTTGACTGATGGCAGTTTTCAAACTTACTTGTCTTTGATGTACTTTAGCATCTAATATGTGTGTAGTATTTATTCTTTTTTGAAGATATTTTACTTTTTGTTATTTTAAATCGATAAGAAGTTTGTGTTAAGGGAGAAAGAATTTTTTTAAATTTTGTGCGTGAATAAACATTCTATTTTTGAAAGAATTGGTTTTATTTTAATAATTCAGTTTAAACAGGTAATTTACAGATAAATTGGAATGTAATTTATGTTGCTTTTTAATTTTTATGATTTAACTTAACAGAAATGATGCTTTTGTAGGAAAAGTTTGTCAGTTGAAAGGCGGAAGAATAGTTTCTATTCACGAAATATTAGAGAACTATCTAATTCTTGTGATTCTATTATTTATGATTAAATTTTTAAGTATCTAATGTAAATAATTTATATAAGTAAATAAACCTTTTGTGTATCTATCACTATTTTTTAATCAAATTTTTCTGTATGGAGTGAATCATTAGTACAAATTGATTTTTAGCTAAAAATATACTGATACCAAGCAAATCTGTGGGCTTAAAGATTCCGTTTTTGGAGTCGTGTGGGCTACAGGGATATTTTTACCAAGTGAGCAGGCTTAGGAGATCCCGATTTTCAAATGTGACCTTAAACGTCCTGGTTTTCCAGCCTGAATATTATAAACTTATGGGTGGACGGAGCTAAACTTATGGCAACAGCTAATACAATACTCTCATATTATTTTTACAATTTTTTGTCTTGTTTAGCCCTAATTTTGAATGATTTGCAAAATGTAGTGTTTATATTATTTGTAATTTACACCCTCAACTACCACATTTTCAATAGAAAATTTTTAAAATCCGTTTCAGAGTTATCCTACTCGCCCCCAATTTTTGTAGGGAATTTCATTCGCATAAATATTGAAGTCCGCATTGTAGAAATAATATAAAAATTATTGTTTCTCATATATTTACTCTTGCAACCTTGAACTTCGTGTGTGTCATGTTCTATGGTCATGTTTAAATGCTTTTATTTAACTTGATATGAGCGTGGCGTTGTATATGTGCACGGATCCAGAGGGGGGCGATGCGCCCCTTTGGAAAAATATAGAGGAAGTTACCAATTTTTGTATTTTTCTTTTAAATCTATGGAATCACCCCCCCCCCTGTTGAAAAACTTGCTGGTTTCGCCCATGACACGGATTTCTTTGAGAAATGAAATGACAGAATCCACATTAAGTAATGAAATGGGCCCTGAATTCCAGGGCCAAAAAAGTCTTCAATCTGGAAAAAGCAATAGAAATTTTAAGAAAAAAGGGGTCAAATTTTCCAGGCTATGAACGCTTCCCAGCACGCGCCTGTTTTGAGGCAAAAGAAGGAAGAATATTTTAATAAAGCAAAAACGCAATTTAGGAAATTCTATGTAAATCCATTGATTACAAAATTTTGAAAAACACCGACCGCGGACAATCGTCTATATATGGTAAAGGTTGGTAACTTCGTACATTTTCTTCGGTTGGTAATGTCAAAGATGTAAAAAGGCAGTTAACCTTTGAATGTTAACACTTGATTTATATTTTTTTAGATTTAAAATCGGAGAAATATGTTTTAAACAATAATCTTCAATACTTTTTAATGTAAGTAGCAATTTTATATTTCTTGTAATGTAATAAATTGTTCGCAATGTCATCATTTTTTGAAGACGTAATAATAATGATGGAATTTTGTTAAGATCTTACGAACTTTTAAAAGTAATGATATTAGAAAACTTATTGAATCTATTTGTTTACAACCACTAACAAGGGGTAGTAGCTGGTAATCCTAGAAAACATTATTTTTGGTTAATTAACCTCAAAAATTTGCAATATTTTTGTTATTGAAGAAAGAGAGATAAATGGGGTGATCAGCACAAGAGTGAATCAAGTTTACTTTTGTAATTTTTAGAGTTGTTATGGATCCTTGTGCAAAAGTAAATCAAGTCACATTTTATTCATTTTGGTATCATTATGTTAGCTATTTTGCTTTCTATTGTAATAAACACATTTTTATTAATGTTTTGCCAAAAAAAATAAAGCAACACAAATTTTTTAAGTTTTATGCCCTATTTAGACGATTTTAGTCTTCCCTTAAATAAAAGAAATAGCTTAAGGGGGGTCGTTTCATGTACAAAGTAATCAATTTGTTGGATTTTAAACAAGTAAAACAAATCTTTCTGACATTTTTATTGCAGAATAGCAAATGTCAAAGATTGCGGCGTCAGACTTGGAAATTAGTGGGCACAATTGTATTCTTTTCGGCGATGATTACGGACAAACGCGTGCGCTAATTGACTTAAAATTTCGCACACTAGTTTGAAGAAACGGTCTAAAGAACTGACCAGATTTTGGTTGACATCCCTCCGCTGAAACCTCTGTTATTTTAGTTCCTTTTTGATTGACGCATACGAATGGATTAACGAGATTCCATTTGCCTTAAAAGTTTCTTTTAAAAAATGACGAATTATTGTATGGTCATTCGTAACACCT
Organism: Rhagonycha lutea; assembly: GCA_958510855.1. Taxonomy (NCBI): domain Eukaryota; kingdom Metazoa; phylum Arthropoda; class Insecta; order Coleoptera; family Cantharidae; genus Rhagonycha; species Rhagonycha lutea. Next base: position 14,894,372 of record OY294036.1, on the reverse strand, counting down.
ACAGATAAAATGTCTTAACGCTATTGTTTATCTGGAAGTGTTTGAAAATCTTTCGTACGATTTCTACCAACAACAGACCGGCAATCAGTGGCGGTGATATGAGTAAGCGAATGTAAGCTATGCTTAGGTGCCCAGGATCATAAGGGGCCCTACCGCCAACCACCCAAAAAGAAATAGACAATACTCAATACCCAATAGCAAAAATCCAAAAATTTAAATCAAAAATCGCTCCGAAACCAAATCATCGGAAATTAAAGACAACTTTTGGTTTAGAATTTTTTCATTATTTTTCCTGGCTTTACTAGGTTGTAATCAATAGTTTTATGCAGTTGCAGAATATTTGAATAAACTTTATTTTTTATCCAAAAATTTAAATCAAAAATCGCTCCGAAACCAAATCATCGGAAATTAAAGACAACTTTTGGTTTAAAATTTTTTCATTATTTTTCCTGGCTTTACTAGGTTGTAATCAATAGTTTTATGCAGTTGCAGAATATTTGAATAAACTTTATTTTTTATCCAAAAATTTAAATCAAAAATCGCTCCGAAACCAAATCATCGGAAATTAAAGACAACTTTTGGTTTAGAATTTTTTCATTATTTTTCCTGGCTTTACTAGGTTGTAATCAATAGTTTTATGCAGTTGCAGAATATTTGAATAAACTTTATTTTTTATCCAAAAATTTAAATCAAAAATCGCTCCGAAACCAAATCATCGGAAATTAAAGACAACTTTTGGTTTAAAATTTTTTCATTATTTTTCCTGGCTTTACTAGGTTGTAATCAATAGTTTTATGCAGTTGCAGAATATTTGAATAAACTTTATTTTTTATCCAAAAATTTAAATCAAAAATCGCTCCGAAACCAAATCATCGGAAATTAAAGACAACTTTTGGTTTAGAATTTTTTCATTATTTTTCCTGGCTTTACTAGGTTGTAATCAATAGTTTTATGCAGTTGCAGAATATTTGAATAAACTTTATTTTTTATCCAAAAATTTAAATCAAAAATCGCTCCGAAACCAAATCATCGGAAATTAAAGACAACTTTTGGTTTAAAATTTTTTCATTATTTTTCCTGACTTTACTAGGTTGTAATCAATAGTTTTATGCAGTTGCAGAATATTTGAATAAACTTTATTTTTTATCCAAAAATTTAAATCAAAAATCGCTCCGAAACCAAATCATCGGAAATTAAAGACAACTTTTGGTTTAAAATTTTTTCATTATTTTTCCTGGCTTTACTAGGTTGTAATCAATAGTTTTATGCAGTTACAGAATATTTGAACAAACTTTATTTTTTATCCAAAACTAAATCAAAAATCGCTCCGAAAACAAATCATATTGGAAATTAACGACAACTTTTGGTTTAGAATTTTTTCATTATTTTTCCTGGCTTTACTAGGTTGTAATCAATAGTTTTATGCATTTGCAGAATATTTGAACAAACTTTATTTTTTATCCAAAAATCAAAAATCGCTTCGAAAACAAATCATCGGAAATTAAAGACAACTTTTAGTTTAGAATTTTTTCATTATTTTTCCTGGTTTAATAGGTTGTAATCAATAGTTTTATGCAGTTGCAGAATATTTGAATAAACTTTATTTTTTATCCAAAAATTTAAATCAAAAATCGCTCCGAAACCAAATCATCGGAAATTAAAGACAACTTTTGGTTTAGAATTTTTTCATTATTTTTCCTAGCTTTACTAGGTTGTAATCAATAGTTTTATGCAGTTGCAGAATATTTGAACGAACTATATTTTTTATCCAAAAATTTAAATGAAAAATCGCCCCGAAACCAAATCATTGGAAATTAAAGACAACTTTTGGTTTAGAATTTTTTCATTATTTTTCCTGGCTTTACTAGGTTGTAATCAATAATTTTATGCAGTTGCAGAATATTTGAACAAACTTTATTTTTTATCCAATTTAAATCAAAAATCGCTCCGAAACCAAATCATCGGAAATTAAAGACAACTTTTGGTTTAGAATTTTTTCATTATTTTTCCTCGCTTTACTAGGTTGCAATCAATAGTTTTATGCAGTTGCAGAATATTTGAACAAACTTTATTTTTTATCCAAAAATCAAAAATCGTTTCGAAAACAAATCATCAGAAACTAAAGACAACTTTTGGTTTTGAATTTTTTCATTATTTTTCCTGGTTTTACTAGGTTGTAATCAATAGTTTTATGCAGTTGCAGAATATTTGAACAAACTTTATTTTTTATCCAAAAATTTAAATCAAAAATCGCTCCGAAAACAAATCATCGGAAATTAAAGACAACTTTTGGTTTAGAATTTTTACCTTATTTTTCCTTTACTAGGTTAGAAGTAGAAAACTTACAAACTTTTTTTTTTTAGAGGCCCGTTATGTATATTTGCTTACGGGCCCTAGCTACTCTTGCACCGCCGCTGCCGGCAATGGAGGGAGGGGGAATTAAAAATTTAATTTGTTATTATTTAACCTGATAAATTAGAAAGTCTGGGTGAAGGAAGAACTTAATTCTGCCCGTCTCTCTGGTCCTCCAGGTTGGGGGTTCTTCGTCTAAAAAATGTAAAATGCTAACAAATCCAACGCCAATTCGACGAGGTTGGTAGTTGGGCATCGAACAACATAACAAGACGTTTCAAACCGACTGTATAGTAAATGGGAAAATCATTATGTTGTGCACATGAGACTTTTTTTGCTTTCATTGCACCTTAGAATATATAGCTAAGGAAGGACTACTTGCATAATTCCATGTGCATAAAAAGCGAGACAAAAATCGTGGGTAGAAGCTCCGCCCAGGACACTAACTTCTAACTCGATGACTCATAATTATTATATTTTAAATTGTTATAATGATTTGTTGTAGTGTTTGTGGGACTTCTAAGGCCAAGAAAAATGTTAAAAATGGTATAACTTGGCATACGTAAGTACTTAGAGTTATGTAAATAATTTTATAACAAAAATATAAATTTGTGAGGTTATTACCACAATGTGCTTAAATCATAGGCGTACAGTGATTCTATATATTTACATTAAATATCGTTTTTATAATTTAGATTTCCAAAAAAATGAGATGAGAAAGATTATTTTTGGTTAAAAAAAATGAAAATGCCGTAATATTGGTCTCCAACTCCATCGTCACGCTTGTGTTCAAAACATTTTACTGACGAACTTTGCCAATATTTTTATGCTACGCCACTGACAAAGCCGCCATAGGACACCACTTTTACCCGCATTTTGTATTCAAGTAGTCCTTCCTTAGCTATATATTCTAAGCATTGCACTATAAACATTATTTAACTTTATAAAATCGTGAATTTTTTAGATTCATCGACGATAGAATTTTATTGTCTCCCTGAATCCACAAAGTGCACTGTAACCATAGTAATACCATGGTAGTATCATAGTATAATTCTTCAGGGTTGCCACAGATACACTTTATTCACTTTTTAAAGTCACCTTTTTCATTTCTTTTTATTACAATTTCACTTATAAAACTTAAATTTTCTGCTAAATTTAAAAATTCGAAATTTTAAAAATTGTCAACGCATGTTGCTCGGAGCAAATGTAGGCGAGGGAATCGACAAGGTAAATTATTAAAAAAAGGGTTAAAAAAGGTCATCCGAATAAATTTTCCGGGAAAAAATGAAATGGAGAAAAGGGCAAAAAGTCATTCGTGCGGAAATTTTGTTTGCAGGAAAGGAATTTCTTAAATTCATTCATGCGCGTCAGTACTTTCGTACTTGTACTCTTTTTTTCCTAAAAAAAATTATGACCACCATAATTACATGTATATAATATAAGATTTAAAAAAAGTGTAAATGAAAATATTTTTGCACTTTGGAAAATTATGAAGTTTCTACACCGTGTATTATACTGTTCCAACCAGCCGAGAAACCGTACAATGTACGGTCACGTGGCGTGAGCGTTACCGTATATTGTACGGTTTCTCAGCTGGTTGGAACAAACCTCTTATTTCACTGTAGGTTTTCAATTATCAACTCACGTTGGATTTGGATTTTAATTCCTTTAGGAAGTTTATATTTTTATTTCAAAGTAAGTGTGTTTCATTTTGACTTGAAATTATTCCAAATTTTAAATTTCCCATTTTTTAGTTTATTCACCTTTTTTTGTTTTCTGACGAATTATTACTTGCTATTAGACTTAAGTTATGTAGGTAATATAATTTAAATGTAAATTTTTAAAATTTTATTTCAGTAAATTATAACGTCAACCAATGTACCAATGATATAAATAATACTACTAATGTTCGTATTAATAGTCGCGGATTGATCCGAGATTCAGGATTGACCCTCGGTTAGACCGTAACCGGGTAACGAGATAGAGAGAGAGGGTTAATTCTGAATCTCGGATCAATCCGCGACTATTAATACGAACATAACTAATCCTAATGCCCGGTTTAATAAATTTTTAACAAATAGAAGTCATCCATCCGTTAATTTTACCCAAAGTTTTATGAAATTGCGGGGGTAGGTGCAGCTTGACTACCATAAAATCTGCTAGTATTTTTTTTTACTTCAATAATTATTATAAACAGACCTTGCAAACTGACGACGCCACGTCATCATTAGAGAGCGCATTTATATGCACATAATAATTGAGGTAACACCCCATAAACAATTCTTCTTCAACGTAGTTTAAGCCGTGTTATTACCAACATCTGCGTCGTTTCCTTGGCATTGTTACTTCTGTGAGCATATACATATCTTACATCCATTAGGTATCTTGCTAGACTTGCCTTCAGATGTCCCATATATCCTGGTTTTTTATGTTAATGGTGGCAATTCACTAACCCAGGGGACCACCGGCTTAACCTGTCTTCCGAAGCACGGAGACTAGTCATAAGAAAGTTTGACTCTCCCCAGGGTTGAACCCGGTGCCCTGCATTCGCATCCAACTGCCTCTGGCCAGGATGCCAATGACCGCATCTTAAACAATTGGTTAAGAAAAATTTGTTACCAATAGAAAACGTTTATTAGCGCTAATAAATTTTTCTTAACCAATTGTTTATGGGGTGTTACCTTAAGACCGGTCTGTTGTGCAAATAAATCCGCTCTCTAGTCATCATCAATGGGTACAAATATTAGTAGGTAGCGAAACCAGCCTTAAAATATTATTAAAGTATTTACAGGTGTTTGTAGTTTGTTACTTACTTTAATTACTCTTTTGCAGTTCAAAATTTTTATTGCGTACCTACTTGAAATTATCAATGCTAAAATGGATACACCAATTGAATGTCCTCCTGTAAAAAAAGTTAAAGAAAATGAAGGCCAAGAGATGGCGAGGCGCTTGATGCAAATATTTCCGGAGGCCTGTCCTGACTATTTACGAGAATTATGCAGTCGTCATGTAAATCATAATATTGAAGTCATAATTTCACATCTTCTAGACAGTAAGTACACCAATTTCTTTATTTTCTGTTTATTAATTGTTGACACTATAGTTGAGTATCCGAAACGTCAAGTGATTGTAACTGAACCGGTCAAGTTAAATTTGGAAGAGCAATTAGAATTGGTTAAACAAATTCTACCTGACGCTGATCCAGATTACCTTTTCAGGAAATGTGATGAGTTGATAGATAAGGAAGATGAATTAAAAAAATTTATCGATGACGCCATTGTGCATCATAATTATCCAACTAAAGCAGATTATTTGAGGTATAGTGAATAATTTTTAAGATGAATTTTGCCAGCCTTCCACCCCTGATTTTGAATTCAAAGTGGCTTGCATCTTTTATAACTTTTTTATGTTACTTTACTAGATTTATTTTATAAAAATGTACCAAAGGGGGGAGGGACGAAATGCTGACCCTATTTCAAAGTTTAGATCCAAATTGTTTGTAAAGTGATCACAAAGGAAGATGAGAGGGTGTAGACAAAATCCGGCGCAGTAGACATCGCGTGACAACCAATTCCACCAATTGACACCAACATAAACAAGATTGTACGAGTTTTGGTTTCTAAGCATTAGCTCCACCCTCTCATCTTCTTTTGCGACCACTTTACATCTCTTTTATTTTTCAGATATTTAAAAAAGTTTTTATGGCCTGGGCGCAATGCTAGTATGCCTCCCGCTCAGAATTTGTACCCATTTATGTGCTCTTCTCTTTTTGGAGATTAACGAAATTTTCAGTTGATGTTTGGAACAAATAAATCTTGAGATTAACAATATAATTTATTAATTGAAATGTAATTAATGTAAATTAATGTTTATTATTTAAATAATAATTAAATATTTTTTTAAAAAGACATTAAATAATTAATGTCTATTCGTGTTTTACATTACTGTTGATGGCGCCACCATCACTAACAACCATACGTCCAGAATGAAGTTTTAAATTATTCCGTGTGGTGGCGTTTTGTTAATGTAAAACGCGAATATCTATGGTACCGTAAAATGGGGTGAATCACAACAAAAGTTTGGGAAGGCACAAATAATTTTTCTGTACTGCAATATTGAATATTTGAGGAATATTGAATAACAATATGAAGGGTCCACTGGAAGAACGATGAGGGTCACATTTTTAAATAGTCGAGTAAAACGAGGTTTAAAGTTTCACAACTCTTCAAAACACGTAACATTACATTATGCTGCCTATTTTCAACCGCAGTTTTTAGTGGAATTTCATTGTTTGTTTCCTGTGAGGATTGGTATGTTCATAGCTTATGTTACAAGCTAAGAGATTCCGATAAAATATCGATTTTGAAAAAAATGGAGTCTCATCGTTCTTCCAGTGGACCCTTCATATGTTATTGACATAACAGATTACTCAAATATTCAACGTTGCAGTACAGAAAAATTATTTGTGCCTTCCCAAACTTTTGTTGTGATTCACCTGCCTGTGTGATTCACCCCATTTTACGGTATGTCTCATGAGATCTCGAGTATGACTAAATTAGTTTTATCTCTAGTAACTCGAAAACGATAAATTATATCAAAAATATTTCAACCAAAAAAATATTTGTCTTTTTGAGCTAAACACTTTTGGCTTCTTGAACATTTTTTATATCTTTCACCATTTTCGAGTTATTGCAAAAACCTTCATTGACCTCTCATGAAATCCACCATGAAATCAAAAGAGATACAAACCAAAATTAAATTAGATACAAACGGTTTGGACTATTTTGAATACAAAATTATGTCTTCATTATGTCTTCATCATTTGGGCCTCTCGCCCAAATGTATGTCATCAAAACAAAAGAAGTGCAAAACTACTTCAAATTCAAAATAGAGGGGGGGGGACTGCAAACAACTCAATATTTAAGAAATTAATTAATATTGGTGGTATTGTAGACTGCAAAAGGTTGGTTCTCAGCAAAAGCAATATACGTCCGATTTTAAAGTAGAGAATTTTTTACAAGTAATTCCAAACCCGATGGAACATTTTAAGAATAGAGTTGACCAACAACCACTCAATCACATCAGCCAACATTATAAATATTGTTTTTTACGTAACGTTTTTCGTAACATATCGATTGCAAGTATAAGGGATACAATGAATAGACACAAGAATCTTGTAGAAATATGTACAGTATTGCAAAAAGGTGGCTCATCTGTAAAATTTCTTAAAACCCAACGGAAACTTTTGGCAATGCCTTCGCCTGTACAGGATATTCCATTGTTGCAGGAAGTACGTTTTCCCATAACAATTCATATTTACATTTTTGAATCAAATATTTCTTATTTTACTAGATTGCATATATTGAACATTACAATGAAATTGTCGAGTATATGATGAACAAAAAAAATGAAGACAAGAAAATTCGATTGGAAGCTAAAGCAAACGGTTTGTTACAAACTTGTGAATGTTGTTTTGATGATGAAATAATGCCAACCGATATTTTTGAATGTACATCAAAGTGTCAATTTTGTAAAAGTTGTATTATAAAATATGTAGAAATTACTTTTGCAACAGGAAAGTGCGAATTTAAGTGCATGAAAGAATGTTCATCTCACTTTAGTTTACGAGTGTTACAAGTAAGAACATTTCCAAGTTACAGGTTAAAACATTACAATTTTTAATTTTAGGATGTAATACCGCCAACATTGTTTGCGCAAATAGTTTACCAAAACCAAATAAGCGAAATTAAATCTGCTAATATAGAAGATTTAGAAATGTGTCCGTTTTGTCAGTTTGCTTCCATTCCTCCAAGCGAAGATAAAATATTTCGTTGTCTAAATCCCAATTGTATGAAAGAAACATGTCGCTTATGTAAAGAACCTTCACACATTCCTCTACGATGTGAAGAAGTTGAAAAAGATGCAGATGTTCAAGTTCGTACTTATATTGAAAATAAAATGACTGAAGCTCTTGTAAGGTATGTTAACAATGCTGACCCGAGATGAAAGGAAAAATTACTATTTGTTTTATTTTTATATTAGAACGTGTTGGAAATGCAAAGCAAAATTTATTAAATCGGAAGGATGCAATAAAATGACTTGTTCGTGTGGTGCCCTTATGTGCTATCTTTGTCGAAAACCGGTAAAGGATTATACTCACTTCAATGGACCTGGGGGTACAAATACACATCTGTAAGTACAATAGAAACACATGATTTTATACTTTGATTTTAATTTTGTAAAAGGTGAATTGAATCGTTACGTACCTACGAAAAAGTAAATACTACAAAATCAACATTTTGAGATACTAGATTTATAGTGTCTACCATGTGTAGTATTAAAATGTTGTTTTGTAAAAAAATACAATTTTGAGTTGCTTTTGTTATACTTACCTTTTTGCACTTAACGATTCAATTAACAGTGTGACCATCATCGGCTTTTCTTGAACATAAAAGCTTCTCCAGTCTCTTTTTATTCCTCTCTGTCCTGGGCCAATTGAAACCAATGACTTACAAGGGGTCACTACAGTGAGTATGTCGCCAATCGAGATCCCAATTTTTTTGGTGATTCTAATAGCTAAAAAAATTATCACTTTTTCGAATTTTAGTCGATTGCCTCTTAGTTCTTGAGTTATGAATTTTTGAAAAGGCAGATTTTACCATAAGCTTAGCATTATGGACGTTGTAACGCGTAGGTACTGGGTTCTAATCCCAGTCCCGGCAAATTTTTTTTCTTTAAATTATGTAATTTATTATCGGAATTAAAAAATTAATGACCTACGAATTACCATTACAAATTATTAACCGCTAGACCACCACGGTTTTTTGTAATAATAGCTAATAATAATAGCAGTTAACCCACCATAGTATTTTTAAAAATTCATAACTCAAGAACTAAGGGCCAATCGACTAAAATTCGAAAAAGTGATAATTTTTTTAGCAACTAGAATCACCAAAAAAATTGGGATCTCGATTGGCGACATACTCACTGTAGTGACCCCTTGTTAGTTCACTGTTTTTGATATTCTCCAGGAATCTGGAGGCATTTTGAGGTTTTCTCACACTCTGCTCGATGGTTATTTAAAGCAATGTATACTGATGTACCCCCCAGTTACAGTAGGTTAACCGCCATACATTAAATTTTAATTTAAAAAATAATCACAGGTATATCATCCTTTTAAATACCAATGCCACCAAGAAATATTTTTGTGTGACAAAGAATCCAGGCGTGTATTTTTTGAAGAAATTCAAGGACATGCGAACAGAGACAGAAACTTCATGTACATTTACATTAAACAATGAGCCAAATGTACAAAACCATCGCTATTAGGGTGTGCAAAATCCAAGATAAAATTTCACAGTTTCCTCAAAAAATTAATATTAATTTGGGCTGGCATTTATAATAATCGCAATATTGGTCCATTTGAAATAATTGGAAATTTAAATGCAGAAGTGTACTTAGATCTGCTTATAAATAATAGCTCATGAAAACCAGGAAGTCTGGTTTCAGCAAGATGGTTATCCCCACATAAAGATTTTTTACACCAAGCATTTCCAAATAGATGGATTGGACGTGGGGGTGCAATAAACTGGCCAGCCTAATCTCCTAATCTGGCGCTGTGTGATTTCTTTTTGTGAGGTTGTATTAAAAGCCGTCCCCCAAATATTCATTCTTTGAGAAACACGATTTTTGCAGAATTCAATCAAATTAATGCTAGACGTACTTGTAAATGTATGAGAATTCTTTTTGTAATAGATTGGGTTACTGTTTAGTGCAGAATGGAGGTTTATTCGAATACTTGTTATAATAAAATAATATTAGAATTGTATTGTTTTTTTATTAGGATGTTATAACTGCAAATTACTACGATAGATACCATATACCAAAACGTTTTCTCTTAACCAAATTTATTTTAATCTGTCAAAATAACTTGTTGACAATAAATTATTAGTTTTCAAACAAAACAATAATGGCAAAGAAATTCAAACAAGATAACCAAATTTGTTTTAAATGGGTTATTTTTAATTTTATTAGTAAGTTTTTAACAGTAATTAAAAAACAAAATAACAAGTGTTAGGCATCTTTAGACGCGGAATAAAAATCTCTTTAAATTGATACCTTTTCATTCTTATCCTATTATAATAATATATTAAGAAAAATAGCATAACATTATTGTGTTTATTTTTAGATGTCCACTGTTCAATGATATAAATGAAGTGCATAAAGGTAATGTGATAGAAGGTGCACAAACAGCCAAAAAAGATGTAGCTAGCAGTAGTGCATCTGGCAAATTGCTGAGCGATCCTACTGCCGATATTGATCAGCATTACAGAGTACTGCAAAAAAGAAAAACACAATGAATACCTCAGTATGTAAATAGCGTAAATCTGTTCGTGTTTTACTGTAAGAGTTTTGAAAATATAAAACTCAAATTTTATTTTTTTCTTTAATGAATATTTCCTCAAACATAAAGTACAAAGATAACTGTAGGGTTACTTTTTATAAATTTTATATTGTTTGTCTAGTTAGCAACTAAATCCACTTGTTCATGTGCATCTAAATATATAATTTTATACTTTTCTATATTTACAAATAAAATTTTAATTTGCATCTGTGTTACTTATTTTACCATTTTGAAAGGAATTATGGAGGAACTTACGAATAAAAATCAAGTTTTAATAATAATAGATACTTAGTAATAACTAATAACTGTCTGTTAATAGAAAAAATATAAATACAATTCAAAAGTAAAAGTCAAGGATCTTAAAAAAAAGCTTTCAACTTTACTAGGCATGCGCATTAGACAATGTTCCGGTGTAAATTCAAATATAGGAGTAAACTGGTGGTAGTATATCTCATGTGTTCTTACTTAGAACCCTTCATCATTTGTCACATCTCCATCGAGATCGTTAATGATATTCCCGTTCTCGTGTTACTGTTGCAGATTTTAAAGAGCCGATTTTAAAAATGCTGGCCTTTGTGCGGCCCCCTGAAGACATTAGTACCTTAGCAGCATTCCACGATGATTCAATGGAGTTGGTATGGGCGCCAGTAATGGATCCACAAAATTCATGAAATGATTAACCTAAGATATAGAACGTACGCCTTTCAGCAGTCATAGTATTTCAGATTCATTATTCAATTATGAATATTCAAGTTGTGGGTTTGCGGTCTTCCACTATTACCATGAAAACTGCGAAAATGATGTGACTTCCTGCGACCAAACTTAGATTCATCAAACTAAATGATACACCCTGTATCACCAAATTTTTCTGGGCGGAAGATGAAGGCATTCAACACCTCCCTGCAAAACGAGGCCCTGCGGCTATTTGCGAGGCTATATTGGTTTGCAATCGAATGTGCATCTTGTCAAAAAAACCGGCCTGTGCAAAAGTCAATCCGCGTATCACATGGCATTCTTTTCTACTTTTGAAAAGATACAATGTTATTACTTATTACATTTCCAACGCCAGCAGTCAACCCTAAAAAATAATTAGTGCTATTAATGGGTAAATTTTAAAGTTAAGTAACCCCATACCTGGATGCATTGGAGCACAATTTCAAAGGCGACGAACATTATATCACAAATATTTGCCTTCATTGGTTATGAGCTCCCAAGCCCCGAGTTCAAAAATAAATTTCCACAATTTGGAATCATATATGTGGTTGATTTGTTACACCTTGAATAAATTAACATGGACAATCAAAACAAATGATTCTATTGGAAATGCGGGACTTTTAAAAAATCACCCTTTACAATATAAATAAATGAACGAAGGTTAACCAATATAATTACACAGTTTCGTCTTTAAATCTGAACAAAATCAAAATTTTCATAACGAACAGGTATTGGAATATCCAACTAAAAAAGGAAGACGCCGCGTCGTCTAGTGATGAATTTGGAGCTAGAGACATATCCCTTAATTTTATAACTTCGTCTCATGCGCAGTGGGACACGGACAACTCGACACCAAAAGATCGAATTTTTAAGACCATTTCAGTTTTTCAGTCGTATTTTTTAAAATCGCTCTTCAAACCTCTTAAATCGTATACCAAACTTTCCTTGTTTTTCCGACTCTGTGTCTTGTTGCCTAATCGGTACCAGGTTGTTTTGCAATCTTTTGTACTCCTAACACATTCTACAAATCGCAAATTTTATGATTTTCTATCTTCAAGATCCGATAAATAATCTACCAACTGAAAAATATTATTATATTTTATTATAAGAATGTAAATTAACAAAAGAGCTAATAAGAAAAAAAGAGACTTTGCTAAAAATAATGAACCCAACGAAATTTTATTTCAAAGAGAAGCCCAACGATACAGTCACGATGGTTATATCTATGTTAAACCAAGTAAGGATGGCCTAAGATTCTTTTGGCGTTGTCAAAACAAAGATCACGAGAAAATTCTATTGCAAATAGAACTTATTGTAATGGGCATATATGGACAAATACAGCTGACGGATCCTTTCATTCGTTACGAATCCCACATGGAAAACCCCCAAGAAATCAGAACTGGGGTTTCTCAAAACATTTCGGAAGCTGCTTTAGGACAATTACCTTTGTGAGAAACAATGAAAAGACTTGTCAACCGGACTCATGTTGATGATAATCCAACACCTAATCCACAAACGCGCGATGAAATAGTTTTGCCCATTTACTGACACTCAATACGAAACCAATCCTAGACAGTTTGAACTTTTCCTTGGGAGATTCTGGATTTGGCGATACTCAACGAATTTTAATATTTGGACGAGAATACCATAAAACCTGGAGTAGACAGATGCGAGAAGTTTTTATGGATGGTACATTTTTGATAACTCCACCGTTATTTAGTCAGATATTTGTCTTGCTTGTTCGTCGTGACGATCGCGGATTTGTTTTTCCCGTTCTTTTTTGCCTACTTCCCAGCGAGCTCCTCTTAGCTTTTCCGGATGATTATAGATATGTGGCCAGAATTTAATCGAGATGCTGTAAATGTAGATTACGAGGTTGGTGATGTGATTGATTGCAATACCGGTATTCGGTATTGATTTGCATATAATACCGGTATTAAAACAAACAAAAATTTTATTATTTCATATTTTTAAAATACTTAAGAGGAAAAAATCTCATCCAAAAACAAATATCTATAAATACGATCGCTAAAAATACAAAGAATCAATTGTTTCATTATTTAGTCGTGTAAAAATTTCTTGCTGCAGAAAATGTACTTCCCGATTCTCCACTAGTGGGCAAAATTGTTAGAAGACCAGCATACACTATTTCCAAGTACTTTCTTCGGGTTAGTGTGAACATTCTATGGTGTGAACTCCGCCAATTCGGCAGGTAGAAAAAAACAAAAAAATTAAATAAAAAATTAAAAATTTTTAAAAAAAACCTTTTATTTAAAATTAAAAAAGTGCACTAAAAAATAAAAAATAATTTTAATAAGAATAAACAGAGCTTCTTGGAAACATCAATATAAAAGCGTGGGGCTATCAATTGCTTACTTACCTCTAAATAAATAAAAAAAAAAAAAAATTAAAAATTTTTAAAAAAAACCTTTTATTTAAAATTAAAAAAGTGCACTAAAAAATAAAAAATAATTTTAATAAGAATAAACAGAGCTTCTTGGAAACATCAATATAAAAGCGTGGGGCTATCAATTGCTTACTTACCTCTAAATAAATAGCCCCACGCTTTTATATTGATGTTTCCAAGAAGCTCTGTTTATTCTTATTAAAATTATTTTTTATTTTTTAGTGCACTTTTTTAATTTTAAATAAAAGGTTTTTTTTAAAAATTTTTAATTTTTTATTTAATTTTTTATTTTTAATTTTTTAGTCATGTTTGACTAACATAAGTGGGAGGCGGTCGCAGCATAGTGCTAACGCGAGTTGACTATGAACGCTAAATACCCGGTTCGAATCCGAGTAAAGTAAGAACTTTATTCTGACCGTCTCCCCTCGGAAGGCAATGGCAAACCACCGAGAGTAATATGCCAATAAGAATCCTTAAAATGTTAATGATCTAATTAAGTCCAAAATTGATCTGAGCCTTCTTGGTTAAGTCGGGGGGATCGCCGTACATCCGAAATCGGATAGGCACCTAAAGAAGAAAAGTCATGTTTTTTACAGCTCCTGCTTCATCCTATCAGAATTCCTCTGGTATGTGTTTTTGATGTTTGATGCTTCACCCTGTATACATCATTAAAACAAAAAATTTCACCCTGAATGCGGTCCTTAAAAATGCGAATGCGATTTAGTAATGTAACTTTTCACCCTGTATGGTAAATGATTAACTTCTTGCTAGTAATTTGGGGGGGAGGGTCTTGTTTTTCTATTTTCCCTCTTTATTTGAATTTTGGGGTGAAATTGGTGTCAAACGTTAAAGCATCGTTAGAGTCTAAGTGAGCTTCCATTTTTTCGTTTGAGCCTCAACCGTCGCGGAGTTATTCGCGAAATATTGGGGGGGGGGTAGACGTGTTTTTCTATTTTCGTTATATTTTTGAAGTTTTTGGTGAAATTGGTGTCAGATGTTAGATCGTACAATTTTTGTTTCGATTACAAAAAGTAATCCTAAACCAATAATGAATGTTCATTTAGGCTCTAACGTATGATGCCAATTTCACCCCAAAATTCGACTTACAGATGGGGAAACGCGTCTACGTCCTTGTAAGTAATGAATAAATAATTTTTTAGTAATATTTGTCAAATACAGCTCTTGCTTCATCCTATCAGAATTCTTATGGTATGTGTTTTTGATGTTTGATGCTTCACCCTGTATACATCATTAAAACAAAATATTTCACCCTGAATGCGGCCCTTAAAAATGCGAATGCGATTTAGTAATGTAACTTTTCACCCTGTATGGTAAAACTGTACAATGCGCAGCCACGCATGCGCTTTATTATTTTCAGTTTTTTCCCGATTTTTCGCTTATTTCGCGGAATTTTGGGACACAAAATTAATATATGAAAATTCGCTGCAAGAGAAAGCTATGTTCCAAATTTCAGCTCTCTAGGACTTCGGGAAGTTGGTTAAAAACGGCCTCGAAAAAGTCCAAGGGACGGACGACGGACAACGGTCACACCAAGTTAAATAAAAGCTTTTAAAAAGTGTGAACTACGCCAAAACCAAAAAGGTCGACAGTAATCTGAAATGTAATCCACGCCAATTTTGGGTGGAGTTAACACACGGGCTTAAGGGATTTATTTAGGGAGGGATTTATTAGTAAATTTATATTTAATTAAAAAAGTAATCGTTTGTAACAGTAACCTACCGACGGCGACGCATCCCTGTTTTTACCAATAATTTTACTTTTAAAAATAACAAAAACGTAAATAATAATAATAAACGTAAATAACGTAAAAGGAGACTGCTTTTACGAAATCTAACCGCGAAATTTCTTTGTTATTATACTTTAACAATTGTTGCTCAATAACTTTTTCTTTGTTTTTGGAGTAACTGTTTTGTATAGGTGGTTTTGCAGTACTATTTAGAGCAACGTATGTTTTGTTCTGCTCTTGTTGAAGAGCATGTACGAATTGGTAGATATTCGGATGAGGAGAATTAAAATTGCGTTTAAAAGCTGCATGGAATGATTCACAGGCGTTAGTAGTTGATATTAAGTCTGCAGATGCCTTAGCCCATACTCTTGGAGGAAACATAGCTCGATCACCTACATCAGGGGTCGGCAACCCGCGGGCCGCATGCGGCCCCCGAAGGGTCTTGGTGCGGCCCGCGGACTCTAAAATAAATGACTTTTTTTTAAAAAAAAGCTCTTTTTAGCGAATTTCCGCTTTTTTTTAAAAAAAAAAAAGGTCTTTTCATCTGATTTTCCAAGAAGTGCGGCCCGCACTAATCTCAAAGTAAAATATTTGGCCCGCGTGCAACAAAAGGTTGCCGACCCCTGACCTACATAATAAGTTAATAAATAACTACAAAATTTATCAAGATTGTCATTAACCGGTTTGATTTTAATTAAATCAGTATATGTTTCTATAACGTCTTCCGCTTTCAAAAATTTCAATCGAAAACAGTATCGCAACCATTTACCGACTTCAGAATGTACGTCTATATAATCTGAAGCCAATCCGTTCCTTTGGAGAGCACGATACCACGCTTGACCAAGATGAAACCTGCAACCTTCCAACGATGCTTCTGGCCATTGCGTTGTACACGCATTTCTCATCGCTATTTCGAAATCGGTAACTATTCTATTAAATTTAAAAAGTTGAAAAATTTCGAAAAAACTGTTATCAATCAAGAAGCTACAACCGAGAGTGCACATTTCTCTGAAACAGTTTTCATACGTAACTTGTTTTTTATCCGGCAATAAACAGAAAACGAGTGGTATGTAATGTCCATTAAATAGTCCGTGTATGGTCAGTGGCGGATTAAGGCCTAGGCACGTGCCTAGGGCCCGTAATTTTTGGGGCCCGAAAATTAGGTTTTTAATTTATTTTTGATTTGACAATTAACCCACTTAGTTGATTTCTTAAGAAATGTTAAGAACTGCCCCTTTATTGTTCTATGCTTAAAACTGAGTTTTGAAGTAGTAATAGTGTGGTAATTTTTGAAAATAAATAAATATTAATAAATTTTAATTACCGAATATGCCTATATACCCCTGAAATCCCACAAATTAGCACGAAAACATCTTTTTATAATTTCTAACTTCAAATCTAAGCTCGTTGACCTTGAAAATCTAAAAAATTTTGCCTGCGGCGCAATTTTTCATTATTTTTACCCCTCCCCTTAACAAAATGTTTGAAAACATTTTTTTAGCCCCCCCAAACTTTTGACCCTAGTTGCGCCTATGTATACGTCATGACTGAAAAATAGGCCTGGAATTACAATGTTGCCTAGGGCCCGCTCTAGCCTTAGTCCGCCACTGTGTATGGTAAAGAACTGTGTGAAATATTTGGTACAGTAGTCAAATGTACCGTCCATGTAGATTGCTTCTGCTGCCGCCAAAGCACTTAAATTTGTCGTACATGAAAACATTATCAGATTAGAATTAGAATCGTTCACAGTCAAAAAATTTTCATCGCGACTAGTTTTAATTTCAATATCTGCAATCTTCTCGTGCACTTCTCCAATGTTTTTTGGAATAGTACTACCAATATGTTTCCTCATTTCGTTTGGAATATTTTAAATCCTGTTTTTGTAAATGCGCAGTTAAAGAATGTTGTTCATCCAAACACGCTTTTATCAATTGATCTGGTCTTTCTGAAGATTGGCCTACAATTTTATCTTTCATTAGATTTGTTAACTCTTGTCTATGCAAAATGTGCGGTTCGTATGAAGCATGCATGTGTTGTTCTTGAACGAATGTAATTTGCAAATCAGGGCGTTCCCCTAATACTTTTAAAAATGCCGAACATTTGTTATTACAGCACCTACATTATTTTACAACTTCTTTGTAGATCTACAGATTCGAGCGATTCAACCTCATCAACAAGTCTCTGGACCATGGAGAAAATTAATTTTGCCATATGTAAACTTTGGTTAATCGTGAATTCTCTCTTATAATTTTCACGCTATACTCTTTCGGATTATGTAAATCTATTTCCCTTTCCTTGGTGCAAAATTTCAATGTAGTGTAAAATTCTTCAGAATTGAATATTTCAAATAAAAGTTTTTCGGAAAACTCAGATTATGTTTTTGAAAGTTACGTACCTGGATTAAAATTTGCTGGTTTCTGTGAACAAATAATCTCACCATAAGTGAATTTTACCATTATTATTGAAATTCACAGTTAAATTAAAAGAACTTTGTTTAAATTTCATCTGTGCAACAGACTCGCGGCAGTTTACAAACCAATACCACATACGCGTCCCATCGAGTGAACCAAATTAATACAGTGGTGCAAAATTTTGCAATTTTATTTTTAATAACGTTAATTTCGACTAACAATAATTAATTTACAAAGTTAGCGAGTTTGAATAATTACAGTCTGAAATGTGCTTTGTATTCAATTAATGTAGGGTGGCCCTTTGAAAACGAAACAGATGGGATTGTGGCCAGCAGAATTTTTTTTTCAAGAAATGCAAAAACACGTCAATTTTATCATCGAGGGGGACAACTTTTGCGACCAATGTCACTCCCGTATTGTTTCATCCCTTCGCGCTGTGATGACAACCCCAGAAATGTTAATAGGGATTATATATAGCAAGTGACACCTCATTTGAAAGGTCTTGCTTCCCTGAATTCAGCGCTATAATTTTTTTGACGTTTTATCAATTATTCAACAAAAAAAATTGAAGCTGCAAAAATGCGAGATAAATCCGATATTTCAAAACATTTAAGAATAAAAATGTGAAAAACGCTTGATCAGGTTGATTTTAATTTCAAGGGAGCTACTTTTACTGCTATTCATAAACATTGATAGTTCAACCCTTAAGGTAAAGGGCAAACCACCCTTAGAATTTTGAATGAAAATATGGGTCTGATAAAAAGATCAGTTTAATCAAATTATAGTTCAAATTGTTCACCACCAGCTTCTTCAATAGAAGGATTGTATCAATTCCTCATTGCATTCAAGACTGTAAGGGTGGTTTGCCCTTTACCTTCAGGGTTGAGCTGTCGATGTTTATGAATAGCAGTAAAAGTAGCCCCCTTGAAATTAAAATCAACCTGTCCAAGCGTTTTTCACTTTTTTATTCTAAATGTTTTGAAATATCGGATTTATTTCGCATTTTTGCAGCTTCAATATTTTTTTGTTGAATAATTAAACTTCAAAAAAATTATTTCGCTAAATTCAGGGAAGCAAGACCTTTAAAATGAGGTGTCACTTGACATATCATCCCTATTAACACTTCAGGGGTTGTTATCACAGCGCGAAGGGATGAAACAATACGGGAGTGACCTTGGTCGGAAAAGTTGTCCCCCTCGATGATAAAATTGACGTGTTCTTGCATTTCTTGAAAAAAAGCATTCTGCTGGCCACAATCCAGTGTGTTTCGTTTTCAAAAGGCCACCCTGTATACAATATTAATTATTATAATCTGTTTTCGACGATTGAAATAAATATTTATTCTTAATTTATTAAATAAAAAGTACATGCAACTCAAAACCAGGATATTTGAGTCCTGCTCACTTGGTAAAAGTGTACATGAAATCCACGCAACGCCTAAATTGGGATGATTAAGCCAACGGAACTCGAACTCGTTAAAAACTTGGTTAAAAACTTTTTTATTGGGAGTTTTGAGAGGGCTGAAGGGGGTTTTCTCCTAAGTCGGAACTGTTTTTGCCTATAAATCCGGACCCTACTGATGAGTAGGGTCCGGATTTGTAGGCACTAAAAAACTTGAAAATATGCAGGCAAATAAGCTCTAAAATCTTCAAAATAAGCACTCAAATATGCGCTAAAAAAAACAGGCACAAACGAAGTATTATAATCGATTGAGCCTATTTTGAATCCGAAATTCAAATTTCAAGAAACTGTAAATATTACCACACATCATGCTAATACGTGTTACCGAAAATCTCGAATATTTCAAAAACTATTTGGGTACAAACTAAAATAATGTTTGCACAAACGAAGTACAATCGATTGAGACTATTTTGAATCCGAAATTCGAATATAAAAAGGCATGTCTCTACCCCCCCCCCAAACTTAAAATTGAATTATCTCGAAAAATTTTTGGATACAAACGAAAATAATGTTTGCACTAACAGGCACAAACGATTGAGACTATTTTGGAGTCAAAATTCAAAAAGGGGGGGCTCACATGCACCTTCTTGGTAACATGATCAGAGCAATAATATTAATAAAATATGCAATTATTGCACTGAATCACCTACAGTTGACAAAATAAATATTAATTAAAATTATTGTTTTAAATAATACAAAAGGCGGCAATATCAGAAAGAGATAATTAAAATTATTTAAAATTTTATTACTTGATTTGCTAAATATGCAAAATATATACCAATATAAGCAAATAAGCATTTATAGGCAACAAACCGCCAAATATGCACTTAAACTCAAAATATGCATTATAGGCAAAATAAAAACTATATAAAACGATTCAGAAAGGTGTAAAACATGCTCCCCTTTTAAAATTTTTCACGTGCCTGTACGCAAATAAAACATGCAAATGACTACAAATCCGGACCCTACTGATGAGGCATTAGTGTGCAAAATTTGGTTCAAATCGTTCAAAGAAAGTACCGGGAAATGATCATTTAAAAAACCCGCTTAAAGGGGTTGTAAAAAATCTCTAACCAGAAGGTCCAGACGGTAATAATAGATGAAGGGTCCACTGGAAAAACGATGAGGGTCACATTTTTAAAAAGTCGAGTAAAACGAGGTTTAAAGTTTCACAACTGCTCAAAACGCGTAACGTTACATTGTGCTGCCTATTTTCAACCGCAGTTTTTAGTGGAATTTCATTGTTTGTTTCCTGTGAGGATTGGTATGTTCATAGCTTATGTTACAAGCTAAGAGTTGCCGATAAAATATAGATTTTGAAAAAAATGGAGCCTCATCGTTCTTCCAGTGGACCCTTCAGATATTTTCGATACAAGTTAGAAAATGATACTTTTCCACGCGTATCGAACAATATTTTTTCTAATAGTGTTTGAAAAAGAACCAACAACATACTTTTTATACCTAATTTAAAATAATTTTATATACTTTATGAAAATATCTATATAATATTTAAATTTGACGGTTGGTAGCCGTGGTATTATTGACTACCAACCGTACTTTGGTACACTATAATTAATAATCATGATCAGTGTGATCAGTTACAAAAGAAAATAGGTTAGTGATCGCAGGTTTTTTTAAATTTGGTGCAAAGCTCAACTTTATCGAGCTGTTATTCCATGTTGCGATCGACATTGTGGAACTTTCTCTTTTCCGCACTAGTTTCCCTTCTCTTTTCTCTTTCCCACACAGTATTACTTTTCCGCACTAGTGCGGAAATGTACTTTTTCCACACTCTTTTGGATATCACAAAGTAAGACTTTTTCAAACACTATTAGAAAAAGAATATTTCCTGGGCGTTATGCGGCGTTTTGGAGAGCAACTTCGTCGAAAAAGCCCAGGTTTGTGGAAAGAAAACTCATGGATTTTGCACCACGACAACGCACCATCTCATAATAAGGCTTATGAGGCTGTTACATTTGAATGCTTAGAAAATTGCTTTATTTTGTAATTCTTGTTTGTTATTGGTACTAAAGGAATTTATTAAGAATTCAAATTCGATAGTGGCATCTATTGACAGTGTTTTGAAGTAGATTAGGTGTTTCCAAAACCAAGCAATGGAATTACCAATCTGATACTATGATAACTAAGTTATTCGTGATTTACCCTAAGGATTTACCACTGTTTTACTTTTCTACAAGTAAAACTTTTTCGTAGATGAGGAATAAAACAAATAATAAATGCGCTGAAAAATAAACAATTTATTGTAATTATTGTGTTATATTATTACTACTTTCTAAAATTTAGGAGCGTTTTTAATTATTTTTTTATTATTAATAGGAGTCGTATTTTGTGCATCCATCAGATTGGTTATGAAATGCTTTTTTCTGATGTAGTTATTAAAAATAATAATTAAAAACATTTTTGAGCATACAACTCATGCGCTATTTTGTGATAAGAATTGCATCCCCTAGCGCTTTCAGTTAAAACTAACATATTGATCTGCTGTTATGTACACTCACTGCTGAAGATTGTTTAAAAAACATAAAAGCGCCAGAGACGTATTTGAATAAATGTTTATCAAAGATAAATAAATTTATGTTATATTAATACACATAACAGTGTAATATTCATTGAATTTTAACGTGTCGTTCTGGTACCCCAGTTAAAATAATGAAATAAAAATTCAATCAAACTTTTCTTTATAAAAAATTCTGATATAGTTCCATGTTTTTAAAAACTCCTAAATATTGCCAAATAGATATTGTTCCATATTCATTAAAATTATAAATATTTACTTTCCAAATATAAAGGCTAGTACCTGCATAATTTTCAGTTCTGATGAAATAATTAAAATTAAATTATATTGGAAATCTAATCACTCAGTTTTTCTATTTTCTATATTGGCGTTTAATTCATTTCACGAAAAGTAGAAAGTCCAACCCTGCCTTTATCTTTGAATGTACGAGGGATGCTGTGATGTACCAATTTTCCGAAGGTCTGCAGCCGCCGAGATGGAAAACCCGATAATTTTATTTCCAGTTATTGGTAATTAAAGTGATAGTGAAATTAACTTTCATTATTTATAGTATGTTAGCTGTTTAGTGAAAAAACAGTGAAGTGAACAATTTATAAAAATAGAACCTTTTTTAAATTCACGCTGATATTGATCTTTATCGATAGTTTAAAGAAAGTGTCGAATAAATTTAAGACGGTGAATAGTTGATGATAATCCATCTCGGCGGTTCGTTAGATTAAAAATTACTTGACAATATCTTTCAAATGTCTTCCAAAATTAATATTTTATAGAGTTCTAAATTATACAATTTACAAATTTATCTAAAATCCGTAGTCTTCCAAACGAAAAGTAAAACGGAAACTAAAACCAAGTGTATAAATTTTTAATTGTTGGCTTTTTACTCAATTAGTGTTGAATAGTTTTAAAGTAGCGCGGTATACCATTAAAACATGTCACGTCTTGGTAATATTCGTATTCCACCACTCGGTGCAGCAATGAACGTAGCATGGCAAACGTTACGCCAACAAATTCCTGAAAAAGGAACCACGTCGTCTCAGCCTAGCGAAAGAGTTCGTTTTGCTCAAGTAAATCAAAATGGTCCTCAAGAACACCACGAACTTAGTAACATGACGACAAATCAATGGTCCCCTACAGAAAAATCACAAGCCGAAGACGGTTTCAATGAAGGGTACCAAAGGGAAAAAAGACCTAGTAAGCAATCCATGTCTTCTATGGACATGTCTGAAGATGATTTTGTGGAAGGTAAAAGTGAAGTTAAAATTAACGAATATCAAGCAGCTTGGAATGTTACTAATGCTATACAGGCAAGTTCAATTTCTCAAACGAACTTAACCAGTAATAACTAAATTTTTTTATTCCTTTTTAGGGAATGTTTATAGTGTCTTTACCGTTTGCAGTTCTAAGGGGTGGTTATTGGGCTATCGTAGCTATGATTGGAGTGGCTTATATTTGTTGTTACACCGGTAAAATTTTAGTAGAATGCCTTTATGAATTTGATGTACAAACTGGTAAACAAATAAGAGTAAGGGATTCGTACGTTTCCATAGCAAAAGAATGTTTTGGTAAAAAATATGGGGCAAAAATAGTTAATTTAGCTCAAATAATTGAATTACTTATGACGTGTATTCTCTATGTGGTGGTATGTGGGGATCTTATGATTGGGAGCTACCCAAACGGCGCCATCGACACTAGGTCATGGATGATGCTCATAGGAATTATTCTTATTCCTTTAGGTGAGTTCCTTTTCAATATCGCAAAATTTTTTGTTTCAATAAAAATCTAACACTTTTTTCAGGTTTTTTGAAGTCTCTGAAGAGCGTAAGTGTCTTAAGCTTCTGGTGTACAATGTCACATATCCTCATTAACGCAATAATATTAGGTTACTGTCTCTTGGAAATAAGCGATTGGG
Organism: Rhagonycha lutea; assembly: GCA_958510855.1. Classification (NCBI taxonomy): domain Eukaryota; kingdom Metazoa; phylum Arthropoda; class Insecta; order Coleoptera; family Cantharidae; genus Rhagonycha; species Rhagonycha lutea. The sequence continues at coordinate 14,870,431 of OY294036.1, read as the reverse complement.
GTTGGGGTATGGTAAAGTGGACCATCGACATGGAAAACTTTCCCATTTGTCTTGGCGTAATAGTATTTTCGTATACCTCTCAAATCTTTTTACCAACACTGGAAGGGAACATGGAAGATCCGAGCAAGTTTCAGTGGATGTTGGACTGGTCTCACATATGGGCGGCTATATTCAAATCACTTTTCGGGTACATTTGTTTCCTTACGTTCCAAAACGATACCCAACAGGTGATAACAAATAATTTGCATTCAACTGGTTTTAAAGGGTTTGTTAATTTATGCTTAGTAATTAAAGCCATTCTAAGTTATCCGCTTCCTTATTATGCGGCCTGTGAGCTTTTAGAACGTGTTTTATTCAAAGGACGACCTAAAACAATGTTTCCTACAATTTGGGCAATGGATGGCGAATTAAAAGTTTGGGGATTAGCCTGGAGAGTTGGTGTTATACTGTTCACCATTTTAATGGCTTGTTTTATACCCCATTTTTCAATTTTGATGGGTTTTATAGGTAGCTTCACCGGTACGATGTTAAGTTTCATTTGGCCGTGCTATTTCCATTTAAAATTAAAACGAAATGGAATGGATTCCCAAACTATGTTTTTTAATTACTTCATAATAGGTTTAGGGGTACTTTTTGGAGTAATTGGTATGTACGACTCGGGCAGCGCGCTTATCAAAGCTTTCGAAATCGGTTTACCATTTTAAAACCAAAATTTTGAAATTTACATATTACTTATTCTAACATATAGCTACAGGACAATAATTATAGAATTGCTAAAAAATTACTTGAATGTGTAGAGTTACTGAAAAGAAATCGTCGTTATGAAAATAATAATTTTTGACAAACAACATTTTGAAAATTTTGAGCACTTTTATGAAAATAGAAATATACGATGATTTGTACATTTGTACAAATTAAAGACTGTTAATTAGGTATTGTTCCTCGAATTTGTAGTAATGCAAACCACACTCAACTCTTGATCCAATTCTTCCAAATGTTATTGTATAAGTTTTTGCCAAATTTTATAAATGAGCAATAAGATTACCTAAAATTAATGATAAAGGGTTTTTTCAACTTAAAATTGATTTAATTTTATTTCACAACTTTTGGGTGCGAAATGATAGCTCTAATATTTATTAAAAAAATGTTGATTAAATATTTTAATTATATCAAATTTTTGGAAAAATATTTAAAAAAGTGTAATTATAGAAAATTATCAACGAAGTCTTCCAGTAAAATTAATACTTATTGCCTTTGAAAATAAGAAAATATAAGGTAACTTTGAAAATATGTCAATAAAGGTGTCTTCTTTTTGAAAATAACTAAAAAATTTGTATATAATAAGCATTCATTAGTTACATGCAGGGGGTACTTCAATTTTAGTCCTTCTAAGCGCAAATCCTTCAATAGGTCAGTACCAATGCGTCTGATTTCCACAGATTTTCGCCTTCGAAGTTTTGACCTTACATTGCAGACCATCCTGTATAATTCTAGCTGGCAGACTATTAGCAAAATTTAAATTAGAACAAAAATTAAGAAGAATATGAGACACAAATATTATAATGTGAATTTAAAATTTAAAAAATCTTAAGAGTGCAAAAATGTCTTCCAATTATGAATCCATTAGTTGTTAGGTGTAGTAAAAACCTCGTCTTCCATATTTAAGTGTGCAATGTACGTATTAACAAAAATAATTGTTCATAAGTGTGTATTATATAAAATTAATAACTTTAGACTTAAAATGATAATGTTAACATTGTCTTCCAAATTTAAAATGGTAACGCTAACGTGGTGAGTTCGTGCAAGAAAATGAACGTCAAGTTTGTTGCTACTTTACTTTATGTTAATTTTCTTGCATGAAGCCACCATGATACATAAATGTTGTTATTCTTTGAAAGTTTGTATGAAATTTACAACATAATTTACATAAACAATTTATTGTTAGTCGTTTGTTGAAAAGTTGTTAAAGAATGAAATTGATTGTACTAGCCATTATTACAAAAATCAAACTTAAAGAAGTAAAGTAACGTAGAGTTAAGTTTCATTGTTTTAATTTTGTTGTTCAAACATACTAAAATAGCTCGTCTATTGTGATTTATGTACAATTTATAGTTTCAATATAAGCAGTAGTAGTCAGATAACACGAGATTCAAATCGGGTACTAGATTTTAGCAGACTTTCGTTCAGAAGGCCGTTTTATCATATCACACCGCTATGTATCTGTGTTTCAAATAACAAAATCATTTAACAAGGGCGGTTCACTCACAGACATATCGCCAAAGTTTCAAATTTTTAAAAATACTCCAAAAATAAAATTGGTTAAATAACCAATAACAACCACCAAGTAAGTCAAGTTCTCATCCGCCCTTATGTATAAATACGATTGTTATAATATAAAGTGTACATATACGTAGCGAATGTTTTTGTAGATGTTGATATCAATTTTTCTTTCCTTTTTTGTTAAATATAATTTTTAAATTTGACACATATCATGTAATGCGAATAAATTATAAAAATACTACTAGTAAGGATAAAATATGTGTAGCCAGTTGCTGATGTATAGTAAATTTCAATAAATAGAAAATTGAAAAAAATTCTAATCAATATAGATTTCCTATTCCTTTCCTTTGTTAGTTGTTGGCGTTAAGAGGAAATTTATCCCCACACCTCCGTAGCTTGCTTACCTAGCGGGATTGGTTCGACCACCGATTAGAACTGTTAACCCTTTCAACATCTAAAGTAAACCTGGTGGCAGCTGAGAAATTGTTTATTTAATTTGTCCGCAAACGGCAAACAAATTAAAGAATTACCAAATTTTAAATAACAAGGTAAGGATAAACACAGCTGGCATGTTACAGTAATACTGAACATTAAAAAGCAAGCAAACGAATATTCGTCATTTCGGTTTACGTTGGTGTCAATTGGTGAAATTAGGTGTCGCGCGTTCTCCCTCCACATTAACTGCGCACTGCTCAGTCACTAAGGATAAATTTCACTCTATCACTTTAATGATGACCGAATCTTTGTAATAAATAATCCTTCTGCAGAAAAACCAGTGGCGGTTTGCCGAACAGGCGCAAGAGGCGCGCATCTGGGGCATCGTAAATCAAGGGGCCTCAAAATAAGGAAAATTATTTTATTTCATTATTAAAGAGTGAGACAGAGGGAAATGAAATTGGGAATTAACCAATATAAAATAACAACTGCTTGGCTATATTTAAAGGTTTCTGATGTTCAGGTTGTGTTAATTAATTATGAAAATTGAAACTTCTTGGTACAAAAATAATCAAGGTTTTTGATCAAGGAATTTGATCAGATTTCATTATGATGGACCTAATCGAGAAAAGTTATTATTATAGAATGGTTACTAGGTCTCGAGTACCATGAATTTTGAAATTATCTCAAAATATTAATTCTATTGTAATAAACATAGGAAAATAACGTAAAAATTCTAAGACCTAAGATGCATTAGATTGGCAGTTATTTTGATTTGAGTGCAATATTTTTGATTTAAAATTTTAGATAAAAATTTAATGTTGTTCAAATATTCTGAAATTACATGAAAATATTAACTCTGTTGTAATAAACACAGGAAAAATAAAGAAAAAATTCTAAGCCCTAATGATGCATTAGTTTGGCAGTTATTTTGATTTCAGTGCAATTTTTGATAAAAATTTAATGTTGTTCAAATATTCTGAAATGATATGAAAATATTAACTCTGTTGTAATAAACACAGAAAAAATAACGAAAAAATTCTAAGCCCTAGGATGCATTAGTTTTGCAGTTATTTTGATTTCATTGCAATTTTTGATTAAAATTTTTTGAGAAAAATTTAATTTTGTTCAAATATTCTGAAATTTTATGAAACTATTAATTCTGTTGTAATAAACGCAGAAAAAATAACGAAAAAATTCTAAGCCCTAAACTGCATTAGTTTTGCAGTTATTTTGATTTCAGTGCAATTTTTGATTTAAATTTTTTGATAGAAATTTAATTTTGTTCAAATATTCTGAAATTTTATGAAAATATTAATTCTGTTGTAATAAACACAGGAAAAATAACGAAACAAAATTCTAATCCCTAAGATGCCTTATATTTAGAGGGGGGCCTCAAAATTAGTTTGCGCCTGGGGCCTCATCAGTTCGAAAACCGCCACTGAGAAAAACCTCTTTCCAATTAAATTAATGTTGGAGGTTTGGTCATTAATGCGTTGTATAATCTGTCGAGGTTTTATGTGCGCTTTCCAGAGTTACTTTAAAGATATTCATTTCTTTTATGATATTATTAGGTCCGGTTCCACCTACTCCGGTACACCTACCTACATTCGTACTACCTTCCGGACCTGATGACATGATGTCCAAGATATTATCACTGGTATTCATAAAAATTCAATCATATTGATGAATGATGAATATTATCAATAATGCCCGATTTCATAAAACTTTTAAAAATGCGCTAAATTTAACTAACCAGTAGAAAACGTCCGTTGGTACTAATAGATCAATATAATGCATCCATTAACTTCAACAGCTTGTTAAAAGTTTTATGAAAAAAAAATAAACAAGAATTCAAATTTAATTGGATTTTAATTTAAAATATTAAGTATGAAGAATTCTCAGATTTCCGGGATTCCGATCTTAAATCCCGGGATTACGGGAAGTACTTTTACCTGCCGGACAGGTAAAATATAAATTCGCAATTTAAATTTCGAGGACCACTAACTTTTTACTTGTTCACTTTGATCATCACATTTTTTTGAATGCCTTTTTTAACCCTATTTCATAATTAAACTTATTGATGCATCCCTCACTTACATTTGCTCCGAACAACATGCGTGATTCAACACAATTTCCTTTTTACATAAAAATTTTATTAAATGAGCTCAGCAAATTTAAATAATGTCAGAATTTCTTCGCGGACCACCTAAAATTACGCTACGGACCACCAGTTTCCGACCGCTGATCTACAGGACTCAATTTAAAAGAAAGGACGTTTACAAAATGATATAGATTTCCACAACAGAAAAATGGGAATATCTATCGCCGAGAAAGGTGGAAATGTACTTGTGGGGGGAATACCCCCAATTTGGTCAGACAACTTAGCATTAAAGGGTCTGACCGGTTAAGCATACTAAAAATGACTATTTTGAATTTCATGATGGAAATTTTTTACAAAGTATGTTATATGATTTTTAAAACTAAGAAGTTCGAAAAACTTGCCGAACTCATGACCTACACTTTGGTAGAAGAGTTCTTAGCAATTTTAGCTAACAATAATACAGTTAAATTTAAAATATTTTAAGGTGTTACAGGTGTGCGGAATTTTGAGATGGCTTTTCTTTAATTTGTAGGTATTCCTTGGTATTCCAAAGCAGAATTATGCTACATTTTAACTTTATAACTTGTTGGAAATTATTGGTTTTCAAGTAAAAACAATTGCAATAAAATTCAAACAAGGCAAATAAAATTTTTTTAAATGTGCTATTTTGCATTTTATAGTGAGTTTTAACAGAAATTAAAGAACAAAATATCAAGTGTTAGGTATCTTTAGAAGCGGAATAAAAATCTCTTCAAAGAAAAATCAATTTCCAATGTTCACATCTCTTTTATTATTAACCTTTAATTAGTGACGTGATCTTTCCTACACACATTGACCATTGACTCGAAGGCGCCACGTCACTAGTTAAAGGTTAAATTTTCTCTAACCAAAAAACAGGGTCAACTGTTAATTTTCCTGTTAACAAATTTTCGATGGTTCCAAATTATTGGTACCCACCTTTTTTAATCACACTCCCCCCTTTGCAAGTAATGGTACTGACTTATTAGTGGTCTACAGGCTAGTATTTAAAAAAATAATGAACAAAATTTGACCCACTTCTCAAAGAGATTCGTCATCACTGCTCTAAAATCTCAAAAAATTAGACGTTATAAAAAATAAAATTTATAATACAGACAGCACAAATGGAATCAATATTTATAATTATTAAAATCAGTACAATTAGTTAAATTATTAATATAAAATTAAATTACATTTGTATAGTTATCAAATAAATGCCTGCTCTCTAGCTAATTTGTCGGCAAAAGGACTAACAATTTCTTTGGTAGCAAAGTAAAAAATTAGACCAAACGTAATTGAAATAGGTAAGGCTGGTAGAGCTTTTTGAAATATTGCTAATAGCAACAGAGTAAGACATAGTCCCTAAAACAGAAACACAATAAATTTTAAAATTTACAACAATATAACCACTTACTATTAAAATTGCTACAAAACAGGCCAAAGTGGTATTCCAATCGCCATAAGATGATGCTTTACCTACTAACACGCTATAAAAAATGAAATCACCAAGACCTAACTTGACTCCACCTAAACAAAAAGGTAAATAATGAAAAGTTATTGTGCTCTTGTCACACCACCACTTACGTTCTTCTACATCTCCTGAGCTACCCAAATGCTGTTGAGGAATAGGATTACTGTCGTTAGCATCAACTGGGCGCCGGGCACCTCGAGAGGCATGATTATCAACCCAATCCTGCGTAAAACCATCTTCACCTTCTAAAATGTATAGCCAAAAAATAAAGTCTCGTTAAATTTCCCATCATTGCAAGTTATATTTACCTGAATTACTGGTAGGCTCCGTATTAGGGGTAGCCATATAAGTACTATACATGTAAGTGGCTAAAAAAATACAATATTATAAAATCATGGTAATGAAGAAGGAAATATTTACTACATTTCAACAAGAAGGAACAAATGTGGGATAATGGTTGGATGAAAAATTATTAAAGTACTTACAAGAATAAATTAAAGCTGGAAAAATTTGTTCATTTCGTTCTTGTGCTGTTTCTACCAAAATTCTGAGTGGACCACGTGGCATTAACACGGCAATTAAATCTACAATTAAAAAATTATAAGAATTTCTTGTACAAACAAGCAAAATTCCATACCCCAAATGGATATTACACCAAGAACAAACCAAGTCGTCCATTCTGGTAAATATTTAATAAACACTAAAGCCATTAATGCAGCAACAAAAATAAGATAAGCTTGTTGAAGCAGTAACGGTCCTTGCCAATGAATGCACACCATACCGACAACACCAAAATTCCACATCAAGAATAAGAGTGTCGGATAATCCATAGAAATGTTGTAGGCTCTCAAAACTTCTCTAATAAAGAAAAGGTAATAATATTAAAATAATTGCATTTATCAGGCCAAAATTGTGACTTACTCGAGGTATAAATAGGAAAATAATGATAAAAGCATGAGCGAAGACATTATCAACCATCCATGAATTACCTGCAATTTTAAATAAAACAAAACTGTGCATCTAATACTTGAAATTTACCTTGTAGCATCGATATTTATACAAAACAATCAACACGATTGTCATTATCACAATGACAGTCATTAGAATTAAAGAATTTGCAATTGCTTGCCATGCTTTCGTTCCAATATTGGTGGTTTTTTCGTGAAATGGTGTATAAACACTAAAATTATATCAATTTTACTACATCCAGAAAAGAAAAAAATGGTGAAATGAATATTATTAGCTTTACTTACTGGACTTACTTAGGTATAAAGACAACTAAAATCAATAGGTTACTTACAAAAAAACATCTTTAACCGAATAAAAATTGACGCTTCTTATAGTAGCTACAACCACCAACATGCACAAAGAAACCGGAACAAAAAGTTTAATGACATGCTTAGCTCCATATTTCAATTCCTCTTCATCGCTGGGGTACTCCTGTACTACAGGTCCATCCCTCTGATTTACAACTTGCAAATTAGAACGAATTTGAACTTGGGGCAACGGCTCGAGATTTCCCTAAAATTTAAAACAACAAGAATAAGAAACTATAAAAATTCTCAAAGTAACCTCTGTATATCTTGCAGTTTGCGCAACAGAAGTTTTACATCTTCGCTTATGTGGATTTACAACGGCACTACTACATACATCACCACTCCCACCGGTAGTTGCTACATGCCCATCCATTAATCTTGTGCTTTCGGTGGGTATATCAAATTCGGTATCACTTTCAGACATTCACGTCCAATTAACATAAACGAATAGGTATAAAAATTTCTACTCTTCTCTTTTAATCATCCCTAGGAACAATTTTAAAATCCAGCAAAATGTGACCATATAAGCACTAAATAATGAGATCACAAAATAAACCCACTAAACTATGATTGAATTTGACATATATGACAAATTTTGACTATTTTTGACAGCTAGCTAATCATTAGTTCTATTGTACTTCAGCGGTTATCAACCTTTTGAATTTTGTACCACATGTAAGGATGTCAGTATTTCTTCGACTCTTTGAAAGTTTCTCCGAGTTCTGATCGTGTCCATAGTACTCTGGAAGAAAATATGTTTCATTCAAGCTACCGGAAATGCTACTTCGACCTACCAATAGCTCGCGATCGACTGTTGGGCGACCGCTGATCTAAGATTTGACGTATCGGTAGTTCTAATCCTAACATAAGTTCAAATAGTTTTAAATTTGAAGTGTTTTGTAATCAGTTTTCTTTTTTTAACTTTATGTTATGGACTTTTCGTGGGCAAGCAATTACCCAGATTTACAAACTATGTGTAAACGTTTTAATCTGTCCGAGCTTTATAGTCCTGTACAAGTAAAATATAAGTCTTTCAAAAGCATTATACAGCAAGGACCACAGTGTGGTTTAGTAGCATTGGCTATGTGCATGGAAAGTCCAAGGAGAGAAACCGTTGGCAAATTGTTTAACGATGCTATCGAAGCTGGTTACACTTTCCATGGTGAAATGTTTAGCTGCAGGCAAATGTACGAATTAACTGTTTTGAACATTTTGGGCAAGGTTACTTTATATGAAGGTTTGTTGGATTCGTTAGAAATTAAGGAGTTTTTATTGGATGGTGGTGTAATGCTTGTACCGTATCCTTTCATTTTTTCTCTTTTTAAGAAGGTTCTTTAGTACTAATTTCCTTAACTATTTAAGGTATGATTGCGATGGCAACCATTCTCCTCGGTGTTTGAAAGGTCAGAGAGCACATTGGGCCTTAATTAGTGGAATTATTGTTACCGAAGATGAGACTTATGTTTTAGCAAAACACGGTAAAAGTTGCAATATTGCCTGCTGGAACTTGAGTAAATTATCTGATAGTAATGCTCAATTAGAAGAATTTGTGCCAAACGAAAAGTATACTTATACGGATTATATGTTGCCTGAAGGTGGTATAGGTGGACCTAATGGACTTCGTTGTCAGGCTGTTTGTATTTGGAAAGCCAATTGATGTCTCAAGAAAGTAAATTGAAAATCTGCCTACCTTGAATAAATGGTGCTTAAATAATAATGTGATTCATATGTGTTAGATAATATACAAACTTTCTGTGCCAGACTGGAATGAATAGGATGCGAGAAGGAGAAATTTCGGATTGGTGACATCTTAAATTATTCTTTTTTAGGATATAAAATTTTTTTTAAATTATGCCTTGACATCAATGCATGATTGTAAATGGTTCAATGACGTTAACTAGGCCCAGAAGATATTATAGTTGTTCAGAAAAAAAAACTCAATGGGGTCTTATAGATAACATTAAAGCGAAGTGTTTATGTCTCATCTAACACTGAGGGGGGGGGAGCTAAACTTCTATATATCAACCAATGTAATACTCGCATTTATTTTTCTGTTTTTGAACATTTTTAGGTTCAATTGTTAAATCGTGACAAAGGCTCGATGCCGTCAAACAATTAACTTCCCAACAGCTATTCCGATACTACTACTAGGTTCAATTGTGAATGAGCAATACAATTTTTGCTATTTATATCCTCAACTACTATAATTTCATTAGTAAATTTTTTAATTCATAGGCCCAGTTAGCGTTCCACTGGTAGTAATTATTTAGAATTATAATTTTAAATCCCATTTAAAAATTATGGTTTCTCATCAATTAAAATATGGCAATATTGACAAAGCATTTTAAATTATGACAAGGAATATTTTAAATAATTATTATCACTAGTCATAATAATTCTAAATAAATCAAAATTAATGTGTACATCAGCAGCCTAATTTAAAAAGTAAAAACGGTGTGCCATAATAATACAACTTCTTTATTATAAATGGAAAACCATAATAATATTTTTAAATTTTTTGGGTAAACTATTTTTATGATATTTGCAAAATAGTGAAACATTTTGCATTTATACCTTCTTAACATCTTCGCTTCCATAGACATTCACAGTTGATAACTTTTAAAAATGTAATTGGTAGTGAATTTGTTAATAATATGTAAGCTGTAACTTGAAGACAATTAGATGTATCAAAATTGTAAAATCAATAGGAGCAATACCCAGGAACTTTCAATTTTACGAATTTTAAACATATGTAATTAATAATAAAATAATTTTTAATATAAGTGAAACAGCATATATTTTATTACACCATTTTTTGTTTACTTTCATTTGACTTCCAATCTTTCTTTTTTTTACTTTCATTGGTGTAGCTAGAAAGCTTAGCCCACTTCAGACAATGGAAAAGAACTTTAAAAATATGAAGAAGTTAAGTAGATGCAGTTTATTTTCGTCAAACATTTTCTCCCTGGGTCCCTGCTGCGGTTTTTGAAATCATTCAAATTATTGTTGAAATGAAACTTCAGTTACACCACTTATAATACTTGAAATTTAAACGATTTTAATGCAGAATATTAAAGACTGCTATGTTATCTGTGACATAATATACAGGGTGTCCCCGCACTCACTTTACATAACTTAGGTGGTGATAGAGGACACTTTTCTAAGAACAATTTTTAACAAAATTTTTTTTCTAAATTCAAACCCTCGAAAATTAGGCCTCTTTAAAGCATTTTTTTTAATTTCCACCTTCACGTGGCCATAGCCCCGAAAGTATTGATTTTTCAGTAAAAATGGTTTAGTGATTTTTTAAAGAGCGTGAAATAATCTACAAACTAGATTCAAACCTTTTCTTGTCTAAAATCAACGGCTTTCAAGTTATGAATTAAAGTAAGTTAAAAAATGTCGAAAAATTTGAGCTTTCTTTTTTTCTGGTTTTTTTCAAGACCCTGTATCTTTTAAACGAAACATTTTACAAAAAATCTGACGCCCCATTCCGGATAGGAAATTTAACGGACTACAACTTTTGTCTAGTAAAAATTTTTGAGAAACCTCTCCATTTCACAGAAAATCAGAAAATAACAAACGAGACAGCTACAAAACATAAAATTTAATTCACAAAATTTTTATTTTTTTTTAAAAATTATTTTATTAATTAATTTTAAACTATTAGATTATTTAAGTAAATGTTGAAAATGACCACCCTCATTTTTAATACACAGTCGTGCTCGTTTTAAAATATGCTTTATAGTATTATTTATAAAATTTCCTTTTTTTTAAAAATCCATTATAGCAGGGGTGGTCAACAAGGTCGAGGGATTGACCGGTCGATCACGAGGCCAATTTTGGTCAATCCGTGAATGTGAAAAGTGTCAAAAATTCGAATTTCTGCGATTAAAAGTGTCAAAAAATCGCCTTTTTTCGATTTGTTTCGACAAACATCTTTTTAAACAATCACAACTGTGTATTGAAAATGAGGATGGTCATTTTCAACAATTACTTTATTAATGTAATAATTTAAAATTAATTAATAAAATAATTTTAAAAAAAAAATAAAAATTTTGTGAGTTAAATTTTATGTTTTGTAGCTGCCTTGTTTGTTATTTTCTGATTTTCTATGAAATGGATTGGTTTTTCAAAAAATTTTACTAGACCAAAGTTGTAGTCCGTTAAATTTCCTATCCGGAATGGGGCGTCAGATTTTTTGTAAAATCTTTCGTTTAAAAGATACAGGGTTTTGAAAAAAACCAAAAAAAAAAGCTTAAATTTTTCGACATTTTTTAACTTACTTTAATGCATAACTCAAAAGCCGTTGATTTTAGATAATAAAAGGGTTAAATCTAGTTTGTAGATTATTTCACGCTCTTTAAAAAAGTACTAAACCATTTTTACCACAAAATCAATATTTTCGGCGCTATGGCCACGTGAAGGTGGAAATTAAAAAAAATGCTTTAAATAGGCCTAGCTCTCGAGGGTTTGAATTTAGAAAAAAAATTTTGTTAAATATTGTTCTTAGAAAAGTGTCCTCTATGATCACCTAAGTTATGTAAAGTGAGTGCGGGGACACCCTGTATGTGTATTTTTGATATAAAATCGCGAATTAAGAGGACTTTATACCTAACATAAAGTTTGGTTTACACTCATAATTGAATTAAATAATTCGTTAAACCGGCAATGTTATGGGTGTAAACCAAATTTTACGATTTAAATGCACTTTCTTAAAAAGCAAATATATAAGGGTTTTGTCTTATATATATAGATATTTTAAAAATAGTTTTAATTTAAATAGTTTGTATATTCATGGAAAGTCACTTGCAGGTCACTGGAGTGATTAATTATTATAATAAAAAATGAAAAAAATTTTTTTGAACTTCTTAATGACTTTCCGTGAAACTAGATTTTATTTCTAATCGTTTACTTCAAACCGCATTAAATTCCATACATTAATAAAAGAGCTATATGGATATTCGTTAAAAGTTAGGTATACAGCCCTCTTAATTTAATCAAAATGTTAATCCGTTATCAAACCGATAAAAAATTATATTATGAGCTTCAGAAAATTCTCCTATTTCCGCTAAAAAAATCATGGCTGTAATTAGGCCAATTTAGAGCTATTAATGAAGTTTTGAAACAGTCCTTAAAATCGCACCCTTAATCCGATCGACATCTTTAGTGAGTGGCATGAGTATGGCTCTATCTTTCATCCCTTCGTAATTTTCAGTACCAAAACAGTTTCCAAACACTTCCTAAATGAGATCGTTGTATGAAACCACATCTGGTGCAATTCAATTTCTTCATTGCATTCATCGGCAATTCTGCATTGCCTAACTGTAGGAGATATTCAGAAACCTGCCGTTGCTTCGAATCAACATGCATATTTTCTTCAAGTGTAAACTTCTTGAAATGTGGCCATAAAGCTCATTCCACTGGTCGTTTTCTAAACAGATTGCGTGCAATAAAAACGTCGATTATGAAACTCGTTGTTTAATATACTATTCTTTAGCGCCTCCTTTTGCAACAGTCCGCAGTTTAGAAATCGCTGCCTTGGCAAATAAAATTGTTTCAATATTTTTATAGTGTTTGCAATTACAACAGTAATGTATTTACCAAGTTTCAAAAATTTTAAATAAAATGTTTTTGCTAACCGCCCCCCCCCCCTAAATCACCTCTTGCAATTAGAATTTTTTTCACTATTTTTGTTGTATTCACAAATCTAACATTAATAAATTTACATAGTTTTAAAAATTTTAAGCAAAATGTTACAATTTATTAATTAATTACCCCCTTCTTGCTTAGAATTTTTTCACTATTTTTACAGTGTTCACAAAGGGTCTGACCGGTTAAGCACGTTAAAAATGCCTTTTTTGAATTTGATGGTGGGAATTTTTTACAAAGTATGTTATGTAAAAAGACAGTGTTGTACAAAATTTCAGCTTTCTAATTTAATTCCTGTGGACTTTAGGGGTAAATAACCACTTTTTCACATTTCTTCATTTTTTTGGTACTAAAAGATATCCGAAAAATTTCAAAAAATTCAGAAAAATCATATAAGAAATATGAAGACAATTTTTTGGAATTCCTTCACTATTAAATTCCACGAAATAATAATTGATCAAGTTTTAAAAAAATTATTTGACCATGTTAGAATTTTCGTACTATTATAAAAAAAAATTGACATAATTCTGCTTTAAAATACCTACAATTTAAAAAAAAAATCATCTCGAAATTCCGCCGACAACACCATCAAAATTGCAAAATTCAATTCAAAGTTGTGGCGTCACACTAACGGAGTCGATTACACTGGCAGCTATCAACATCCTATAATAATTTATCGCAATTTCTTCACTAACTTCAATTTTGTCTGCTATTTTAAAGAACATAGTAGGTTCAGTATAATTGCATTATTTCTGATTTCCAAGATTTATAAATAAACTATAGTTCTCTTGTGCTTCATAGAAATCCAATATCTCTTCACAAATCATTTAATTAATTTATAGTATCTACATAATATTTTTGTTAAATATGTTTTAAATTAAAAAATATGTTGTATACTTACTACATCAAAGAAAAAAAAAGTACTAAATAAATGCTGATTGTTGTTATTATAATTTTCATAGAAATCCAATATCTCTTCGCAAATCATTTAATTAATTTATAGTATCTACATAATATTTTTGTTAAATATGTTATAAATTAAAAAATATGTTGTATACTTATTACATCAAAGAAAAAAAAGTACAAAATAAATGCTTATTGTTGTTATTATAATCACAAGAAACGTAAATGAAAAAACCTCCCTGCCACTATCGTGGTCGGGTCGGGTACAGTTCGGCGCAAACCCGGTTTGGTGCCAGTACAGTTCGGCGCAGACCCGATTCGGCGCAAGTTCAGTTTGGCGTCGACCCGATTTGGCTCGAGTACAGTTTGGCGTAGACGCGATTCGGCGCCAGTGCAATTCGGCGCAAACCCGGTTCGGTGGGTGAACAATTTGGCGCGGACCTGGTTCGGCGCGAGTTCAGTTCGGCGTCGACCCGATTTGGCGCGAGTACTGTTCGGCACACACGATTTCGCACAATGAGCAGGGGACTGTAGTGTATAGGTAAAATCATAATTTAAATATTGTTAAGTAATTTAAGAAATATACTTGTATTTGCAATGTTAGAATGATTCACCACTACTTTGTTGCATTTTATGACTATGTGAAAAGCGTGTGTGCACGAAAGCGTGTGCGCCGAACAGTACTCGCGCCAAATCGGGTTGACGCCAAACTGAACTTGCGCCGAATCGGGTCTGCGCCGAACTGTACTGGCACCAAACCGGGTTTGCGCCGAACTGCACCCGACCCGACCACGATAGTGGCAGGGAGGTTTTTTCATTTACGTTTCTTGTGATTATAATAACAACAATCAGCATTTATTTTGTACTTTTTTTTCTTTGATGTCATAAGTATACAACATATTTTTTAATTTATAACATATTTAACAAAAATATTATATGTAGATACTATAAATTAATTAAATGATTTGGGAAGAGATATTGGATTTCTATGAAAATTATAATAACAACAATCAGCATTTATTTTGTACTTTTTTTTCTTTGATGTAGTAAGTATACAACATATTTTTTAATTTAAAACATATTTAACAAAAATATTATGTAGATACTATAAATTAATTAAATGATTTGTGAAGAGATATTGGATTTCTATGAAGCACAAGAGAACTATAGTTTATTTATAAATCTTGGAAATCAGAAATAATGCAATTATACTGAACCTACTATGTTCTTTAAAATAGCAGACAAAATTGAAGTTAGTGAAGAAATTGCGATAAATTATTATAGGATGTTGATAGCTGCCAGTGTAATCGACTCCGTTAGTGTGACGCCACAACTTTGAATTGAATTTTGCAATTTTGATGGTGTTGTCGGCGGAATTTCGAGATGATTTTTTTTTTAAATTGTAGGTATTTTAAAGCAGAATTATGTCAATTTTTTTTTATAATAGTACGAAAATTCTAACATGGTCAAATAATTTTTTTAAAACTTGATCAATTATTATTTCGTGGAATTTAATAGTGAAGGAATTCCAAAAAATTGTCTTCATATTTCTTATATGATTTTTGATTTTTCTGAATTTTTTGAAATTTTTCGGATATCTTTTAGTACCAAAAAAATGAAGAAATGTGAAAAAGTGTTTTTTTACCCCTAAAGTCCACAGGAATTAAATTAGAAAGCTGAAATTTTGCACAACACTGTCTTTTTACATAACATACTTTGTAAAAAATTCCCACCATCAAATTCAAAAAAGGCATTTTTAACATGCTTATCCGGTCAGACCCTTTAAAATAATATATTTACCAAATTTCAAAAATTTTAAACAAATGTTTTGGCTCTTTTAAAACTTTGGCCAGTCATTGTAGCAAAAAAGGTATGACAAATTGCAAAAGTTTTCAAATTTTGAGACAACATTGAAGGAGGCAAAAAATAATAAATCCGAATTTGCACCCTTTTCTGCCCCCCGGAACATTGTTAAATTAAAAAAACCGAAATTCCGAAATTTATGCAACCCTTGGAGAACATTTTAATAATTAAAACACATCTTCAATAAAGTTTGCACCCTGCTACAATGACCGAAACATTGCAAACAGTAGCTTATTAATTTTTTTTGGTGTATCATGTCGAACAAAATTGCAGAAGTCAAGCAAATAATTCCTTAATACAACCCTGTATGCAAATTAATAATCACAACTATTTGCAATATTCCGGTCATCGTAGCAGGGGAGATTTCCGATAGAACGACTGTTCTCTCCAACCTCTAGAACTAGATGAATTATTAAATTTTAATCACCTTGTACATCACTGCTATCAAAGAGACGAACATAACCTCAAAAGTTTTTCTATAACATCGACTTTATTTTGCTGGGATAATTTGGTTGCCAAGTAACTATTACTATGGCTGCTACCGTAAGAAATTTCGAAGAATTGAAGCAAGAATATTACAATGATGAAGACTTAATAACAATTACTTCTGACGAACAGGTAATTTGAATTTTCAAACCCCTAGCCATTATTTGATTCGAATTTCTTGATTTTAGAAATATGTAGAAAGTGTGGTCGAAGAGGTTTTTACCAATTTTCACTTACGCAGTGAAGTGGATCAGAATTTACCAAAACTCTTCCGTAATGAACACATTCAACTCCTGAAGCGTTGGTTAACGTACCTTCCAAGTGGTTACTCGGTAAGCAACTACAACATTGAATTGTACTCGGATGTAAATGTATTAGTCGTTGGTTTATTTCAGTGCTTAGATTCTAGCCGGGCGTGGATTTGTTATTGGATTTTACACAGTTTAACCTTATTAGAAGCTAAATTGACCGATGACATGAAAAATGCCTTGACGGATTTTTTAGGAAGGTAATTCTCCAAAATTATTTATTTCTGTTTTACTATAACAGTAAATGATACTTTTAGATGTCAAAATCCTGATGGAGGATTTGGTGGTGGTCCAGGTCAAATGTCGCATCTTGCCACTACATACGCAGCTGTAAATTCTTTGTGTATTCTTGGAACAAAGAAGGCTTACGAAGTTATCGATAGGAATGCTTTACAAAAATTTTTATGTAGCATTAAAATACCTGATGGTTCGTTTTATATGCATAGAGGTGGAGAAATTGATATTCGTGGTGTTTACTGTGCGTTATCTGTAGCTAATTTAACCAATATATACACTGAAAAATTATTTGAACGAACTGCAGAGTGGGTTGTTAGGTAAGTCTCGTTATTCAAGAAGAATTTTTCTGTGATAGTTGGAACTTTTCAGCTGTCAAACATACGAAGGAGGATTTTCGGGTTGCCCGGGATTAGAAGCCCACGGTGGTTACGCATTTTGTGGCGTAGCTGCTTTATTATTACTACAAAAACAACATCTTTGTGATTCCAACGCATTATTGGTGAGAATAACCAAAAAAAAATAAATTTTTTTAATCTTAAAATGTCCTAAATTTAGCGTTGGACTGTTAACAGACAAATGAGATTTGAAGGTGGTTTTCAAGGTAGAACTAATAAATTAGTGGATGGATGTTATTCGTTCTGGCAAGGTGGAGCATTTCCTTTAATAAATTGTATAAAAGGTATAACATTTGAATTAATATTTCTTTTATACACATTAATTCTTTTAGGAATCGCTCCATTCGATAAAATTTTATTTAATTCTAATGCGTTACAAGAATATATTCTCATATGTTGTCAGAATCCGTCGGGTGGTCTTATAGATAAGCCAGGAAAACCAAAAGATATCTATCATACTTGTTATACTCTTAGTGGGTTAGCGGTAGCTCAGCATTCTCTCGACGGCACTACAAATGTCTTAGGACCTATGAGAAATAAAGTGGTAATATATGCATTTGTTTTAAACCTTCAAATTTTTAATGTTTTTATTTTTAGGGAAAAACGCATGCTATTTACAATATTGCACCTGAACTAGTTTTAAGAGCAAAAGTATTTTTTTCTAATTTAGAGGTTCCACAAAATGTTCCCCTTATATTATGACGACATTCTTTGTATTGTAATAAAAATATTATACATTTTAGTAAATCACTACCCACTGTGATCCCATTTTATATGCGTGGCCTTTTATTAAGTATAATTTTTTTACTTGTTGTAGCAATTTTAATTGTCTAAATAAATGTTGAATTTTGTTTTTTAAATTCCATTGAGTAGAGAATTAAAGTTCTAGTTTGAAAGTATAATTTAAATTGGTTTGATGAAGACTTGAAATGGAACATTAGAAATTGAATTCTTTCATCAAAGCAGCATTATTAGGTAATAATAAAGATCTACACCATAGCCCTTAATTTAATTAGAAAATTAGATAATTTTTTTATTTAATTTCTTCCTGCTGTTATGAATCCCAGTGGCGGATTTCCGAACAGGCGCGCCTAGGGCCTCAAAATAAGAAAAAATTTTATTAATATTAATTAAATTACTGTTGTAATAAACACAGGAAAAGTAACGAAAAAATTCTAAGCCCTAAAATGCATTAGATTTGCAGTTATATTGATTTAAATTTTTTGATAAAAATTCCATTTTGTTAAAATATTCTGAAACTTTATGAAAATATTAATTCCGTTGTAATAAACACAGGAAAAATAGCGAAAATATTCTAAGCCCTAAAATGCCTTAGCTTTGCAGTTATTTTGATTTCAGTGCGATTTTTGAATTAAATTTTTTGATAAAAGTTTAATTTTGTTCAAATATTCTGAAATTTAATAAAAATATTAATTCCAATGTAATAAACACATGAAAAATAAAGAAAAAATTCTAAGCCCTAAGATGCATTAGATTTGCAATTATTTTGATTTTAGTGCAATTTTTGATTTAAATTTTTTGATAAAAATCTAATTTTGTTCAAATATTCTTAAACTTCATGAAAATATTAACTCTGTTGTAATAAATAAAGGAAAAATAACGAAAAAATTCTAAGCCCTCGGATGCCTTAAGATTTGCAGTTATTTTGATTTCAGCGCAATTTTTGATTTAAATTTTTTGGTAAAACTATAATTTTGTTCAAATATTTTGAAATTTAATGAAAATATTAATTCTGTTGTAATAAACACAGGAAAAATAACTAAAAAATTCTAAGCCCTAAGATGCATTGGATTTGCAGTTATTTTGGTTCCAATGCGATTTTTGATTTAAATTTTTTGAAAAAATATAATTTTATTCAAATATTCTGAAACTTTGTAAAAATATTAGCTCTGGTGTATTAAACACAGGAAAAATAACGAAAAAATTGTAATCCCTCAAATGCCTTGGATTTGCAGTTATTTTGATTTCAATGCAATATTTTTGATTTAAATTTTTTGATAAAAGTTTAATTTTGTTCACATATTCTGAAACTTTATAAAAATATTAATTTCGTTTTAATAAACACAGGAAAAATAACAAAAAAATTCTGAGCCCTAAAATGCCTTAGGTTTGCAGTATTTTGATTTCAGTGCAATTTTTGATTTTTTTGTGAAAAAAATTAAATTTTCTTCAAATATTTTAAAACTTGATGAAAATATTAACTATGTTATAATTAGAGTGTGGAATTTATGCACTAAAAAGTACCAAATATATGCACATACATATGCAGCAATAAATGTCTGAAATATGCACGTATATGTTTTAAAAATAAAAGATTATGCAGTAAAAAAACAAAAACGTAACCCAAAAGTAACTAACCAGCAGTAAAATTTGGCACGGAAATAGTTTTTTTTTAAATAATAAATAAAAATAATTTTTAAAAAAATTTTAATTTGAAAATATTTTATAAAAGTTTTTTTAAAACTTTTTTTAAAAGTTTTCTTAAACATTTTTTATGGGGAAGGCAAGGGGAAACTCCCCATTAACATTTCCCTAGTAAAATCTTCCTGGCTTAGCCAGGAAAATCGCCTACGTCTAAAGAAGATATGGCACTAAGAAGAAGAAGAAACTTTTTTAAAAGTTTTATTTAACTTTTTTTTTTAATTCTTTCAATTAGGGTTGAAAAAGTAACTAAAGTAACCAAAATTTGAGAAAAGTAACTTAAAGTAACCGAATCAAAAAAAAAAGTAACCATTTATTAAAAAGTAACCAGCTGAGACCCTTTGAAGCCGTGTCTAGGACGCGATTTTTTTTGTAAAGCTGTTCTTTTTAAAGATATTTTTGCAAAGTTTATCTTTTTAAAGGGGGTTAAATTATGTTGTCAGAACATTTTTAAATAATATTTTCTTCAAGTTAAGAAAATTATGAAAAATATGCACTTATATGTCTTAAAAATAAAAACATATGAAATATGCAGTAAAAATAAAAACATATCAAATATGCACTATCAAATTTTGGTTTTAAACTTTAAAGTTTTAGAAACGGATAGATACAATTTTTTACGACTCTAGGAACAAGCAACGAAAATATGTATTTACATATAATTCCACACTCTAGTTATAATAAACACAGGAAAAATAACTAAAAAATTCTAAGCCATAAAATGTCTTGGATTTGAAGTTATTTTGATTTCAGTGCTGATTTAAATTTTTTGATAAAAATTAAATTTAGTTCAAATATTTTGAAACGTTATGAAAATATTAACTATGTTGTAATATAATAAACACAGGAAAAATAACGAAAAAATTCTAAGCCCTTAGATGCCTTGGATTTGCAGTTATTTTGATTTTAGTGCAATTTTTAGTAAAAAAAAGTATTAAAAAAAGAAATCGTCTGCGATGCTGGTTCTGGTGAGAACCAGAGGTTCAAATCAATTGCTTTAGGAGTGTAGGATTAGTGAAAATACTTAGAGGGGGGCCTCAAAATTGAATTGCGCCTGGGGCCTCCTAAGTTCTAAAACCGCTACTGATGAATCCCCCGCCCGATTTTTTTATTATTTATTTTTCTTTAGTTTTTATTAGGGACTAGCCTCCTATAATTATATCTTTTTTGCTCTTGTTGTTATATATGTCCTCATATTTTTTCCCACTTTTATGTTGCTAAAGGAAAAATTGCAATTTAGTCTTCGAAAATTAAGAGTAACGGCAATTTTACTCCCGTAAATGCAAAAAAATAACTATTTCCAACTGAGGATTCCTCATAATTGTCTTTATTAACTTTTATCTATACAAATAAAATTTAATTTAATTTTTTGTATTTGTGGAGAGGAGGGGTCAAAATTAATTTTTTTTCAAATAATCCTTACGTAAGAATAATCTTACGTACCCTTAAGTGGGGTTGGGAGGGGGTTAAAAATTACAAAAATCGTCAATGGACTTAATGGTGGAATTGGGTGTCACATGATGTCATCTACTGCGCAAATTTTTGATTGACCGAAACTGAACGGTCACGGAAAAAGTGAAAAAATATAGCAGGAGCCACAGACCTTGTTTTCTAGATCGTGATAACCACAAACATTTTAATTAGAATTTTTGAGACTTCGTAAATACATTAGCTGGCGTTAAATTTGTGAACACTGTAAAAATAGTGAAAATGTTCTTCACGAAGAGGAGGTAGTGTCTGGGGGAGCCAAAAAGTATTTTTAAGGGAGTTTTTAGATTCATCATATTTAAAAAAAATTATATTGTTTAAATCAGTTTATTTAAATGGCTAATACCAGTTAATACTCTCCTTTAAAATCAGCCCAAAAAAAAACTGAAAACAAAAAGCATCTCGTCATATTTGCTTAATATCTTATACCTATGTGGGGCAATAATAAAATATGAATTTGTTTAATTTCTTAACAACCGGGTTTTTGGTTAAGAGGAATCCTTATTGAAGTTGGAAAATACACTTTCGTAATTTAATGATATCTTGCTTATTACTCAAGAAAATTGCACAAAAGTATATATTTTTTAAAAGAGGACACTTGGACGCAGGTCACTGCGTTTTTATTTCTTTACAATTCAAATTTTTTTCAAAACTTTTTTTCAAAAAATCTCTTTTAAAAAATATATACTTTTGCGAAATTTTCTTGAGTAATAAGCAAGATATCATTGAATTACGAAAGTGTATTTTCCAACTTTAAGGATTCCTCTTAACTATAAAATGGGAATTTTTTCAAGGCATTTTATTTTAAAAGCGCAAAAAATAATGCATCCGAAAGTGTGAAGTGGGTCGATTTATTTGCACATCCATTATAATTCAAAAAATTTTTGAATTAATAAGGGATGGTCTTTGATTTGTGATCATCGGAAGTTCTTGAAGGGGAGGTTAACAAGTTGGGAAAAAAATTACAAACGTTCTTAAGGACAACCCCTTAAAAGATCTATCAAAACGAATAAACTATATTAGGGGTCGGGTTAGATGTCATTATTCAAAAACGAACCTGTGGCTGGTTCTAGAAAAGTCAATCTCTTTTTGGATTTCATGGTCAATATCAGTGACGAATGCAGGGGCTTGAAAACTTTTTTCTTGAAAAATGTCTTCTTAAAATTATTGATCTCTCAGTAGGTTAGCGTGCGTATTCATATCTAATGCGCCGGGGTTCGAATCCATATATCGACGAAACTCTTTGACGCTTTAGCAGTAATTGACTGGAGAATTCAGCCAGGCCGGTGGTGGCGGTATAGTCCATCACTGCGCTTTAGATAAAAAAAATCAAAAGTTTGCCCTACTACAAGTAAGTTATGTGTACGCCACTGAATAATAAAATTAGTTCGTTTAACTTCGAGAATACGAATTTAGCGCAAAATACGATCGTATAAAAATAACAAAATTCTCAAACGGAATTTGTTTGTGCTATGAGTTAGTTGTGTCTGGTATTCTTAAAACTGTTGACGAATTTTTTATTATAAATTCAAGTGCCTCCTTTACATTTTTATATTTCAGTGTAAAATAATTCTGTTACGGTATTAGGATGTGTTGTGTTTTGGAAACATTTTAAATTATAATTTTTTTATATTACCGACGAAACGGTGGGAAACTTTTATGATGCATAGTGTATTTCGTTCGTAGTGTTTAATTAATCCGAAGAAAAATGTTGTCCAACGGACAAATAATTGGCGATGGATCGTGGAATCTGCGAGTATATGTTACGGATTTGCAAACAGAACGTATACTTCGCGTTAAGGGTGACCTACACATTGGCGGTGTAATGCTAAAACTTGTGGAAGAACTAGGTAAGCCTCTAGAATACAACTAGAAATTGTTGGAATTGCAATGAAATTACAGTTATTCGAATGCGAGACTTTTTTGCTTGAAAATTCTTGAACTGGAAATGTTTACAACTGGGTCACTTTTTAAATCTGGCATGACAGGAATCGCTCTTTAATTGTTATCGACTTTTAATTGGCAGCCGTAAAAAGCTTTTGTAACATTTTTGGCTTCCAAACGTTTTTCCCTAAAAATCAAATTGATGAAGGAAAAAACAGAAGTTATTTTTGTTATAACCTCAAATGGCAATGTAAATTGATCCATAGGTGGGAGGAGGTGTTTAGGCGGCTGTGCCTATTATAATTGGTTCGCTTTTATGACGTAAGCAAGCCATGAGGTTAAACAAAAAACTGTCTGGGTGGTAAATGTTGAAATTTTTCAATGAACATTACTTTCACAACTTTTTTGTCAAACTTACAACTGCAACATCAATACAAACAACATCATCAACTTCCATGTGTCGGCTTTTCACTTGTTTTTGTTTTGTTTTATTTGGGTGCCAGTTATTCATTCGGCTTGTTTCATTTGTCAAAACTGAATAGCTTTCAAAGTGGGATTATTATCTTATCTAGCTTTGAGACAGTCAAATCCAATTTTGAATTTTTTGCATTGAAATATTCTTATTGGAATAGGCAACATAAAGCATAGGACTTGATGTGGACTTGATTCTGATTCCAATTATGAGTTATGACACTTGTACAACGTTTAGAAATTTATGGTTTAATTTCATGGGTTTTTAATTTCGAGCAGCTGTGTTTTTAATAAAATATTTTTAACCAATAATTGCCTTTGCGGCTTGTATTCTTCCCAAGCACTGTGAGTTAAATTTATAATCTTCCTACATATTGCTTTCACCAGTGCTTAGTCAAAGGTGGCAGAGTTAGCCACATCCAGAAATATTTTCAAAATTAGCAATTGGCAGTTGTTTAT
This sequence comes from Rhagonycha lutea, assembly GCA_958510855.1. Lineage (NCBI taxonomy): Eukaryota > Metazoa > Arthropoda > Insecta > Coleoptera > Cantharidae > Rhagonycha > Rhagonycha lutea. The sequence continues at coordinate 14,846,219 of OY294036.1, read as the reverse complement.
AGTACCTATTAAGACCTATTATTAGAATAGAACCACATACAACATTTCTCACTCACTATACATCCGTAATCGTCAGTAATTATTCTTTTACATGTGTTTGAGAATCACTCTCCCATAAGATTTTTCTGTATTCATCGATAAAACCAACCTGTTCTTTTTGGTATCTGCCTACCCAAAACTTATCCAGTTGTTCACTTCAAATCAACACTAAATCATTATTATTGCTTTTTGATGACAAAACATGTACCTACTAATAAGTTTAAAGTAATAAACAAACATAAAGATCATCAATAATTAACTTACTACAGTAGAAACTGGAGTAGAAATACAGTAGAAACTTAATAATGTGAACAAAAATCCAAAGGTATGTTCAAATCAACGCAATTATTCACACTAAAGGGGTTGCTGCAGAAAAAACTAGTATTATACTCATATGTCGGAATTTGGGGTTTCCCATTAGATTTTAAAGTGTTTTTAAACCGCACTAAGAATTTTATTTTTCTTTGTTGTTAATAGTACAAATTTTTGATTTGGCTACTCCATATATTTTGGAAAGAGTAGTCACAGTCATTTCTTTATTGTATTCTTCAATAATTTTTTCCTTTACATACAGTGAAAGTCATTAAATGTAAGTTTTACTTATCCGTGTGTTGTGTCCTCTACTGACGCGAATGAATGGATTAATGAGATTCCCGCTACTTTTCCAAACCTATCAGAACTTACGTTAATTGTTTGTATTTCAGAACATCAGTGTTATTTTTTGTACAGGGTGTTAGAGCGAAGCATTATTCCGCAGATAAATGTACCCCTGTGTAATTATCAGGATTTATTTAATTGGATCTGTGATCCCACACTTCAATAAAACAAAATTAAAGGTGTCAGATTTATGGAATAGAAAATTTAATACAAATACAATTTATTTCACATCGGTGTTTTTCATTATTCTACAAATTATACGATATCTGTATTTCCATTTGAAATAAATTAGAAATAAGATTACCATGCCCAAGTACTATAATTTATGTTCTACCTGATTTATTATACTTACCTATTGGATAGTTTTCTATCTATATTACATGGTGTGCCTTATAGAAATATTTTTCAAAACTTTGTTCCTCAGAAAAGTTTTGATGATACTCGTGGTACCGTTCCTGGATGCCATCTTCTTTTATTTATATTTTTGTTTATTTTAGTCAATGAGTAATTTTAGTGTCATATCATAAAAATTGCATAAATATATTACAAATTTAAAAACTAATTGGCAAGGTCACTGAAGTTGTATAATAAAGTATTGCCAATTGAAAATTTATTCATTTAACAAGTTTCGAAAAGTAAACACAATTTTTTAAATAATATTTTATTATATGTTTTTTGAATATCAAACTGTGTAACTTTTACTTTTCCATATTGAAGATTTACATAAAGTCACACTTTCCTAGCCTTTAAAATGCTAATTAGGCAAATAGTGAGATTGGGTACGGAAATTTTAATGTTGACCGTTTTTATTATTTATCATGTGAAAAAATATTAGCATGTCTTTCCTGTATGATATCAAATGGGTTGTTTACTACTTAATTTTTCCTTGATGTATTATTTTTTTACACATGATAATTTTTTTACTAATGTAAATACTGTGTATAGTTTTCTACGCTAGTAACTACAAAAAACGCAGAAAGTGAAAGATATAGTCGGCGATAAAAACCACAATGACCTAATCGCGATATCATAGGTGAGTCATTCAAAAAGTGAATTTAAAAAATTAGTGACTTATTTTGTTTGTCAACCGGAAAATGGTTTTTGCTTCAATTTTATCTTATATTATGATTATTCTATCACGAACTGATGGTAAAAAACAGGAACCCGTCACGCATATTGTTCGCCCCTGTGCCATTTTCAATCTACCTTTTCGGAAAAATCAAGCAACGACATTTTCACCTGACATTTTTCAATTTTGATCGCTCCGCTCTTATAATTTGGCCGCCCGTGTGCAAGGCACACTTTGCACTTATGAACGGCGCACCCCTGCAGTTAATAAATAAATAAAATTTTGAAAACTTTGGTTTGCAGTGGTGAGCACATTTTAGACCAGTTCAAAGGTGTGTTAGGCTGGGAGCACCTGAAATTATGTCATTTACACTGACCTACCTAGATTGCAGACCAAGATAAGGCCTTTGCATGTTAAGTGGGTGTAAACAATATTGTTTTATTCTGTTGTGGACAATTCATAAAATATTAATCGGCTGGGACTTTTGATTTACCGAGTAGAACGAGATAATAATAGCAAATAGCAGCTTCGCCATAATTATCTATCAAAAGAAAATTCGGTTTTGAAAGCTCACATATGTTGGAATAATAGCGATTGTTACGTCTAATTAAGGATTAACCTATTTTTTTTAAAGGTTAATGACTTTTTTGATAGTTTTGTTAACGATGATTGTCAATAATCTTTTCGGTAGGTGCAATTACTAAAACTTGGCAGTTTAAGTGGTTCATGATGGTTTTTTTATTGTAATTTCTTTACATGTCATCCATCATTATATTTTTTATTTTCGTCTATAGAAATGGAAGATTTTTATACGGGGTGGTCCTTTTATGGCAACTTATTTCATGCCTTTTTTATAATAATAATAGTTTATTGTAAGTATATAATTATACAAATTGGAAAATCAACAATATATCTTTCTATTTACTTTTGTAACCCTTTTGTTCCCAGTGGTTTCACTGTGAAACCACCTTTTACTTATACCCAAAAAGTATATTTTCTCAGCATTATTTTATTACTATAGCAAAGAATTTACCATTTATAATAATTTATTACAAATTAATATAGAAGCTGATATAATACAAAGTAATAATTACTGAGTTAGCTTCTAATAATAGACAATAAAAACATTGAATTGCATGGCATAGTATGCATAGTAAATTTTTTACGATGTTAGCCAATATTGCGTTTTATTTATTTTGTTGTCTGTCGGAATCTATGCCAGTTACATATCTCGTCCTCTCGCAGATTTTTAGTAACAATTAATTTGCTAAATGATATAAATTGAAGTTGACATCTCACAATTGATTGAGGTTCTCGTAGCATACAAACATTGAGATTAAAAAGCACCCAAGGCAGAACAACAGGCTAAAATGAATTTTTTTAAATTTGATCCCTCGCAAATTGATTTAAAAAAAAATATTTTAAACAAAATTTAATAAATAATGTAGTATTCTACATATCCACCTACCTACTTTTAGTGATGAGTGATGATATCCATTCAACTATGTGAACATTAATCTTTGATATTTATCAAAAGTATTTAACTACTTGGTTACATAACACATAATTGGCTAAACACTACCAGCATTTAAATTAATAAAGGACATTCTAGTTAGTTAATGGTGTAATCGTTTTAGTAAACAACAATGTAGTATAATACAACAAGCAAACTAATTTACCCATTATACCCTCGAATATTATATTTAGTTTATTTTTATCTATTTAAAACTTTTTTTTTTTACTTTTTAGGTAAGAACACCTCCCCCCCTTTCACTTATGCCTGACCCCAGTGTGCAGTTTCAGGGTTAAAACCAATCAAACGAAAAACGATCATAATCTAACCAAATCACTCCAAAATTGTTAACCTTATGTCATGTCGATGGCCACATCAGATTTTTTGTAGTAATTGGGGGTTGTCTTAATAGAAATGGTGCAATAATTTATCGAACTGATGCAAGTGCATTTTATGGAATTCTTAAAGCATCTCAACTTTCTACATTTATAATAAGGAGGTTTTATAGATATTTATTATCTGGTGGCGCTTGATATGTGATGAATAATGTATAGACATTTTGTAATTAAATAGTATAAATTAATAATACGATAAATTAATTTATTATTATCTGTACTAATTTCCAAGTATGCATATGACCGGATTAACGAATATTTCTCACCTTTTTTGTGGCTTCTACCTTAACTTGGTTGCAAGGGGATAGTTTTTGTGAACACTTACGTTATCATTTTGAATAACTACTGTATTTTTGACTTTACTAGAAAATCTGAATTCAGCTGATGAGTAGATACCAAAGTGCGATATTCACTTCTAAAAAAAATACTTGTAAAAATGCACGACAACAAAAAATGTTCAAATATAATAAGAATAAACGCTAATCTGTATTTATAAATGTGAATTTTTGAACTTTGATTTTGTTTGTTATAAAGCAACAATGAAGTTATATAAATAAGTTGGTAATTAATATTCAACAAACTATGAAAAATTAAAACAAATTACTTTTTATCAAATCAAATGAATCACAAAAGAATAATGGTGGATTCGACCCACATTGTTTTAAATTTAATAAAAAAGAAATTCATAAGTTCAATTTACCACAGTGGTGACTTGTTTGAGGGGAAAAGTTCAGGTTCGAGTCGAGGAATTTTTTTAGCTCATGGACAGCTACTCAGTGGATGAAAAAATGAAAAGTCGAAAAGTTAAAAAGAGCAGCTTTTTCTTCCATTCTTACAGTTCAATCTATAGAATTTTGTTTTATTATCCAACATAAAACAACAATAAATATTTTTTACTGTTTTATATGTGTTTCTGATAAATTTATCTGAAAACCAATAAATTGTGCTACTTAATTATACATTGAAACAAGGCTTTGACACGAAATTTTATGCACCACTGCATTATTACTGCATAAAACTACGTAAAATGAACTTTTTTCTTCAAGTACAGCTTTAAAAATTTACTGCTGATATGGAAAATGACCTTTCTTCAGATTGACTGCCCTATATTTTTTCTCAAAGTGCGGTACATGTAGAACAGTGTAATAAAATTGTTATAAAAAATTGGTGACCCCGGTCACTTTCATACTTGAAATTACAAAATATATTTTTAATTATTGCTCCTAATATTATTTTTTTGCATATCGTCGTTGCGCCTTCAAAACCCGACATGTGCATTTTAGTAAATTGTTCAGGAGAAGGTTTAAACTGATTTATTTACACATTTATTTACACACATAGCGCTTTGTGATTTACCTTCATTAAACAACTATTTTACAGAAAAATGCATTATTTGCTTTTATGGAAATGTCCGGCTTGAAACCCTTAATCGAAATCTGTACATAACGCATTTTGCTCAAAATGTGCACATGTCGGGTTTTGAAGGCGCAACGACGATATACTATCTTACTGTTTTCTTATGGCTATAATACTACAACAATGTTGTATTATAAACGCCAGGAAAATTTTTTTTATTTATTTATTTTATTTTAAAGATTTATTCAAATTAATAAATCATTTTTTTCCGTTTGTTATGGACCTATTTATTTATAGTTTAATCGATTTGATTTTTAAAATTACAATGTTTTCAAGTCGGAAAATTTTCAATTTTGTTAGGGACAAAACCCTGTACAAATAATAAATTGTATTCTGGCAGGGTGAATAAATTTAATACAATAATTTTTGAAAAACAGAACTATTTTTTCTAGTTGGTTATGTTTCAAGTTGAAAATAGTTTGTTTTGAGAAGTAAATATCTGATGGGACACAACACATGACTTTCCCATTTGAAAAAGTAAAATTTAAATATTAATATAAATGACATTTTTTAATTCCCCTGCCCCATTGTCAGTAAGTGCGTACCGATCTGCTTCGCTTTTATTGCTCATTGTTCCATTGTTCGCGTTGAGACATTTTATCCATATTATATTTCGAATAACCATTCAATAATCTTGTCATTTTTTATAAAGAAACTTTTCAGACAACAGGAATCTCGTTAATCCATTCATGCGCGTCGTTGTAAATCAACGAAACGAAAATAAAAGGTATCGGCGGAGGGATTTCAACCAAAAATCTAATCAGTTTTTTAGACCCCAGCCGAATAATTGTCCAAACATTGTCCAAAAATCGTTCACGATCAAAATGATGTCTTCCAATTGAAATTCTAATACGCCTACGCGAAGTTTGTTCTTGACTTGATTACTATACTTTCTTTTATTTAGAGCCTGAAATACTGAACCGATTTAGACGGAATTTCCACTGATTGATAACTTTTTTATCCGTGAGTAGCTACAGTGATCAGTGACGCGCATGTATGGACTAGCGAGATTATCACTGAAATATTGAACTAATTTTTAATTTTAAGGGAAATTTCATGGATTCATAGCTATTTTGTCCATGAGCGAACTTTAAGTTTAGTCCATAGCTTAGTTATGTGACGGATAACTGACAAATGTTTCACTTGTCGCATAACTATGGAATACGGCATTACCGTCTGTGGGGAGCTTTAGAGGCCTTTCAAGATTAATAAGCTTCTGTAATTTAATTTTTGCTTGTGTTTCTTGTAAAATTTACAACCTAACGTGTTTTCAGATTCTATTAATTTATTATCTACAACTAAATAAATTATTGTGATATATTGTTATGCATAAAATGCATTTTAAATAGCGTATTGTCTGATAAATTATTACTGTTTTAATGTGTGTAGTCTATCATTTGAGACAATCGAAGTGCGGTTCTGTTATTTCTTTTACAAAACTTTTCATATGTTTTTTTTCTTTTTAATAGCTGATTTCTGGTTTAATCAGTGGGAGTAGCGAATCTAGGACAGATTTGGGGGGGGGGATTAAATTGCTAATATAGTCAATATTTTGCAATTTCTATGCCAATATTGAATCATTTTCATCTTCATGGGAAGGATCTTGAGCCCCAGCATTAAACTACTAGTCCTATAAATAAAGCTATCCATTAGTTTGATTTTAATTTAAATAAATATTAAAATTCAATTGACAGAATAACGGGATTATCTGAAATGATTAAAATCCATTCAAAATTACGACTTACGAAATAATTTAAAACCTTTTTTGAATATATTGAAGTGTGCAAAAGGTCGGTGGATTTAGCCTGTTGAATTTTGCTTTAAATTAATTGTGTCGAATTGAAGACATCAAAGCTGGATGCAAGTTGACGACACAAAAGAGATATTTTGTAACCCATGACACATAAAACAAACAAACTTGATTTTTTGTATTTGTAACTTGGTGCGAATTTGTGTTCTGTTCTGAAAAGTGAATTTTTGAATTAAGGCGGCAAAAAGTTTGTGCATACTAACATTTGTTGTTGCTATATTTTATTGTTATTTGGATGGTAATAGCGACTTTTGAGCAAGAATTGTGGCGAGCTGGTTGTCTTGTGCCGAGAGTGAAGAGAGACGTTTGTAAATTGCGAACATCTTCGCGATTTTACAAAGAAAACCTTCCTGCAAGCTTTTGTTGCCACAAAAGCTATTATATTGGCGATTAATAGAACAAGTGAGTTTGTTGAATATTTTACTGTGTAAAACTGAGGTTTTTACACTATTTTGTGAATCGAACACGTTTTTCGATTTGGTTATAAAATTCACGTTTTGGATGCCATCGCGTCTAAAATATCCTGAAAATTGATTATTTCATGAATGCTGCGTTAGATAAATCAAGATTTATCCTATTTACCGATTTTGATGCTTAAGAAATTGGATGATTTTGACCACGATTAAAATTTGGAGGTTAAGTTTCTCAACACATGTCCACATTTTTGTTGTACGACACAGAAGCCGTGCAATTCCATTTAAATTGATTTTCGAGATTTGAATACCACTTGAGAAGATATCACATACCACTTTCACTGTTTTCTTGCGAATAAAGAAGATTTGAGCAAAATACGGGAGCTGAATACTACATGTGCGTTCCAGCCGGAAGCCACATTGCCGTACTGTTTGCCTACCACCCTACCACAATAATCCAGACTACGAGATACAAGGTGATTCAAAGATTTGTGTCTTACCAAGAATTTAATGAAAAAGGTACTGAATTTTATATTTGTGAACATTTTTGATTTTATATTATTTTATTACACATTAAACATTTACACAGTGTTAATTGGAGGTATAGAATATTGTTTGCTTTTAAATAATACCATCCAGTTTATACTGTGCACACAAGTACACAAATTTACATTCTTTTTGACAATTGTGTCTATTTTGTCTCGATTTGCTCCAGTCTTATATCAAATTAATTCAAATAAATCACCACTTGACTTTTTACACCCTTTGATTCGTTTCGTCTCTTTGATTTCATTGTTAGGCGCCGCAAGTGGGGCTAAATAGGGGTAGAGAAACAATTTTTGTGGCGACCAGAAGTGGGGCTCGATTTATAGGTCAGTTAGGGTTCGGTAAAGTTAGATTAGGGGTAGTACGGTTTGGTATAACAGCCAAAATAAGAATTTTTAGCGAGCAACTTAAGGGCATATTTTTTATGAGTCAATTTAGGAGATTAGCATAGGGTAGTAAATTGAAATGGCGCATTTGTTTGAAAATGATGAAGAAGCTTGGCAGTGGATGTTAGAACGAAGGGGGGAAGAACCTTCCGATGAAATAAAGAAACTAAACGACGATTATTATAGGGAAGAAAAAAGAAAAACTGATAAATTTAATCTAGAGATGAGATGGAATAATGGAGATAGCGAGGAAAGAAGGAGACAAGGGATGAAACATTGGGCGGAAATGAGTGATGATTTAAATAGGTATTTTGAGGAATTGAAGAGAATCCTTGTAAAAGAGGAGATTGAGAGAAGGAAGATAAAAGAAGAAAAAAAGGCAGAACTCCAAAAAGCCATGGAAGAAGAAATAAAAGTTGAAATGGGTTTGGAAGAAATTGTGGTTGTAGTATGGGAAGAAGTGGAAGACCTAATTTTGGAAGAATACCCCATCGAAAAAGTCCTGGTTGTAGAAAATTTTAAAATTGAAGAAGTCCCAACAATAAAGAAAGAAGTCATAATTCAAACACATAAAAATAAAAAAGTCCTGGACGAAGAAATCGAAAATAAAAATTCGGAAGAAATTAAAATAGAAGAAATTATGAAAGAAGACGAGGTAATGGAGGTTGTCACAAGCGAGGGGGTAGCGATGCCGGAAGAAAACAATGTCACCGATGATGAATTAGCTAGTGATCCAGAGAAGGTAATCGAATCTGAAGCTGCAAAAGATTTAGTAGTGTCAAGTGAGGTAGCAACCCTGAAAGAAGATGGTGTAGGCGCCATTGTTAAAAAAGTCCTGAGTTTTACGAGAAAGCAAGTAAGAAAAAGAAAATGGAAAAAGATGAAGGCCAAAAGAAAAGTCAATTGGCTAAGAGAACAGAATTACTCGAAGAAAATTAAAAGTAAAATGAAAATAAAAATCAATTCGAAAAATCTAAATGAAAAAGTGGAAAGTGCTCCGATTTCGAGAGGAGATGATAAGTTGGGTGAACTTATTCCAGACGAAGACGTCATGCCAGCCTATAAGGAGAAGTGCTTCTTTCAAATTGGAAGAAATCTTAAGAAAATAAAAATTATAAAAAGAAAGAAAATTATGAAAAACATTCGAGTAAGAAAGAGGAAAGAGGGGGTAGTGAAGATGCGAGAGGCTTCTTTGCAGAAGTGGGGGTATCGCAGAAGTCGTTGGAAAGCCACCGATGAAGACGACCCACCCCAATAAATTAAGAAAAATGGGAAAATGAAAAATTTAAGACAACCGCGAGAAAATGGAAAAGTGTAAATAAAAATTAACAGTGTAAATAATAGTAAATAAGGACTTGTAAATTTGATAAATAATTAAACGCGAATCGTCACCAAGAATGAGAAGAAGTTTTTAAATCATGAACAATTAAAACAATCATGTTAATTAAACAATTAATAATTTAATAATAACAAACAAAAATTTAAAGCTACGCACATGAAATAATTTGAATTTGAAGAATAAATAAGAAACTTTAAAAGCAGTGAAATTTAAATAACGCGATAAACAATAATCTTCGAAATAGAAGCAAATTAATAATTAAAGATTTTATAAAGTAATTAAAAATAAATAAATTTTTCGGAAAATTAAACATGGACTTAATGAAAAATGGAAAATAAAAGTTGTACTGAGCAAGAAAATGGAATTATTTAAGAATGAATTGAAATTTTAGAAAATGATTTGCCATTGCGAAAAATTAAGATAATGATAATTAAGAAGTTTGAAGATTGAATAGTTAAAGTAAAATGAATTGAATAGAATTGAAGTATTGCTACCGCTCATGGTATGAAGTAGCCAGTTAATGAAGAAAAATTTAATAGAAGAATTGTTGAAGGTAATGAGTTGCTACCGTTTTCAAGAAAGAAAATGTAGCCAGTTTTTGAAGAAAATGAATTTGAAGATTATGAAATTTAATTCGCAATGGAGGATTTGACAATGAAATGAATAGAAAAATTGAATGATAAAATGGAAATTGTGCAAGTACGATGTTATAGAAAAGTTTTTTGAAGGTCCACTCCACGTTCGAAAAATAAAAGTTTGAAAAATTATTGAATGAATTTTGAAATGAAAAGATTTGAATTTTTGAAGAAAAGTTTATCGAATCACTGCGAGTGAAGATTTATGAAATCATAGGGGGTAGTTAGAATTTTGGGCTCATGATTTTTGATAGATTTAAAATTTTAATTAGTAAGATAAAGTTGGTGACGATAGCAAAACATTTTGATTTGAAAGGATGATATTATTTTAAAGATTTGATTAGAGATTAGTTAGTTGTTTAAAAATTTTATAGCATTAGATCATATAGGAGATTTGATACCCAGCGGGGCACATAGTAAGGACTCTTGATTATAGTTAATGATTTTTCAAAATTCATAAAGTTGTACCCTACACAAACTTGCACTACTGATGTCACTATCCAATGTTTGGAAAAGTTTTGTAAAGATGTCATCACGCCTCAAACCATTCTGGTTGACAACGCTAGGTACTTCCAAAGTTTAAAGTTTAAAACGCACTGGCACAATAAGGGGATCAAGGTAGCTTTTTGTTCTGTTAGACATCCTCAAGGGAACATGAGTGAACGATATGTGCAGGAAACGATCAAGTTTCTTCGTTTGTTGACTTTCCAAGATCAAACTTCATGGTCCCAATACATTCCTCTGGTGGAGCGATTCATCAATGAAACCCCTAGCACTGTAACGGAATTGCCTCCTGTATTCGTCATGTTCGGGAAACAGCCTGATAGACCCTGGATTGTTGATCACGAGATTAACTACAGAGAACATTTAAATAAAGTTAGGGAACGCCTTAAAAAAAGGAGTGATAGATACTTACAGGGTGTAAATAGTAAGATCAAAAAAAAGTGTAGTTTTGCACTTGGGGATCTTGTGATTATTCGAAGCTTACGAGTTGGCTTGAGATCCAAGGATCGTTGCCAAAAGCTTCAACTTCCATTTGAGGGTCCTTACATTGTTGTAGAGAAAAATGAGAATTCGTACACATTGAAATATCCCAATTCGAATCGAATGCGTGGGAAATTTCATCTCGACTCAATTTATTCATACGAAGATAGAAAATTTCTTGATGGAGAGTTGGGAGATGAATTTGATTTAAGCCCTGATGAAGATTAGAGATAAGTTAATGTTAAGGAAGGGGTTAGTTTTGTTAAATTTATTAGTCTAAGGGGATATCAATTTTACTTTTATCATTGCAAGTCATTTTGTAAATTAGATGGTTATGACTTGAGCATTAATTTTTAAGAAGTGTAGGATATTTGCATGGTTGTGACGCAAATCATAGGCAAACCACAACTTATCAGTTGGAACAACATGTTTAAGGAAGTCCACGTGAAAATTTTATAGTTAAAATTTGAAGTTAACGAAGGAATCTGTCTAAATCCGGCCCTGTATTTAATCTGCATTCTTAGATAATAGAAAATGGAAAGTTTTTATTTTTAAAAAAATTATTTTATATGACGATTTTGTCAGTTTCCAATGAACGATTTAGGTTAAATAAGATGGGTTTTTAATTTTTAGATTGTTTAGTTGATTATTTAAATTAGGAAAGAATAACAGAGTCAAGCTAGTGAAACGAGAACGAAGTAAGTTACCAGTTTAGCATTTGAGTGGGTTCATCTTGTTGTTTTTTTTTGATGTTTAAAAAATTTTACCTGTTTGCAAATGATTATACGATTTACGCACGATGCAATTTTTGAAACAGCGGGGCAAAGTTGAAGTGTGCAAAAGGTCGGTGGATTTAGCCTGTTGAATTTTGCTTTAAATTAATTGTGTCGAATAGGGAACATGCATGAATAAAAAAATTTAATTAAAACAGTATTTTTTGATTAATCTAATATATTAAATAACAAATCAGCAAGAATAACTTCTATTTATTGTATTTTGTTATAAATAATCGATTTTAAAATTCACTGATAATTTAAAATATATCATGTGACCATGAACGCAACGCCATTGGTTTGACGTCATACGGTAGACCGATTCCCGCGTATGCAAGCAGTTCGTACGTATTCAAGGTATATTATACGAGTTACTTTGGTACGTAATTCTGTTTTTGATTGTTTTATTAGTTTGTTTGAGTGTTTGTTATTTCGACCATGACTGAAAGTGGTTGTCTGCAAGCTCAGTCTGATAATTTGCATAAAATAGACGTGTTTAAGATGAACCATGATTCGGTATCGAGTATAATTTGCCATGTCTTTTTCTACCTATCTAAAATTGAAATAAATATTATATTATACATCAATAAAAATTGGAAGTACGTAATAAATAATGTAATGCATTCATTTTTCAACAAAACGTGAAATAGTTAATTTAATTTTGAAACCAAAACAGCTCATTTGGTGTTTTTATTGTAGTGCTCTTACATTTTAGAACAATACAATACTAACTTATAGCCCGTCTTCTTTTTGGTTTCCATGATAATAACACTAACTAACTTCAACTTTCAAAGCACAAAACTAAACTAACCCAAGATCTAAAATTTAACAAAAAATTACGCGCTAAAATATATTTGTCATGTATTGAATGTCGTTTATTAATATATTATAGAAATAGAAATATTTATAATATGTTTATGTTGGTACAAAATTAATCAAGATTAATCCTTTAATCTTTAATTCTTTCTTGAATTAGTTTCTAAACTAACGTAAGTCGTGCGTAAGTCCCATACTACCAGATCACAGAATACCAGATTACGTCACAAGTAAATGGCGCCATGCGCGGTCGTTTCCTAGCATTCAAATTGATAGATTTTTAAATATTTTTTAAATTGTTATCGAAACGAAAATTAATAAATTAAATAGTATTAATCAGTATATTTAGGTATTTTTTATCCAACTACGCTATAAAAAAAATTTATGCATCTTCCCTATTGAAGACATCAAAGCTGGATGCAAGTTGACGACACAAAAGAGATATTTTGTAACCCATGACACATAAAACAAACAAACTTGATTTTTTGTATTTGTAACTTGGTGCGAATTTGTGTTCTGTTCTGAAAAGTGAATTTTTGAATTAAGGCGGCAAAAAGTTTGTGCATACTAACATTTGTTGTTGCTATATTTTATTGTTATTTGGATGGTAATAGCGACTTTTGAGCAAGAATTGTGGCGAGCTGGTTGTCTTGTGCCGAGAGTGAAGAGAGACGTTTGTAAATTGCGAACATCTTCGCGATTTTACAAAGAAAACCTTCCTGCAAGCTTTTGTTGCCACAAAAGCTATTATATTGGCGATTAATAGAACAAGTGAGTTTGTTGAATATTTTACTGTGTAAAACTGAGGTTTTTACACTATTTTGTGAATCGAACACGTTTTTCGATTTGGTTATAAAATTCACGTTTTGGATGCCATCGCGTCTAAAATATCCTGAAAATTGATTATTTCATGAATGCTGCGTTAGATAAATCAAGATTTATCCTATTTACCGATTTTGATGCTTAAGAAATTGGATGATTTTGACCACGATTAAAATTTGGAGGTTAAGTTTCTCAACACATGTCCACATTTTTGTTGTACGACACAGAAGCCGTGCAATTCCATTTAAATTGATTTTCGAGATTTGAATACCACTTGAGAAGATATCACATACCACTTTCACTGTTTTCTTGCGAATAAAGAAGATTTGAGCAAAATACGGGAGCTGAATACTACATGTGCGTTCCAGCCGGAAGCCACATTGCCGTACTGTTTGCCTACCACCCTACCACAATAATCCAGACTACGAGATACAAGGTGATTCAAAGATTTGTGTCTTACCAAGAATTTAATGAAAAAGGTACTGAATTTTATATTTGTGAACATTTTTGATTTTATATTATTTTATTACACATTAAACATTTACACAGTGTTAATTGGAGGTATAGAATATTGTTTGCTTTTAAATAATACCATCCAGTTTATACTGTGCACACAAGTACACAAATTTACATTCTTTTTGACAATTGTGTCTATTTTGTCTCGATTTGCTCCAGTCTTATATCAAATTAATTCAAATAAATCACCACTTGACTCTTTGCACTCTTTAATTGATCTTATCTCGCCGATACCTACAACTTGCAGATACTGCGGCCTTAACTTTGTGAACCGACGTAAAGCTAGCTGGGATTCACTTGTTCGAGTGTGCACATTAGGCGAGATTTTATTCCCGGTAGTATTACTTGGGGGTTTGATTGAGCCGTGTTTCACGACAATATTTTAAATACAAATAGTATATTTAAAATTTAATTTATAATTTAAAAAAATCATCTGGAGCAGGGGACCAGTAAAATTGCGGCTCTGGACAAAAATAGGTGACCCTGATAAAACTTCATGAAATTATCTGTTTTTCATAATCTCAGTTTCACGCGATAGAAAAATTTTGATAGGGTTAAATGCACCAGTTATATTTAATATTGACTCGAGTTTCATTATCAACTACACTTCCGTTAGGGAAATAACATAATCGTTCATTAGATATATTTTTTAAATAAATAAAACTCGATAAGTTATGTCAATTTAATGCATAATATGGAAATTATTATTGAATATTACCATAAAATAGATATAACTTAAAATAGGTGGTAGAATAGAAGGAAGAAGTGCGTCAAAAGACGAGGCTAATGTAGATAGGTAGCACTAACTCTTAATTTATTTTGAGAAGTGTCTATTAGTGCTTATAATTAAAAACAATTAGTTACGAATTTTGCTAGATATTTCGTGAAACCATTTATTCCTTTTAATTTAATGAAAGGCTGCGTGGTTTAATTATGTGCTTTTATATGGTAGATTAAAAAGGTTGATCGTGACTGTGTATTTTTTTGTAGATATTTTAAGGCTTCGCTTGTATCTAATTACTATACTCCAACATTTTATATTCTACCACAAAATGTGTAATCATTAAGCACTGCATCAAATGGCATAACCACCGATAGTCTCTAAAGTCTAAACTTTGCACTACATTCAGTGTATACCCCCCCCCCCCCCGGTATTTAATTATAATATGAATCATTTTTATATGACAAAATTTAATTTAACTTCAAAAACTGATAATGTGATAATAAATATCTCCTAAAAGAAAATAGTACCTATACATAGTTATTTATTCACCATGGGTCGTAAGTGGTTGAAAATTCATATTGTAATATCATAATATCAAATTTTAAATTTTTAATTAATTATAGCTAGACTATAATTATTATATTATTGCATGTTTTTATTTTTACTTTTAATTTTTTGTCGGCTCTCTCCGGGCCAAGGAACACCGGTAGTTTTGTTGCTGACTGAATCAGCTTTGTAGTTCCTCTAAACCTAATTGGACGTTGAGGCATGTGCTAGATTATTTATTTATTTTGAGAATAAGGAAGTTACCATGTTTTATTAAGTTGGGGCACGTGCAAGCAAGCTACCAAAAATTTTGGGCACGTGTTTACGTATCTGTTAAAATTGATGGTTGCGGGTTGTCACAAAATTTAATAGATGTTGAACAGATTTTTCAGGTTTTATCGTAATTTTTTTTTTTTTTTAATTGACTCACTCAGTTTTTAAATTACTCAACCTCCTGTTATTGATAATTGTGATGTGGTCGATGAGATAATCCATAATGATTGTTACTGCAATTACTTAATACAGTGGCGGATTTAACTCTTTTGGGGTCAGAAGCTATGACCTAAAAAAAAAGGCAATATCTGTGCACATCAATATAAAAGATAGTAATAATATAAAATAATGTCCATGCCTCTGATGGCCCGAGTGAATGTCTTATAATTTTTATTTTGTATTCATATTTTATTAGTAGATACTTGCTTATTATTTATCGACTATTGTTTCTATTGACTGATAAAAACTTTCAAATCTTTAATTAGCATCCAAATCTTTTTTCGACATTTTTACAATCAATCTGCCTAATCAGCTATCCGATCTACTAATTATATTATTAAAATTTAATTATAATTGAACATAATTATTTGTATTTTTGTATTTCAAAATATAAACTTTTGTAATATAACTATGCGTCATCATTTATTAGTTTGTTGACCTAACATTTAATTTTTTTATTAAATTGTATGCACAATTTTAGTTTACCACAAAAATTTGCAAATTTTATTCAATCCATGTTGGGTGGTCGTCAAAAAACCCCTGCAGTTGTTCCAGTTTTAGTTCCGTGCGGTAAGAAACAAATTAAATAAAATAATTAAAAAAGGCCAAATTGGTATAATAATTAATGGAGGTATGTCGAAAATACACTTGTGCTGAATACTAAAACCAAAAAGTAAATTATTTGTGTGGGTAAACATTTGCGTTCCGTTTCAAGAGATTTCACATTCTACACCTTTGCAATTATTGTAAATTTTAACGCCCACCAAATTTACACCGTATTATTATTACCATTCATGGCAAACTCATTTAATTCCGATTATTTTATTATAAACATAAACACCGTTCTTGGGTTTAATGAATGTGTTTTATAATATAAACTGAAACGTTACAAAAACACGTCAATATTAAATCGATAACGGAGGATGTATAGCCAATAAAAAAGGCGAGAATAAGATGGACAGTTCGATAAGGCTTGCTAAAATCAAAATCATCTCGAGGTGCTTGGTGGTAGGAAGAAAAACCGACAATTTTTATCTTTCTTGAGCTAGACAAATTGGGTAATTAACGAAATCCATTTTCTTTCCGAATTCACGATTTCGAATTCCATCGAAGCGTAACATTTCTAAAGGTCGTCTGAACAGGTTTTTACACTTTAATTTGCACTTCCTACACATCGCAAAGTGCGCATGTGGTTGAGGACATTACGGCCTCTATCCTGGTTTTGTTTGCTTCCAGATTGCTTGTCGTTTTATTTTCAAGTTGTCGTCAGAAATCCTTGGTGCTTTTTTAATTGGATATATTTAAATGTTTCCAAAAAAATACTACAGTAGTAAATCCAACCAATTCCCACCAATTTTTCGACCCGCATCAAACTAGCGCCGCCACTTTCGAAAAACCCCAAAAAAATATATGGAGAATTTGTGGCTAATTTGTGGCTAATTAGTTGCCGCAATCGCGAATTTGTTGCTCTTACCGTTCGAGAGTTACAGCCATTTGAGTGGTGGCGGCGCTAGATTTATATGAAGCCAGCGTCGCCACCACTCAAAAACTTACTAAAAATAAAAAATAAGGATATCGGAATTTGTGGCTAATTTGTTGCTAATTAGTTGCCGCAATCGCGAATTTGTTGCTCTTACCCTTCGAGAGTTACAGCCATTTGAGTGGTGGCGGCGCTAGATTTATATCAAGCCAGCGTCGCCACCACTCAAAAAGTTACTTAAAATAAAAAATAAGGATATCGGAATTTGTGGCTAATTTGTTGCTAATTAGTTGCCGCAATTCCGAATTTGTTGCTCTTACGCTTCGAGAGTTACAGCCATTTGAGTTGTGGCGGCGCTAGTTTGATTTCATGCCAGAGCTGATACTCTAAACAAAATTTTAATAAACTCAAATTAAATTTTATTAAATAAATTGTTTATAATTATTGATATTATACGATATTATAATAATACTAGGGGGGCTCCGCCCCCCTGGCCGCTACCGCGGCCCAACCCCCAGGACCGCTTCGCGGCCCTAATAACTTCAAGTTATAAAACTTATTTCCATACAACATTTTTATGTCGCTTTCACTTTGAATTTGTATTCCATCCTTCGCTCGACATCTTGATAATGCTACATATAACTGTCCATGACTAAACAAAGGCCTATCGATGTATATTGAAGTGTTATTTTCCACCCTTAAATATTAAATATCGAATTTTCAAATCTTCTTCGTAAAATTCCAATTCGGGCGGAGAAATCACCTTCTTACCCGGCTGGCTCAATCGGTTATCTTTCAGTATCGCCCACTATCAAGCGACCTTGTATACCTTTTCCGAAATAATTCCACTTGCATTTAGTATAATTCACAAAATTTTCTCTTCTAAATTCTCAATCTAAAAGAAATAACACTCCTTCAAACTTTACTTGTCTTTTATTCTCAAATAAATCAAATTTTTACAACTAAAAATCGTCAGAAATCAAAATGTCGACCGTCCACGACTTGGAAGGCGTACGCAAGTCTTCTTCTTCACTGCTCGTGCTCTCTCGGCTTCCCCGAAACCGCGAAACATACAAAATTCAAATTATTTACAAAAACTCAAGCAAACCATTTCCTTATTCTAAAAATTACACGACAGCAATCCTTCCTGGCTTATGCAGAAATCCAGGAGGGATTTCAAGAAAGACACATAACGTCGTGCTTTTGGAATAAGTAGCAAATTCTCTAAATCATCATCTTCAAAAATAAATAACAATATTCAAAAGTAAATAATAATTAATTAATGCGGCAATCTAATTTACACACCTAAATGAATTAATTAATCAACATCCCGAACTACCTATCTTGACGAATGATCACTAAACAATTCACAAATGACATCCAAACTTCTTTGCAATAATAACAATTTCTTAGATAACTCGATCCAAAACTTTCTTCGAAATAACTGCAAATTTTTTTATCCTTCCAAATTTTATTCCATAACTTTTCAAAGCTCCTTCTTTTTCCGTTACGGACCTTTCATAATTTCGATTCTCTTCTAGTGTTCTGCAATTTCATTGTCATCTTCAATCTTCATATCGACCCTTATTTAATAAAATCCTTCAATACTACTTAATTTTTAAAATTTCCAACTAACAACTACATTTTAAAGTTGTAACTTCATACAAATTTTTTTAAATATGCAATACACATCATTTAAAACTCTTTTACCTATTTCTTTACTAATCATCCAATTTCAATTTCGTAGTGACAAATTCCTTCAATAACCATCAATTTTCAAATTAAATTTTTCCATTTGATTGCCATAAACGCTAATTTCAAATTTACTATTATAAAATGCAGCAATTAATTAATCCATTTTTCAAATTTTCAATTTTTGGAAACACTTTTACTTTCTCAAATTTTGTTATACAATTTATAAACTTTCCGTCTGCTTATCTTTCGAAGATTGTCTTTTTCACTTGTTACATTGGTTATTAAGTTATTATTAACTTGTTCGAATTTCTATTGCTTTTTATTTAATTATGATTTTCAGTTTTATCATGATGTGTGTAGTTCCTTCTTTAAATTTTAATATTTACAAACTTTTTTTTAATTTTATCAAAACACATTTAGTTCCATTCATTTTCCATTTAAATCGCGGTTATCCTTAAATTTGTTCAATTTTCTTTATTCGTCCGTGGTTACTTTTCATATTTGATTAGATTAGCCACCCTCCATCTTGATCGCCGATACTGCCACTTTTCCAAAATGACCTTCATTTTCTTTTCCATGACGTCTTCCTTTTTAAAAATACGTTTCTTTTCACCAAACCACCTTTTCTTTATTTTCTTCTTCTTGTAGCCCAACTCTTCTTTTGCAAAATACCAAATTACTTTCATATCCTCATATCATATATATCATATCCTTTATTTCATCCTTCCAAATTGCTGAACGGGGAACATCATTTCCATCGGAAACCATCTTGGATGAAGTAATCATGTTCGTATTAATTTTATTTTTCTTCCTTTTACAATAATTATTGTTATACCTTCTTTCAAAATTACTTTTTCGTCCATGTTTCATCTTTCGCCATTTCATTCGTCGCATCTGTGTTCTGGTGAATATCCGGGCTTTTTTATTAATGCCGCCGATATGACCCGTTTCTTTATTTACTTCTCCTTCCATTTTTTCATTTCTCAAGTCTTCTTTATTTTCATTTTTCTCAATCTCTTCCGATATTTCCACTTTTTCTGCTCAAGTTTCTCCTTTTATTAAACTTATTTCTTCCTTCTTATCTTCTAGTTCTTCCTCATTTTCATTTTTTTCATAATTGGCACTGCTGATTGTTCTGCTCAATTCTTCACAATATTTTACCCATTCTTTTTTGTCCTCGATCCTATTCTTTTCCCTCTCTCTTTTATCTTCTATTCTATTCGTTCTCCTCTCTCTCCTGTCTTCAGCCATTTGCTCTATCAGCTGTTGAAGCCTCCACTCAATTTGATCGATTTTATCCCAGCCAGTAGCCATGGTCAAACCTTTCTTACTAAAAATCTCAGGGTGACAGCCGGTTCTGCGGTGAACATTTACAACCATAAACTAATCATCCCAAATTGAATTCAAAAAAATGTTCACCAAATGCCGCACGTTCGGGTAGCCAAGTTGAAGTGTTATTTTCCACCCTTAAATATTAAATATCGAATTATCAAATCTTCTTCGTAAAATTCCAATTCGGGCGGAGAAATCACCTTCTTACCCGGCTGGCTCAATCGGTTATCTTTCAGTATCGCCCACTATCAAGCGACCTTGTATACCTTTTCCGAAATAATTCCACTTGCATTTAGTATAATTCACAAAATTTTCTCTTCTAAATTCTCAATTTAAAAGAAATAACACTGCTTCAAACTTTACTTGTCTTTTATTCTCAAATAAATCAAATTTTTACAACTAAAAATCGTCAGAAATCAAAATGTCGACCGTCCACGACTTGGACGGCGTACGCAAGTCTTCTTCTTCACTACTCGCGCTCTCTCGGCTTCCCCGAAACCGCGAAACATACAAAATTCAAATTATTTACAAAAACTTGACGAAAGTCACCACCTAAAATAACAAATTTGCCACCAAACGGATTTTTGTATTTACATAAATCTTTCAATCTTTGTGTTTTTGCGTCGCATGGTTTTGTTGCCTTGCTTTGCGTTTACTTTTTGCTCTTGCTTTTTTGCATTTGCTTTTGCTTTTACTTTTTACTTTTTTGCATTTGCATTTGCATTTGCCTTTGCCTTTGCTTTTGCTGTTGCTTGTGCTTGTGCTTGTGCTTTGCTTTGCTTTGCTTTGCTTTGCTTTGCTTTGATTCATCCGTTGATGTGATTATAATGTTGATTTGGTGTCGTCCAATAGCTGTTCTCAGCGTTGCATAAAACGTTGCACAAAAACGTTGCATAAAAACGTTGCATATTTTGTCTTATCTTTTTATATATATAGAGTAGATAATTAATAACAATAGAACATGATGTAAAACAATGGTAGGTATTATGAAGAATATAATATAATGGATGGATTAATTTTAGTTTTTATGTCAATTTTTTCTGAATTGGATTTACAATCATCCAACTTTATCCAAGAATTGTCATTTCTATAAGATATGGCATAATAATGACCTATGAATGTTTTCTTTTGGTTTTCGGTTAAATTTGATGGACCTTGGAAGTGTACCACCGCTCTTAGGTTATAACTTATTCATAAATGAATATTGTATTTTTATGTTTTAAAAATTATTTCATATTTCATATAAAATTGAAGATGTTACGCCAAGTACTTCTCAAGTACAGTCAAATTTGGCCATTTTGTCCCTAGCAGAAGCGCAGGATGACAAAATTCTCATATCACTCCTGTGGCATGGTTATTTGTATAAAACGTATAATTCCAGGCTGTAATGGGTGCATAGAATAAGTTTTTTTTTACTTATTTGATGGTTATTCATTAGTTTAATAAATATTCTTTCTCATGATATGGTTTTCAACTAAAAAAAATTATTACTAAAAATTTTTTATTTTGTTCGTCTGTGAGACGAATGTGTAATGATAGTGTAACTAGATAATAATGATTAGTGATCTAGGGTTAACATAAGGGATTTATGAAAATTGTACCGATATATACCAATCTCCAGGTTGCATTCAAAAATTCAATCGTACCTTCGTTACGAGCTCTGGGTTGAAATCGAACTACCGCCGCCGCCACCCAAATGGCTGTAACTCTCGAAGGGTAAGAACAACAAATTCGCGAAGCCACAAATTCCGATATAATTACTTTTTGTTTTTAGTAAGTTTTTGAGTGGTGGCGACGCTGGCTTGATATAAATCTAGAACCGCCACCACTCAAATGGCTGTAACTCTCGAAGCGTAAGAGCAACAAATTCGCGATTGCGGCAACTAATTAGCAACAAATTAGCCACAAATTCCGATATCCTTATTTTTTATTTTAAGTAACTTTTTGAGTGGTGGCGACGCTGGCTTGATATAAATCTAGCGCCGCCACCACTCAAATGGCTGTAACTCTCGAAGGGTAAGAGCAACAAATTCGCGATTGCGGCAACTAATTAGCAACAAATTAGCCACAAATTCCGATATCCTTATTTTTTATTTTTAGTAAGTTTTTGAGTGGTGGCGACGCTGGCTTCATATAAATCTAGCGCCGCCACCACTCAAATGGCTGTAACTCTCGAACGGTAAGAGCAACAAATTCGCGATTGCGGCAACTAATTAGCCACAAATTAGCCACAAATTCTCCATATATTTTTTTGGGGTTTTTCGAAAGTGGCGGCGCTAGCTTGATGCGGGTAATTTTTCGTTCCTTTTTGAAGCCAACATCCATTTGTGCTGCAATTATCGAATACCGGTCCAATTTTTCATGTCGATCAAGATGCAAAAGCTTTTTATGTTCATCCAATCAAGGTTTTGTACCTCAATTTTGATCTTGGTGTTCTCTTCCGGATGACGTCTGATATGAATACATCAATATGTGTAATCTTTTCCTTTTTCGGGTTCAGTAAATCACTTGCATTTATTTAACAGGTGCACTTCCACTACGTTAAGATTCTGATCTTGATTTTAAAATTAGTACACGAAGTTCAGTGTGAAAAACTTCTTACACCTGAAAGCGATCAGATTAGATTTTCAACAGTTCTGGTGATACTATCAGTTCTTTCAAAACATGGAAGCAGGGTTGTTTAAACAGAAGGTGTTAATTTCAATTTCCTATGAGATTATTTATATAAAAAGTAAACATTTGCAAGTAAAAAATAAATAACAATACTTGATCCTAATTTAGCCACACATGTTGGTTCTTTTAAATTATTTAAATTTTTTAAGAATTCGTAATCGAGCTTTTTTTATTTGTTAAAGCTATTTATTGTGTCATTAATAATATGCAGGCATTTTATTATTACTCGGCCACGAGAACGTTCGGATTTAATTCTGGTTCTCCCACATGCATGCCAAAAATGTAATTGAACGTGTTTGGATTGCAATCAAGGCTTATATATTATAATAATATTGATGTAAATATGATGTGCTCGATATGACCTCAAGTATAATAATATAAGCATAACTTACGTGATCGAACACACTCTTGTAATTTAACAAATAAATAAGTGGGCGTTTCATCTATATTTACTTTATATAGAATTATTAATAATTGGAGACAAGTTGCCTACTTTTGGTAATTTAAACTAGAATAAAAAGTAGTGTTTTTTTTGAATATTTGAATATTATTTGTGTTTACTTGCTCTTAAATTTCGGTCGTACGTAACTTCGTGCATTTCTAACAGACAGACAAAACTTTGATTTTAATTAGTATGGATACGATTAATAATAAACTATTTTTAATTTATTTTTAAAACAATTTTCTACTGCTAGGGCTGTGAATTCAGTATTTCTATTTCTAGAAGTATTATCCGTGTTTTAAAGTCATGATCAAGAGGAAGCTTGAGAATTTTTATGGAATAGCGATATTGCATATTTTCTTTTTAAATCGACCAAGTATTCGATAAATATTTATTATTTACAGTATAGAATTTCGATATAGGGAACTAATTTATTAATGTGCGACTTTCGTCGTTTTTTTTTTACTATTTAAGTTACATAAAATAACAATATGACGATTTAAGCTGTAGTATTTATTATTGGTTTTAAATCATTATTCTATTATTTCATTAAAACATTATTTATATAATGTAGACCGATTTTTCCTTAGTGACTAATCGGAGCTAAAGTGCAGAAGCGAATATTTGTCCGTTCGGGTCTATGTTGATGTCAATTGGTGGAATTGGGTGTCACGCGTTCTCCCTCCACATCTACTGCGCATCATTTTAGCTCCTAATCACTAAGGAAAAATCAAGGTCTAAATAATACTTACTACAGCTCCACCAAGCTTAGAAAGGACGCGGCAAATATGCCAACTAATTTGATAAAAATTTGAATGAACCAATGAACGTTGAGTTATTTCTCAAGTATATTCTGTTGTAAAAGTTACAAATCATTGCCTGTGTTTACATATTTGTCGTGGTTTTTTGTGTTATTCGGTTTCGTGTTATTTCTATTTGAGCTTTATTATTGTCTACAATAAATAAAATAAAAATAAATCTAAAATAAATTTCGTGACTGCAATTTGACAAAATAATTTATGGATTTTAAATATTCGCGCCGAGAAACTTCTTCATTTGAGTGTACATTTTTAATTTTAGCAGCGCCTGACACGCCCCTAAAGTCGGTTCTAACGTTGGTGGAGCTGTATAATATGCTGAATATACCATTGGCGTAGTTAACATGACTAAGGGACTTGACCCACCCTATAAAATGAAAAAAAAAACACTTTCAAATATGATAAAATTAAGAAATAATATTATGTATACTTACTTTATTTTACTCAATAATTTTCCCTGGGGCTGGGGTACTCCGTACCCACTCAAGCTCTGTGAAACACTACCGGGTCTCTGGCGCTGGCCCTGCCGCACCCATTGTGATTATTTACAGGTTAAAATTAAATATGAGTCTACGATTATTGCCAGCTGAGCTAGTCGAGGTAAGGAAGTATCTGCAGTTGTAAATCAGAATTTTCCCCGTTATTTTTATCAGTTTTTTTAAGTGAAAGATTTCAGAGTACAAAATATTTACTATTTTTTGTAGTAAATATTTATACAAATTGTAGTATTACAATTAAATTACTACAAACGTTGTTTGTTAAAATGTATTATGTATACCAATTTAAACAAATTGTCTAAATAAGTATTTACTACAAAACATATAGCCTAAGCCTAGAAGAATTTTGGTTTCGTGTCAAAGAAATGTATAGCAATTTGTACTACAATTGTAACAAAAAAAACTGCTGTCAACTAAAAAATATCATCAACCAACTTCGTGCGTTACGAACAGATCTGAAGTTTTTGTTATATTTGATTTTGACTTATCGACTGCATTCTCTCACTCTCTTTCTCTTTATCAGCCTTTACCGTCCACTGCTGGACATTAGCCTCTCCATATTATGGAGGTTGGTTTGGCCATAACTCACCACGCTGGCCAGACGGGTTGGTGAGTAGTCCGCAGATCGATTTTGGACTATAGTTGTTTTACATCCGGTAGCAGCTTGCTAGGCTAACATTCAGATGTGCCTGTAGCCCTGTTTTTAGTTAACGGTGGCAATTTGTCAACTCAGGGGGGCCGCCGGCTTGACGTGCCCTCCGAAGCACGGAGACTTGGTCATAAGAAAGTTTGACTCTCAGGTTTGAACCCAGTACCCCGCGTTCGCATCCAACTGCGTTAGCTGCAAGGCAATGACCGTCTCAATGATTCTCTCACTAATACAGTTAAATGTGTGTACTGCAGAGATACAAATAATACATACGGTTGCAAGTATCTCATTAATGATAACAACCGATTGGTGGAACATTCATTCAGGAGTGCATGGTAAATTGCTACAAAAACTGTATCTCTTTGGTTATCGATAAATTATTATTAGTTACTACTAGAAGTGGGGTTTATCCAGCTATCACGTTGATTAAAAATTTAGATAGTTTTTCCTTGTCATAAAAAGTTAATAGTGTTGACATGCTTACAAAGTGGATATGATAAAGATGAAGTGTTTGTTCATTGCAAACGTGGACTTACAGAATTTCCTAAAAAAAAGTTTTAATTCAAGTTTTAATTCAAAAATGGATGAAAGTGTTTCAAATGTTAGAAATATTTACCAAATTCGAGAAAATAAAATGATGTCATTAATTCATGAAAAATGGACATTGCACATATTTGTACAGTCAACGGAATACAATGAATCTACCTAAATGGGCGACGTAAAATTTCGTTAGGTGTTTGGTTTTGTCATACAAAAGTGTATTATCATCACACAACTGTATGTGGCTAATAATCCGGATATCCTGTTCGTACATGTTAACAGAATTTGATTGCAAATTCAACCTCAAACATCCTCTCCAATCTAAAAACACCTTTTAGTAATGCAAATATGCTTTCTGCTGTTTAGAATGGGGGTTACAGCAAGAAATTTCATAATGGGTTAAGTAATTGGCGTAGTAAGAATTTCCATAACAAAACTCAAGTATATAATAATATAAAAACGCAATTGAAGTTGTGAAAAAGGAACCCAATCATTTTAGTACCTATTTATATTGCAAATTATAATGTTAGTTATGTTTCCGTTTGAATTGGGGTTGATATTTTTGGCGTAACACTTGGCACTCGAGCAAATCTAATCTTAGATATTTTATTATCGACTTAGGTTTGCTCTAGACACAATTTTGTATGGTACTTTTATTTTTAAATTCACCTAAATATAAAATTATGTTTTTCGTTAGATAATTGAAAATTAAACCACATTAAGTTGATGTTATCTCGTTTGATAAGATATAAGTAGAAAATGTTTTGTAAATTGTATACACAAACCTAAAAAATTAAACGGTAGGGTTTTTCCTAATTTGTTTGTCCTCCTATAAATTAATTTGGGAAATGGATGGAATCCAAAATTTTAACTGATGAGGCTTTTCTAACTCTTGAAATAATATTTTATTTATTATTTTAGAATTCTTTTCGCTCATATTGTTTGCTTAACGAACGTCGTGACGACCTTCTCTGCTTTTTTGCTCGTATAGGGGACCTACTGTTTAACGTGGGTTCTGAATTATGGAAAGAGTAATATACTTTTTCATTTCGAGAAGAGTTCTCATGGCAGATTACCTCGGGGGTTGCCTTCTAGGGAGAGACAGTCAGGAAAAAGTTTTTAATTCGCCACTTCGGCATTAGCACAGTCAATACTCTGATCGCCAAACTGCAACCGTTTCAAAACAAATTATTTATACAAAAATTGTTGAACTGTGCATGAATTTGATTGACTAATGACCCTAGTTCAAATCCCAATGTCGGGTCAAAATGGCTTATCGGTTAAATACATGCGAGACTTTATCTCGTTAGTTATTTAATTGAATTTAAAAATGAATTGAGATCTATGCAAATAAATTTGGAGTGTCTACGATATGACCATTACTTTATCGCTGGAAAGGATGTCATTTGAATGATTTGCATACACTCAAGATAAAAACTACTTAAGACCAATTAGTTTAGGCAGAACTAAGAAACAATCTGACGAATTTATTGCCAACTTATAATCGAATGTACAAATAAAAAGTTTGTTTAATAGATAAACCCTCATATCTCAACCCTAATGTCTAATATCTGTAATTGAAAATCAATATACCTAGTTGGTTATTTTCTCATTTTTCACGATGTTTACAAAATTGACTTGAATTAACTCCATGGTCAAGTTATTGATTAATAATACATCGGAGGATGTACTGTACATGGATACAATAAAATTTTAAGAATTTGAAGTGGTTTAGTTAAGTTCTATCAAATCATCATTAAGCTAACGACTGTCGGACGAGAGGAAAAAATTTGTTATGGATTTCATTTCATTACAAGTCCTTTCCGTTCTCTCAGGATATGGATATCGGCAACAAGAATGCAGAGAATTACACTAACCTATTTTCAGAATTATTATGAAACGAATAATGAATGCTCCAATAACACTCATATATCTCACTTTGAATTTTTCAAAAGATTATGTGGGTATAAATTAAGAGTAATGTATCGTACTCTTACATGCTTTGCATAAGTGTAATTATATCGATTTATTTCTCCTACACCTAAAAAGAAAATTTAGATGCCGGCACTTGAAATCTCTTGAATTAAAATTGGTGTTCTAAAATTAGGCAAAACGTGAAGGAAACAGGAACTTGTGGTTACTGGTTACATATTATGATTGGATATCAAAGGCAAGGTGGCTTACCTTTTAAAAACTTGAAGAAATTAGACCACTCATACTTTTCATTATTAATAATTCTGAGTATATACAGTAAAGCGACATACAAACTGCAAGGTCGTTCGTACTGTGTTCATTTATGATCTGGATTTAGATTATGAAATTAAAAATTGCTCTGCTTCTATTTATATGAATTTTCTCACCCAATTATATTTAGTACCGGCCGATGTAACTTTTAGAGAGGAAATTGAAAAATATGTGGGTCATATTTTTACGAATTTGCAGAAATCCTCCAAATAGTAATGTAGTGTATATTAAATTTTGTTTCCTTGGCATTTTTCTGAATATCAACAAGTTTTAAATCTCTGATGAAAATAGATTTAGTTTACTACAATACTATGCAAGCTATGAATAATTTATTCTGACCATGATTTTAAGTATTGGCTATAAAGCCAGTTCTGCATGATGAAGCTATTACTTTAGGTTCCACTATTGAAGGACTTCACACTAAAAATGCGAAAATACTCCTCCATCCTGGCTAGATTGGGATAGCATGCTAAAAACTGGACTAAGTGCTAACTAACATACTTGGGGGGGGGGGTAGCTAAAGTTCATTAGCCATTCCCCTGGTTGCACCTCTGGCACGAAGAGCACTGTTATAGCAACAGACGATGAAGATTTTTGTAGTGAATTGAAGTATGAAAATTGCAAGTACAGAAATTTCATTGCATCGAGTGTGGATTTCCCTTTTAGACTGCATAATTATAGAATATTATTAATTTTATCCATAAAACCAGACTTGTTTTTAAAATACACAAATAAAAATTTATTTATATCTATCCTTCATTAAAAAAAACTTGTGTAACGCGAGCAATCTCAGGAATTACAACGTAAATACTCAATGCAATTATTATTGAAATGCGTAAAACGTATTAAAAATATTTTTTTACCCCATGAATGCTAATCAAAATTCTTTCACTTTGTCGCCGGAAATAACTCAACATTTTTACTTTTTCACTTACAATTCCATTGTGTACCGAAACCTAAAATGAATTTCAATTTTTTTCTTTCATTGCAGAAATCTCTATGGATTGGTCAGATCATGCGTTATGGTGGCCTAACAGAAACGTTTGGCTAACAAGAACCAGATCAACTTTGGACCAATGCGGCGTCCAAGGAGATGCCTTACTCCAGTTCACACCCATGCATAAAGTTTTAAGAGTCCAACTACCAGATCTTCGTTATCTCGAATTAAATGTTGATTTTTCTATTAAAACATTTTCATCTGTTATTGGTGTATGTAAAGATTTAGGACTAAGGCATCCCGAAGAACTGTCATTTTGTAAACCATTAGAACACAATCATTTAAAGCACAACTACAAGGAAGTATCAAAAAAGAAATCTGAACAAAACGGCGCCCATAGGAACGGAGGAACCCCAGCTGACACAAATACTTTTATTTCCAACAGTAGTCCAATTGGAAGTACGGGAAGTTTGGATAAAACACCTTTCATGTGTGCACCTGTTACACCCTACAGGGGACCACCGTCTTCCACACCTATCAATAGTCCAATGGGAAATGTAAGTATCTTTTTATTTTGTTTTGCATAATTATTAAGGATATGTTTTCAAAAATATAACATTTGTGAAGTATTTCCAATATTTAAAACACTAAAATGATTTCAAATTTACTTTTTCAACCCTTTTATTTGGAATATTGATATTTCTTCTGTGGATGACTCCTATTTTTAACACATTTAATGAACTTGGCGACTAACTTATTAAAATTGAATCAATTTCAGAATACATGGAAAAGAAACGGTAATGATAGCAATGACAGTTACCAGCTAAACGCAAATTCAAGTTTTGAACAAGTTAACGGTAGTTATGACAATACTTTAGCACAAAGTCCTCCATACCCTAGTCCAGAAGCTAAAAGTCATCTTATTAGGCCGAAAACTTTAATAGAAAAGGCGAGAATGAACGTAGCGTAAGTTTTTTCGTTCAAGACATTTCGAAAAAGCTAATTGGTGTTTTTATTCAGGTGGTTAGATTCTTCCTTATCAATAATGGAACAAGGTGTAAGGGAGCACGACACTTTATGTTTACGGTTCAAATTTTACACATTTTACGACCTTAATCCAAAATATGATGCTATTCGAATCAATCAAATTTTTGAACAAGCCAAGTGGCAATTATTGAACGAAGAGATTGATTGTACTGAAGAAGAAATGCTGATGTTTTCTGCATTACAAGTAAATAACATAAATTTTGTGTTATCGCTTTTGTTAATTTAATTAAACTTGTAGTTACAAGTTGCTTTACAAGCTGGGCAACCTCAGCCAAGTTATGATAATGGAAGTATGACGGCTCCTAACGAAGACGATATCGATGCCGCCCTTTCAGACTTACAAACGACCTTGGAAGGTTCTGCAATCAATATACACGCTAATGATATCACACAAGTGCCTGAATTATACGACGAATTACGATTTTTAAAGTAAAAATTGAAAGAAAGCGTTGGTCTCACTTACTAACTTATATTTTTAGGCCTAAGAGATTTACACTTAAAGCATTCAAACGATACTGGTTCACATGTAAAGATCTTCACTTGTACTTGTACAAAAGTCGAGAAGAAATGATCCATCGATCATCTCCCACACATTCTATTAATTTGAAAGGATGTGAGGTCACCCCAGATGTTAATATAAGTCAAAATAAGTATGGAATTAAATTGGAGGTACCCAGTTCGGATGGAATGTCTGAAATGTACATAAGATGCGATGATGTAAGTATAATTTTAATTATTAAAGCAATTTTTATGCTTTCTTCTTATCCTGCATTGTTAGCACCAATCAAAAGCAACTAGCAAAATCTGACATTGATTAAAAATGTCTCAACTGAATTGGTCATTTCTCTGTGCTTGCAAGTGCTTGAAAATCGTTTACAGGCTCACACCTACGGAATGATAATAGGGCCGGGGGGGGGGGCTTAAAACATTTAATTTATTAATTTATTACTATTTTTACTTTTAATTTTTTAAACGGGAAATTCATGTGTTGTGTCACATCAGATAAACCCCCAAATATAATATATTATACACTCCTCTCAAAAATTACCCCATTTCATTTAGGATTTTTTCACTTAAATTGATTTTTTACTCCCCGTGATCCTGGAAGGTCTGAATTTTCAACTTTAGCCTTTAACTTTAAAATTTGTTTAAATAGGAGAAACAATATGCAAGATGGATGGCTGCATGTCGATTAGCAGCTAAGGGTCGTACATTAGCTGACTGTTCTTATGATTCGGAAGTTAGGACGATTTTAGAGTTCATTCAAATTCAACGACCCAGTGATAATGGACCTGCAATCAATCCCAACTCTCTTGATATTCAACCAGAAGACTACATTGCTCCTAGATTTGTTCGTAAATTGAAAGGAAAGGTAAGCGATATTTTGTATTGTTAAATCACTGCCTTGTAACAATTGAATTTTTGTTTTCAGTTGGTGCATCGAATTTTGGAAGCACATGCAAACGTTAAAGAATTATCCTTAGTTGAAGCAAAATTAAATTACATCAAGGCTTGGCAATCGCTACCCGAATATGGCATTTCTTTGTTTGTTATCAAGTTTATGGGTCAGAAGAAGGATGATCTGTTAGGGGTGGCACATAATCGTCTAATGAAGATGGATTTGAATACAGGGGATCACTTAAAAACCTGGAGGTTTAACACGATGAAGGTAAATTTAATTATTATAAAAATAAAGTTGATTAAAATGAATCGTTCTATTTAGGCATGGAACGTGAATTGGGAAGTGAAACACATGATGGTACAATTTGAAGAAGAAAATATTATTTTTAGTTGCTTGTCCGCCGATTGTAAAGTTATTCACGAGTTCATAGGAGGTTACATTTTCCTATCAATGAGATCAAAAGAAGCAAATCAGAGTTTAAACGAAGAACTTTTCCATAAATTAACAGGTGGTTGGGCGTAAATTATTAACATTGAATGTTACAAAATGTTATTGTAAAAATAACTTTGTGTTATTTTTTTAGTGAGAACGTTACGGTATAACAAATTAATTGGTATTTATTATTTTTTTAATTTATGTAATAATTGTTTTATAATCATTTTAATTGCAATTTGAAATTAAAGCATTGAACGACATGTAATTTTTAAAGTTATTGCATTACTTTTTAATGTAAATATGTTCAAATTAATTGGTATTTTTAAATTTTGTTGTTAGGTAAGTACCTAAAGTGAAGGAATAATATAAAATGTGTTAATATATTTGAGAACTGTTTAGAAAATATTGTGGCTTCCGTACATAATTTGATTCTATTGCAAATTTATGCATTGTGGTGATTAGTGCCTATTTGAACGTATATTCAACTTTGATATACAAATTTTTTGGCATTAACATGTTAACGTATTAATAAATTTAATAATATTTTTGAAATAGTTATTTACATGCCTCATATATAAGAATTATTTTATATAGAATGTATTTTATTGTAAAAAATTAATATAAATAAAAATATTATTAACAACTTTTTAATTTATTTTTACAGTCACAACATAGACTTGCATTCTAGAAAATTCCCCATTACGAATTTTTGAAATCTTTGGAATTACGGTAATAAATTTACATAATTTCAAAATTTTTGCTATTTTTTCCATCAAAACTACCCCCTTTCCGCTTAGAACTTTTTCACTATTTTTGCAATGTTCACAAATCTAACACTAATGTATTTACCAAGTTTCAAATATTTCAAACAAAATTTTTGTTCTTGACCCTCAAAAATCATCCCTTGGGATTAGAATTTTTTCATTATTTTTGCAGTATTCATAAATTTAAAATAAATTTGCATAATATAATATAGAGACAGGATAATTAGGCAAAAACAGAATATAATAAAAAACAGCTATATTATGTTTTAAAAATTTTAGGCAAAATGTTACAATTTAACTCACTCAAAAATATATACCCCCTCGAGTTTTTTACTATTTTTGCAGTATTCACAATTTTAATAGTAATATATTACCTCATAAAAACTCGATCGCAGTGGTTTGCAAACTTAATATTACTAGAGTAGTTCCAAAAAAAGAATGGCGTAGCCAAAATCCGGCTCAGTAGAGATTGCGTGACACCGAATTCCACCAATTAACATAAACACAATTGTACGACTTTTGGTTTCTGCGCATTAGCTACATCTTTCTTCTTTGGAACCACT
The DNA here is from genome assembly GCA_958510855.1 of Rhagonycha lutea. Classification (NCBI taxonomy): domain Eukaryota; kingdom Metazoa; phylum Arthropoda; class Insecta; order Coleoptera; family Cantharidae; genus Rhagonycha; species Rhagonycha lutea. The sequence continues at coordinate 14,812,810 of OY294036.1, read as the reverse complement.
CTACCAGGCCCGTAGCGAGACATTGGTCAGGGTCATTGGTGTTTTGTGAGAACACATAACCAAAACTCCCAGTTTTGAAATCACTGGTCTAGATCAGGGGTCGGCGGCCCCCGAATGGGTCTTGGTGCGGCCCGCGGACTCTAAAATAAATTACCTTTCTTTTTAAAAAAAATCTCTTTAGCGAATGTACACCTTTTTTTTTAAAAAAAAAAGCTCTTCAGTGGATTTTACAAGAAGTGCGGTCCGCACTAATCTTAAAATAAAATATTTGGCCCCCGTACAAAAAAAGGTTGCCGACCCCTGGTCTAGATCATTTATACTTGTTTGTGCATGTTTTATTTTAGTTAGTATCCAAATAGTTTTTAAGATATTCAAGAAAAATACCAACGACGCCGACGTCCTGATTGGATTATCGAGATTCTCAGTAACACAGTTTGTGTTATAGAAATTTCATATTTCTCCCTGTATACGTCATTAAAGGGGAGGGGAGTCCGGTCCAGCCGAGGAATTTTTTGCAATGCGTTTTCTTCAAAGATAAAATTCGAGGTTCGTCCTTATAAAAATTTAATTTTCTTTAATTTAAACTTTGAATGAAATGAATTGGAAGAGCTACAATTGCAGCTGATTTGGTCGGACCCTTCACTTGCGGCCGCTATATCTCTATATAGAGATATTCAAATTAAATTTTCAATAGTATTTTTTCTTGTTCAATTGTACCTTTACATGTAACAAAAGTTTCGTGGACGAAAATAAATTTTATTTTTGAAAAAAAAAACGCATTGAAAAGAAACCTCGGCTGGAGCAGACTCCCTGGGACTGATCGAGTACAAATGAAAATGAAAAATTCACAATCAATAACAAAAGAAGCACAAACGATCTAAATCTAAACTATTTTCAATCTAAAATTTCAACTAAAGTTAAGCCCCCCCCAGCTAATTTTTGAAATACTTCGAAAACTATTTGGGTACAAACGAAAATACTAATTGCACAAACGAAGAATAAACAATTTAGACTATTTTGGATTCAAACATTGAAATGGGGGTGACTAACATTGCTCTAGACCCCCCCCCCCGCGATATTTAAAACTAGTTTAACCGGGTTAATTAGTAATATTGTTAGTAGACGAATCGTGTAGATATAAAGATATATCGCACTGAAAATTTTAGGATTTGGGGTAAGTACCCGGTACCGATTTAAAAAAAATTCTATTGAAATTATGGCAGCTAAGGGTGTAAATTACAAATAAAAACATTACATTTTTCAGATCTTGTCATTTTATTATACAATGTTAAACATGCACAAGTTTAAACTACTTTCAGTATAACGTCGTTTTGGTGTAACTTCGCACTTTGTCTGCCTTGGCAGTTCAAACGTTGTTTCCGTGAAGGTCGAATTAAAAGAACCACCGACAGCTATCTGATAAAATTATCAATTAAATGGCGCACTAGTATAGTGGTTAGCAGCATGTTAGCAGTAACTAGCGCCATTTGATCAGTTAAAAATTTTTTGCAAAAAAAAAAAAATAAAATGTATAACTCGTTAGGAAAATAAGTTATCATAAATATTAATTTATAAATAAATAAAATAAAAATAAATTTTGTTGAGAAAGAAGAAGACTATTTAGACTTTTTTATTTAAAATCCTCTTAACCAACATAAAAATGTGTAGCTAAAATTTTCATCTTGAGTTCAAATACCCGCTCTTAATTTACCGTCCGATTAGGGCACCGATTGGCTATAAATATATGGAAACAGGAGAGCGGATTGGTTGCCGAGCACTGAATAATTGAAAGACTTGAATCGTTGATTGGGGACAAATGAAGTCGGCGTATGTCGTACATTAACGACACGGCGTGGATAGTTGTTGAACAGTAGTAAACAAAAATGTCTCCAGCAGTAGTTAATCTATAATTAAAATGTAAATGACGGTGATATCTTAGGTAATTAGTTTTATTATTTTGTCCTAAATTTATAAATATTGGTGTACTTTCAAACAATCAAACGAAAAATAGAAGAAATGGGGTTCATGCAAGTGACATTGCGCGGGAAAACTATTACTGGTCTGCACATAATTTTTTTCCCTCGCGCTGTTATTCGATGTAATGATACGTGAAAGAAGTTATTTTTTTGTGTTTATGTAGCCACCAATGTTTTCTTAATAATGATGATCACGAAAGAATAATAATTTCAGTGTAAGTACCCGTTCTATTCCTTCTTTTTTTGTTACAGTTTTAGTATACCCACTTGCATACCTTTTCACTATTTTATCCTTCTGAATGATCTGAAAAAGAGTCAAGCTGGCGAAATTTTACATACAGTTTGCAAAGATGTGTTAGATTTACAAGAGGTCATAGAGGAGACGAAGTTAATACAAAGCATTTGTTTGAAGGTGGACTTGGAAGATCCTAAAAAAGTACCAAAATTGTCGAAGACACAAAGGACTTTTTATGTGAACTAAAAGATAAAATTAACCAAATTGACGTTTCCTTACAACAAATCATCGTAAAATGAATAAGAAGTCGTCAGTTGGAAATGATGTAGTTAAAATTGTTAACAATGAGGCGGATGTGTCGACTTCTAGAAATGTCGACAAAAATTCTGGTTCGACGTGTAAAAATGACAAAGAGGAAATGGATTGTGCTGAGGTACCTGTGGAGGATCCCCTTAATGTACCAAACGTAGAGGTAGGGACCAGTAAGGTAGTAAAAATGGAGGAAGATGTTAAACCATTCATCAAGTGCATAGATATTAAAAAACTTATGAGACCCAACGTTAAAACTCTCAAGTACACGACTCAGGAAAGCAAAAGTGAATCTGTGTTTATCATATCGGATTCGGAAGACGAAAATAGTTTAAATAAAAGTAATAATGTGAAAAAAGGTGTAAACGATGAATTAAAAGCTAAAAGTGTAGCAAATAATAGAAATGGTAGAAGAAATATCGAAAGTAATAGAGTAACACGTGTGAATAATACATATAGAAGTTCAAATCGACAAGTCACTAAACATAAAAAAGTAAATTATGTTGAAAGTTCGAGTGATAGTGACAGTAGTGATAGTTCTGAAAGCAGTAAATCACAGAGCACAACAAAAAAAAGTATTCAAGATTATGACCAAAGATTCTTTCGATCTTTTGTACGTTTACCTAGGATTGCATGCGAAAAATTAAAGGAATATTATTTAAAAAGGAATGAAGTCAAAAGGTCTGTATTTTTATTATTTTGTTATTTAATGATTTTTGTTAAATTTCTTAGTTTTACATTATCGGGAACCAGGTGATTCAGTTGCTTGTTCATTATTTTACAGAACAGTCACTTGGAACTTAACCTTTCTTTTTTATTTCATATTGATGTTATTTTACCAAAGGTTCACACAAATTTTAAAAGTTGTAGAAAGGTTTATATTTAAAATCTGTGGAAAAATGTTAGCTTTATTATATTATTGATTAAATTATAATAAATTTTAAAGGCCTGAATAGGTTATTTCATAAAGTAATCTTATCTCAGTACCTACATAGGTATATAAAGCCAATGAATTTTTTTTAGAAATTATATTCATTATCCTTCTAATTTTGTCCCCCCCCCCTCAATATATGCATGTTAAATTCAAAATTTTAACATTTTTACTAACCTATATAAGGTAGTTATCTCGATTATGCTTTTTTAGGTATCAAAATTTGGGTTCTAAATGACTTTGTAAAGTTGACCTTGTGAACTTGTAAATTGTTCAGTAATTTTTAGAAACACCCCTTTCATTTTTTGTTGTTGTGCAGCATTGCTGAGCACTGGCCTCCTTGTAGAAATATAAGGAGTTTTTACAATCCATTGAGGTGGATTACTCCAAATTACTCCTTCATCAAATACAACAAAGTCTGTATCTAAATATCACTATGAATTCAATGTGATTTATGCTTTTTTTTTTAGATTCATATTACCTTACCTTAGCTTATAAAAGACTTGGACTTAGAGGGTTAGGTTAGGTTCTAAGTCCATGATGAAAGACAATTGACTTGTCCTCCATATTGGAACCCAATCCTAGCAAGGTTGTATTCTGCCAGTTAAAAACTTTATTTTTGAAGTGAATTCCGATATGGAGGACGAGTTAACTATAAAGTGTGTGCACGAAATAACTTGGTCGAACAAAGATTATTACAGTTAATTTATTTTAATTAAGATTTAATTCAAATATATCACAAAAGTAAGCCCATTTAAGATACTTTTACTTAGTATTTTTTAAGAAAATTTCAATTAATTTTTGTCTACGCGCATTTTCGTTACTTGGAGTCCGAGTCCTTGCATCAAGCATTGCACACCAGCTTCCGTGACTGTATCAATTGCCTTACACCATTTTTGCTTAAAGTTTTGCTCATTTTACATACTCCTCTTTGTCTTCAACAACTTCCATTTGAAAATTGCCCAATATGTTTCAATAGGCCTAAGCTGTGGACAATTTGGTGGATTGACCTTCCTGTTCAGGATTGTGACACTTTTCTGGACATACCATTCCATGGCTAATTTTCCGTAATGACAAGTGACTAATTCTAGCCAAAAAAGCACTGAACCTTTGTACAATTAAATGAAAGGCAGTAATAATTATTTTAGGCATTTTTCGACACAGATTTTTTGGCTAACAGTCCCTGTTGACCAGAAAATTCCGCTCTTAAAAGCATATGTACATATTGCTTGCCAAATCAAATATTTTTTCAAAAATTTTCCAAATTTTTTTTCTTGAAATTTCTCAGGTACCAATCCATCTTTCTTTGCTGTGTGAAATTTCTGTCCTGGAATTTGATTGAAGTCAGCTTTTACCTAAGTCTCATCGTCCATGACAATGTAGTCAAAATTGTGAATCACATTGTCATGCAGTTTCCGTGCTCGAGTTTTTGCAGTTTTTTACTGTTTATCATTGCGATTTTGGGCAACATATACTTTGTAAGACTGTAAACCAGCTTATTTGCGTACTTTTTGTACATATGAAGATGACATTTTAACTTACTTACGACATATCTCGCAGAGAGCCAAGGATTGTGTTTTAAAGCTGTGATCACGGACTTTGCGTTTTTTTAGCGACACAAATAATGTTTTTACCACTTTCTTTTTTTTAATATATTCAGAAAGATTCATTAAACTTTTGAAGAGCACTTGTGACAGTGGATTTTGAGATTTTAAGACATTTTGCTATGCCATTATGTGACGAGTTAGGATTTTCTTGATTTTTGCGCAGAACTGATTCACGAACGAAAACTTTGAATCAAATTCATTTTCGTTCAGTTTTGTTTTGATTCCTACTATATGATATCGTTATGTCTACAACAATATGGCGTTAATTTAGTTTTTTTTAAAAAATTTTATTAATACTACAGCAAAAGTTACACGGGTGTTTCTCCGACCAAGTTATTTCGTGCACACACTTTAATTTATCTATGGCCTGATAGTTTGGTACTGTGCACAGGAGTCCTACAGCATTCTATCCTCATTGACTCTAATTAATAATAGATAATATTTATAGAACTAACAAGGGGAGAGCAAACATTGTCACTCACTAATTTGCATCATTTTTAATATACCTTTTGGTCATAATTAGTTATACATTATGTAAAAATGTTAAATTTCCAAATTTAGCCAATTTGGAGAAAATTGATTTTGAAAACGAAAATTGCAGGTAATATATTTATTAATCCCATCGTTTTTCATCATTTTTTCGTAAGAAATACATTGTTAAACCTTGGAATAATGCAAATGCAATTTATATAGAATTCGTTCTGTAAAATCGATTTTCTCCAAATTTTCAGATATTATGTATAACTACTTATGTATAACTAATAATTACCAAAAGATATATTAAAAATGATGTAATGTTAGCTCGCTCCTTTTAGGTTTTGGGATCGTCAGAATAGGAGTGGATCTATTAGTCCATAAATTATTTTTATGAATTATTGAAGTTTGATTCAGTATAACACTGAAATATGTGATATTTTTGGCAACACAGAAAGTAAATAAGCCAAAATAATACACCAAAATGAACAAAATGTGACTGGATATACTTTTCACCTCCTTGGGTGTCGGTTGTGTCTGTCCTAAATATTTTAGCCTAAGGCGTTACAGCTGCAAAGAATGTGTTCGACTGATTCAATCTACAATTCACAGAGTGCACCATTTTTTAAGGTGATATCGCACTGGGCAATGTCCAGTGAGCAACCTTGTAATGAAGAAGCTTTTTAAATGCCTCGACAGTCAAATACTATATGAATTTCTTCGCCTGTCTTTATCCTGGTGTATTATACCAGAGATGCTTTGAAGTAAGTTATGCATTAGGACTTTTAGGAACCATTACTGTAACAATCACAAGAGTGGACATGATTAACTCCTGTTCTGACCACCCCATATACAAATATTTCAAGTATACTCGATTCCAAATTTGTATTCAATGTGTCTTTCTTTAGCGTTTTCTTCAAACTTGCCACAGATAGTTCCCAATATTCTGATGGATGCTAAATAAGCTGAGTGATACAAGAATCACTTCATATTTTGCAGATTTGTGAGATTTAATTGTATATTATGTACTTTTTGCATGTCTAAGAATCAAACCATGCATTTCATGCCTTTGCTGCAATTTAACTTAGAGATCTTTGGGTTGGCGATTGTTTTTTATTTTATGCAGGATTGAGAGGTAATGCATATTTCTTCTTTCATTCATCTTCAGAAGAATTTTATGGCCATCTCAGATTTTGATAAAATGTGGTATACAGTGGGGGAAATAAAAATAGCCGAATAGGCTCACTTAAGATTTTTAATAAAAATTAAACTTATCGTTTAAATTAAACGACCTGGCATCGATAATACCAAATTTTCAAACCTTAAAAGTTTGGTGCATAAAAACTTGCTAAAATTTAGATTAGGGACTAACAATAGCTATTTTCTAATCATCATAGCAGCATTAAGCTAGGTGTGAGTGGTGTAATTTTACTCAGTTTTTATGCCCTGTCCAATGATATACAGTACAACATGCTTTGTATAAAAATACTTTTCAATAATCAATATTTTGATTTTATGAAAAATTACCAAAATATTTCAAAAAAATCCTGTGAATAGTTTACTGCTTATATGTATCTACCTATTAAAAATATTTTTAAGTATAAGATGGTTTTTAAATATTCGGTACATTAGTTACTTAGTTATTGATCTCATTAGTTTAATTACATTGACTATTTCAAATTGTTATTCATAACACTTACCACTGCATTAGTTAATTATTAGTTAGAGTTGGTTAAAAGTGCCTGTGTACTTTTCATAATCTCATCAGGAGTTATTACATAAATCCTTCTAGTAGGAGTTGAAGAATCAACTTTGCACAGCACATCTCTCAAGGATATCCACAATACATCTGGATTTCTCGAATATCAGGGTTGCCACAGATACACTTTTTTCACTTTTGTCACTTTTTTTGAAAATTATACACTTTTCTTCACTTTTTTGAAAAAAATTCACTTTTTCCATGATTTCCCTTACAAAAAATTCACTTTATTCATGATTTTCCTTACAAAAATTTAAATTTTTGATAATTTTTTCTGATAAATTCAAAATTTTCAAAAACATTTCAAATGTTTTTGGTGGTACCTTTTTTAGATTTCTTGTTGTTGGTGTTTGTTAGATGTAAGTTGATTCTGAAAAAGTAAAAAATGAAAAGTGTCGATGAAAACCCTTGTCGATTGTGCTGTAAATTTGAGAAGTGAAGAAAGAAAAGCTATGGAGACTATGAATAAGCCTTTTAAAAAAGGAAAGATCAAAATGATAACAAACTTTTTTACTAAGAAATCAAAATTTTCTTGATCGTTAACTTATATTTATGTTAATTTATATAAATAAAATAATATTATTAATTACGTGAAAATATTTTTACACGTTTTGTCACCTTTTTCAAATTTGTTATAATATAAGTACTTTTTCAAAATTTCTATACACTTTTTTCACTTTTTTTTTAAATTTATACACTTTTTTCACTCACTTCTTTCTTAGAACTCTGTGGCAACCCTGGAATATGAAAATGATGGTGAAGGTCCAGCAGGATGTAGAAAGGTTGTTTTTAGTTCATTTTCTTCATTCTTCTGCAAAATATTTCATGCAATTTTTTTGAGTAATAAGCAAAATAACAGCGAATTACATAAGGGTGTTTTTCAACTCAAAACCTGAACAAGGTTTTTTAGAAACGTCTGCCGTAAAACAAACAAATAATTACACAGTTTGGCCGTGATCCATGCATATCACAGAAGATTGTTGCAGATAACTGATGGTACATAATTGATTATGTTTTTATACAGTCTTAAGAATTCTATGTCCTTTTCAATGAGATACGCATAAATTCTGAAGTTTTTTGATAAAGTTCTTCACCATCAATTTCCTGTATTCTTTTATATTTTTTCTATAGAAATAGATGACGCTTGTTCGGCCAAAGATGTCTAATATTAACTGATGTGCTGGGCACTTTCGCAGAAAGTGAAAATAAGAAAGATTCTCTTCATAGTGAAGAGTCAAAAGTACAACTGAAAAACGCTCTATATACTGCCAGAAAAACACAAGTTTCCTTTCTGTCAGTGTTTCCACCGTTTTTCCTGTATATTTCGGGCGAGGTCAAAGGCTGAACAACTATCGCCAACACGCATTAGATGATTAAAGGAGACCACCTGGGCCAAATACTTTATTATATTTTTTCTACATCTCAAAATTAATATTAAAATTTTCTTTTACAAGCAGTTTAAACATTTTTTGCCCCTATATTATGTGCATTACCGAAAAAAGTCATTTGCTAGACTGGTATTTGTTTACTAATTAATTTGATTTTAAGAAATGTCAATTTGTACATTTGGATCAAAAACTTGCAACATCTCGTAAGAATTTGTCATCATAACCAAGATAAAACATCCTGCAGGACCGGTGCCTCTTTTACGCTCATTAATCTATTTTTTACAGGAGAACATAGTTGGCATTAATTTAACAGTTCTAATAATTGCACTGATGGATTATTGTACTTTTTATGGACTTAATGTGTGATATTGATTGATACATCAATTAAAATATTACTTTTAATAATTTTTGTCTAATTGTTTTATTCTTTAATAGACCAAGCAAAAGTGTGACAAAAGATACTTCATCAAAGGATAGTCCAAAGCAAAAGGAGAATGAAAAATCAGAGTCTGAAGTTACCGAACAAGTTAACAATTCTGTAATAATTTCCATTGATAGTGATCAGCAATCATCTTCAGTACGTTACATTTTTTTACATAGTAAAATACAAAGTTTATTCCAACCAGCCGAGAAACCGTACAATGTATGGTCACGCTCCTCCGCAATAGATAAAAAGGAACTTTTTTACCTATTGCGCATGAACGGTTTCTTGGCTAGTTGAAACAAACCTATACTTAGTATCAATCATTATGGGCTGAATTTTAAAATTTATTGGATTTGTGGGGAAAATTTTAAAAGAACTAACTTAATTTTTTTAATCATTATCATTCGTAAATTATTTCAAAATAAACCTGAGAGACAAACCCGAATTATTTTTATAAATCTAATGAGACTTTTATGCATATTGCATACATATTGATATTAAGCTGAAATATAAAGTTATTATTATTTTAGTCAGAACAGAATCCAGAAGTTGTTAACCTGAATTCCAAAAAAAATAGTTCAAAATCGACCTCCACAAGTAAAGAAGAGGTGAGACTTTGATGGGATGTTTATGTAGTACTGTATATTTATTTTTTAATTTTAGCCTAAATCTTCTAAAAAAGAAATGGACAAAAGTGAGAAAATGGATACTGTGTCTATCAAAGAGTCCGATTCAGATAGCGACTTTGATACATTTAGTAAGAAAAAGGTGATCTCTGAGAAGACCGTCATTAAATCTAGGTAAGCACTTGTAATATTGCAACAAACTACTCTAATCCGATAATTACAAGCATAGTTTCAATTGATCATGGGTAACACTCATTTCATAATATAATAATTGAACCAACTTAACAAAGCTCATCATATCTAAATTTCATAGAATTAAAGTAATATATTTGGTAATATTCATCTTAAATTCAAAATGGCAATCTCGCTACAAAATTTAATTTTTCTTGTGCATCTTTAGGCTAATATAAAGAGTTTTAAATTAATTTTTAAATTTCAGAGTGTGTAAGAAAAAAACCAGAATCATAGATTCTGAAAGTGATGGAGAAACTAAAAAGAGTAAAGGCGAAAAGAGTAATTACGAAAAAGATGATGATTATGATGAAGATCGCGCTTCTAAAGGAAAAAAGTCTGATAGTTCCAGTTCAAGTTCTGATTCAGAAAAGGAAACCAGCGATAAAGAAGAATCTGAGGGCACATCGTATGTTGTATTACCTTTATTAAAATTGCAACATTAAAAATAACTTATTTTTTTTTAGAAAAAAACGTAAACGAATTAAAAGGATGACCGACAGCAGTGATGACGATTTAAAAACAAGAAAGAGTATAAGAAGGGTAAGATTACTTTTATTTTTGTTGTCATTAATTAACAATTCAAATTTTAGATGATTTCTCATGAATATTTAACTGAAAGCACAAAACAGGCGGAAAAGGATGAACAAGAAAGAAAGGCTCGAATTGCAGAACGCCAGAAGAAGGTAAATCTAAGAATTAGGTTTTGTGAAAACTTATTTTATTTCTTTTTTTGTAGTATAATGCGATTTTTGATGACGATCAACCAATTGATGCATCGATTGATAAGCTTGTACTTGATTTTAATGAAAAAACAAAGAAGGAAATAATTAGTGTTGATACAGATTTAATTACAAAATTGAAGCCTCATCAAGCAAAAGGAATACAATTCATGTGGGATGCTTGTTTTGAATCGGTTGAAAGAATTAAGAAAGGTAGTGGATCTGGATGTATTCTTGCACATTGCATGGGTCTTGGAAAGACCCTTCAGGTTATTGCACTAATTCATACTTTGCTAATGAATGAAGAAAAAACTAAAATGCAAAAGGTGTTAGTTGTTTGTCCAGTGAACACAGTTCTAAATTGGGTTGCTGAGTTTAAAAAGTGGCTTGATGATATTGAACCCGAAATAGAAGTGTACGAACTTGCAACAAGCAAGCAGAACTCAATTCGACAGTATCAAGTCGAAGATTGGATGAAAGGTGGAGGAGTTTTAATTGTAGGGTATGATATGTTTAGGAATTTGACTAACACTACAAATAAACGATTAAGGAAGTCAATGAGGAATGTGTTTGAAAAAGGCTTGGTTGATCCAGGTTGGTATTTTTTATTCTAAGTGGATCAATAGTGTATCAATTTGATGATTGTTTTTAGGTCCCGATTTGGTGATATGTGATGAAGGACACATGTTGAAAAATGAAAAATCTAATTTGAGTATAGCGATGAACAGGGTAAAAACACTCAGAAGAATTGTTCTAACTGGTACGCCGATGCAGAATAATTTGAAAGAATATTATTGCATGGTTCAGTTTGTTAAACCAAATTTATTGGGAACCTACAAAGAATATCTCAACAGATTTGTGAATCCCATCACTAATGGACAATACACTGATTCCACTCCTCACGATATTAGCATCATGAGAAGGAGATCTCATGTACTTCATAAGATGTTGGATGGTGTAATTCAAGTAAGTTTTTTTTCTTACTTCCTTTATCTACTGTAATACCTTTAGAAATTACGACTTTGATTTTGAGAATTTAATGGAAATACAATTTTTTTTATTTCTGAATCCAATCAGACTAATTAGATGCATCCATAATAAGAGGGTAATTTTTTCTACTTGAATTCGCTTTTTCAATAATTGTTTCTTTTCATCGGTTTTTAAAAACAAAAAATTAGGTACTAATTTTGAACTTGATCAAAAATGTGTTAACCACTTCATACACACATTAATTATTGTGGGTGGTAACGTTAAACAAGGATGTGACATACTATTCTGTGCATCAAGTGGTTAAGTGTCTCCCTGGTAATTCCTTTCATTTGTGCTAGGCTACCATAAACAATATTGGTACATTTAGAGGGTTATGCTAACGCCTTTTAAAGCGACCTTTTAACACCTTTAAAATTTACTTGTCAGATAAATTTACTTGAGACACTAACTAGAGATTGATAGACTGGGCGTAACAGTTTTAAAGCACCTGAATAACTTTTTTCGTTAATTTTAGCGTCGAGACTATTCGGTACTGACTCCGTACTTGCCCCCAAAATACGAATACATCGTATTCCTAACATTATCAGATACACAAATAAAACTGTATCAACACTATTTGGATAATTATGCAAGACGACCAATGGAACATGCTAAAACTCGTACAGCATTTTTATTTACTGACTTTCAAGAGCTTCAAAGAATTTGCACTCATCCCAGAGTTCTTTTGAATAAGAGTATCGAAAACCAGAAAAAGGTATTTGTACTCGCTCACTTTGTGCTTAGAAAATTTTATTAATTTTGGGTTTTTATTAGGCAATTTTAAACGATGATTCAGAAAACGAATCGGCAGGTTCCCTCAAAAATTTTATTGACGATTCCGAAGAAGAGGGGTCTGAAAGTAGCAGCGGCGGGAGCAGCAGCAGCAAAAGTGACCAAAGTGACAGTGACAAATCATCTAAAGGTCGTAAAAAGTCGAAACAGCAAACTCAACGGTTGACTAGAAATGCTGCAAACGTGGCTGGAATAAGTACGCATCAATTTTTGTTTGTTTTTAATTTTCTTAACAAAAAAAATTTTATTTAGACATTGAGGAAGAGGTCGAAACTGCTGAAAGAGAAAGTCTCATGTCGGAACAATGGTTCAGTCAATATTGCAATGGAGATGAACTTGACAATATTGCGTTGAGTTCTAAATTGCATTTGCTGTTTGATATTTTGCAGCAGTGCGAAGTAATAGGAGATAAACTGTAAGTAATAGTATCAGAAAAGTCGACCAACCGTTCAAACTCGTTTTATAATTTCAGATTAGTATTTTCTCAATCATTATATTCGTTAGATATAATTGAATATTTTTTAAGTAAAATTGATGAAGCAACACAAAGTGATACTAGTGATGGTCTCTGCAACTTTAAAGGTTCATGGTCACTTGGTTTGGATTATTTTCGATTGGATGGTTCTTCTTCATGTGATAATCGGAATATTTGGTGCAAACACTTTAATAATACTGATAATATCCGGGCAAGGTATGAAACGGTTGTGTGCAATACTTCCGATGCTGATTTAAACAATTTTTAAGGTTATTTTTGATATCTACAAGAGCTGGTGGGATTGGTATTAACTTAACAGGAGCAAACAGGGTAATCATTTTTGACGTCTCTTGGAATCCGTCTCATGATATTCAAAGTATTTATCGAGTCTACCGATTTGGACAAACCAAACCATGTTATATTTATCGATTTGTTACAAATGTAAGTCAACTTTATTAAGTGGGTATTTTTTATATCGCATTTTTTTTAAGGGTACCATGGAAATGAAAGTGTATGAGCGTCAAGTAACAAAGCAAGCCATTTCCAAGAGAGTTATTGATGAACAACAAATAGATAGGCACTACAACCAAACTGATTTGGCTGAATTATATAAGTAAGTATTAAGAATTGAGCTGTCTCCATCATTTATATTGTAATGGTGTTGATTACTCAAATAAGCACTATAGCCATCATAGATTTAATACGAATAATTAATCTGGATAATTCAAATAATTACATTTTTTTTAAATTTAGTTTTGATCCTAAACCTGATAATCAGCCGATTCCACTGGTACCAAAGGATGTTTTGTTGGCAGAACTCTTACAAAGTCGAAAAGATCATATTTTTAAATATCATGAACATCAAACTTTGCTTGAAAATAAAGAAGATGAAGAATTAAATGAAGAAGAAAGGAAAGCAGCCTGGGAAGAATATGAAAATGAGAAAACTACCCGTGTTAATTCTGTCAATTCTGTTAGTGGCATGGGTGAGTACCTTTTTACTGTAGTACCTACATAATTATTTTGGTTTTTAACTCAACTGATAACTAAAGCAATTTCCTGCTTGTTTTAAAAGAAGGGGAGTTTAGTTTTGTGTTTTAATTTATTATTTTCTTTCTGAAGTTTGTTTAAATTATGTACCTACTTAATTTTTGAAAACTTTTTTTTTTTAGGTCACATTAAAAATATTCCTGTACAAGTGATTATGAGTGGTATATATGGTACTGTGGCAAAGGATAATCCTACATGGAATAGTACTCGAATTCAACAAGTTACACCTATGATTTTCCAACAATTGCGTGAACAAGTGGACAAGGGAGATATGCTGGTAAGTTTTATTTCTAATATTTTCTGTTTTTGTTTTAATAATTCAAGGGCTTTTCTTTCCTTTTGCTTATGTTTTTTTAAATTAAAAATTGCAGCTATAAATTTTTTTTACTTGTGGTGCATTTGAAAAATTTTTCAAAATCAATCTATTGTTGTAAATTTTTGTTAATATTAAAAAAAATTTCAGTTATTTAATCGAGTTGTCAACGAAATACAATTAATTCAACAGCAAAGGATGCAAAGTTTATACATTCAACAACAAATGCAAATATTACAACAACAATATGCTCTGTTAAATAATACAAATCGAGTGCCACCTCCGCCTGGAGGTGGAGGAGGAAATCCACCATTTCAATCAAACGAAATTGTAGAATTAAATGATTAATGTGTAATTTATATGTATATTATATATAATTTACATACATTTTTTGCTACTAGAAATAGTAAGTTACTTGTGGTGATGTAGTTTTCAACTAAGTATTATTTTAAGTAGAAAATTTTATGTTAATAACAAAATCCACGATGTGATCAATCACATTTCCTTTTTGTTAGCAAACATTTCTAACTGGTCTTTTTATTCAATTGTTGTAACATTGTGAAATTATTTATTTACTCTTAAGAAATACCTTACTTTTTTTGTACAGTCAGTAAGTAACAATAATAAATTAATGAGATGCAGGGTAGTTATTTTATTGGTTTAGGACCCTGTATTTAATATAGCCTCCTAGTAGCCATTTCTCTTCTATTGTGCTCATCTAACATTGTGGTTCGTTCCATACGGTCGGCAGCAATTCGTTGTATGTTGTCTAACAAGTCTGGGTAGGGGTGAATAGCCCTTACAAATTCATTACGATCTAATCTGTAAAGTTCGCAAACTTCAACAGCAATAACAGATGCCACACGTAATTCGTCTCTCATAACCAACGCTATTTCTCCAAAATGAGCTCCATCTTCTAGATGACAAATCTAAAATTCGTTTAAAGTAATAATTAAAATTATTTTCTATTGAATTAAAATATTTTGAGCTTTTAAGGTGGCGATTTGGCGTTTTTAATGCCAAATAGTAACCGGCCGCAGATATGAACATAGGAAATTAACATGGGAAATTGATTTTTCTTTAATTCTTGTTTCCTATCAAAACGGATAAGAATGAAAAGGGTATCAATTTGAAGAGATTAAAACTCACTAATAAAATGTAAAATAGCGCATTTAAAAAAATGTTAGTTGCCTTGTTTGAATTTTATTGCAATTGTTTTTGCTTGAAAACCAATAATTTCTAATAAATACCTACTAGAAAAATGGTGAAAAAATTCTAAACTAAAAGGGGTGATTTTTAAGGGGAAGACTTCAATTTATTATTACTGTTAACTTGTAAGTCATTTAAAGTGAAGAATTGTGGGAATACCTCACGACCTGATGATGTAAATACTGCGACGGTTCCACTTGCAATGAAAAACATAGAATTTCCAGGAGTGTTAGATCTAACAACGACATCGTTGACCAAAAATACTTCAGAACGAAGACAAGATACAATACGAACCAATAACGTGAGCGGTAAATTTTTAAAGAATGCTACGTTTTCTACCAATTTTCTGCAACTGTGCATCACAATCTCCTATAGTAATAAAAATCAATTAAAATTGGCTAAAGTAAATTACAGTATTATAGAGAACCTGACGTAATTGTCCTGATATGGTCGATAATATTTCGCTTTCTCTGAAATAGCTTTTTTGAAAACGAAACTCGTAGTAGGTTAGCAATCTCCGTTGCATATAGTCGGGTAAATGTTTGTGTCTCATGTACTCTCTAAGCTGACGTAACATTTCGATGTATTTGTGTGATGCCGATGTTGTTGCTTTAATCACTTGCATAATTCGACCTAAATCAAAATAATAGAAGTCCATCAAGTCAAAAATTTAATAACATGCCGATTAAGATAACTCGTAACAATCTGGATATTATCCAAATTATTACAGTGAAACAATATTCTTCATTGCTGCCTGGTCCTACTAGTCCATAGCCACAGTTACCGATCAGCATCATACTTTTATAAAAAGCTCCTTGATAAGAACCACCTTTCGCGAGACCATCTTGTGCTGTTGAATCCTTTCTAAAATTATACAGTGCAGATTTTCATAAGAATGAAACCCCAAGAGTGAGGTTGAGTGAAGATTTTATATTGGTAATAAATAATTTTATATTAATGTACATACAAACGTTTACTTACATTATCTGTAGTGTATCTGTAAACTTCATATATCCCATATTATAAGCATAGGATAAAATCGCAGCACAAGTAATCCAATGAAAATACATTGTACTCATTATAAGAATTGATAATAATTTGAATGTTGCATAAGATATATCAAGAGCCTTAAAGAAATCAATTTAATATTGATGGTAAGATATACCTACTCAGTTATTATAACCTCTGAAGCTTCGCTGCAATACAAAACAAATGATTTAATTCTTATTAGTTTTAAAAGAGAAGTAAGTTGCAGTACTAAATATAAATTGCTCTGTGTATTTATATATATAAATAGATCTACATGTGTAGGAATAGCCGATATGATATCCGCAATGAAATATGTCCTCAAATAATGACTGCAAAAATTATAATTATTTTTAAATCTGGCCTCCGAGAAAGCCACTACAACTGGTGAAGATGAAGAATTTAAACCTCTATATACTTTACCTGGCAATCTTGCTAGGTTCAAGAACAGAGACTTTTCTATTAAAATTATAATAACCGGTGCAAAAGTTTAACAACACGTCTGCAAAACAAAGAGAATCAAGAATCATTCGTGTCCATTTGAATATAAGGGTATGGATAATAATAACATTATAAATGCGAAAATAAGCCACGTCTATTGGAATTAGAATGAATTGTATAAAAAGTACGATGCTCATAATGTATTTCCAAATTTGCCTATAAATGAAACGTAACACAATTTAGTGAACGACGATGCAATGCACAGCTATTTTACTTTCCTTTGCACTGTGCAATTTATTGTATAACATAGTTCTTGTAACGAATGTTTATAGGTTTATTCCAACAAGCCGAGAAACCGTACACTGTACGGTCACGTTCGTGTGCAATAGATAAAAGGGAACGCTTTTTATCTGTTGGGCACGAGTTTAACCGTACATTGTACGGTTTCTCAGCTGGTTGGAACAAACCTTTTGATGTTACGTTAATCAATCACAAAAGATCTGCTTTGTGTGCGATGACGTAACACCAAAGTTTCTTGGTAAGAACTATATAGTTTATTGTTTCGACAAATTTGGAGTGTGATTTAGTAATTTTGCAGTTGTACAAGAAATTGCACAGTGTGAAAATGCACTTCATCAAAGTGCAATATCATATTAATACCGTGCATCGCTGAATGGATGTATAATATGCTTATTATTTGTTAAATGACGCTCGTTTTCGCTTGCAATGGCACCTTGACTGCGAAAGAAATGCTGACTAGTGTTACTAATTTCCGACACCATTCTTGTTCTAATCATACAACGTCGTAGTCTTGCGCATATGCTATTTCCTGGTACAAATTTGGGTAAAATATCCAATTCGTTTTCCATTTCACATATATGGCCATATCTCGCAAACTGTAAATTTAATATCTTAGATTATAAGTGTACGAGTATGTGTAAACTTACCAAACGATTTTTTTTGTATGTTTTATTTTCATCTGCAACCATTTTTTTGCTTTGTCAAAATTCGTTTTTTTATTTTCTTTATAGAATCAATATAGCTTGGATTTTAATTTAATTGAAAAGTCGGCTGAGCCAAAATCAAATTATGTAACCTACGATTATCGTTTATTGAAGAGGCCAAAAAATAACCATTTGCCATTCAAGACGCCGAAAAATGTTTTGTTTCTGCTATTCTGAGAATAATTGACATTTTCTCCGAGCAACATGCGTTACTTATGCTATGGGGAGGTGACCCCCCCCCCCCTAATATAAGCCTTAGCCCTCCCTAATGATTGCGCACATGTCGTCGTGAAATGTCCATTCTAAAATATACATTGAGAGTCATCAAAGTTTCCCCAATTAGGGAACTTCTCAAAAACCAAAATGTTGTGGATCATCTTGATGTAAAAATGAGTTAAAAGTATAGAAAGCTTTAAAATAGACAAGTGGAAACTTCTTGGGTAATCACTAAGCCTAGTAATCACAAGCACACAGAGAAAAACGAATACTTGAATTTAAGTATATATTTTACTCAGCATTATTTACTTGTATGAACTCTTTATTTAATTTCATTGATGATTCGAATTACTTCCTGGGAGTAAATTAAATTCTTACATTATATAATTAATTCACGTAATAAATTGGTTGAACTAAGGATTGTAATATATTTAATTTAATAATAAGAAGTTTACTTGCTTTAAGCATTTCAAAATGTCAAAGTAAATTAAATAGTGTTATAAACATAAATGACTTATTTCGATTAAGTATTAGAAAGAGTCAAATAAATAGGTCGACTTCTAAGAATATAGTACGTGTTAAACTGCTTTGTTGCATCTGAATGTCGCTTATTCTTAACGCAGTTGTAACCGTTGTAACATTCAAATCCGTAAGCTGCAGAAGAAAAGTGATCAAATAATTACTATTCTAAATTTTTCAAAGGTAAGTTTAAATTTTGGTTTCGCAATTTCGTAATCTCACAATGTATTGTATTGATAGATTCTAAAACTACAATTTATTGGACATTCTTTACCTCCAAAAGGTAAAATTAAAAATTGGCAAATAGAAAACAATTGATGCTGGGATGATAAATTCATGCTAAGGTATAATAGAGATAATATTGTTTAATTATGTTTGTATAATTAACTGTAAATGATTTTAGGTGAAAAATCAAGAAGATTCCGCTATAATAAGAAATCAACCAGTTCAAAGTGGAGATCGAAAACATTCGCAAAATTAAAAACTTTTATGCTGTAATGATGAATTAGTGAAAAAAATATAAATTTTCAAATATAATTTGAAATGAAGTTCAACTTTCTTTACCACAATGCGTACGCGTCATTCATCAAGAATGGAAGCAATTGTTCACGAAACAATTCTTTTATTCCTCATGTGAATGACGTGGTACGCAATGTGTTTAATAAAACCTTCCTTAAAGCAATCCCAAATTAAGTTAATTCAATTATTATATAAAGTTACTTAGATCATATAAATTCTTTAAAGTAACCTTGAATAGGATTGAAACTACACTGAAAAATACTAGGGCTAACATTATCAAATATTGGTAACAACTCGATAAATTTCTTGATGTGACTCTTAAAATTACTTGGATGAAGTCTTAAATTTACTTGAATGGAAACTACGTTATGCGTTGTTTTGACTCTATCTGCTTTACTTAAGTAATTCTTTACTTGAATTTCCAAGTATTTTATTTACTTACCAGGAGCTTACCATAGGATCGCGTATATATAAACGTAGGATAGAGTTAAATGAAGTAAAATACACTTCTGTCAAATATTTTTTTCTCTCTGTGCAGGGTTGAAAAAATAAAAAAATAAACAATAAATTAAATGATGACCAAAAAATGTCTCTGTAGTGTTTAGTGTACACATTACATTACTCTTGGTAAATTTATTTAAGTTTTTGGGCTATACTATGGACCTCCACGATAAAAGAGATATGAAGAAAAGTAAAAAAAATTAAATAAAAAATTAAAAATTTTTAAAAAAAACCTTTTATTTAAAATTAAAAAGGTGCACTAAAAAATAAAAAATTAATTTTATTAATAAGAATAAACAGAGCTTCTTGAAAACATCAATATAAAAGCGTGGGGCTATTTTATTAAAATCAGGCTCGCTATTGGTGTACGAAATGTACACGAAATGTGTACGCTTTTATATTGATGTTTTCAAGAAGCTCTGTTTATTCTTATTAAAATTATTTTTTATTTTTTAGTGCACCTTTTTAATTTTAAATAAAATGTTTTTTTTTAAAAATTTTTAATTTTTTATTTAATTTTTTATTCTTAATTTTTTAGTCATATGTTTGTCAAATACAGCTCCTGCTTCATCCTATCAGAATTCCTCTGGTATGTGTTTTTGATGTTTGATGCTTCACCCTGTATACATCATTAAAACAAAAAATTTCACCCTGAATACGGTCCTTAAAAATGCGAATGCGATTTAGTAATGTAACTTTTCACCCTGTATGGTAAAACTACAATGCGCAGCCACGCATGCGCTTTATTATTTTCTGTTTTTTCCCGATTTTTCGCTTATTTCGCGGGATTTTGGGATACAAAATTAATATATGAACATTCGCTGCAAGTGAAAGCTATGTTCCAAATTTCAGCTCTCTAGGACTTCGGGAAGTTTCCATTTTCCATTCTTATCGGTGAACTTCAGCTTTGCCTCCTTCTACAAACGATTAACTTCTTGCTGGTAATTTGGGGGGGGGGGGGTCGTGGTCTTGTTTTTCTATTTTCCCTCTTTATTTGAATTTTGAGGTAAAAATTGGTGCCAAACGTTAAAGCATCGTTAGAGTCTAACTGAGCTTCCATTTTTTCGTTTGAGCCTCAACCGTCGCAGAGTTATTCGCGAAATCTTGGGGGGGGGGTAGACGTGTTTTTCTATTTTCTTTATATTTTTGAAGTTTTTGGTGAAATTGGTGTCAGATGTTAGATCGTAAAATTTTTGTTTCAATTACAAAATGTAATCCTAAACCAATAATGAATGTTCATTTATGTTCTAACGTATGATATCAATTACACCCCGAAATTCGACTTATAGAGGGGGAAACGTGTCTACGTCCTGTAAGTAATGAATAAATAATTTTTTAGTCATATTTGTCAAATACAGCGCCTGCTTCATCCTATCAGAATTCCTCTGGTATGTGTTTTTGATGTTTAATGCTTCACCCTGTATACATCATAAAACAAAAAATTTCACCCTGAATACGGTCCTTAAAAATGCGAATGCGATTTAATAATGTAACTTTTCACCCTGTATGGTAAAACTGTTCAATGCGCAGCCACGCATGCGCTTTATTATTTTCTGTTTTTTCCCGATTTTTCGCTTATTTCGCGGAATTTTGGGATACAAAATTAATATATGAAAATTCGCTGCAAGTGAAAGCTATTTTCCAAATTTCAGCTCTCTAGGACTTCGGGAAGTTGGTTAAAAACGGCCTCGAAAAAGTCCAAGGGACGGACGACGGACGACGGACAACGGTCACACCAAGTTAAATAAAAGCTTTTAAAAATAGGACCACGCCACTGAAACTCACAAAGAAAACTGAGAGCAGACTCCAACCAGTGGCGGATTTAGCACTTCAGAGGCCCGAGGCGCAATTCAATTTTGAGGCCCCCTCTAAATATTTTCACACCTATGTCACACTTTTTGGACCACCTGTATACGGTTTGTTTCAAAATTGGGATCTTCAACAAAAAAAATAATGAAATCTATCAAATGGGTATCATTATCACTGTTTATTAAACATTAAATATAAGTAGGTATAATAATAAAAATAACAAATCTTTTTTCGCAATACTAACAACAAACTAAATCGGAACTTTTCTCGCTTTAGCTTTAGCAAATTTATCAATTAGACTTTCATAATCAATTAACATAACTATATCATTTTCTATAAACATCATAGACAAATGACTTAAATGAAGTTAAGATAAGGAATTTCTTAAATAATTTTTAACTTTACTAACTTCTTAGTCCTTACACTACACTACATTATACTAGTACCGTTGCTAGTACTGCGTAAAAGTACCAACCATATGATATTTGGGCCACCCTGTATGGCAATTATTAATTAACTAACCGTCCTAACCTAAGGTAGGTACGGTCCTGGAATAGGCAGCCATCTGATATTTGGGGCCACCCTGTATGGCAAGGCTTAGGTATTTACCGGCTGAGTTTACCTGTGAAGATTAAGGCAGAAAATTTCTAGCAGGCTGAGTTTACCTAGTAGGATTAGTAGCCTTTCTGTTAAGCGGCTGAGTTTACCATCGCTGAAATTTGAGGCCCCCTGGATTTATGAGGCCCGAGGCGCGCGCCTCATGCGCCTGTTCGGAAATCCGCCACTGACTCCAACATTCAAAAATAAGGTTTTTGGGATTTTTGGACTCACATGACTTAGATAGTCAGAAACACTGATATTAAAGTTAAAACCACTCTAAACATTTTTGATTTGGGCGATAAAACAGTTCAATATCGAAATGTCCAAAGCAGCTATAGTACATAATACAAACCAGAGTCAGAAGACGAAATGTGGGAAGACCCAAAAAACGATAGAGGGATCAGGGGTGACGTAACGGGTCAAAGCATAAAATGTTAAGAAGCAGTTAACTTAAAACTAAAAATAATGTCTAGAAGAAAACGGGATGCCATTTGGCAAAAAAGCGGTGGACGAAAAACGGCTTCTGATGCAGTGTAAGAAATGTAACAGGGAAATTTCAGGATTTGATGCTGTCCACAGATTTATACCAAATAAAAAATCTGAAGCATACCAAAAAATTGGATATCGGATATCACTAAAAACTCATTTTTTGCATTCACACTTGGAATTTTTCCAGAAAGCTTAGGTCTAATTACAGATTTGAAATCAGCGCAAAAATTTGATTCAGAAAAATTAATTTACATTTCTGATAATTAAAAGCAGTTTAATTTTTAAAAAATTCGAAATGAGGGGGCGACATGCACCTAAGATTTTGGGAGGGCCCACTGCTCCTATGTGTCTACTAAAAAAATTAGATGAACTTCAAGGGTTAAATTAATGCTAATCATGTAATTCTTGCATATAAAATGTTTTATTCTATGAAAAAATCACTTATTCCAAGAATTCAGATTCAAAAATTGAAATTCCCGGGTCTGTATATCGTCACATGCGCAGGGTGCGCAGATAGTTCAAATGGTTTGTGTGTTTGGTTCCGTAGAATATTTTTAACAAAAATTCAAGTTAGGGATACACAATTTAAGTTTATTTATCTTACTGAAATATGGGGCATCTACATTGTTTGTTCTTAAATTAAAAAGCTAACTTCTAATTAATTAGTAAATTTTAAAAGTTTTAATTTGCGCTAAATCAAGTAGTTCAAATGGGTATCAACTCAAGATAACCTTTTGGGGGAGTATGTAAATAATAACATTAAAAATGAGCGAGTCTACTTTGTTCATCAATATTGTGATAGATAATAAAATTGAAAATATTCCTTACACAAGCACCACTACCGCGGAGGATGTATGTATTTCACTGTGTAAACAACTTGGGATTACACCTGTTGCTAGACACCTCTTTGCTCTACGAGACTCCAAGTTAAATTACCTTATGCCAGCTAGTTTATTTACCATAAAACATACCCGTTTTGATTTACGTATTCGATATAAGGTTGCTAATATCGGAAAATTAAAAGATGTGGATCAGAAGGCCTACGATTACTACTTTCATCAGGCTCGAACTGATGTACTCGAAAACAAGATACCCGATTTGGTTTATGAAAAATATAAAAATGAATTACTTGGATTGGGTGTTACCGATATGTACAGGGTGATGTTAGAAAAGGATATTCCACGAGAAAGTGTCGAGAATGACTACAAAAAGTACATACCGAAAGCTGCATTGAAACGTCATCCACTTTTTATCAGGAAACCGATTCATGATTCTCTGGGTAAATTGAAGAAAAGCGGTCACAATTCGTTGTAAGTTATTTTTTAAAAAATGTAGGAAACATTTTTATTTTGTTGGCTGTTTTTAGCAATTACGTAAAAATGGAATATCTCAAACAGTTGGAAATGTTAGCTCCTGAGTATCTTGCCGAAGAGTTTAAAGCCATAACCGATTTTGAAGGTTCTTCTTGTATTGTCCATGTAAAGGTATCACCTTATCATCCCAAAGAACCTGGAATTAGGATCTGCAAAGAAGGCAATCGTGAAGTATGCTTTATTTTAGATCGTACAGATTTAATTTAGTTAAATCCACTTGTATTATTCCTGTTAACTTTTCTCACTCATTTAGGACTTGACAAATTAACGATTAAAAAAATTGTATTGTTAACAGAATTGGCAACAACTGTGCACGATTGACGAATTATGTTATATTTCCGTAAGAGAAGACGGAACAGTTGAAATTAGCCGCAAAAATGGAATTCCGTTCTATTTAAAATTTCCAACCTTGTCTACCATGTTTTCATTTGTTAGTTTATTAGACGGTTACTATAGGCTAATGTGTAAATGGATATTTAATATTTGTAAAGATGTGTTAACACCTTCGTTACAACGATTATATGCGATGAGATGTCACGGACCTGTCGGGTAAGACATATTTTCTAATTAGCAAGTCGCTTACAAGATCCTTTTTAGAGGCGAATTTTCGTATGCAAAACTTGAAGAAAAACGAGGAAATCGTCCAGGGTGTTTTATATTGCGGGAAAGTGAACTTAAATATAATATTTATTATATTGATGTGTGTATGAAAGAGACGTAAGCGTTTTTAATTTCTTAAGATTCCAGTTTACGATTAGCAATTTTTTGTAGTTTGAAACCTAAAACGTTCAAGTTGGAATTGTTACTTGGAAGCGAATTCATCTTTAATAATGATTTGACTAGGTATAAAAATATTAATCAGTTAATATCGACATACAACGATCCAAATGGAGACATTTTTCTGCAAGAATGTCTTCCGCCATCAGAATATGGTACGAATTTTGTAATTTAAGTAAATAAATCTTTCATGGCACTTGTGTTTCAGATATGTCACCGTTACTTTTATGCCAGAGTAATTTTGTGACCAGAGATTCTCTTGCTGACAGTTCTTCCATCCACGGTATTGTTCCAACTGCTCCAGTGTGCATCAGCAGCAAAAACATTCAAGTGTATAAAGGTTAGATTAACTTAATTTTTGTTTTGAAATTCTCTTATTGTGAAAGTTATTGTTTGGTACATCAAGTTCTTTAAAAATCGGGTCGCCATCATAATTATTCCCGCAATTTCAATTTTTTAAAATCTTAATAGCAGTGGTGGTCATACAGGAGAAGCAATGGTTTTCTCTAAACCATATTGTAGTAATGATTTTATACTTTTTTTATTATTTTAAGTTTTATGTGATTTTAAAGTCCATCTTATTACATAAAAATAAAAAATCTAATCTATTTGCTTGGAAAATATATAAGCACGAAGTTTAGCATATTTATGAATTATTATGATACACAATATTCAACCTCATAATTTTTTTTATAAGATTTAAATGTTTATTTTGCTTTTTGGAAATCTATAATAAATTGCAAGAAAAATAAGCAAGAGCTTAGCTAGCCTCGAATGCTATTTGGGGGGGGGGTACAGCTCTACATAAGTACAACCACTTATTGTTACTACCGTCATTATCTAAGACCACAGTAACTGCAAAATTCTTAGAATGAAATTATTGCGTCATATTATCCTGGAAATCAAATTCAAAGTCTTACTTTTTGAATACTTGCTATCCAGGATAATATGACGCAATAATATCATTTTACAAAAAACCTTTTTCATTTGTAGTTACTGTGGTATTTGGGAAAGAAATGAGTGGGTACAGAGTTTCCTCCAAGACAGGAGGAAACTTTTTGAGGAAAACAACCTACACATCGTTGGTACTTGTCTTAAGCCGACTGCCTATTACAACTGTTGCCATAGCAACAACATAAACTAAATTTAAGTCGACTTAATTTAGACATGTTGAACAATATTTTAAGCACTTACGTTATAATTTGGGCAATTAATCCCATACTAGCAAATTACAGCACTTTTGGTAACCTAACTGATCCATCTTTGTGCAAAGTTAGCCACTTAGGGGTAGAATATCATGGCCAAATTGCTAAATCAGAATCAGGAGTTCGTTGTCAAAAATGGCAAACAGATACTCCTGTGCATAAAGTGAATGAAGATTATGTCGACAGTAAATTTCCCGAATTTTCAAGAAAACTTGCAAACAACTTTTGTAGAAATCCAAGTCGTGATCCTAAAGGTCCTTGGTGTTATACACTGGATCCTAATTTAATTGACGACACTTGCGGGTTACCTATTTGCGTTTACACCGAGTGTCGTATTACTGGTCCAGGTATCGAATACGGTGGACTACACAATTCTGCAGCTTCCGGTTAGTTACTGATTTTCAATCCTTCGTAAAATTTCTTATCAAATCGTTGCAGGTAAAAAGTGTTTAAAGTGGAATAAAGTACGAAATAAAGTAAAGCAAAAAGACGAAATCGTTAAGCAAAATAAATATGAAAAAACCAAATTTCCTGATGAAACAGTGGGAGATGCGAAGAAGTACTGTCGTAACCCTAACGGTGATGTAGGAGGACCGTGGTGTTTCGTGGAAGTGGAAGATTCTGATATTGTCGAAACTGAATACTGTGATATTCCATTTTGTGACGATGAAGACTGCACATTTTTTTCTAAAAATTACACAACCTACTCGCACTATCTCGATTTTAACCACACTCTCACAAACTTAACATTTGGATTGAAACTTTGGGATTCCGATTCCTTTTACAATGCTAGCGCTCGTCTCGTATTATCCACTGTCTCTTTACCTTTCACCGGAAAACAAATTGGAGATGCTGGAGTTGGAATAGAAATTTTTATATCAAACGAATACAGTGCATTAACATTCGGCAACAAAGACAAACCCGAATACGAACCTTCCGTGGGGGTTTTAAAATCGACCGAATTTACGTTTTTTTCTTTATCGTGGGCGAGAGGATTTTTAACTCTAAATAAGGAAGGAGAACCGAAACCAATATTTTTGGCTGAATATAAAACTAAAAAAAAATTACTTGGTTTTTTGAGAGACAAATTTAATTTTTATTCAACTCAAGGCACAAACATTTTGTGGAGTTTTCCCTTTTGTGACGATGAAGGCGATTGCGACGTTCACACCACAACTTCGTCTGTTTTTAAGCAATTTTGGATTTTAAGAGAAACCAGCGTTGGGCGTGATTTGCAATTTTTTGTTCGCGCCTTTCATTCGGCTCACATATTATTAGTTACCAGTCCCGCAATTGATTTTCCTTGCGTCGAAATAATGTTAGATCGCTTTGATAATTTAACTCGCGTTCAAAGCATCGAATATCCCGGTGCGCCGAAAACTATTCTAAAAGAAATTTCATTGTCTTCTTTTTTGAATTACTGGAAATGGAATGAACTTTCTGTTTCGCTATTTGCTGATAACTTGCAAGTATATGTAACCAGAGATGTAGGGACACATATGATATTGGAAATTAAACATAATTTGATAAGAAAACTGCGTTGGTTTTCTCCAGGTTCTGAAAATAGCCTAGCACATTGGTCTTTTTATTGCAAACCACCTCAATTTGCTAACTCTCCAGAAGCTTGGCCACCAGAATGTTCTCTAAATAAGAACGAACCGGATTATAAAGGAACGCAGTGGGTTACCCATACTGGCTTACCTTGCATTCCTTGGTCAAGTACAAAACTCTTACCAGACGATGGGAAATCTTTATTTTCCGAAGGAGACGATCTCAAATCGATGAATTATTGTCGCGATCCTAAGCTAGAATTAAAAGGTGAATTTTTTTTAAAATTGGGTTTTCAAATTATTTGCTAAATATTACTATTTAGGAACTTTCTGTTATACTATTACACAAAAACCTGACGTCAAGATCGAACAAAATTATTGTCATATCAGAGCATGTAAATCGGCCGAATGTAGAATGTCGGGAACAGGAAACGATTATATTGGAAAATTGAATACGACACGTTCCAATAGATCTTGCAAGAATTGGGTTCAGCATATTGTTAGTAATAATATTAGCACAGTTTTATTAAACCAGACGCTATACGCCGATATGTCTGCAGAAAAGGCGGAGAATTATTGCAGAAATCCTACAAGGAATATTGCAGGTCTCTTATCTGACTTGCAGCATTTTTTTGAAACTATGTAGAGGTAAATTTTCAGGTAGTTGGTGTTACACGACCGATTCAGATATTCAAGATGTGTGTGATGTTCGAGATTGCAATAAACCTGAAGAATGTACTGTTTTAATACGAGGAAATGGAGAAGGTATACACAAAAGTCGCTTGTAATATTTACCTTTCTTATCTATGCAAGATTTTACTTGTTGCTTTTGAGTAGTGCTCGTGGCACAAAATACATTTTTGCATTAAAACTTAAATATTTTCTTACATAGGTCGCTACATATATATTTTACCCCAATGGAAAGAAATAGGAATACACGGAGGATTACGTTTCTCCTTGAAAAATTGGAATCCTGACTTGTTGGACGGAATAGCTTTTGAAATTAAATCGTTGCACCACGATTATAAAATGAAACTGGTCATTGGTGCAAATAATAACGAAAAAATTGTGTTTTATTATCAATCAAAATTGGATAAGGAAAAAACCTTCCCTCACTTAATTCCAGCCGGTAAATGGGTTTCATTTTGGTTGCAAATTCGAAAAGGAGAAGTGATGTTAGGCTACGAAGGCATTCCGCATTCATTATTTGAATGGAAAAATGAAGACCCATCAACCGATTTTGAACCCATATTTCTCAGTTACACGTCGCTAGAAGGACATCCAATTGGAATTTTTTTCAAATGTGATGATTGCCATTCGGAGGTCACTACAACAACAACACAGTTTAGTAAAATTATGCCCATCGGTTTATGGTCCCAATCTGAAAGTTTATATTATAATAATTTGACTTTAAATATGAGGGGTACAGGTAGTGCAGTGTTAGCATTATTTTCGTTGCCTGACATCGAAGAGCATCACTCGTTAATTTTCAATTCTGCTCAAAATACGATCCGTTTTGTTAGAAACCTTAACGATACCAATACCAGCACCCAGCAAACTTTGGTTTCAGATAAATTGAAAAACATTTTAATCACGAACCACACTTGGGCAACACTAACAGTTTCCTTTAATGAAACCAACTTAAGCGTTACCAAAAATGACACTGTAATTTTACATTACTCGAGTAGCCACCCTATGTTGTTCTACTGGTTTTCAATGGGTGCTACCGGTGGTTCAATTACTTGGACTGCAAATTGCGACCCACCGGATATAGATGGAAAACCATTAAACGGAGGCTGGTCTCATTGGTCTCCCTGGCAATGCACCGTAAGCTGCGGCGGTGGTGATGGATTTAGAACAAGAACTTGTTCCAATCCGAGACCAAACATTTTTGGGAAACTCTGTGAAGGTCCTTCTTCTTCAACCGGCGTATGTAATGATTTTCCTTGTGGTGATATAAGTCCAGAAACTTTGGAAAAAATACGAGAACACTTGCAAAGAGAACAATTAAGCCTAATTAAGAATGAAGGCGAATCCGTCGTAATTGAAAACGATCACAAAATACTACGCATAATTTCGGATCAATCTCCCGATTCGTATTACGAATGGACTCTTAACGGAAGATTCGTGACGTCTAAAACAAATCGTGTGGAGTTTAAAAACGATAATGTAATGATCACTAACGTTTCTGTAGCTGATATGGGAGTTTATGTTTGTATGTTACATCGGATTAATAAGCATCGAGTTGTGTTCCGTGTGGTTACGTTAGCGGTACTTACAAAAAATTACAGGATAAACACTCGAGCCACATTGGACATCATTTTGGTGTCTAACGCAGTCGTTTTGGGTTACATATTTTCAGATTTACGCCAAAAATGGGTAATTAACGATACGACGTACATGGATTACGGTATAACAACGTTGGCAGCAGTAAGCTCTGAACATATAAAATCCTTAAACATATCACACACAGGTGTTTGGAAATGCGTGATTGAACAATCGGATTTGCATTTATCGTGGGTTACAAACTTAATTAAAATTCAGGTTAAATCGGCCCCGAACTTTTTTACCCATTTAATGGAAGATAATTTAACTGCTCCATTATTTGCATGGTTAAAGACTGAGCGAAATATTCGCATTGCGATTGTTTTTATTATTGTTTTTGTAGGTTTAATCGTTTCTTTTCTTGTATTTGCTTATTTTAAATGGGGAACCCTGCGTGTTGCCGTTCCTGCTGTTTCAATCAGAAAAAAAAGAAAATATAAAAAAAATAGAAGAAAGTGAAACTTTCAAAGATTGTTACATTTTGGTTATCATGTAATTTGTTATAAATAAGTAAATATAAATTATTTGTAAATTTAAGAAAATACATAATTGGTTGGTAGAGGCATAATCGAATTCGTCTCAAATATTTTGTTTTTTTATCAAATAATTTCTTTGTAAATGTTTAAAAAATTGATAACGGTTGATGAGGGTCACAGTCAGGTTGATATGGCGTGGAATGCTTGGTATTATAATGTACCAAATTTCAGAGGCTACTGTCACATTAAAAGAATTTCATTCTAAAACAATTCTAAAAATATAAAATATGCTAATTAATATTCACTAGGCCAAAAAAGCGAGAGCTCTTCAGGAACAACAGTAACTTACAGAAGTATGTGGTGTTTGACTAAAGGTAAAAAAGTTGAAGTGGCCATGAAGGTGTTAAAACATGAAGGTCAAGATAAGCACTTGAAGGTAAAATTTTTACCAACTGATTGTAGTCCATGCCATAACATAATTACCATTTTAGAATTTTATGGAATTGGCTGGTAATTGGTCATGTTTACAATCAACTGCAATTATAAGACTATACGGAATCACACTGGTTAATCCAGTTTCGATGGTAATGGAATACGTGCGTTTAGGACCTCTAGATAAATATCTCAAAGAAAATAAGTCGATTTTAATGACGGTTGATTTAGTTGAAGCTACTTCCACTTTGGCATCAGCTTTATGGCACCTGGTGGGAAATAATTCATCTTTGTTTTAAATTTTATTTTGATTTCGTTTATCCACATTAGGAAGAAAATGGAATCGTTCATGGAAATATACGGTGTAAAAAAATTCTGGTTTGCAGTCACCAAGAAAACGAATTTAAAGTAAAATTAGCCGACCCTGGAATCCATAGTACATACGCTTCTAAAGAGTAGGTTACATGAAGGAAATTTGAGATCAGGCAAATAGTTGTGTATTTTTAGGGTGCATTGGATTCCTGTGGAATGTTACTCAAATTTAGATTTTGCAAAGAAATCAACAGCTGCTGATGTGTGGGCTTTCGCTACTACTGTATGGGAAATTTTCAAATTTGGAGAACCCATACCACAAATAGACCACATTGATGCAATGAGGGTAAAATTGAGATCATAATGTTAGAGTATTATTAGAAAGAAAATTTGTAGTTGTATGCTGGTGGTAAGAGACTACCACAACCTGAGAAGTGCCCAGCTGATGTTTATCAAATAATGAAGGAATGTTGGGAATCAGATCCACATAGAAGAAAACAACCACAGGCATTAATGCGGGATATTAATCAAATTTTATATCAAGGTTTGATTATAATTTTCAAAACTTGACTTTTTATCTCCCTTTTTTTTTGTTACTTTCAGTGTATAATTCCCGACGTGTGCACTCATATTCTCAAGTCAATTTCAGCAAGTTATGCCTGACTAATGCATCTTCTAATAGCAGCATTTCTTCAAACACCACCGGTAAATTACCTTTTTGAAATTACTTTGATTAGTGATAATTTTGAAATATTTTAGCAAGCACAGCTGTTATGAGTGGACCTCAAGATGAATTGATATCAATTTGTGATATTAGCCAAAGTGATTGCGATTTGTCCGACACGTCTAATTTTTCAAAATCTACAAATATGGAACAAAATTGGTTGTTAAATTCGTTAGACATGGGTAACAATGAAGATGCTTTATCTTACAACACATCCAATGTTTTCTCAGCTTTTAATTTCTCTATGGCAACGTCTGTTACTTCCTTAGATAGTATCAGTTCAATGCAAAGTATATTTGAATTGGATGCAGATTGCAATGTTATACTACAAGGGCGTATCGGACAGGTTTTTGACGTGTTCAAGGTGAAATTTTTTTGTATTAATGCTGGGCAATGTTGCAGGGATTTTATGGCGATGTTTACAAAGGTACATTGGAATATTTCGGTGATAAAGATGGCGAAGCGCGCAAGGTTGCGGTAAAAAAACTGAAAACTTCTGCTGCATCTACTTGCATTCAGGATTTTGAACGGGAAATATCTATTATGAAGGTAGGTGGAATCACAGAAAATCAAGTCAATTTATTGTTTCTTCTGTTGTAGACATTAAAACATCCTAATATAGTCGATATTTTGGGAGTTCTACAAGATCCAGAAGTATCCCTTGTTATGGAATTTGTACCATATGGGTCATTGCAGAGTTATTTAAAAATTCATCACGAAACTTTATCCATCAAGCAACTTGTAAAATATGCTTCTGACATTGCACAAGTGTGTTAGCAGATATTTTTATCAAATGTTTGTTAAAAGAAGTTTTTTGTTCTAGGGAATGGATTACTTAGGTACCAAACATATTGTACATAGAGATTTGGCTGCAAGAAATATTTTAGTAGTTAATGACACTCATGTAAAGATTTCCGATTTTGGATTGGCTCAAGTTATGGGAACAAATGAATATTACATACTGAAAACTAACAGGGAATTGCCGATAAAATGGTAAGTTTTCCTTTTATTATGAAGGAACTCGCGACTCAATTTTTATTTAGGTATGCACCTGAAAGCTTACGAGATGGCAAATTTTCGTCTGCATCTGATGTGTGGTCATATGGGGTAACATTGTGTGAAATGTTCAGTCATGGTGAAGAACCAAAGCTACCAGTGATGGTAACAGGCAGAATGGAAGGTCAAGAACAGCAAATTTTATTAAATGCTATTGAAACTGGAGCAAGGTTAGTGTACCAAATTTTCTATTTGACATAAAAGTATTAAATTTTTTTAAACTAGATTTCCTTGTCCCCCAATATGTCCTCAATCCATATATGTTCGTCTGATATATCCATGTTGGAAAGCAAATCCACATGAACGACCGAAATTTTGTGAACTTTGTAAAGAAACAGAAAGTTTATTGCAAGAATATTAAATCACTTGTGAAGGCACTGAACTGTACAAAAGAATTTTATTGGACTTTATGATGACAAATTTTTTTATTACTGTTAGGTAAATATGTATCTCAGAAAGTGAAATGTGGAAGTAATTTGTAAATATAGTAGAAAAAAATGTAAAATATTTGTAATTTTACTTTCTCAGGTTACTTTATTTTTTAAGTACAAATTAATTATATTTTATTGATATACAAATTTTTAATTTATTTTTTAAAAAATTGTGCCATCCTTGGTTGCAATTTAAATTGATTCTTATATTCTTGACATAAAATTTTAAGTAGGAAATAAGAACCAACTTAAATTGTATATTATAATGTGCAATATCATTAAACATAAATGTAAGTAAAATAAATAATAATTTTAACTTGTTTATTGTTTCATTTCTAAGTACAGCATTTTTACCTGTTTTATCAATTGTGGGAATGTATTTTTTATTAATAAATACCGAAACAAAATAATTTTAGCACAAAATACTTCATTGTTTCAATACTTATTAGTACAACCATTTTATTTCACATCAACCATCCCACTTACAGCATAAACAAAACAATGAATCATTATTATTACATATTATATAGATAATATTATATATTAATTATATAACTATAATTATAATATTATAAATTGCAAAAAAAAAGATCTTTCTTTGAAATATGCACGTTAAAAATAATAGAAAAAAAACTATATTATATTAATCATCAATAGTAACGCTTCTTTTGTTAATATAACTCAGTAGACCCTGTAATCTTTTTTTCACCCATTTTTGATCATCTATGGTGCAACCTAGTAAGGCAGATTCAAAATTTTTGTCTGTTATTCCTTGAACGACTTGCGAAGAACAAGCATTTGTGTAAGCTAAACATTTACTATGGGTTCCTTCAGGATCAGCCTTAATTCCAACAATCAAACTATCTATTAGGTGATTAATTTGATGCAATGAATCTTCTTGGGATTTGTCACGTTGGGTGTGAACTTTCAGTTCCACAGTATGACATCGCTTTACAATTCGTTTCACATAAAATAATACATCTTCATGTTCAACTAAAAGTTGTTCCATTTATTCACTATTTCTTGCAAATCATTTAAGTGAATACTTACTTTCAGAAAGTCCTTCTACAACATCTGAATTTTTTACAGAATCCAGTGAGGCCAACAATGAATCGCGTTCTTCTTCTAACTTC
Organism: Rhagonycha lutea; assembly: GCA_958510855.1. Lineage (NCBI taxonomy): Eukaryota > Metazoa > Arthropoda > Insecta > Coleoptera > Cantharidae > Rhagonycha > Rhagonycha lutea. Next base: position 14,778,342 of record OY294036.1, on the reverse strand, counting down.
AGTGCTTCTTTTCTCATATTTTCGACATGTCCTTCTAGTAAATCCAACAATTCAATCACTTTCTGTTTTGCTGGTTTGCTTTCATAAACTGCAGTTTCGTCTATTCTTGGCAAATTGGCTTTGGAGCGGGAATGATGCGCTATCCCTAAAAAGAAAGCAATTTTTATGTAATTTAAATTCAGAATTGTACAAAAATTAAACCAATTACTAGTTTTCGCCAATCCTTGTTAGAATATCGCATACAATGAAAACTAGGATTTGGGGATTGACACATTTTAATTTTCATTTCACGCGATATGCTAATGTAAAAATCAAAATTTATTTTGTGGTTATATAACATAAATTATCAATTCTCATCAACTGGAAGGGGGGGGGGGATCATAAACAGGTATAAAGGGGATCGTGAAGGATAAATATACCATATTATTGGCTGTCTAACACATTGGGATGATTAAACTCACTATAGTGTAATTAAGAGGAATCCTTAAAGTTGTAAAATACTCTTTCGCAATTCAATGATATCTTGCTTATTACTCAAGAAAATTGCACAAAAGTATATATTTTTTAAAAGAGGACACTTGGACGCACATCACTGTGTTTTTATTTTTTTTAAATTCAAATTTTTTGAAAAAAAAGTTTTGAAAAATTTTTTATTATTTTACAACTTTAAGGATTCCTCTTAATAAAACAAACTAAAGTTAAATTTAACTCAAGCTAAGATTTCCCCCGGCGCCGGCGCCGCGTGAGTTAAAAACAATGCACATGCATCAATCGCGTGGATTGAGGGGGAAAAAGATCATTCCTACTCCTGAGGGGTTTGCGACACTAAAATGGTTGAGAAATGATGATGCATTACAATGATGCAAGATTGGTTGAAACTCTAGTAATTTTTTTTAGTTCTTACAGACTATAAAGTTTTGAAAGTAAATGACAAAATGTGAGTTTAGTTGGTATAGCACTAGACAACGTTCTTAAGCCAATTAATATAACACAAGAGCACAAGGGTGTTATTTATTGAGGAGTTACTTCAAAAGATAGTCAGTAATTAATTGCTGGACAATTCTGTTCATTAGAGAAAAAAGTAATTATGTCTTAGTTTAGATCTATGTAGTAAATACGATAAGTTTTTCAGGCGAGGTAAAGTATCTGGGAGTAACTCTGGATGCTAGACTCCTGGAAATCTCATGTAGATAAAATTCTCGCCAAAGCAACAAAAGCCTTATGGGCTTGTCGAAAACTCTTTGGGAAGACTTGGGGACTAAGACCGAAAATGATCCATTGGTCATATACGTCAATAATAAGACCCATTGTCACATACGCGTCAATTGTATGGTGGACAAAAACAAATGAAATCACGACACAAAGCAATATGCAGAAATTGCAACGGCTAGCGTGTCTGGGCATAACGGGAGCTATGCGAACAACCCCAACAGTGGCCATGGAGGCACTCTTGGATCTACCGCCTCTACACCTACAGGTGCAGAGGGAGGGTCTCTACAAGCTGCCATTAAAATTGCCCAAATCAGGAAATTCAAACCAGGAGACAAGACAGGTCACCTAAAGATACTGGACTTTCTAAAGCCAGATCTGTTTGAAAAACCTTAGGATATCATTCCAAGAACTTTTGCCAGGTCATGAGGGAATTGAGGGTAATGAAATAGCCGACAGACTGGCTAGATCAGGCTCAAAAACGCCCCCGATTGGACCTGAACCATACTGTGGGCTAACCAAAGCACACAGGGGGCTGGAGGTCCAAAAATGAGAGGCAGAGAGCAAAGAAACTGTCTGGAATAATACACCAGGACAAAGACAGGCGAAGAAATTTATAAAGTACTCGACTGCAGAGGCTAAAAAGCTTATTCTTTTGACAAAGAATGAAATTAGACTCATTACGGGGTTGTTCACCGGACACTGCCCGGTGAGATATCACCTCAAAAAAATGAGACTGGAAGGTAATGACAGGTGCAGACTTTGTGAATCGGAAACGGAGACGGCCGAGCACATCTTCTATAACTGCGATGCCATGGGCCGACTCAGGGTTACACATCTGGGACAAATACAACTGACGCCCAAAGAGGTAAAAAGCAAACCTCTCAGGAGCATTCTGTGTTTTGCTAGCGAAATTGAATTCCTGAACACCTAATTAGTAGGGTTATGAACAAAAGATCAATACTGGTCGCAGTTCTGAAAGGCTCTCGTAGCCAATCGACCCCTAAGTACCATAACGTAGTAAATTAGCATTTCCTGTGTTATTATTATTATCCATTATCCGCCAAAAAACAAACTGAAGAATTTATTGGAGCAAACCAATCTATGTACAAGTGAAAGCACACATTTTTTTCAAATGAACTTGGATCAATTCTCTAATTATTGTGGTTATAATTAACTTGAAAAATAAAATTGTTTACCTAAATTAGTATCGGGGTCCGGATCTACATCCATGGGGTCTAATTTTACTTTCGATGAATCACTAATACAGAAAATTTACGAAATTTACAATTTTTTAATTAATAATTGCCCTAAAATTTAAAAAAACACCAGATGATAACACAATTGTCAAAATGGTTCCTGTCTTTGACGCAATGTGGCGCACGATCGACGTAAATATTATACAGGATGTAATATCGTAAATATGAAACACCATTAAAGACAATCAAATAGATATTACAAGCTAGATCGTGATTACAAGTACAAAAGCATTTAAAATGATTGAAAATGTTATGCTTGTTTTGATGATGAAAGCGAACTTTAAAATTTAAATAGTAATTTAATATATACCAATCTATAGGTTTGTTCGTTTGTATGAACTAACTTGAACTGGGTTATCTTTCGAGACAAAATACTCCCACCACAAAACTTAGATAGTGTTCTAACTTGCACTGCCTACTCCTCCTATGGACGTCGAGCAAGAAATTCATGTTTGGTCATGAACTGAGCAGCCAAACGAACACAGTACATTGCACTAACTTGAACCGATCAAGTTAGTTCATACAAACGAACAAACCTTTTATGACGAATACATACGTACGCCACTGTATATTTTCGCATGTGAACGCCACAATAAAAGATAACCTAAGATTTACTTTCGAAATTATTTATCAAATCAAGTGTCTTTTAAAATGTTATTATTAAAGGCACGAATTCCGTTGTTAACAATTCAAAGAACCATTAAAAGAAGACCGTACAAATGGGAAGGCGAAGGCATCCAATATCCAGGTTTCAAATATTACCCTCAAGATCCAGAAAATTTCCAAGACCCACCGTACGAACCAACGAAACTATTTCGTGTTGAGCGAATTAAACCAGTAAAAGGAACTCCGTTTTGGGAACGAAAAATCTTGGATGAGTTGAAATTGGTTGGGAAATTGGGCGAATGTGTTGTAGTAAAAAATACACCAGAAATGAATTCTTTGTTGTGGAAAATAAAGCACTTAATTAAGATCGAACCGATTACTTTTCCAAATGGCTTTCCAAAGGATACCAGTGGAACTTATTTAAAGGAAAATGGTGAACTTATCGTTAGTCACAAATTAGTTCCAAATGAAACCAGGCTGGAAGCGACAGAAAATTTTAAGAACCAACCAAGTCGATTAGATGGAGACACTTTAAGAAGAGAATCACGTAAGAGATGGGTTACCGGTTCGCAATTTATGTAAGATAATTTAAAATTTAGTGTTAATAAAATTATTTAAATAATTGAGAGATTTACTTGTTACCCTCGGCTGCTTAAAAGCATAGTTTATATTTTGTTTGTTTGTTGATTTGTATTAATTGATAACAAAAATTATATTGCATATCAAGGTTTATCTTACAGTAGGGGTACAAAAAATATACTCCTGTAATATTGTGTAGCCCAGGGGTCGGCAACCTGTTGTTGTACTGGGGCCAAATATTTTACTTTGAGATTAATGCGGGCCGCACTTCTTGGAAAATTCACTGAAAAGAGCTTCTTTTTAAAAAAAAAAGGTAATTCATTTTAGAGTCCGCACCAAGACCCTTCGGGGGGCGAGGGTTGCCGACCACTGGTGTAGCTAATAAAAATGTAATATTATCCAGGCCCCGACTGGCTCCTTTGGAGGCCCTCGACTAGAGACTGAGGAGGGACTAGGGCTGGGCGATTGTTAAATTTAACAATCGAAAATCGATTGTGTAAAAACAATCGATTAATCGAAATAAATTCCCATCCCTAGGAGGGACCCCCTTACCAAGAGGGGAGATTTTTGAAAATCACATTGCGATATAAATTCATTATTAAGTACTGCCTTTTAATCAGCATTAAAATATTTTCAAAACCTTACATTGCATCAGATGCTCTATGGTTTTACTACTTCTGCTGATATTGATATATTAATAAATCTGGGTCGAGTCGGACTGGGAAAACATATTAAACTAAATTTTTTCATTTCTTACGTTGTCTGTTTTGAAATTTGCAAAACATACTCGTTTATGCAAAATTAATAATAAAATCAATCTGCAGCAAAAAAAAAATGTGGGAATCACCTAAAGAATTTTATTTACACTTAACAAAATTGTTATTACAAAATTAATCTGCTTTTTTAGGACTAGAAAACACATTTTAGGCAATGAATGAAAAATCATGACACGATCTTCATTTTACAATATTTCATCTTGACTATATTATGTACATGAAGCTGATCGAATAGAAATACGTTCTAAAAAGCTTTTACATTTTTTCAATAACTAATTTGTCTGTCTTATACATATCCCCAATTAAAACCTAAAAGGAATCGAATTAATTCAAACTACAAATGAACAAAATCATGAAAAAATACCTGTCGTTTAATAACTTGCAAACCATCGACACCTTTAATAAAATGCTGGTCGTTTAAATCGGTCACATTTTTATTTTCTTTGAAACTGTCTTTCACTTTACGTATAACATAATTCCTACAATTGCACACAATAATTTATTAAGAAAGATAAAAAAACCACTCTTTACTTACCTATAATTATAAGATTCTAATTTACTTCCTTCACGAAGCAATGATTTATATAACGACAAAATTGCTTGTCTAGAAGGCATCTTAATTATAAGTTAACAAAGTTTATACAAGAATTCGACCAATTTTAGGTTATAGCACAACTTATCTGTCAAAATTTAAAGTTTGGTTATTGGTATCCCTTTTAGGAAAAATTTACCAAAGTTGTATAAAAAAATTAAGCCGATTAGCTTGGATTAACCCAAGAAAAGTTAAAATGAATTAACGAGTTCAAATTTATTAAAAAAATTATGGAAAACAAACTGTCAAACCAGTGGCGACTTCAAGCCACCAGTGGCGTAGCCGGAGCACGGGGGGTTAGTCTTCTGTGCCCCCAGCATGATGTTCTGGCCACGCCACTTTATTCACTTGCCGATTCTTAAGGAATGTTACATAAATAATATACATTAATAATAATTAATGTGCGTAAACTCGCACAGTACTAAAAAATTTGAAAACCCCTGCTTTAGTTTTAAATACGGACGTTTAACATTTTGGGAAACATAACCTACATACGTTCGCCCATGTTGTTCTGTTGACGTTTCATAATTTTATAATATTATTTTATGTAACATTTAAAACTTTACAAAAATGTCCGATGCCTGGGAAGAAATTCAGGCCATCAAGAGTAAAAGAAATAGTTTAAGGGAAAAGTTAGAAAAACGTAAAAAGGAACGTCAAGATATACTGGGTTCGAATTTGGGTACGTCAACTTCTTCGCCTTTAAATTGTTTAGAAAATTCTAACAGCGGGGTTCCGAGTCCTGCCGGTACAATAAAAGACGAGAAGATAAAATGTGAGAGCTCCACAAGTGAAGATTTAGTTAAAATCGATCCAGAATTGGAAAAGGAGATTTTGAAAACCTTGAACGATGTCACTTTAGTGATTCCTATTTCTTCAACCGAATTAGTGAGTACTTTGAAAACCACATTGGATCGGGAGATTTCGCATGGTGCCGTTTGTAATCTTTTACAAAAATTTGAAACTCAGAAATTGATCGCACTCAAAGAAGTTCTGAAAGATGGAAAGACGGAGGTCGAAGTGACCTTTGTTGAACATAGTAAAGTAAATGCCGTTTTAAACGAATCGACTGATGAAGTTAAGGTGACTTTGAAGGAAGATGAAACTTTTAAAAGAAAGCGTGAAGATTCTCCTGTTACGGAAGATGAGGATGAAGATAAGAAGAAAAAGGAAAAGAAAGATTCCAAAAATACAGATATTTTTGTAAGTATAGATGAAATTTTTACCTTTTTACGTTCTTTTTATAACCAACTGTTTGTGGACTTTTATGAAAAAAATTCCAAGAGCTAATTAACATAAACAAAATGTTAGCTTGTTATCAAAACCGATTAAAAATTAAATCATGACCTTCAGAAAATTCTCCTCTTTCCGTAAAAAAAATCATTGCTGTATCTATAACCAATTTTGAGCTGTAAATGAAGTTTTGAAACAGTCCTTAAAATCGCGCATCAGATAGGCAAACTTTACGGGAGTTTTGAAACTCCTGATGAAATTCAAAGGATTATCAACAGATCATGGTTTAAAAATTTCCTTTCCTTCTAAGTTTTCATCAAATTAACTAATACCTAAAATCATTTTCTAATTAATTTTTATTTTTTTACAGTCATTGTTAGCAATGCCATCGACGAAAGAAAAGGAGAGCAAAAAAGTGGGGGAGGAAATTTTAGACTTGTTGAGTAAGCCAACGGCAAAAGAACGATCATTGGCTGAACGATTTCGTTCACAAGGTGGCGCCCAAGTTATGGAATTTTGTCCACATGGCACAAAGGTGGAATGCCTAAGAAATGCATCAACCAAACAATGCAAAAAGTTGCATTTTAAAAAAATTATCCAGAAACACACAGATGAATCTTTGGGAGATTGTTCGTTTCTCAATACTTGTTTTCACATGGATACCTGTAAATATGTGCACTATGAAGTTGACAGGAGTGGTCAGACTAAAGACATTGTTCCTAACATACAAAGCAAAGCAGTTTCGAATGTTGAAAGTACCACTTTGTATCCTCCTCAGTGGGTTCAGTGTGACCTGAGGTATCTGGATATGACGGCGTTAGGTTGGTATTCTAAAATTACAACCAGATCTGGGAGTTATTTGGGGTTGCCAGAATAGGAGTGGATCGAGTCCATAAATGATTTTTATGAGTTACCAAAGTTTGATTCAGTATAACACTGAAACTTGTGATATTATTGGCAACAAAGAAAGTAAATAAATCAACATAGTATACCAAAATGAACAATTTTGTTAATTTGTTGGAACTCAGGATCAGTACAAAAGCCAAGTGCTCTAATCACTAAGCTATGGAGCTTCTTACCAATTCTTGCTAACATTGCTAGAATTAAATACCAATTTAAATTCATAATTTTTGAAGGTGTTGTCTGCGGAATTTTCCGGGATTCCAAAGAAGAATTATGTCAATTTTTGTTTATACCTAGTAGTACCAAAATTCTAACATGGCTAAATAATTTTTTTTAACATTAATCAATTCTTACTTTGTTGAATTTAATTGCGAACGAATTCTAAAACATTATTTTTATATTTGTTGGGTCATTTTTGATTTTTCTGAATTTTTTGAGATTTTTCGGATATCTTTTAGTACAGAAAAAATGTGAAAAACAGTTTTTTCTTTCTAAAGTCAACAGGAATTAAATTAGAAGGCTTAAATTTTGCACAAAACTGTCTTCTTAAATAACAAACTATAAAAATTTCCCACCATAAAATTCAAAAAAGGCATTTTTAACATACTTACTCAGTTAAACCCTTTAAACAAATCAATGTTAACACATTTTTTTAATTAAAAAAAATGTATTAAATTTATCAACAAATTGTGAAGTGGCCGTTAGGAATCATAACTGTAAAAATCGCAAAAGTGAACTTGATTCATTCCTGTTCTGGTCACCCCATTTATATTTTACTTGAAAAGTTTTTAAATAATATTGTAAAAATCATTTAAATCAGCGATTTTCAATCTGGGAGGTGCGGACTGGTGTAAACGGAGCTGTAACATTTTGTTCTTGAAAAACAAGTTTTTATTTTAATTTTATTATTGTAATGCAGTTTTTATCATTTAAAAATGTGTATTATTTTATAAAATAAAAGGGGAGGCACAAGATTAGATTTTTTCAAGGGAGGCGTAGTAGCATAAAGTTTGGAAACCATTGTGCTAGGTGGTGATTTTTAAGGGAAGTAAAAGATGGGAAGCCACTGATTTAAATGATCATTTTACCATGTTTTTGTTGGGAAAAGGTCTAAATTAAACAATGTTAAATTGCCGACGTTTTGGGCCCTTCTATGGCCCATTTTCAAGGCTTCTTGTAGACAACTGTAAGTTTTGACACCTCTTCCCAACAAAAACATAGAAAAATTATTATAATTAAGGTAAAATTTTTATTATTTAAATATTTTTAGGGTGGGTCATGCATTATTTTCTTTTAGTTTATGCTAGCTTTTTAATCACATAAAGTTTATTTTGATTTTTTTCTGTAAAAGGTAAATTTGCTGTCATAATGGCGGACCCTCCATGGGACATCCATATGGAACTTCCCTACGGGACCATGTCGGACGACGAAATGAGACAGTTAGGTATACCACAGTTACAAGACGAAGGGTTAATTTTCCTGTGGGTTACCGGCCGCGCGATGGAATTGGGACGCGAATGTTTAAAATTGTGGGGTTACGAAAGGGTGGATGAAATTATTTGGGTGAAAACAAATCAGTTGCAGCGAATCATACGTACCGGTCGAACCGGACATTGGTTGAATCACGGTAAAGAACATTGTTTGGTAGGAATGAAAGGTAATCCTCAGGAATTGAATCGGGGTTTGGATTCTGACGTTATAGTCGCAGAAGTGCGTGCCACAAGTCATAAACCTGACGAAATTTACGGTATGATCGAGAGATTGTCGCCAGGAACACGAAAAATCGAGTTATTCGGTCGACCCCATAATATCCAACCAAATTGGATTACTTTGGGTAATCAAGTTGACGGTATTCGGTTAGTGGATCCGGTTTTACTGGAAAATTTTAAAAAAAGGTATCCGGATGGTAATTGTATGGCCCCGCCGTCTAGTTCTGCACATTAACAGTTTGTTTGTTTATGCGATACAAAAAAAATGATAAATAGACCTTGGAACGATTACAAAATTTTGTGTTTGTTGTGATCGAATGCGGTGTTTTACGAAATTGCATCTTAAGTCTACGTTGATTAAGGGTCAAAATCGAATGACGTTTGGCAAAAATCAGCTGTTCGCGATTGACAGTTTAAATTCTAATATGGCGTCTGCTTCAACTTTGTAGACAAAGAGTGCGTCGTACTTTTAGTTTATTTTCTAATAAAGTTAACGCAGTTGTGATAAAAGTGTTTGGAAAATTGTCGATCTTGTTTAAACAAAATGTTGGATTTAGAAATCATGCCAGAACGCTCTTTAGGCTGTGAACAATGGGAGTTTGTACTAGGTGTGTAGAAAAATCTATTATTTTAAAATGTAATTTTTTTTCCACAATTATGCTGTTGTTGATCATCACTAACTTTAGGCTTTAAAGCATTTACGTATTTTTATGTAAATTTTCATTGCGGTAATTTTGCATTTCGCAAACTTCCAATTTATATCTTGACGACATTACCTCCTATTTTGCAATGTTTTGTATTCATGTAATATTATTTTCGAATATTTTTTATTAAGTGAAAATTATTGTGACAAATTGATTATTAATGCGAAACGTAGTTGTTGATTGTTTGTTTACTGTTTATATTTTTAAGTAATAAATTATTAAATTTTGCATGGTAATAATTTTAATTGATTATTCCTTTGTATTATTATTATTAAAAAATTTGAAGATTTGTAGCAGTGGTTTTCAATTGTCAATTTAAATTTTCATTTGTTAATTATACAGAGGGAACAAATTTACCATAGTAAAACAAACTACTAACTTTTATTTCATTTTTAATGAGGAGTTAAAATTTTATAAACGATCCTGGTACAGTTACACAAAACAATTCTGATTTCAAAATTTTAATAAAAAATTTGGCAGTTTTACTGGTTTCTTGGATTGTGCAATGTGTTGATGAACTGAATCCAATTTTAAACTTTTTATAACAATTTTTAGTATTGATAAAACTGTTGCTGACTTATGAGAAAGAAGGTGTTAAAAATAGCAACAACAAAAAATACATGTGCAACATGTATTCCTTGTTTTAACAAATTTATAGGTAATAGATGATGCAAAAAAATATTCTGATTGCACAATGCGGTCATCATACTAATATATTGCTTGTGTACATCATAAATCTTTCCTCCTCTTGCTTTGAACAATTTTTTTAAATAATATCCACTCACATAAACTATTATTAGTCGTTCTACTTGTTGAGAGTATACCACCTTGTCAATGTTGTTTACGTTTTGTACTGTTGCAAAAGTTTTATGAGTCTCTTTTTTGGGAAAGATGCTTTTTGTAATAGTAACTTAATAAATAGTATCTACTTATAAAATTGTAAGAAATTAGAAAGACAAAGTGATCTTGAACTTTTGAAAAAGAAATTAGGTACCCACTCAATATTTTAGACTCCTACATGCATGTAGAATAACCTCAAATTTAGAGTAATCAATATACTGATGAGCTCAAAATTAGACACATTTGATAAAAAAAGAAACAAATTAATGAACTGGTCTGATTGTACCTACATAAGCTCCGTTATTGGTCATTTAAGCAAAGCAACTTTCACGATTGGTTAGGATATGATGACGTAACACTAAAGTTCTATGACAAGGACTCTGTATAGCAAAGATAGATTTTTAATTAATTAGACGTTACGTTCTATAAAAATTGTAAAATGAACCTATACTCGGAGCCCAAAAAACTGATTGTTGATATGTATAAAGAAACTTGCATAATATTGGTTACCATAAATTTAGGAACAAATATAGCATATTCACTCAATATAAAACCAATCGCCTCGTTAATGCAGTTAGTCAGCACTTTTATTCACATTCATTAGGGTTTGAATACAAATTGACAAGTACATTTCAGCATATTATTATCCCAAATTGGTGATCATAATAGAAAATTAAATCCGTTCTCCAATCAATTTCTTTATTTTTCAATCATTCATGAATAGAGACAGGATAGTTCGACAAAAACAGATCTGACTTAGCAGAAGCCCTATCATATATAAACGTTTTAATAGGTAATAAACTTTCTCTATTGGTGAGTTATGTTGAGCTTCTCCTAAATCCGATCTGTTTCTTCCTAACTATCCTGTCTATATGAATCATTTAAAAATATTCATTATTAACAGCACAATCTTGATTTGCTCAAGACACTATGGGCCTGTTCGTTTGTGTACTTCCAGTAAGTTAGTGTAGAAAATTGCAAAAATTTATTAGTGTAAAATCACCGATCCACTTTTTACACCAATCAATTCTACATTACTTTACTCGGACCCTGCGTTCGGGGAGAAGGTACTTTCGCTACCAAACATGTCTTTTTCCTTCTTTCGAGCTTTCAAACGCTACAAACATTTTAGTGGGGAGCTAAAGCGTTTGGAAGCGACTGGAAGCTCGAAAGAAGAAAAAAAAGAAATGTTTGGTAGCGAAAGTAGCTTCTCCCCGAACGCAGGGGGAGTAGTTCAGAGTAAGACAAACGAACAAATCCTATATAATTTAAGAGGAATCCTTAAAGTTGTAAAATACACTTTCGTAATTCAATGATATCTTGCTTATTACTCAAGAAAATTGCACAAAAATATATATTTTTTAAAAGAGTAAACTTGGACGCACATCACTGTGTTTTTATTTTTTTTTAATTCAAAATTTTTTCAAAACTTTTTTTTCAAAAAATTTGCATTCAAAAAAAATAAAAACACAGTGATGTGCGTCCAAGTGTCCTCTTTTAAAAAATATATACTTTTGTGCAATTTTCTTGAGTAATAAGCAAGATATCATTGAAATGCGAAAGTGCATTTTACAACTTTAAGGATTCCTCTTAAGAAAATCACTTCCCGAAAAAGAATCCTGCATATAAATTTTCTTTGGGCGCACTGACCCCTTGCACCCATACTCCTGTTCAAAACCTGGCACCCCTCAAATAAAATAGAATCTCTGAAATAATACTAAAAAAAAATAGTTTTAAGGAGCATTTGAGCAACAGTTAGACGATGTTATACCGTAAATTCCGAACTAGGGCGTGAAAAATTCTGCTATAGATGTTTTGTCGCGTTATCTATGTTTCTTGCGGTTCATTGCTTATCTATAAATGAAAAGTGAATTGATGTGTTGTAGTACTATGATCTATGAATAATGAAGGAGTTATTATAATATCATTGAAGTGACAACACAATTCACTACCTATACTAATGCTTTTTATTAAACTTTCATGTAGCTACTGTTTCTGATAATTCCTGCTAGTGTCTCTGTGTAAAGCACTCTTTATCGTCCCTAAGAAAGGCCCACTATATTAATTTGTCTTATTTAGCAGTTTTATGACCACTTTTTGTCTCTACAACATCTCTTACTGCATTTGGAACTCTTGATCTCCGATAGTATACAATATGACAATATGAGTATGACTAGCATATTTTTGAGACTATTTATGAATCGTATGTATTTAAGAATCTACCCCATGATTTACCTCACAGAGTCGATAAATTCATTGTCTACCAACCAAACTCATGTAATTGGACATTGCTCACCACGTGATCATAGTGCGACGCTACTTTTAGCTTAGAGAAATGCTACGACCAATCAGATGAGGTCGGTGGAATATGTGACGTCATGTGCACGCGATTTATTCAAATTAATGTTAATCTAGCAATTCAGATAGTGAAATTTGATAATTAACTCATAATAAATTATATAGCCATTTTTGAATACCAAAAATCTGAAATTTAGTTCCCACAAGTATCATAAATCTTTTGCATTTTATGGCTACCTGTTATAAAAACAGTAATTTTCGTGGTTGGTTGGTTAACTTCTTTTGACTGGGTCAGTGCTCTGCGTAAATTGCTATAAATGCAGCTTAATTATCAATCCAGGAAATGCTTTACATATAAAATGTACTTAAGCGTGGCTTGACTTACGTCATTCCCATGCGAAAACCATTGAATATGTGCAAATTTTGAATTGTTGGGAAATCAAGTTTTAAAGTTCATTTTAGTCTTTAACCAACTCTTTCCTATTTTTTTTCACCATCTGCAGACAATCTCTTCATTTCTCCTTAGGGCATCCCACTTTCCTTTCTTGGACATTAAAATTCGGAAATTGGCAAAAAATGCCAAAACAGGTAGGATTCGTTTTTATCCAGATCAGGACCAAAGATCAAATAAATGAATTGTATGATATAAATTTGCATAGTCTGTGATGTATGAAAGTAAAGAAGTCCTTTGCCTCAAAATTGGGACATTGGTAGTCAACGTAATTTTTTCTTTGATTTGACGGTTCGTTGTTCCGTTACTTTGATATGAAGTAGTATTATAATAGCTCATAGACCATCAACATGCTAGATTGTGCTCCTTACACTTCCTGTAAAAACTCTTAGAACATCTCATGGTCTCTCGCCACTCTATGATGTAATCTGCAATGTTACATCTCAATTTTCACTGCATTTTAATACCATTCAAGCGGTTTTAAGCAAAGAAATATACAGCTGGCACAGTGAATCTATGAAAATGAAAACTAGAGATCGTGATAGAGTCTGTTTTTTATTAGCGATTAGTCGCGTTGTATTGTAAGAACTTACAAGCACTAATCAAATGAAATACAATCGATGCTTGCCCTCGCAGTACAAATGACATCTGTGCTGGAGCTTTTGGTATTACTTTATATAGTAGACTTTTCCAACTATTTAGGACAAATAATATAGTTTTCCTATGCCATATTCAATTTTTGTTCTCATTGTCGCAAGTTTTTCCCGATGTACTATCTTTTTTTTATTTTAAATTGTAGTCAAAATTTTCTAAACATCAATATTTGTAATTATATGAACCGTCACACAATTAGCAATAAAATGTGCGTTTTTTATAAACCATTATAATTATGCAAGGTATACCTGATTGATAACATTATTCACAGATTATGTATAATTTTAGGAATGCACCTTTCCCAATCGGTTGCAATTATCCAATCGCAAATCGAAGTTATCAAAGGTGTGCATGTACTCTATAGCGATACGGTAAGTGATTATTAGTATTTTTTCTCTAATAATAAGTAATAACTTAAGAAAATCAAAACTTTCCGTTGTTGGCAAAAATTTCGCGAATGCTGTTTTTGTTGATATTTATCCAACTATTTATTTGTGTGACCATTTTTAAAGTTTAAATTTAGAGTATCACTATTTCTAAAATTTGAACTTGACCTTGTTTTACCCGATTGATAATATAGTATTAAATTTGTTTTAGATTTGAACAAATTAAACAAAAGTTTATTATTCTCTTCGGCAATTTTATCTTTTATTACCACAAATGAAACTAATAGGTTCATTATATAACCAAAATTTATTTTTAACTTTGAAATTGTATTCAATTGTGAGCAAATTCAAAAAAGTATGTCTTGCTCTTTTCATTCACGATTAAATGATTAAAGAGTGTAGGTACAGTTTAAATGGGTCAAATGAGGATGCAATTACAATTAAAACTATTTAATTGATGTTTATCAAGAGTAAAATTTTGTTTACTCTATTAGATTCAAATACACACATCAGACTCGGTTTAATTACTGTAACTTTCAATATTTTATCAGTATTTTTTTTTCAACTTTTATCACTTATATTTGAGCAATTTTTGGAAGTGTAATGCGAACACACGATTTGCATTGTTTGGTAATACGCAGTGTTCATAACCGAATCAAATCCGAAATACAAACATTAAATTCTGCATTTATATGCACGCGGCACATATCCAAATTTGTTGTAACGCATTGGCGCGATGCCCTTTTAAATTCGGGGCGTAGTTGTAAGGATTCTGCTTTCCGTTTTCGCTTGAGAATTCTATTTGCTTGTTAAAAAACTTTAAGATGCGACGAAATTTTAAGAATTCTGGCGTAATTTATCCAATGTACTTGTGGACGACATTGAAAATACAAGATAAAAATTCAGATGTATTAAATTACGTCAATACTCCAAATGCGCTGTTTTCAATATGAAACTAAACAGAACGAAAATATTCTTTCATCTGATTAGCCAAACTTTTCCTATAAAATTTAGAGAAACAACATATTTTTATTATGTTTATCTTAGGTACTTTAGTTTCTAAGACTATTGCGAGTTTGACTGATTCCAATAAAAATTGGTTTAAATTTTAGAATCGACTTTGGTTATTTGAATTATAATTTTTTGTTATCAAGTTATGCGGCATTATTTGTAGTGTTTCTACCTACATTTTTTTTAATACAACTGCTTATGTAGAATTAAATGACGTAGCAGTGTTTTTTATCATTTCTTTTGTACCTTTTCAATTTTAGAATTTTTATTTTACTAATAAAAATTATTATTACTAAATTAATAGATTTTAGAATTTTGCAATATGCAATTTGCATAATTTACTTTCAAGGAGATCAAATTTTGTATGCAACACGTATAAAAATGCATCATCTCACTTCTATGATAAATTTATAGTTTACTACTATAGGAATAAGAAGCGACACTCTTCAGATTTTTCAGTGCACATGTTTACCAAAAATGGCCGCCGTTTACAGTGTTTTCATTAGTGAACTATTTTGGCCATGAACCAACCAATGAAAACCAAGCAGGCGGCGGCCATTTTGTTGGTAAACATGCGCACTGAAAATTCTTTGGTATAATAATCCTTTCGAAATTGTATCCATTTGATCAGTGCTGTAATAGCCATTCCTGTGCAAGAATTTGTATTTAGGCTCCTTCCTTCATTAGGACCCTGTTGGAATTCACCTGCCTATAGGTATGGCACTGCATTAAATAAGTAATTTTATAAATTACAGTTAAAATGGACTAAAAAATTGTAATTCCTGGTTGGAACTTTATTGATTTAGGTAATGATTAGGTAGGAAATAACTCTGTTTATTGTTTTGTTTTTAAATTCGAATTTTTATTACTCAATTGTTTATTTATAATTTATTATTACGTTATTTGTTTTACTTTGACGTTTGCCAAAATAAAAAGAATCATATTTTCAGTTGTTTTATCATTCCGCCAACATTGGTAACGCCTACTTTGTTTATATACCAGTAAATTATTTACAATTACCTTATTTCGGCTACAACTCGGCCATTTACATTTTCAAATGATAAATGTACAAAATTTAAATGTGTAAATATATCTGAGTCCAGAGCTGGGCAGTATTTCAAATACCCAAAGCAATTGTATTTTGTTTGTATTTTTGATTTCAAATACAAATGACAAAATACTTTAAATTCGATAAAGTTTTGACTTTTGAAAAATTTTCCATTTAAATACCTACTTAAATTTAAATAATTATGCTGGTAATGCGAAAGTTGATATATTCAGGGCTAGATAAAATAAATTTTTATTTACATTACAATACATTCGATATGGGGGGGGGGATGGCTTCTAAAAGGACGTTTTAAAAGGCTTATTTGGGCCTTTAAAATTTACTTGGGACACTAATTTTTGAAACCGCCCCGGGCGGCAAAAGTTCTAGCTACGCCACTGAGCTAATATCACGGTTTAGGAGTTTTTTTTGTTTAAATTTCCCGATTTAGGTTATTTGTTGGCCCTGAGGTAGATTTCCACATTTTCTAATATCCCGGTTTGAGCGGTGAAGATGTGAAGAGGCCTCGAGAATATTTTTAATGAGTGGACTGTCTCAGAGATTCGCATTTTCAAATATTCCGGTCGAGGTGGGCGGGGCTAACCTATTGACTACAGCCAATTCAATAGTTTATGTATTTTTCACCTTTTTGCAAAATGTAGGCCTTATTTTCAATGATTTATAAAATTTTTGTTTTATAATTTCTTTTTCGGCCGTTTACTATCATCCTTTACACCGGAAATTTTTAAATTCATGGATCTTTCTTACGTCCTCCTCCTGTGAGTTCTAAAGTATTTAAAAAAACTTGAAATTTGAGTCTTAGAATATATTCTTCATATAATAATATATTCTTCATTGAATAAAGAAGAAGGCAGTTTGACCGCCTTGGTCTGTAAAATCCTTTAATGTTTACATATCTGTAGAGCAAAAATACTTACATTTTGGTTACATTAACTAATTTAAAAAATGAAATTAGGATTGACTTGAGATTAGTCGGATATACCTAAGAGATATTATATTAATTTTATGTTAAAATATAAATTTTGTTTATTATTTTCAGGACCCCCTAGAAAAAGACATAATTATAAATTTATCTCAAGATGGCATCAGATTATATTTTGATCCGGTTGTTCAAAGACTGAAGACAATTGAAATATATAACATGAAGATAGTTAAATTAAAATATGCGTAAGTATTAACTACCATAATAATTTATTAAGAATGGTAAACAATGTCGAATTTTTAGCGAATCGCACTTTAATTGCCCCGAAGTACTGCCAACAATAGAACAAATTGAACATTCATTTGGTGCCACTCATCCTGGGGTTTACGATTCGGAAAAATTAGTTTTTTCTTTGAATTTTCGAGGATTATCGTTTTATTTCCCTGTGGAGAACAGAACCCCATTGTGTAATTCTCGAAATTTAAGTGAGTAAAACGTAAATTAACTTGGATTGCCTTTAAGACAAGTTTGTTTAAAGGTTCTCTGCACTTTCCTTCAGGTACCACTTCGTTAGTTAATCGTACTTTAATATATCATGGATCTGACGTAGACACAGCCAAGACACCCGAATTACCGTTAGTTTGTTATCATGGTCAGCTATATTTAAAAAGAGCGGAAATAATACGGGGAGATTCCTATACCAAAGGACTTCGAGTGTCTATAATCGGGGGAAACGACTCCTGTCGATTAGAACCAAATCAATTTCAATTTGATGGACAGATTTTGCTTGGTCAAACTGCTCAGGATGTGGTTCAGACTTTAGGGTCACCTTCTAGGGTATTTTATAAGAGCGAAGATAAGATGCGCATTCACGTACCAAATTCGCATCGGCGAGTTACCGAACGTCGTAGCGACTACTTTTTTAATTACTTCACCCTTGGTTTCGACGTTTTATTTGATGCTCATACACATTTGGTTAAGAAATTGGTGCTTCATACAAATTATCCTGGTCATTACAATTTTAACATGTATCATAGATGCGAGTTCCAACTCCAATTAGGTAAAGTGAAAATCACGGCGTATTCTAACTGGGACGATCTGTGCAGGCAATTAACGCCCAGTGACAAGCCGGTAGTTTTAAATAGATCGAGTTCTACCAACACCACTAACCCGTTTGGTAGTACGTACTGCTACGGATACGAAGACATTATTTTTGAGGTGAGTTTATTATTTGAAAATTGAATAGAACAAATTTGAATGAAATTATGTTTCATCGCAGGTGATGCCCAACAACCACATAGGATCTGTTAGCATATATGGAGACGGCCGGCCGTACAAATCGGATAAAAAGTCCGAACATGCGTGACAGAGGTTGTCTGCCACTTACCTCATACTTACCAATAGGTACTGGCATCCATAATTAATTCAAATTAAAAAATATCTTTTTAAAGTATTTGTGTAACACACTGTAGATATAATAATGAATGTCCCACCTCAACTTTTTTAAATTAATATCGATGATAGTAAATAATACCTAATAATAAATAGGAAATAATAATTAATGTACAAAAAGAATTGATTTCCTCACGGCATTTACGATATGAAATTATAGTTGGATTCGGCATTTAGTTTACTTAAAAATTTAATTCAGAAGCAAGTGTGACCAAAATTATTAACACAAGTGAAATAAGAGTAGTTGGCATTTACAAAAAAGAAAAGTGATAAAAAAAAGCAGTAAAATTTGGAGAGGATCTAAAAAATCGAAAAAAAACTGTTTTATAAACTTAATTTGTTATAATATCCAAAAACGTAATATTTAATTGTGTATCTTTGTATTAATATTTGTTCTTACTGATGAATAAATTGAGAAAAAAAAGTTTTAAAAACCAAAAGTATTAAAAAATATCAATTAGTTAGTAATTTAGTTAAATTGTATATTATTTTAGTTTTAAGTTAATTATTACAAATTCAAATATTTTTTTATTATAAAAACTATTAAGAAGGTGGAGTTTTTAATATTGTTAATTCGTTTTACCTATCAGTTTCGACAATAAATCTGAAATTATTTATTTTATGAGGCAGTGACCATGTTTTTAATTGAACTCCACTTTCTCAAAAAATATCCATTATTTGTGATTAGTTGAGTGATAATTGTTCAGAGAAGGCATTAAGTTGGATCTCATATTTTGTATTAAGTTATGATATTGAAGTGTTTTATAAATTGTCAATGTTTTTCTTAAATTGTGCAGTTCTCTTGGAAAGAAGTAATAAATGATTATTGTACTGCCATCTTGTGTCTTACTTTTATTTCAAACGAAATGGAAGCACAGTTGTTTTGAATTCCATACACGATGGAGTCCTGAAAGTTGTATGCCTTAATTTGAAGCTCATCAACATTATGTAAAACATCGCGACAAAAAATGTCTTACATTCCCCCCCCCCCCACAATATGCAATGCCAACAAACTCTTCAAAACTACATAGCTATTGCATTCCTTTATTTCAACAGACAAATTATTATAAAATATTATACCACTGCAAAAAAAAATGAATTAAAAGAATTATTCCTATGGGTGAGGTACGAGGAGATATCGACGGTGTCAATGCAATACCTCGTATCTACACATTTAGTGAAAAGTATTATTTTTGTGGATTCATATTAACTGAACTGTGATGACATCTTGTGAAAAATTGTGTAAACATACTTCCCTCCCAATGTTAAAATAATTGCAGATAAGTGCGTGCAAAACCTCTTAACTACAGTGAATGTGAGCTACAAGACATAACCCCGGTAAGTAAAGGCTATTTGTAAATAAAGTTCTTTTAGTTTTTCAATAAATTCTATATTAATAGAAACTGTAATTTATACTAAAGTGTTTTCTGTATTTATTAATAACAGTAATTAGTTAGTTTTTATCAGTGTCTCCCTTTTTATGAGAAAGCTAAGTTACGTGTTATTGCACTGATAAAATTTATGTTTATAATGGAGATAAGAGTTATTGCAACACTTACAATCACTGCATTATTCTATCTGTTGTAAACTCAATTTTGATTTGATTTTAAACGAATAAGACACCTACACTCTTAATAGCAAAAACGTATAAAGTAAAGACATATTTATATTCCTAATTTTTTTGTTAGCACCGTTTAATAAAAAACGTTTTATTATAAAAGCTTTTTTATTGCTTTTCAGACCATGGTTTCCAGAGGTTTAAAAATTCTTGCCTTGTGCCGTTTAGAACCTAGAAAAGATGATGAAATAATTTTGTCTGAAACTTCAAATAATGTAGACCAAATAACCAAATTCCAGAATAATGAGGAGCATGAACCACTTTTCGAACAATTTCAAATAAGCTGTGGAAACACAAATAATAATAACAACCAAGAAAACGCGAATTGGGAGAATATAATTCAAAATACAGAGTTTATTTTTGAAGAGGATAAAGAGATCCATTCAGAAAGGAAAAAGAATAATGAGGACGAATGTTTGTTACAAACCTACGACGAAAGTTTAACCGTAGAAAGTGGCAATTTTAATCAAACTACCGAAGACATAGAAAATTCTCAGCCAAATATCGAAGACATCAACGAAGATGCGAATTTTGAAGCAGAAAGTTTAGTTACAATAGATGCAATAGACACTACTCTAACTCCAAATACCAAAAGTGGCACTAAACGAAAATTAAATAAAGAGTTACGTATGAGAGGAAAGAAGTACCTGGGTTTCAGGCGAGCAAAAGAACAAAAATTAACACTTCAAGATACAGAAAGAATTCGTAAAATGGTAGAAAGTTGTAAATCTAAACTGTGTGTTAAGAAAATGGGCAGAATATGCAAGACAATTAGTGAAGTTGAAAGAACGGAAATATTCAGAAACTTTTGGGCAAACCTAAATTGGGATAAACGAAAAATATACGTTGCTAACTTAGTTGTGAAAAGCGAAACAAATAGAAAAACCACCGAAAAGGAAACCTCAAGACGCTTAAGTTCATTCTCGTACAATTTAAACATTAATGGCATCAAGAAACCAGTGTGTAAAATGGTATTATTTCATATAAACTGGATTTCAAGGAAGAATTTCAAGCATTGCCACATCGACCAAAGGCTGAGCCCCAAAAAATAGAGAAATTTCCTCAGTTATTCAAAAGTAGGTTATCAATTACTAAAAAGAAATACGACCATCTTCAGGACATCAAAACCAAAATTAATGTCAACTATTGGACGTTTTATGATACATTGCCTTATAAGTAACATTTTTTATTCTGTTGCTTACCTTAGAATAAATTTTTTTTTACATTTTTAATGAATTTTATATTATGTGTTTATGTATTGTGTTTTAAGTTATGTGTTATGAGCTGTTACTTTTATTTTAAATTTTTAGTAATATTTTCTATAATAAACTTTTCACGAAACTTTGTATTTTATTATTACAAATCCGTGAAAATAATACCTCGTAACTTCCAAATTTGACAATAGTTATGGCGCAACTACTCGTATCTACATTAAAAACATAGCAATTTATAACTTAGGAACCTAGTACTAAAAAAATACTTAAGAAACCTTATAAAAACATAAGTAGTAAAAAAAATACAAGTTCGAATTATTTATTTTAAAATTGGTTTATTATTAATTCGTGAAAATAAATTTGTTTAATTATTAATAAATTACGAATTAAGGAATAATTATAATGTTATATTTGAGCTTTCGATCTTGCATTAAGATCTTCGTCAGAAAATTACAAATAATAAGTGGGTAAACATGGAAACATATATATGTACATTGTATTGTCATTTGACCGGTAACTAGATAAAATCCAATAACCGTGAGTTAGGAAAAACCTGGATTGTGTTCCACCAAAAAAGGAAAACCTAGCCCCAATACGTAAAAGGTTTTACACAAGTAAGTGGCTGTATATAGTACTTAAGCCCTCTATATCAGTTTGACGGTTCATAGTGTTTTTGGTCTTCTTTATGCAAATCATCTCATGTAGCAAACGATCTTTGTAATTGCTAACCGATTTAATAATTTTTGTGTTCATAAAATTAGCATCGTGCCCGTCAATAAGAATATGTTTAGCAATGGCAGTACTTTCTGGTTTGTTACATCTGATGTTAGAGATGTGTCCACTAATTCTTTTCTTGAGCCATTGGTTAGTTTGTCCAACATACACTAAGTTACAAGTGGTACAATCTACTTGATATATTAGGTCGGATTTCTTTTCCGTTGGGATTGGGTCTTTAAGTTTAGTATATAGCATGCCGACGTTGTTTGGGGATCGGAAAGCCATGTTAATGTTGAATGGTTTTAAAGTTCTCTGAATCTTCTCACTTAAACCATTAATATACGGCATCACACAGAAGGTGGTTGGTTTTGCTCGTTCTGATAAGTGTCCATTGTATAATCTGTCGATACGATCTGCGATTAGTTTATTTATAATTGTTAAAGGATAGCTATTTCTTATCAGAGTGGTTTTGACTACTTTCAATGTATCTTTTCTGTAGTCTCCATGAGTCAGTTTTAATGCTCTATCAATAAGTCCAATGGCCGTACCAATTATTTGGCTTTTATGGTGATAGGAGTTATAATTTAGATATCGTCCGGACCACGTAGGTTTTTGGGTCCTCAAATATAACATTATAATTATTCCTTAATTCGTAATTTATTAATAATTAAACAAATTTATTTATTTTAATTTTATGAAGTTTTTTAGCTCTCCTGTAAAATTACGGTTAGTGTAGATACGAAGTATTGCATTGACACCGTCGATATTTTCCTTTTGCCTAGCCCCTAAAGCGGCTGCAACTGAATATACATCTTTGTTATTTTTTGATAAAGAAAACATAAAATATTTCTTCATTTTTATATATTATTTTTTTAAACCTAATAGACCAGGGGCCACTACACAAAATTCCAAGTCATTATTTTGTTACCAGTATGGCAACCCTTCGGGGTTTAAATTAGGTAATTAATGTTAATGTTGTTAAAATTTAAAAAAATTGTTTTAATTAATAATTGTTCTGAGTAAACATTACTTATTAGCTTATTCGTGCTCTAATGAAGTAAGAAACTCGTGTGCAAAATTATATGACCCTAGGAGGAATCTACAAACGCAGTACTTATTATATCTTTCTCCTTTTCTTAAAATACTCATAGGTTTAAAATCAGGGTGTTAGTCTTTTACCTAGATTATACCCCAAAAGACAGTGACTGCCTATTCGAATTTGAAATTTTGGTCAAGTGAGAGCACAGCCTTAAGGAATTGGGGATTTTGCCTCTACCATGTCTTTACATTCAGATGATAGCGATCTATGTTCGCCAGAATTTAGCAAACGATTCATGACGTACAGGGCCGTTCTTGAAAATGTGTGATGTATATTTGACCAATTTTTCAATAAAGAAGACCAAATAAAAATTCTGTTTTATTGTAACATTGATTTCAAAAATATTAAAATATGTTGGTATATAATATAAGGATAAGTACTGGAAGACATAATTGATAAAAACCTGCATATTACGACTCTAGAAACGATTCGAGATCATTTTTGTCCAAATCAAGTTGAACTTCTTCCAATAAGGCACTCGGTTGATTCTGAGTTTGTATTTCTAAAATAAATTTACAAAGTATTTCATAAAAAAAAGCAAAACAAGTAGAAATCAAACTCACTAGGTATGCTTCCCAAACTTTTGAATGTTTCTAAATCACTGTGGAATGCTTCCTCAAATACCTGTTGTCTCTCATGCAGTCGTTTCTTTTCTTTTTCTGCATGTTCGAAAACCAATTCAGTTTTAATTTTTTCCAAATTTGCTACAAAAAATTCACATTATAGAAACAATTATAAATATACATTTGTTTCATTCTCTCGCTCACCAATTTTCCTATTCTCGTAACTCTTCAATTGATGATTATGCTCTTCCTTTTCTCTTGCATGTTCCAAATCATCGATTAAAACTTCCAAATTCAACAGTTCCTGCTCAATTTGTTCGAAGCTACCGTATAGAGTTTTAATTTGACCGAGACAACTTTCTATACCTTTACTTATAATTTGAGTGTTTAATATATTCGTAATTTCAATAATATTACTATGATCGCTACTAACTTTTGTGAACATTTTTTCTATAATTTCTGCAACTTCGTCTGCACTTGCAGCATTCATTTCGTTCAATTCGTGTAGTTCCATCCATTTTTGTTGAAAACCGTTTAATATTTCGACACCTGCATTTAAATCAACAGGAAGTCTTTCAGGAAGCCTCTCTTCGTTGGACGAATTTAGCAAACTTCCAACGGTTAATATTTTGTCTTTTAAATTAGTAAACATATCGATAAATGTTTTTTAACAAAATATTGAAAAAAATTATAACAGATAAAAAATAGTATTATTGTATTTACTTAAAATTGATAACATTAAAGCTAATTTAGGTTAACATCACAAATTTTCACATTTTTATCAAAATTGAATTTTGTTATCACAATAAAAGTTGAAATTTACATTCAGCTGATAAATGTCAGTCGTCAAATTTTTATATTGTTTTTTATATACAGGCAGCCCACAAAAATTTGACTATTTAAAAACTGATTAGTTACTTCTTGTACTTCGTTTCTTCTTTTTGTCAATTACAGCGGTTTTGAAGTTTTAAATAATAAGAAAAGTCATAACATAAACAAAATTGCACAGTGTAAACATAAAAACTGTTGGTAATATGAAATAAACATTTTGCATGATTTTAGACATGATTTTTCAGATGACCAAGTCACATGAGCAGTTGAGATGGAATCCGATGGTTGATCGTACCAGGGGAAGATCCAAAATAAGATGGGATCAAGTTACAGAGCATCTGAGAAGCATGGGGGTCGAGAACTAGAAACAAAAGACTGATGAGTATAGAAAAGAATGGAGAAAAATAGTGGTTAAAGCAAGAACAGATGTAAGATTGTATAGTAATGATATAGTATTAGTCTTATTATTAGATTTATTAAAGAGGAGAATTTTCCGAAGGTCATGATATAATTTTTAATCAGTTTTGATAACGGATTAACATTTTGATTAAGTTAATTAGCGATTTTATATCAAGCGACGGTCATTGCGTTGCAGCTAACACGATCAACTGCGAATGTGGGTACCGGGTTCAATCCCGGGGAGAGTCAAGACTTTCTTATGACTAGAGTCCGGATTTGTAGCTATTATGCTTTTTCTGAAAATTCGAAGCAGCTGAAAATTTTTAGAAAAATTTTGTGTTTTAACTAAAAAGAAGTCATTTGGATCAAGTTTTATATGCTTTTTTTTGGCTTTTTGTGCTTTTCGTGCTTTTTTATACTTCATTAATGCTTATTTTACAAAATATTTCAAAGTTTGATCTTTTAAATGCATCTTTCTATTTTAAAATGCAGAAAATTTTGAAAATTTTAAAAAAGTTGCTTATGAATTAGAAAATTCGGATAGCAAATCTATAAAAGATTGCCAAAATGTATTAAAGAATCCAGAACTTAAAGCAAATTTAGCGTTTATTAAATGCCACTGTAACTTTGTTACTGATGTTATAAAATCTTTCAAAAAGCAGCAAATGCGACAACATAAAAAAGAAATTGAAAGATGTGTTAGAAAAATGAAGGATTAAAAATCTTAAATAATATAGCTAAAACAATAGCTGGAGAAACTATTGAAGATTTTGAAATGGAACCCCACTTGTAGCAAAATTCAAATTTGCATCTATTACTAGTGTAGATGTCGAAAGAAGTTTTTCTGCCTACAAAAATCTATTAAGGCCGTCTTCTGGTTTAAAAGCATAAATTATGGGCGATTTGTCGAGCTCAATAAAAACAAAACACACAAAATTTTTACCATTCAGTTTTTTACAACATATTTGTTGATATTTCGAGAATATACAGAAAAAATTTTAACAAAAAAAAATTAAAATTAAACAAGCTATAAGCTGGTAAAGTTGGGGGTAAAGAAAATTGATAGTGTGCTGGTTGACATGATTGCAACCCTTCTGGTCATCGAAAACAAGATTTCAAAAAAGATTCTTAATTAGTAAGAATGTCGTTATAGCCCCTACTAAAATGAAAACGGAAAAAATTTTTTTCGCAAAATGGCGGCTGCCTGAAGAAAAAAATTCATTTTTTGACTATTTTTTTCACAATTCTTAATTTTTTAAAATAGTAAATCAAATAATTTTTATAGCAAAGTAGTAGGGGCGATAGACAGTTATATAGTAAAGGTTGATATAAAATTTGAAACAAATCGGTTGAATTGAACTTGAGATATTATGTCAACCAGGTTGAAAAATGTTGTTTTGAGAAAAATACGTTTAAAGTTTTAAGCAAAAGTTTCAACCAGTAAAACAAAGAATTTTGATACAAAAGTGGTAGGGGCGATAGACAGTTATATATTGAAGGTTTGTACAAAATTTGAAGTAAATCGGTCAGATGGAACTTGATATATCATGTAAACCATGTTGAAAAATGTAGTTTGGAGAAAAATTTGATGAAAGTTTTGAGCAAAAGTTTCAGCCAGTAAAACAAATAATTTTGATACAAAAGTAGTAGGGGCGATAGACAGCTATATAGTGAAGGTTGGTACAAAATTTGAAGCAAATCGGTTAAATAGAACTTGAGATATTATGTCAACCAGGTTGAAAAATGTTAAAATGTCATAAAATACATAATTACTACGACCTTCGGTAAGTTGCCCACTGCTAGATTCAGTTGCTGCGTCACTAAAATAGCTAAAACGTGGTAAACTGTTGGAATTTTAAAATTTTCTCTTGAGAATATATTCTTAAAGGTCTAAACTTTAAGAATATGCAAAAAAACAAAAACTTGATTATTTTTAATTCCAAACCAGAACACGACCTTAAGTGATAGAAGGATGAATTTTACTAAAGAAAATTTGGAAAAATTCTTAATTGTTTCAAAAATTAAATTAATAGGTACTTATGTTTATGCTTTTTTTAAATAAAATTTGTGCTTTTTTTGACAAAGTTGATGCTTTTTTTAGTATTATTTGGTGCTTTTTTAAGCACTTTTTTTCTCATTTTTTATGCTTTTTTATCCGGACTCTACTTATGACTAATCTCCGTGCTTCGGAAGGCACGTAAAGCCGGTGGTCCCCTGGGTTAGTGAATTGCTACCATTAAACATCTGAAGGAAAGTTTAGCAAGCTACCTGATGATGTAAAAATATTTATATGCTCAAAGTTCCTAACACTGCCGAGGAAGCGACGCAGTTGCTGGGAAAATAACAGGCTTTAACCTACTACAAGAGGATTCTCTTAGAATTGCTTCTTGAAAGTGGAAAGTATTGTAAGTGCTGTAAATGAAGTTACGTTTTGGTAATGTGGTGGTAATTGGTATTGTGTTGTCAAAACGGCCCTGGAGCGCAGGTGACAAAGCGGAGGCGTCTTCCTATGTCTAGGAAGTCGCCTAAGGCCTTTTGACCCCCTGAAAACGCCCCCGTGATCTCCTCGACCACCCTGAGAACTTGGCGAGTGGTCGAGTGGTCCTCTCTAAAACCAAACTGTGCGTCTGGGATTAGAGCGAGCTTGGCGATCTCTACTTTCAGCCAATTTAGCGTGATCCTCTCTGCTATTTTAGCAAGGGTGGTGATCAAAGAAATCGGTCTGTAGTTGGAGGGGTTGGAATGATTTTTCCTTGGCTTTGGGATAACAATCACCTCAGCCAACTTCCAACGATCGGGGAAGTATCCGAGCCTGATAATCGCATTTATGCTTTGTGTGAGGCCAGATATAGATATTTTTAGGGCCTGATTTGTTATACTATCATGGCCAGGAGATTTCCTAATCTTCGTGAGTTTAATGGCCTCCCTGAGTTCGTCAAAGGAGGCCGGGGTGATTGGAGATGGATCCCTTTGAGGAAGCTTCTCGTCTACTTTGGCATTTACCATCACAATGTGCCGCTTGAGTGTATGGTCAATGCGTCAGCCTTTTCCCACGGAATATAGTCGAAGGAATTTGAGGTCTTTAGGGGTGGCGGGTGGGATGGTTGATTTGGTCCCTTTTAGCGCTTTGATCATCTGCCATGCCGATTGGTCACTGAAGGATAGTGATTCCACTCTTTCGTCACATTTCTGGTTCGAATAGGAGCTCAGCTTCTCTTTCAGATTGTTTCATATCTGATATCGTCAGAATGCCAGGTGCGCCGGGCCACCCTATGCGCTCGACGGTTTTCTTTAATTAATTCTAGCAGATGGTGAGGGATGCTCGGCCTTGAAGAGGTCCGGGTCGTAATTTTTGTGGAGTACGAGATGGAATTCTTAATGGCGTCTTCGAATTTTAGGACGAAATCGTCCAATTCCTTCGTACTGTTTATGATGGAGAATTTTCCCATATTCAAATGTTTTCTTGCTTTATAATTACATTGGCATAATGCAAATACAATTTATAGAGTAATCATACGAATTCGTTCTTTAAAATCGATTTTTTTCCAGAATGGAAGTCTAAACATAACCGAAGTAAAAACAATAATAATTAGAAATTTCAAGATATCGAAACCAGGATCTGTCATATCTGTATAACAACGGCAAAACTGTGTACTAATTAAAACAATTGTTTTCAAACCTTTAAATCAGTAAAGCTGGAATGAAAGACATTAAAAGACGTTTAAAAGATGCTTATGAAAATGTGGAATTTTACGCATCCAATACATGGAGTCACGATTCCAACTCGTACCAAAGGGCAAATCAGGTGAATTTTAAATTAAACTAAAATAATAGTAAAATAATCTTTATGTCACGATATGACAGGAACTGTTTGTCAGAGAAAGCAAACTGAAAGATTCCTTTTTTGACGAATTGACACGGCCTAGGACTGTGAGAGATAGCATTCCAAATAGTAAATTAGCTCAATATTCAAATTATGAATACAACGAATCAAGGGAACTTTCGTACGCATCCAGTGCAGGCAACATATCTTTTCATTATCCATGCGTTTACAAGAGAAAATCCAACAAAGAGCCTTGGATGCTGCCAGAAATAGAGCAGCTCTTCATATGGTTCTCGTACCCACCAAGATTTGATATATTAGAAGCATTAAAACTGGAAGAATTAAACCATTTTGACGAGCAGGATCAATTTGGATATAAGACTTTCCATCGCCTAAAAGATTTTCACGAAATTTCTCCTGTGTTTTTTGATACTTTTGAAAGAACACCAGGAAAATCCAGATACAAAAGTTGTTCGCCTTTAACCGAACACGACCTTTTAAAATATAACCCATCCGTTTTAAAAATAGACACTTTTGAAGATATGATCTTACGAATGAAAATTAAATCAGGTTAGAGATAAAAAAAAATTGTGTTTGCTGCTTTCACTTCTTTCGGTAACCAAATATAAATTATACATTTTTAGAAAAAGTTCGATATTTATGGTCAGAAAAGATGATACCAAAATTGGAAACTATAAAGAAGAAACACGTAAACGTGTACAAATCACCGTTAGGAAATTATTTTTTAATAAACGAGAGCGATTTAAAAAATCCTCCTCGTGTGGAAGATCCACTCCAAAATACATTTACTACCACAGACTTTCCGTTGAGAAAAGAGGATTGCAGTAATTTACAGGTAGGTGTTGAGGAATTATCACTTTTTTGGTATTTTTAGTTGTAAAATTTCTTTTTAGAATTTATACGCAGCAATTCAGTCACTAGAAAATGTATTTTTAAACGTAACAAGCCAAATGAAGCCTATCATATCTAAAAAGGAAAATAAAGATGATAAGAGAACTGAATGCATAACACAAACAGAATCCACTCCAACTCGTCGACTGTATTCTGCTGTTTTACAAGGTTTACCGACAGATAAAAATGTAAAAACCTCTACCGATACTTCTACAACTTCCAGTATTCCAACAAAGGAATTGCTATCATCTTCCTTATTGAACACACCAAACAAAACATCTTCTGCTTTATCAACAAATAATTCTTCCCTTACCGTTTTAACTCCAGTTTATAAGTCTACTCCAATTTTATCAAAATCTCTATTTCCAAGTTTAACGTCATCTTCAAATTGGTTTACGTCCTCCTCCAGCTGGAGCACGTCACAAACAAAAAGTTTTAATCAAGTACACCAAGAGCATTTAAAACCTTCAAATTTTGAATTCAACTATACATCAAAATTTTCGGTGGTCCAAAAATTGGACACGTTCAAACCGTCCAAAAATGCATTGTCCTTTCCAGCAGGTAACACTTCGTTTTTGGAGCCTTGCTTAAGTAATTCCATTAAAAATGTTAACAGCAATACTTCTACTACTTCCAGTTTTCTCAATTATCCAATAGATTATTTAGAAAATGCATGTTCAAGTCACAATATTAGCAATAGCAGCAGTAACACTGATAGTAACTCAAGTAATGTCTGTTTTAGTACTTTGTACGGAACAAACAGTTTTTACAACTATACTTGCCTAAATTCTCAAATTGCCCCACATCACCAAAGTAATTCGTTTACAGAATTGTCTGTTTCTAACAGTAATTTGTACACCAGCAATTCGTATTTATCCAATCAAACTTCTGTTATTAATTCCCAAAACATTTACTCTCAATATAACAGGCAGCCTTATCCTTCTATTTCTGCTCCTCCACACCCTAATTCACCTCCACCACCTCCTCCCCTACCACCACCTCCACCCCAGGCAACTAACCAGATGCACATGTCAGCACCGCATTCAATGTGGATAATGCCTCAAAGTAGACCACCCTCTAACGTTTATTCTCTCACCCATTTTAGTGGTCAGCCTTTTTTATATTTACCTTCAACGCATGCCAACCAAACTCCCATAACACAAGCTCCAAGGCAAAATCAAAGGTGGACCTCTCATTCCACTCATTATATAAGAACACCTACCAATCTACAATCGTACCAATATCCTATGACACCTCACAACTCGTCATCTTCTCCTTCACAACCTTGGGGAATGACAAATCAAAATTTATATCGAACCAATTCCAATCATCACATTTCATGTACATCCCAGCATTACGTAGAGCAAAAAACTGGATTAACCTTGCAAGGTGATCCTAAAACCAAAAATTGTAATACAGTACCACAATCTAATTTCTTACAACAAAATACAAGAACTTCTTCCACCGATTACTGGATACGAGAAAATTACGACATTAGAGATGTTTACTGTGATACCTACACAAGAGAATTTTCGAAACAATCGGCGTGTTCTTCCGACATAGCATTTTCACTTTCGCCCTCCGAAAAGGCAACAAACGTTAAGCATGTAGCTTCAACACCTTCCTTAGACTTTAGAAGAATAAAAACTTTCAATTACGACATCAAAAAAAGACCTTCTCCAACAAGTTCCATTAGCCATAGAGAAAATCCAAGTTATTACGAAAGACATCTACAAGAAGAACACAAACTTGTACCTGTGATTGACCCATTCGCCGATGAGTTAGAAAGACAAGCGTTAGAACAATATCAACCATCAAATGAAAATTTTTATCAAGAACTGGAAAGGCAAGCCACAGAACAATATGATGAAGATCATTCGGAAAACTTAATGAGCCCCCCGCATAAGTTACTTCTTTTCGGGGGGCTATTAGAATTTAGAAATTTAATTTTTTCTATTTAATTTGATATAATCCAAATCAGTTTGCAAATTTTTGTTTCTAAGTGTAAGTTATTTAAAATTGTACTCAATTTTTGTTTAAATTTTGTATCAATGTAAATAATGCTTTGTTTAGTTTCCTCAACAAACTTATCAGTATTTTTAAAATATAAAATAAATTAGTTTAGAAATTCGTACAATGTTTTTATTTTACTAAGAATTATTGTTGATGTCATTTTTTGGATTATCGGATAATTCCAATTAATTTTATCGATAAAATGCTATATAAGTAAAAACTTACAGTCAAATTATAACCTAATTCACAACTGTACGTCACTGATGAGATCTAACAAGATCGAAACATGTCTGTCGTTGTTGTATTTTGGTTATAATTGATTTATTTTCGAATTTTTTAAGAAATTTGGGCTTTACTTTGGATTTTAGCAATCTTGTAATTCTATAATCATTTATTTGCTTATTTGAGGAAACAGAAAAGAAGTGGATCTCAAAAGATGTTCTTCATGGCTTTTTTTTGCATTGCATAAATTGTTCAGGTATACATTCTGCTGTGAGGAGGAAATCTCGTTTGACACACAGCCACAGCTAGATTGTGTCAGACCTCCTCATTCTTTTTCCTTTAACAATATATTCGCTGGGTGCGAAGTGCATAGTGGGGGTATTAAAAAACGACGCCAGCGTCCGCTGCCGACAAATTGTGCAAAAAACTTGGCCAGATGTCACGCACCCAGCGAATACTTTGAGCCCTTTTGGGACTTTTTGTTACTTTTCCTTTTCAGTAAAAAGAGATTAACATCGGCCCAGACAGACTTCTTTTTTGGGAGAATTGACGTAGGACCAACTTAGTTTATCTACTTATTTATTTTATAATATTATTTATATTTGTATATTTAAATTTATATAATCTTATGTTTTACACAATTTCATTGTTAAAATTATATTATTCGCGATTTCGATTAAGGAAAGTCACGTGACCAAATATTTAAAATGGCCGCTGCAGACGGGTAGTGTTAAGATTTGCTACCATACACCATACACAAGGTTATTATAATACACTTTAACGGTGCTTCAACGTGTTTAGAAACGTGTTGTGGTTTGTCTACTATATTCGTTTGTGTTCAAATAATAGTTAAATATGGTTAAACAATTAACAATCAACAGTATTTTGCAGTTCTGTGGAAGTAGTGCGTCTAGAAACTTTTTTTTTAGAAACTATTGTATTGTGTGGAAGAACGCCTAGAAACGACGAATTCTACCATATTTATAGCTTGGTTCTTACTAAAACTCGTATTTGCTCGTATCTAGCATTTAAAAACTACCCATCTCTTCTAGTTAACATTTCTTCCGCCAGAAGAAATTACACTTATTAGCTGTAATCGCGAATAGCAATAAATTCGCTTTTAATCGAATAACAAAATCGACATCAGTTTCGATTTACCTACCTGAATTTGCTCATCTTGAAAATTATTATTCCGTTCCAAATTCATTAATTTCCATTCCAATTTAATACTAAAATATCTATTTTCAATTTAATTTCTTACTTGAGCAAAAGATAGTGTAGAAAATAATATTGCCCTCGCCAATATAAAGTAGCAATGCTGTGAATGATACTCGTAAAATAATATCTTTCAATGCCCTAAAAAATTATTTGCTTTTTTAATATTGTTTATTTTCATTCCCTATTATACCTTATTACTACTGGTAACGAGTAATTTTTATAGAAATGTGCAGTTAACCTGGCCGAATGGTCTAAGTTAACTTAACCTCTCCGCCAGGTTAACTAAATATATATAAAAAATTGAGATTTATTTCAAAGTGACTCAGTCAACCGCACTCTACCCTACTTCCAAAAAATATTATATCATTTTCCGTTTCTATCTTGCCCTCCTCATCCCTATATCTTTCGTAATCTCTTCTATAAGGTAGAGGTAAATTTTTCTTTAGTGGTTGGCACGTGACTTGGGCTTGCGCAGCAAATGTGGAGGGAGACACCCGTGACACCTAATTCCACCAATTGACACAAACATAGAACCGAAATAACGAATATACGTTTCTGCGCATTAGCCACTCCTAACCGCTAAAGAAAAAATTCAGTCTACTATATCTAGTCATCTGATAAGTGTAAATGGCATAACAAGCACTAAAATGTCATTGATATGATCAGTGACGCAACTAGGATTTAATTTGGGGGGGGGGGGGTTTGGCAGACACAATTTTAACCATTAGTTAATAATATTTGTTAATATTGTTAATACATATTAAAATTTATTTTTTAATCGGCCTCTGGGAGGGGTTTTAACCCGCCCCCCTCAGTGCGCCACTGGATATGATAGTAATGAATTATAACAATTGTTAAAAAAACACGCCCCTATTGCTATGTGTTTAAAATCAGAATACCACATCCTCCTAAAATAACCATATTGTTACAAAATGACCAAATTGTTATCATAACCAGGTTGTTAGTCAAATCAGAATCGCACCGAATATCCAATAAATAGAAAACCGTACTTAATGTTGTGATCAAATCACTGATTTTCCACATTGTCAAGTTTCTCAAAACTTTTTAGATGTTTAAGATTTTTTGTACTCTACGTTAACATTTCAGAGCGCTGGGATTTTGTTTCCTGTTTTTACAGGATAATCCCATTTAACACTAATGGAAACCTCGCATTAGGGACGCAAGAACTACAATAATAATGATCACATTATATAATACTTTTTTTAATTTTTTAAATGCCTTTCTAAGAGCAACACAATTAAAATTTTCGTTAGCATGCGAATATTACTATAACTTGTGACTATAACAATAATTATTATGTATTTTTTTTTATAATAATTATCATGCATAGCTATCGATAGCGCTATTTAATAAAACTTGATACAGTTCTATGCAAGTTTAGGTTATCAAAATCAATTCTCACAGGAAAATCGTAGCTACGTAGCAGTTACTTTTCCAACTTGAATTTACGAAGGAACCCAACAATTTCCCGTGGGTTTAGTAAGGGGAAAATTTCTCGCTTGCGTAATATCCCGAACGTAATATTGATTAAAAAGTCGAGTGGTTCGTATGGTTACTTTAATAATCTAGATTTTGGATCTTTTAGAAGTAACTCGAGTACCTAGGCAGGTAGTTAACGGAAAAGTGTATTCGCTACTTAATTTTTTTTTTTTTAATTTTACAACATCCGGAAAGGGGATAACTCTCCTTATTATCATATAATTCTTTGTATAAATTAGTTGATCCGACTTCAGTCGTGTAGTTAAATTGAAAACTTCCTGATTACCGATGCATGAAAATTTTATTTTGAATTTCTCATGCAATCAAATTAGTCTAATATTACATTCTTCTTGTCAAGTTGGGATAAGTACCTAATTCCAGACTCAGTCAGTTGAAAGACATCTGATAATTAATTACATCACAGGGTTGCTTTGAATTTCCGTGCTAGGAATAAGCTTCCTCCTGTAACTTTGCTCTTGACGTTATCGATACTGAAAGATCACATTATTTGATCATACCGCACAGCGCCACGAATTTCATTGATATGGAAGATAAGAATTTGCTTTCGGAGCTGTTCGTAGAACGGTCTTCATTTGCTTTGGTTGAAATAAACGGAAAATTGTTAGGAAACTTAATAAAATTGTGAACCTATCTCACGCTTGAATGAATGCCAAAGAAATTAGAATAAAAAATTTAGAGGATAAGTAAATTATTTCATTCATTACTATTAATAATTTTGTATTTTAGATTGTAATTTAGAAATATTTACTAATAGATTATTAACCACCTATTTCTCAATCTTTCCTATCGTTTTATTATTATTTTTATGTTTGCGTTATATTGCAATAAAATGAACTTGAAATGCGATGTATTTCCAAAATAGAGCGCACTAGAATAAATGCGCAATAATGGGGCTTCTTGCACTACCTTCGATTTCACCACAGCGTGCGGATGCGCATTGGAAGGCCGAGCTAATAAATTCTGTGTAGTCTGCAATTTGAATACAGAATTTCTGCTCTGTAACTGAACAAGCAGTCATATCACTTCACGGCTGTGGGCTGTGGCTGATATAGCTTTAATATTGGTGCAATATTAACTACTATATTAGTTACCAAATATTGGGTGAAACTTTGCAAACAATATTGGTTTAATAATATGAACTTAATAATATTTCAATAATAATAATAGTTATTATCGAAATTGGCGATTCATCAGCTGTAGGCTTCCCTTGTAAGTCATCAATAGAAATAAATAATAGAAGAAGCGCCGCAGACAAAATTTTTTGAAATTTTCAAGAATAAATAGTCAAAGTGAATAAAATCTCGAGATAAAAAATATGTTACCATTTTGAAATATCAAACAGAGGGGGATGTACGTGCCCCAGTGCTTTAAAATATTTAGTTGAAAACTCAACAAACGAATACATAAAATGAAGATGGGAATCTCCTAATTTACTGAATAAGGAGCCATTGTTTTGTGGGTTATTATTGCCTGATCTTACAATTTCTTTTCTATAATTTAATCATTTTATTTGAAAACCTTAGTAAATGCTACGTACGACGCGACGCAGGCGCCGAAAAACACTGCAACTTAAAAAAAAGATTTGGGTCAAATGAGTCAACGAGGGCAAGGATAATATTGACAATACGCGAAACTCATTCATGTTAGGTACATAAATTACAAGCATAATTTTGACGACACTTCTTGACTGGAGTTACATATCGGGGATCAATACAGTTATACCAACCGACGTAATCCTTAATTATGGTTGAATCTTAGACCATTAAGGGCCAGTTCCACCAACTCTGGTTAAGTAGTTAATCACGGTTACTTGGAGTTAATCACGGTTAAATAGATGAGGCTGTTCCACCAGCAGTCTTCACTTTCAAGCAGTGAAGCAAACATAAATAACGTCACGTGTGGGTTAAATGCTACTCTACACCAGTATATACCAACTAAAACTGAAGAAAATCGTTTATTTTAGTTCATCAATACCAGAAATCTTGATACAATCCCACGTTATGACGTCCCACATGTTTGCTTCAGTTGGTTAAAATTAAAGTTAATTAGAGAAATCAACATAAGCTTCTTGTGGATAAAGGGGAATTCACAACCCAAGCCGGTAGAGGCACTGTGAATAATTGTAGGTTAATTTGCATAAGTATTTCGTGTTGCTAATGTTAAAGTATTTGGTAATACTGGACAGACCACAAGTAATTCAAGATGATGTAACCGAATCCCTTAGGGTCTTAGGAGAGCGATGAAGTTATGAAAATGTAGTCTGGTGTCTGGTGTAGTGGTTAGAGAGTGGGCTATAGATCTCAAGGTCATAGAGGTTCATATCCCGGCCGCTCCCAAACGTATCTGTGCTTGTTTAGGATTATAGACATTAAGCTATCATCTTACTATGTCGTTTAGTTAGTAAAAGCTGCTGGGGGGGGGGATTCTGTAAGAAAGTGATTGCTCGCATATTATACAATATAATATTTGAATGTTTTACATGTGAATGTGGAGCTTTCCAAAAGCAATTCAATGAGGGCACCGGAATCAATCACTTTCTTGCAGAATTAACCCCCTGAGTTGTAATTCGGCCGGCCACAAATGTCAGTGCCAGTACACAATCAACGACTAGCAAGCATTGGCAATCAAAAACTTTGGCAATATTTGTGGAAGGTATTAATATCACAGAAACTTCAAGTCTAACTAGATCACACGACCTTGAAATCGTGCAAATATTTAAAAGGAGTGAAAGAAACTGGTATGGAAGAAGAGAAGCCAAATTTTGAACTCTTTTGTAAGTGGGATTTGTTGTGGATCTCAGAAAGCCCGAAAATGAAGAAGAAAATAATGCTCACATCTTTCAAAGCTCGCTTGTTCCACTGAGGCTGTCGTCAAGCAGTCAAAAAATTGTGTTGCAGAATTCTCGATCATTTTCATCGAGATATTACAGACCCATTAGAATCCAATTTAGCAAAGAAAATAACGAAATAACGCAAATTTCCTTTCTCGTGCTGTGATTTCATGAATAAATACCGAACGGTAAATTTCCATTAAAAATTCTAATAACTAAAGTTGTAGAATGGAAAATTCTCTATTAGAATAACGGAATAAAATTTTTCAAGAAAAACATTTTTAGATGTGTTCGGATCTTTTTGAGAATGAATTTTAATTCAACGTAGTAAGTATAATGAAATAAATTTAAAATGTCTGAAATTTGATATAATACAGTGGCTCACAGAATTATTCAAGAATGCTTTAAAACAATTTAAAATCAGAAAAATAATTCAAAATCCACTCCTGTTCAAATTTAATTTGAATAGAATTTTTGAATCCAAACTAAAATTGTCCAAATGCTGATATTGTTAAAATAATCAATGTTAAAATGTATCACTGTGTCTTTGTTATGTACGTAGCGCTTCGGTTATTTGACCTTCGCCGAGACCTCCGCTTATCCGACATTTCTCCGTATTGTGAATGTGTAATCCGACTAGGCTGGGCGGAAGCTTACCTCATCGCTTCCACTGTCTGTTAGTAGAGTTTCTGAGACAGGCAGTTTGATTATGTTGGTTACCTAGTCAGTATTAATACATAT
Organism: Rhagonycha lutea; assembly: GCA_958510855.1. Classification (NCBI taxonomy): domain Eukaryota; kingdom Metazoa; phylum Arthropoda; class Insecta; order Coleoptera; family Cantharidae; genus Rhagonycha; species Rhagonycha lutea. The sequence goes on along the minus strand of OY294036.1, from coordinate 14,739,971 downwards.
TTGATATGCGAAGTCTGTATATTATTAAATTCCGCGATTATTATCTATGTTGTTGAAACTGTGACGTTTTTAGTGTTTCAAATTTTACATACAATTATTTTTCCCTGTTTTTAAATCATGGAAAGTAAAAAGCGTAAAAAAATGTGTCTTTCAATCGAAGAAAAAGTTAACACTTTGAAGAGACTCGACAATGGCGAAACTATTCAAAAAATTTCATCAGATCTTGGTGTGGGACGAACAACTATCATAGGTTGGAAAAACCAAAGAACTGAGTTAGAAAAGTGGTGCTCTACTCAAATAGACGTCAAGAAATCGATGAGAAAGTTTGAGTACGAGAAAGTGAGTGAGGCGTTATATTTATGGTTTGCGCAACAGAGAGATCTGGGAATTTCTATGGCAAAATTGACATTCCCTATTTTACAAGAAAATGCATTAAACCTTCGAAGAGAACTTAATGAAGGAGACCCTGATGGTTTCGCTGCTAGTAGTGGCTGGATTCAACGTTGGAAAGAAAGATATGGAATAAAACAATTGATTTACGATACGAAAGGTGATATTTATTTTTATTATTTCTTTATTGAATTTAAAAATAGGATTTTTTTTATTTTTAATTTTTTTATCATTAACCACTAACTTGATCTTCATTGACGTGTCTGACACGTCCACTCCCGTCAGTCATGCATAACTTGGTAAATGAAACACTATTCGAAAAATCCTTTTGAGATCCATCAATGTAAGGGTAAGGAAGTGCTGTACTGCTAAACATTTTTCCGCACTGAAATGGCCATTAGGCCGCACGCCGATGCGTGTCCACCCGTACATGCAAAATTAATCTTGGATCATCTTCACTTATAACTTAGCATGGATGCCTAGCCCACATAAACTAGAAAGTCCGACGACGCCACTGTGTTGTATTCTCATTTCTTACTTCTGAACCAGAAATATTTGATGTTTGAAAATGCGAATGTGAAACGAATCAATATTATAGAGAAAGCTATTGATACAACAAATAAAAAAATTTATTTCATGATGCTTTTAATAATAAAAATTGAGTTTGAAACTCAAAACACAAATAAAATAATAGTATTTAAATTTCATTTTTTGTTCAACAAAAATTAATATGGCATAATATAATTTCATATTTAGCTATTCACTCTTACCCCAACTTTTGCGTGTTGTATTTTTACCCCACTAGTACTGGTCGACTCGTCACCTAGCTACGCAGACGTGTGGGGTTATACGTGACGTAAGTAACAGATTCTTTATTTATAAACGGTTTGGTGTAACGGGGAGTGAAGTGATAGTTTCTTGTTACCACATAAACTGCAACAATCTTCAAAAATATTACCTCGACAAAAATAATAATTATTATGTTTAATTACTTACCGATTACGTAATTTTTAGTTTGAACAATCCAATATCATTAATATTGAAATTGAACATAACCTATAAATTTTAATAGTGCCTACCTACACATACTGGATATAGTATCAAGGATAATAACTGCGTACCAAAATGCCACGCGTTTATAAGAAAAAAACACCCGAAGAAGGAGGAAGAGTTTCGTACGATCCAAATACTTTGACAAGTGCAATTGAAGCAATACGAATGGGAAAAATGAATCAAAAAACTGCTGCAGCGTTTTATGGGGTTCCCAGAAGTTCACTAATTAGGAAAATGAACGGAGCGTCGAAGCCTGGTTTATCAACCGGTGGGAGAAGATTAGAATTTAGTGAACAAGAAGAAGAAAATCTTGTTAAATATTTGAAGATAGTATCAGCCTGTGGAGAAGGATTAACGACAACAGAAACAAGAGATTTAGTTCAACAATACGTCAAGAAGTACAATATTAAGACAAGATTTCGAGATGGTCGGCCAGGGTATGACTGGTACATGAATTTTATAAAAAGACATCCAGATATTTCAAGAAAAAAATATGAGCAATTTTCAATGGAGAGACCGAAAGGTGCGGAACCCTTTGAAGTCTATAAATTTTACGCAGATTTACAAAAAATATATAATCAAAGTCATTATACCGAAGATGATGGGAACCTAATTTATTGTTTTGATGAATGTGAATTCCCCTACCATATGCGAGACGACAAAAAAAGTGAAAAGGTCTTGTTGGGTCCACCAGTAAAGGAAAACACATTGGTACTCGCTTGTGGATCAGCTTGTGGTCAACAGCTATCTCCATTTACTTTATTTAAAGGAAAATTCGTACAAGCACCGTGGGATAGCTCTAGAAATGTGATCTCTCTGGAATCTGAAAGTGAATTTACGGAACACAATATTTTCGATGTATGGTTCAATCGCATCTTTCTGAATCAAATTCCATCTTTAACCGACAGGCTGGACAAACCGGTTACTTTAATTTTTAACGGTTCTAAAGGCCACATAAAGAATACAATTCCGTTTAGTATTTTTGAGCAATGCAGTCAATATAAAATTAATCTCGTTAGATTACCACACAGTTTAACTTGGGAACTGCAGCCACTTCAAAAAGCTTGTTTTAAAGAAATGAAGAACGCTTGGAATAATTGGAAATCTAAACAGGATTTAAGCAAAATCCTTTCTAAACAAACATTCGTACAGTGTCTCAATGAGATATGGAATAATAATGTTACTATCGAAAATTTAATGTTGGGATTCAAGAACAGCGGTATTTTTCCTGTTAATCAAAAGTTATTTCCGAGACATAATTTTCGGCCTGATGAACTGTGGCGATATGAAGCTTGCTTTAAAGAAAATATTTTAGAAACTGGATTGGAAGCTGTTAATGACGAGGGAGCTGAACCGCCTTTTCTCAGCAATGAAATAATCAAATTACAGGTAAATGAGGAATATTTGTCTGAATCCCAATGGTCACCTTATCGACAAGAAGTACAAGCTGATGTTGAATCTGTTGATAAGCAATCGAGCGATAGAGAGCCGTTACGTCCAGTTGAACGGAAGGAACAGATAGAAAAGAATGTAAGAGGCACCAATTTTAAAGGAAAAGGAAGAGTTTCGAATAAATTTGGGAAGATTATGTTGAGGAATAAAATTATAAGGCAGCGGACCATGTTCATGACACTGTTCAGGACTACAGGTAAGAAAACAATAGATAATAGAAACGGATTTAAAAATCTTTTAAGTTAATTTTTTTAATTTTTCTCTGTGTCGTCGGCCTAATCTGTAAACTACGTAACTCCACAATATTCTGAAAATTTGTTCCTGATTACCAACTACTGCGCAGTAGTGCTGCCTATCACATAATATATCCGCATTCCGCAAAATGCACAACTCCGCATTTGGATAGTAATATAATAACAACGTGGTTGTGTTGTTCCTGTGTTTTTATAAAAATTAAAAGGTTTTTGGGTGCATTTAATTTAACTAGGTGGTAAGTACTACTTAAAATTTGCATGTGTATCAATTTGTATTATTATTCTTTTACCACTTTTTATCTGAATTGGGAGATACGCAGCAGTAATCGAATTAAAAACAAAAAAATCGAAAAAATATTTGTACCTAGGTTTATTTTTGCAGCAAAATATGTTTTTTTTAATAATAAATATGGGAATATCTTCAATATTTCATTTTTGTTTATTTCAAATTTTCTATTCGATTTTAACATAGCCACTTAAGAAAAGTTGCTGAGCAATGGCGTACCTTTACTATTTTTTTTTTTTTTGATTTAAGGAATGGATTCCAAATCTGGAGTATGAAATGCGTAAACAGGGTTTTAAACGCTACGAGAATATTCAATACAGATAATTCCAAGTTAAGAATAATTTATTGACGCAGTTGATTTTAGTAATAATATTCCAATATTGTTTTTTTCGTCCAATGAAAAATTACTTCGTAATGAAAGTGTATGATTTAAGCATTCAGTTTTCACATAACAATGTACAGTTAGAAGAAGCAGTTTAGAGCCACCACTGGAAAACATGAAAACTATCGAGAAAAATACCAATAATATAGAATTAAGTCCCAGCATCATTATAACATCAGGAGGTGAATTCATATCCAAAGATGTTGAAGGACAGAGTAAAGATCAGTCAGGGAATAAGAATCATAATGTAAATAAAAAAAGAAAACGAGGCGAAAACGAAAATACCAGAGATAACGAAATGGAACAGACAGATATCGAATCATCAGGAATTGAATTTGTACCGAACGATGGTGAAAATCAAAATCAGGATAAACCTCAATCAGAAAACGAGGGACGTAATCAGAATACAAAAATAAAGAGGGTAAGAAGATGTCAAGTGAATGAACTGAACTGGAGCGATCGTAAGAACCAACAAAACAGAGAAACTGGAAAAAGTTATTTGGGGAAGAAAATGGTTGAGAACAAATGGCAATATGACATTGAAAGACTACCAAAAGTAATGAAAGGAAGATGTGATTGTAAATTAAGTAAAATCAATAGCAAAATTAACTGCAGCTTATTAACAGAGGAAGACCGCGAGACAGTATTTAGAAGATTTTGGAAGTTAACATGGAAGGAGAAGAAAATTTTTGTAAAAAGTACTTTAGAAGTTAAACCAACCATAAGGAAGAGAGGCGTAAAAGAAAACTCCAGAAGACATTTAACTACAGAATTTTACTTCAAAACAGAAAGAGATAGAATACGTGTTTGCAAGAGAATGTTCTTAAATACCTTGGCAGTAGGAGAATGGGTTATTAAAAATTGGGCAAAACCAGATTTTGTACCAGACGTTGAACCAACAAATTACAGAAAATTTGATCGCTTTGAAAATCAAAAAGTATTATTGAGTAAGTTTTTTGACCTTTGATCTTTCTAAATTATAATCTCGCTATTTCCGCGCAAATTCTTCCAAACTATACAAAAGCAACTTTTGTACTGACATGACCGTAAAATATAATATTTTACATTATATACCGTTGATTGAAGGAATTGGGAAGATATGCGAACAAAAACGTGATATAAAAATTAAGGCTGGGAATCAAAATCGAATATAATCAACTAATCGAGTATTCAAATATTCGAATATGAATATTTTCTCAACGTCACTATTCAAATTATTCGAATATTCAAATTATTCGAATATTCAAATTATTCGAACGACTATTCGAATATTCGAGTAATTTGAATGATTCAAATACAAAAATGTTAAAAATTCCCAGCCTTACTCTATACGGGGGTGGTTTTGGGGGTTCAACCCCCCCCCCATGGGAGAGCAAGAGGTTAAAAAAAGGGTCTAAAAATTATTTTGTGCAAAAAATGGAATATAATCAACTAATCGAGTATTCAAATATGAATATTTTCTCAACTGCACTATTCAAATTATTCGAATATTCAAATTATTCGAATATTCGAATAATTTTAATATTCAAATAATCATTCGAATATTCGAATAATTTGAATATTCAAATAATCATATTCGAATAATTTGAATATTCTTGTGATTTCTTGAACGAATATTCGAATACAAAAATGTTAAAAATTCCCAGCCTTAATAAAAATAGGTCGACGTGTAGGTGGCGTTAGTTTATACCATGGGTCGAGATTTTCAGTATATTAGGAGTTGTCGTAGTGTGAGGTTGCATGCTCTGATACGCCGGTACCATGTCAACAGTAAATCATACGTGTGTTTATATAAATTGTAAAAATACTTTAAAGAATAGTCGTGGCCGTGATATATCGTATTTCAAATTTCCTGTTAAAGACCTAAAGAGATGTGAAGAGTGGAAAAGAAATTGTGGCAATATTGTTATTGCAGAAGCAGATAATGAAACTTTGAGCCATAAATTAGTTTGTGAACAGCATTTTTCAACTAATGACATAATGCATAATAGTGTCAGAAAACTTTTAAGGAAAAGTGCAATTCCAAATAATTATTTAGTTCCAATAGAAGGTACTTATTTTTTAGCCATATTAACCGTGAAAACGGTACTTTTTGCCAGTTTTTTTGATCAAAAAACTATCGATTAATCGATATTGCAAAAATATAATATCGTTCTTCAAATTAATCCTATAATTTATTACATTGCCTATCTTCATATTCCTTCAATCAGCGTTTAAACATATACAAAATAAAGATTTTTGACCATATTTTTACCACCGAGTAAAACTTAACTAGACGTTAAAATATTAGATTTTAACTGTAAGTAAAGAACAACATACAAGAAAATTTTTTAAATTTAATTTATTTCTTAAAAAACTAGATATATTAATAAACGAAAAAATTTCATTACTAAAAATTTATTTAAAAACACTAAGAAAACATTTTCTAACCTTTTTGTGACAAGATACAAACAGAGAATATTAGAAAAAATGAGAAAACTGAAACTACGGGGGGAGGGGGGTTCAAAAACAACGTGGTGTTTTTTATAAAAGTTGAAAAATATAGTAAAATTAATGAAGATATGGCGAAGTAAGTTACTGATAGTTTTTGGTATCTTATGTAAAATTTGCTGCACTGGAGATACGGAGTTTGCAGATTAGGCCGACGATATGGAATAAAGCTTTAGAGATTCCTTTAACTAAATTGTATTTATAAAATGTAATTACGGACTTCTGAGAGAGCATTATCTAACTCGTCGTTTCTCAACCCCGTTTCTAAAAATTAGTGTCGTGTTCGAATATTTTTTTGTTATAGTAGGTACAGGTAGGTAACCCTCGACTTACATAGCAGTTAACAATGAACAAGGCTAACGACATGAGATTGCAATAGCTACAGTCGGTACAAGTTCATAAATTTCATTCAAAATGGTTAGGTTACATCGGGTCGCATTAGTACATGCAGGAGTTCTTGTTTTTCTGGTTTTTTCAAGTTATTTACAATTCGTAAAATATGTAATAAAAGTTAATTTTAGATATTTTCCAGGTAAGGCTTTTTCAAGTTAATTCTCTAGTCTAATCCTTAAACTTGCAGGATAACCCTGGAAAGGAAAAAACAAACTGGTAAGCTTACGATATCATTTGAAGATAAAATAAAGTTACTGGACCTAATAAAGGGAGGGAGAAGGATATCACTGTTGTAAAGTCAAAGAATATGAATTTCGCTTAAATAAAAAAAAAAAAAATGAGAAAAAATAAGAAGGTATGCTGCGATAGGATCTTCTGGTGACAAAGGAAGCCTTTGTTCAGCGGATGAAAACAATAAAAACTGATGAAACACTTGAAATATGGATCGAAGATTGCATAGGTACATAAAAAGTACCTTTGGATGGATACACCATTAGACAAAAAGTAATTAACATAATACATTATGCAACCATTTAGACCACGAATCGAACAAGCAAGATCAAGCTTTATAAAACTGAAAAATTTACTATGTGATGGGAGTCTCAACTTTAATATAATATACGATTTTGTGAAATGTTATGTGCACTCGGTTCTTCTGTACGGGATGGAAGCATGGACGCTGAAAATAAATACCATGAACGGACTGAAGGCCTTTGAAATGTGGACCCTCAGAAGAATGATGCGGATATCGTGGGTGGACCGTGTGACCAATGAAGAGGTACTGCGGCGAGTTGGGATTGGGAGAGAGATAGAGCTGCTGGCCATAGTTAAAAAACGAAAGACTGCATACTTGGGACACCTCCTCCGACATGAGAAATACGTCTTGTTAAAACTAATAATGGAAGGCAAAATAGAAGGCCGAAGAGGACCAGGAAGAAGACAATGTTCTTGGCTCAAAAACCTCAGAGACTGGACGGGACTCCGTTCGCACGAATTACTTAGAACAGCACAAAACCGAGACGAATTTGCCAGAATTGTTGCCAACCTTCATAAATGGAGACGGCACCTGAAGAAGAAGAAGACGAGCGTCACGAGCAGCGTGCTAAAACACATAATGCAAATGCTTAGCTTAAGTGTATTTTATTGCAGCTTTAAGTTGAATGCAATAATTGGTTCTATGTTAATTTTTTTTTATATCATAAACAAGAACAAGAGAAATTAACAAAACAGTCAGCTGTCGATAAGAAAAAATAAAAATTAGATTGGTCATAATTAATTAAATTTTCTCTTGTACGAAATTTGTGTACTTTTTAGTGAATTTTTTCCCTATTGATTCGTTTTACTCGTCTTTAATTAGACAAAATTAAATTATATCGTTAAATTAATAATTTATTATAAACTCCTTTTGCAATAATTTCGTCTCGATCCTTGGCTATGAGGCGCCGTTTCGGACTTAATTACATTACAAATATATGAATCAGTTATTACTGAAACAACCTAAGTCACTTTTTGGCCAAATTGAGTTAACACATGGAAAACATATTTTCGACAGTTCCGCATCGTTTGGTGCTAAAAGAACTTAAGAAAGTATATCCTTTAGGACAGAAAACGATATTTGAAATTTTCGGTTTAGCAAGTTGCTTACCTAACAATGAAACGTTTTTTACGTTTCCTGAACATCTATAAAAAGTGACTTAGGTTGTTTCAGCAATAACTGATTCATATGTGTTTTTTTAGCATTATATAATTTAATTTCTAGCAAATATATCGAAATTAACACACATATATTTCAATATTTGGTATATACAGGGTGTTGAATGAGTTAGCCGAACATAGGATATTAACATGTAAAAACTTATTTATGCAAATTCCTGCTTCCCTAATTATTTTAGAGAAAAATTGAAAGACACAAAAATAATGCAGAAATATAAACTACAAATGATAGGAGCATTAGATTTTATCTAGCTTTTACTTAAAAGGTCAAAAAATGCTTTTGAAATTGTTAAAATTTTCATTTATCAGACTGGCCATGGAAGTTTCTAAGGTAATTATTTAAGTAATAAAAATCAATTGCACGTTGTTTACAGTTTTGCACTTTATTAAATTTTACTTTCATAAAATGGCAGCAAAGTACACAATTAGTGAAAAAAATCAATTTTTAAAAGAAGTATAATAAAAATTAAATTGAATTTATTTCATGGCCAGTCTGATAAATAAAAATTTTAACAATTTCAAAAGCAGTTTTTGACCTTTTAAGTAAAAGTTAGATAAAATCTAATGCTCTTATCATTTGTAGTTTATATTTCTGCATTATTTTTGTGTCTTTCAATTTTTCTCTGAAATAATTAGGGAAGCAGGAATTTGCATAAATAAGTTTTTACATGTTAATATCCTATGTTCGGCTAACTCATTCAACACCCGGTATACAGAAAATTATTTATATAACACGTTTGATAAAGAAATATATATTTGACGGAAAATAAATATATATTTGTGACAATTACCATATTTATATAAAGTAGGGTTTCATAATTTGCCGCTAGGTGGCTTAGAAATCTGGCAACTTCCTTCAACTGTCGTTCGTAGTTTTAAAATTTGTGAAATTAAAGTGGCTATCCTTTTAATTTTAAAATGTCTGGAATATCGATGGAAGCTTTTTTGCTGAATTAGAAGAGCAAATTACATTTTTGAGAAATATTGGATTGAATTGGGAGCGAATATCTAAAACTTTAGGTATTTCTACAAGAACACTTTATAGACATCGTCGAGAATTAAACCATTACACAGCAACTGCAATACACAGTTTCGCGCTTAGAATATATATAGCTAAGGAAGGACTACTTGTATAATTCCATATGCATAAAAAGCGAGACAAAAATCGTGGGTAGAAGCTCCGCCTAGGACACTAACTTCTAACTCAGTGACTCATAATTATTATATTTTAAATTGTTATAATGATTTGTTGTAGTGTTTGTGGGACTTCTAAGACCAAGAAAAATGTTAAAAATGGTATAACTTGGCATACATAAGTACTTAGAGATATGTAAATAATTTTATAACAAAAATATAAATTTGTGAGGTTATTACCACAATGTGCTTAAATCATAGGCGTACAGTGATTCTATATATTTACATTAAATATCGTTTTTATAATTTAGATTTCCAAAAAAATGAGATGAGAAAGATTATTTTTGGTTAAAAGAAATGAAAATGCCGTAATATTGGTCTCCAACTCCATCGTCACGCTTGTGTTCAAAACATTTTACTGACGACCTTTGCCAATATTTTTATGCTACGCCACTGACAAAACCGCCATAGGACACTACTTTTACTCGCATTTTGTATTCAAGTAGTCCTTCCTTAGCTATATATTCTAAGGTTTCGCGCTAAACTCTGTTGCGGTGTTGCCAGACTTCTAAGCCACGTAGCGGCAAATTAAGAAACCCTACTTTATATAAATATGGTAATTGTCACAAATATATATTTATTTTCCGTCAAATATATATTTCTTTGTCAAACGTGTTATATAAATAATTTTTTGTATTATATACCAAATATAGAAATATATTTTTGTTAATTTCGATATATTTGCTAGAAATTAAATTATATATGCTAAAAAAACACATATATTTGTATGTAATTAAGTCCGAAACGGCGCCTCATACTTGGCATCCAAATTTTATTGATTAATTAAACTAAATTTGAGAAAACGAGGATGAAAGTAGGTATAATTTCTTAATTTTTTCTTATACTTACGAAGTTATTAATATAAATAAAGCCTAAGTTTGTTTGTAATTATTGTGTAAATAATAAATAAATAAATATTTTTATTTCCCTATTTATTCGTTTTACTGGTCCTTAAATAGACAAAATTAAATTATATTAATTTAATATAGCAGACTCTCATGCATAATATAATAAAATACTTGGATCAAAATTTTAACTTGTTTTCTTCGAGTGAAGCAAATATCTTCTATTGTGTTTTCAAAGTTATGTAGGTAACAAATAAAATAATGTAATAAGAGTTCAAATAGTCTTAATTTGATGAAAGTATGTAAATTTCTTAACTTTTTATTATAACTACAATTTAAATATTTTTTACTTAAATTGTTCATTTATTACGTAACTAACTACATAATCTACTACCACATTGCTTCAAGTGAAACAGACCTATCGCTCGTCGGATATCCTTGTCTAACACAGCCGGCGACGTTCGAGGTCAATAACGTAGGCACCCGTCAATCCACCTAACCTATTATACATGCGTGGTTCGTATTAGTGTTAATTTCTAGCAATGGCTAGAAGGTACTGTTTTGCGCCTAATTGTAATAGTGGATACACAAGTAATAGAGGCAATGTGTCATTGTTTAAAGTGCCCAAAAACAAATTGAAAGAGTGGAGTGCTGCGATTCCGCGAGCAGACAAAAAATTGACTATTAACGACGTTTTGTGCGAGAAACACTTTTTTAAAGATGATGTGATACGTGAAGTAGTCACAGAAACTTATTCGGTAAGTTGTACATTATACAATTTCTAACTAAATTTTGCATTATCAAAATACAAATAAATACCTATAATTTATTTTTGAATATAAGAAAAAAAAAAAAAGAAGAATATAAGATTTGAATATAATGATTTTTTTGGCATGGTAAACCATTGTAAACTGTATACTGTATTTGTTATTTGTTTTAGTATCCATTAAAATTTCCACGTTTAAGTGAAAATGCAAAACCTTCACTTTGGCCTAATTGTCCTAATCATTTATCTAAAAAATTAGTAAAAAAAAGAAATATTATTAAACGACATGAATATGTTCCACCAGCAAAACGTAAAAGAATGCACAATGAACAAGGTAATCTTCTAATGTATTTTCAAAGTTATGTAGGTAACAAATAAAATAATGTAATAAGAGTTCAACTAGTCTTAATTTGATGAAAGTATGTAAATTTCTTAACTTAATCTACTACCACAATGTTTCAAACACGTTCAAACATATCGCTCTTCGGATATCCTTGTCTAACACAGCCGACGACATTCGAGGGCCATAACGTAGGTACCCGTCAGTCCACCTAACCTATTATACATCCGTGATTTAAGATAGAACAGATAGACAGAACAAAACTTGTCCGATTTCGAATCTTCCCGATTATGATAAACGCTTCAGAGAGCTGGACCATAAAGACGGCAGACCGACGACGGATAGAAGCTTTCAAGATGTTTTGCTGGTGTAGTTTAGTTTATTTATTTATTAATTTACGGAAAAATCCTTATTACAACTAATATCAAACATTAACAGCATTACAACGATTACAACAACATTACAACATTATACAAATTTATATTCTTGAATATTTTCCAACATCCAACGAATACTCTTCGAGTAAACGCGACATCTGACGATAATTCTTCAAATTAGACACGACATCTGACGACAACTCTGTCAATACTACATCAAGGGATAAACCCGCTAAAACCATGAAGGCCAACACCGAATTACAAGTCAGCAGTTTTTACTTTTACTGACTAAACGTCATAGTAGGATGATAGTTTAACGTGTAATCCTAAACACGGCACAGATAAATTTGGGAGTGATCGGGATTCGAACCTATGACCTTTAGATCTATCTCTTTAGATTATTTAGATCTCCCTAACCACTACACCAAATAAAACAATACTAAACGGAGCAAGGTAGAGGACAAGAGACCAAGGGCCTAGAAATGGGAGAGCTATGGAGAGATGCGGTTGAGAACTCTTCATTATCATGAATGCTGCCACGATGCCCGGACACAGGCGTACCGAACAAGAAGATACAACATCAAATTCCAAGGAGAAAGTGCATCAGTCGGTGCAGAAGCTGATCGTCAATACACGGCTAAATTGAAAAATGTTGTAGAAGGTGGTGGTTATATCGTAAAGGCGGATCAGATTTTTAATACGGACAAAACTGGTTTGCACTGGAAAAACTCTGTCTCGTACATATATTTTCAAGAATGAGAAGTCTGTGCTGAACGTCCAGGAAGAAAAATGAAGCGATGATTACCTTATATTCTGTGTAGTAAAAGAAGAAATACAGGTATCCCTCGAGTTACATGGTATTTGAGTTACACGGATTTCTAGTTAACAAACAATTATGTACCTATGTATTATTTATTGTTTATTACTATGTAGTTTACAATAATTACATAATGTTTTCTTTAATAAGGTAAATATATGTCTTCTTAGTCTTAGTGCCATATCATCTTTAGACGTAGGCGATCTTCCTGGCTGAGCCAGGAAGACTTTACTAGGGTAACGTTAATGGGGTTTCCCTTCCCCATGGTCCACAGATCGATTTTGGACTTTTTAGATCACAGCACATATCCGACTCAATCAGGATTAGAACCGCGGTTTCCCGCTCTGTAGTCTATCCGTGTTTGATTTACGCCAGACTGCTGGTCTTGTCTGGTCTGGTACAATATATGTACGTGCTGCTATTATGATTGTTACTTAATAATATATAACTTGGCTAACTACGTGCGATTGTGATTTTTGCACTTCGAACGAAACGAAAAGATTTGTTATAAAATATTGAGTCGTTTCATTGAGAATACCACAAATTTTTGTACGCCTCCAAACTAGGTTTGTTTATGAAATTGTTTAAACAATGACCCAATTGTCACTTTTGTTTCAGACCACATTCGATTTCCAACCCTTATTCTAAACACAGATGCCTTTATTTTGACCTGAAAGTGTCGAGCTTCCTATCCAGGAACTATTTAAATCTTAAATCAAAAATACAAATAATTCGTTTGGGGTTATTATTATCAGTTTTTATTTTAAAATTTTCTTTATAAAACCACAATCTTAGCAAGATCAATAATTCAATGAAGTAGAGTCTTGCCTTGCTTCGGTAGAAAACAAGCAAGAGCCAATCAAGATGAACGATGTTTGAAGCATAAAAAAGTAGAAAAGAAAATACTTTAATCTAATTGGCGCTTGCCAGCTTTCTACCGAAACAAGGCAAGACCCTACTTCATTATGAACGCCGCTTTAGTGCGATACCTGTATTGTGTTCCGTGTAACAGCAAACCGTGCAACTTGATTTAGAAATTCATTCAAACTAGAAGGTTTCGTTCCAAGTGTAAAAATTATGAAGTTTTAATAAAAAAAAAATGTTTTGAATTCAACAAAGTTTTGGTAATTTTAAAAACATTTGTTAAAAATTAATATATTATAAAGGTTGGAACAGAGAAAATGGGTCACCTAATTGGTTTAAACTTTAAACGGTATTTTATGATTACCGGCCGAGTTACTTGTACGATCCCGGTCCAGCGCCTGTGTTTCCGTCTGCCGATGCCGCTGGTAGCCGAGTCTCGAAGTTTACTCCTATGAGTGTAAAAGTTACGAAATGAGCGCTTTATTGTAATAATTACAAGCTTTTCTTTATTATAATTAATTATTAAATATTAGGATTTTGTGTGTAAAAATTATTCTCAAATCAAATTTTTCAATTCGAACTCTCTTTAAATTAAATCCAATGTTAGGCAGTTGATCTCAATTTACATGTAATTCGCCACTCTATAAATCGAATTTCATTTTAATGAATGTGACTCAGCGTTTGGATGTAGGTTGTAAGCATTTCTTTAACGTGACACCCACAGTATATTATCTGATAGTGATACGCCAAGATGCTGGCACATCAGAACTTTATAAAATAATAATAAGAACTGCATGTAAATGAAAAAAAAAACACTGTAATTTCGATTACCAGCTGTTTATTTTTTCATTTCTGTTTATGTTCCTCTATGAGTTACATGTTAAGGATTTACGCGTTACATAATGTCGAAAAAAACATATAAGGCACTAAATTTGGCGAAGAAAATAGAGTTAATAACCGATATCAACAAGGGCGCAAAGAAAAGCGACGTGTCTTTAAAATATGGAATTCCCCGAAGTACGGTGTCCACTATTTGGAAAAATAAGGACAAGGTTTATCAAGACTTTAAAAATGCGGAGTGTAGTGAAAAAGTGAAAAGAGTTCGTCGTTGTACCTACGACGATATTGACAAGGCAGTGTTTGAATGGTTTAGTTCTATTAGAGCACAAAATTTACCAATAACTGGTCCTCTGATTCAAGAAAAGGCTATATTTTATGCAAAGGCACTGGGTCATAATGATTTTAGTGCAAGTGAAGGTTGGCTGGGTAAATTTAAAATGAGACACAAAATTGTTGGTCAATTGCTCAGTGGCGAATCCGCATCTGTTAGCAGTATACAAAGTGAAGGTATACGTGTTTTTTTTTTTTATATTTTATAAACATTTTTTATTATTTTTTCCTAATTTGATTCTTACTCTCTAACTCGAACTCCCCCTAATTCGAACAAATTTTAATACATTATGAGAGTTTTGACTGTATAATGAAGATTTTTGTAAAATTAAAATACTTCAACAAATATGGAAGTTCTGAATAAAATAGACCATTATTTCATTTAAGAAAATCTCAGTGCGCATGCCTGATGATTTTCGAACCAAGGCTTGAATTTGTGTTCTAGTATCTAGTGGTCTAGTTCTAGTGTCCCACACAAGCGCTGTAGTTTGCGTGAAATGGTCTATTATTCACATTGAGTGCAACATCGGCTTCATAAACTTCATGTTATTTTACTCGTACAAACATCGTTGTTTATATTTTTACAGTCTTACCTATAAACTGTGTATAGCGAGTGTTTTACTATACACTCGCTATACACAGTTTAAACAATTAAAAATGATAAACGTCATAATTAGAGCCCAGATTATAAGCATTTTTAATTATTTTGAAATTATAAATGCTTATAACCCGGGCTCTATTTATGACGTCTGTCATATTTTATTGTATAAGCTGTGTATAGTAAAACACTCGCTATACAGTGTTTATAAGTAAGACTGTTAATGTTTGTTTTTTAAAACCCGAACTTTCGTTTCACAAAAGTTAAACACCAGCGTCAGTATCGAGATAAATATTAGTTGAGATTATTAGTTAGTAATAAGTGAGTAGATACTACTCATATTATCAATAAAAAATAAATTTGTGTAACATGGAACAAAGGGCAAGAGTTGATCAAAAAAATCGAGGAAAACGAGTAAAAAAACGCAAGTATTATGGCAACCAACACGAAATACTGATTCGTTCTATGCTACAGGAGAATTCTAAACGAGGTAAATAAAAGCATCATGATCGATAAAAGAACTTTAAACGCATTTTTCTCGACTTTACATTTTCGTTTGGTTTCGCAATGATTCCAAGAGAACGGAGGTCTCTGGCGACTTGAAAAAAATTGAGAATACGTAAAACATATATAATTTGGGACTAAACCTCCAAAATCATCGATGAAAATTCGTAATTTTCCAAAATAAATTAAAAGTCTCGATTTTTTTGTCCAGTTACAAAAACATCGCATTTTTATCGTAAAAATCGCGATTTTTTATCTACCAGTTCAATAATTCCGTTTCAATCGTTCTGATTTTAGGTTCAGTCCCAAACTACGTATCTTACGAAAAGAAAGACAACTTGCAGAGCCGGAAAAAATTAAATTTTAAGGACAATAGTATCTAAAAATGAAAAATAAATGTGTTAATATACCGCAGACTGTGCCGCCATTTTATAAGCTTCTATGGGCTCCATAGCACAATTTTTTTCATAATTTATATAATAAATAAACATTGGTTAAAATTACAAATGTGTATCTGGTTTCTTTATAATGTTAAAATTAACCTTCCAGTGATAACGTGCCACGATATAACATCAGCAGGCCCGTAGCCAGGGGGGGGCACGTGCCCCCCCCCCCGAAATGTTGAAATGACAAAGAAAATGGAAGGGGAAAAACCGAAAATTTTACAGTTTACAAAAGGTTTTTTACAAGTGCCCCCCCCCCCGAAATGAAATCCTGGCTACGGGCCTGAACATCAGTGATAACGTCGGTCCTAGAGACCGATTATATACGTTATCACTTATCACTGGAAGCAGGACCGCCGCTAGGGGTACTTCCGCCCGTGTGCAAAGTTTAATTTGGCCGCCCTTGTAGCCGATTTTTTTCGGTTTTTTAATACAATTTCCTAAATTTCTTCTATTTGTTTCCTGCCGTAAAGTAAATGCCCTTTTCTTAACCCCTATTTTTAGGATTTTGGCCGCCTCTAATTTTGGCCGCCCGTGTGTTTTGCACACTGTGAACAATAGGGCGCGGCGCCCCTGACTGGAAGGTTAAGAAAAACGAGAGCGCCGATTTCGCAAATAGCCTTAATCCCTGGTGAGCTCTTGCGAGTAAAAACCGGTACACCCGAGCCTCGCTCGATAAATATTTAAAAAATTAAATGAATTACTTTTGTTTATTAATAAAATATTTAAAATTGGTTTATTATTAATTCGTGAAATTAAATATGTTTTATTTTTAATAAATTACGAATTAAGGCTGTTCAGTAGGGATTAAAAAATTAATAATATGCTGATTTTCTAGTAATATTCTTATAAAATAATGTATTTTAAGTGACCTTAAAAAAAAAGCTGTAAAAAAATTAGTTTAGCCACAAATTCCAATTGAAGTGTGAATTTAACTTGTACTCTCAAGCACAATCTAGAAAAGATACAAAAATGCGACTTTCGCTAAGCTCAAGAATTCTTGTTTTACTTTGTCCGTATATAATTTTTATTTTGATGAATATCATCATATTCTTGTAAAAAAATGTTTAATTCGAGTAAAAACGTGCTATTTTGAGTAAGTATAAGATTACATATTAATTAAGCTTGCCATTGCATAAAATCATTGAAATTTATATCAACACATAGATTGAACTTTCAACTTAAATATCTACAAAAATTTTATGAAAAATATTTTTTAATAAAAACAGGAAACTACAAGAAGTTTAATAATGTCTTGACATCTTTTATTTCGACTTTTCCTATCTTTGTTTAAGTTCCCCCACCTTATTAAACTACACGTTGAATGCTGTGAAAATAGGAGAACAAGACAGTGGTTAGTATCAAGTGTTTTTCATAAGTAGGTGGTCGTAATTATTTTCTATAAAATTATACTCGTAGCACTATTATAGTGACTATTACTATTTCAAAATGCCAAAGTCCAGACGTTATTTATCGTGGCCTACGCCAAAAAGAAATACGCGTTCCAAGGCAATAAAAAAATATTATCAACTTAAACGGTATAAAATTAAAGCTGCCACGGTTGAATTTGATTATAAATAGTAAATTTCCTATTAGAGCCAGCGTGATTGGTGCCATGGAATCTTATGTAGATCACATGCAACCCATGAATAATATTCCACCTGAAAGTTCAATTCCAGATAACAGCGAAATTATAACTGTCACTAGAAAGGAAATACCGCTCGAAAGTGTTAGTTTAGTGGAAGATAGATACTCAACCGAAATGAAAGGTAAATCTACCGATTTTTCATCAAATTTTACATGACTTCTTTTTAGTTGTAATTGATTAATATTCCCTCAACACATTGGATTTTTCTAGTGCAATTTTGCTAATAAGTATTTTATTTATACTATATACAATAGTATTTTGGGCATAACATGGATAAGACCTAGCTAATCAACAACTATGCGATTATTGAGTCATCTTAAAAAAATTGACACCGCACTGTGTTTTTCTAAACCTATATAATGTCTAAATCTAAAATTGGGAAACTTTCCCCAACAAATCTGTAATAAATTAATATCGTAGCTGTTTTGAAGAACGGGCGAATAAGCCATTTTACAAAAATGCGATTTACATATGTAGAGTAGCATCGACAGAAGTGAGCCACCGTGCGAAGTGGGCCACCCGCTATTTTTGTTGACGCAAGTGACATATCTTCCAACCGAATTTTTTGTTTTCGTTTTTCGATAAGACCTCACTTTTCAGTAGGTATTGAAGCGTGAAGACGTACATTTGTGTTCTCCAGCAATTAATGTAAAAAATATTTACGTTTTTCTTTTTTCTCATTGTGAAAGTTATCGTGATTTGCATAAGTTCTTCATCGAATTCAATCGGGCAAAAAGCCCTTATTATAGTATTAGACCTAACCTTCAAAAATTTCAATAGAATTTAGCATATTCTCGCGTGGTGTTCTCGCCATGTTATTTTGAGTTAAATTTTGATTGTGGATACAAGTGAGCCATTTTTTGCGGACAGAAGTGAGCCACCAGTCTTACCTATATAAACACTGTATAGCGAGTGTTTTACTATAGTAAAACACTCGTTAACTAATAACTTTAATAAATAACTTTATTTTTACTATAGTAAAACACTCGCTATACGTAAGTATACAGGGCCGTCTCATCCAAGGGTGCAAAGTGTGCGTAGCACACGGGCGCAGAAACACTTGGGGCGCCGGCCAGATGTAGACGTTCATAAAAACCAACCTTAAGATTTTTTTATTCGTGCTTTCTTTTTAAGGCATCAGCTATCTTTATTTTTCAAAAAAAAACTAACAACAAAGGTCCAATGAAAAAGTCATAATATGCTGTGCAATGTAATGCTTGGACAAAAAACCATATCGGTTTATCACTTGAAATTACACATGTTGCTGAAATCGCTGCCATTTCTATTCAAAATAGCGTGAATTCCCGTAACATTGCAAGTGGTTTTCAACGAACAGGAATATTTCCGTTCAATCCAGAAATATTTGCAGAAGAGGATTTTGTGGCTGCAGAAGGCGGCAATGAAGTTACCCTTGAAGATATTGACCGTATGGTTTTTGATGAAGAGCCAGCTGCGCATAAAGAGGTCAGCTCTGTTGGATCTTCGGCTGTTGCATCCACGTCTCAGTCAATACTGGGTGAAGTCAGTCCACTTCGTCGTGTTACACCGAAGAAAAAATCGAACCGTGGACGAAAAGCAATGCAAAGCGCCATCATAACATCGCCCGGAAATAGGAAAGTAGCAGAAGAGGCAGCTGCAAAACGACGCAAATCAAACACCCCTTCTCCGAAAAAACTTCCTGCAAAGAAGGTGAAACGTTCGGAATCTTCGTCATCCTCAAACGAAAATCGTGACGTTTGTTTGATTTGCACTAAATTGATGCCACACAAAATGACAAAGAACAATTCAATCGAATGCAACACATGCGAGCGTCCGTTTCACCTGAAGTGTGTCGACATGGGAAATAGAAGCTATTTTACGTGCCAAAATTGTGACTCTGATCTAGATTGAACCGACAAGGAATAATAAATTGTTTTGGCCTTTTCTTCAAATTTTTTTCACTTTTTTGTGTATTTTTGAGGCAATAAATAAGCAATATAACAAATGAAAATTGGTTTTTATAATACGATTTATTTGAAAAATTAATTATTTAACATAATAAATCTTAGTGCTTAATCCTTTTAATTATTTTAGCTGAAAAACTTTGGTGGCTCACTTCTGTCTGCAAAATTGTGAAATCACAAATTTCTCTTTTTTTACTTAACGATGTAAAACAATAAGTTAAAATTAAAAATTTTAAAATATGTGTGTGCCGAAAGTTACATAAGGCCTCTCTCTACAAATATACGCAATTACTGTTCAAAAATATTAATTTTTGAATATTCTATAGCCTGAAACCAAAATGGTGCTCACTTCTGTCCATGCTACTCTATTTCTTTCAATATTTCTTTTTACACAATTAATGACAAGCATTATTTTTATGTTGTATTGTAAGTACCTAATACCCTAGGCTTCAATTACTTAACAAATTTTAAATCGTTAATAGATAACTCAAACAATAGTCATAATGTCTTGCTTCTAAAATTTTTCATTTGGTTAATTCGCGCTTTGTACAAAACAACGACGATTATACAATAAAGTTATACCACGTGCAAAATTGTATTTTTTCTGGAATGAAGGTCAAGAACTTGTATAAGTACATTACGTAATATTAAATTACATTATCGCTTCAGCCATTTGAGGGGAATATAACATTTAAACAACTAGATCGTAGCGCCCCCATAGCGGAAAAGTTTTGCGTAATCGTCTACCGAAAAGTTATATTTGAGCTTTCGGTCTTGCATTAAGACAATTATTTGTAATTTTCTTGAAAGCTCAAATATAACTTCTAATATTATTCCTTAATTCGTAATTTATTAAAAATAAAACATATTTTCTTGATAAAGTTGGTGCTTTTTTATGCCATCTTATCCAGACTCGACTAATAATAATCATTAATCATCACTACTGTTAAACAAAAATGTTGTTTGTTTAGTAGGATTACTATTTAATATGCAACATGCAGAATATAATTTTTGATTTTGTTTTCAGGAAGTACCATTAAATGCAAGCGCTTAGGAGAATCCTCTAAAAAAGCAAGTTCAAGTAGACAAAGAAGTGATGAAGAAGACAGTTCATTTCAATCCCATTTGGCGCAAACGGCTTTATTCGATTCCAAAAGTCGGAATGACGAACGAGATAGTTTTTTACCTGACGAAATGTCCAAAAGTAGTATGGAAGTATTGTCTCCGAGACCTGATCCACTTGAGATCAAATTTAACCAGCCTTCAACAGCTGATTATTTTGTACCTTCAAATTCTGCTGACACTGAAGATGAAACATCTTTGGTCGGTAATCAATCACAACCATTTGTCGTGGTAAACGATGCATATACAAAATTTTTTCTGTGTATGGCGGATACAGTTAGAGATTTACCTCCCGATTTGCAAATTATAGCAAAAAGGAATGTTTTGCACGAAGTTACAGAATGTGAATTAACTGCACTTAATCGACTAAATGTCCCAAAGCCTTGAAGCTGTGAGTTTGTTTATTTTTCTAAGGTTATAATGACTTATAAGTTCAGTATTTTTTTATCTAATAAGTTATGTTTATTAAAATAAATGAAATAAAATTTGGTGAGTCCTTTTTTCGAGTTTTAAAAAAGCATCATGGGAAGAGGGTTTTGGGAAAAAGTTTAAAGAAGCAGAAATTCTATCTCACGATGCACCTGCATCAAAGTGGCCCACCCTCCCCTACACATACGACTTAAGAAATAGTAGCTGGAAATATGTTATAGAAAAAGATTTAGTTAAGAATCTTTGGGGCATTACCCAGTGGTGTAGCTAGGGTAATTTGCGCCCGGGGACAAGACACAAAATCTGCGCCCCTTCTCGTATCGAGAGTCTGGAGACTCACTGGGGCCGGAGTTTATTTAACTCATTTTTTCATTTTGGCGCCCCCTAAGCTGTGGCGCCCAGGGACTATGTACCCCCTTAGCTACGCCTCTGGGTATTACCAATAAACTTGCATCAGGGAAATTCAGGAAAAATGAAAATCCTGACATAGTTTAAGAGACCCTGAAAGTTTTCTGGATGATGATATTGAAAATCTTGGTGGGAGGAAAAACATGAAAGATATTAGGCCGAAACTCAAGCTAAGAGGGCTCCTGGGTTTCATAACATACAAGGATCGTTTTTTGAAAATATCTACTAATGTATCGATACTAAGCTTCCGAATAACTTAGAATGGCTCATTTTCCGAAATAGGGGTCCTCGAAATCCTCTTAAAAGATCCAAAAGGGAATAAATATTTGGTCTGTCAAAAACTATAGACGTATTACATTACTTCCTGTAATTGGGAAAAATGTTGAGAACATCCGTGGTTGAGAAAATTATGAAAGTAGATTATAGAAGGTTTTACTTATTAAAAGTTACTTATCAAATAGAATAAGTCTCTCTCCTATCTGCTATTAGTTAAGATTTGTCCTCAAGGTTCAGTTCTTGGACCCATCCTATGCGATGCTCTATTTCATTGGGCTATTATTTGGAAGATTCAGAAATTGATGAACCCAGGAGTAATAAAATGCTGATGAAGTTGACATTCCAAAAATGGTCTTTACCTCTTCAGAAAATGAATTCGTTCACAAATTTCAAAGATGAGCCGTAAACAATCTAAATAATTGATGAGTTGCATGAAATTGGATCTATCGGAAACGAAGACCAAGATTATGTGTCTAGCTAATTGTGTAATGTTAACTATTATGAAGGTGAGCTGATAAGTAGAGAAAACTCATTATATTTTTACCTTTTTTAATTCATTTCCCAAAGTCTCCCAGCTTTTTTAAGCCATCTAAAATAGACCTCTGTTTCGGCGATGACATCATCATTTGACATGAACCCCTTTCCACCAAATCATTTTTCCTTGTTTGAGGACAAAAAAATCACAGTAAAATTTAATAAATCAGCATGATATTTCCCCGTGGTTGTTCTTTCCTTTTCCAAATAGTCAATAAAAATAATGCCTCTCGAATCACTAACAAGCTCCTCCCTCACCCTTTTTCGGCCGATGAATCTGCTTTCACTTTTTTTGAAGCAGATTCGCCGGATGAAGTCCTACTGGTTTGACAGTTCTTTTATTTTTTGGCATATAATGATGGATTTATGTTTTATCATCAGTAGAATCGGTCACGAAACACCAGGCCCGTAGCCAGGATTTCATTTGGGGGGGGGGGGCACTTGTAAAGAGCCTTTTGTAAAATGTAAAATTTTCGGTTGTTCCACTTCCTTTTTCTTTGTCTTTTCAACATTTGGGGGGAGCACGTGCCTCTAAGTGCCCCCCCCTGACTACGGGCCTGCGAAACACCGCAGAAACTCTTTCGAGTTACGCTTAAACATGTAGTCATGCGATTCGGCTTTTGCTCCATTATTACTATTTCTGTTTCCTAATTTTCTATATAGGATACTTTGTATGTGTTCTATTGAGGTGTATACAATGTCAACAATCTCTCTGATGTTCATTCGACAGTCTGCTAACAAGATTTCATGAATTTTGTTGACCATACCCTCAATAGTCGCCTCAATTGGACTGCGTGTGAGTTCTTCATCAAAAGTGGATTTTCGGCCACGTTTGAATTCGTCAAACCAATGTCTGATCGTAGTCATCGAAGGTGTATGGTCCTTATAAATAGAGTGCAACTTTACTTTGATTTTCGCAATGTTTTCCCATCCAAAAATTAGTTAACTTCGTCAATGAATTCAAGTATCTTCAAATTCTCTTACATGCGTAAGCATGTGAATTTCGTTTGCTACACAGTATCTGGTCTTGTTCAACCTCTTAACAGAAAAGTTGAAGCAAACTAGAATTTAGATACGTTTATGAAAAGGATCTACAATCCAAGAGGGCTATATTGTCCCCATCGCATCGTGACTTAGGGCCGGTTTTACAATTGGAGGTTGCCGATGCTCAGCTGAACCGCACCTATGCAACCAAATCAGTTTTACAAAGTGCAGCTCAACCAGGCTCAACTAAGCTTCGGTTTAACTATAATACACTTTGGCAACACAGCAAAAAGTCAATTGACAGGTTTAAGCTCGAAAATGACGACGGTTCAGTAAAGCTTCAAGTTGAGCTCGGCTCAAGTACTAAGCGCACATTGTAAATCCCATAATTTGTAACATTTGAAGCTCAAGGCAGGTTCAAAGTTGAGCTGAGCTTAAGCTTCTATTGTAAAACCGGCCCTTGGTAACCGAGATATGGATTCATCAAACTGATCGTGGTTCAGCTGGTTCAAGAAATAGCTACACGCCTTCGGCCACTAACTTTTCAAAGTCGTGTGTAAAGTTACAATATTTCTTGAATAAGCGTTGCATAAAATATTCTGGATGAAGTAAGATCATGGCAGACATGAGGAAAATTAATGTAAAATTAATTTTAATAACAATTTAAACAAATGAAATAATTTGTTAGTTTGCAGTCGCCAGATACTTAAGATGTGGTCTTAAGATGCCAGCATAGTTTTTAATACACGGTTTATCCGTTCAGCAGGATTCGCTTGAGAGTGATAATTAGGAGTGAACATTATCTTGCTATCGTATTTACGTACCATATTTTCAAAGTGGTGACTACGAAATTGAACAACGATCGGGGAACGCCAAATAACAAAAATACATCTTCCTCTATGTGCTTTACCACGATTTTCACCGTCGCTGTGCGTAAAGAAGCACAAAGTTGCTGCGAGCAACTCGGATATAGCTGAATCTTTTAATCGAACGAGGAAGAGGACCAACGATATCGTTGCAAATAAAATAAATGTGCAAAACGATATTGCAATGCCATTTAACGGAAAATTATCAAAGCATTGGAATGGATCTTTAAATTATTGGAAACCAAAATTCAAAAGTTAAGAACTTTTAAGATGCCAATTTTGAACTGTCACACCGTATTTGTGATAAAACTATTAATCGAACAGGTAAATTGCGATTTTTTCTCTAAATTAGCGTTTCTTTATTGTGTCACTTTCATAAATACAGTGCAACCTCGATAATCCGGACTAATTAAAACCGCGGTCATCCGGATTAATAAATAATTCGGATTACTGAAGCGACAGTTTTTTTATTGAAAAGAGAAACATTTAATACAAAACAACTAGATAATAGTAATACATAAACAAAAATTATTTAAAACAGAAGCATACTAACTTATTAAATTTTATATCATTATGTAAAGTAATTTGTAATTTTTGTTTGCTTGATCTTTTTCTGGTTCATTATAAAAGCCTTTTCTTTTAATCTTTGAAGTACAAGAACATCATGTAGAGGGATATTAATTTCTTCTGCCCATTGTATGCGCACACATTGAAACTTTTAACTGCCTCGTCATTCTTAATCTTAACAGTGTGGTTTATATCACGATACACTTACACACGGTATGCTGGTTATTTTTTCAAATACGTTTTCTACTGCGCAATACGTCACGTGCGAACCATATCGCAATTCGCAACCATGTCATATCGTGGTCACGCTCGTATTCAACAGTTTTGCCTTGTGGTTCTGTTGTACCTCGTGTTTTGATTATTATCAGTGTATATTATTATTAATCGTTTGTGAAATTTCAATAATGCCGGGTTGTGCAGTTGCTAAATGTGGTAATTGTAATAAAAAGACAAAAGGTACAGAAATCAAATACTTTCGATTTCCGAGAATTGAAGACATTTCTAAAAAATGGATTGTTGCATGTCGTCGTGAGGATAAAATTAACTTAAAGAATGGTATGTTAAATTAATATTATGTAGTATTTAAACATTTACCTTGCTGTTTAATTTTTTTAGCATGCATTTGTTCTGAACATTTTGAAGCCAGCTGTTTTGAAGTACCTCTAAGGGAGCGTCTTCTCAATTATACTTTTAAAAACAGTCGACATTTAAAACCTGATGCGTTACCTACTTTAAAACTACCAGGTAATAATAAAATACAAAATAAAAGGAAAACGGAGCAAAGATCAGATCGTTTAGAAAAAAAAATGCGCAGAGATATAGTTAATGATTTGTTAAATGAAAATGCTTCGGGATCTACTTTGTCTGAAGATACCGTGCCAGAAGCTGTTTTTGATGATTTGAATCACGATAATAACGATACGGCAGTAAACAATAATGAAACAAATAATCGAAATAATCGTGGTTTATATTATTTAACTCTAGACCAGGACTTCCCAACCGGTGGGGCGTGCCCCCCCCCCCGGGAGGGGGTAGCAAGATCTTAGGGGGGGGGCATGAAGTGTTCGGATATTTTAATCTAATTACTAATCATTGTTTATTTAAAACACTTACACACAGATTTAGTCGCGTCACCTAGTTCCAATCGGCCGAACTAACTCTACTACGCTTTACCACTATTCTAGGTCTAGAGTCTAGACCTTCATTGTCACTATCATGATGTTCGTCTGTAGCATCTATGTCTTATAGCTCGGAAATAATGCACTAAAGATTCAATTAATTCATGTGTGCGGCATATTTTTTTGCCCGTGTATCAAAATAATGATAAAAAACCTGTATTGAAACGTTAGTGCATATATTTCCTAGCTCTACATAATATTACAAACACAGATTCGGATTACCGAGTACTATCAAATCCGGATTATAAAGTACACATAATGCAATTGAAATGCTTGGCCGGATTACTGCAGAATCCGGTATAATGAAGGTTCGGATTATCGAGGTCGCACTGTATAATATGTTTTAATAAAATTAACATTACTCTTATGTAAATTTTATTAAAGTTTTTACAGAGACTTTTTTAAGTCACTGTAGCTCAGAAACGGTGCTACGAAATTGTAAAATGCATATAAACAAAAATAAAGAGAATGAAATCTGCATCAAAAAATGACAAACAAGTATTGCTGTAAAAGCGATTTTTATATGACAAAAATGGTCTTCAAAAGGTATAATTTACATTGCTAACATAGGAGTGTATTAATAATTTCTGGAGTAACTGTAGGTAGAGCAGGCATTGCTAGGTGCCATTATTTCTCTGTAAAAATTAATTTCTGATGGTCAGGTAATAATGCGATCCGTACCATATTTCGAGAGTGACTTCTCTAATAGAAAAACGCAAATATTTCAAATTTCTCCTTTTGCAATAAAATCATGAAGTTTATCTACAATTTTGTGACTTTAGGTTTCAAATAATATCATGGCTAACGAAACGAGGATTCTACTATTTTTCATATTACCTGTAATGAATCTGAGAGTTTTCATAAAATATAAGAACTGTCAGCTGTCACATTAATTATTTACAATAAATAAATACAATTCTGACAGGTTTAAAATGAAATCAAAAACTGAGTAAGCAGGCAGAAACCAATTAGTTTCTGACCAACAGTCGACATGCAATGAAACTCGCAGTTTCATGACAGGTAATATGAAAACTTGTATTACTAATTTGATTGAATTCGTATCATGGAATACTGTGAGTTCGTATTACGGGGGATTCGGGTTATCGGTTAGGAGGTTGCAGTGTATATTACGTATCAAGTCCGGAAAGTCTCGTTTTACTGGAGTAGGCCGAGTGAAACCCGCTAGTCCAGTAAAACGACTCGTCGGGCGTGGTGCGTGCGTATCCGAATCTATCTTTCGAAATTACTACATTTTATTCAAAAATAGAAAGAAATCTGTGCTCATAACCAGGATTTGCTTTATGTTGCAGTAAAATATAACAACTTGAGCAAGCAAACACGTGAACCGGGTCGTTAAAGTAAATTATACTGTTCATGAAAAGTTTAAAGAGTGAAATATGGAAAACACCGATGAAAACGAATTTGAAATTAATCCAAATGGAGTAATTGAAGGCGCCACCGCAACAACCACTTTAGATTTGATACCCAGCAAATCGAAAGAAAGATACGAAGCTGTTTACGAATATTTTGAAAACTGGTGTAAAACACAGAATGTGAAAGTCCTAAATGAAGACGTAATCTTTGAATTTTTTTCTGAAAAGTCAAAAAATTTAAAATCTTCAAGCCTATGGAGCCAATATTCCATGCTCAGATCAACAGTAATGGTGAAAAAAAATATTGATATAAAATTTCCTAAAGTAATCGCATTTTTAAAAAAGCAATCGGTCGGCTACAGAGCAATACAATCAAAAGTGTTCAGAAGATGCGACGTTGATAAATTTTTACTAGAAGCTGACGATGATAACTACCTAATGATGAAGGTAAATTTTCCACCAGAATAACTTTTTAGTTTATATATTTTTGAAAATTATTTTAGGTTGCACTAGTAATTGCTTTAGCTGGCGCTTGTCGTCGTGAAGAATTATGTAAAATCACCGTCGATAATATTGAAGATAAGGATACAATTTTGATCATAAAAATGCCCTCTTCAAATATACGCACTGAAAGAACTTTCATTGTTGTTGGGGAAAATAACATAGCTTTATACAAAAAATATTTGGCTTTAAGGTCAAAACACACTTTGCATAGAAGGTTGTTTGTATTTTATAGAGGTGGGAAATGTACGGTGCAACCAATTGGAGTTCAATCCTTTGGAAAAATTCCCAGCAAAATAGCTTCGTTTCTGAAATTACCAAATCCAGAGCAATACACCGGACATTGCTTCCGCAGAACCTCAGCGTTGGATGATTACGGTGAGTTATTGAAACTATGTTGAGAATTAGATTATACAATAGAACTCCGATATATCGAACTGATAATACTGATAACAAGAAATTCAATTTTCTGTCTAAAAATAATTAAGATTTTTTGCTGCCCCTATAACTTGGCGCTCATGTACGACGTACACAGTGTACTCAATGCCCCTGAATTACAAAAATTAAAACAATTTTCCATAAAACCAGTTGAATCTTGTTAATCCATTCATGCGCGTCACTTATTCTACTCTCACGTTTCCGCGAGCCGATTTCAACTAATATCTAATCAGCTCTAAGTTTCAATACAAAAGCACTGAATATGAAATTTGGAAATGAAATTCTTATTGGTTTGGGAGGTAGAGCGCACACAAAATTTAGTGACACACAGACATTTGTTGATGTTGGGTCTCTTTCAACTCTTGAGACCCCAAGGACTTAAAAAAACAAATTTTTACATATAAATAGCACGTAAGCCGGAAACGGTCTAACACTAAGGCGGAAAGGATTTTGTAACCTCCCATGCGTGAATACCACACTGCGTAAGCTAGCAGCTGGCGTAAGCTGGCAGCTGGCGTAAGCCTAAGCACAACAGAAAGTTATTAAACTTGGTTACTGTAAGATGTACTGTGCATATTAGGTTACACGTGCAATTCAATATTTTTAATGCTTTTTTTGTTTTAAATAAAAATACTTCTACCTTGTACCTAAGTGAGTAAATTAATGTTTCGGACACCTAATACAATTTGCATTAATTTATATGTAGTACTAATTCAATTGTTTAATATGAGAATAATAATCTCAAATTACCATTAGGTAAATGAAGGTCACGAAAACATTAAAATAGTTTGATGAAATCTATTTATAAACAAAAGTACCATGTGATACGTGATTTTAGGGTCAATAACTGAATCGGACAGTGACTCGAATAATAACCCGGACAAGTAATAAAATTGCATGAAGTTCCTTCTGATTTGATTATTTAAACAGAAAACATCTGTGTCAACATATTATTTGTTAAAATATTCCTTAAGGTCCCCGAAAATATAAAAAAAGATAACATCAAGAAATTCTCCATTCTTCTTGCAAGTGAAAACTAATTTAACCCTTGCTTACTGGTACTGCGTATAGAGACCGTGCGCGCCTTAGAAATAAATAACAGGTTGTGCGCGAGTACAAGTAGAGCGCTGCACAACGGCGTGTTTTGCAACTAGCGACAGGAGAGCTTGACGTACAATCAGTTGCGAGTTTGAATTTACGGTACGAAGTGTTTTTATTGGTTTTAACTATGGCAAATAAAAAATTTAGAAAAGGAAATAGAAATTGTTGTGTTGTTGGATGTACAAATACGTATGGTAATACGGAACATATTAATTTTTATAAATTTCCTCCTAACAATTACATAGGAAGAATGCGTCGTCAACAATGGATTGCTGCTGTAAAACGTCAAAAGTAAACATTTTTTAAATTTCGTTCTAAATGTTTAATATTATTAATGTTCATTCATTTACTTATAGCTTAGATGGTACACCGTGGATTCCAACAAAATGTTCACAAATTTGTAGTGAACATTTTGTCGGAGGAAAAAAGACTGAACATCCATATCATCCCGCATACAATCCGACGATATTTGAGCAGCGGGTAAAAAACAAAAATGATTTACGGTTTCAAAGAAGGCAAAAATTACAGAAAAATCAACAGAAAACAAGTAAATAAGCTTTTTTGTGTTTTCAGTTACCTTTACCTTCCAGTAGTCGCCTATTGAGAAGGTAGAGTGATCACAAAGGAAGATGAAAGGGCGTAGACAAAATCCGGCGCAGTAGACATCACGTGACACCCAATTCCACCAATTGACACCAACATAAACACGATTGTACGAGTTTTGGTTTCTACGCATTAGCTCCACCCTCTCATCTTCTTTTGCGACCACTTTACATAAAAGTGGAGGTTGTTCAGCCTTTGTTTTTAAAAATAGCGCAAATAAAAGCACACAGGCGGTCTCACAGACTAAGTGCGACTACTGGAAGGTTAAGGAATACCCAACAAATAAATAGCTATCAAACACCGCTGTTTTTTTTTTAAATAATCGAATACAAGGAAATTAATGTATTTTATTACTTGTTCGGGTTATTATTCGAGTCACTGTACTTTGTATTACTTTACTATACATTCTTGAATACTGCAATTCTTATAACGCAGATTATGTTCTGCTGAAATCACAAAAACAATTATAGTATCAGTTGGAATAGTGACATACAATGTAAAATATTACAATGGGGAGAAGCAGTTTTGATTTGCGTCAGTCGGTGATTTCTCATAATGCCCAAGGTAAATCTTACCGTGAAATTTCCAAATTATTAAATATTGGTAAAAGTACAGTGTATGATATCGTGAAGCGTTTTAAAAATGAAAATCGCATCGATTCTAAACCAACAACTGGTCGTCCAAGTGTATTCAGTGTTACAGAACAAACTTATATTTTACGTAAGATTAAGAAAAACCGTAAAATTAGTGCGCCGCAATTAAAAATTGAAGTGCTAAATAAACTGGGAAAGGATGTGCATCCACAGACTCTTCGTAACCTTCTTAAAAAGCATGGATATCACGGTGGAGTGGCAGGTAAAAAACCATTTTTGTTAGTAAAGCAGTGATATTGAAGTTGATGAATTGAATTTTATTGGGGTTCAGGTCTAATTCAAGGCTGCATTAAGATAAGATTATGTCAGCATAATATTGGGGTCACTTGTGGTCAGTAAGTAGAACAAGATTGATCAATTAAATACGTTTGCGGCAATTAACTAATAAAGGGGCAAATCGTAGGGGGGATATTGATATATTCTTAGTCTCCTACAGAAGATACAGAAATTTGGAATTAAAATATTTTAGTATTTTACAATAGCCCCCCTTAACTCAATTCTTCTTGGTCTGCAAACCAGCTTTCTACAACTTCGTTAGAAGAAAATTAGCCACCTTTCAAACTTCAAAAACTTTTCCGGCAGATTTTTAAAAGCAAAATTTCTTTGGTCTTGAAGACCCAGAGTGCTTCCATTCCATTGACAATTGACTGTTGTTTTGTATCTGGATTGTTAAAATGCACCCAAGTGTTATCTACAGTGACAAGTGGTTTCAGAAAGTTCGGATCTTTTTCAAATCGGGCACATGGCAGAAATGTGTCTTTCGTCATTTTAAATAGAAAATTTTTCTCGTTTGAAGCAAGCAACCCAATTTTTGACAGTGGCATTTGAAGGACAGTCAACATGAAGGTAATTGCGAGCATATTATCCCCTTAAATCTCCATACTCTATAACCCCTTCAAATACAGATATTTAATGATTCTCGCTCGCTATTCCATATTCCATTTTACTGATTTTCTCATTTGCGGCTGACATGCTGTTTTGAAAATTTCTTGCTTGGTAATGCTTTAACTTTTTGACACGAAACTTTGCAATGAAGCTGCTAATAATAATTAATAATTTCTTGCTATGAAAACGCAATTTTGTTGATGCACACTTACTAAATATTCAAAGCTCTTTTTGCTTTGGATGGATAGTTTTTCTCTTATAGGAATATTCTAAAAAAAATAAGTAAACACACTTCCCCCTGACATTCCCTATGCCCCCTATGCGTCGGTTATCGCTTAGCACTGCCCTTGAATTCTGAATTTAAGGTTATGTTTGACAAATCAAACGGTTGCCATTTTGTTGGTGAACATGCGCACTGAAAACCGACTGAAAAATTTGCGTAGTTTTCTAAGGCTGGCTTCTTATCTTCTCGTAACATCAGAGTTTACCATATTTGTTAAGCTGTGCTCTTCTTTTTAAAATAAATTTGTGGTCATTTTTTTTTCCCGGTAGCGGGAATGTTGTTAATCCATTCATGAGCGTCAGTGGTAGACATATAATGGATAAGATCCGTATACACGTACATTATGCTCTCATAGATGTTTTTAACACGTCCACTTCCACAAGCGCCGTGTCCTTGTTTAATGTACTGTGTAGCTGTAGGAAGATAAATTAAAAACTCAATAAATCAGTCATTTTGAAAAAATGTAGTGACAAAATTGTTAATTTTACAACTGTAGTTACAATTTTAATTAATCAAAATTGTTGGGGAAAATTTAATAGTCTTTGACAAAAACTCCGCCAAAAATTCGACATGAAAAGAATCTTTGTAAAATTTTAGAGTGAAAAATGTTCTTAGCAACCAATTGGTTCACTACACACGTTTGGAAAAATACCCACTAATAAGATAGCCAAGTTTCTACAGTTAGCTAACACTGAGCAATGCACGGGTCATTGCTACTGCAGAACCTTGCCAACTTTGTTGGTTGATTGTGGCAAGTTAAAAATTATACCTGAAAGTTACACAGCGAATTGTATTCGAACTAAAATAAAATTTAAACTGGATCAACCGGAATCTGCCCACCACGGAAAATTTTATATGTATGTGCGTATAAATATTTCTACGTAAGCCGGAAACGGTCTACGCGAAAGCGGAAAGGATATTGTAGTTGTAGCCTCCCATGCGTGAATACCACACTGCGTAGCCGGAAGCGATATTGCGTTGGAGCACAACGTTCAACTTGCGTGCTGCAAGCTGATCTGTGCATATAAGGACACGTGCAATTTAACATTTTCCATGCTTTGTTTGATTGTTTTAAATAATAAAAATAGTTCCATAATCTGTGACCTGACTTCTTTGTTCTAAAAAATTCATTTGTGCAGTATTCACGTATTCGTAATGTCTTTAAAGAAACGGTTATACACATTAAGTTTAAAATCTAAAATAGACCTGATAAAATGTTACAACGATCAAAAATTGAGTGTTAAAGATCTCATGGAAAAGTATAAGTGTGGTAAAATGCAAGTGTACGAAATTTTGAAAAACAAGGGCAAAATTAAGTCTGAGTGGTTCAATGGAAATTATTCTGGTCAAACGAAAAGAAAACCACGGAAGACCGGCAATGAAGACATAAATGAAATTTTGTATCGTTGGTTTTTTGATGCTAGATCATGTAATTTACCCATATCCAGACCAATCTTACGGAAACAAGCAAAATTTAATGCGCAGAAACTTAGAAAAAATGACTTCAAAGCATCCAACGCAACGAGTGGCTGCAAAGTTTTAGATTTCGTCATAATATTTTTTTTAAAACAGTCAAAAACGTAGATTTAGGTGCCCTAGATGTCTGGAAGATAAAGTTAGAAGAACTGATTAAAGACTACGACCCAAAGAGTTGGAAACTGCGACGAAACTGGACTGTTTTTCAAAGTTCTTCCTAGCGAAACCTTAACTCTCAAGAATGATAGATGTGTGGATGGAAAGCAACCTAAAGAAAGGGTAACGGTGCTGTTGTGTGTATTTGCTGATGGAACCGTAGAGAAACATTTAGTTGTAGTAGGTAACTGCTTGAAACCTCGGTGCTTTCTTCTTCTTCTTCAGGTGCCTATCCGATTTCGGATGTACGGCGATCCCCCCGACTTAGCCAATAAGGCTGTACCAGGGAAATGTTAATCTTAATGGGGTGGCGGTTTGCCTGTCCCTTAGTCCACAGATCAATTTTGGACTTATTTAGATCATTAACATTTTAAGGATTTTTCTTGGCATATTACTCTCGGTGGTTTGCCATTGCCTTCCGAGGGGAGACGGTCAGAATAAAGTTCTTACTTTACTCGGATTCGAACCGGGTATTTAGTCAACTCGCGTGACCGCTAAGCTCCGACCGCCTCCTTGAAAGTTAAGAAGGTAACTGCTTGAAACCTCGGTGCATTGAAAATTTAAATATGCAGGAACTACCAGTTACGTGGTGTGCAAATAAAAAGACTTGGATGACTTCTAATTTAATGGAGGAATGGCTTAAAACTTTGAACAGAACAGAAATATTTTACTCTTTTTAGGCAATGCAGCTTGCCACCATCGTTTAGAGTTTTCTAACGTTAAATTAGCTTTCTTTCCAACCAACATTGCCAGCTTAACACAATCAATCAATCAGGGTGTTATTAAGACTATGAAAATTAATTAGTAATTAATCAGGAAACTTTTACTGCAGTCGTTGGGTGTACAAATTACCACTTGTAGCGTCGTGACAGATCTTTCCAAAAATATATCTGTTCTGGATGCTATCCGTTGGATTTCGTATGCCACCAAGAGAATTAATAAATAATTTGTGAAACTGTGCTTTAAGTAGGGGATGAACTTGATACCAAAGAAAAAATTATCTTTCCAGAGCAAAGTATGCAAGAGATTCAAACGCTAATCGAAGAGCTAGAAGCAAATTCGACAACGGCAGAAAATTATCTAGAAATTGATGAAACGGTTGCAACTGATTGGGGATATACCAGACATTGGATGAACTTATAAAAACATCGTTAGGCGAAGATAAGGAAGAAAACGACGATGAAGATTAAGAAGGGCAAGGCTTGGGTGAAAATTTTGAAAATTTTGTAGGATTGATGGAGTTATTTAGCTTCACTCGAGGGAATACGCTCATACGTGTAGGCCATAGTTATTCCCTCAATTTTTCACGTAAAATTTTCGTTTCTAATTTTAATTAAAATTTTGATATCATTTTGATTAAATTGGTATATGGGTAATAATAGTGAGAGTACTTTAATGTACTTTTACGTAATTACATGTATCGTATAATCACTTTTAATGACGTAATTAAGGGGTTTATTATTAATTAAGACAGCTCAGATGTAGGCAAGTTCTTTATCGGAGAAAGTAAAATTAATTAATCAAAAACCTCAATCTGGAATGTTTGGAACTTGGAACAAGATTTTGGTCCTCGACGAATCATTTTTAAGGCTACAGGAAGAATGCCAACAAATGCTCCAGAATCCATGTCGAATACATCGAAAAATTTCAGAGCTAGAAGACCAGCAGAATAATTTAATAATTTTAACCGTCAAAATAATAATTTTAATGTGTCTAATAACCATTTTCAACCTTCTGGATCCAAATATTTTGTATCGGAAGAATTACCTATATTATCAGGTCGATAACGATGACAAATATCCGGCTGAAGATAATTGCCCTTTCTATGTAATCATTACGAAAATAATCACTACAAAGATAGCACACATTAGCATGAAAATGAAAATAACCCTAATCAGACAGATAATCGCCAGTTATCAGGATTTCTGAACAAACCGTCAAAGTACAACATAAAAATGGAAATCTATGATATTATTCCCAACTAGTTATCCTAGTAAATTTAAGGGATGGTTCAAGAACCACCCCTTAAATTATTAATAGATATAGGTTCTCATGACCCAACTAAAATTAAAATCAACGGGCAAACGATAACATGAATACGCCAATTAAAATGAACTTTAATTAATAAGTAGACCAAATTTTAAATAATCACTTGAGAAAAATTTGTTTTTCTACACAGTTACTAATTTACTTTCTTGTAAATGTAAATTATAACACAATATAGAGATGAGATTAACACAATAGACGTCCAGTATTTCCAACAATTGCGTAGACATCTGAAAAAGAAAATCCTATTGCACTATAGCAAGAACCATTCGATAGATGGATATATAGGGTTAAAAAAGGTCAATAAAAATATATTTTTTGACGAGGGGTACTCAGTGTTACGAAAATTACAGAACGGGTACACAGACGTCGAAAGTTTGTGAAACACTGCACTATAGGATAGGAAGGGGGAAATCGGTGGGTGAAAAAAAAAACAAATTAAAATAAGGATTACGTCCAGTTTACCCCAATTAGGGTAATATGGCTTCAAACCCTATTCTGATTCGTTTTAAAAACTGGGAAAATTCTTATTTTCGGCAAACAAATAAGTAGACAAGGTACAATAATATTATTTACTGCGAGTGTAGTTAAATGCAGAATACAATTTTTCCATGGTTATAATATCACGTTTAGTTATCGTGCATGTTTAATCCAAAGTGATTTAATTTTTTACAAAATGAATACTAAAAGAAGTGAAATCGAGATCCTTGTGGAAACAATGAAATGAATTATTAAATCGTTTGTGAAGGTAAAAGTATACCTACTCCAAGTTGAACAATTAGTTGGCAGATCACATTCCACTATAGTACATAATAAAATAGTTAAAAATGGGTTGGTATTAAACGCACTTTAAAATAGATCAAAATAGCTTTAAAAA
The DNA here is from genome assembly GCA_958510855.1 of Rhagonycha lutea. Taxonomy (NCBI): domain Eukaryota; kingdom Metazoa; phylum Arthropoda; class Insecta; order Coleoptera; family Cantharidae; genus Rhagonycha; species Rhagonycha lutea. The sequence continues at coordinate 14,703,293 of OY294036.1, read as the reverse complement.
GAAATGAATAAACATTAAAAAATTGAAAAAAAATAAATTCCACTTTGAAATATTTTAACACGCTCTCTAAATTCGTTTGCACGTAAAACCGATACATCGCACTTTGAAACGTAGGTATACCCGACGAAACGCGACGAATCAACGATTTGTAGTTTGGCGAGCGCCGCGTGTACACTTGTACGCTTTGAGTGACTCAGCATCATAACCTTTAAAAACGGTGTGTGTAGGTTTAAGTGAAATAATGAGTACGTGTAAAGAATTTATCGTTCATACGCAATCAGATGAATCTGATGGCGACAATGCAATGCCTGTAAAGCGAAAGCCCTCGAAGCAGAGAGTATGGCGGCAACAAATTGTATTTAATAGGTAAGTCAAAGTGCGAATCTGCCATTTTATAGTTAGTTATACCATAGTAAAGTTACGCCTTTTTTTTAAGTGATATTTTATTTCCCGTTTTTAATAGTGCAAAAGAGGCTGAGGACTTCATTGAAATGGAAAACATTTGGAAGAAGATTACTTCATATAGAGCAGCGGAAGGGTTAAAGGTTACCTTCAGATGTACAGGTGGTAAATACAGAAAAAATGAATGCCCTGCGGGAAAGTATTTATTGTATCACTCCGAGTGTATGAAAGTGACTCTTTTTGAAGCAGAAGGTGGTCATGCCAATCATCTAGACAACAGTAGGGGGCTTTCTTTGTCAGCAAAAGTGTTAGTGCGTCAGTTCTATAGGGACGGCATCAAAAAGCCTAACGCCATAATAGCAGCTTTCCGTAGCCGGAACGAACAGCCACCTGTGAAATCCCAGTTGAAAACATTTTTGAACTCACTACGCGGAAAAACTTTTGGATCATCTATTTCTACAGGAGATTTGCAGAACTGCTGCTGTATTAACTCGACAATTCCAAGCAATAATGAGGATCAGCCGTTTGTATTAGGTAAACTAAATTATTAGGTAAATAAGTTTTCAATACCTATACCTATAAATAAAGCGCAATTCATTTTATAGTGGACAAGTTTAAAGTTTAAGTGTACCCAATCCAAAGTACGATTGTATCTTTAACACTTTAACCCTGGAACGTCACTGATAATTTTTATTTACATTAACTTATATGGCGTTTGGGGTCTTTGAGACCCCACGGTGATCTTTAAGGGTTAAGAAACAAGTCAAATTAATATGCGGTCAACAACACCCCAATAAAAGTGAAGGTGATAATTAAACAGGTATTTTTATTTTTTTTTAGCTGCAATGTTTAAAAATAGTATCAAATTTGTCATAGATAATAATAATACAAATCAATACTCATAATTTGGCATGTAAAATAGTTTCCATTTTTATTACCTTCATACACACATTTGCACTCAGCGTTCGAAATTGGTCATCTTAACCCCATTTTACGGTATTGATCTGATCGCGTTGATACATAAAAAATGTAGTTTTCGGTCATTGTTGTCATTAACCCCTTAATGCGCATACTCGTATTACCTCGAGCGGACCCTAACTGGCAGCGATATATGCACACCTCAGTTACCTCGCGCAGTATCGTATTAAATATACCTACACCAATTTTAAAAATTTTTATTTGAATTTTAGTTTCAGTGTTTCATTCAAAATATTGTAATATTTTTTTTTTAATAAAAAAGGTGCCGGTAATAAAAATGCCGAGAGTATATAAACGTAAAGAAAACGCTAGACCTATTAAGCAATATACTGATGAAGCACTTCAAAAATGTTTAACTGAAGTATTGGATAACAAAATAAGTGTGGGTAAGGCTTCTGTAAAATATGGAATACCTAAAGGTACCCTGATTAATAAAATTCATGGACAATGTATTAAAAAACATGGAGGTCAAACTGCGTTTACAGAACTAGAGGAAAATGATCTCGTAGAAGGATTACTTGCCCGTACAAAATGGGGTTGTCCATTCAATGATTTGGATTTGCGTTTAACCGCCAAAGCATACCTTGATCGCTTGGGAAATGACTCTCGATTTAAAAATAATTTACCAGGACCAGATTGGGCTAAGGGATTTTTGGCGCGACACAAACGACAATTAAGTGAGCGGATGGATAACAACATAAAACGAGCGAGTGCAGCAGTGAATTCTGAAATGTTCACAGATTTCATAAACGAATTAACAAAAACCTTGGAAGGTGAGGCCCCAAAAGCAATATGTAATTACTGTAAATTTTCTAAATGTTGCTAAAATTTTACCCTTTTTTGGGGTGAAGTTGACCAACAGTTGTCTTTTTATTATTTTTTTTTCAATTTGTTTTAAATGACATTAATGGAGACTTTGACACAAAGCCGGGTCACCTTAACCCCATTTTACGGTGGCAACTATGTATCATGCTGATGTATCCGATTATTGAAGAGCATTAAAATAATTATAAAATCCTTAATAAATATTTTGATTAAAAAAAAAGTTGTTATGTATGCCCTATTGTTGTTAAATAATATTTACTTATCCCGAGATTATCCACGCATTGTGGCAACTGACAGGGACCCGCTTGGCGGGAACATTACAACATTAGCAACTTTTGTGATAGGGAAAGATTTTTAACAATATCCTAATCTATACCAGTATACCACTATACCATAGTCCTGCATTATACTGTACGGTTGTTACAGATTTCTCCATTTTTTGTTTGTATGCTATAATATGTGAAATATTTTCATAAAAACTCAATTTTTATACCATGCAAATTTAATACACAAAATAATATATGAATTTGTTTACAGGAAGTACGTGTAAATCTAATTCCATTGGTTTTCGCGGATACCACACAAAGGGAAGTTCCAGTAAACAGAGAAGTGATGAGGAAGGAAGTTCAAGTCAATCCAATTTAGTGCCATCGACTTTATTCGAATCCAAAAGTCGGAATGATGAACGAGATAGCTTTTTACCTGAAGATATGTCTGAAAATAGTATGGAAGTTTCGTCTCCAAGACCTGATCCGCTTGAGCTTAAATTTGATCAATCTTCAACAACTGACTATTTTTTACCTTCGAATTCGGCTGATACTGAAGAGGAAGCATATTTTGTAAATAATCCATCGCAACCGCTTGGTGTAGTAAATGACGCATATACGAAATTTTTTTTAAGTATGGCAGACACAGTTCGAGGTTTGCCTCCTGATTTGCAAATTATAGCAAGAAGGAATGTTCTGCACGAAGTTACTGAATGCGAATTAACTGCACTTAGTCGTTGTAATGGTTCAAAGAATTGAAGCTGTGAATTTGTTTATTTTTCTAAGGTTATATTATTGACTTAATTTGTGTTCAGTATTTTTCCCTACGATAGTGATACGTTTTACATGTTTATTAAAAATAAATAAAGTTTCTATAGTTTATTATTTGAACTTCCAAAAAGCATTATAGGAAAAAGGTTTTGAAAAAGAGTACGCAACAACTCTGAATATCGCAGAAAGTGCAAGGGATACAATGTCTGATAGATACCAGAAACCACAGCCACTACAGCAAGGTTGAATTGGATGAGGAACTTATTTTTCTAGCTAAATTCTAAATTGGAGACTCCGCTGGAAAATATTCTTCTTTCTGTTATAGAATTGGAGCCGGATACACAGGGTCAAGATTTGAATTATCCCTGAAAGATAATAAGAGATATCATCTCTCCTGCAAGATTCTATTGGCTAATCACATTGACTGTTTTGCAACGGGTAGTCTTGAAATACATTCGCCGTTCATGCACTGGGGTGACGGTATATATTAATTTTCTTAATAATAGAATGTATTATGGATTCTTATGGTTTATTGAATTCAATGATGCTTTCCGCAATAAAAAGTCCAATAAGGTATTTCTAAACTGCCTAATTTTTGTGGATATAAAAGGTTTGTTGCAAAGGAACCCTAATTTACAAAACCTTTTTTTCAAAATTATATACTATCGCAATTTTGACCACCAAACGTCAAAAATCTAGATTACCAAACGATTTGTCAAAGAATTTTTCAAGAATATTAACGTAAGTATGGCGTGTAAATGTGGAGATGGCACACCGATTGTAATCTATAAACGGTTTTATAAATTTTTACAATTTTGACCACGAAACCTTAAAATTCATCATCTGTTTGATTCGATACAAAATGTTGAATTTTTTATAGTTTGGGGAGAGTATATAGAAACCTTTTTTTAAGGAAATTTTACTTTACTATGGTTTGGTAATCTAATTCACGGGGGTTGATTCTGTAAGTATACAATACCGGTATCCACAGTGGCGGATTTCCAAACAGACGCATGAGGCGCGCGCCTGGGGCCTCAAAATTTAGCTTTTTTTGGACCATCGATATGGTGTATACCAGAATAAAGAACGTGTGTGTAAAATGCACACTGTAGGGTGTAGGAGAAGTGAAAATATTTAGCAGAGGGCCTCAAAATTGAATTGCGCATGGGGCCTCTCAAGTGCCAAATCAGCCACTGGGTATCCAGCAATGGAGTTGGATTTCTTTTAGGAACGAAATGCTACACCTGGAAGATTAAACTTTTTAGGGAATCATCACAGAACTTCCATCTAATACAATATAATCAAACCACTGGTTCTAATTATAGAAATGGAGATAAATTACTAATTACTCGTATTTAACAATTTCTTAAACTTTATCCTTATCTTTAGGGTTGTTGTCCAAACTGTCATTGAGTCCATTTTTAATATGTTGTAGATAAATATTTTATAAAATATTACCTAGATAAATAGCTGGACGTTCGAATATTCAACCATTAGTAAATTTAACCGGTAAAATTATTATGGTATTATTTAAATTTTAATTTAATTATTGAAATAAATACATGAATCAATTAATTAATTATTTTTTATAAAATAATTACAGTATTCGATTGCAGAAATTATGAGTTTAGAATATTGCTCTCTTTCCAAATGGCCGCTAGTTTCCTCACAATCACATGGGTCCAGCCGCGTAGGAGCCAATGGTCAGGGGCCATTGGACTCCCAAAGTCTCCTAATCCTAATTGCTGGTTGCAGACATTCTATTCGATTCCTATGTAAAATTAATCACACTATCCCAAAACAAAAAAAAAGGGCAAAAGTAAATTGGCAAAAGTATAGTTTTCAAACCAACTCTGGTATTTATGGGACTTTATAAAGGTCCAACGCAATTTTTCCTGAATTTTTTATTACTCCCTCCCCCCACACAGTAATACAAGGTAAGTGACAAGTGTCCGAGTAATATAGCTCGGCCTGCGGTCTTTGCACTTCTTTACTCTGATATTTGTGATTTTAACCCTCAATTTTCTTGCAATTTTGATTTTTTCGGAATGTATCAGTCAATAATAGGAACTTTCTGCTGACTCTAATGTGTCTCGCTCATAGCTAGAACAGGAGCACAAAAAATTGTACTACAAATGATTTTTTGATTTACATATATCTGCAATTAAACTTTCTACGACATCCACATATTTATTACGTATCTTGCGAGGTGCGAGTAGGCCTGGACTGGGTAGGTCAACGATCGCAGAGGGCCCCGGGCCCAAGGGGGCCCCGAAGTGGCCTCAAAAATAGTAGTTTTAAAAGTGAACTTTTTCCAAGTGTTCAAATAGCGGAAAATGTGCTTTTCAAAAATCTTCTCTCTTGGTAAGGGGGTCCCTCCTCAATGTCTAGCCGAGGGCCATCAAAGAAGCCAGTCCGGGTTTGGGTGCGAGGCTGAAAACCGAGCTATGTTACGCAATATAGAAAGTGCGACGGTCGCAGGCCGAGCTATACTTTGTAGTGAAACTAAATAAAAGCGAAACTAGGTAAAAGGGTGGTCGTTACTCCACTCGTTCAACAACTCGGCAACTATGACATCCAAGATTTCCTGAACCTCAAGAGGCGAAGAGCATTCTTGCTCCACCGCCCACATAAGTATCTTTACACGACTAAATTCTTACTAACCATATTTCTTCTAGACCACAACTTCCAACCTCCCCTACCATTGCACTTATTAGCCAAACCAGACCCCAGAAGACCAGAATTTTTACAGAATAAGCACCTGCGGTGCTTTGCTTCATTATACTTCGGAGCAAAGCACCTGCGGAGCTTTCTTTTGTCAAATTTATTTTCACTTCTCACGTTAGGCTGAATGCCAATCACAGGTCAGCAATTCCCAATTAAATTTCTCTATGTCATGTGTGTCGAATGTAGATGAAGAAGATAAGCGAGCTTCGCTCGCAACATTTTAAACATTTTTTTCTCTATAGTAGCGCTTTATACTTTATAGTAAGTATATAATTTATTTATATCTTAATTTTTTAATATTTTAAATTGTCTGTTCTCGCTTTTATCATGAAAAGAAAAGTTAATAGAAATCAACGAAATCGTTCAAGAAACCATTTGGATCATGTCTGACCCGCGGGTTTAAAATCTTTTTTTTAAATTTAAAATTAAAATCTTTGGCAGGAGAATTTTCATAGAACATTTCTATGAAAATAAATCTGCAAAAATATTGTTTGGTTGAATTTTCTGACCTTTCCCCTGAATTCTGATTCTTGTAGCCCCAGAGAAAAGGACAGGAAAAAGGTAAATATGCGAGTATTTTCTAATGAAAATTCTAATTAATAAGGAGAGGATTGGTGAAATAATCTATTATTCATTCCTTCATTGTCAGGAATGAAAACCTAAATTAGTTATCGTTTATTCATATAACTTTTATAAATTATTAGAATTCTGTATTGGTGAACAGATGAGTAGAAAAGATTCATATTTTAGGGCGCGCCACCTATTGAAACCTGCTTTTTAAAGGCGCCCTCTTAACATAACAAACCAGGATACAGGCACATCTGAAGGCAAGTCTAGCAAGCTACCTGATGGATGTAAAATATTTATATGCTCAAAGTTTCCAACAGTGTTGGGAAAATAACAGGCCTTGGCCTACTAGAAGAGAATTCTCTAGAGTCTAGAGAATTACTTCTAGAAAGATGAAGAAGAAGAAAAATCGATGAAATTAGTTTATTATAAGCGAGTATTTAAAAACAGAAGTTTAGTCATTCGTTCATTACAGACGACTTTCCGTTACAAGTGAGTTCATTATAGATGAATAATTACACTGTAATATTTAAAATATCTTGAAATTCCACTTAAAATAATGTATAATTATTGGGTGCGACCTCTAATTTTTTTTTTATATCATTGAAGGTAAGGGTAATCACTAAAAGTAGTACCAAAGGTGGTAAAGTACCCTGGAGCGGTAAGAACATAAACACGAACGGTTTCAGATCCCAGAATTTCTACTTTGTTTCATGTGTCTTGTAGAATTGATTTACACAGTAAATTTTACCATGAAACAATATTTTAAAGATTTCACTTCGCTAAAAACCAAAGGGTGATGAGATCATGAATTTCTATTTCAAAATGTTTTTTTTTCAAGATGTGGAAATGGAAACTCGCAAATAGCATTTAAAATAAATATTGTGTTGTATTTTTTTTTTACAAGTTGCTTTTGAGGCTTGAGTATGAGATGTTGCATAGCCTTATAGATGTAATTATTACAAGGTGATTCTAATTATGTGCCAATGCAATGAAGATTTATTACGATAACAGTTTAATAAGGTCACAATAATTTATAAATAAAAAAAATAAATAATAAATGATATTGAATTTCGGTAATTAACAGCAGTGAGAAAATACATAACACTAAAATAAATACAATGTGTACTTAATTAATTGGACGAATCAACAATGAAAACAAACTGATTAATTCGTTCAATAAATTAGAATTTATTAACGCAATAAATTGGTTGAAGAAATCGTTAATAAAAAAACAAGAGAATGGCTGGAAATTTGAGATTAACAAATAATTTGAATAGAGACCCGCTAGTACGTGTTGGGCTGAAATTAGAGCACAGGCGTAGTCATAGCAACGCTCAATTTTCGTAACGTGAACAAGGGTGGGGAAACACCATTAGTATGTTCATAATTAAATTTTGTTTATCTCTCTCCTTGACTCAAATAACGTCCTTTTTTCGCTTAGTAATTTTTTGTAACGTTTATCATCGTTCGGTTAACCCAGCAAAACGGGTTTAGTTATCGGCTGTACGATGAATAGAGGGGGATTCTATTAATAGAACAACTGCATTGGCGGAAGCGGGGAGCTTCTGACCGTGCCAGCAGAAAACCCACTTGGCACAGCACGGAAATGTCTCGTCACTCTACTTGGACCGTTACATTTCTGAAATTGAGGGGAGTTCGGTTAAACTAGAAATTTTACTGTTTTATAACACCGTAGAAAAAATTTTAACAGAATTTTAGGTGCATAGAATGCAGATATTTAGATAATGTAAACAATGAAACATTCATTTTTGAAGAGAAAATTTGTTCAGTCAGAATACAACATCTGAATAAATAAACCTTGGTAATTTCCATTCTTCGTGTTTGTGTATAATAAACCATTTAAAGCAAACCTTAGAATTCGGTGAGACGTGAGGGGAAATATTACTCAAATATTTACGATTTATGTTATGTAGGGATATCGCATGTGGAAAGAACGTAATAATTTATGATACATTGTTTATATTTCTATGCCTGTATAAAATAGTATTTATTTTTTTTATTTTTCTGTTACTGCTGTTTCATTGGTAAATAAAATAACATTTTCATATTATTTTATATCTGCTAGCCTTTATAGGAAATCGAAACTGGTTTTATTTTTTGGGTTGTTTGGGTTTAGGACAGCTCGACAGCTGCTACGCTATTAATTTTGCAGACATTTTAATGTTTACCTGAATAATACACTTACTCAATAAACAATTAGTGTCGCTATTGTGGAATTTCAATTACCATTAAAAATACATTAGTGGGAATAACAGACTTTTTTTTTATTATTTATGAATACAGTAATTATTTTGGTTATTTTATGTAAGTTTCAGTTGCACGTTTACCAACTGTGGATACATTTGGTAGATTAGAACGTAAGTACAACGGATCTATGCGTCTTTCTGTCAGTCCGTTTGTGTTGTGGCGGAGGTGCATGTTGCCCAGCCCTCCAATACTGAATTTTAAATGCAACTCTCCCATTTAGAATTTTGACTTCAAAATTGTTTGTTTCTGTATATTTAGCACATGGTTGAGCATGTTTAATATTCGTTTATACCTCTTTAACTTTCGAATTTTTCAGAAAAAACCTACTTTATACTGATGCGCACGATGGATTAACAAGATTTTAACAAAGCGAATACGTGGATTTTCAAATTTTATAATATTAAGGTTAGAAATTGTTGAAACGTAGTAATTATTTTTCAAAATACTATATTAAATATCAAGTTGACCAGTAAAGCAAAAATAAATTTTGGCTCCCTATACAAAAATATACTCTTTTCAACTATCTAACCGTAAAATTAAATTATCCGTATAAAAAAATTTGTGTCCTCCATTGTATAATGTTTTTCGGGACGAAATGAATGACAATTCGAGACATAATACAATTTTAGTTTTAACCCACCATTGCTGACGTCATCTGCTAACAATGAGGGTGAATATAAATAAAAATTTTCTTTCACTCTATTCACTGGTTACGAATAAAAATAAGCATGCGAGGGCGAGAAAAATATCAGTTCGTCCGAGCAATACACGAAAGGAAATAATGACATTATAGCAATTTTATATGTTTATACTAATCAGAAAATCCTATACAATTACTTTTTAAAAATTATGTCATGAATTAAAATATAAATATTTTATAACTGTTAACTTGTGAAAATTATAATCTGAAATATGAATTATTTTAAATAAATTACATGTTATCAGACAAATTAAATCAAAGTAGATACTTATTATATAAATTACATATTAAATTTATGTATGATTTAGCACGTATGTTTTGTATTTTTCATTAGTTTACATTTTTATAAACATTTCATCAGTTTCGTTTCCAAATAATTTTCATATTTATGTTATAATATAATTTATTATATTATATAACTATCCAAAGAGCTCAAATAAAAGTGAAACATATGTCATAGTTTATAATATGTTACGGTTTACTGTCAGTTATGCCAATTCGGGCATTAACGTCATCATCCGGCTATTGACGTCAAAGCCTTGCTAAGTTGGGCAGCTACCCAATAACGTAACTAAAAATCCATGTATTTTGGGCAATGTTGACATTAATTTGAAGTTGCATTATGTTATTTCAACAATGGTGATATCATAATTCGATTCGGTTACTGCAGAGAGGAGGAATGTGGACATTTTTTTTAAATGTTTAGGGAATTAAAAAAACTTTCTAATTTCTTTCAAAATATATATTTTAGACTAAAATTTTGTGGAGTACTTGGCGTAGGTGCCAAATTTAACATGTGGATATGTCACCTTTCTGCAGTAAAGGGAAACTAGCAAAACTGTTTTCCATTAAGTCAGTTATAATTTTTGTTTGTTAATTGGAAGCTTTTGGAATAAATTTTGTTATAGTTATTCAAAGTAGATAAAAGACAATTGAGGCCAAAGAATAAAAATTAAAGTCCCAGAGATCCAAGGTCCAGAGATTTTTTATATCAATAACATAACAATAACAAATAACAGAGACGGTCATTGCCTTGCAGCTAACGCAATTGGAAGTGAATGCGGGGTACCGGGTTCAAACCTGAGGAGAGTTAAACTTTCTTATGACTAGTTTCCGAGCTTCGGAAGGCACGTTAAACCGGCGGTCCCCTGGGTTAGTGAATTGCCAACCTTAACATAAGAAACCATGATACAGACACATCTGAAGGCCAGTCTAGCAGGCTACCTGATGTAAAATATTTATATTCAACAAAAACTTAAGTAAACGTTAAAACATTAAAATTTTAACCGTAAGTAAAGACAACATACAAGAAATTTTATTTAGAACATATTATCACAAGATAGAACCAGAAAATATTGGAAAATATGAACATTCCAAATACGTGGGGGGAATAATTTACAAAAGTATCTTATTACTTTTCATTGTATCGTATTTATTTTCTAAATTCTACAATAATTTTACTATATTTTTCAACTTTTTTAAAAAACACCACGTTGTTAGAACATCCCCCCCCCCACCCCATATTTGACATTATTTCATATTTTCTGGTTTTCTTGTAACAAAAGGTTAAAACTGTTTCTAAATAAAATGACTTGCATGTTGTTCTTTAATTACGGTTAAAATTTTAATGTTTTTAAACTTTACTTAAGTTTTTTATAAGTTAATAATTTTAAAATAAATTAATGCGATTATCACACTTCTTTAGATTGTTTTTTAACATTTAATTCTAATTACAGAACAATTCTTTAATCTTGAAATTTGAACTTTCAGCAAACAGAATTATTAATAAATTATTAAATTAAAATATTTAAAATAAAATTATATAATCATTTACGTATTTAAAACTATAAGTTAGGGTAATTGTTACGGTAAATATTTAAATTTTATTTTAATCGTTTACGTAATGTAATATTTTAATGTTTGGTAACTTTATATTCAAATTTTAAAATTAAAACAATTTTAATGTAAAGAATTAAATGTTATAAAACAGTAATCTAAAGAAGTGTGATAATCTTATATTGGTAAAATTATAAATATAAAAAAACTTGAGTAAGCGCAAAAATATTAGAATTTTAACTATCAGTGAGAATAACATTGATTAAATTTTATTATATTTGAATGATTTTTCCCTTCGTAGACTAGTGAGTACAGCGTTTGCCTATAGATCCAGAGGTTACAGGTTCAAATCTTCAAAATCAAAAAAGGCATAATAAATAATACAATATAATAATACAAATAACTTTATAATAAATAAAGTCTTTATTAATTATTATAATATATAATATATTCAGTAGGTACAATATTTAAGTATTGTAAAAATGGAAAAGAAGTTAAAGAAAAACAAAGTTCCCTAACAGTTGAACATCGTATTAAAAATTGTAAGCAAAAAAGTTTCTTCGCGGCGGACTCCAATCACCGACCCCCTTGTATTAGAAATCTTATGTATGTAAACTTATGGTATTTTTACCCGACAAAAATGTTATTTTCTAAAAAAAACGCTTGGCCATCTGATGGTGATTCCACTTGGGTCACTTTCATTTCTAGTGAAGTCCTACATATTCTGTGAATTTGGACGAAATCGGTGATGACGAGTAGGTGATCTCCCCTTGTAAGTTGAAGAAGAAGAATAACATAATGACACAAGAGGCAGTTCCATATATTCTTAAAATGAAAATAATAGTTGTGGTAATTTGAAAGGCACAATAACTAGCCTTCTTCTATATTTCGTGTGGTTCATTGTCATATCCTCCAAAGGTTGGGAATCTGTCTAATTGAAGCCAGGATAGTTTTATCAGAAAGATGTTATTAACCTTTAATTAGTGACGTAAATCTTTCCTACATGCATTTCAAATGGGAACTTTGCCTCAAAGGCGCCCACGTCACTAATTGAAGGTTAAAGGTTATCGTCGTCTTGGATATTTTCCAAGTATCTCACAGATCGATATTGAACTTTGTATCACCGCAGTAGGTATTAATTTATTATACCTAGTAGCCAGCGCGGCTATAAACAGAATCGCGATTATCGGCCGGTTGTACCTATGCCCCATCATTGGTTTCCAACAGTATCATCAGTTAACCACCAGTCTTCATGCAGGCATATTTTCTGAAATCAGATAATAAAAGAAATTAATTAAAACAGGAGAAAATGTGATGATTTAGTCAAGTTATAATCAGGAAATGCCATCTTTGTTTTTGTTTGGCTGAACCATGAATAAGTTTATTAAATTATAATTATTTAATCGAAAAATAATGAATTATAATAATGCAACAAAATTTCAAGGACAAATGACCATGTACATACAATTTTCGAATTTGCATTGAAAATAATATTATATAATAGAATTTATAAATGTTAAATATTCTCATATTGAGAAAATAAATTAGTCGAACAACACATACTTAATTATTATTTAATTCATTTATTATTATCAGATTATCGGTTAAAAACAAAAACAAATTAAGCTGTTCTTGATAGGGTAAAAGGTAAGCCGAAATTTATTTATTTAATTTTTTATTTTAATGTATTCCAGCTCTGGACAAATATCGGCCCACTATGCGCTTTTATACGGTCCGCAAGATATATCGATCTATCTGTGAAAAAGTAAGGACAAAAAATAGGTAGGTACCATAATATTATTATTTATTATCGAATTATAAATTTATAAGTACATTTATGTAGGTAGGTACAATATCAATTCAATGCAAAAATTCACTACCTACAAAGAAATACTTTTTATAATATTTATAATTCTTTTTTGATTCTACCGAAAAATGAAAAATCGGTTAATATGATTAGATTACTAACAATAACTTACTAACCTTCCCCTATTTTTAAATTCAAATCATTCGACTGGTTTTTTCAATATTACAAATAGAAATGGAGCAATTCAGTTCACCTCCCCAATTTGTATGTACCTATGCCGTTTTTGAGGTGCATGTCCCCAGCCCCCCTATTTCGAATTTTGACTCCAAAATAGTCTCAATCGTTTGTGCCTGTTTGTTCAAACATTATTTTCGTTTGTACCCAAATAGTTTTCGATATATTTCAAAATTAAGCTGGGGGGGGGGCATGCACCTCCGTTTTGTTTGTTGTTTTTTGCTTTGCTTTGTTCATTGTTCTCAAATGTAAGAAAAATTAATATAATTACTGACGCGCATGAATGGATACATAATATGTAGAAACTCGTCTATGCATTGTGAAGATAGGCACGTTAATAATTATTATAATTATAAAATATAATATAATTAAAATATGCATGGCATTTTAAAAAGTCCAAACATGTCTGGAAAATTCCAAATATGTATTAAATTAATAATAGGTATACAATCAAACGTTTCTAATAAATTATATAGTTTTAATGAGCACAATTAAATTGTTGCTAATTTTATTTACAGTTCTGTAAACTCTACAAAAAAACTTTACGTTTAAAAAATGCAAAACTAGGAAAATGCAAATACATTTAAAATATAATTATTAATAAACAAATTAAAAAGTTTTGTGAAGGAAAATTCAAATATGTAATGTGAAGAAAAATATTCATTTACTAATAGTACTAGATTATAATACACTGTTTCTTTTGATAACTACAGGAAGTTAGCGATTGTAAATTTAACAATAGAAAACTGGTTTCCTTTCTCTAATATAATTTATTTTCATAGAATCATGGGAGAGGTGAGGTATTATTAGTATTTACTATAAAATAATCTATTTCTTTCGTACTGCATGGTGCTCCGAGCGGTGAAAAAGGGGAAGGGTCGATTTTATCAAAGCAGTATCTTGAATACTCTGATGCTTACATAGAACCAGCGTAGACCGTCAAATATTCTGGCACTGGTTTGAACACTTGGCAGGGATCGACAGATTTTGTCGCTAACGAACTATTTACAGTATCACAAGCAAGAAATAAATATCAACTAAAAATGATTGTTTTTTAAGCGTAGTTAGTTGAGTTTTTTTATGTTTGAAATCAATTTAAATTTAATTCTACTATTACGAGATAATAGTTCCTATATCATCCAGTAGAGGTAGAAACATAGATTAACGTGAAATCCGAACCACGCATCTTAAAATCGAAGAGGTCAAATTTGTTCATGTACAATACTGACTTCAATAATGCACAAATAGAAAAACCTAATGTGTGAAATAAATGAGTTTTATTATACCGCTAGTAGTCCTGGTTTCGTCCTGACCTGGGGTAGATTTCAATACCGGGACTGATTTCAGTCTCAAGTCCATTTGAAGTCATGACTCGTAGGTTTATTTTAAATCATTAAGTTTTTTAATTATTCTGCAGCTTTTAGGATCACGAAATTTCAAGTTTAAAATTATAGAAATAATAATAATTATTTTATTATCATTTCAACATCATTGCGTGACTGGTTGAAACATAGTTTCAAGCACAAATTATGTTCACGGGACTGATTTTGTTTGCTAATATTATTTAGTTATTAACTTTATTATGCAATTATTTTAAACCCAAGGTTACTGTGATTGATTGTGATATCGTAAATTATATGATATTGGAAGTAATACACCTAGTATATCTGGAAACATCTGGAAATCGCAACAAAATAAATAGGTAATATAAAAATATTCCTTTATTAACATCTTGCCTGCCACGCTTAAAAATACCCTCTTGTTCTTAATGCCTAGTGAGTTAAATTTAATGCACGTGGCGGCTAACGTATTAAAATTATTTTTTACAATTAGTGCATTATTTTGAATAAGCTTTTCTTAAAATTTTTTAATTTATCTATAGGTTTATTATTTTTTTAATTATTTTAATTTATTAAATTCGAATTTTCAAATAAATGTATAGCATTTATTAGTCAATTAAACCGCTATCGCAGGTTTTCATTAAACTCCTGAGAAAACCTTAACAAATATGAAAAAATTACGTCATAAACAATTTTGTGGAAAATAAAATTTTGTACAAAAAATGGTAAAAGTCGCGGTCAGTTATTACAGACTCAAAATCTCTAACTTTAAATGTCATTTTTATTCAAGTAAGAAATGGGAGGTATCAAAAATCTGCAAAATTGAAAAAAATATTTAAAATTGTAAATAGCCAAGTTTACTAAACAAAACGAACAAATATTTTGAAATAATGATAAAAATTAATCGGGAATACTATATAGTAGGTAGTATTGGTATTTTACACCACGTATAGATGGCGCTGAAATTGAAGATTATGGATGACATAATATATAGTACATCTGCCAAGTTATATAATACATTTTGGGTTGTTTACATTGAAAATCGTTTTTATAATTCAATTTAGTTCATATTAATTAATTATATAACCTCTGATTCTGATTTATTCATAATATTTAATGATAAGTACACACCGAATACTACTTAATTTAGTTACTATTAAGGACACTATGTGACGCTTTATATAATGTAAAACCCCAATATCGAGAATAAAATAATCTTTTACCACTGAAGTTCTTATTAATGTTATTAAACTGATACACGAGATACAGAAATGAAATTCAGAAAATTTGTTTACCAAACAGGTACCATATACATAGAGGGACCACCTAGTTTTAAATCTTAATTCGACAATTCAATAGTTGAAAGGTTATACCTTTCTATAGTATTTGGTTATACCTCGTATCTGCATTTGTCACACATCTGGTATAATTTAACACAACAAAAACAACTTCATCAGATACTTTCCACCATAGGCGCAACTAGAGGGGGGCTGGGAGCCCCAAAATTCAAATTAGCCCCTCCAAAAATTTATTAGTTTTTAATGGCGATATTATGAAGAATCGATTAACTTAATATTTGCAACCCTTACCTTCTTAGTCAACACTGAATTTCCACAGAAATTTTATTTTTGGGTTAGCAATCTGTCACCTACTTAGTTGATTTCTATTTCTATAACTGTCTCCTTATTTTTCTATGCTTAAAACTGAATTTTGAATTAATAGTATGGTACTTTTTGAAAATAAATAAAAAACATTAACAAATTTTTGCTATATTTGCAAAAATTGCTTTTGTTATTATGATACTTCAGTTTAGTGGGGAAAGAAACTTGAATTGATTAGCAAACGATGAGGTTACCGTCGAAGGCCAGGCTTTCGAGAAACTTATTATTTTTCAAAATATAGTTTTCTGCCCCTGGAATCACAAAAATTAGTAGGTACATATACATCTTTTTATAATTTCAAATCTAAGACCTTCTAAAAATCTAAATTTTTTGTCTACTGCGCAAGTTACCCCCCCCCTTAAAAAATTGTTTGAAGACTTTTTTACTACCCCCCGCAAACTTTTGACTCTATAGTTGCGCCTATGCTTTCTACAGTTTGAATTTATTCCATTGAGGCACAACAGTAGTAAAAGTAGAATAGAAAATATTAATTTTGAATATTATAATTAGAAAGCGGATTTATATGCAATAACAGACCGGTCTAAAGGTAACCCTAACATAACTAACCAATATAAAACGTTTATTAGCGCTAATAAATATTTTATATTGGTAATTTTTCTTAACCAATTGTTTATGGGGTGTGTTACCTTAAGACCGGTCTATTTTGCATATAAATCCGCCCCCTAATTGTAATAAAAGGGAAATTTTAATTATTTCAGAAGTAAATGCAGATTTACAATATTATTATGGCTTTCTATCCGTTCTGGTAGATATGGTTATCACTACGTTACAATAAGCACCTTCAATTGGTTCTTGATCTTTTTTAGGTTGGTAATAAATGAATGGACTAATCAGAAGTACGTTATTGTATCTTAGCAATAACCCTGTCCACCAGGAGGCAAACTCATTTGTCTAATTAAGTTTTAAAGCTTGATAGGTGGTAACCCGGTTTTAATCGTTACAATTATTAAAACGGTTTTCAGAGATTCATTTTCAAGTCATCTGGCCGAATATCGAATAATGGGATTATCAGAATTACTTTGAAAGCATTAAAATCTCATCAAAATCACAATAGAACCATAGCAGTTGTTATAACTTACAAATTCGAAATCCTGCTTTCAATATATTTTCAAATTAATTTTATAGGACTTGTATACTTGCCAGAGAATTTAATTTTAGATTCAAAATTTTATAAAATATACAGTGACTCGCAATTGTCCTCGGACAACTAACAAAAATTGCAATAATTTCAATGTAATTTGACTTTTTGAAGTTATTTAAAAAGAAAATAGCAATATCGACTTACGATTTTATAAAATGTTCCTTAAGGCGCGTTCTCACGATTCAAGTTTAGTTGACCGATTGACAGTTGATCAACAAAAGTTGATCGATATTCGACTAAAAAGTTGTTCAACTACCTTAAAACAAAGGTTCTCACTACAGATTTGATTCGATATTTATTGATCAACTAAAATCGTTCAACTAAACTTGAATCGTGAGAACGGGGTTTTAGGGTTACCGGTAACACAAAACAGTTTGAAAGAATTCAATCACAAACAGAATTAGCAAGGGTTCAATCATTCTACAGTTGCAATTCTATTCAAATTAAAACTGCAATAGTTTTCGGATACTACAAGAATTAGCACTTTAGATAAGGGAAACTGAGAAAATATGTCATTATTTAATATTTGATGGGGTATCAGTTTTGTTCTATTACTTTTCTTAGTCGAATGATTTTTTTAAATATTTTTCGCTTATAAGAGCCCATTTCTTTTGTAAACGTCGAATCGATTCTTGTTTATTATTTATAGAGGTGCGGTTCATACCTTACGATCTAATTCATCCCATAGATTTTCTATGGGATTAATGTCGGGTGACCGAGGGGGTGGATGTTAACTTTGGGGATGTTAACTAAACGGGATTTTTGGCGTAGGATCATTATTCTCGTGATATTTAAAATCGTGATATTGCAGTTTTAATTTCAAAAGAATTGCAACTATAGATGATTAAACCCTTGCTAATTCTGTTTGTGATTGAATTTTTTCAAACTTTTTTGTGTTAACGGTGACCCTAAGGGATATTTTATAAAATCATAAATTGATATAGCTATTTTCTTTTTAAATAACTTCAAAAAGTCAAATTACATTGAAATTATTGCAATTTTTATTAGTTGTCCGTGGACAATTGCGAGTCACTGTAAGTACGTAACTGGGTTCATAGTACCATATATGTAGTATAAATTTATCCCCAAGTTAGCATTCATGATCTGGCAATAATAAATCTAAGTCTTAAGGGATCGACTATGGATTTTCACATTCTTTTTATCTTCTTTTACAATCATAGGGTTGTCGTGTTTCGCCCAAGAGAGTTTTTTGACTTCTGGGATGTCCTGCATAAACGAAAAACATTCTGCATACTTTTAAAATTTATGGTGTTTGTCAAACTTTCCACATCAGCTTATTCCAATTTTATATAGCACTTCAGTCTATTCCAGAACTTGATTCCATTGGATTTTTGTATTTGGGCGAAAGGACCAAATGTTATTCAGATGGAGAGGTTCCATACCCTTTTACAACTGAAATTATTAAGTGGAATAAATAAATTCTCAAAATTAAACGCTAATTATTTGGAAAATTTTAAATAAAAAATTGTATTTAAATTGTGGTAACAATATTTCCTTTTATTATGCTAATGAATCAATTGAAAGGCCCGTACGTAATCCCTTTGTCAGTTGTGACTTCCGACGTTAGAACATCGACAAGATACGGCGTATTCCACAAAATCAATACTCCAAACCGTCAGCCAACATAAAGTGGGAAAACCAAGTTAGATTGGATGTACAAACAGTCGACCGGGTCGCAAAAAGTTTTTATAACAAAATCGTATATATTCCAAATAAACCATCCAATTTCGTTAAAAATGTACTTACCTAATTGTTTTATTTAGTTTTCCAATACTTTTTTTGTAATATCTTCTAATATATTAAAATATTTACATTGTTTACTATTTCAAATCACATAAAATATTCATTTTTTTGTTAAGTATGCCAATATATTTTAAGCGTCAAATCATCAAAAATATTGTTTAGCTGTATTATAAATAAGAAGTGTTGAAAATAAAAAATTATTATAAAAAAATATGACAGCAGAATGCATTTTGAAATCAAGAATATGTAAATACAAAACGTAATAATAGGTATTTGTAGAGTTTGTTTCAAGAAAACCTTGATAGTCAAATTGCATAGAGGAAGATTACAAAATTTGATGATACAACAAAACAATACTGCGCATTCAAAAACATAAATTATTACCCCTATTTTATCATAAAGTGGAAAGCCTAAAGCCGTCGAAAAAGAGAGACAAATAAATTTTCCCATTTTCCATCCCCACAAAATCTAAAATCTCCATTGGCGAACACGGCGATCAATAGTTGAGTCAACCAATCACGTAGCATCTTTTTTGTGATATTTTATTTTCCTTTTGAAGATTTGCGAAACGGTGTATTGTAACTTTTTTAATTTAATCATTTTTATGGTTTTTAAATTTTATATCTGGAATTTTTAATTTAATAGATAGAATGTAGGAGAATATAGTGGACTATTTAGCCATTTCCATTTCTAAGCTCTCGTCAAGCGCAATGCGCATATTCCCAACAGTGAGTGGCCTTTAATCTTTAAATTGATGATGCACGAAGCAAGAATGTACAGCTGCAGCATTCCTCGAACAATAAAAAACCACTTCGAGAGCCGAGTGAGTTGTTTTTCAAACGAAGAAAGTTTAACTACATTCTGAGGTTTCCTGTTTATTATATTATGCCGCAATAGATATTTAAGTTTGAGTTTCTCTATTGTAAATATACCGTGCTCACTCTACTCAATATTGCTTTCTAAACTATAATTATCGTTCTGACTACCCAACTGTATCTTGTTTTTGTGACCTCAAAATGTAGTAGACCTTTGTAATATGTTTTATCATGCCATGCCAAAGTCGATATATAAAATGTTTTAAATTAATGACAATACGTAGGAAATTATTATAAATAAAATACTTTGAAATGTAATTACAATTATTATCATTACAATTTAATAGTATTACCATGATAGATAAAATAGTTAATGGTATAGGAAAATACTTAGTACATGCAATTTTGATGATGATGACACGATAACAGCAGATTATTCGATATACGATATACCATTAGAAATTTTTATGTCGAACGTATTATTATATTATTATTATTTACATAAAATATCTATTCCATTAATGCTAATATTTTTTTAATTTAATGTCGCTAGTTTGTGCTTTATTATAATTGCTTACGGAAATGATGTTATAACAACGCTAATAATAGTAATACAGTACCAGAACGAAAAACATAAAAACATTATAATTAATGCATACTCCATTATTTACCAAATACGGTCATAGAGTTTAACTGACTCAAACGAAGGTTTAATTACCGAGAATAAATAGTTAATTAACAAGTAGTATTAAGGGTTATGACGCTTTATCCTCCGTAGCATTGGAGTCAAAGAGTCAAAACATGTGCGTCACACTTTCAAAATCGTAGAATCGAATTAATTTTAAGCTTACAATTTTTTATCGGGTTAAAATAATAATATAAAAAAACCCTATAAAATTTAAAAATTAACAAGCTAAAACAGTTAAAATCAATTATTTCTCATGAAATGAGAAAAAAAACTTGGTTTATCATAATTAATTACAAGATTTATTTGAATATATCGGAAAATTCCTAACCAACATTTTAATTAGTGCATACATTTTGGAATCGTTTTTGCTGTTTTTCAAACTCGTCAGCAGGAATTTATTCATCAAGAAGTTCCATTCGAGTTCAGGAAAGGGTCATGTTGGTTTTGTACCTCAGTTGAAACAATTAAGGAATAGTGCATTGACCGGAGGTTACATTAAAATGAAGTTGTTTGTATTTAGCAAATATTATAAAAAACGTTAATTCAAGGTTTACTTCTATTATACAAACTAGATTATCTTTTGATGTAAAAATTATGTTTATATAATTTCTAATCTATTTTGTAAATTATTTTTATATCGTGATTGTAAACACGCATAATATAACATAATTATACAATAAGTTCATAAAATCAGTCACTGGCGATTCTGTTTAAACTTATATGTACAATATTAGTAGGCTAATATAGTAAAAAAAAATTTTTTATATACAAAAAATGGAAATTTTACTATAGTTGAACTTAATTTTGAACATTTCTGATCTCAATAGTACCTATAAATCTGTATAAGAAAAATACCATATAGGTACAATTGAAGAAACTAGTAACTCGAGCTACAAACTTTTTCGATTGTATGGTAAATATACTATAATTCTGTTAAACTTTCCTTGGTGATTTTAAGATGAAATCAAATACAAAAAATTAAAAATTATTATAGAAGATTATTTCAAATAATAACAATATAATTAAAAATATTTTAAAAAATTGCAATTCAACATAATAATAATAACATAATATAAAATACAAAAGCACTAAACTTTTATTTACAAAATAATTTCATCTAAATAATATTTAGAATTTTGTCAAAATTATAAAATGAATTATATTAAACAAGTTTGTGGAAAACATCTTATGGAGAGTACAATTTAATAATTAATGAGGATTTTTTCTATTTCAGACTAAATTATGTCCTTACAGTTAACGTCATTTAACCTCTAATTCTAATCAGTGAATTATATTAATTTTACAAGTTTAAAAATTTATTTCACATTCTAATTGCTATTTTCCACTTTTATTTCAATTTTAGGTTTAAATTACAAGCGAAATAAATTTAAATTTTGAAAAATCTTGAACATAGAAAGAAAAATTTGAAATAAAATTTAGTAACATTGTAAAGTAATCACCCTATTAATTAATCTTGTGTTATTGGAAACATTAATTTTAGTTTTTAATTTTGAGGGTATAAATGCAGCCTGAACTATTTTTTATAAAAACAATAGCAGTGACCGAAAAGACAATCTTCAAATGGTTTACACACAATATTTTTTCTAATATTATCTGAATAAGAGGCTTATTAATTTTAATTATTTATTTAAAAGTCTAATTAATTTATTCAAACAATATTAGAAAAAGATTTGTGGGAGCTCCATGTTTTTCTACTACTATTGAATTATAATAAAACTCATTTGAGTGAATTTTTATTACTTATTAGTCAAATAGTAACAGTTGGGTGGTATAGGGGCTGCGTTCAGTGCTGGTTTGATGTTTGCATTCCTTTTTTATCTTGTATTTTGGCTTTCCACCGATTAACTTTCTGGCTACGCCCTTGTATCCTTTTCTTCGTAGCTATATAGCTCATTATTTTTTACTGATGGTTATCGAATTAAATCAAATGGAATATTATGAGTAGGATAAAGTAATTGAATACTCATCAATAATACTTGATGAATACATCTGTAATCTTATGGTCTATAAATTATTATAGAAAAAATTGTACAATTAAATGTTATCTTAATTAAAATTATCAAAACAATAGGTGCATCTATAATATTTATTTATACACAGTACATCGATGAAACACAATAACAAATACATAAATCTTCATGGAATCACCGTATCCATTAGATTTACCTCGTTGATTCATCGAATTAATAAATCACCATTATATTATTATATTAATTACTTGTTAAAGGTTGGACCATGTCACCGTATATTGGTCAACCACTCGCACCACTGCATTATCATCGTTACGCATGCTCAGCGCTACCTTTCACACCTCGACTCCTCTCTTATCAATGCACCACTAACTTCTTAGGGTTTGCACGTCTTAAGCAACCCCTCTTAAGTTGCTTCCATCTACCACCATACATTTAACATGCACGTGTCTCTTTCCAGTTTCCATACTCTACATTATGGGTCTCCAAACGTTTTAGTCCAAAGGCCTCACTGATCCCTACTAAATCCCATAGGTCAAGACCTATAGCTAGTAGATTGGAGACCCATGCTCTACATTATTGATGGTGATTGCTTCTGTGTTTTCTTGAGTTAAGATGATGTAACACTGAAGTTTCCCGCAAGTACTGGAGGCAGTTAAAACTACCCTATGAAACGCAACCCCTAATGAGAGGGTTGACCCAAACAGAGACCTGAGTCTGTCACAATCCGGAGATGACCTCTCCAGTTTGTTTAGCCACGATGAAAAAATGGTAGCTGGAGGGAACACAAAAAAACGCAAATGGTGATAAACGTGCTTTAATTGAAACAAGAATTTGAGAGGTACCTACTTTCACAATCCCCAATAATTGCAATGTAAATTATTGTAGCAAACAACGCACAATAACATAAGAAAAATTACAGTGAAAAATCAAAAAATGCACCAACTTAAATTTACTAGCACCAAAACAAGCAGCAACCTCCATGGGTTACCAACAATTTAAATACAAAAGCAAAAATAGACGTCGTGTCGGTCAGATTAGTAAGAAAGAATTCATTTACTTGCATAACGCGCTTTCGTAAGTTTACAACTTATCTTGTGACAAACGTCTCCTTCTACTCGACATACGACAGCTGACTTCAAGAGGTAAAATATACCACACTTGTAAACTTTACACCGGAAACACTTAAACGACTTCCGCGAACACAAAAACAGTGCTCCAGATCTGGAGACTTGCTGGTAGTCCGTGAGAGAGACGATGCTGGCAATGTTAAACGACGCTGGACCAACCAGATAACGAAAGAAATCCAGATCCGTCGAAGTTTGTAGGCTAGGCTCTGATAGTCAAACCATAACACCAAAACATTAGGAAATGGTCTAAGATTATAAAAGGTGATCCAAATCGATGTGCAATTTTAAATTTCACGTCATTGTAAATGTGTCAAATTTAAAATTATGACAACTAATGTAGACAGATGAGAAATTTTAATCATGGAGAGATAAACGATAAATGAACGCAAACTTTTTAGAAAATGAGCATAATCAAACCGTTGCCGCCACTAAAACTTTTGTGGCCGAAATTCAACGTTTAGAATTGAATGACATGTGGTTTCAAGAGGATGGTGCCACATGCCACACATTTAATGAAACGATGGCTGTATTGAGTGACAAATTTGAAGACCGGTTGCTTTCTCGTCGTGGTGATGTCAATTATTGGCCACCAAGATCCTGTGATATAACACCATTGAATTTCTTTTAGTTTGGGTTATTTAAATCAAAAGTCTATTCTAATGTTCCACAATCAATTAAAGATTTGAAAACGAATACTGAAAATGTTATTGAAGAGATATAGCTTGCATTTTGCGAGAGTGCTATCGAAAATTTTGTTCAAAGGTTCGATATTTGTATCAAATTTCATACGTAATTTTCATGTGTTTACTTTATATTCGAATAATCGAATAATCAACAAAGTTCACCATCATAATTCGAATAATCGAATGGAAACCTCGAGGTCAAAGAGAAAATGTTCGACGACCACAGACGAGGTGAACGGACGATTTAAAGAGATTCATTGGGTATGATTGGAGGCAAAGAGCAAGAAATCGAAAAGATTGGAAAAATTTAGGCGAGGGTTATATCCGACGATGGATGATAGCTGGATGATGATGACTTTTAGATTGGTGCTAATAAAACAGAATTAAATTTTTTAATTGAATTTACTTTTACACCTTGATTATTTGGAGTACTCTTTCACCAGTATTTTTCTTCTTCTTCTTCTTCTTAGTTTAAGCCTTAAGGCTTGTTATTACCAACATCTGCGTCGTTTCCTTGTCAGTGTTGGTTCTGTGAGCATATACAAATTTTACATCCATTAGGTAGCTTGGTAGACTTGCCGTCAGATGTGCCATGTATCCTAGTTTTTTATGTTAAGGCAATGACCGTCTCTACCTCTAGAGTCTCACCAGTATTTTTGTTTTGTTTAAATTGAACTAAATTTTCTTCAAAGAGTGAATAGATTTACAGTAGATTCTCTTTCTTTTTAATTCAACTGGCCTTTTATGCCATTTTTGTAGTTAGAGGTTTGAATTGATCATTTTACTGCTGGAATATAAAGTTCCTTTCGAAACCTAATATTTCGGTACCGGTTTGGTGGTTTGCAAATTTTTTCTTAAAATATTGATCAATAATATCATTAAAATAAATTTTATTAATCACCTGCCATTGATTAATACACAGTCCACACTATAATAAATGCATCATCATAATTTATATTCAATAGGTGTAGGCTCTTCTATATCACACCGTTCCAGTTTTTCTTCATACCAGGTTGCTTCAGAACGAATAAAATTATATTTTTTTAACTAATTTATAGGGTGGTTTTTTAGCTGCATGAGAACTTCAAAATGAAATAAAACATTAAAAACCTGACGGAATGTTTTGGTTATAATTTTTTTATGAAAGTACAGTTAAAGGCATTTATGATTTGAACATGACTTCCGGCATGTGACCACCACGACTAATGGTTACGAAGCGCATCCGTTCAGTCCAATTTTTGACCACTTTTTCCAATATTTCTGGCTTTATTTCATAAATGGCTTGCTGAATATTAGCCTCCAATGCTTCTAGAGTTGTTGGTTTGTTAGCATAAACCATGGATTTAACATACCCCCACAGAAAATAATCTGGAGGTGTCAAATCACACGATCTTGGAGGCCAATTGATAGGACCACGTTTTGAAATAATGTTGTCACCAAATTGTCCTTTCAATAAATTGATGGTTTTGTTGGCTGTGTGGCACGTAGCACCATCCTGTTGGAACCATAAGTTGTCAATGTTTAGCTCTTGAAGTTTTGGAAACAAAAATGTATTGAGCATGTGTCGATATCTCACACCATTCACCGTAACGGTAGCTCCTTCCTCATTTCGAAAGACATATGGACCAATGATGCCGTTGGCGTGTATTCCACACCAAACAGTCAATTTTAATGGATGCAATGGAGTCTCAAGATAATGTCCCGGATTGGTCTCACTCCATATACGGCAATTTTGTTTGTTCACATACCCATTTAACCAGAAATGTGCCTCGTCACTGAACACAATTTTAAGGTAAAAAAATGGATCCACTTCCAATTGGTTGGAAGCGAATTTGGTAGCGTTGTTCAATGGTCAATCTATGCATTATCAAATGCCAAACCTTGCTAAACACAAATGTCAAAAAACTGTTTCCATAGCAATCTTGGTTCAATTGTTATCCCTATTGAAAGTTCTCATGCAGCTAAAAACACACCCTATATTTGATTTGTGTATTTACTCCAGGATTGAACATTTTAAAGTTTATTAATTTCCAATTTTGGATTCAAATTTCGGGCGATTCAAGCCAATAAGATAAACTTGCAACTCGTTTTCTCAATATCTAAGATTTTGTGATTTCGATCAAAAAGTGTTCAGAAAATCAGCCTTTGCTTGCGTACACAGTGAACGCTGGTTTCCAATCCGGTTTACCCGCTTCAATCTTTGCATTTAAATATCTATCCGGTTGCCACCTTTGCGTGTATTTGTTTACATTAATTAACATTATTGAAGGGAGATGAGCTGGTAAGCCGGCGCCAGTAATCTTATTAGGGTTCTGGACTTCGACGAAATCGACGAAGGCTGTACTCAGTGAGCCTTCTTTTAATCAGTTTTTCAACATCTCAAGTCTTTTATCCAGATATTAATTTATTAACATTAAAAAAAAAATTGTATCAATAATAATTTTTGTATTTTATCCGTTAATCGGGTCATCGTGTCAATAAAGTGTCCACTAATAGGCAACAACAAATTATATATTTCCAGGGTTACCCTTTCTATGTTAGTACTGAAGAGATCTAATTTAGATTGATTAAACAAAAACTAAAGTATAGTTTACGAGCGGAAATCAATTACAGCTCTCGTATTGAGCTGAGCAAAGTAATCAAGTTACATAAAGCGAGAAAAGTATGATTTTCCACCTTAGAACGTAAACTATAGTATTTTCTTTTGATTGCATAGATAAGTGTCACTTTTTAGCCAAGTTTTCGGGGTGGAAAATATTACCTTTATTCCCTAGTTGGTAAAAAGATATCATTACAATTTTATGGAAATATAAAGTACTGTACCCGTGTACACAATTAATGTTGTATTTGATATAAATACGAATTTAACAAGTATAATAATAACCGAAGGTCTAACAGATGTAGGTAATTGAAATCAATAAAGGAATTGATTTAGACAGAAAGATTATCTAAGCTGCTTTCTGTTCAATTAGTGATAAATAAGTAATTGTATAATGGAAACAATATAGAGTACAACTTACTCAAGTACAGATATAAAAAATAGGCAAAGCAAATTAATTAATGTTAACAGATCTTATGCTATGCAAAATTGCAAATGATGCAGTCCATCGATTGAAAATAACAACTATAATTTTTGATTTACAAAAATTATTTATTGCATCGGTTTAGCTAAGAAATACAATATGAAAATATCTTGGAAGAAAACAGTGCACGATTTTTACTCAAACATTGAACAAGATACAATTTAGAGATAGACGGTGCTATAATTGAACAAGTTATGACATTCAGTTTCACTATCTAATAAGAGTGGAAATCAAGAATGGCAGAAGTGGAATTAAATAGGTGCAATATTAATCACTAATAAAAATGTATCGAGACTAAAATTTATTTATTTCGATTATTAATATAGATTTTTTTGTAACGGTTTAGCTGAATGTAGCTAAATAAATAGCGTCGCAGGCGGTTTTTCACAATTTTAGTGGCCATGAACTAAATTTAACGGCTTTAGGGAAACCAAGTTTCATTGTCATTAATTCTTTTAATAGGATGATCTCCTGCCTAGTTCATTACTGGGAACAGTTAAACTCGAAACTAGGTTTTCTTGTAAGGGGGGGGGGGATAAAAACTCATGTTTTTTGAATATTTTTTACTAAGCTATATATAGAAATAAAGTCGAGAAATAAAGAGAGCGTATAAAAGTACAATTTGTATGCGAATTTTGAAATACATATTATGAATTATATTAATTAAATATTTAAATTGGTTAGTGTTAACTTGTGATAATAAAACAACAATAAAAGCTTGATAAAAATATAATATAATTTAATTTAATTAACTTGTAAAGTATTTAAAATATACCAATTAATTTATTAATTAAATACTTATGCATTAATTTGCAAATATGCAAATTTTATTATTTTAACTTGTAAATTACTTAAAATAATTCATAATAGATTAATAATAATCTATAATTTTCAGCAGTTAAAAACTCAAAATATTTTAATTTAATTTTGAAATACTTGCATTTTCATGAGGAGTGGGGTGGAAAGACGAGATAGTTTTGGCACCCTCGTGCCCCTCCATTTTTGGTGTTCCTTTTATATTTTATATACTGTTACGTTAGTGTTACTAAAATAATATTTTTATACATTATTTGTTTACGCAATTGTTTAATTTTACATATATTATTACAACACAATACCAATATTAACAATTAATTGCTTCACTACCTATAAATTAGTTAACTGCTATTCTTTAAATAACAGTTTTGTAAATTTCCGCCTATTTTATTTATTGCTTTGCTTGATTCTTTTGTTCGCTTTTGTATTATTTGATAAATAGATCGGCAAGAGGTTGGATTAATTCAAGATGTTAATTGCAAAGATAATTATTTTTTTAATCATACATTCCCACATTGTTTGGAAACATTTATATTACCTCGACTAAAAATTGACATATACTATGACAATGACAGTATTTAATTGAATGTAAGATTAAAAATATAAATAATAATTATAGAAGAAAATATTATGGGTATAAAGGTCATCCGATATATCGAAATGTCCGGATTTTCGGAAACGATTTTGTTTCTAACATATCGAATTTTTTATTGCTTAGGAAGCTATATTTACCTATTATGTAAGATTTGCGCAAAAAAATAGTATAAAGATGATATTGTATAATATAGTCTGAATTATTTTAAATGAATTACAAGCTATCGGAAATGAAATAAAATAAATAATGCATTATATTATTATAAACTATGACATATGTTTCAGTTTTATTTGAACAAAACATAAACATTTCATTTCGATAACTTGAAATTCATTTAAAATATTTCGTATTATATTTTCACAAGTTGCAAAGTATAAAATATTTATAATAATTTCGACCATGTTGAATTATTTACAAAATAACAGATCAGTAATCAAGATAAGTTAGAATAATACTAAATAAATAACAAGTTACATACATCGATAACATTTTTCTATTGTTTTTGTTAAATTTTTGCTCAGAATTGGTAAAAAAATTCCATTATTTCGATCTATGCTTGTCCGTCCACCCGGACCTCTTAAAGAAAACCTTCTCTATTTTGAGAGGTCCCTTACGACCCCACCCAGGTGGAACGCGACCATACTTGAGGGTGATTGGTCTTCGGCGTCACTTCAAGAAATTTCAAAAATACTACTGGAGAATACCAAAAAATAAGTAGAGTGCTTTTCTAAATCGGAACGGAGTTTTTGAGTAAGATCACTGTGCAGACCAGCGGAGACATGTAAACTCCTCCTATGGTTAGCATTTAAACTTTTTTTTATTTTCTAGAATATCGTTGTGATATTCATAATTATAATAACATAATAACCTACAATATAGGAACCTTTTGTTTCTTCAATTTCATACAATTTCTTAGCTAAAATATTTTGCAACTGTCTTCAGCGTTTGATGATTTAAGTTATTGTACCGCAAACAATTTTCTCGAATGAGTATCTGAATCAGAATAGAATTAATAGATTTAATTGAAAAATGAAGTCAATTTTTGAACAAGTAAACAAACAATTCGGACAAATTTACAATACACTCTAATCACCAACATTTTAAGATACTTATATTTACAACTGATTATAATATGATATTTGATCAAATAACCGGACAATACAAATAAAAGAACTGCGTAAAAAATATTTTTACAATTTAAGCACAACAGTATTGATTTTTGTCAAGGTAATAACGATGTAATAATGTTGATAGTATGAATGTACTTGAAAAAATCATCTTAATTATCATATTCAAGCTAACTGAATTTTACTTTTTAATATATTGAAATAAAAATGTATTTGCTTGCTCAAAATCTGCTAAATTAATGGTACAAATGCTGAGTACCTATATAATTATTATTTAATGATAAGGTGAAAGGTAAACTTGGAAGAGAGCTATTAGCAAGAAACCGGAAATATGGAGCTAGCTTTTAGCTTTACAAAGTAAACAATTTATACACTGCAAAAAAAAAGCTTGTTGAGAATTACATAACAAGTTATGGAAACTGGTTATCTAATTTGAGAGTTAAGTTTAACAAAATTACATGATATTGGCTGGGTATGATCGCTGGTTGAGTTACTAACCACGGATCCACGGACTTCTTAAATATTTATTTTAACTTATTTTATTTTATTAAAGAGTAAGGTTAGGTTCTTGTTCAAATGTCAATTGTCAATAACTTTAGTACCAACATAAACCAGTTGAGATATGAAATCTTCCAGAATTGTGTTTGTGCACAGCATTGAGACGTCCATATTCGCTGGGTGCGAAGTGCATAGTTGGGGTATTAAAAAACGACGCCAGCGTCCGCTGCAGACAAATTGTGCAAAAAAGTTGGTCAGATGTCACGCACCCATTGGCTGGGTGCGTAGTGCATAATGGGGGTATTAAAAACGACGCGCGACGCTAGCGTCCCCTTGCGGACAAATTAGAAGACACTTTATGGATTCCAAACAATAGACTTTAGGATGGGTGCAGTTTGGTGCAGTCCATTTTATTATAACAGGTCCGTGGGTACATTGCGGAAAATTCGGTGAACATTGAACATTGTCACACTGTGGATTTAAGTATTGGTTCAGTAATTGACAAAACGTCCAGATAAAAAAAAGTATAACAAAATTTTGGTTTTACTGCATTTTATATATTGCGGGGGTTGTATTATTAGGGTTAGTAATGATAGGTTTGATTTTAAAAATGTCATATAGATGGCAATATTAGTAATGACAGACGGATATGAACAGAGAACTCCGATAATAATCAATCGATATTGCCAAGTCTGAAAACACTATTTACTAAATTTAACTATTTTACAATATTTGAAAAGCATCAAATTTTCTATAACAAATATTAAATATTATTATATTACATTTAAATTGGTTAATTTATTAATTCGTGAAAATAAATTAGTATTATATTTTAGTAAATTACGAATTGAATTTTGTAATTTCTGATGATGACTGTATCCGTAGTTGAAAGCTCAAATACATTATTAATTATATTGCCTTAATTCGTAATTTATTAAAATATAATACTCATTTATAATATTATTTATTAATATTACATTTAAATTGGTTAATTTATTAATTCGTGAAAATAAATTAGTATTATATTTTAGTAAATTACGAATTGAATTTTGTAATTTCTTATAATGACTGTATCCGTAGTTGAAAGCTCAAATACATTATTAATTATATTGCCTTAATTCGTAATTTATTAAAATATAATACTCATTTATAATATTATTTATTAATATTACATTTAAATTGGTTAATTTATTAATTCGTGAAAATAAATTAGTATTATATTTTAGTAAATTACGAATTGAATTTTGTAATTTCTTATAATGACTGTATCCGTAGTTGAAAGCTCAAATACATTATTAATTATATTGCCTTAATTCGTAATTTATTAAAATATAATACTCAGTTATTATATTATTACATTCGTAAATAGTAGGTATATTTAAATTTGTATAAATTAAAATAGTATTTTTTCACCGTATTTCACAAAATTAATAATAAATTGTTTTTCTGGGTGTAAATTCAATATTATTAGCAAATACATAGTGGAGTAGAATGCGGGACTACTTTTTCTTATCACGTCCCGCGGTGCCACCAATTATTTTAAAAATTAAGATTTTACAAATTAAAAATGGAAGAATCCATAAGTTCTGAGCGTTGAATTTCTCGAAAGGGGGGATCAATGTTCAGCTAGAAAACTTTTACAATTTTGAGAGGACACCTAAATAGGGCCTGGTGGGTCCTAGTTAAGCCACTGCCACATTATTATTAAAAGATAACTGTTTTCTTCTTGATCATACTGAGAAAGCAAATTTTAAAACTATGGTAATATTTTTTTTTTAATTTGGATCAGGGACGCGGTTAATGGGAGGCTAGGGAATCTAAATAGATTTTTAGCACACATTAGAAAATCGTAAAGGAATTTTAAAAATGTGATAAAATTAAGTAGTACAAATAATGTAGCTTATTTTCTTCAAAAAAAAATTCTACTTGCCCAGGGAGGGGGTGCTACCTTCTTGTGCTGAAGATCGGGAGCTTCCAAAGAAAAATAAGTTGTAGTAAAAGAATGTTGTGAACATGGGGTACAGCTTTGGGTCTTAGCTCACTCTAGCAAAAGAAATAAACATTTTCAAAATGCGATAAAAATAAAAAATAAATGTAGGTTATTTGGTTCAAAATATTTTCCCCAGTAACCGGATATCTGGGGGGTATGGAATATCCCCAGCAGTAAGTTAGTAACAGGACAATGTTTTAAAAATCGAAGTATCTTTATCAATTTTGAAAAGTCATCTGGTTACTTACTTTCTTGCGACTGGGGGTATTCTATACCCCCCAGACCCCCCGGTTCCACATCAATCAAAGGCTGTAGCCATTTCTAGCGCTTATGACTAACTTCACTCCTACTATTTATTAGCCAAAAGAACTTTTGCTTCGTTTAAGCGGTAAGGTTAATAATTATTCTGACTGATAAGGGGCCCTCAAAGTTTCCTCTTAGTTACGCTGTACGTACAGTAGTGTAACAAATAAAATAGACATCTTTGAGTTACTACATAAAAATGTAGGACATGAAACTGTATCAGTACATCTTTAACGATCAGAACATTTTCTGGGATGAAAAAGAATGTACTAATGAAAAAAGGAAAATGTTTTTAAAAATTATATTTAAGTTGGTTAGTTTTTAATTCGGGATAATAAATTAGTAAGGATATTTTAATAATTTACGAATTAAGGAAAATAAATTAGTATTGTATATTTTAAGCATACACAAATACAATACAATATTAATTTAATTTAATTTTTATTACAGCTTATCACACCTTAATTCGTAACTTACGAGTATTAAAATATCCTTACTAATTTAAAAATTATATAATAATAATGAATAAATAATTAACTATATTTTATATCTATTCATTATTAATAAAATAACTCCTACTTTACAAAATAATGATCTATACATTTATCCAACAATTTTTTCTTTATTTTTTTCTTAAATTTGTGTTTAAATTTAATTTTTTAATCGTCAATATCTAAAAATTAGAGTTTTTGACTTAAAAATTGGGGTATCGATGTTACCGGCAATCTGCGAAATCAGTCAATTTGCGCAATGCCTAGATAATGTGCAAACCCACCAAGTCGTAAGGTATTGTGCAAATTCACTAGTACTTTAGGCAATCTGCAAAATGGCTACGGTCTTTCAGGCAATGTACACATTGTCTATATTGTTAGTTAATGTGCTTTTTGAAAATGTAACAGACTCACATTGACTAGACATTGTGCGAGATGCGTAAACTAGTTGGGGAGAGGCTTGCATGTTGCCACCGCTTGCAGGTTGCCACCTTAGCTACATTTTGGTATTGGACCAATGTCATAAACTAAACTTTGATTGAAATCGAAACCTAAGGAGGTGTGGTCACTTTTAAACTAGTTCTGGAGCGGACAGAGCCAATAAGACAGTGTGTGTTGAAGAAAGTTTGAAATCTTGTATCTTGAAAATTTAAAAATTGAAATTGTGCTTTTGTTCTGTGCTGATAAATTGAACATTTTTATCGACAAATCAACGTCAATATTTTTTCTGTGTTTCTTTGTCATTCTTTTTCTTCTTCTGCTTTTGGCTAGGGTCAACCCTGTTTGCCTGGCCTTCGGATTATTCAGTGGAAGAGGAGAACCAGCTCTGTGCCCATCTCTTGGGTGGTCGTCCTGGCAGTCTTTTCCCCGTAGGTCGTCCATTATTACAAATTTTCATTCAATTTACATAATCCTGACAAAATTTCAAACATATCATGAATCGGCAATTTTTTTCTGTATAATTCTAAAGTAGCGTCAAAATGCAGGTTGCCACCCTTTTCGGCTTGCAAGTTGCTACCTCTCTTTCTTCGCTTGTTTACACTCACATGCAAGTTTTTATGATTGTTTGTTGTTTACAATATTGTTATTGAGTCAAAAGTGAAGTGTTTTTATTGCATTTTACTGATATTTTCGGTGATTTTTTTTATAATTTCTGTTCGCTCAAAATGTGCTGATATGCGGTTTAGTGTTTGCACTTGCCCTAATAATTGTCATTCTGATAATGATTTCGAATGATTTCATATAATTTTACAAAATTAAATTTGGAAAATAATTAAATTTCGTTTTTTACATTGCCTAGTCAATGTGAGTCTGTTACATTTTCAAAAAGCACATTAACTAACAATATAGACAATGTGTACATTGCCTGAAGGACGGTAGTCATTTTGCAGATTGCCTAAAGTACTAGTGAATTTGCACAATACCTTACGACTTGGTGGGTTTGCACATTATCTAGGCATTGTGCAAATTGACTGATTTCGCAGATTTCCGGTAACATCGATAAATTAAACCAAACAATGTTGCGTAAAGGTTTGCCATTTTTTTAAATAATCCATTATTTAAATTGTCGTCCCTTTATAAATGTCGCTTCATGCAACTGCATGTTCGCATCGTTATAATAACAAATTAAAACTAAAATAATTATTTTTAGGTTCATATCATCACAAAATCATACAACTCGGTAAATTTTCTAAATTAGTGGATTTAATAGGCTATATTAACGAAATTACTGTAAAACATGGATGTTCAAACCCACAGATCTGCATGGTATATATGCTTTTAAATTAAAATTTCACTATAATTAAAGAAATGCAATTTAAAAATAATATTTTAAGGTTGTCAGTTGCACTGTGTCGGGCAACTGTGGTAGGCCACGCCCCTTAATAAATCTTGCTGTAGTCTAAGTAATTACGTCAAGTGCACATACCGTCAACAGAATGCAGCAAACTTTACAATCGATTATATCCTAAATTAATCGACATTTGACATTCACCGGTATCTTAAAGGTTTCATTTTAATGTTATCTATGAGAATTCGTTGAATGTAATGTAAATAATTAACTGATAATGTTGGAGTTACTTTGCACTTGTGATCAAGTCTCCCTAAGTGTCTCTAGACAACAATATTATTTTAATTCTTCAAGAAAGGTTATTTCTCATAAATATGCTGCTT
This sequence comes from Rhagonycha lutea, assembly GCA_958510855.1. Taxonomy (NCBI): domain Eukaryota; kingdom Metazoa; phylum Arthropoda; class Insecta; order Coleoptera; family Cantharidae; genus Rhagonycha; species Rhagonycha lutea. Next base: position 14,667,600 of record OY294036.1, on the reverse strand, counting down.
TCAATACAATATAAAATTAAAAAAATTTTAATTTATAGTATTTAAAAAGAAATCAAAAAAATTATGAATGCAAATGACGGTTGTTTGACAAGCATTATTAACAATATATAATTTACATTTCCATAAGAAAGATAACTATTTATTATCAAATACATAATCAGGTAAAAATATACATTTTATGTAAATCGTTTTTAAAGTTTTTTTGTAATTACCTATCAAACTTATTAATAATTTACAAACCTTATTACATTAATTTACAATTTAAATATACAAATTACTCATCCGAATATTTAAATGAAATTTTAATGAGGGCTCGAAACTATCACGAACTTGAATAGTGTAAACAATCGTAGAAAAAGAGAAAAAGGGGCGTGGTTTCGTTTTTTAGGGGCGAGGGTATAAATAACATTTTATTAAATAAAAATTATATCATAAATATTTTTAGACAAACTAAAACTGTATTAAATAATATTGGAACTAAAAATATAAAGTTATCACAAAAATTTAGTCACCTGATGATGTTGTTGTATAACGAAAATATTCATCTTGGAAAAGATACTGTTTTAGTTTGTCTAAAAACTATGATATGTTTACTATCAAGTTGCACTATATCGACCACGCTATTATAGATTATATTAAATAAAAGTTAATTTTCTTGCTAGAATTTTCTGTAGTTGTTGGTGGTTACCCCCTTTGCGAAATCAGAAAAAGGATCATTTGAGATACTTGTATTGATTTGTGTTCAAAGACCCCTCGAAATTATTAATTTGAATATAATTTTAAAAAAATAGCCCTTTTCACTTTCTGCTTGTTCCTACGATGAATCAGTGAAAACTTTGGGGAAGTAATTTTTCTTTTGGGTATACGACTGTTCATTCTCTGGATGTTTTTATTCAACTTTTGATTTTATAAATGAAAGCCAAATATATTATAACAATACTAAACTTCCATCAGGCTTTCGTTTGGAAGAAATAATCTATATTATTCAACAGGCAACTGTTTATAGTTGACCTTGTGATAATAGAAAAAATTATAGTTGAGGAGAAGGTCATAAATAATCCACAAGTAAATATATTTCGACAAATCGATATAACAAAAACCAACAACAATCAGGACCGTCCTCAGGGTCACTGTCCAATGAAAAACTAATTAGAAAAATTAGAAAATCACAGACATTAATTTTTACTTGTAGATTATTTTTATGGCTTTTTCATCAACTAAAATATTTTAAGTTTTTTTGTGAAAATATCATATTACAGTAGATTTTTCTTCATTTTTTAGATGACTTCCAATTTAAAAAAAAAGTATGAAAAATTAAATATTTTTTTTAAACGATATAAAAAAATACGAAAATTTTACACATACGATAATTCTATATTGAATATCATCTGATAATTTTATGTAGATCAAGCACAATTTTAAACATTTTTATTAAAGTGGTTTAAAATAAATTTATATGTTAAAAATTAAATTTCATATTAAACCTCAAAACTTTATTATACCGGAAAATGCACTTCTCTTTGTATTGTATTTACTGTATAGGAAAATAACTTTTATGTATACATTTTTACTAATGTGGTTCTTAGGTTACAATTTTATATCAGTTTCTAAGTTGCTAAAAATATTGAATAGAAAATTATATTATAGTGAACGTATAAATTTCCATACGAGCGCCCATGTATTTTTTTTTTTTTTTTTAATAAATAGATATGTATTTTTATTTAAAACTTGTACGTTTTGGACTGAAGCCAAGCATGAACAATGTTATAATATAATACCTACTAATAATAACAGAGGTTAATCTGACTTTCAAAAACGGACCAAACCCTGGGGTTGCCACTGTAGATAATTTGGAGGATTCCCAGTAATTATTATAGCAAAATCGCCCTCTAATAATAGTCAATTGAGTCGAAGGTGTTTGAGTACCAAAAGTTCAATGTACGCAGCACTACCAATCGATTCGTATCTTCCTTCATCAATCAGTTGAAGCGATTGTAACGATCCTACTGTAAAACAAAGCGAGAAACGGTTCTTGCTCCCTTATTAATATTTTAGTACCTACAATTTTAGATGTGGTTCAAAATGTAATAATTCATACATTTGTTTTAATAATCTGATAAAGGTAATAAATATAAATCAAAAGGTTTAGTTACAAGAAGTCGGATCTTCTGACTTCAAAAGCAATCTTGAAATTTGTGTGCCCTGCATTTTGTGTACTTTTTCCTGTCTTTGGCCAGACTTTGTAAACTCTTGCCCAATGGAAATAACATATAAATTGGAAATTTTCGAAAACTTTAGCACACAGATTTCTTTCTGCTGTTTTTAAATATTCAAAACATTATAATATTATGTATAATTTAAAATTTAACATAGAGCGAGATGCTGATGAGAGACCCTGCCTAACGTGGAACTCTTTTGGACGAAATTATTATTGCAGAACCATTTTAAGTGCGGTAATTGGCAAATGAGACGCAAATAAAAATGATGAGACGGTCGTTAGCATAGCGATTAAACGCATAGACTGCTAACACAGACAACCCGGTTCGAATCCGGGCGAAGTAAGAATTATATTGTGGCCGTCTCCCCTCGGCAGGCAATGGCAAACCACCGGGGTGTAATCTGCCATGAAAAGCCTTTGTTAAAAGGCTCACCACACCCTGCAGAAGGGTTATGGACTGAGGAGGAATTGGCAAATATGACGTTTAATATTTTTTGTTAGTATTTAATTTGAATAATTTTGAAAAGTTGCAGGGAAAAACTATGTTAAATAACCTATTTGAATGTATTTTTTAGATTATGTACAAGGAAAATTTAAAAGCACACTGATACACTCCTTATCGGTGGCGTTGTGAATGTTAATTAGCTTTGTCGATTATATTGAATTAAAACACATAAAATATTTTGAGTTTTTAGCTTGTAAAAATTATATTATGAATAATTTTAAATAAATTGAAAGTTAATGTTAATATAATAAATTAATGCTTGTATAATAAACAAATATGATATGTGTTTATTACATATTAAATTAACATTAATTTGCAATTTATTTAAAACAATTAATAATATTATGTTGTCTATTATAAGACAAGTAAATTTTGTTGTCAAATTGTATTTGGTATTCTAAAATATGAATTATCGCGTCGAACTTTTATCAAACTTTTAGTGAGTTTGCTTTCCTAAATTTTAATCTCACAATTTTTTGTAGAGTTCTGTTAACATGGTTCGTAAATAACAATAATTAATGTGTTTATTTTAATAAATAATTAATTTCAAATTATAATAAAATTATAAATAATTCAAAATATTTATTTCCAAAACAAGTCTGAATTTTTGAAAATCGTCTATTTTTAACAATAATTTAAGAGCAAATATATTTATCCGATATCTTCAGAGGTAGAAAAAAATCATAACTGGAAGCAGGAATCTTAAAAAAATAATTTACCATGTTAATAATCTTCTAAGATTCGGGTCTAAGGTGGGCCACCCGGTATAATGAATATATTATTGTGAGCAGCTAGAAAAAGATTATCATTATAATATATTATTATAATTACAGCATAACTTGAAATCTGAAGAACACAAATAATTTAGAAAGAAGTCCACTCTCCAATAGTAGATTTATCTATAGTTCAATGGCGTACCTATAGGGGGTTGCTAAAGGGAGCTCAAACATTTCCACACTCCTGTCTAATATTTGGGCCCACCTCAAAGTGCCTGACAAGCCTCTGTTGTAGTCAGTGGCGTAACTGAAAACTTTGAGCTTTCCCCCACACAAACGCAAACTCAAAAATCATTTTTAAGTGAAACATAATAAAGTAATCAAAGTTAATGACCATTTTTGAATTGGAATAGTGTATAATCCCATCTCGAATTTGTTAGTCCTCTGTGGTGTGCTGAATTCTATTCTGTGATAAGAGAAAGCCTATCATATAGACATCATCGTTTGAGGTGGATCTGATAATTACTTTCAGAGTTCTTAACGATATAATATTTAGAATCGACTGCATGGTTTCACGTCTAGATGTGATCATCAGGTCATCCTGACGATTTGATGGAAGTTGTAACAAAAAGTACCCTCTAAAACGCAACCCCTAATGGGAGGGCTAGGCCAAACAAAGACGAGAGTCCGTCACAATCCGGAGAGGAGCTCTCCAGTTTGTTTGCCACGATGTTAATAGACCAGCTGCTTATTCATGTGAAGGCATAGGTCGTGGATTCTGAAAAAAGACCTGTGGGGAAACTCAAAAAATATCAAATAATAAAGAAATGCTTTAATTGACACACAGAACTTGAGAGACGCTATGACAGTTCCAATAATTGTAATGTGTATGACTGTGCAAAACATAGACACAGTAGCCAATGATATTAACAACCAAAAAGTGCACCCAGTCTAAATATAAACAAGTACCCAATAAAACCAGTAACCTCTAACGGTTACTCAAAATTGAACACAAAAGCCTAGAAACACGACGGTTCATACGAATTGGATAAGATAAAATTTACTTCCTCCAGCTCTTTATGTAAGTTTACAATATAATGGTGACAGGTGTTCGTGTCCAATCGCTGCCCAACGTGCGGCTTAAAAATGAAAATCTGTAATTTGTTAATTCCCCAAGTGATCATCCAAAACAACAACAATAGGACGTTGCCAACTGGAGGAAATCCAAAATGGTTCCATAACTTGCGCACCAAAAACTGCGTAGTAGGTTACTACTAAAAAATACTTGCCCACGCACCACAGGCACTTAACAAAATCGTCGTGAAAATAGCGTACGTTTGCTATGTTCGAGCTTGCAAGACTCAGGTATTCTTACGCAAAAGGTTCATGCTATCAACCATCTTCTAGCAAAATTCATTGAATAACGATGCATTTAAATAACATACATGGGCCGTACTTAGAAATATTAGTACCAGTAGTATAGTACCACGTAACGAAGTGCAAAAATTCGTTACAAAGTTCCTTACGTTAATGCGTTCAAGAAGCGATAGTAGGATCTCCTCGGTGCTTATGGTGAGGTGCTTCTGTGTTCCTATTTTATCATGTTGGCTCGGTTTGTTTGGTCTGTTTCTGTAATTTTGTATGATTTGCTTAACTGCATTGCGTATAAATTTTATTTTATAGAGTTTATCGGACTTCCTCAATTTGAATAACAAATAATAATATCCTGTAGTATATTATAACATTTTTTGAATTGATCCATTAGTGTGGCGTCGAAACGGTAGATATAAAGCCAACCATACTACGCGAATTTGATTCAATGCTTAGTAGCCATATGCTTATGCACTGAATCAAATTCGTGTAGTATAGTCAATATAATAATGTAATATTTATTTCCCGTAATATTCTTTTTACGGCACAGATAAATTTGGGAGCAATCGAGATTCGAACTTTTGACCTTTAAGATCTATAGCTCCACTCCCTAACCACTCATTACACCCAGGCCCGGACTGGCTAGGTCGGCTAGTCGGCGATCGCCGAGGGTCCCCAACCCAAGGGGGCCCCGAAAAGGCGTCAAAAAAGTGGTTTGTATTTTTTATATACCTTCCAAGTGTCAAAATAGCTGAAAATGTGATTTTCAAAAATTTCCGCAGGTGATTTTCAAATATTTCCGCTCTTAGTAAGGGGGCCCCTCCTCAGTCTCTAGCCGAGGGTCTCTAAAGGAGCCAGTCCGGGCCTGACTACACCAAACTACTTGGGTATGTTTTGAATAATGTAAAATTAAGGGGGATTCCATTCAAGATTTCAATTTTTCAATGTCCTCTAAAATTATATCAAGTTGGAATCATTCAATCACGTAAGTACGAGGACGAAAATTGGAGTTTTTCGGTCGAATTTCGGACGCCTTTTTTATCGTTTTTATATTTATGCCCAAATATCGTCGTCACTTTATGGCAAAAACAGTTAAAATAGTAGGTATAGTAGGTACATTATACTAATTTAAACGGTTCCGCTTAGAACTTTGTGGTTAGAATAACAGGTACTTAAAAGTTCAACACACAACCTTCGAATAAATAATAAAATATGTAGTTTTTACCATACAACAAATTACCTGTAATAAACTGTAATTATTCTGGCAATAATAATATTTATCAACGGATAAACCTTGTTGAAATATTTATAAATCATGTATTGATTACAAACAAATTAGCAACGTAATTGTTTATAATTGTAACGTAATATGATTCATCAGTAAAGTCATATCCATAATATACTTATTTTTCTGAAACTATCAGGAAAAAAATACAGTATAGTCTCGGTAATGTGAACATTCCATAACATGAACACCTATGTATTCCAAAACGTGAACAAAAAAATATTTCATATTCTAGAATATAAAAAGGAAACAAAATAACCACATAAAGGCTTTAAAAATGTATTAAACTCCAAGAAAGTCATTAAAAATTCACAAAGGTGTTGATAAATCTCGTTTAAAAGAACACTACAATAAAAAATGCTAGGAAAATTTAATTTTAGTTTATTTTATTTCAATTAGGAAAAACTTCCCAGACCTGGCAACCCTGTTATGGTTTCTGAGGAGCGACCACGGTAACGACTATGCGCACAGAACGTAATACAATCTAGAGCGCATGTAGCACTTGCTCATTGATCATTGAGATAGAGGTTGTTTGCGCAGTGAGCGCGATTCCGTTTATGGGTCACTGAACTGGTTTGAAATGACATTCTAACAGTTGGAATTTTCCTGACGTATATTGAGTTAGTATAATATTATGCTTGTTCATTTTCTAATTCAATAAGGTCAAGTTACCTAATTTTAATAATTAATTAAATCAGTAGTATACATATGAAAATTTTGTTTTTGGATCATGTTTAATCATAATGTCAAAATTTTGAAATACGTAGTGATTGGATTGTTATGGTAAATGTCAAATATCGAGAGTTGTTAAAATAATTGGTATTTAAATTACCAAATGTTTTTGTAATGCTTCAGAAATCAATAGTTAGTAGTTACTGATTGTGCAACTGTAGGAATTTTCCTTTTCTTTTGTTAACTACTACAACGCAGCTGACGTTAATTTTCATCACGAGGTGAGTTATTAATTAATCATGATCGTTATAATGATTAATATTTACAATGCAAATGATGTATTTCCGTCGAGAAATAATAATAGAATTAGACATAATAACTTGTTGTGCCTAAAAAAAGAAACTCTAAGGTGTAATTAATTGAAGGGGAAAGGAACGAGAACGAGAATAATAAAACTCCTTCGTTAAAAGATAAAATACAACGCAGTTGAATTTGAAATGGTGGGGAAACGTAAAACGAAATAAAAGTAAGATCAGAACTATATGAACTGTAACCAATTATTTACGAATCTGGAAATAAAAATACCCGTTCTAGATAACTTACGTAAATATTAATTTGTAACGATTAGAAAAGTAAATTGACCTTGATATAAAGTTGCGATAATTAATAATGTTAGAGATAACAAACAGACTTGAAGTGATCACATAAATGTGAATTGAAGAATTGTATTTTGAAATATTTTTGTTGGCCTGTCTTTTAAAATTGGAGATTGTGTGATTTGGAGTTCGTAACGGGTTTTATATAGAATAATAAATAAAGTAAAACATAAATCATGCCAATAAATTAAGCGAACAGGAATTAAAGTGGATCTCATTAATATGTATAAACCGTCACATTGATAGTAATCGGGCCGCATACCATTAGCAATTTATGTGATCCACAAAGAGCAACGTAAGCAAGTTCGTGCCAGTGTTGCTACGAACAAAGGATTTCCACAAATTTCGCTTATCGGTTTTTCTCCCACTTGCCATGGTACCAAATGGTTCAGTTATAGGCGCATGATCGATCCCCACTATGTAGTGAGTGACTAACCATTGGGCTATTTTAGGTTCTTGATTTCCTCGTACCCCCGCGTTCCTTGGTGTTCGAACGTGGCAACAGAGTTCCAGTACGTGAATTCTCTCCTACATTGACACCAAACGTGGAATGTTTGTTTGTATGCTTTTATAATATAGCCGCGAAATTTTACGGTTGATTACGAAAAATTGTATGTTATTATTATTAACTACAAGCTAAACATAATTTATTATTGTGTTGTTATAAGGACTTTTTTAAATCACGTTACAAATTATTGTAATTCGGCTTACCATGCTTGTAAGTACATCTGATATTTTGGATATTTAATGTCATGATAATCCCTACTTTATATAATTTGTGCATTCTGATTACTAATGTAAATCACTTGTGGAGCCTTGTTTTAGTTTTTGTGTTTATTTTAACAATTTCGCGCCCACCTGATTACTTTTTAAACTTTCATGTTTTCATTTTTTTTGTCATTTAAATAACATTTTTTATAAACAACATTTTAAAACGTGTTTGAATTTCATTCATAATATGCCACATTTTTTTATCAATGCTAATCGCCAAAATAACTGCTTTTCACTTCGTTAAAAAAATTTTTTTAATTTTTGAAAGTAGGTGGTTGATAATTTGCAATTGATTTAAATAAATAATAATGATTACATCCTGAAAAGTTTTGTAATTTATTAGATTGAATTTGCAACGTGAAATTTAAAAATAACTAAGGCAGGATACACACGCTCCGGTTGCTCACGCTAGCTAACCGGAACCACACGCACATAGCATATAAGGTCAGTCCATAATATGGTATCCGTTTTTGTTGAATTTTGTAATAAAATAAATCAATAGAGCATTGTTTGTATTTTTAAGTTTTTTCTTTATTATCATTGATGTGTAAATCCATTTCTGGCAATCTGTTTTTCTCTACTGGATAAAAATTTTGATTTTGATGTGCTTATCGACTTCCTAAAAATTTTTAAAATTCCGAAACATAAAAATTATTAAGAACAGTACATCTTCGAAAATCCGGACATTGCAACTTTTGCACTGAATTCGATAATCCGGACACAGTCCGGTTTAGCGAAGCCGTACTCCATACATCATTATGCGGTCTTATCATTTAAGTTTCGCTGTATTTATTTACTCTATAGTCGCAGATCTTCTTTAATCAATTCCTAGTACACAGTTGACATATCTTCATTTATTGTTTGAAGGTACCAGTATGTCGTTTTTGAACAAATCGCTCCTTTTGCCGTTGGTTTAGAAACTTGATCTTTATTAGTCCATTGTCCATTGTGATTTACGCTTGTAGACCAGCCCTATTTCAGAACTAATAAAACCAATAATTTACCACTTTAAAAGTTCAAAAACTACTGGATCCGAAAGATTGACTAATTTTTGTCAGCTACTCAACGATGCAACCGATATAATTCGAACTGTTACGAGCTATGGCGGTTTAAAGAAGGCTACTCAAAATTAAATATTGTGACGAGTATAATTTTTTGAGTTTTGAGCGGACCAAGATGAACATTTTCAAGTTTAAAGAAGCCGAAACTTTCCAAACCGGGGTTTTATTAACTTCTATTTTGATAATCTTACTTGTAAACTCCACTAACGTCGAGGAATTTCTTGGGTAATGGAATCATCAGGCCCGTAACCAGGATTTCATTTCATTTAGATTTCAATCTAAAAATAAAGGCTTGCAGTATAATTTTGAATTTAATTTGAAAGATGAGCAACACTCACCTGGTCTCTTTGATTTTACTTTACTCCCACCAACAGATGGGCTCTCCTACTTTACTTCTGTTGTTATATTTTGCGTGATTCTTGGAGCGCACTTGTGCCGAAAACTTTTGATCGTATATAAGCATCGCTATTGGCTAGTAAAAAAATTGCCACGTTGATTGGTTAGATTGAAATTACGCAGCACCTCACTTATAAAGAAATAATAGTTACTCTGTTTTCGGTAAGGGCATCTTGGTGCGGCCCGCAGACTCTAAAACAAATGACCTTTATGGATCTTATTGGATTTACACTTTTTTTTTAAAAAGCTCTTTTTAGTGGATTTGCCAAAAAGTGTGGCACTCACTAATTCCCACGTAAAATATTTGGTCCTTTTACAACAAAAGGTCGCGACCTTTGCCCTTGATAATTTAATAATCAATCAAATTTTTTTTATTTCAAACTAAATTATGACAGTTACGTCGTTTAACTTCTAATCAGTGAATTATATTAATTTCACAAGTTAAAAATTTATTTCACATTCTAATTGATATTCTCAACTTTTATTTCAATTTTAGGTTAAATTATGATCGAAATAAATTTAAATTTTGAAAAATCATGGAACGTAGATAATTTTTTTTCTATCACCGAAGGAAAATTTCAAATAAAATTTAATATAACATTACAAAGTAATCAGTAATCAGTTAATCACCCTACTAAATTTATCTCGTGTTATTGGAGACATTAATTTTGAGGATATGAATACAGCTTGTACTATTTGTTATGAAGACTTAGCAGTAATTGAAATAACAAACTTTAAACGCGTCACACACAAGATTTTTTCTAATATTATTTTAATAAGTGACTTATAAATTTTAATTTTTTATTTAAATGTCTAATATTAATTTATTTAAACAATTTTACAAAAAAATTTGTGAGAGCTGTATGTTATATAATTAATGAACCTTTACTACTTATGTATCTGTTTTGGAAGTGTAGCCTTTTCTTCCTACCTATAATATGGCTCATTATGTTTTCTGCTTCTCCGAATTAAATCAAATGCAATATTATGGGTACGATAAAGTAATTATTGAATACCCATAAATAATACTTGATGAATAAATTTGTAATCTGATGATATGGTTATTATAAAAAAGATTGTGCAGTTAAATGTTATTAATTAAAATTATCAAAACAATAGTCCATCTATAATAGTTATTTATATACACATCAATGAAACACATAAAATCACATAAATCTTCATGGGAATCACCGTATCCATTAGATATATGATTTTATTATTTTTACACCAAATAATGTTATTATTATTATTACTTATTTCGTTGGTTCATCGAATTAATACGATATAATCACCATATAATATATCAATTACTCGTTAACGGTTGGACCATGTCACCATACATTGGTCAACCACTCATTCATGCTCTGCCCAGAGCTACCCTTCGTACGTCGACCTGATGGCACCGTCAAGATCAACCGTCGTGTTCCTCCCTGAAAATTGCTACACTAACCTCTTGGAGATTGCTCGTCTTTGGATGTAAGTAACCCTTCTAAAATTGCTTCCATCTACCACCCTATACATGCACGTGACTCTTTCCATACTCTACATCATGGGTATCCAAACGTTTTAGCTCAAGGTCCACACTGACTCCTCCACTAAATCCGATAGGCCAAGACCTAGCTAGTAATTTGTAGACCAATTGTAAACATTATCGATAGTGAAGTTTGGTGTTACGTCATCGTATAATACACCTGCTTCTGGGTTTCTTTGGGTTAAAATGACGCAACACCGAAGTTTCCTGCAAGTACTGTAGGTAGTTGTACTACTGATAATTCAGTTCCAAACCCGGTGACTACCATATTCCTTGTGTTATGATTTGAAATCCATGTTAAACAGTAGTATAGTTGTATTTTTCCTTCGTGGTTGGGAGTGGTTAATGTGCAGAAATGAATATTCGTTATTTCTGTTCTATGTTTGTGTCAATTGGTAGAATTAGGTGTCCTGGGGTTTCGCTCCACATTTGCCGCATGTGGCAACCACTAACAAAAAATTTACCTCTAAATACTATATGAAGAGAGACACATTTCCAATGATAGTAAAAAATTTTTCTTATCTATCTCACATTTTATTTAAATTTAATACATTACCCACAACCGTTATCATTATTCTCATTTTTATAATAAGATTAACTTAGCAATAACTATCAATGTCACTTATTTTATGGTAAAAAATTACCATGGACGCTTTTGGATGAGGTTTATATGTATACTTTTTTAAAATTTATAATTAAAAATTAATAAAAAATTAATGTAACTGTTAATTTATATTTTTATTATGTAGCAGTTTTTTTAACATAATTTAGATTTTAGACTACAACTGTGTTTCATTTTTTTGTAGTGTTAACTTAATTTGTTGTATAAATTGTACAAACAAAATTAATTAATGTAAAATAATGGTAAAGTGATATTCTTATTCTAACCAAAATAATAAATTTTTACATAGGTAAAATGACATAAACAGTAATTCTCTTAACACGGAAATTTTTAAAATACAGTAGCAGTACGGTGAGAGCGAACAGTTAAACTTTTAATTATAATATCAGGTTTTATAGAGTGAACAAGACCAAGCTCGATTTAGTGAACAGTGCAAATGAGCTAGAGTTCGCTTAGTAGATAATACTGTAATTCCCCTAAATACATGTAGGAAGACTGAGGCTATTGTGGACACTGAGCAAGAGTAGTCAGTACTGTTTTTTTCCTTCAAAAACCGTTTGAATTGCGCGCCACTGCGTGACTAATTTAATATTCCGTTTATCATCTTGTATAAATTTGGTCCTGTCTCGCATAGTTGAGCATTTTGATTATCCTCCTCCGTCCATAACCCTTCTGCAGGGTGTGGTGAGCCTTTTAACAAAGGCTTTTCATGGCAGATTACACCCCGGTGGTTTGCCATTGCCTGCCGAGTGGAGACTGCCACAATATGAATTTTCATTGTGCGTATTTATTTTTATAACTTCTGTAACATTCAACTTTCAGTTGTTACATCATATTATGCTTACATATTTTTCAAAAGAGTATGGTATTACTAAATCCTCCTGAGTATATTTTTAATAAGTTGAACTGTCTCAGAGTTCCCAATTTTCTAAGATTCCGGTTGAGGAGTTGCGTGTTCCTAGGAGATATTTTTAATAATTTGAACTGTCTCAGAAATCTGAATTTTGTAGTTCCGTGGATTAAAACAATATAAACTCTTTCTAACACTAGAGGTGGGCGGAGCTAAACTTCTACCAACGGCCAATACCATACTCGTATACAAATTTTTACTTTTTCGTTAAATTTAGGGTCATTTTTTAATGATCCTCTCAATTTTTGTTTTATACTTGCTATTTACACCCTCTACTTTCATAATTACCTTAGTAAACTTTTAAAATCGTGCGTCCAATTAGTTTCCTGGCCCCTTTTTAAGAATTTTTAAATTTGAATATGTCTAACTAAAAACACTTGCTTATATCAATGCTTATATGAACTTCTCTAGTTTCTATTAGTTCGCATAATCGAACTGTTACTTGTTGCATTTTTGATAAATTTAGTATGACGACTAGAAAATATACTAACTTTGATAATATTGGATTTATAACGTTCCTTTACAGCAAACTAAAACCCATTATTAACATTAAATTATATAATAAAATAAAATATAAAATATGATTTAGATTGAGCGAAAATAGAATACGTTCCACAGGCGGAGGTCACTTTGGAAAGAACGATTTTCCGAACTCGGAACGTAAACCCACTATTTATTGAAATAAAAACTGAAATTGCCATATTTTATGTTAAATTTGCTGCTTTGAAATAAATTACTGCTATTAATTATTGTTCTAATGGTTGGTTACTTTTTTATACAATCGCGCATAAACTTATTCTTTCATGTTGTGCATACTTCACTGCACAGGGATCGCTGCTTTTTGCATTTACGAAATATTTTAGTTTCTAAGCAGTTTTTATCGTTATAAGTATAAATAATCCATTTTATAACCGGAATCATCCTCGGATCAAATTACAAGTCAGCCAGTTATTACCAGAGAAAAGAAAAGGAATTAGGGGAGTTTACAAGACCCCCTCATAGATCACTCAAAATTTTCTTTACTCTAACAGTATTGTACTTTATACGTAACTGGAAAAGTAAAGTTTAAATAGTTTTAGATTTTATAAAAAAAAATTTTTGGTAAGAAATTAGGGATGAACATAAATGCACAGTAAATACGATCGTGATTATGGACTGCCCTATTATTATAGATTATGAGAGATGAATATTATGATTATAAAACATATTTTTTTTTTAAATAATATTTATTTTTTAAAATTCTACAATAACTATAAATTGTCGAGCATAAACAACCGATATCATCGACACGTTTTTATTTGTCGGTCTAAAACCAACAAGCATAACACTAATTGAGGCTAATGTTAGGTTATATACTATAATAAAGTATTAAAATATAAACATAAAACTTTTAACGAAGCGTTAAAACTAACGATTTCTATTGGTCCGTTATTGAGAAATACGTCTTATTATTGGTTGGTTCCTTGCTTGTAAGTCCCCGCCTTTTACAGGGTTTTCGGTTTTTTATTTACAATATTTCTGGTTTGTTACTTCGTGTTTTTCAAATCCAATCAATTTGATTCGTGTCATATGACTCAATTGTGTTTTTTTTTTGTTAAATATTCAATTCACAAAAAAAAATAATAAATTATCTAACTTTTCAAAGGGCCACAATAATCTTTGTCGTTGAAGCGAAGATTGCTATAAATTCCACAATTAAATTTCGACATTAGCGCTAGATGTGGCGATTTATCGAATTATTGTTCTGAAAATCTCAAGATTCTATTGGTTATTATTTATATCCCTCCTTGACGAAAATTGGCTACTTACTCCGTTAGTTCAAAATTAACTAATTGTTTTTCTTAAACAGTAACTTCCAAGTTAACGTTTTGGAGAGATAAATAAATATGGCTTTTTGGAGTTACAGGCCTTTCCCAGATGTTTTACCCTAAATAATGTATTGTATCCCCCAGAGAGTGAGATATTCACAAATAAAAGAGCCTATTTCTAGTAACAGTTGGTGAACATTATTTTGTAGTCGTTCTCCATATGGAAAATACTGGGGAACTAGAAACAGCTGCAGCTCTGTACCTTCTTTCTGTCTACCTGCTGTTGCTATCCGCGGCAACTCGGCCCGCCTAAATTTTGTTTGCTTAGAATTTCCCCACCCTAAGATTAGTTTCTATAGTACAGAGATTACAAGGATATTTTAATAAATACTTCTTTGTTTGAACCGTTCATATTAAGGTTTGCATTAGTATTTCTATTAGTTGTAATATAATAGGCCTTAGATTCGAATCATTTTCCAAAAATCTGTTTTTCCAGTGACCCTAGTTCTATTTATTCTTACAATATTACCTTCGCATTGTAAAGTTGATTTTTTGATTTTTTAGGTAACGACTGCTTTGAATTTTAAAACTACCTGTCCACTTCTTTTGTTACCTTATTATATAAGCACAAAAAAAAATGCATACTGTAAAAATAACTTTAAATTCTTCTATACAATAACAATGGAAATTAGCAGGTATACCCATAAAAAAAATTATTTGGTGAGATACCAACCAACGGTACTTAGTTTCGTACCGAAATCTACTAAGAAGCCCAATTTTTAAAATTCTCTTCTACATTTTCAATTTTTGAAGCTTTTTTTGTTCATTATTTCTTGGTGTAGTACCGATACAACTTGGCTGCACTGCTCTTGTGCCTAGAGGTAGTATACCTATATTTTTTTGTAGAATTACTTTTTTGAACGACAATATTGTGTTTTAATTTTGCATTTTTTTTTATTAATTTTGAATGGACCATTTAAATAACAAAACCTACTGTATTATAAAAATTTTTATTTCTTTTTATTTATTTTTTCTTTTTTATATTTTTTAGTTTGAAAGATGCAATAATATCGAGACAGAGTCTCATTCGCCAAACGGTTGTCGTAAAAACAATTGAAATTTTTAATTGGAGTTCAGAAGTTAAATTTTTTTTTTCAAAATTACGGAAGATATTGTGAGTAAGTAACCTATTGTACATATTTGTTACTAATTTCAATATTTTTATTATAAAAGTTCAACTAACTTTTAACTACTTTTTTTATTTACGCTCTATAACTTTAAATAGTATTTTACGATTAACCTAACGTCGACCTTTAAATAGTATTATTAACCTAAAGCTAGGAAGTTGACAGAAAAACTACAATTTCGGACTACCTTCTTTTTTTCCAATATTAGCAAGGGTCCCTAAACTACGACCCGCGGAATAGGTTTATCGGGCCGACGAACGCTTTGATAAAAATCTGAATATTGGATTTTCATCCAAAACCTTCGATCTGTCCCGAGTAGCACTTTTAATATTATGCTGATATAAACTTCATTTACTCCCCCCCCCCCCTGCAAGGTTTTAAACGAATGTGCAAGTTTCTGCAATATTCAAAAAGCAATTTTGAATTGAGAGTACTAAAAACTTGCAATTGTCATAAACTTCCTAGCTTTACCTGCTTAATTGTGCATGCGTTTTTTAATTTTATTTTTTAAGTTGATGGGAAAGCATGAATATTATAGTTAATTAGAAATAGAGCTTGGATCGGTGGCAGGTAACTAAAACATTTGAATCTGTCATAAATAGTAGTCATAAATAATAATCTATAACGGTTGATTCATTTTCAACCCCCAACCGAAAAGGAAAGGGATGAGTAAGTTCACGTGGGGTCTACAATTTATAAAAACCCTGATGCGCCTTAAAGGTTGGAAGGGTTCTCCCTTTATTACATATTAATATTTCTACGAAAAACTTGGTTTTCAATTCTATTAAATTTTTGAATATTTTGAGGAAAATTACTCAATTAACATTTTAAAAAATTGAAAGCGTTGAAATATTTATTTAAGGCGGTTTTACTGAGCCAATGTTAACCACCGAACGCCATCAACTAAAATTATCAAGCGGCGTTGATTAGTTTTAATTAGGTTATGTTTTATGTTAGAACCAACGAACGCACAGCGAATAAGGAAGTGTAATAGAATGAATTTTATTCTGCTGTTCATTTCTTGAAATATTAAAAAAACTGTGAGTTAATTCCAGAAGAACATAACAATTCAGTATCCAATAACAACAATTCTTTTCACTGCCCTAACACCAGTTCTCCCTGAACTTCCAATTTCAACGTCCAAAAGGAATTTACTATCCTAGATCAATACTTCGAACTTCAAAACCTCGTCACATCTAATTCAACCTTTTATACTAAAAAGATTCTTAAAAACCCGATCGTACGGAAATCTGTAATTAAAAAACTGAATTCCGCAACTATTCTTTCTGAAAAGTTATTATATAATTAAGGGGTCTCGCTTTTAGTTCCAGAAAATGTAACAGTAAATAAGTTATGGATACATTATAATTTGAAGTGTGGCACAGTCAGATTTTAAACCTAGATGGATGATCAACTACCGATATTTCCAATTTGTTATAAACTGGTCAATATAGACGAATGTCTCGCGACAGTAATAACCTGGCTGTTACTGTGGCGCCATCTGTGGTACGGTGATGTAACTCTTAGAAAATTTGACCTGTCAATGAGATCAAATAACAACAATACGTTATAGTTAATCTCTGATTAAGTTAATCCAGATCAAATATGAACCAATAGAAATCGGTTTTATGACTACCTACTAGCACCCTACTAGTCGTTTTCCATTGGTTCATATTTGATCTGGATTAACTTAATCACAGATTAACTATCCCTGCGTTCGGTTAGGCTATTTTCGCTACCAAACATTTCCTTCTTTCGAGCTTCTAGTCGCTTCCAAATGCTTTGGCTCCCCACTTAAGGGTCCTGTTCATAATGTGACTAAATATTGGTGTAAAACGTTCTTTAAAAAGATTCGTTAAACATGTTTTTCAGGAAATCTTTAAATATTTTTGGAATTTTAAAAATTCAGCTCTTTAGCGCAATAGAATGATCGTTTCTGGAAACTATAAAGTATTTCAATAATTGTCTTTATTACTACATTTGAAAATAAATTTGACATTCCTTTTTTTGAAAATTCTGAATATTAGAATTAAAGATTTCTTTAATATACCTATTACTAAATAAAATTACCTAAAGTTGACAGTATCAAGAAAAAATTATTCTATTCCGCTATAGAGCTGTTTTTTAAAACCCACCAAGATATTTAAACTTTTATTGGAAAATATGCTTTACAAAGCACTTTAAAGGCCATTTTACACGAGAATTGCGAACAGGACCCTTAAATTTTTGTAGCGACTGAAAGGAGGACAAGGCGTTCGGAAGCGACGGAAGCTCGAAAGAAGAAAAAAAAAGAAATGTTTTGTAGCGAAAGTAGCTTCTAACCGAACGCAGGGTATAATATTATATTGTTGGTGAAACCGGCCATAAATCTTTTATTATTATTATTATAGATTACAGAACGACCAGTTAGTCATCTGTAGTGTCTTCAGGTAACAGCACAGTTCAAAATCTCTGGGTTAACTGACCGTGTTAGTAAATGTCGTCAAAACAACTGAAAATTGCCAAAATACTAAATTAGTTCGAAATAATAACCTAGAATTTTGGAAAAAAGTGTAAAAAGAAGAAGTGGTACTGAGAAAAGTGTTGTGATAAAATTTCAGTAAATATTTTATAATGAACAAACAAAATTGTCCTTATAGAAAACCGAGCGTTCGTCAAAGAATGAAAAGGATGAGGATGAGGATGAATAAAAATAGTAAGTAATAATGCAGAAAACGAAAACATAGCATCTGCTGCATCTACTTTTGTAACATCCACCATGGTAACATTTATGTTTTTATATGGAATGAATATGCAGCCCCGGACTGGCTAGATCGGCGATCGCCGAGGGCCCCAAAGGATCCTCAAGAAAGTGATTTATATTTGGGGTAAAAGTGGGTTGTATTTTTTAAATATCTTCCAGGTGTGAAAATAGTGGAAAATGTGATTTTTATAATCTCCCCTTCCTCCTCGGTCTCTATCCGAGGGACCCCCAAAGAGCCAGTCCCGATTAACGATTTTATGTAATGCAGGAAATGTAGACACACCCATAGCTGGTACGTCTTGAACTCCGATGCCTTTACAATTTAGAAGTTCCTCAGAAGAATCACTATGTGTATTGAAAAAGAAACTACACAGTTACCTATAATGATATTAGGTAATGACGACGATTTGGAACTAACTGATAGACGATTGTTTTGTCCAAAAATATAAAAAGAAAAGAATAAATAAACATTTTAGAATCACTCGATAAATCGAACGACGAAGGGCAATTAGCAATCACGGAAATGCAATATTGCTACTTTAATGTATGGAATCCAAAAGGAAATGAAAAAGGAGCATTATCTTAAAAATGTACTACGAATTATTATATCTTTCTCTTTCCTTTTTAATTGGTTATAGTTGTTAATTCGTGATAAAATAATATATCAATTAATTTTTTTTTAATACTATTTGGTTTAAAGTCATGGTACGTTTGTCGGTTATCATTTATCTTTATTACATAGAACATACACCAAAAACGATTACCTCCTAATACTCGAAATTGAAATTTAGTCTGAAATCTGCAAATTTGAAGTTGGGAAACTTATACCAACTATAGATAGTACTTGTTGCTATATAGAAATTATAAATGGGTTACGATTGTTTAGTTACCATTAAATTTTTTAATTAAATTTTATCATAAATTTAATTTATTTTGGATGCATGGTTAATGTAAAGATTATAAATTTAATGGGTTTTCATTTTTTATTTATTAATAATTTATTTTTTAGTCGATAATATTTAAATTGAATCTAATTTAAAATTGAATGCTACATGTTTTTATTAATTTGGTTATTGATTTATTTATTATAAATTTATGATTTCACGATATAAATGTCATTACAAAATGTTACTTTAAGGTTCCCAGACTAACGCAAGATATTCACATCCTCTTCATGTTATTGTTAAATAATCATATTTGTTACAAATTTTAAATATTAAAATTATTCACAATTATGTGAAGAAAGTCGATTTGCACACTGCAATGTATCGCATTGGTCTGACTTTTAAAATAAAGAATAAAAACCTTGAAAAAATTGAATTGAAATATTTTGCTGCTTGTAGCAAGCGAAGGAACTATTATTATTTATCGATTCGTATTTCAGTTTGTTCAATCGATTGATATGGCTTCATACCCATAGAAAGTACTCGACCAAATTAAACGACTGGAAATCAAATGAGTATTTACCCTATAATCTATAATGTATACTTACTACACAAAATAATTCATGTTACTACCTCTTTCTACCATATAAATGGGTAATTTGTTATCATTTTCGACGCATATCATTACTACGATCAGAAGGTCAAGATAATATACAATAAATTATATTTTTTAAATAGTCTTACTTTTCGATATCCATTTGAGTTAGGAAAAGTTCGACTTTCTGTACTAGTACGGCAAATAGAGGAATAGTGTTTCCCGCACTTGGGATAGGAAGTACCGAAGTGTAGGAAAGTAAAAAAACGGAAAACATTTATTTTAATATGAATAAAAATATTATTACATTTTCCATTCAATTCACCTTTCACAATTCAATTTTATTTTTACAATATTAGCATTACCTGCTGCAAAAATATATAAATATCGTCGTCCGCTTCTTTCAAGATTGGCGAGTAAAACATCTTCGGACGATTTTTTTTGAGTTGTTTCATTTCTGTCGATATTTGTGTAGCATGAACTGATACGTCCTAAACGGAAACTGTATTACATTACTATACGGCAATGAAATTATGGGTTACTTCTTACTTCCCAAGACAACTCAAAAATCCAATCTGGCGAAATGCAGTTTCTTCGAGAATCAAAATCTTAGGAAGAATGCTTCTAGACTTTGGAGGATGGAGGAAATCAAACCTCTATGACACAGATATGTGGGACGATGGAGCAAAATATGAGCAGAAAGAGGTCAATGACTCAATGCTTGACGGAAATGAAATGATAATACTAATGCATTTTTTTTTTACAAAGGAAAATGTGCAATGATTATTATGTTAAATTATTATCTCCTTGAATATTATTTAGATAATACTAAATGTAACATCCACTTAGCTTAAAACCTAACTAGACATAGGAATATAAAGAATTTGCGGTCTATATAGGGTACAATCTTAAATTTCCTATTTCAAAATTCTTTTCTAACTCTTTGGTTTATGGAGGGTACAGTAAATTTTAGCAAAATTAAAACTTATTATTATGAAAAATCACAGGTCATTAATTATTGTATTATTTTTTTCAGGGCTCATCATGCACGTTCCAGTGGATAGCAGTGATACAATAATCGCAACACAAGGTTAGTATTTTTTTTGCAGTTGCATGTAACGGTTGCCAAAATAACTTCCAAACAATTTTAAGATAGACATAATAATAGAAGTGAATTTTATTTTCTCAAAAAAGTGTTAGTTCTACAAACTTTCTATTTAATAATCTCGTGCAGTTTTCATTTTGTTAAAATTTGCAATTGCGTTTTGAAAATAAAATTTTGAATTAAGTTAATATACCAAGTGTTCCATAATATAACTACCACATTTTTCTAAAACTGCAACGATGGAGGTTTTATAAATTCTGCAGCTTGCATTTTCCGTCTGACTCCAACTCGTCGAGACGGTTTCGACCAAAATACAAATTATTGTTGGTGATAATCTGATAATGAAGTGCGCGTATATAAATTATAAATAAAAAATATTAAATTGGTAATTCAATTTAAATTTTCAATTTTTAATTAGTATTGACCGCCTTGGTTTGGCTTGCGTTAGTGCGGAAAATGCATGCGAGATTTTCAGCACCTGCTATATTTATTTAACAAAAACGGAATATTGTCTGGCAGTAGACTTGTATGTATCAGAGTGAGATAGAATAGACCCCAATTACTTCAACTTAAGTTCATTTGAAATCTCATTTCAACATTCGATGTTGACAGGCTTCAATTTGTATTAAATCTGCGAAGCGGAATTTACACGTTGACCCTTGACTTGGGTTAAAATTTCGAGTTTAGTAATGATTTT
The DNA here is from genome assembly GCA_958510855.1 of Rhagonycha lutea. Classification (NCBI taxonomy): domain Eukaryota; kingdom Metazoa; phylum Arthropoda; class Insecta; order Coleoptera; family Cantharidae; genus Rhagonycha; species Rhagonycha lutea. Next base: position 14,645,867 of record OY294036.1, on the reverse strand, counting down.
TCAGTGTAAAATTGAAGTTGGGTTATCAAGGCTTTCGGGACTGCGTCAAGTATCCCAAAAACGTAATGGATGTGAAAATTGTACAGGGAAGTAGAGGCAGATTACTGCTAATTTTTGACAATTATAAGTTTCGTAAAGGTTCTGTACTCAAAACTGGCGAAACGTATTGGCGATGTTGCGAAAAATTTTGCAAAGCTAAAATATTCACAGCTGGTGAAGACAATGCGGTTGTGAGAAGTTTCACTTCTCATACACACTTAGAAGACAATATGGGTAAATTAGATAGGCAAATTATAAGTGATGCTTGTAAAAGAAGAGCACTGCAAAATTTAGAGGAAAAGCCCTCCGAAGTAATTAGAATGGAACTGAGTCAAGACTTGCCCATTTCAATTTCAGCAAAAGATGTCGAATGTATACGAAGAAATATTTATAATGCGAGACGCAAGATTTTAAATTTGGGTAAATATATTTTGCTCGTTGAAGGTTTTAAGCAAGGTGTTTGGTATATTGCACATTATAAGCTACTGATTCTAATGTTTTGCGTAGATTAGTAAAGTTCTAGAACTGGCACTTTTGTTTTGAGATGGACCTCCCCCCCCCCCCCTATAAAAATTCAGAGTATTCGATGGATTTGCAGTTAAACAACCTTCAAGAATCGGGAAGTAGTTCGTCAACTTTCTAAACGGTCACTGTTTTATTTTCCGACATGCTTTTTTTTCACACTAAGCAAATTAAAGTGAGCATTCTGTAATTCATCCATTGTGAAAGGAACCTTCCATGGAAGGTCTGGTGTGTAAACCGAATTTACTTGTTCTTTTTATAAAGGACGAATTACAAAATACGAACCTTAAGGGCTTATCAGTTTTACTTCTTGCACCTGGGGTTAGAGCAATAAATTTTATGTAACGTCACCTAAATATAGGCAAGTTAAATTAAAGAACAACTCTTTTTTTGTTTTAGATACCGAAGACGCCTTAAAATTGGATTCATTAACTTGTTACGATTGTAATGCAAACTTTACGGACGAAGAAAATCTACTTAATCATCTTTTACATCACGTAAAGCAACCATCTATACTAATCCGTCGTCTTCAGCTTGCTCCAATCAAGCTTACCTTCAAAAGTAAAAGCGACAATCAATTCGAAATCATTAATTCGCCTACCGCGGAGAACCAACAGACAAGTCCGGAATATTTTGCTAATGACCAAATGGAAACTGATGTCATCGCAAATGATAATACATCATCGTTAAATGGCGGAGCTACAGAAACTGTTTCAAATTTAGACCAAATTACGGAGGAATTAATGGGATTAGAAGAAGCGGCGCACATACATTTTTCGCCTGGTTACATAACGGAAGAACCAATTTCGCCTACAAATAACGAACCTTCAAAATCAGTTTCTCCAAAAATGACCTCCGATCAATTCACCGGTGATATTCCGGGCGCAGAACCCACTCCACCACCAGAATCTCCAACGGAATATCCAAAAATACGAATTAAGACAACGGGATTGTTAAAAGATCCACTTACGATTACAGAAATTACCGACGATAACCCCAATGGCGATTATCGACCTTCTGGTAAGTTGTAATTTTTTTTTATTAAGTGAGCTTCCATTAATTATGTAAGAATGGTTTTTTGAAATTTATTCCCTTGTCTTTGTAATTTTCAAGAACTTATCAGAAGTCGATTTTCTATTCGCTAGGAGGTGTAAAGTCATATATCGAATTAAGTTTTAAAGCTAGGTGGTCCCTCGATGCATAAATCTTTTTCGGCAAGAGGAAAATTGCTTTGGACACCTCCCCATTTATATTTATATAAGATTTTTCAGACCTTCCCCCCTTAAAATTTTTTTTTTCTTAATTCAGTAAAACAAAGTTTAAATTAAAATTTTATTTCTAGAAAATAATAAAAAATTGTAATACGTATATTTTATTGTTTATACAAATATTCTTTTCTATTCTTTACTGCTGCAAATCGTTCAATAACCATATTATTGAAACCGGATATATCTTTGAGTAAATCTTGATGAACGTGCAAAAATTCCATTGAATTTACACTGGCCGAAAGCGACGACTGCAAACAGTTCTTGATTTCTTTTCCAATATTTGAACAAGCCCCCATCTTGATTGGCGTTATTAAAACTATTTCCACCAATTTAGAAACTTCCTTTAAAGTATTGACGAGGTCATTTTTAACTAATATTTTATACAATTCCTCCGCGTCAGCTGCCCTGGAAAATATTTCACTTTCGAACAAAATTCCCAATTCATTGGAAAGTCGGTGCCTGGTAAAGGTGGCGCTGTTGCAAAGTTCCAAAGATCTGACGTGTTCTTCGGGAAATTCCATATCATATTCTTGAAACATATTGGGATCGACCAGTGATAAAGCGTTCATGTAATTTGCGGAATCGTGTAATTCCTTAGCGTAATCCATTACAATGTTTCCGATATCTTTGATGATGTTAACTTGCGTATTTCCAGTTTCATCAGTTTTGATTCGTTTAGCGGGAGGTTCTTCAATCAAGTCGTCTGTCGCACCAAAATTATTTCGAAGTTCAATCATTTTTGCTCGGAAGAACTTCAAACTCATTTTTTTCTCTGGAATAGCGCACGATTTATAAAAGGAATTTATTTCTTGCACGATATTGTGGAAAAAATCCAAATAAGCAAAAAATTCTTCGTCGTTCAAGAAACCGGACAGTCGTTGAGCTTCTTCGATGATGTCTTCAGGCCAATTCGCTTCTTTGGTTATGCTATCCAAACAGGTCAAAATTTCCACTTGGTTTTCGTATACGGAAGTCAAACTTTGACTTTTCCATGCCAGCATCTCCACATCCTCTTCGACGGTGTTAGTTTGACTTATTTCTGTTTGCAGTAATTCGGTTTGCTTACTGCCTGGCGAAAAGAACCGTTTAAAACCGGATAAGTTTATGAAGAAATTGTTAATTGTAGGAAATCTGGAACACATACTTTTAATTACTGTATCGAATTGATGGGAACTAGAGTGGACAAATCTTGCATATGGGTAATTTCGCTTTAAAAGATGCTGCACCCCAGTTGGTTTATCGATTATTAGACTGGTATTGTACGATTGCGATACCAGCTGATGTGATTTTACACCGTACGTTTTTAGTATTTGTTCTAAAGTGCTCGTCAAAGTGAAGGCATCCATTTGGTCTATTTTTATCAACTCCAGGAACCGTTCCACAACTTTTCCATTTTTTAGAAATCTAAGTGTCGTCATAAATTGGTATTTATTTGATATATCGGATATTTCTTCAACTTCCAAAGAGACGAAGTTTGAATTTTGTATTTCCATTTTGACCTCGTCCCTATAAATGTCGTAAATGCAATCCAATAATTCCGTTAAAATTTTGTCGTCTGTATGCTTGAGGATGTTCAAATTTGTCCTATTATCGAGAAGGGTATTGTCCAAGGTTGCAACGTAAGTAACTAAATGAGGTAGTATCGAGTCTTTGGAATTCAAAATTTTGTCGTTGTATCCTTTTAACGGTAAATTGTGCGCTCCACAAAATTTGATACAGTTGATAAGTGTGTTGAGTACGTTGCGATTTTTATTAACGGTTTCGTTGTAGCTTAAAGTGTGGTCACCACATTCACCACCAATTTCGAAATTATTAATATCCATACCGAGTGTTTTGAATTTGATTGCGCTGGTAATATGCATAGCACTATATTGATGTTTTTTTATTCTTTCGGATAAATGTTTTAAATCGCGGTATCCGTCCTTGCACCACGGATTGTCGCTTCCATCAAATATCAAGCAGTAAAAGCAATAAAACATTTTTTTGGATAAGCTCACCGTAAGCCATTCTACTTTATCGAACCACATGGACGAAAAGCTGCGAGTTTGCGATTTATCCATTTGTTGATGTTCAAAATTTTTGGGCTGATGCGGTCCCATTTGCTTAATTTTTAGTTGATTTTCATAATTTAGCGAAAAAAAATCCGACTGCAATAAGTTATCTACTTCGTTCATGTTGAATTCAAATATTAGGTTAAAATACACGTGTATAATTTACGTCGCGTTAGTGAGTGGACTGTTGGCTTTTAGCCCTCCTCGTAACCGTGAGCGCGCTCATTGCTCGAACTCAGCATGTCGGTTTCCGATATCATCCGAACAAACAAGAATTTAACATTATTTTTTGTGCATTATTTTTTATGATCTTCGTCGATACAATAAATCACATTGCTGAAAAAATTAAGTCATAAACAAGTTTTTGTTTGTCTCCTACGGCGAAAGATATTATCCTGCCGGTTCAACAAACAAAAGAGTAAAAAATCAGTTATCTGCAATATTTTCTACACGTCCGAATTTTCTTTTCGAATTTTCATTTTTATTTTCTTAAAAGCGAAATCTTTATCAATTTCAAAATTTCTGTGCATATTCAATTGGGTCAACGTAGTATTTGTTACAGTGGCGGCTCGTGACATTATGAAGCAGGTGTGCTGCAATAGGGAACTTGAAAAAGGGTGGGGGGTTCAATTGTTTTTAGTAATTATTTAAATGATTTTTATTGTTAATAGTAAAAGAACTATATAAAATAAACATAACAAACTAAATATAAAAATGAAAACTTATCTATTTTTTATAGATTAATTCTATTCTTCGTTCCTTCCTGGTTAGCAAATTTGTCGATGGCCTTCTCATTAACCTTCTCATTAAATTTCTCGATTTCAGAAATAAAAATTTTTTTTTCAATGGAAATCATCGATAGAGCTGTCAAGCGATCTTCGGACATTGTATTGCGGAGAAAATTCTTAATTCTTTTTAGAGTGGAGAAACAACGCTCAGCTTCAGCTATCGTCATTGGGGTTGTCACAACAATTTCAAGAAGTTTTTTCTAAATTATTGTTTATCAAAAATTTCAGAAAGGGTAATTAACCCTTCATTTCTCTACAGTCGTTCTTTGAAAAAATTACAGAAAGCTCTGTGCGGAGTTGTTGTTTTTCAATAAGCGTAAGATAAACTCAACAAATGGTAGTTAATTTATCTTCAGGAAACTTGCCACAATAATCTCTAAATTGTTCTGAGAAAAATAGAGATGCAGCAACTAGATGATTTGTAAAAATACATCGATCTTTAACAGAATTCGTAATATTATCACACACTTCTAGTGCGGCAACACGGTTATCAAATCTGCTATCATCGGGACGCTTTCGTTTACTTGGCTCCAAATCCAAAAATTTTTGTAAAAATTTCTTTGGAAAATCTACGTGTATACGTTTTCTCTCGATTAATACCAGCTGTATCTATAGAAAGATCGGGCAAAAGTCGACCCCTTTCCTTTAGTTCAATTTTCTCTCCATAACTATATTTTTACAAAATCTTTTCACGTTAAAAATTAAAAACAACATCCATGGTGATAAATGATAAAGTAACAACCAGTTCAACCACTTACGATCACGATTCTTATTAGTCAAGTTCAAAATTCAAAAGTGCGTGCTGCAAGGGAGCTGCAACAATCTGCAGCTCTAATACCCGTTTAAAAATGCGATTGTAAAGTTTCAGAGGGGTATGCAGGGAGTGGTGCGGGTGCCCAAGATAGATCTGCACATAGGATCTGCATTTACTGCAGCTCCTAACCCAGCTGTCCAGATAATTACTCCGTATATTTACCGTAATTTTTATAAAGCTAGCGAACGATAGTACATAATTCCACTGGTATGCTGTATAATAGAAATACTACTTTTAGTATTTTAGACAATTTTATTACATAATAATTTTGGATAATTTTAGACAAATAGACAATATTATTGCATTATTATATTTTATATTACATAGATTTAATACATTATATTTTAGTCGTTTAGGTCAGAATTTTTGGCAGTTCTGCAGCTCTGCAGCACATAGGGAATAACCGCCACTGATTTGTTAGATGAAATCAATTTCAGTCTTCTTCAGTCGATTTAAATCTGATAACGACTTGCTTGTCCCATCAGAATATCTAGGCAGCAGCCGTTTTCCAAATTGCCCTTTCGTAATAAATTGGAGCGTGCGCAGCATCTCGCAAAAAAGGTTTCGCCGATCCTACATTTTTCCATTTTTTTTATTAAGATATAATTTTTGAGATGAAATCGTGATAAATGAGAGAGAAGACAATAAATTTTCATTTTCCAATTATTTTTCTTATCTCAAATTCTCGTCGAGATAATTGTTGATTGTCATTTGTTTGTAATGTTTTGTTTCCACGTTTTCAAGTGTAGGATAAAAGCAAGATTTTTGTCCGAATATCGATCTAAACTCCAAATACTACCATCAACTTTTTGTTTCTGATTTATAATTTTTTAATCATATTGGGTATTATTGTGGCATAGTGTTAATTTTTTTTATAATCGATTAAATTCCGAAATGTTACACCGATATTGTGATATTCAGGCAACCTTTAATTTAGCAAATGTTTTCACGAAACATTGCCTTCAAATTAATCAAACTTATAATGTTGTAATCTCTTGATATTTCTCTAAAGCGATAACATGCAGAAATATAATAAACAAATTTAAAATATTATCTTGTAAATGCGATTGTATGTGAGTTTTTATTATGATTAAATTTTAGATCAAAGAAACATGTTTTAACGTATTATTTTTCTAGAATTGGTTGACATTTCCAATTCAACTGATAACAATACGGATGTGTCTAATTTTTGGTCCACGCCTTGCTTGGAAGATCCATTAAAATTGCCAGAAAATGAACACAACGATAGTATCTTATCCAGTTTTTTGAATAACAATAGCGATCAAAACAAGGATTTCGGCATGGCATCGGATAACGAATTCATATCCTTGGATCGCCTGGACGACAGAAATAGAAACAATGCTTTGGTAATTTTCAAAACTCGAAAATTTTATTTTTTTTTTATCTGACGTGATATTTTTGTTTAGCAAATTTATAATCCTCGAAACTCTGCCGTTTCATCAAATCCGTTGAATTCCTTGTCTGGTCTACCAATGCAACAATTGGCAGAACAGGTTTCCCGTTTGCAACCATCTGGAAGTGGTATGCATCAGCAGAACGTTCTTATCAACATACAGCAATTCCCACAACCACCACCACAACCTCCCGCGTATCAACATCCTCCAATGTACCCTGGTCATCCTGGTATGCCTGGACAACCTCCACATATGTATCAACCATATCAATACCAGTAAGTTAAAAAAAAATACTTTTTTTACACAAAGTTAAACATAAATTGTTGGTTGGAATTGTTTTCAAGTTTAAAATTTGAATTCGATCATTATTCGGCGGAAATGAAACACATTGACAACGTAAACAAAAGCTGATCATGTTACGTCAATTTTTGTTTTGGAATCAACATTTTACATGTCAATGTTGTTCAGTTTTATTGTTTTCAAAGGTTCTTGATTATAATTTGTGCGATAAACGAAGCAATATTTCACGTTATATTTCAAAGAGGGAATTCATACTAGGTAATCAATATTAAATTTAATCAAGATAATTGAAAATCGTTATTAATTTTTTAAATATTATTTAACTGTCAAATTTCTGCACTTTTAAAGTTTTTGTTTGCGTTAACAGATTTTCAAGTTGTAAACAAAGGTTAAACAAATGGAGACACTGTTATACCCAATATCTTTGTTTGTAGCCTTTGTATTGTATACAGTACAGTGAAAAGGCATGCGTGATTTGCCTATTTGGCCTCTACCATCCATCAAAACGCGGTACTATTAAACCATCAAAAACAGCTTTTTTATAAGACTCTTTTAAATGTATTTATTTCACATTATCATTAGTGATATTTTTAGTGGTATTTTGACAGAAACAACAAATTCGGTAAACCAAGACTTTTTTAATTGTTGTTTTTTTTTAATTAATTACTATAGTAAGTATTTCAAGTTAAAATACCTATTATATGCCGGGTATTTATTGCAAAAGTAGCCAGTCGAAATAACTTTTGAGTAAATTTGAGAAAAATAAAAACGCATCGATTTATATGGCGCGGTGGGGGGGGGGGTTAAACCAATACTTGAATTTTAAGTTTAATCTCCTTCCCACCAGCTAACTCTACTTCGAAATTTTAAATAGCACGCACCCCCTACCTTCCGATAAATCATTTTAAGAGTTGAAAAATTTCTCGTTCATGAACGATAAAACAATTGGATTTAGTGGATCCGTTAGTTATTGAAATTTTTGAAAATTCATGAAATAACATTTTCAAAATGTTTTGCATTATTGACCAAACAATAATACAAGTTGTATCTGGGATTTGGGAACTCTTCGCGCACTTCCAGATATGTTTCTGGACTAATCCGCCTACAATTTTGGATTATCCTATTTTTCACAATCATTATTTTGTTCATCTAGCAGCATATTATCTCATTCTTCATTTAACCTAGTTTTCTAAGAACTGATTGATAAGTGGAACAATTTCAATTTCTGATCGATTGTAATACATTTGTCCGGTCAGGTTTCCTTCAAATTGGCCCAATGATGTCATTTCAAAGTATAGCAGCTCACACATTGACCTTTTGACAAGGATACTGCGTATGATCTTCTCGAAACACGTGTGGATTTTTATTATATCAATAGGTACCTACAATTGTGTTTGTTGAAAATTCCGTTCAAGAAAAAACTTAATTTGTCGCTGAAAACAAAATTTTTTTACCAAATTTGGATCATCTTGAATTCGGGACGTTAATTCGCAAAACTCAATTCTACTTTCAAATCGTCTTCGCCAAGTTGGTGAATTTGAATTTTATAAGGAAGAAACTTGTTAACTTTTGGTATTTTATGTATGGAAGCATTTGAATTATTTGTTGACTAACAATCTTTTGAATCAGGCCCGTAGCCAGGAGGGGAACTTAGGGACACGTGCCCCCCCACCGAAATGTTGAAAAGACAAAGAAAATGGAAGGGGAACAACCGAAAATTTTACATTTTACAAAAGGTTTTTTACAAGTGTCCCCCCCTGAAATGAAATCCTGGCTACGGGCCTGTTTTGAATGGAGGTGCTAGAATTTGCATTAATATTATGAGTATGACCCAGTACTTCCATCTGGGAAACTTGATCCAAAATTCTGCATTGATTATTAGTAATTTTTTTTTGCATACGGAATCGTTTTCTTCCAATTTTCACTAACTTTATCATGTGCTGGTGGTCTACATTTTTTTCAGGGTGGCTTTCGTTGAAAATTCAAGCACTTTTGCGAGCACAACGATTTTCTTTTATTTTCAACAGTACCTGACCATTTTCAAGTATTGAAATTTAAAACTGCACAACATGTTTATCCAGTGCCGGATTAAGCCAGTGCGGGGCCCGTAGCAAATGTTGCCGCGGGGCACTCCTATTTTTTGAATGCTATTTTTTCGTTCGTTATCAGCCTTTTTCAGTCCACTGCTGGACATTAGCCTATCCATATTATGGAGGTTTGGTTTGGCCATAACTCACCACGCTGGTCAGACGGGTTGGTGAGTAGTCCGCAGATCGATTTTGGACTATAGTTGTTTTACATCCAATAGCAGCTTGCTAGGCTAGCATCGTTGATTGAAGGAGTTTAACAAGATCCGCAATGCCCATGTTAAAATGTGTGCTCTCTTATTTTCTTCCCCTTCTCCTTTTTCAAACTAAAATAGCCCTTATCAACGCCTTGTCGCATACCGCTTGATTTAAAATTGCGGTAAAAATAGGAACCACTCATTCTTTCAAAATAATTTAAATGTGCCTCGTCGTCCAAAAATTTTGCAGTGTTGTCAGATTTTCGCAACCATTTTAAAAACCCTGTAGGGTAGCAGGGTACCCTCTTGTATCCTCATGGATAAGATCGTTTACCTGAAACTTGATCTTTTTTCTACTATATACCAACGTATATACGCTTGTAAAAGTCTTTTTTGTTTCGTTTTATTCTTTTATTAAGCCATTTTATTCTGAATATTTTATTAATAAATAAATTATTCTTTATTTCAAAATAATGTATAACACTAAAATTAAGGTGTTAAGAAATTTTTAGTGAAGAAATCTACACAAAAAATATTCGCAATGTAAAATGATAAGAATTATGAATAATTAGAATTTATTGTTTAAAATTAAATAAAATGAAGAATGCGAATAAATATACTACTAAAGATGCCGGTAGGCTTTCGTCTTATTTTATCAAAGAAGGGTCGGGTCGTAAACCACTTTTGACTTGCTTTAATAAAATAGTTAATATTCATAATATTATCAGACGTTATCATTAAATATGAGCGTTTTTTTCCTTAAATAAAAAATAACTAATAGTTTGCACAAAAAAGATTTTTTGTTTGAGCATCAACCGTCTCGGAGTTATTAGCGAAACAGTTGGGGGAGGGGGCTACAGACATGATTTTCTATTTTCGCTATTTTTACGAATTTTTGGATGAAATTGGTGTCAAACGTTAGAGCTTCGTTAGAGCCTAAATGAGCTCTAACGTTTGACACCATTTTCACCCCAAAATTCGACTTGGGGGGCCAACGTGTCTACAGCCCCCCCCCCCCAACTATTTCTCGAATAACTCCGCGACGGTTGAGGCTCAAACGAAAAAAATGGAAGCTCATTTAGGCTCTAACGAAGCTCTAACGTTTGACACCATTTTCACCCCAAAATTCGACTTGGAGGGGGCTAACGTGTCTGCAGCCCGAATTACGTGCCGTAAGAAAACTTCTTCTTCTTTCATTTTCATATTTCATAAATATACAAGAACCAAAATTTCAGAAAAGGATAAATTCCTTTTGTCATAAAACTACAGGTACATGGCATTGTACTACAGGTACAATATTGTTGAATGCAAAAAAACACAGCTTATCAGAGACAAAGAAACGAAAGTTCAGAAAGGATAAACATATAGAAATATAACTAGAGTTACTAAAGTTTTAGTTATATTTCTATATGTTTATCCTTTTCTGAACTTTCGTTTCTTTGTCGTTGATAAGTTGCCCGATTTTGAAAGCTGGCTCTTAAAGTTGGCAAGTATTTGGCAACGTTGGACAAATTTTGAAGTTTAAATTTGTGGGTAAAGCAGATTACTATTGAATAAAAGTTACGTTAAAATTTCGAACGAATCTCGGGACAAAAAACCACCAACGGCATCTACCTTTCGGGACAAATTATGGCACAAAAGTTCTCATATACTTGCGGATCTATATGGCTCTATAGTCTATATATCTATAGTCCGCAGATCGATTTTGGAATATAGTTGTTTTACATCCGGTAGCAGCTTACTAGGCTAGCATTCAGATGTGCCTGTAGCCCTGTTTTTTGTTAACGGTGGCAATTCGTCAATTCAGGGGGACCGCCGGCTTAACGTGCCCTCCGAAGCACGGAAACTTGGTCATAAGAAAGTTTGACTCTCCCCGGGTTTGAACCCGGTACCCCGCATTCACATCCAACTGTGTTAGCTGCCAGGCAATGACCGTCCCTTGATATTTTTTACACTTTCTTAACTAAAAACTCTATTTTTCCCGATGCGGGAACAGAGTTGACCTTTATTTCTAATAACATTTCTTTAAAATAAAATCACTTTTCTGGCTGGCACGGAGCCCGTAGCATTTGCTATTTTTGCTACTGTGTTAATCTCGGCAATGTGTTTATCACTGCTAACGTGATTTTCGTAAAAATAAAATTATTTCTTGTTTCCTCCTTCAATTTTTACCTCTAACTCATAAACGGATCCTATAAAAATCCAATTTTGTATCGTGGATGAACTAGGATTTTTTAACCTTCAAAATGATGGATCGCATGGTAGAGAGTGTTATTTAAAATTGGGGAATTTAGAAGTAGGTGTAGCTGGTGGGGAGGGGGTTAAATTTAAAATTCAAATAATATTATTGGTTTTAAACGTCCCCCTCGCCATCTAAATCGATGTGTTATTTTGACTGGATACTTTTGAAATAATCACCCTGTATCTATAACGAAAGTTTTAAGTTTTTTTAAATAAAAGAAAACAAATGCAGGCCGGTAGCCAGGTTTTTGAAAAGTGGAAACAATGTGGATTTTTTAAAATTATTTTTCAATTTGAAGAATATTGAAAACACTTGAAATGAAGTTTTCTTTTAAATTAAATAAAAGTACATCCAGGTGATTCTCACCTCTATTGTTAAGACCTTTTGACCGAACCCTTCAATTGTTTCAAGTTTTTTTTATAGATTTCCTACTATCTTTTCCATAGTTCACGCCATAAATCTATGTTTCTCGTCAAATTTTTAGTATAAGTATAACAACCACATTTTAGAATCACAATTTATCTGCTAGGCAAACGCTAATCACCGCGAAATTTACATGAACTTGTTAACGAAACTTATTTTTTTTCTTTATGTAGTACTTTTTTAATTAGTAATTTAAGCTCATTTTGAAATTCGGTTTCCATTTCTATCATTATCGAAATTTAATTTCACCAGCAGACCATGGATGGCAATATTAGACAAATAGTGCGGCCCGCGGGTCGCCAGTTTGACACCCCTTCTTTAAGTCATCAGTCATCACCATTGCCCTGAAAGATGCCGCTGTATACACTCTCGAAGTAACGAATCTAGTTCTAGGTTCTAGACATCTGTACATTGTAATAGGCTAGTTCAATGTTGTTCAGCCCAAGTGACGCTACCCTGTCAGCCAAGTTGAGCATTAAATAGGTGTTTTATACCATCATTGTCCATGAAAGGTGGCGGGAGAGCTACCCAACTAGCGTATAGTTTTCAAATTTAACCACATTGCTCTTTTTGTCATTTAAATAGTAATAAAGACATTTGTCAAATATCCACAGTTTATATTGAATTTCACATAACTATGCCTTGACTTATCTCCTGAGGTTTTTTATTCAGCAAAAGTGGGATTTTATTGGTTGATTTTCATATATTCCTCAGCTTCTCATCATTTTGATTAAAAATTCCTTGGTTTGATATGTCTATCTCTTTTGGTTCATAATGTGCTTCCAGTGCATCATCGTTTATGAATATATTATTTCATCGTAAAAACTTTTTTAAAAGAAAAGTTAGTCCTTCCAGATTTAGTACGCAGGAGTAATGTGGGTATAATGATATCGTATCAGTATTATGGTGTCACCCTAAGCAGGCATGTCTTTGTTTTGAAAATGTACACATGCTTTCTCACAATATATCCTGCTTTGGGCAGGAAGATATACATAACGATGAGCCTCGTAATGGCTCCTGATTATTGAAATTCATCCACTTTACTTATGGGTGAAGTCTTCTATAGCAGCTGGTATCGTCGCTTGGATATGTTCAGCCCACATTGCTTTAAAGTCAGTTGTGGAATCTATGATTATATTATTATAGCAGACAGTTTTTCAAACATGCAACATAATACCATATTCACATTTTGCAATGAGTGCTTCTTACTGTCCAAATAGTGTTCATCATTCAAAAACTCCGAAGGGTTTCCATGCTGGAGATTCAGAACCATACCTGTCATCCCTTCCCACATAACGCGCAAACGTCTGCAATTCTTATTTCGGTTCTATGATGGTTTATCAATCTAATTTCATGTTCTTTTTGATGCCTATGCTGATTTTGAGATATTTATCGGTTTTTAAGACGCGATTCAATAATATTACATTTTTAGCAGCAGTTCTGATGTAGTATTCTTCAGCTCGTTCAAGAATTTGCTTTAAATCTTTTAAATGTACCTACTTGGCTATTTAATTTTAAGTTTATTATCATTAGCAATTCTTAATACCTCCAGGCATTTTAAAGGAAAGAAAAAATGAAAAAACTTTCAAAACACAATATGTTATTATCTAGTATAAGTACTAGATAATAACATAAATACGATATTTAACATTTATTATCAATTTTAAAAATTGACAGCAAACTTTTATAAAATAAATTTATTAATGCGCATGACTCTGATTATCAGTTTGAGAAAAATCTTCAAACTGCTCTGGCTATCAGCAAACCGTTTGAAAACGGTTTTGGTTACTGTAGAAACACCAAACTATAGGTTCGTTCCAACATGCCATTTTTGTATCGTCACAAAACGGTACGAAAACTGTTGGTCACGGTTTTATGCGCATGCGTGAGCTTTACACCGTTCTCTGTACCACAAATGAACTGAAACTCTTAAAACAGGTTGGAACGTATTTGTGGCTGGTATCTGCACCAATATTTGTATTGTTTGAATATAGAATTTTTATAGCATACAAATTACCAAAATAGTTTCATATTTTGCCTTCTTCTTTTAGAATCATTTAAAAATATTCATTTTAATAATAATAATAATAATTTTTATCAGATAACTAAAATTGGTTTATTATTAATTCGTGAAATTAAATGTTTTATTTTTGATAAATAACGAATTAAGGAATAATTTTAATTTTCTGACGAAGGTCTAAATGCAAGATCGAAAGCTCAAAATATAACTTTTAATATTATTCCTTAATTCGTTATTTATTAAAAATAAAACATATTTATTAGATAACTTGACTTATTAGAGACGAGACCCGACTCAGGGTTAATTTATTAGTAGGTACATGATTTCGTAATTTTACTTTACTTAGGTTAATAACTATAGGTACATAATTTATTTATGACCAGCAGTCTGGCGTAAATCAAACACGGATAGACTACAGAGCGGGAAACCGCGGTTCTAATCTCTAATGAGAATTTACATACTATATAAGAATACGCCTTACACGCTAGAAGAGGAAGAAGAGTACATCGAAAGTGAAATATAAAATGGCAATTTTTTATTAATAATTTAATAAAACCGTGCAAAAGTGACACTTTTATCATTTAGAAATCGACGTGTAATGAAATTGCATTACACGTCGATTTTTTACATTACTGGTCGATTTTTGAAGGAGAAAATGTCTGTATCACTCATATTTTAAAATTTTTTAACAATAATAATTATTATTTAATTTATAATTATTAAATTTATGTAACATATACCACACATAACAGAAAATTATATTATTCTATGACACTAACCCTACATCGTGCACCAACCTAAAAATGACAGATATCACATGACTAAATACCTAATACGCAGGGCAGTACATCAGTTATCACTTGGTTACTACCATAGATAACTAAATAATAGTAGTAATAGATGCTCGACTCCCCACTTATTTTTGTGACATAGTAATAGTTCAACCCGATGACACAAACAGCGCTGTTATCGTGCGATAAAATCGGCGGGAATTCAAATGTTTAAATATTTTACTTTCAATTTTAAAATTGTAAATAATTATAAGTGAAAATTTTCCAAATATATAATTTTTTTTATAAAATTATAATTAGGAAAATTTCTACTTATAATTATTTACAATTTTTCTTTTTTTGTTCACATTATTTATAAATTAAAACTATTGATTGTTTCTATTTAAAATTTATTAATATTAATATTTATTTACAAATTAATGTACAACATTATTGCAATTGCTTCGTCTCCTTGATCTTCTTCTTTGCTCCTCTGAGTTTCAAGTGCTTCCTTGCTGCCGCTTCCTTGATCACGTCATTTATAATGCCCTTCCTGCTGTCAGCGCCTTTTAAAATTTTATTTATATTTTTTACCCACATTTGTATGTAAAAAAATACAAACAAATTTAAAAACATTTCAAAAGTTTCATGTTCCTTGCATGACAAACTGTTTGGAACCAGAATGTGCAAGTAAGATATTAAACTTCCTTTAACATTATCATTACAACACACCTTCGGAAGGAAGTAATGTAAGACATCATTACATCTCTGGAATAATTTTAAAAAATTAGTATTTGGCCTGGTTAGAGCCTTAGAACTGTAAGCCCTTGCTTCCAAGATAGGGAAAACGTCATCTTCTGACGTTTTCAGCAAATCTTGTCTGCAAGTTTGGCAAACACCAATTTTTTTAAATAATTTCCTTGCCATGTAACCTGCCAGATATGGATGCGCTGTTGCAGCATTACACTCTGTGCTAAAAGCAAAATCGGTATGCTCAGGAATGGTCGTTAAAACTATTGGATTACGTTCATCAGAATTTGAATCTGATGACGATAAAAAATCTTTCAAAGCATTTAACGACCCTACACTGGCATCCTCTTCACAATTAGCTCCAGGTGAATGGCTAGACATATAATTACAAACAATTAGGGCTTTAAATGACGAAACAAAGAAACGACAGCTAGGATTAATGTTACGTCCCCCTTGCCCTCGCATACAACCAAAAAAATTCTCAGCAGAATCTTGGTTGATATTTCGTAAAGCAATAAACTTGAAACCAATCTTCCTCTCTTCGTTCCATAAATAACGAAATGCCTAAAAATGTAAACAAAAATTACCTATTTGAAATGTTAAAAATAGTGAAATAAGAAAATTACCTTAATAGTCGCTATCCAATTATTTATGGTAGGAGGCACATACTTTCTAGTGCCCTTTGTGAAAGTAATGCTGCCTAATGTCTTTATTGCTTTGCTCCAAAATTCGAGGTGTGGCGATTTCGAAGAAATAGCAACCCTCAGGTACTTTCCATGAGAAGGTTTTGCGGATGTTCCATTCATCGAATCAAATAATTTGTCGAAGAATAATAGGAAATCCGCAGTACCTATTGCATTTTTGGATAATGTACTTAATGTATCTAAAACAAAATTTAATTAATGAATAAATAATAATACAATAAAAAATTAAGTCTTACTTAGTCTTGCTATACCGCGCATAGTAGAAGACACACGCTGGGATAACACCTGTGCTGCTACTTTGACTTTCATCTTTTTTAACTTATCTTTATATATGTGATGATCTGCCAGTTTATTGAGCATCCTGGTATCAAAATCGCCAACATCATATTCATAAATGCTGACGATGTCGGACCAAGATGCCTCGGCCTCATTACCATCATTGTCGATAAATTTCGCGTTGGCTTCAATTAGATTATTTCGTGTACATTTCAAAAGGTGCGGTGGATCGTAAATATGTAAAATTTCTTCATCGCCTACCAGGTAACCTAACATTTTGTTTTCAATGCCTTTACGAACATGCAATTCATTTGTATCGGCAAGTAAACTTTTTATTGCACCGACATTTGGCTTCGCCTGATCTGAAATACTACATACAACACGAAGGCCAATGTCTTGAAGTACCTTAATTACGGTAATTAAGGCAGACTTTAATTCAAATGTTGACATACCACTTTCTGTGAAGTAGTATGCCACTGGCTGCTTCCATTTCTGGCGAATGCCACGGGCCATAAATACCATGGCATGGTGAGCAAACTTAGGTTTCCTATGGTCACCCAAGTCCTCAAATCCCTCGATTGCATCCGTTTTAATGTTATAGTGTAATCCAGGTTCCAAAGACATTTCATCGTATATTATAGAACAATGACGATCATGTATATGCAACTTTTTTACGGACACTGCTAAAGATTTCAAAATCGCCCTGTTGATTCCCGTTTTAAAATCTACTTTGTGTAACAACGCTAACAATGTTGTCCTTGAAGGCAATGCAAATATCTTTTTAAGCAGCCTATACCCACTTGCACTTTGTTTCAATAATGATAAGGCAAACACCTTATCATCCAAAGTGTATCTGCGACCACGAGAATTTTTCTTCTGCATTTCTAATTGAGAAATTAAAAATCTTGCAGTTACCTCATTTACAGAGGCATTCTTGTAAAGTTGAGAGTCCGTAAATTTAAGCTCCTTTCGAATATTTGTCTTATTTTTATTGGTCCTTGAGCGGTTCAGCTGTTTCTGTAACTTAGACGCTATAGTATACAACTCTTTTGCTTTGGGCGAAAGGCTATTCACCCGACTAACATTTACGTATCCCAGAAGACCACGTCCTGAAAAAAATTTAATTTTAGTATGAAAACACTTTACATAATTATTATAAAGCATACTTTTTACTGGGGTATCTAGAGCAATTTGGTTATCGGGAGCAATTTGGTTATTGGGAGCAATTTGGTTATCGAGAGCACTTTGGTTATCGGGAGCAATTTGGTTATCGGGAGCAATTTGGTTATCGAGAGCACTTTGGTTATCGAGAGCACTTTGGTTATCGGGAGCAATTAGGTTATCGGGAGCAATTAGGTTATCGGGAGCAATTAGGTTATCGAGAGAAACTTGGTTATCGGGAGCAATTTGGTTATCGAGAGCAACTTGGGTATCGAGAGCAATTTCTAAATATATATATTAATAAGACTTTAAAAAACAAACGCAATAAAATATTTAAAATTATCTGAAAGAAATAACTGAATAAAATTAATATTAACTGACGCACAAGGTTTAAGTCGCAAAGAACAGTTTTGATATTTACTCAAAATCTATGTCCACTTACTTATACCTACTTATTCTACAATCAGCGATTCAATTAAAATATATTAATACTATACCTGAAGAATTCAAAAAAAGTGTAGGAACTGCACCCACTTTTAAATTTGTTCTGTTTCTAGAATCGGAAATAAATTTGCTATCATCACTAAAGTGGATATCACAAACAACGTAATTGCGCCTTTTCTCATATTGAATTTCTTTCTTCACGGCGACTACCCATTGATTGAAAATCTAAAATGCAAAATATATTAATTTGTTGTTTACAATTAAGTACTTAGTTAAAATTTACATACCTCTACATTTTTTGGAAAAGAATGATTTCGGATACTTCCCTGAGAGGAACAACCTTTAACAACACATGTACAAACCATATTTAACAGACACTTTTATTTTACTACTTACTAAAGACAGGTATTTTTACAATAAATTTTAATTACAATAAAAAAAACTTATCACGACTTAACCATTTCTATAGCAGCCAGAGATTACCAACCACACAAGTTGGTAACCACAAATTTAAAAATAACTAAAATATTTTGTTTTGAAATTTTATTTGAAGTACAGCGCCTTTTAAATCGCGGTGTTATCGGGTTGAACTATACCCCCCGCACGGATGGTGAAACAACCCCCTTCGCCTAGAGTCGATCGTTTCGTAACGGTTCCATGAACGATCACAAGTTTGGTTGGAACGTGTCACACGCCGTCCCTCAAACAGTCACGGTGCAGTACACAGTCTGTTGGAACGCTTTTTAACTATTGCGCATGAGCGGACGGTACGTCGTACGGTTTCTTGGCAAGTTGGAACGAACCTTATTAGTCACAGTTTGATCAAACCGCTGTAAGAACGCGGTTTTAAATCTGCGCATGCGTCTGACGGTTTGCAAACGGTTTCAAACTGTTCAAACTGCTGAAGAAACAAACCTAATGAAAAAGTGGTATACATTTTTGTCACTATTTTTATTTAATTTTTTTTTTATTACACTACACCTTTTCCACCAGTAATTCAGAAATTGTCAATTGTAATTCAGATTTGTCTAATGATATTCAGAAATCGTCAATTGTAATTCAGATTGCTTTTAGAAATAGTTACTTCTCGTATTTGAAAAGTGAAAATAACGTCACATTTTAATCATTTAATTTGATTTCAAAATTAATTTTCCATAGCCCTCTAGAGTACGCCAGACGAACTAGGACTAGAATTTAACGAGCGACTAACGGCAGCCGGGTCTCAAAAATCTCCGTCCAATAGGAGCGAACTAACGTCGCGCGCATTCGTTTTAAATTTGACGTTTAAAAATGTAAACGTTCAAGTTGTTGCAATAAAAGCGTTTGCTGAATATTTCATAATTTTTATTTAAAAAAAACCAAATAATTTACAAAATAAAATTAAAATACTCCTAAAATTATATATTAAGAAGATTTTCTTTAATAGAAAGGTTTTTCATAAGAAAATTCTTCATAATAAAAATTATGAAATATTCATCAAACGCTTTTATTGCAACAACTTGAACGTTTAAAAGCGATAGATAAACTGTTAATATAGTAAATAATACGGTGTTGATTTGTTTTCATCGTGAATTTGAAACAAAATTTTAAAATTTCTAAATAATTGAACGTCAAAATTTAATGATTACAGACAACATTAATTTATAGCAAATACCACAATTTTGTGGCAAATACTAAAGTATTTGTTTATAGGTTAACTTTCTACATTTTTAAACGTCAAATTTAAAACGAATGCGCGCCACGTTAGTTCGCTCCTATTGGACGAAAATTTTTGAGACCCGGCTGCCGTTAGTCGCTCGTAGAATTTCAATTTTTTGGAACACAAAGAACAAAGGCGCCGACAGCAAAACTGTCCTTAAACTTATCTTTAATATCTGGAAATTTTAAATTTAAAAAAATTTATTCTTCACAAAAAGCATAGTAGAATTTAATTGTAATTTACCTACATATTATTTTATTTTTACTATTTATAATACTTATTTATAATGTTTATAATAGTAAATATTGCGTATTTTTGCATTAATTCTACACCAAGCTTGTAAATTTATAACTTTTCTGTAAAAATATAGTCGAATATCCATTAATCTACAAATTTGGCATAGCGTTTCTTAAAATTATTTTTCTTTTTTTTAGGCCACCGAATCCTATGTACTTTCCGCCTGCTCCAAACTATCCACCTGGTCCACACATGCCACCTCCGCAAATGCAGCAACCTAATCAGCAAATGCAACAGCCCATGCCACCTCCACAACCTCAATATAGACAACCCATGCCACAGCGATTACCAACATCACCACAACAATTTAATCAACAGACACCACAAAGAGGACCACTTCCTCGACAGCAAGTTCCCACAAGACCGCAAATGGGTCCCAGAGGTCAAGCGATGGGTCCCAGACAACCCATGCTCCAAAGACTTCCAATGGGACCTAGACAACCAGTAAGACAACCAATGGTAGCTTCTAAACAACCAATACAAATGAGACAACGAGCACCTGCACCTATGATAAGACCCAAAGCTGGCACCATGATAGGTAATGCAGCAATTAGAGGACCAAGACCGAGAATGCCAAATTCAAATATGATTCCAAACGGCACACAAAATACTCCACAAGGTGTACAGCGGATGAAGAGACCTAACGAACAACTTCTCAATCAGTTAAAAAAGAAAAGAATGGATGTTTTAGTGCCCGACAAAAACGATGATCTTGATTGTCAAGTTATCGCCATGCAACCAAAAAATACCGATGGAGGTTTACCTCAAATAACAAACGTTCAGGTAAATTAAATCACTGTTAGAATTAAAATAGCAAATAAAAACATTTTGTTTTATTTATAGGGTGGAACGACTGACGTGGCAGATAATGTGATGCATCTGTCCGACTCCATCACTCTATCTGTTCGTAATCCGCAACCTAGGCCTTCAAGTCCCAAAAAATCTGACGCCAAACAAGTCGCAAATATTCTGGCAACGCGGGGAATAACAGTTACTGCCACTCCTAAACCTAAAGAGAAGTCGTTAAAGGACGAAGTGTCCATGACGTCTCCATCTTCACCAACAGCGACGGTCGCTATAAATCTGAACAACGCTGTCAGCATTATTCCAACAGCTAAAAATAACGTTCCCTCAACAAGTCCCAAGGTAATTCGATCTTATTTCGTCAGTTTTGGTTGTTACAGTATTTTTTACAGCCCGCAGATGCTCGATTGCCGACGGTGGATTTAACTGACGATTCTGCACCTGAAACATTGCAGCAAAGTAATCAACAGAAACAGCCTCACACACCACCGCAAAAAAATAACCAACAGCGAGGTTCGGCTTCGTTACCCTTTCGATGTGATTTGTGCCCGGCTCAGTATCCGACTATGGGGGGCTTAAACAAGCATCGGCAGTCTTTCCACAAAACGGCGTCCTCTTGTGAAATCGGTATACCTTTGATTGACTTTAAACAACCGGGTATTATGCAAAAGTTGACGAGTATAGGGATTTACAATTTTATACCCCTACCAAATTCAAGCAATGGAAATTTTGCTTTACCTGTTATTTCACTTAATGCCGCCAAAAATTCTTCTCTGTGTAACTTATCCAATTTGGGGGCGTCGTCCATTTTATCGTTGGGTCCGGTACGATCTTTGCCTAAAAATCAGGCTAACAATGGTGCCAGCAATATAAAGCCGCAGCAACAACATTAAGTGCAGCTGTGAAGTCAAAAGTGATATTTATAATCATACCGAGTGATTTTTTCTTTATTTAATAAATTTAAGAATTATTAATTTTGTTGCTTTAGTTTTGATAAAATAATATTGTACATATAAAATGTAATGTAATGTACAGACTGATTCAGTTTAGGTTACTTTAGTTTTCATTTAAGACCGTTGCTAAATTTTTCTGTTACCTATTAATGTTTTAGATATTTTCAATTTGTGTTCTCAGTTCTGAATTTACCTGTTGTAGAATTTAATTCAATATAGCAAAAAATGTTTATCAACAGTCTTAAATTAATGTGGTCATAATACAGTTTTATGTATTTTTTATGTAAATATGAGGAAGAGAATATTGTTATAAATATTTTACTGTAAAGATTTGTACTATCTAATTTAATAGATCTTCAATTTTAATAAATTGTGTTAATTATTAAGTTTTTTCTTTACATTCACGCCACGTTTTTGTAAGTATTAAAAAGCAAGTCATTATTTTGTTATTGAAAAATGCTAAATTAGGGTTCTAAAATAATACTGAATCAGTATTTTTAACCTTTAAGTACCGACGTAATGGTCTGGGGTCTAACAGACACTGTTATCCTTCATTTTAATTTAGCCGGCTAATATCAGATCAGAGATTACAATAAAAAGCTAAATAATGTGTGTCAAAGAAAATTCGGATTGGCCCAAATTTTTACCAACCTAAAAAATCTCGCCTGACTTGTACAAATATTTCCCTAACAAAATAATTCATTATCAGATTATCACTATTCTTTGGCTAAATCTTTTAGACCAATCAGTTAACTTCTTTTTTCTTAAAAACGGTGGAGAGACTGCGACAGATAGATCTGAAATACTGTTCTGATTCACAGACAGTTACAAGCGAATCAACATGCCTTCATCTTAGGTTGATCGACTGAATTGGAGCTCCACAAGGTAGTGGAGCGCATAGAACGTTTTACTACTGAGTACTGAGAGTCCACTCTAGGAGTATTCATTGATATAGTAGGAGTTTTTGATAAAGGCACCCTTGAAACAATTTAAGTCATTTCTAAGAAAAAATGAACCAAATCAGTGATTTGGTGGTCTCCTTGTGAATAAGATATATAATCAAGATCCCCGAGTTAACCCTCTTTTATACAACTGGCCCTTAGCAGGTGGGTACAGGAACTCCATGCAACCATGCAAGAGCTGCAATACTACGCCTTTTGTGGCAATAGCTTGCTGGAAAGTATTTAGGTTCTTTTTCCTTTTCTCTAGGTTTATGACCTGGTTTTGGCCCTGGAACACAGTGCCCATTTCATTACTTTATGGAGGTCCCACCGGGAAATTCCCTACTTCGTGGAGATATGCGAGATAGTATCTGAAACTATCCAGAGTCAATCTGCACACTATTGTCCTTTTTTATGTAGTGTGACGTCAAAACGCCTAGATATAGACCACCCACACTAGATGAATTTGAATCACTGTTAATGGCCATAAACAAGTTTGTCAATAAATCACATTTATTTCTTGAATCTCAATTTTAGGTCTGATGGTCTAAACTTTTTTAGTCGGCGCACTCCGCACTATCAATAGTCAGCTCTGCTGCTAGCGCATTTAGGTGATCACCAAGCCTGTTGAAGTGCTTTATAGTTTGTAATTTCACTGTTAGGCACATACCAGGGTGCGTCAACAATTATTCTCAGGACTTTTGATTGAAATCTTGGTAGGATTTCAACGTTTGAAATAGAAGCCGAGCCCCAGAGCTGAACCCCATACATATGTCCATATCGGTTTCAGTATGGATTTGTACAACAACAATTTGTTTTCGATTGAGAGCCTACTCTTACGTCCCATAAGCCAGTACATTCTTATAAGTTTGCAACCGAGTTGTTTTCTCTATGAAAATATTTGTTTACCCCATGTGAGACGTCTATCTAGATCAGGGATGAGCAACCTTTTTTTGCAACGGGCCACTTATCAATAAAAAAATGTTGTGCGGGCCGCATGCAGGGCCGTACATAGGGGGGGGGGGAAATTTTTCCCAAAGGGCAAGTGTCTATAAAATTAGAGGAAAGTGACCAAATATGGAATAGTATCCCTAATGTGGAATACCATTAAATTTTCGAAACCACTGCCTCTATTTAGCCATTACTAGGATAAATGACAACCTAGTAAGAGTAGTTGACCACCCCAAACTTTACAACGCTCTATTACCATTAATATCCACATGGCGGAACATTATTTTTTTTACGCACTTGCGAAATTTTATTGTTAGTGGTGAAAATTTTGATCTATAACGTAAATATTAGTAATTTGTTAATTACTCTACATTTATAAGCATGCAGAAGGATGACTGATAACATTACGTATGTTACTTTTCAGGAAAATATAACCTGGCTTTCAATAAAAAAACATTATTCTTAAGTGAGCGTAGTTCCTAATATGGAATAGGGAAAATTATATGGAAATCTTATGTAAGGAATGGGCGCCTGTCGGTGACAATAGTGTGTGTGGTGTGTGATTTTTGCAGTAGAATAAGTTAATTTTAACGGAATAAGTTACTTTTATTTTTGACAAAAGTCTCAAGATCTGTTATAAAAAGACGTTATTGTTTTTGTTAATTTTTGTAAAAGAAACTTGGTTCTTATTTCCATATTCCATATTTGGGTACCGATTCCATAAATAGCTACTATTATGTTACTTTGATTTTTCAATAAAAAAAAATTTGTTGATTAATATTACAACACAAGACTATGACTAAGATAAGCCAAAATGTATAACCGACTGTGTTTATAATTAAATTTGCATTTAAATCAGATAGTTTTTTTTTTATGCCACAAAAACAAAATGGTATTCCATATTTGGTTACTTTCCTCTATTATAAAAAAATAAGTTTTGGTCGATACAATTCATTTTCAAAAGAAATAGTGCTTACTTTTTTTTATTGCAATGATATATCTATAGAAAACATATTATCAATTTAAAAAATTTTCAACCTAAAAGTCTTTGGCGGGCCGCACGAAAAGATGTGGCGGGCCGCGGGTTGCTCACCCCTGATCTAGATGTATACCAAGATATTTAGCATCTTCGCTTTGTGTCAATTGTTT
Organism: Rhagonycha lutea; assembly: GCA_958510855.1. Taxonomy (NCBI): domain Eukaryota; kingdom Metazoa; phylum Arthropoda; class Insecta; order Coleoptera; family Cantharidae; genus Rhagonycha; species Rhagonycha lutea. The sequence goes on along the minus strand of OY294036.1, from coordinate 14,620,802 downwards.
TCCATTTAAGAATTCCACAGCTTTAGCCACTTCTGGATTTCAATAGAATTTTGAGAAAACAATATTTTCCTTTTTTAAAGGGAACACATGGCCCTAGTGCCCTCCTTCTGCCTATGAGACTATCATGAAATGTGTGCCGAAGTACCAATATGATGGTATTACCATCTCAGCTTAGTAGTTATCATCAGTGACTATAGTGACTACGGAAGTAACAGGGAGTGGAATCGGATTAGATGGGTACCGTGGAGATGTAGGTACATAGGTAGTATTCAAATTGAAAAAATGGAGTCGATGGAGAAAGGAGAGGGAGCGAGGCGAAGCCGAATGCGTACGGGGTAGGCAGAAGGATAATATTGCCCGAGATGTTTGATTCTCCAAAGGCACAGTGGGTCGACAGGTATCGGGGATTAGAGATCCCACCACAGGATCCCACACAGCTAGGTTGTGATGGGGTATAAGCAGTGGTCGAAGTGAGGAGGTATGCGGGGGTATGGCAAACCCCCACTTCTTTCAAATTGCAGAAACGTACCCTAACTTATTTAGCATCACGAGACCAGGGGCGGACGGGCTATCAAAAAGTTACCGGGAAATTTATAGTCGGCGGCCCAAAAATGCAATCGTCATGGCCCAAAATTGCGCCGTAGGCGAAAATTTTTTTAATGGGGGGTCCCCATCCCGTTGAGAAAAAAAATTTAATACCAGTAACAAAAATTATATTTTTATTAATAACAAACCATGGTGAATATAAAAAAAATTAAAATAAAAGTGTACCTTTCATTAATTTGCTGCTGTTATTGTCGATGTCATTCATGAAGTTTTTTTCTATATTCATCAATTTGAATCTAATCTATTATCTGAAAACGATTTCTCGCAAGCTACTTGCGAAATGGGCAATGAATGTAAAAATTGATATGTCAAAGTAGGTCCATATACCCAGACCGAAAACGAAGGTAAGGTAAACGCTTTGTATGGCCGGGCAAATTATGGGCGCGTGAGGATGGCGGAATTTATTTTAAGCGCCGCAGGCGAAAATTTTTGAAATTTCAAGGTCAACGCGGTTTAAGAAAAATTAGAAAATTTATCAGTTTGGCAGATAGCTAAAGATAGTGTAAGATTAAAAAATTGACTTAGGAGGAGTCCTAACATAACTAACCAATAGAGAAAGTTTATTAACGCTAATAAACGTTTTGATTGGTTTTAACGTTATAACTTCTCCTAAGTCAGATCTGTTTTTACCCGACTGCCAAAAAAAAAAGAGGGTTATGTTTTTCGAGTGTATGTATGTATGTATGTATGTATGTATGTATGTATGTCTATTTCTTTGGCACGCTCTACAGGCTAAACGGTTTGACGGATTTTAACATATGAGGTGTCATTAGAATCGTATTCATTGTGGGAGTGACATAGGCTATAATATTTAATTAAAGCGTCCGCGAAAAAAAAATATCAGCACATTATCTATTGAGCTTGAATTATGTATACAGGGCGAAGCATCAAACATCTAAAACACATACATGGAGAATTCTGATAGGATGAAGTTTCATTAGTTTAAGGCGAGGGTACACCTTGCCGGCAAAAATAAGAAGTCCAACTTTGTGAATTTGTTCTGAGAAAATGAATGTATTTAGATTAATTTGGGTTTCGGCACATTATTGTACAAGTCTTGAAGAACATTGAACAAATTTACAAGTCAAAATATTACAAAATGGCCGCGTGGCAGCTGAACTCCAAAATGCACCTCTTAAAATGCGGTGGAAGATATCCCAATGGTCTCGATCCAGATTTTTAAATTTTTGTCTCAAAAATTTTTTATGACCGTTTAAGTGACGATGTTGACTTTTTGACTTTGAACCTTAATACCTCAAAAAAAATTAAAATATAAAAAATCTGGATCGAGGCAGACTGGATAAACATACATTAAACTAAATTCTTTTATTTCCGATGTTGTAGGTCTAACGACACCATTGGGATATCTTCCACCGCATTTTAAGAGGTGCTTTTTGGAGTTCAGCTGCCACGCGGCAATTTTGTAATATTTTGACTTGAACAAGTTGTTAAATGTTCTTCAAGACTTGTACAATAATGTTTCGAAACCCAAATTGATCTAACTACATTCATTTTCTCAGAAAAAATTCACCCCCCCCCCCGCCTTAAATACAGAAGCTGTATTTGAAACAAATATGACTAAAAATTTAAATAGAAATTGAAATAAAAAATTTAAAAAAAACCTTTTACCTAAAATGAAAAATGTGAACTAAAAAGCTTGAAATAAATAAATTATTAAAAATAAACAAAAAACCCGACTGCGTTAAAAAACATCAACTGAAAAGTAATAAACTAAATTTAAAATAAACTAAATTATTAAAAACAAACAAAACTAAAAAGCGAAAAAAAGCTCTGCAGGGTGTGTTCCACTTCAAGCCCACGACGACCACGGTCGATCGCCAGTCCAATCAAATAACCGCGTTCGATCTTTAGTCCAATCAAAGATCCATGGGACCACGCCGCGGTCGTCGTGGGCTGTAAGTGGAAGGCACCCATAATCTATACAAATTTGTAAGATCAAAAGGTATTGCAGGCGGGGACAAGCTAATAGTCCAAGTTGGTGATCTTTAAGTGAAGTGTTTTGTAATTCTTTGCTTGTCCCCGCCTGCAATACCTTTTGATCTTACAAATTTGTATAGATTATGGGTGCCTTCCACTTACAGCCCACGACGACCGCGGCGTGGTCCCATGGATCTTTGATTGGACTAAAGATCGAACGCGGTTATTTGATTGGACTGGCGATCGACCGTGGTCGTCGTGGGCTTGAAGTGGAACACACCCTGCAGAGCTTTTTTTCGCTTTTTAGTTTTGTTTGTTTTTAATAATTTAGTTTATTTTAAATTTAGTTTATTACTTTTCAGTTGATGTTTTTTAACGCAGTCGGGTTTTTTGTTTATTTTTAATAATTTATTTATTTACTTACATGTTCAGTTTCATTATCTTCGCTTTTATTATCAACATTCTCAGCTGCCTCAGCAACCGTTAGAAGTTAGATCTTCATCCAAAGCTGCTTGAACAATTTTATATGGAATCACATCAATGCTATGTGATTCTTGAAGTTCACAATCTTCAACAGAAACAACTTCAGAGATTTAATGATCATTCAACATTAATGTTGCCGAAAAGTCCGGCCCTGACTTTGAAGCGGTCGAAACTTAAAATTTTTCCGCCTTCAAAGTTGGTACCCAGTGTTACCAATTTGGCGGTTTTCCCGCTAGATCTGGCCGGAAAAAATTACAATCTAGCGGCTAGCGGGAATTTTAGCTTAATTAAAGAATATCTGACGGTTTTTGAAAATTGCCCAAAGTCCGGCACTGACTTTGGAAGCGGTCGAAATTTAAAATTTCACCGCCTTCAAGTTGCTGGTTTTTCTTGTTGACTTTGTTAACAAATTTTTAACATTTTAAATAGATATTTTCGATACAAGTTAGAAAAAGATACTTTTCCACGCGTATCGAACAATATTTTTTCATGCCATGGTATTGAATACCAACCGTACTTTGGTACACTATATTAATTATCATGATCAGTGTGATCAGTTACAAAAGAAAATAGGTTAATGATCGCAGGTTTTTTTAAATTTATTTAAAAATGTCAGATAGTATGTCAGAATGTTCAGATATTGAGAAATCGGCGGCATTAGCCGTTGAATCTCTAATTCCACAAAAATCGAAAGGCAAATATGAAAAGGCATATATGCAATTTACCACGTGGTGTAAAAAAAAAAGAACGAAGAAGTTAAGTGAAGAAGTTTTATTAGCTTACTTCAAGCAACGGTCTAAGGTGGTGCAAAGCTCAACTTTATGGAGCTGTTATTCCATGTTGCGATCGACATTGTGGAACTTTCTCTTTTCCGCACTATTAGTTTCCCTTCTCTTTTCTCTTTCCCACACAGTATTACTTTTCCACACTCTTTTGGATATCACAAAGTAAGACTTTTTCAAACACTATTAGAAAAACAAACATTGTTTTATTGTTTAAATTTTAAAGAAAATTTGTTACCAAACTTTTTTACTTTACACATGTTAACAAATTTGTGCTACTGTCACACGGCCTTTACGCTAATATTAAATTATTAAAAACGGTATTTCTGGTGGATTTCTGGCGGAACCAAAGTGTCATCTAGCGATTTCGTAAGTTTAAGGGTTGGCAACGCCGTTGTACCATCCAATTATTTGTATGGTTGGTATTGGTACCAGTGCTTCCAGTTTTTATTTTCAGTGCTAGCCAGATTAATTAAATGTCACCCAAATATCGCCAATAAAAGAAATGCCAGCCGGGGCTTTTTTTTTGAAAGACCATTTTTTTACTACCTTTTCCCCGGGCGATGGTAAACTCAGCCGCTTAACAGAAAGGCTACTAATCCTACTAGGTAAACTCAGCCTGCTAGAAATTTTCTGCCTTAATCTTCACAGGTAAACTCGGCCGGTAAATACCTAAGCCTTGCCATACAGGGTGGCCCCAAATATCAGATGGCTGCCTATTCCAGGACCGTACCTACCTTAGGTTAGGACGGTTAGTTAATTAATAATTGCCATACAGGGTGGCCCAAATATCATATGGTTGGTATTTTTACGCAGTACTAGCAACGGTACTAGTATAATGTAGTGTAGTGTAAGGACTAAGAAGTTAGTAAAGTTAAAAGTTAGTTAGAAGTTTTGTTTAAACCGAAATACAGTTCATCACATACAATGGAAATTGTCAAAGAGATAGTTAGCCAACGAGGAAAATATAATGCTATTGAAAAGCGCATATTACATTGAAAAGAGAGATCCACTGGCCGAACTTAGGTAAGTGTTAGCTAATGATTTATTTTAATGAGGGAACCGTGAAAAGCTAGATCCATCGGTCGAGCTTATGTTAGTGTAAGGAAACGATTTTTTTTAATGAGGGGACCGTTAAAAACTAGATTCACCGGTCGAGCTTAGGTTAGTGTTAGAAAACGATTTTTTTTAATGAAACGACCGTGAAAAGAGAGTTCCACTGGTCGAGCTAAGGTTAGTGCTAGGAAACGATTTTTTTTAATAAGAGGACCGTGAACAGAGAGTTCCAACGGTCGAGCTTAGGTTAGTGGTAGGAATCGCTTTTTTTTTAATAGGGGGGCCGTGAAAAGAGAGATTCACCGGTCGAGGTTAGGTTAGTCGTGGTAAGAAACGATTTTTTTTAATAGGGGGGCCGTGAAGAGAGATTCACCGGTCTAGCTTTGGTTAGTGTTAGGAAACGATTTTTTTTATGAAAAGACCTTGAAAAGAGAATTACACCGGTCGAGCTTAGGTTAGTATTAGAAAACGATTTTTTTTCATGAGGGGACCGTTAAAAGAGAGCTCGAACAGTGCGAGTTTAGGTTAGTGGTAGAAATCGATTTATTTTTAAGAGGGGCCTTTAAATTGTGATGCAAAAACATGTTCCAACAGGTGGCGCGCCTTAAAATATTAATCTTTTCTACTTATCTTTTCACCAATACAGAATTCTAATAATTTATAAAAGTCATATGAATAAACGATAACTAATTTAGGTAATGAGGAAGTTTGAACTTTCAAAGTTAAATATTTTAAAAAATATTCAATATTTTCAAATATGAATATCTTTATGGAATATACATGTAAATATTCAACATTTGAAGTTCAAACTTCCTCATTACCTACATTTAGATATCGTTTATTCATATAACTTTTATAAATTTTTAGAATTCTGTATTGTTGAAAATATAAGTAGAAAAGATTAATATTTTAGGACGCACCACCTGTTGAAACATGTTTCTGCATCAAAATTTAAAGGGACCTTTTAATGAGGGCACCATTAACAATCCACGGTGGACCTTAGGTTAGCGTTCAAATTTTTAGGGACGGCGAAATGGGGTGTATTCAGTGTAATGTAGTGTAGTTTTAATATTTCAATATTTTTTAATTTTTTTGTTAACTGAATATAGCCAATATAACCTTCAAATGACAGCATATCATATTACTTTGTTAAGGGGGCAAATCAATAGGCGCTGAGCTTGTGTCAAGTTCAATTCAAAAACGAATAATCGTAGAAAGCTGTTTTTTTTAACCCCCGACCCAAAAAGAGGGGAGTTATAAGTTTAACGTGTGAGTGTGTGTGTGAGGGTGTGAGGGTGAGGGTGTGTGTGTGTGTGTGTGCGCTCTTTGTTTGAGGACACGTATCTTCCAAACGGATTCACCAATTTGGCTAATTTTTTTTTTTAAATGTTCTCCATAGTCCAAGGATGGTTCTTCCGGAGAGAAAAATTAAAAAAGTTGGCCGGAAAATTAGAAAAGAAAGAATATAATTTTTTATACCCCACATAAACGAGGAATTCCCAGTAAGCCGCATCTAGTGCGCATGCACTACATTCATTATTTGACATTTATATTTAAAATTTAAAGTTCAAACCATTATTTTATATACAGGGTGGAGTAAAAATTAATTGCAACAATTAATAATTAATTCAAAAAATCATGAAATTCAAAAAATTTAGTACAAAATTATGAATACCATCATCACCAACGCGATCACGAAACAAACACGACTGATTCGCACAAATTTCTTCTTTATTTTCTTGAACTTCAATCTTCGGTGGCCCGATAAACTTCTTTCTAAAACATCAGCAAATCTTTCATTTATTCTTTCTTCAAAAATTCCAAAATTCCAGCTTTTTCCTGGATGAACCATCAACAACTTTAATTCTGCGTATCGTAGCACTCTCCCCAAATATTCTTAACTTTTAATCAATCTTCTATACTAAAATTCTTCACTATTATTCAATTTTCCTTAATTACTTCAAATTTTTATCATTAAATCAATTCAATCACAATCTAAATCGATGCCATCATAACAGATTGGTCACCTCGCAATTATATTAAACTTACTTCATAATCATTCAAATTCTACTAAATTATTTCCAATATCATTTATAAAAATAGCAACGTCGACCGATGTCATACGTTCATTCTTTATTTAATCATCTTTTTTGGGAAAAACTTGTTTTCTTTCTAAATTTCTTCTTAAATTTCAAAATTGCCAACTTGCTTCTGTTTTCAAAAATTGTTCATTTGTTTATAACTTTTAAAAATTTTTAATTTTCACTATTATTAAAGTTCACCGCTATTTAAATTTGTTCATAAGTAATTTTAAGTTTTTATAATTTGAAGTTTAAATTTTATGTGCGTTGTTTCAACATTATTTACTGTTTTTGTTAATGTTCATAATTTAGTCGATTCTTTGGTGACGATTCACTCATTCTTTCATTTATCAAATTTACAAGTCTCTACTATCTACGTTTAAATGTTTATCAAATTTACACGTTGATCAAATTTAAAAGTTTATCAAATTTACACTAAATTAATCAACCGCCAACCCAAACTTTTAATCAGTGATGAATGCTGTCATATCGTTCCATCCGTGAAACCAATCCAAATCTCCATAAAACGTAATAATTTCTTCACCATTCGTTCATTTGACAAAACATCTACAGATCTTCAGCGAAATCCAAATCGTCCAAAACATTGCATAAATTTTTATACCCTCCAATTTTCTGTGGATTCTGATCAATTTCAATTTTATCCCGTACTGTTGCAAAATTTCCCATTTAATCTCCATATCGACCTTCATTTACTCAAATTTTTCACTACTACTTCAAAAATAATTCCAATTTACGATTTCGTAACATCTATTAATTTCAAACAATTTTGCTACATTTTCCAAAATGGTAGCTTCATTAAATTTTTCTCAATTTGTCATTAATATCAAATTTTTCATAATTCATTCACAACTCAAATTCTTAATTTCTCATAGTGGCCAATTTTTAATTAACTTCAACTTTTTCATCAAATAATTACTTTCAATTGCAAAGTACGATTCCAAAACTTATCATTGTTTTTTATTAAATTTATTCTTTCAAATTTTTAATTTTTATTGGGAACTCAAATTCATTTTAATGCCTTATCAACGTTTGCACTCGCCTCGCTTATCTTCCACATGCTACTCTTATCGCAGTGTGTCGTTAAATTTTGCGTTTTTGAAAGTTAATTTTATCAAACTTTTAAAATTTTTGTGCATAAATTTAAATTATTGTTAATTATAAAATTGGTTTTGATTTCCGGTGACGACTTGCATTCATTTAATTTCAAACTTTCATATCAAATTTACAACATTATTCATTTCCATTTTTCGTTGCGGTCGTCATAAAATTTTATAAAAGTTTCTTACTCAACTTTGGTTGCTTCACTGGAGTCGACTGAAACGGTAGCTTTCCATCTGGCTCTCCTAAATTTCCATTTCGAAAAAATAGCCAACCCTACATCTTTGACCACTTTCATATCCTTCGCTCGACTGTTTAGGAAATACCAAATTTTCTTACTTCTCAATTTCTTCCTCATTTCCAAAACCTTTCCAATCGGGACAAACCTCACATCTTCGTCGGACGGTATAGCATCTTCCTCCTGCGCATCATCCCCTAATGATTCGCACCCTCTTGAATTTGGAACACCTTCTACTTCTACATTTAATTTTTCAAACAAAATTTTTATTTCCATTTCATTTTTAATTTTCTTATTGAATTTTCGCCTTCGTAACCAATTTACTTTTCTTTTAGCCTTCAGCTTTTTCCACTTCTTTCTCCTTATTTCTCTTCTCGAAAAAATCAGGACTTTTTTACTAATGGCGCCTACACCACATTTTAAATTTTCTTTTACGGTTTCTACCCCCTCGCTTGATAAATCTTCCACCAGGACTTCATTCTCAATGTCGCCTGTGACATTATTTTCTTCCTCTTTATCAATAATTTCTACTTTATTTGCTTCTTTTTCATTTTCCACTACTATATTTTTTTTTAATACGAAGAAACTTTTCTTTATAACTTCACCTGTGTGGCATTTTATTTCTTCTTCCACTATAACACGTTTCGACAAATAATCAATCATCGCATCAATTCGATTCTGCATCCTTTCAAAAATTGCATCCATTCTATCTGCCATTTCGTTTAATTCTTATCCAGTTTATTAATTGCAATCCACTCAAATCTCAGGGTCAAAGGTGAGTTCCATGAAAAAATCGGCCCTATTTTTTCCCGACTGCCAAAAAAAAAAGAGGGTTATGTTTTTCGAGTGTATGTATGTATGTATGTATGTATGTATGTATGTCTATTTCTTTGGCACGCTCTACAGGCTAAACGGTTTGACGGATTTTAACATATGAGGTGTCATTAGAATCGTATTCATTGTGGGAGTGACATAGGCTATAATATTTAATTAAAGCGTCCGCGAAAAAAAAATATCAGCACATTATCTATTGAGCTTGAATTATGTATACAGGGCGAAGCATCAAACATCTAAAACACATACATGGAGAATTCTGATAGGATGAAGTTTCATTAGTTTAAGGCGAGGGTACACCTTGCCGGCAAAAATAAGAAGTCCAACTTTGTGAATTTGTTCTGAGAAAATGAATGTATTTAGATTAATTTGGGTTTCGGCACATTATTGTACAAGTCTTGAAGAACATTGAACAAATTTACAAGTCAAAATATTACAAAATGGCCGCGTGGCAGCTGAACTCCAAAATGCACCTCTTAAAATGCGGTGGAAGATATCCCAATGGTCTCGATCCAGATTTTTAAATTTTTGTCTCAAAAATTTTTTATGACCGTTTAAGTGACGATGTTGACTTTTTGACTTTGAGCCTTAATACCTCAAAAAAAATTAAAATATAAAAAATCTGGATCGAGGCAGACTGGATAAACATACATTAAACTAAATTCTTTTATTTCCGATGTTGTAGGTCTAACGACACCATTGGGATATCTTCCACCGCATTTTAAGAGGTGCTTTTTGGAGTTCAGCTGCCACGCGGCAATTTTGTAATATTTTGACTTGAACAAGTTGTTAAATGTTCTTCAAGACTTGTACAATAATGTTTCGAAACCCAAATTGATCTAACTACATTCATTTTCTCAGAAAAAATTCACCCCCCCCCCGCCTTAAATACAGAAGCTGTATTTGAAACAAATATGACTAAAAATTTAAATAGAAATTGAAATAAAAAATTTAAAAAAAACCTTTTACCTAAAATGAAAAATGTGAACTAAAAAGCTTGAAATAAATAAATTATTAAAAATAAACAAAAAACCCGACTGCGTTAAAAAACATCAACTGAAAAGTAATAAACTAAATTTAAAATAAACTAAATTATTAAAAACAAACAAAACTAAAAAGCGAAAAAAAGCTCTGCAGGGTGTGTTCCACTTCAAGCCCACGACGACCACGGTCGATCGCCAGTCCAATCAAATAACCGCGTTCGATCTTTAGTCCAATCAAAGATCCATGGGACCACGCCGCGGTCGTCGTGGGCTGTAAGTGGAAGGCACCCATAATCTATACAAATTTGTAAGATCAAAAGGTATTGCAGGCGGGGACAAGCTAATAGTCCAAGTTGGTGATCTTTAAGTGAAGTGTTTTGTAATTCTTTGCTTGTCCCCGCCTGCAATACCTTTTGATCTTACAAATTTGTATAGATTATGGGTGCCTTCCACTTACAGCCCACGACGACCGCGGCGTGGTCCCATGGATCTTTGATTGGACTAAAGATCGAACGCGGTTATTTGATTGGACTGGCGATCAACCGTGGTCGTCGTGGGCTTGAAGTGGAACACACCCTGCAGAGCTTTTTTTCGCTTTTTAGTTTTTTGCCTAACTATCCTGTCTCTAATTAAGATATAACTATTTATTAGGATATCCATGGGAAAACACAAACAAATAATGATTGATAAATTCTAAAGTTGATATTTCATTATGTTTAGTTAGAAATGGGCCAATGGTCGTCAACGCGGCCACAGCCGTGACAATTTTTTTCCATTAAAGATCATACTATTAACAGAAATTATTAAAACGAAGACGGTCTACGGACCAACTTATTTTTATGCTACACTGAAAAAAAAAGGTAAGCCATATTGATGAACACCATTCATCAAGTGAAATTCATCGTAATGATGACGAAATTATCAATATGATGTACAAAAACTTAGATAAAATAATGAATTTGATTTCATCAATTTATTTTCATCATGGAGATGAAATAACCATCAATGTGCTGTACCAACTCATCGATGAGGTTTAAAGAATGATTAATGATTCATCAATACAATGCATTTTATTTCATCGGATTATTTTCATCATCGTGATGAAATATTCATTGATTTTTTTTTCAGTGTACGGAATGATTAATTTAATTATTATGCTGTTTATTACATCATTACATCAGGAAGACGGGATGCGGATTACACCAGATGTCTAAAAAGACAACAAATAAAACATAATTCGGAATATGAAGCGATTTGGAAACACATTTAAGTAGCGTAGTAAATAATTATTAATTATACTGGGCCCAGCCAACTTTTTTTTTGGGGGGGGGATTTGCCAACTTAATTAATTCAAAATTGCCAACTCTTTGTAATTGTCTATTTCTCCTATTATAGGTTTAGCGGCTTTTGCCAACTTGACCAAATTTTGAGTGTTTTGACCAAACTTTGAGTGATTTTGCCAACTTTTTTCCAATTCTCTAAATTATTGGGGGGGGGGGAGTCCCCCCCCCCGTAGGTACGTCCCTGAATACCCATACCCCCAGTAATTATTTTCCACTTCGACCACTGGGTATAAGTCTTAAGCATCAATACAAAATAGGGAACCTTTCGACGCTCCAGTGCACAGTGTCGCAATTAATTACGATTCAGCACTGTAGAGGGATTTACTTGAAGGGGTAGCGGAGATTTGTAACATTTTGATTATTTCGACCAAGTTTGGCAGACAAAGTATAGAAGTGTTTGTTTATGCCATAAAAAGTTATGCTTCTGTTCTTCTAAACTTTAATTATCTAAACGCAAAAAATATTTTCCGACGTTTCGGGTGCTTATATTTGACCCATTATCAAGACATTTTTCTCGGAGATAACTGTAAGTGTGAGACCCTAATTTCCTCGATAAGGTTTTTAAAATTACACTAGGTATATTTTTCCTTTCTTCCACGAGACAATTTCGGTAAATTTAACTGACGACATGTTTGGTAACTCAATGTAATAATACTTGGAGATCAAGATTGACTTATAATAAACCTAATTGAGGAAATAGGAGTGTCACATTTACAGTTATCTTATTCACTTTATCATTTAAATAAGGTCAAATAAAATTACTTACGATATTATAATGATATATTATTTAACTATATTTAATTAATTTTCGAGGTTTGAAGAAAAAATAAAATGCTTTATTCGAAACAAAAACGATTCTTGTGACTAATATGATAATTATCGGACTTCCTTCTGTTCGTCAAATTACAGATTCGTTGTCGATTTTTGTATAATATGTTTTATAATTTTTAATTGATTTAAAAAACACACTTTTTGACTTACGATGGTTTCGCACTGGCAGTGAATTTATTATACCATAATATATTGTTTGGTACTTCCCCGATATTCGAATTCTAAAAAAAGTTTCTATAAAAGATAATAACAAAAATGTATATTTTACTATAATAAATTAAGCGTAATTACGCCAAAAATAAATATTAGTTGTCGTTTTAGAATAAACTGCATTGTTTAAAAGGAAATCAAGTTAAAATCGATGTATTAATTTTCCCGCTAACCTAAATGTCAAGTGGGGACGATTATGCGCATGTGTGACACGCAATCAGCTGTCTTGATGGGAGATGGCTACTGGCAGTCGGTCAGTGGGCAATTTTGAAAATTGCATCGAAAATAATCATATGAATGGATAAATATGTGATAATGAAACATTTCAATAAAATACTCATAAAACAACAATGAAATAATTCAATACTCCCAATACGTGAGTCTTTTATGCTATTAAATTTATTTGTTATTCTCTTTTGTTTATATACTTCAAACAATAGTCCCACTTTTGTATTACTATATCGATTTTGCCAATTTTTAACACAGATTCTTTTTCAGGCTTTAGAGATAATAATGTGAAATCTCTTAATTTTATAAAGAAATGCACAAAATAACTATTTAACTCGAACTGCCTTGAAACAAAATCATCTACTATGACTACCATGATGTACCCGACACTCACCAAGTCGCAGAGTATGCGATCAAAACGCAAATCAGCAGTCGAATTGTTGGCCGAAAGTAAACCGTTTTATGTCAAATCTGAAGTAGTTCGTGATACAACCCAAGCTCAACCCGCAAGACCACCACCTAATTTTGCTATCGGCCATGCAAGTTATATGCGAAGCAAATCTGTTAATGTTGCAGCTCCTAGTAGCAGCTATAGACCTACAACATTTCCACAATGTAAGTTTTTAATTTTGTCTAACTATTTAAGTCTCCCCGAAACAAGTGCATACTCCGACAGGTTACATTGCATTTTTTTTTTAATAATATACCAAAGCACTCTTGTTTTATTTCTGATTAGAATAAATCGAATCAACGATCTAAAACATAACATCATGTAATTTTGTTTACAAACAAATATTAAATAACAGAATGATTCATTTTGTGGTAGATAAATTACTTTGAATTAATCCGCTATTACAACTGATGTATTGTAGATGTAATTATCTAAAAATTACTTTAAATGTTAAAAAAAATAATAATATTTCCCCAATAATTTGATTTAAGTTTTTTATATTTCCATAATTTTCTAATTTAAAAAACTTGTTTTTTCCGTAGCAAACTACACATTTTTGAAAGTAAAAGTAAAAGAATTACACACTAAATACTTTTTAATGGTAATTTGCAGTAAATGGTACAAATAATATAATTGCACATGACATTCCCATTAACTTCGGAAGGTTGCTATTTTATTATAACATCCTGATGACAAATATTTAATAATTTTAAATTTCTATTTTTAAAGTAAAAGTAGTAAAAGGAGTGAAAGTATTTAGACGTAATTAATTGATCATGATGACACTGTTATGTTATGATGTTATAATAGTTAAGAGTGTTATTCTGCACCTGTATACATTATACAGGATGTTTAAAAAAAGTAAGCATGTTTTCCGATTTAAAAATATTCATGATCAATTTTAATCAAAAGGGCACTTGGATTACCATTTTAATTTTAAGCTTAAGTTGTGAAAGGAAAAGTTGTTTATCTAGAATATTTTGTATTCAAAAATTTTTTGATAAAAATTAACACCAGGTCCAAAACAAGAAATACATAATATTCTACTTTAGTTTTTAGTAAATTACTTTTCACATTGTTTTATGATATTTTAGGAAAAATAAGAATTTTTTTTTTATATAATTGGAAAAAATATTACAGTAGAACCCCGTTATAAAGTACCCCTTTGTAACCTACTACTTTCGGATATAGCGTACTAAATTTTGGTACTGCTGAGAAACATACCTATTTACTAAAAATATGCTTATTTTTCTGAGGGGGTCTGTGGAAAATTATGATTAATTTGGGAGTGCGTGAACAATGCCAGGGGTTCGCAAAAGGTTTAATATAAAGTAAAATAATTGTGACCCATTTTGATTAAGGGGGCAGATCAATAGGGTCTGAGCTTGTGTCAAGTTCAATTCAAAAACGAATAATCGTAGAAAGCTGAAATTTTCAGAATATACGTAAAATATGATTTTACTTAACATAAGCTATTTTTTATTTAAAAAAATTTATTTTATAAAAAAAATTTTCTAGTCGTTTTCAATAAATTGCACTTTAGTTATAAATATAAAATAGCTTACGTTAAGTAAAATCATATTTTAAATATATTCTGAAAATTTCAGCTTTCTACGATTATTCGTTTTTGGGTTGAACTTGACACAAGAAATGAAGCAATATACATGAAATTTCAAATTTTAACCAATCAGAAGTAAATATCAATAAATCTCAATAAAATGTACCAATGAAATATCATAAAACAACTAGTGACATCTGTTGAATTTTATTATTTATTCCTATTGATCTAGGACCTTAAGTTAAACCATAAATTCTGTTAACAAAAACACATAATAGCAATTTTATATCCTGATGCATTATGGGTCACTATAGTACAGATGCTGTTGTTGCTTTCCCGTCTTTCTATTTAGTTAAGGTGATTTAACCAGAACTGTTCTGCTTTTGGGAAATCAGTTCTGGTAGTAAATGGAATAATCTCATATCATCCCATCAGATTTACCCATCTCATTGAAATAAAATAATTAAATTATAATATTGAATCTTGTCCAATTCCCAAAAATTAATTAATTTAATAATATATTTACTAGTTTAAATATCAAAGTATTTTATTTATATTTTATTTTTACGTCGCTATTTACCATTCAAGACATCATAGTTAAATATTTAATTTTTCTGTTATCGAGTTATGTAAAGTTATTTCACTTGGGGGTTCATGGTCAGGTTTTTGCTATAAAAAGGGGTCCATGGGCATGGTTTACAATTTTACATAGTAATTACTTATTTGCATGTTTGAATTTTGTTGTTCTATAATAGCGAAGCCTTGTAACGTCCACCGATCTTAAACATTTCTCTCGCTCGTTCATCGTCGTCATGCGATCGTGATGTATCGCACCTAGTAAGCTTAAAGCTGGGTTGACATGGGATGTGAGCCACGGCCGTGAGCCACGTTATAGTAAAATACTTTCCGCGTAAACTTAAACTTAAAACCGTGTAAACTGTTTTTAAACACGTTTGATCTCACCACGAACGCAGTTTTATCAGTTTGTGGCAAGAAATTACGATTCGTATTTCATGAAACAGCAGTTTACAAGGTGCGTATTTTTTGAAAACGTGGCTCACGGCCGTGGCCCACATCCCATGTCAACCCAGCTTTATACTACTAACAAGGGGACACTACAGTGAGGTACCCACCAATCGGGATCCCAATTTTTTTGGTGATTCTAGGAGCTAAAAAAATTATCACTTTCTCGGCGTTTAGTCCAATGGCCCTTAGTTTTTGAGTTATGAATTTTTGAAAATACCATGGTGGGTTAACTGCTATTACTATTAGCTATTATTACAAGAAACCGTGGTGGTCTAACGGTTAAGAATTTGGAATGATAATTCGTAGGTCGTTAATTTTTTAATTCCGATAATAAATTACATAATTTACAAAAAAAAAATCTCAGGAATGATGTGTTACAACTCCAATATATGCTAAACCTATCGTAAAACCAACCCATTTAAAAAATTCATAGCTCAAAAACTAAGAGCCATTGGACTAAACGCCGAAGAAGTGATAATTTTTTTAACTCATAGAATCACCAAAAAAATTGGGATCCCGATTGGTGGGTACCTCACTGTAGTGTCCCCTTGTAAGCTTAGTTCGTAGCTAGACTTTGGCCAGGGGGGATGTTTATGTGGGAATACATAATAATGATAGTAATAATATATTTTATGCCATAGTGTTGTCAAAATGGCCCTGGAGCGTCGGGAGCGTAGCGGGGGGGTTAACCCTCCTTTACGGAGGCCCTGGGAGTTGTTAACCGCGAAAAATAGCATGAAGCTATGGTCGTAGTAAGACCATAGTCTACTTGTCTTCACATTATAGAACTTAAATTATTTCGCGTGTACCTCATGCGCCTGTATTTATCGCCAGACGCGGTATTATCGTTATTTGCTACCCCTTCTCATATTAAGAGCGCGCTGCAAATTTTGATGCAAAAACATGTTTCAATAGATGGCGTACCCTAAAATATTAATCTTTTATAGTTATCTTTTCACCAAAACAGAATTCTAATAATTTATAAAAGTCATATGAATAAACGATAACTAAGCTAGGCAATAAGGAAGTTGGAGCTTCCAATGTTGAATATTTACAAGTATATTCCAAAAAGATATGCACATGTGAAAATATTGAATATATTTAAAAATATTTATCTTTGAAAGCTCAAACTTCCTTATTGCCTAGCTTAGTTATCGTTTATTCATATGACTTTTATAAATTATTAGAATTCTGTTTTGGTGAAAAGATAACTATAAAAGATTAATATTTTAGGGCACGCCATCTGTCGAAACATGTTTTTGCATCAAAATTTGCAGCGCGCTCTTAAGGCTGTTAAAACAATAAAACTGTTCAGACTACAGACTATTGAAAATTTAAGTTTTCAATAAAATTATGCAATACTAAATTTAAAACTTAAAAAATACTAAAAGTTTTATTAGAGAGTTCTACCGAGATTTAACTGCATTTTCTATCATTACGCCAATTCACTAAATAATAAGTCAAAAGAATAGATAAATGTAAATCATTGCGAAAACAAGTTGAAAATTAAAATAACGTTTTTGCAAAACCATTTGTAAAAATTTTTATGTTTTATTCCATACTTTCCGAGCTTATTGTATTGAAAACTATGGATTTTCCAGTTTTACTTTTTTTATTCAGAGATTTTTAAAATGATAAAACATCAATTTAGTTGATTTGCATAACTTTTTATTTAAATTCATTGTACCAGTCCCCATATTGTAAAATCAACAAAATAGAGGAAGTTTAATGCGATTGTTTGAACTTACAAAAGCATGACTATTTCAATATCAATTTATTGTTCCATTTCATATGTTATAAATAACTGAAATCTATAACTATAAAAGCATAAAATTAATATGCAGAATATTACACAAAATTTAATTAAGGTTTTTTTTTATGGGTCAAATTTTATATTTCAGATATGGCAGTTTCACCATCGAGGTCTTTACCTCCATTATCACATCGACGTACAATTTTTACTGCAAGCAGCGACTTACTGCAAAGCAAATTAAGGCAACTGCTGGATTGTGATAGCGCCGAAGAATTGAGCATAGAACATTTGGCGCCTCTAAGTCCTCCAGCCGAATATGCGCAGCGATGTCATAAAAGCTTACCAGATTTACATTGTAGAGCAGAACCAAGTTCAAATAAAAGTAGTAACAAGAGTCTTTCCAATCGAGACAGTGGGGGTTCCAGTGGTCATTATACTCAAAGAAGTGAACCTGCACCACCACCGAGACAAGTAAATGACCTTTGTATTTATAGTAGAGGGACTAGTTATATGGATTTTGTTTCATTTTCTGTAAAATTCTGGTTCTTCCAAATCTGATCAACTTTTCTTTTTAGGAAGCTAGAAGGGATTCGGGATCAAGTACGCAACACAGTGGGGGTAGTTCATATTACTGCTGCCAAGAACAAGAATGCAGATTGACTCGACAGGGTTACACTCCAATTTCTACATTTAAAAGACAAAAATGTTTAAGATATAAAAAAGACAGACCAATTCTAAGATCCAAATCCGATATTAGTGATCGTTATTGGCGACCTTCAGAACCACCAGTGAGTCATTTAGAACAATTTTTTGAACAGCTAGGCCTTACAAGTGATAGCTACGAAGATATGTTGAGTACTAGTAGATCTTCGAGCCCCATATTTTTTTCAGACGTCTCCACAATAGATTCTTGCAGACCGATCGATAATAACGATTATTGTTCGTCTACTTACAGACCTAGTGAACCTCCTTCGATTGTCGAACGTAATGCTCGGATTATAAAATGGCTGTGCAATTGTCGCAAATCACAATTATCATGAACTCGTGTGCATGTGTGTGTATTATTATTGGTACGAATTTTGGTCTGATTTCTTTCTCGAATTTTGGAAATGAATCACTTCAGGAGAGGTACAAGTTATTGTTTTGTCAATTGCTTATACAAATTGTGGCTGTTATATTTATTCACCTGTTAAATTTTTGAAAAATATTTATTAAGGAAGTTGGTTGGTGTTTGTTAAAATGTTTTTTTAAATTATATGGCACTTTTTGGTTCGATTACATTCCTCAATCATTCTTATTTATTACATAATATACTCATCGATCAAAATATCGTAAATATAATTATTAATAAATCATACGAATTATGTAGGTTGCTTTAAACTGCCTTATCTTTTATCAAAACTGACTGTTTAAGTATTAAATTGTTAAAATTACAAAATTACTTTTGTAAATTCTTAGAGATTTATATTATATTTTCTTCTTTTGTCATTGGTGATTAGTTACACCTTTGCTTATTTATGTACTTAAATCGCTGGTTTGGTTCTTCCTACTATTTCTGTGATAATCATGTTAGTGTTATGTTCATTACACAATTTCTGACTAAAGATCTCAACCCCACTTTCATTAAAGTAATCTCTAAGAATTTTGTCATACATTTTATTTGTTTATCAATAATTACTAATCTTGGGGGTTTGTAGAATATTTTCCAGGGAAGGGACAAACTCAAAATTAAAAACATTAACTTAAAATATAGAAAGATGAGTCAATAACGCGAACTTCTTGATAGTTGTTCTCTTATCATGCAAAATATTAAAAAGATTTTAATTAAAAGTTATGTATCTGCTTAACCTGCCCCCCTTCATTTTATTTATTTCAAGTAGTCATTCATTACCACCATTACATACCATGAGAGATATGTGGGGGGGGGGGGATTAACTGATGTTTAAATTTTTCTAAATATCTTCCAAAAATATAAAAGTTAAACTATAAGAAAATTTAACTAATTGTTTATTATTATGTAAGAAGAAATTAATAATTTGGATATGGTTAAAATTTAATTTCTTTAAAGTGTTCTTGATTTTGTTGATCATCTCGACTCATGTATGTGTAAGGCAAATATTTATCATACACATAGGGGACCTACAGTTTACTGTGATCCTTTTTATAATATTATAAAATTATATTAATCTTATAATATTCTACAAATAAATAATTTAAGAACGCGCCTGAACTTCCTAATATATAAAATAATACAATTATGCTCCATTTAGGCGCCTTAAAATGGAACACCCTGTACATTAAAAATAATTGGAAGCTAGCAGATATATAATTTTAATTAAAAATTTTTTGAAATTTTGAACAGAAAGAGATAATTCAGGGTGGACAAATTTCTTTATTTTAACCGGGCATATTTTCAATAATATTATTGAAGTTGCACAAAAGTAGTAAAACGCATATTGAACTAATTTTTTTAATCTAGTTAGGCCGCACAAACAGATGAGTTATCATTTTTTGTTATCAAGTCTTGCGCCATTATTGATTTTTTGCAAAATAAAAAATATTTTAAAAGCGTTTATGAAGAGTAATTCGTGAAAAAATATTCTAATTTACACATAAAAGCATGAAAATTAAAATTCGGGGATTCCCTAATTGTTTAACCTTTTTTTATTTAAAGAAAATTTAATTCAACATTGAAAACTTAATAATACATTTTATTATGCAATACAAATTTGAAAAATTGGCTTAGAATATTATGCTTATTATGTTTTTTCCAAATTCTGAAAATTGAAAATAAAAAATTAGAATTCAGGGATTCCCAAACTAATTTTTTAACCCTTTTTTTTTTTAAAAATTTAATTCATCCTATTAAAAAGTAAACAAATTTATTATGCAATACAAAATTGAAAAATTGGTTCTGGATATGCTCAATACTTTTTTGCCAAGTTCAATAACCGAGCTAATATGCAAAAACAAAGAAATTTATCGACATATCTAACAATAATTCAATTAATTGAAATTTCAATTGTAGGAATTTTTTTGAAATTTTATAACTGTCCTTGTTGAGTCTTCCTAAGGACTCCCATGTTTGTAATTGCTTTGTGGTGAAGTAATCTCATTTTTACAAACCTTATTAGTATTAGGTGAAATAGTCTTCCTTCAATTTCACTCGTTTAAAAAAAACAAACAAACTAAAATAGTAAAAATTAAGACTTTCGTATTCATTCTAAAAAACGAGACTGATTTAAATTGTGTTCAAAAAAAGTGCGGTATAATTTGAATTTAAAAGGAAGTGGTTTGTATTCCGAAAGTTTATACAATTTATTGTGTTATTTAATAACATAAAAAATATTGAGTATTTACATTTTTATAAATATTTCAGTAAAATGATATAAATAATTATGTAAATGTTGGGAATGTGTGCATTATTAAAATTTCGTTTTATCGAATCTCATTTATATGTCGTGTATGATAGAAAATTATTGTATATGTATTTTTTTTGTAGTTTATAGTGCCCATATAATGGACTGCTGTTAGTTATGATGCAGTGCATCGACAACGTCTAGTCTGTACTTAACTCTCATTGTTTCTATAGAGAAAGTAGCTATGTTTATTCGATGATTTTTAAATATATACATATATATTAGTTTATCTGTTTCTTTTTACCTTTTTCTAAAATTCTCAATTAAAATATTATAATTAACAAGCTAAGCAAACAACAAAATTAAAATTATTTTAGCATAATGGGGCAATCTATGTCAAATCGACCTAACTGTGACCTCACCATTTTTAATTTTTTGAAGATTTGTCTGGTAGTAATGGTCAAAACTGTTAAATTTATGGCCCTTATCGATATTTTTTTAAATTTTTATAGCAAAAACAAACATTTTTAATTATTGTATTTGAATTTTTATACACTTCAAAATAATTTTTTAAATTAAATAGAAATTTTAAAATATTGTTAAGAACTTGAACACAATAAAACCAATTGGAATATTATTAAAACTTTAGTACATCTGCAAACAGCTGAAAAAAATTGGTATTTAGAACTTATTTAGAAATTTTGTGTTAAGGGTCTCATTCAATATTTGCCAAAGGCCAAAATCCTTATCGCCGCCACTGGTTTACAACAAATTTTTGAAAATAATAATTTGCAACTAAAAGTTAGTGACTTTTGTTTTAGTCTCAGTAGGTTGTGCAACCTAGTAGTTATCTTCGCGATTTTGTGGAAGTGTCTTTCTTAGATAAACTGTGAAAAAGATGGCTAAACTGATATCAAAGAAACGCGTGGTAAGTAACTTATTTTGTAAATTTTTTCAAAATGACCTATCATTTTATGATAATCTGCTCTTAAATCAAATGTTGGCTTATTTTCAAACTTGATGGTCGCGATATATACTAGGATTTTGATTAAAAGCGCTGTTTAATGCTATACGGAATATGCAAACACGAGAATTATTAGAATATCGCATAAAATGAAAATTAGAGTTTGGGAATCCCAGAATCAAGTTTGGGAATCCCCAAATCCTAGCTTTCATTTTACACGATATTAAAATCAGTAATTAATGTACGCTTGATTTCTAATTTTTACACTTCTTGTTAGTTTATTGAAAAGGGAGTCTTCAAAGCTGAACTGAACGAGTTTTTGACTCGCGAATTGGCCGAAGATGGCTATTCCGGTGTTGAGATTAAGGTTACTCCAACAAAAACCGAAATTTCTATTGTAGCCACCCGTACACAAAACGTTGTGGGTGAACAGGGTAGAAGAATTCGACAATTGACGTCTTGGATTCAAAAACGATTCAATTTAGAAGAAGATTCCATCGAATTGTTTGCCGAGAAGGTTGCCAATCGTGGATTGTGCGCTATCGCCCAGGCCGAATCCTTGAGATATAAATTGATTGGTGGTCTTGCTGTTCGAAGAGCTTGTTATGGTATCTTACGATTCATCATGGAATCTGGGGCTCAAGGTAAGTTTATTTTAATGTTAAATGGGAATTTTGTTTACTTATACGTTATACAGGATGCGAAGTTATTGTATCTGGCAAATTGCGCGGTCAACGTGCTAAATCGATGAAATTCGTTGATGGTGTGACGGTCCATTCCGGTGATCCGGCTAAAATTTATGTTGACACTGCCACTCGTCACGTTTTGTTGAGACAGGGTGTTCTTGGCATTAAGGTGGGTTTTAGAATTATTTTGAGATTACCAATAAAAGAATTTAAACTATTTCTGCAGATTAAAATTATGTTGCCGTGGGATCATGCTGGCAAAATAGGACCCAAACTTCGGTTACCTGATATCGTTACTGTTTTGGAACCAAAAGAAGATTTTTTGGTATAATGTAATTAAAACAGAAATGTAAAATTTTTTAAAATTACAACTTTTTGAAATGTTTTTTCAAGTAAATTTTGTTTTTTTATACTATTAGAGATCGGGGACCACGAATAGATGTGATAGTATTGTCCGCGAAAAGGACAGTCGCTGCATCAACTATAAAAGAAGGGAAGAAGAAGAGTAAGTAATGATTTATCATCAGAATCAGACCCATAGCCAGAGATAGCACTGGGGGTACGTGTCCCCCATCCCCAAATCAAACTTTAAGTTTTTCAAAACGACAGATTATTTCCAAAACCAATTTCTTCCAGAAAATAAATTTAGATCTTGGAATTCTAAGCAGTTTAAACCATTTCACTTTGAAAAATTCAAAAGCGTAGAGAGGCAGATGTGTGACCATCTGAACGTTACATTTAACAGATTGTGGGTGAATGAGTTAAAGCTTATCACTTTAAACTTTATAAATAATATTAAATCAGAAAATAATTAACAAAATCATGAAGGAAGACAAATAATGACTGTAACTTTAAAAACAATTAATAATCGCATCAACGAGCGCCATTACTGCATCCGTTTTAGAGTGATTATAAGAATTATAAAAATTATTCATTGCTAGAGAGTTTAAAACGCAGTCATAATATAAACACGATGAGCAATGTTATAGCCCTACACTACAGTTCGAGGTGGAATCCAAACCACGGCACAAATGAATTTTGCTGTGGTGTCTGGTGTCGCTTCTTGTTCTTATCTTAATAGTCTTTGGTATTACAGCAAAATTAATTGGTGCCTAATATTGTCGGGCATCATCAGAATAGGGTTGGAATTTAATTCTCACCTCAATTCCCAATTAATAATAATGATTAATGAGTATCAAATTCGATAACTTGAAACAGCAAAATTGAACCACACAAATGAAGATTTACTAGAGTAAAATAATTATTGTAGTTAGTCCACCCATGGTCCACCCTGTACTGTATTATGAAAAATGGTATTAGGTACCACAAATATTGGTTATTTAATATTTTTTTGCAATAATTTGATTGTTAACCTTGCTAGAGGTGTAAATCTAATCGGGATTGTGTAATTGAATAAATGATTGCGAATAAATAGTGAAAATGATGGAATTGTTTATTTATTATTATATTTTAGCGTATTTTTGAAAAAGTGTTTCGGTTTGGACGAATGAGAATGACGGTTGATTAGCAACATGCGCAGTGTGTTCGCCTGGTGGCGCCGCGCATGGTAAAATGGGGACTCAGTCTATCCGACATGTTGGATTTACCTGTCTGCTGTCATCAGGTTTGGCAAAATATTTCAAAAGGGTTACAGTGACAAGTGTTTACAACTTATTATTTGTCGATATACGTCCGCCCGCGTCGCTGTTACCGTTTTGAAGTGCCCCCGTGAAACATTTTAGACATAATTTACGGTCAATTCGATTTACTGTCAGGGTGTATCAAGTAGTTTTTGAGAACACCGACAGAGGATTTGCGATAAAACTGAAAAAAATCGGCCGAGATCTATTTTTAAATAGACGTGTAAGAGGTGTGAACCACTAATGCATATCTAGTGCGGCGTTTGTCTATTTTTGTAATTTCCAATTTATAAATAACTTGTGTTGTCTTGTGTCTGACTTTCTCCGTTCGTACTTTAATATGCAGCGAAGCCATTTTTACAAAGTGCTTTAAATTTAAACGATCTACCTTCGAGGGCTTATTTGGACTCTTTTTTCAAAAGGGTGCACCTTGTGCTCTGTTCATTTCACGGGGTGTTCAACTCGCGCCTAACCTATTTGACATATGTCAACAGTTGATAGTCAAACATGAAAGTGTGTAGGGAACAGCAGTTGTAGAATATTTACAAAATGTTAGCAAATAAGTAATTGCGAGACCAGGTAAGCTGGATGTTACGAAAGTGAGTGTGGCGGACACGACGTCGGCCACGGTGGCGACGGGTGGCCCGGAGTGCGGCCCCGGTGCCGCCGAAAAGGGCGCCGGTTGTTGGTGGTCCTCACTGGCGGCAATGGGCTGCTTCGGTAATCGAGACTCTCAACAGGCCACAGGAGGTGAAGACTCTCGACACCAAAAGCGTATAAGCGATCAAATAAATAGGCAATTACAAAAGGACAAGCAGGTGTATCGAGCCACACATCGTCTTCTCCTACTCGGTGCTGGTGAATCCGGTAAATCTACCATCGTCAAGCAGATGCGCATTTTGCACGTTAATGGTTTCAGTGAAACTGAAAAGAAACAAAAAATAGAGGATATAAAGAAGAATGTTCGAGATGCTATTTTGGTAAGATTCCTATTTACTACTTATCACATTTTTACTTCTTTTCATTCCACCACATATTTCAAACTTGAAAACAAACTTAACATTAAGTCATACTTTTTAAATAGATTTCTAGTTAACAATTTAAATTTATTTGTAATTTAGTGCAACAAACGATAATAAACACAGGCATCGTTAAATTTTTCTTTTTATAAAATTTGTAAACAAAGCACAAAGTATAAAAGAGCCTCCAATATTAAACAACTCTGTTAGTTTTTATGGCAATTTCAAAATATATTGCTTAATGACCACAATCAAATTTTGAGAAAAAACATTCTTCAGGTATCAATTTATTCTACTTCCGATATGAGGTTGTGGCCCCCTTTGATTACACTTCATTCGACTACATCAATTTGTGAGACCTTTGTAGGCTACTTGTGTGAAGTTCAATTGCAATAATAATTGATCCCATTTTAAAAGAACTTCCAAACCTCTTTTCATGGGGGATCCCTTATGCTTTACTACATGAGCAGACAATTAAGTTTAGGATGGATATCGACAACTGTGGGTCATTAAGAATTTAAAATTATCAGTAAGATTTAAACATGATATCTATTATTATGTTATCAAGGTTATTTGGGTTAAACTCAAGAGATTATAATAACTGTTGAATGCCTGTCATAGGGGTTGTCTCATATTAAGTGACAAGTGGTATTTTATAAAGTATTGCCGCTCATTAAATTATTACAATATCAGGATGCTGGTTTATAAATCTATACTATGTTTCTAAAAGTTTACTTGTTGTTCGCTCAAAAACTCCCCAATGAAACACTATCAATATCAAATTTTGACAGAGCGTTTATTTCGCTACAAATTAGTATAACAACTAACAAGGGAGTACATTGCCAAATCGAGATTCCAATATTTTTGGTGATTCTAGGAGCTAAAAAAATTATCACTTTCTCGGCGTTTAGTCGATCGTTTTTGTGTTATGAATTTTTGAAATAAAAGTTAGCCAGTATTGGGATTGAACTCCGGACCTACGCATTACAACTCCCATATATGGTAAAATCTGTCTCTTTTTAAAAATTCATATCCCCAAAACTAAGGGGCAATTGACTAAACGCTGAGAAAGTGATAATTTTTTTTAGCTCCTAGAATAACCAAAAAAATTGGAATCTCGATTGGCGATGTACTCACTGTGATGTCCCCTTGTAAGATAAAACCAGGGATAACTTATTATACTGTTGTATAAAGTAAAACCTAATTTTATTTAATGAAGTGATCCTTAATTATTAACTCTAGGGCCGAAGTAGAAAACTTTCGTAACAAGTGATTTACAAAAGTTTTAATTTTACTAACACATGATCAGCTTAAAACCATTTAAAATATGCAAATATATAAAACACGCACACTGAAATAAGTGCCATCAATTGCATTTACTTTGTAAAGATACCTCGACCTTTCAGTTCAAACGTTGAAACGTCTTTTTGGAAATTAAATATCCTACAAGAAAGCCTCCAACAACTGTGACTTTGAAGTCACTATACAACACCACAAAAACAATCACTAAATTGATTAGCCAAATTTATTTGTGCTGTGGTTTTGATTCCACGTTAAGCTGCCACAGCTTAAACTTCCACATTCATATGTGGTTCTTCGGCCTAATTTGGGGAGATAACGACTACGTACATTTTTAAGTTAGTAATGTTCTGCATTGGGACTGTCATTGCCTTGCAGCTAACGCAGTTGGATTGGAATGCGGGGTACCGGGTTCAAACCTGGCGAGAGCCAAACTTTCTTTTGACCTAGTCTCCGTGCTTCGGAGGGCACATTAAGCCGGCGGTCCCCCTGAGTTGACGTATTGCCACCGTTAACAAGAAACAGGGCTAAAGGCACATCCGAAGGCCAGCGTAGTGACTTATGGCCAAAAAACCTCAATTTAAAGGGAGGCCTATATGTCCAACACTGATCAATAAATGCTACTAAAGAAAGAAAAAGAATGTCCTGTATAGTCCTTCAAACTAATTCCGATTTTCTGATAAGTCAGTGCGGACTCTTCGCTTCGTATGTATTCTGTGTTGGACTAATTGGAATGAACATCTTAGCTTGCTTACTGCATATAACTGATTGTTTGCATTGACTAGTGGAAGCAACAAATGTGACAAAATCAAACAAATTGTAAGATCAAGTGTTTGTTACACCTGTAATGTTAGTTACATTTATTAGTAGTCTACGCTCTACGGTAAGATAAAATACCCATGATGTAAGTACCAGGTTAGAAGATTAGACGATCTATTATAATGAAACAATAATATCAGATGTGGTTGTTTGGCATCACTGCATGAGAGATATGGCCATCACATGATTACATACATTAATCTTATGGTATTATCACCTCTGCAGGGTATTCTGCAAAGAAAAAATTGTTTATGTTTTTGGTTGCCCAAATGTGGCGTGCACAGTGTACCCATGACCCTTGAATTACAAGAAATAATATATTTTTTCAAAAGAAACAATGTCATTTAGTTAATCCATTTATGCACGTCACTCTCACTCAAGTTTCCGTGAAATTTGGTTGTAGGATTCTTACTGGTTTGGGAGCTAGAGCGTACACAGAATTCAGTGTCACACATACATTTAGGTTTTCAAACTGTATCAATTGCATTGTAAAATTAGTATAAATTATATTTACACAATCAAAAAGCACTATAATATTATTATCCTTGTTCGCGGTAACAGTCCTGAATGCGTTTTGGAGTCCTGCGCGTGCGGATTTTGAGCTTTAATGACAATTTTATTATAAATCCGCACTCGCAGTATAATAGAACGTATTCGGGATTGTTACCGTGAACAAAGCTATTATAAGTAGAGTGAATTTTTTCCTTAGTGGTTGGCACGTGAATGGGACTTGTGCGGCAAATGTGGAGGGAGGACGCTTGACACCCAATTCCATCAATTGACACAAACATAGAACCGAAATGACAAATATTTGTTTCTGCACATTAGCCACTCCCAACCGCCATGAATAAAATTACCTCTACAAATAGTTACTCCTAACTTCATTTTACAATTGCATGGAATTGTTTTAAATTATCCACAAACAGCAGTTTTTTGTAATAACAGGGTTGCCACAGATACACTTTTTTCACTTTTGTCACTTTTTTTGAAAATTATACACTTTTCTTCACTTTTTTGAAAAAAATTCACTTTTTTCACTTTTTCCATGATTTCCCTTACAAAAAATTCACTTTTTTCATTATTTCCCTTACAAAAATTTAAATTTTTGATAATTTTTTCTGATAAATTCAAAATTTTTAAAAACATTTCAAATGTTTTTGGTGGTACCTTTTTAGATTTTTTGTTGTTGGTGTTTGTTAGATGTAAGTTGATTTTGAAAAAGTAAAAAATGAAAAGTGTCGATGAAAACCCTTGTAGATTGTGCTGTAAATTTGAGAAGTGAAGAAAGAAAAGCTACTGAGACCACAATCTGTGACTGAGACTATGAACAAGCTTTTAAAAAAGAAAGATAAAAAAATGATAACAAACTGTTTTACTAAGATATCAAAATTTTCTTGATCGTTAACTTATATTTATGTTAGTTTATATAAATAAAATAATATTATTAATTACGTGAAAATATTTTTTCATCCCTCCGGACGAGAAACTGATGAAAAGTGCATTTCCTCAACTCTGCAGGTAAAACGCCGCTACATCCTCGGGAGCGGTCGAAGCCTCGGCTCCTACTATCGCTCCAGCGGACAGGAAACGGCGTTTTACAGCCTTGTGATGAAAAGTACTATTACACGTTTTGTCACCTTTTTCAAATTTGTTATATACTTTTTTCAAAATTTCTATACACTTTTTTCACTTTTTTTTTTAAATTTATACACTTTTTTCACTCACTTCTTGCTTAGAACTCTGTGGCAATCCTGTAATAATTATTAACTTTAAAAACACAACTCATAGTTTTTTTTCTTCTGACAAGTAAGTTTGGTTGTGAATTTATGAACCCATTTCTTTTCATAGCAGCAAAGTTCTAACTTCGATAACTAAACCTTAACAGATGAGA
Source organism: Rhagonycha lutea (assembly GCA_958510855.1). NCBI lineage: Eukaryota > Metazoa > Arthropoda > Insecta > Coleoptera > Cantharidae > Rhagonycha > Rhagonycha lutea. Next base: position 14,591,605 of record OY294036.1, on the reverse strand, counting down.
TTTTATGATATTAAAAAAGTCTTATAATTATCATAATTTTGTTGATCGTAATCTTGTGAAAACATCAAATTGATCAATCATTTTCATAATAACAATTTTCCCCGGCATCTGGCAAATGTCCACTGCCAAAGTTTTGATGCGTTATTTAAGAAAACGTCCGATTGTGTCATATATCCCCAATCTTGGGTAGCTATGCCACAAAGTTTTTTAATAATTTTTTTATTTTAAGCTTAATTAAGGATTTTTCTTCAAATAACTATGAAAGTTACCTTTTCTCTTACATCTACAAAAGTGTCGCTTTACATTTAGAATAATAAATAAATAGAGAATAGATCAGTAATGTACTCTTTTCTGCATTCCCGGAGAAAATCACCACGTAAAGTAAAGAGTAATGTGCTTGTATCATTTTACATGTACACAGGTGGCACGATTAAAGCGAGGTCTTTGCTGACGAGACACAACGCTGATTTGAATATTTGTTTTAACACGTTTCTCTTCTTTATCAGCCTTTTCCGCCCACTGCTGGACATTAGCCTCTCCATATTATGGAGGTTGGTTTGGCCATAACTCACCACGCTGGCCAGACGGGTTGGTGAGTAGTCCGCAGATCGATTTTGGACTATAGTTGTTTTACATCCGGTAGAAGCTTGCTAGGCTAGCATTCAGATGTGCCTGTAGCCCTGTTTTTTGTTAACGGTGGCAATTCGTCAACTCAGGGGGACCGCCGGTTTAACGTGCCCTCCGAAGCACGGAGACTTGGTCATAAGAAAGTTTGACTCCCCGGGTTTGAACCCGGTACCCCGCATTCACATCCAACTGTGTTAGCTGCAAGGCAATGAACGTCTCAATAAATTAAGACACGAGATTAACACGTTTATATAAACCGAATTTTTCTTCTTCTAATTTTTAAGTAAATACTGGTAAATACTGATTATATTTTTGGTTAGAGTAAAACTAGCATATACACTGGGACAATCATTTTACTAAATTCCCAGGCTACAGAATTCGCCTTCGGCTCATTCGGTGAGTTGCCTGTCTCATCTAGTAAAATTAGACTTTCCACGCTTAGCAGTATAGTTAATCTGCACCCGATTATCTAACAGTAGAGGTGGAAGGAGAACGTGCAAGTGCTGTCGTGTAAACGGACCGATCCAATTCTCGTTACTGCACATTAGCCACAACCCTTCCAACTTAGGGTGAGCGACCTCTACATAATATGACATTATACATAAAATGTATAGAAACAATTGTTTTTCTGAATAATTGATATAGAAAAAACTTCAATATTAATTTGCATCAGACTGAAAAGATGCGCAAAAGATAGGTGGTCAAACTTTAGTTTAGTTTTGAAATATTATTTTTTAGGTCATGTATAATGCGACAAATTTAAATGGTAAATACGAATATTCAAGTCAAATTGTAAAGTAGTTGAAATTTCTTGAATTTACGCCGAAATTACAAAAATACTGGGTCCGTTAAGTTGGCCCCCCCCAGTTAATATTTTTTCTCCAAAAGCTAGCTCCCGAATCCTTATAGCTAGCACCCAAGTATGAAAGCTAGCACCATTATAGTTTTTCCATAAATCGATATTGAAACCGGGGGGGGACAACTTAACGCTAGCCCCCCCCCCCCAGTTAATATTTTTTCTCCAAAAGCTAGCTCCCGAATCCTTATAGCTAGCACCAGCTAGCACCCAAGTATAAAAGCTAGCACCGTTATAGTTTTTCCACAAACCGCAACTGAAAACGGGGGGGGGTGGCAACTTAACGTTAAGTTGGTCCCCCCCAGTTAATATTTTTTCTCCAAAAGCTAGCTACCGAATCCTTATAGCTAGCACCCAAGTATAAAAGCTAACACCGTTATAGTTTTTCCACAAATCGATATTGAAACCGATGCTTTCGGTACTGACGGACGCGCATGAATGGATTAACGAGATTCCATTTGTTTATAGGATAGGCTGCCGACAAACTGCACGAATGTGTAGATAGCGAGTTATTATTGTTGGTAAAATGTTACCTTACTATAGAACTACGGAGGAACATTTGAAGAAGCATTTACAATACTTTGCATAATTCTAGCGCATTTCGTTACTTAAAAAATGAGTTTATTTGAGGTGCATGTCGCTGGCTCCCCCCCCCCCCCAAATCGAATTTTGGGGTGAATTTGGTGTCAATCGTTAGAGCTTCGTTAGAGCCTAATGAACTTTCATTATTGGTTTAGGATTACTTTTTGTAATCAAAACAAAAATTTTACGCTCTAACGTCTGACCCTAATTTCACCAAAAACTTCAAAGATATAACGAAAATAGAAAAACACGTCTACCCCCCCCCCAAGATTTCGCGAATAACTCCACTACGGTTGAGGCTCAAACGAAAACATGGAAGCTCAGTTAGACTCTAACGATGCTTTAACGTTTGACACCAATTTCACCCCAAAATTCAAATAAAGAGGGAAAATAGAAAAACAAGACTACGACCACCCCCCCAAAAAAAGATTACCAGCAAGAAGTTAATCGTTTGTGGAAGGAGGCAAAGCTTTTGCTGCATATAGAGCATTCTTATCGGTGAACTTCAAGCTTTGCCTTTGATTCGGGAGCTAGCTTTTGGAGAAAAAATATTAACTGGGGGGGGGCCAACTTAACGGACCCAAAAATACTGCAGTATTTTGATGATTGTGGGGTGAATTTGACCTGATGAGTAAAGTTGACCGACACAATAAAACTTGTATTTTCAAGACAACTAAAAATAATTATAAATATTTTTGTAGTAGGTATATTATTAATAACACGGTATAATTGAAAATAAGGGTCATTGTTATCATTTAATCACTTTTCAGACAATAAAAATTGTCAATTTTTGATTGAAATTTGGCTGTATTTAAGAATAAATTGCATTATTATCTTTCTAGAATTATATTGTTCACACGTTGTCTATTCCTTGTCTACACGTGGTCTACACCAATTTTAAAATTATGAGAATGTTTAATTACATTTGAATTTTAGTTTAACAATGACCCTAATTTATCATTCTTATGTTTCTTTACTTTCATTCAAAATAATACAGTGAATGATCGCAGGGCTGGAATTTTTTGTTGTTTTTTCATAAAAGGCGATTCAATATTTTTTTAAGACTTGAAATACTTTTTTTTTTGCTAATAAATTCCGTATTGGTACAATATACACAATGCGCCCTATAACATTTTTAGTTTTAGGCTTCGGAATACCTGGACCCGTCACTGACATTAGCCATCATCTTTGTGATGAATGTATTCATGTATTGTAAACAATTAATTTCGGTTACTTAAAGTGGCAAGGGAACATCCCATTCTTGAGAAGGTTAGTGTTACGTAGTGGGGTTGTACCGACGTATTTACGTCAAGCACACGTATCGTCAACAGAACGTAGCTTCATTGTCATAGCTTAAGCGCTTCATTTTAATGTTATCAATGTTATCTATCAGATTCCGTTGAGTTTTTCTAATTAACCAGAATATCTTCTGGGCCTGGTTAACGTGCTCGAACATTTTGATGACTTATGATTAAAAGTATAGTGATAATAAACCTCTACGGTAGAAAAGGGAAGAGTAGTTGTCTCGTTGTATCTATGTTGGATGGTTTTGGGTTAGTCCTCTACTGAAAGGGCAATATTTTTTCAACCTCATAGTTATTGAGTGGAACAGAAGCTTCCTCCCATGTGTTTTGATGGTCTTGAACATAATATATCAAACTAACTGGATATTTGTCTGCTAGATGACGCGACTTATCCTTTTCCAGTGGGTTTACCCGTATTACACCCGCCGCTTCCTTATGGGAAAGCCGAAACGTGAAGAAGTTGTAATACGACCTTTACATGAACAATAATTTAGTTTTAAAAAAAATTACAACATTTTTAAAGGTTGGAAAATTGTTAGATGATGATCTGTCAATGTTTCAATTATTTTGTCTGTATTGAGATAATCTTGGAAGTAGCGTATTCTAATCGACGCGTTAAATATAAAAAAGATTGTGGTAGCCCAATTTAAGACGAAGTTCATTATAGACAACTCCGCAAAGTATTTCTTATAACAAACTATTTACCAGGAATACTCGAAGATTTTTAAGTTTCCTTGTCATACTTTGCTACGCACGTGTGCGTATAATATTTATTAACGGATAAACCGTTAATTAATTAAACATTGAATTATTACAAAAATTTACGATGCGTATTTTATAAGCGTAACTTCTATTCATAATGTAATCTGCATAACCTCACTCTTCCGTGACGTAGTCCAAATAATTTCACTTGCTAACCGTTTCTGCGACTTATTAGTTCAATTCAGAATTTTTCATAGTGTGAAAGATTCCGACGTTCAATTGGGAAAAATCCATAAGACAGAATTACAAGCCAGTAGTAGTACTGACTTAACGTGGAATGCTAACCACGGCACAAATAATTTGTGATCTATTAGGAATCGAACCTTACCATAGTAACCTACCTTACCATAGTAACCTTACCATAATTTAATATCAAAATTTTAATGAGTTTATTGAACGATATTCTATATTACTTATTTGAAAAGTTATTTTCAGAATAATACAAAAATTAGCTTTTTTAGCATAATATTTTAAACCTTTTTGTTTTTCTCGATAAAAAATATTCTGATTTACTTATAGGAACATCGATTAAACAGCAAACTAAATTTTGGAAAATCTCCAAATGCAATTTTTTACACAAGATTTCTATGGGTAAATGAGAATTTTTTTTCTATTTGGCTTCATAAAACATTATAATATAACTGCATATTATTCAAAACGACTTTCGACTATTTCTTCTTAAATTTTTTACGCCTTGTTTACACGAGGACAACATGAAAACCCAAGCATGATAATGATAAGCAGCTAATAAAATTTAATCCACATAAGTCTCTATTCCACAGCAAACGCTGCGTTATCAATTGAATTCAAGTGATTTATAATATTTATGAGAAAATATAATCAGTTATGTGTAAGGTAGTCGGTAATATTTTAAAACGCTAAACCGGAATAAACCAAAAATAACATTGTTAAACGAAAGGTGGGAGTCGGTTAATTGTTAAAATTTTCATTTTTAACCGTGTGACTAATTAAATTGTAAGGTTGTATGTATGCTAACCCTGACTCGGAAGATATTATTAAAGAAAACTCAACGGAATTTGATAGATAACATTAAAATGAAGCGATTAAGGAGCGGATGAATCACTAATATCAATTAGTTTAGCCAAAAATCGATTTTAAAGTTTCCATTTTCTACGCAAATTTCGACCTTATTGACCTTATTACCCGTCATGATTTGATTCAATGAGTTGAACTGTCTCAAGGATCTACATTTTCTAATATTCCGGTTGAGGCGGTTGACGGGCTTCAGGGAAATTTTTTATGAGTGGACTGTCACAGATCCCGGTTAATTAGTTCCGTGCGTTAAATCAAGCTAATAGTATTTATAAAGTTCTGCGAGGTCGTGGTAAACTCTGGTGTGGGTGGGACTAACCTTATAGCTGCAGTCAATTCAATGTCGTTAAATGCCAGTTCATGTAATTTTTCAGTTTTTGATAAAATTTAGGCCCTATATTATGCAGTTATTCGCAAAATTTTTGTTTTATAATTGCTTTTTGGACCGTTGCCTATCATTCTTTCAATCGGAAATTTTTTAATTTGCGGTCAGGGTTAACGTAATATTCTCAAATTGTAATGCTAATAACTAGAAAATAAAGTAAATACATAATAAAAAGCAGTTGCTTTTACAACTTGGAGTATTTACTTTAAAATTTGAAGTATGAGCTATAATGTGCTCCGTTTTATTCATAGCATAATATAGGAACAATTTCTATTTTTCCTCCTTCAAAGTGTCGGCACCAGATGGGAGGCCTCTCCAATGCATTCTGTTTTCCTACGGCCCTGAGTATAATATAGCTTTGTTTTAACTTGTACATGCCTGCATATTCAGATAGTTTTTGAATAAAATATTATTGTGCAATATAAAATTGATTGTTTAAAAGTAAAAATTAGATGTTCTCAATTTATGTGAAACCTTTATTTTTTATTATCAAGAGATAAATTGCAATTAAATATTCAAAGGTTTAAGTGCCGCACCTTTTTGGATTTATTTAAGTTGATCAAATTTTAGTATTGAATTTCTTTTCATTTCCGATAATATCAAATAATATACGTTGAGTTTTGCTTGCGTTTTATCTTATTTGCCAAAGGTGTTTTAGGTGATAATGATCGAAAAAATTATCCAAAGGTGGTTCACTTATATTTGAATGCATTCGTTAATATATCAGAAAAATATAACCAAATTACCACATTGCTACAAATATAATGAGTGCGAGGAACATTAAAATTTATTTTTGTTTGTTTCGATGAGGAGGTGCTACTTGTTCGTTTAGTCACGTCGAGGTAAAGATGAATAAAAAAAATATTAATAATAATGGCTGAGTTAGGAAACTTTGTAGATTCGAACCCGGAATTTCTGTTTGTAGTTCGAGGACTCCGCATCATCTTTTAAAAATTGTATTGAACTTTCTATCTATTCATTTAAAAATTTAATTTTAATAGAATACAATTTTCTGTTAGATTTACTAATATTTTTAATTTACTTTTTATTTAAATGCTTTTATATGCGAACAGTGTCCATTATATGCGTTGGTTTGCATTTATTCAAGTCCTTTTTAACAAACTTCCCTACATCATAGGGAGCTTTACATGAGAAATGTTGCAAAAACAATAACAAATACGAGAAAATGACATCATACAAACAATCTTGTAGGAAATGAAATTTATTACAAAAAGGTCCGCGATTGTATATATTTATTAATCTTCCATACCTAAACTTTTAAAGCTAAATAATATACTACTTTCCTCATAAATTTTGCAGCGTTTTGATTGACAGCTTGTGGAGTACTTTTGCATGAACTGTGCTTTTTTAAATGAAAGCTTAATTTAATTCTACTATACTTCTTGAAATATCAGATTGACTAAAAACGTGGGGATATTACTTTCACGCAGAATCAGCGGGACACTTGAACAATTTGACGTTTTCAAGGAACTGTTGAATATAAAATGCAATACAGATTAATGTGAAAATGCATCACCCCAATCCACCTGTTATCGGAATCAGGACAGAGAAAATAATTTATGAATACTTTTCGAGTTATTAAATTAATGAAAGATTTGAAAAATATTGTTTAAATTGAATAAAAAATTGGAAGTAAACAAAGATTCTTGCGACTGGAAATAGTCAAGAAAATTATTATTATGTGGGTAGTAATTTCGTTGCATTGGTATCACAAAACTATGGTGCATCTGATGAGACTACCGTAAGACTCAAGTCGAAATCATTTCATGCGTTGTTTTTATTGCAATGAGAGATTTTATGAATCTATTTTAATTGACGCCAATATTCTTTTGCGAACTTCAATAGCAATTGCTGCACAGACCCGAGTTTAAGAACCACTGGTCTATATGGTTCAGAGTAACATTAAAAATTTACCGTGAGCTCAAAATAATAAAAGCAGTTGGAATAACCCATATTTTTTTATTTAATTTTGCTTTTTGTTTAAAAGCTATCTCTTTGATTTAAAACCCCGAACAAAATAATAGTAGAAAATTGTGTTTAATGGGGTTTAATTACGCATTTAGGTGCATTAATTAACAATAGTACTTAATTATAATTACGTTGGTGTAATTTTTACTTACCTGCTTTTAAACATTTAAATGGAACTACCATTATACCGGGTGACCGGACGCAGATGTGAACATAGGAAATTAACATGGGAAATTGATTTTTATTTCATTCCTGCTTCCCATCAGAACGGCTAAGAATGAAAAGGGTATGGATTTGAAGATATTTTTATTCCGCTTCTAAAGATATCTAACACTTCGTATTTTGTTCTTTAATTACTGTTAAAAACTCACTAATAAAATGTCAAATAGCGCATTTAAATAAAAATTAGTTACCTTGTTTGAATTTTATTGCAATTGTTTCAGCTTGAAAACCAATAAACTTCACTAAAATGAAGTTTGCGTTCATTTTTAACCAAATTTATTGCAATCTGTCAAAGTAACTTGTTGAAAATTATTGGTTTTCAAGCAAAAACAACTGCAATAAAATTCAAACAAAGCAACTAAAAACTTTTTAAATGCTATTTTGCATTTTATTAGTGAGTTTTTAATAGAAATTAAAGTACAAGATATCAAGTGTTAATATACAGCCGTGGAGTGATGTGATCGCTAGTTGAGTAACAGAGCGGAAATTCTGGGTTCAAATCACGGACTGCACAGAATTTCTTAGCTCGGCCTTCCAGTGGACATCCACACGCTGTGGTGAAAAGTTGTAGTAAAAAGAGTAGCAAAGGAAGAGTAATCCACCTCGTGAAATGCATTGTGAAGACTTCAGTCGACTTCAGTTTCTGAGTCCATGCGTTTGTTTGCATGAGTTGTTGCTGTACCTTAATTATCCTAGTTTATATTGCATAATATTATGTATTATTTGTTAAATTTAAAGAAGTGGCAATATTCCGACAGGAGTGGAAAAGCCCTTGATTGATTGATCAAGTGTTAGGTATTTTTAGAAGCGGAATACAAATCTCTTCAAATTGATACCATTTTCATTTTTATCCGTTCTGATGGGAAGCAGAAATTAAAGAAAAATTAATTTCCTATGTTCACATCGGCGGCCGGTCACCCGGTATAGTATGCTTTACCTTCTTAATTTTTCAACGGTCATCTTTACTCAGCACGAACTAATTTTTTTAATTAGTTGAATTAATTCCAAAAATTTGATTCTTTTATCAATGCAAAAATATACATAAGATGAACAACATAACTGATTAATGATTTATTTTATTTGTTTCGTTTAAATTTTATGATTCTGACTATGCAAATCTGATTATGATGAATGCGAAAATAATAAATAATATAAAAATAATAAATTAATTTTGACTTTATTTTAAAGTACTTGCGGATTAATTGAAGTCAACAGATGTTAAATTGGAAATTTAACTTGAAGTTGGTGTGAAATATCAGTGATTGACGATTATAAATTTTATATTAGGTGCTTAAATTTTTAAATAAAGGGTGAAGTTACTGTATTAAACTTTTGCGTTCATTAATAATTAGCGAGTTTAAAATTTTTTTTCTAAATATATACAAGGACAGAATTTTATATTAAGATGAATTTAATTCGTAAAACAATAATGTTAAATGTTTTAATCTAATTTGTCTTTTTAGACCATTACTGGCGCTATGTCTACGTTATCACCTCCAGTGGCACTGCAACATCCAGAAAATCAAGCGCGAGTCGATTATATACAAGATTATGCATCGGGACCTGACTTTGATTATCCACCTGAATTTTATGAGCATACGGAGGCTCTCTGGAAGGATAGAGGAGTACAGGTTAGCCGTCTTTAATTTATCTCGTTTACTCGATTTTCTTTTGGTTTTATCTCTTTTGTGACCCATGCAGTTTATTTACATTTCTAGTAAGTTTTCTTTTGGTTAGCACGAAAAAAAGCTTTAGCTTAACTTTTAACTTAAGTAAAAGGAACAACGTTTCAGGGCTACCAACAGAGAACTTGGCGATTGTTGTGTTTTGTATATAAATTGTGTTAATTAATCCTTTCCCTGTATGTTATAATGTTTTTACAGACTACGTTTGAGAGAAGTAACGAATACCAATTAATAGATTGCGCAAAATATTTCCTAGATCGAGTACATACTATCAAACAAACAGATTATACACCTACCGAGCAGGATATCTTGCGCTGCCGTGTACTTACCAGCGGTATTTTTGAAACGCGCTTCCAAGTTGACAAGGTCAACTTTCAGTAAGTGTTTTACTCTATTCCTTTGTTTGTATTAAGTTTTTGCGATTGCGAATGAGTTTAAACTGACAGTGGAATTCCATTCATTCACAAATTTTGAATAACAAAAAATGTTAAGAGTAACTGCTGTGATAATGAAATAAAATACAGTCGAGTCTCGATATAGTGAACTAAATAATGCAAAGTTAGGTTCACTCTAGCTAGTCTTTATAGCCAGCGTCGAGAGCCGGGATATTCGTGAGTTGCTTCACCAACTTCAACCCGTTTGTTTGTAGATTATTGTGATACGTAAGAAAATTCTAAGAAATTTTACTAGGTAGTGCAAAGCAATCCAGCAATCTGATTGTTATGTTTTATAACGAACGTATTATTTATAATATCACTGTTCACTATATTGGGATACAAACAGTCCATTTTATTATGGTGTTCAATATTTTTTATTGAGACTCTTGTACATGCATGGTCATTATTTTTGTCAGTTACTTTACAAAATTACACTAATGGAATTTTACTGCGTTTGCATGCAAAATGAAATTTCTGTGTATGATTACTATTAAATTTTAAATATTTTCTTATAGCATGTTTGATGTTGGTGGACAAAGAGATGAACGTCGAAAATGGATCCAATGCTTCAATGATGTTACGGCAATCATATTCGTGACAGCTTGTAGTTCTTACAATATGGTTTTACGTGAAGATCCAACACAAAATCGGCTAAGAGAGAGTCTGGATTTATTTAAATCAATTTGGAATAATCGATGGTTACGCACAATTTCGGTTATCCTTTTCCTTAATAAGCAGGATTTACTTTCTGAAAAAATTTTAGCGGGTAAGTGATTGGTGGTGTATTAAAATGTTTTATTGGACTTTGTTTTTATTGAAGGTAAAAGTAAGTTAGAAGAATATTTTGCCGATTTTACAAGGTACCAAACACCTTTAGATGCCCCTGCCGAAACGAGTGAACCTCCCGAAGTCATACGGGCTAAATACTTCATCCGAGATGAATTTCTGGTATGTTTTCAGTGATTTTTTTCAGTTCCTAATAGTTTTAGCGTTGGTAATTGCTATTTAGTTTATGTAAATAATCGAAAGGTGTTTCTCCACTCTTAGAACTTGTAAATGGTATAAATAGCAGCTTGTACAGTTTGTTACGATTAGATGATGGTTTTTAGTCATCTAAAAGTTTAAAAACTGTTAGATTTTGCTTGAAAACCTATAACAACCTTTTTGTCTTAATAAAGTTGTGGCGGTTTTCAGCACATTTTTGCTTAGAAAATACTGAAAATATTGTAGAGGCTTTTACATACATTTTTATTTTATAGTAAAGAAAGTTTAAGCACTGCTAATAAAAGAAGTAATATGTAACTTTTGCCAGCACAGTTTTTGCCTTATTATTTTAGAAGTAATACAATTTTTACTGAGAGTTTTGCTTTAAGTTACTTGACATGGAGATCTTGCTTATTTAAACAGGTTACATTTTTTTGCAACAAAAGTACCATAGGAAATTAGAAATATTCCGTCAATTCAGGTTCCGAAACTAAAAAGAATTATTTTACTCTTATGATGCGTCATATGGAAATTTTATGTTAAAACAAGATACAGTTTTGTATAATAATAATATTTCAAATTTTAAGATAATTTAATGTAAAAAATTGTACAAAAACAACAAATATATTGCAAAACATATTAGCTTTCTAACTGTTACTGTATCAAGCATAATAAATTCTTACCAAGCAATAAGATCTTAATGAAAAAAATAACCAAGTTCATTGTTTAAATCCTTGTTTACTTTTAGAATAATTTTGTAGTTAAAAAATTAAAATGATAGCTTTTTAACCTTTGTTTATGCAAATACGGAAAAATTTCTGGTATGTCATAGGAAGGCATAAAATGAATTTTGGGAAAATATTCCTTTTATTTGGGAATTCCTAAACCCTTAAATTTGTTTTAGGCCCAGTTTATCAACCTCTAGTTAGTGTCCCAAATAAATTTATCTGACAAGTAAACTAGAGATTGATAAATTGGGCCTTAATGAAACCTTACAAATTATGAAAGGCAGTAAATATTAAAATAGATTTGCCAAGGGTAAAATCTTAGACCATTTAAACTTGTAGACACGCCCCCTATCCCTCCTTGAATACAAGCTTGCGAAAATCTTGTCATAAGATTACGTGCTACTAGGGTAAGTTTAAATGGTCTAAGGATGAAATATAGATTAGTTTATTCATTTACTACCAACCAAAAAAAGTTTAAGAATCAATTATGAGGTACGTTATTGTACAGTAAATCTGTCCTCTTTGTTTTTTTCTAGTAAAAGGCTAAACAGCAGGTGAAAATCAATCTAAACAAGTAAGGGAGGCTCTATTTGATTGGTTTTCAATTGCTTCCAAATCCTCGACCGGCGTCTACCTGAACCAAAAAAAAACCAATTTTTCAAATGGGCTATGCTTCCACATATATTTTTTCTTCAAAATTTGAATCTGGTGATATTCTTTGCCATGTGATAGGGTCAAATTTTTTCCGGAACTCATTTACATGTTATTAAATAATTAAAGAAACTTTTACAGAAGCATCATTTGACTGTAGAAATATAAATATAGCTGTTTATTCTTGATAAATCGCCTTTGTAAACTTGTAACACAATTCAGTGGCACCACATCAATGGCAGGCGCGTTTAAAGTCACATTCACATTAATTTGAAAATTTTGTTAGGTATACCTTTCATCCTATTTAACCCCATCTCTGTGTTTTAACATAAGCAAGGTCTTCATGTTGAGTTACTTAAAGTACGCTGGGTATGTAAATAAATGCTCTTCCCTACCTTTAGAATTAGAAACTTTAAAATAATTTGATTCTCCTAGTTTTACTCCTTCATGTAATTCTGGTATTCTCATATATTTCTTAACCTTTTTCTATACTTTTTCAACGTTTTAACACGATTATCAATGACACTTAATAATTATATGTTATTAATTTTAATTTATAATTTGAGTGGATTCAATTACAATTTAGCTTAACCTTGAAACTACTTAATTTACGACAATTAAACAAGATTGCATTATGGAAAGCATTTTTAATTATCTAAATATAGCATAGTTGCAACAGACAGTTTCTCAAACGTTGCAGTTGATAGTTTAAAAACAATATTGAATCAGATATGATTATAATTTTCTGCAATTTATCTTGTATATAGCAATACCCACTTCTTTACTTATGTCACTACAAATTTACAATAATTGCAAAGGGATTGAATTATACCTCGTATCAATTTTTAGGATATTTTTTAATTTTAATTCTTTGCTGGAAAATAATATGTTTATATTTTTTAATTTGTTTATAATTAGGTAAATTTTGAATCAACAAAATATGTCTGGCATATGTAGCTTTCATATCGAAGTGGAGTGTTAAGAAAACTGGCCAAAATTTTCCAAACAAGTTATTAATGTATCCTATGTCGATAAAATTGTAAATGTAGACAGCACTTCACCCATTTATGTGGATACACATTTTCTGTTTATATGTAAAACAATCTTTAGTTACAGGATTTTCAAACTAAATAAAAGGGAGGGAGAAGGGCAAAATAGTAATTTAGTTATTCTTGATTTTTTCCAAAAGCGAATCGTAATTTTTTTTTTGTAAAGTTTGAGAATCTCCAAGCACTTGAGGATTGAAGTTTTGTTTTTTTTAAACTAATGTGTGTGGAAATAACGATTTTTGTTTGTTGTTTTTAGTTTTGAGTTTATTGTACAGTTTCTTTTTGTAAAAATTTTTCTCATTTTTAATAAATCTTTCAGCACATTAGTACAGCACCTGGAACTGGGAAGCATTATTGCTATCCACATTTTACGTGTGCAGTGGATACTGAAAACATCAGACGAGTATTTAACGATTGTCGTGACATTATTCAACGCTCACACCTTTGTCAATATGAACTTTTATAAGTGGACACACTACATTATTTTACAACTTTGATTTCTAATGCTTCCGTTTTTTTCAACTAATCATTTATTTTTAATTCGATTAATCTGTTTTACCATGAGAATTGCATTAATATTATAATATTCGTAGTTGGAGTTATGTCTTTGGACTTGCTTTGATTTGACATTTTTTAGATTGTGATATTTGTTAATGTTTAAATTTAGAGTTATAAAATGGTTGTAAATCAGTGGTATATGCAATTTTGTTAAAAGTGTGTGGAAAGATCTTGTCAAAATTTCTAAAGCGCTTGCACACCAGAACGCTTCATTTTTTAGTGTGAGAGAGGAAAATTAAATCCGTTTAAGTAAAATATACCATCCTTGCATATGCTACTGCTATGTGGGTATAATTTTTAAATTGCGTTTGCATATGGCTAAGTATTAGTTGAGTTTGCATTATTTTTAAATCCCATTTTCGTTCCGAGCACTCATTTCGCATTTACACAATTTTATAATAATTTGTGATTCGAAAAACCTTTTTTATTCAAATTCTGCACTCATACCTGAGTTCCAATTAAGTTTGCTCGTACAATTTGTAGCACAAGTTTATCATGATATCAATTTGCATTAAATTTTTGAATTAAACTTATTTTAAGTTCTTCCTGTGGCTAGAGATGATAATAATTTGTTCGAATTTATGGGGTAAATACTACAATTACTTGAACTGTTTTTAATCTATGGATGTCTGAAGGTTTTCTGTTAAGGAAATCGAAAAATCTATTTTGCGGATTTTACTACTACTGAAATTAAAAATTTTTTTATACCTATCTTAATATAATTTTGTTGTGAGGTCTTCATCTTATTATTTTATTAACATATTTCAGCACATTACCAGAGCATCGGCATACCAAGATCATTTTTGTTATCCACATTATACATGTGCAGTGGATACTGAGAACACCAAACGAATATTTACAAATTGTCGTAATATTATTCAACGTTTACAGCTTGTCAACGATCATCTTATTTAAGTGGGGGCACTTTTCTATTAACATTTGATTTTGGGGAATATTTTATTGAAAACTAATCAGTAATGTGCAAGTAAAGCTATATATTGTCAAATTTATCAGTGTATCTCAAAGTATGCTATCCTTGCTTTAGAGTATTGTGAGTGTAATTTTTAAATTATGTTTGCATGAGTTAAATTAAGAGCGTTTACTATACTTATACTGTGCTATAGTTCAGTCACTTTGAGTTAACTAGACAGCCGACTTTCTGCACAGTAAATGTGGAGGGAGAGCGCGCCCGTGCCGTCGCGAATTTAATTTACTTCTAACAGATAGTAAGCAGTTGGCAGCTTCCAATTGACACCTCTTCGTTGCAAACACGGAACCACCCAGATGAATATTAGTTTCTGCACATTAGCTCCGCCTAGTCAACTCAAAGTGACTGAACTCTACTCATGTTTTATGTCATCCACTCCAAAATCTTAAACAGTTGCTAGTTTATTCAAAAAATTTGATTTATTTATTAAAATGTCGCTTAAAATGAAAACTACAATTCGGAGAATTTCAAATCCTAACTAGTTGGATATTCCCAAATTCTAATTTTCATTTTTTGCGATATTCTAATGAGTAAATAATCATTTTTGTGTTTGTGGAAACCATAGAATAAACCCAGTAAGTGACAAAAAACATGAGTTACTCAGTAGAGTACTGGACAACTCTCTTCATTTGTTTGTATTTTATTAAAAATTATTTCAAATATCAGATGCAGTGCCGCTTCTATGATAGGTGTGCATGCTAGAGTATTGTGCTTTCAAAACGACTCACAAATTCTAATATAAAAATATATGTTTATTGGCAGAAAAACGAGAAGTAACAAAATCTATAAAATGCTGGGCAAGTTTGATTAGTAGGACAAATTCATATTTTCCTTTGTGGTGCCATTTTTCTTTATTAAATAAAATGAATAAAATAGTAACAGATTTTAGTAGAATCTTAATTGAAATTTTAAACTAGCTTCATTTTTACTTGCACTAGCCTTCTAACAAACGTTCCTAAATGTGATGGGCTGCTAGTAAAAGTTGAAGTTGATTTGAGTTCCTAGGTGAGCGTAAACAGCACAGCACTGTTAAGCACGGATTTTAGGACGTAAAAAACGTTAAAAAATGCACAATTTTAGGCTATATTTTAGGATATAAGAGCAGTAAAGATAGGAAATGCTATAAAAAAATTATGTAAGCTTTTTTCTCCTAAATAGATGGTGTTATTAATTTTCTCCCCTAGTTACAGATGGGGCTACTGAGTTGGCGTTACTATTTATTTAAATTAACAATTACATTCACGGTATTTAAAAAATAGTAACCCCAAATCGTTAACGCCATATGCAAATGGGGGAGAAAATTAATAACACCATCTATTTACCGGGAAAAAAGCATAATCATAAATTTGGATAGCATTTTCTATCGTTACATCTCATATATTTTTTGTTTTCAGTAAGTTTTTTGGATTTACGATTTAAAAAAATTTATTTAACCATGTTTTTTTCACCTACCAATTTTTGTACTTTACCAGAGTAAAAAACGTTCACGTAGAATGCACACTATAGAGTTGAACAATTCTCAGCCAGCCTTATTTTCTCGTGTGGCCCTTTAAAGATTTTACTTTTTGACTTTTAAAAATTCCTACAGTGTCCCTAAGTTTGTTTTGTTAATAAAGAGATAATTTGAGTTATTTCTTTCAAAGTTTCTATTATTATTATTATTATTGTAAGAAAAGGTTACTCATTCCTTGTGTAGGGGCAGTGAAAATATTAAAAGTGGGCCTTAAAATTGAAATGTGCTTGGTGTTACAGCGTTAAATCCGCCACTGACTGCGAGATACAAAATTTAGAAAACATAAAAATCAATTTCTTTTTATTTTTAGTAACAGACAAGATAAATTATTTGTTTAGGCTTTTTAGGTATTAAAAATCTATTTTAGGTCAGTAACATCGCAAATAGGCATTTTGGCAAATTAAATTAGGGTTCAAAATCGTTTGAACGGCATTTCTGTATTTATAATTTTGAATTGCCCAAATAATGGACAAAAAGGCAAATTGCCTAGAATCTGTGCTCTAATCATGCTGAAAACTAGTTCAAAATGTTCTCTTTTGTTGTCTTTTTATTGCATTATAATGCTTTTAAATTAGGGTGGTAAATAACTTTTCGTTACTAACAGACAGATCTGGGATTATAGTATGGATTACCTCTTGAAGTTGAGAACACTGATTTCATTTTGGTAGTGCATTTTTGACTAATGTTATGAAAAATATTATTATGTATGCTGCTATACCAAGTGTTTACTATGAAGTATTTCGAAGAAAATAAATTGGCATTGGCAAATCTGTCCTTGTTTTATCAGCAGTAATAATTTTTTCACCGTTTTTTGCCATAATAATAGGTCATTTTGCTTTCACTTCATCAGGAGCAAAGTTACTTTTGTTTTATTAAAATTAAAAATTTCATTTCAGAATTTACGTTAGAAATGATGAAAAATCAAGTGAAGTTCACTTTTTGTTATTCAGAAATAATTTCTTAAATCGCTTCTTATCAGAATACAACTTTTTCCTTCCCTCTGAAAAGTGGCACTTTTCTCCCTTGTAGCATAGTATTCTATTTCGTCTAATCGCACAGAAAATAGCACTTGACGCCCTAGGGCGGAAAAGCAAACTGTCCTTATTAATTTTATATTATTAATTTATTGTTATTTTTGGGGTAGTGGACTAAATAATAATTATAATATTATGTAAATCTTCAATTTTTTTGCTAATTTATTTTAAGCTTCGGCAGGAAATACAGATAAACAGAATGACAAATTCAAATATGAAGTAATAAAATTTAAAAAAGTGAACTAGATGAAATAAAATAAATCATCTTCATTGTAAAAGATCATCATAGATTATAGTATTTATAGTTAGTTTTGTACGTCTTTTATACAGTTTACGTTTTGTTGTTTTTATATGGAACATTTCACTTATTATTCTTTTAAAATAATTGTTTTTGTCTAAAATTTGTGTGTGTATTTTAGCACCTTATAGTCTTAAGAATCATAGAGGTTTATTGACATAGTTTAAAACAAAAATTGATAAAAACTACCAATCAGAGTTAGTATATAAAATTCCATGCAAAGATTGTTAAACCCGGTTCACACTATCTGATTTCTCATATGACTTGTCATATGACTTCTCATATGAGAAATATTTTTAGGTTCAGACTATATGATTTTTGATATTATAGAAGTTATGGCTTGTTTATGATGGTATGACTTTAGCCATGACTTCTCATATGACTAAGTCATATGAGAAATCATATAGTGTGAACTGGCTTTTAAAGTTTGTATGTTGGTCAAACCAAGCAATGGTTGAAGGACAGAATTGATCAACATATGAATGATTGCAAAAATCCAAAAAGAGCTTAAAAGCTTTAGCAAAACGTTGAAGATTTACATAATCTAATTATTATTTAGTCCGCTAATCCAAAAATTAACAATAAATTAAAATTTATTTCAATTTATTTATTTTAAGTAAAATAATTAATTTTTGAAATTACACGAGCAGAAGTTATTTTGTGGGGTTATATAAAATAAATATTTATATTGCTATATCGGAAGTTATAAAAGTGGTTGTTTTTAAGGAGAAGGGAATGTCTTAGGAGGAATTCATGAATCATAATCATAAGTTTACCATTCAAAAATCGATCCTTAAGATTCTAGAACAGTCGGATTTATATAATTTATTAAATTACCATAATAGTGGATTATGTAGACACCAGAATATTTATGCTGACTAACCAGCGTAAAATTTGGTACACATGTTAATCAAGATAAAGACTTCAGTTGTGTCTGCCATTATAGAAAATAGTGGAAAAAACAGTTTTTCTCTAATAATTCGAATACGGTAACAGATATCAAAGTGTTGAACATGGACGAACTTTATTTTTGTAAAACTCTAAACTTGCTTATTGGAGATTTTTATGAGCAAAAAGCCTTACCACATAAATGTTTCTCAAATATGACCCTCCATAAATATAAATTTTATAAAATACATTTGCACCTTCAGATTTTGTTATTTGCATGTTAAGCTTTGAATTAAGTCAAATTGCATGATATATCTTTGTAACCTTCACATTTGATCATTTTTTTTTTGATTTTTTAAAATTATTAAACGTTTAGCTGGAGCGTCCAATCAGCTAGCTCTCTCATTGAATTTTGGGCCACCGTTTCAATGCGAATCCACAACCTCAACTATCCAACAAACCTCAGTAGCAGGCATTGGAAAGTCAACATTTTTTGTTGTTTCAATTTTCATAAAGAAACTTTTTTGAAAGGAAAACTAAAAGCTTAACCACCGTTTAATTCAAGATGACCTTCTTGATCCTACAAAAAATATTCGTCTTTTTACGTTAACCTAGGTTTCACCACCTTGGCGCTCGGAAAAATAGGTAAACATTTGTTTTTAAATCAACTGGTAAATATATAAAATCTCAAAATTTCGATAAAAATCAGAGTTTTTTTTTTCAAACTTGTAATTTCTACAAAAAAATTTAAAAAAGTTTTCCGTATGCTACATCTTAGCTATTACCTTTCCGAATAAGAAAAAAATTATCTTTTATTTGTCAGACAATGCCTGACAGAGAAACTAGGTATACCATCAGCAAGGATTTTCAATAGAGGGTCCTACTTGATGGCTCATATCTCGGTCATTTTTAATTTTTTTTAATGGTTATTATTTCAAATTATTCATAAAACTTTAGATGTGATTGCTGATGTGGTGGAGCGGAAATTCTGGGTTCAAGTCGCGGACTTCGCAGAATTTCTTAGCCCGGCCTTCCGGTGGACATCCACACGCTGTGGTGAAAAGTTGTAGTAAAACGAGCAGCAAAAGAAAATTAATCCACCTCGTGAAATGGATTGTAAAGACTTCAATAGAAGTGGCAATATTCCGACAGGAATGGAAAAGCCCTTGATTGATTGATTGATTATATTATGTGTAAAATAAAAATTATTTTATATATTTAATAATTTCGTTTTAAAAAAACCTATTTTTCCGACCGCCAAAGTGGCGAAACCCCTTAAACATTTAGTTATTGTTCACCGTTTTTCAGTTATTAGAGAACATCTCGCTGTACTAGAATAATAGTGAGATAACTTGAAAATGATAGTTTTGAGTAATTGTAAGTTTAAAGTTTTCAAAGCATATAAAATTGTAATAAATTTACAGTGAGACATCGTTTTAAGCATAGTTTCTATTTGGAAATTACGTTATCTGACTCTTTTACCAGGTAGAGGACCCCTCAGAGATACATAATTTCAATTTATCTCATTTTCAGAAATTTTAAGTTATCTTACTATCATTCTAGTACAGCGATCTGTTTTGCCGAAATATTTCGGACAGCTTTCTTTTCATTGCACCATTTTACACTATAGTAATAATTGTTTTAATGGTTTCAATTTTGAGTTTTTAGCTTGGGATTTACAAAGTTATTTCATCATAATACTGCCCCTGTTGACATTTTAGATTTTAATTTTGAAATGAATCGCCTGCGGCGCGCGTACCTAAGGAAATAGGCGACTTGTTTTTTGTTATTCTCCGATGAGAGAACTTTTGGTTGTGTTCCTTGCAGTTTTTCTTTAATTTACTTTTCGTTCTTTCTTCTATTTAGGAATTTAATTTTAAAGGTTATGGAAAGTTGCTTATCTGAATAGTTGTTTCTCTTAGGGAATATCTTATTGATGCTTTTTATTATTAGTTAGTTTTTAGAGTGGAGAGAAATAAATTTAAGCTAATGCGTTTATGCTACGTACATAATAGTGTATTTTTTTGTGATAAAAGTTCTTAATTGAATGAAAAATTTCAGCGTATTAGCACGGCCTCAGGAGAGGGAAAGCATTATTGTTATCCGCATTTTACGTGTGCCGTGGATACAGAAAACATCAAAAGAGTTTTTAACGATTGTCGCGACATAATTCAACGTATGCATCTTCGCCAATATGAACTGTTATAACCGCCCACTTCATCTTCTAGCCGCTTTGTCTCCAACGCTTTTTTACTAACACTTAGCTTTATGTTTTAACTAAATTTACTACCACGAACTCTATTTTTATGAATTTATTAATACGTACTTTTGACCATCACGTAATTTGAATTAAAAAAAAAGAAAAGCTTTAATTTTGAACACATTTATTAAGCTGTTGGACCAAAAATATAAGCGGTGATAACAAATAATGCAACAGTTATTTTGATGAAAATGCAAGACATGATGGTCAAATGAAGCATTTCTGTGTTAGGTGTCTTTGATAAATAGACGAACGATTATTTTCATTCATTACAATAATTATTAGTACAAATTGATTGCATACATAAGCATCACTCGCTCGAACAAGAAAGGTCATAAGTCTGTATGTACCGTCTGTGTTTAAAAATCGTTAACTGTTTATCAAATTCACAAATTCTCTTTAAGATTTTATACATAAGAGGTATGTGTTTTATATATGGTGGCGTAATTTGATTTTATCCCTGTTATGAAAAATATTTTTCGATTTAAAAATTTATTACTTATTAAATTTGTCTATTAATTTTACTAGGAATATACTACTATTTAATTAGGCATCGAAATTAATTATTTTTATGTGTAATCAAAATGAAAAAAAAATGTTAAACAGATACAAAACAAATACTTCCTTTACGATGTTGAGTGTGCGACACGACTTACGTTATAATATGAATCTTTGTTGTTGTTGAATTTTTTTTATTTAAATTTTATTGCATTAATTGTTTTGTGAACTAATGTGACGTTTTTGTTCATTTTATCTTGATGTTTCGGTTTTTAAAGTTTATTATTATTATTTATTACGTGTATTTTTGAACATTGAGATGAATAATGCAATAGAATTTTTCAACAGATACTTACGCATACACTTTTGTGCACAAATGATGAACGAAGAAACGGTTTTTTTGTCGATTGTTTTATTAAAAAAAATTTTGTTTAACATTTCTCTATTTAATAAATTTTAGTAGTTTTAAGCGATGGAGACCTTTTAATTTTACAAAAATCATCTGTAGCAGCACAATTCAGAGTGTGTGAGTCTATCTAATTTTGAAAAAAAGTGCGAAATTGAAAATTCTATAAAAGTTCATAAAATAAGGTGGACCGAATAAAAGTTTTATTAAAATTTTTTGTTTTTAACCCTTATGATGATTTAAAAGGAATTAGTTGTTGCTCTTCGTTTTGCCCTCTTTTGTGAACTTTACTTAGGCGAAATTCATCACTCTCAAAACATCATGCTTTTATTAGTTTAGTAGAAAACTGATTATTAATAATTAATATATATGTGCTAGTCTAAAAATACGGAAATGTACGACTTTGAATCGAATAGAGTTGTGCACTTCTGTTATAAAAAGAAGTTTACTGAATGTTATATTTGTTAATAAGTTATACATACATATTTATAACTGTAAATTTGACAGGTTGTGTTTTATCGGTGTATTGTCGGTAGATTTTATTCATGCCCTCCCTTCCTACCTCCCTCCCTCCTTCCTAAAAATTGTCATTGATGCGTGTATTTTTTTAAAAAGTCTATCAATCAACCTAATTAGCTGTGACATTATGTTTCAATCATAAATACATACATAATCATCGTTTATATATTAGCATTATTTGTTTCACTTAAATTATCATCTTGCTGCTCTCATCAATTTTGTACTGAAGAACTTGTTGTTTCTTATTCTTAGGAATAGTAAAGTAAATATACCGATGATATACAAGTGAACTGTCAACTCCTAACCCTTAGGGACATTCAAGAAAACAAATGTTCCCTAGTTAGGTAATATTAATTGCACAAGTGCAGACAAAAGCAATTCTCTATAGGTACAGTCTATGAGAGGAGTGCGAGTATGCGTGAACTAATCTTTGTGAGCTGATCTAAGCAGTATTCTTTTGTTTTACTTGTTTATTGTTTTGCCAATATTGTATATGTGAATATAATACGAGGTTCATCGCACGAGCCATTTTCAAAAGGACAATTGCCTGAAATGAATCTCGTATCTATAAATATATAAATAAATGAATATGAAAAAAATTATATTAAGAAATGTAACTGAATGATCTGTAATAAATATGTCTTATTTAATGAATTCTATTCCTTAAATTCAACCAATTACTCCTTTAAATTTCATACAAATCTACTAAACTTTAATTATCCTATCTAACTGCTAACGCCCCCTTGTGATAAATTTGAGTACTACGCTTTTGGATGTACTATACAAGCAGTGGCGCAGCACAATGCAAAATATTTGTGCAAGCATTTTTGCTAGTGGCATAGGCGCAACTAAGGGGGCTATGTCCCCCGCAAAAATTATTAGTCTTTAATGGCGATATTATGATGAATGGATTAGCTTGATATTCGCAACCTTTACCTTCTTACAGTGGCGTAATTACCTGGAGATAGAGTGAGCAATCTCCTCCGGGCCTGGAAGCCTGAAACCAGCCCTAATGATTTTATTCATCACATTTATGAATAAATTCTTCATAATTATGAATGTAATCATTAATTGGATGAAGAAGTACGTCATGTAAATGAATTTGCTCATCACATCAGTGGTAGGTAACTACCGAAGTGCAGGGAGCTTTGTTGCCAGTCTATTACAATTTTCAAATTTTTATTACGCCCTTTTTCAGTGTACCTACCTACATTATTATGTGTTATTACTTATTATCTATTGACCAAAAAGGAGCCCTACAAGAATTCTTGCCTTTTGGCCAAAATTCTGAAGTTACGCCACTGCTTCATTAGTAATAATTACTGTATTTCCACAAAAATTTTATTTTTGAATTGGCATTTAGTAATTTGTTTTTTCAAGTAAAATTTTTATAGACATTTTTTATGGGAATACCCCTCAAACTTTTAACCCTAGTTGCGCCGTTGGCTAGTGGTTTCCACTTGGATGGGTGACCATCTAATGCTTAACCCTATTTTTAGCCATTGATCTCCAGGACGACTTGCTTTTATCTCCAGCTTTTTGAGTCAGGATATCGTGGATTTTTCACAAATTTATCTAATTATGTACCTATCAATAAAAAACAAATAATTCTGTGTGTGGTTACATATCAGCATACTCCATAATTAGAAGAGGTGGATGGTGAAAACTAAAATGTATTATCATCTTTTATTTTTGCGTTATTGGAAGTTATTGGTGTTATGTTGCCAATTTACCATGTTTTTTTGCTTTTAACTCTACGATCACCACAGCTATGTTCTTTATTTTTGGTTGATCTTATTAGAAAGCAATCAGGCCCGTAGCCAGGGGGGGGCACGTGCCCCCCCCCCGAAATTTTGAAAAGACAAAGAAAATGGAAGGGGAACAACCGAAAATTTTACAATTTACAAAAGATTTTTTACAAGTGCCCCCCCCCCCGAAATTAAATCCTGGCTACGGGCCTGTTAGCAATGGTGTCTTTACCATTTATTACTACGCGAAACACCTTTATTTTAATTGTTTTGAAATTTTTGAAAATTCAGTAGCAATAAATAATTCTGTGACTGGCGCCATCTGTCGACAATTGAATGAAAAATATCTGTGTAAATAATGCAATAACCCAACTTTTATTTATCAAGTAAAGAAACTTTTGTGTACGAAAATGGAAAGTGAAGGAATCCTAATGGTAACGGACAATTCTAAATCCGTTCATCAGGATTTAATTAACTATTATTGTGATATTAGCGTAAACAATGTGTGTAGAGTGTGCCTGGAAAAGTGCCAGCCACATAAAAAAATGTTGAACATATTTGAAACAAAACAAAAGCATCTTCCTAGCGAAGTGTCCACTATGATTATGGCTTGTGCCTCAATACAAGTAACAGTTTTACATTTTATACCTTGTATATCAGTCAAGTCAATTACTCCACTTTTGTAGATTATGGAAGGCGACGGCTTACCTAACACAATCTGCAGTCGATGCTTTTCAAAATTGAATGTAGCTTGGCAATTTAAAATATTATGCGAAAATTCGGACGCCAAATTAAGACAATTTTATTTTAGCAATTCTCAGCAATTGCAGTTTACACCAGAATTTGATGGCTTTAATTTTAAACCCGAACCAAACCTTTGTTTGTTGAAACAGAACGAAAATATTTCTACGGCTTATAATGGAACAACAAGCGAAATGCTAAATTTCAACAATGTATTGTATTAATATTTCTCTTATTCAAAAATTGTTTTCTATTGCTCTTTAGGTTTCTTCGTGCGAAGAACAAATTGATGATGATTTGCATAAAAAGGCAAAGATTGGAAAAAAATCAAAACGGCAAAAATTGGATTGTAAAAAGGAACTAAAAATACATCAGTGTGATACTTGTGGGAAAACTTTTAACAGAAGGGAATATTTAACACAGCATATTAGGATACATACAGGTTTGTGCACTGATTTTACTACTACAGAGCTGGGAATTATTAATTTGGAAATGTTTTAAATAAGATCATATTTATTGTTCATGTACTTTTCCACTGAATAGTAAAATAAATAGTAAACATTTTATACCACAGAGCGTTTTTAGGTGAAAAACCTTATAGATGCCATTTGTGTGAAAAGCGTTTTGTAAATTCTGGTCATTTAACAACGCACATGAGAACACATACTGGTGAAAGGCCACATGCTTGTAATTTATGTCCAAAGGCTTTTTCAACTAGACAGGAGTTGAACAAACATACAATGGTAAGGCGAAATCATAATTGAAATTTTTGTTATGGCATGAATTTCCTGTAGGTACATAATGGTGATCGTCCGTTTGTGTGCAAAATGTGTGGAAAATCGTTTGGTAGTTCTAGTAATTTGTATTCGCATTTGAAGCATCACACAGGCGAAAAGAATTTTACTTGTGAGCATTGTGGAAAAGCTTTCTACACGAAACAGGAACTCAAGCAACATCTTGTGATTCATACTGGTGAAAAAGCATTTTTGTGTGAATTCTGTAACAAACGGTTTTCACAGATTGCTCATTTAAGGAGACATTCAAAGCTACATAAATAATTTACTCTCAGAAAACATTTTGTTGCTAATCTATGCATAATTGAGACAAAATTTAGTTTCTTTTTATCTTATTTGAATTTAGCAAAGTTGCTTTAGTCTTTTCTGGTTTATTAGGCCAGTCATTGGGGACTTAAAAAGTGAAAAGTTAGACAAAAATTGCAAAAGTTTTTATATTTTGGGACAACATTGTAACAGGTCAAAAAATTATTAATCCGATTTTTGCACCCTTTTTTTGTTTCTCGGAACATTGTTAAAAGAAGAGTGTAAATTTGCAATAACTCGATGAAGAAAATTCCGAAATTTATGCAAATCTTGGAGAACATTTTAATAATTATTAGGCATCTATATATAAAGTTTGAACCCTGCTGCGATGACAGGAATATTGCAAATAGTTGTGATTATTAATTTGCATACAGGGTTGTATTAAGGAATTATTTGCATGACTTGCAATTTGTTTAGACAGGATACACAAAAAAAAATTAATAAGCTACTGTTTGCAATGTTCCGGTCATTGTAGCAGGATGCAAACTTTATTGAAGATGTGTTTTAATTATTAAAATGTTCTCCAAGGTTTGCATAAATTTCGGAATTACGTTTTTTGTAAATTTAACAATGTTCCTTGGGGCGGAAAAGGGTGCAAAATCGGATTTATTATTTTTTACCTCCTTCAATGTTGTCTCAAAATTTGAAAACTTTTACAATTTTTCATACCTTTTTTGCTACAATGACTGGCCTATATACTGGATGCTTATAATAATTTAAATTGCTCTTTGTTTCTCAAAGTTATTTGTTTGTCGAAAATCTATCATCTAACGTACAGTATATTAATTTAATTTTTATTAGCAAATATTTCATACATTCTTTTGAAAATGATGAACTCGATCA
The DNA here is from genome assembly GCA_958510855.1 of Rhagonycha lutea. Lineage (NCBI taxonomy): Eukaryota > Metazoa > Arthropoda > Insecta > Coleoptera > Cantharidae > Rhagonycha > Rhagonycha lutea. The sequence goes on along the minus strand of OY294036.1, from coordinate 14,564,897 downwards.
AATAATCATTTTTGTACTTGTTGATTCTTTAATGTTCATCATCTCTCACTCCATCACTTTTAAAAATACTGTTTAGAATATTTTTAAGGGAAGATTTAAAACTTTACAAATTATTAACTTTCCATATTATACCCAATACTTACATGTAATAATTTCTGTGTTACAAGCACAGTGTTCACTTAAGAATAAAACGATGGCTAAAGCGACTTGGATAAACTAATAAGCAATAAAATGTTTTTTGACTAATATGGCGAGTAATTTGTTTTATATTTTGGTTTATTTTCAGAATATTAAACAAAATTGAAATAAGGGAATCTCCAAATTTCTTTTTACGTTGTCGTAAAATAAAACTCATAAAACATAGATAACTTTGAATTACTTAACTTCCATGTGACTTCCAGAATAACTTAAAGATTTTTCATTTTATTAAAAAATAACTTATCAATTCTAAGAGATGATAAGTTGACAACACTGCCGTGCTAAGCTTAAAGGTGGTATCGTGGTATCTACAAAAATGTCAAAGTAGAGAAAATCGCCTTTAAAATTTTATCCATTTTCCAAAAACATAGAATTGTCTTATATTAAATGAAATATTTTACTGAGTTACTCAGTATTTTTAACTCAACTTTGACAAAAGTGTAGATACCGCCTTTTAGCTTACCAGTGCAGAATAATAGTGGTTGCACCTAACTTGCAAAATCACTAAAAGTACAAATATAAAAATGGTAGGTGCCATGAGAGCGTGTGTGTTCATTTAAAAACTTTAAATTTAATTATTTCCAAAACCAAAATAATCTGGTTATAGTAAAAAACGCCAGCACAGTCGGCGCTGTTTCGTTGTACCTACAGCACCTTTGCTAATTTCCAGAAATTAGTGTTATGAATTTTTGAATATATTATATGAAAACATTTTCATACACCTGGTTCAGGAAATAATTAGGGTGACTTGTTTTTAAACGACTACCGATAGTAAATTATATTTGAATGCATATTCTATTTTTATTACTTGTACGCCATGTAGCTTTTATCAGTATTAAAATTGTATACTTGTGCAAATTTATTTGTACCTTGAAAGTACATTCCATTATTTATTTTTATATTTAAGTAAATTATATGTGTGACAGTACTCAAATATTCCTATTATTAAATAATATAAATTATAATTTCTAAATGTGTTGTTAATTTTTGTATCAAGCAAATTTTTTTAAGTAATATCATTTGCAAGAAAGAATTAAACAGATTTTTTTTTATCTCCTACGGTGATTTCATCAGTAAAAGAACATTGACAGAATGTTTGTTATTATTCAATCTGAAAAAAAAAGATAAAATTTCTTATAACACTTTTCATATTTCCTTCTTGAGAACATTCGAGGACGTAAAGTGCGACAAACATACCTGACACAGGGCGGGGGGGGGTTGGGGGTACACTGGTAAGTTTTACAAAAATGCTTAAAAATGGAAATCAAATATTTTCCAAAAATATTTAAGAAGTCAAAAAAAAACCTTGGGTTTTTTCCAGTTCACAATAAAAATTTACTTGTCCGTTTTATAAGTCTACATCAGGGGTCGGCAACCCATGGGCCACATGCAGCCCTTGAAGGGTCTTGGTGCGGCCTGCAGAATCTAAAACAAATTACTTGTTTTTTAAAAAAAGCTCTTTGTAGTGAATTTACACTGTTTTTAAAAAATAGAGCTTCTAGCTCTTTATCTAGACAGATTCTTATGTATTTTGATGAGAAAATAACTGATGCAGTTTATTTCTAAAAATTTCTTAAAATTAAACTTTTCCGATCCAATGAAGTTCGAAAAATCGATTTTCAGCTTTGCAAGTGATTTTAAAGAACTTTATAGCGATTCCGCCAGCTAAAAACGTATTTTACGCGTTCTGCGCATCCAAATACGTCCTGTACAATGACAAAAACGCATTGGAAATTTTCGTGGGATTTTACAGAAACCATGGATTAACCCCATTGAATTTTTTTCAGCTCAAAAAGCCAAAGTTGGAAAACCATCGCTTTCTCGAGGGATTCTAATGTATTTTCAATATTAATTTATTAAAATTAAACTTTTACGGTCGATTGAAGTTCAAATATTCGATTTACAATTTTTCTGCTATGAAAGTGATTTTGACCAATTTTACAGCGCTTCCGCCAGCTAAAAACTAATTTTTTGGATACTCATCATCCAAATACGTCATATACAATGAATAAAGGACATGAACGGATTTTACAAAAACGATGGGTTAACCCCTTTGAATTTTTTTCCGCCCAAAAAGTCAAAGTTGGAAAACAATCGCTTTTTCGACGGATTCTAATGGATTTTGGCGAGAAAATTCGACTGGCGCAGTTTATTTCACGATATTTATTAAAATTAAACTTTTACGGTCGATTGAAGTTCAAATATTCGATTTACAATTTTTCAGCTATGAATGCGACTTTGACCGACATTACAGCGTTTCCGCAAGCTAAAAACCACATTTTCGGATACTACGCATCCAAATACGTCATATACAAAGAAAAAAAGGACATGGAAAATTTTATCGGATTTTACAAAAACGATGGGTTTGAATTTGAATTTTTTCAGCCCAAGAAGTCAAAGTTGAAAAATGATCGCTTTCTCGACGAATTCCTATGCATTTCTTGGAGAAAAATTCACTGGCGGAGTCGGATTTAGTCTTAAGAATAATATTTCTACATTTTAAAGGCGATTCAATTAAAAATATTAAACTTTCATGGTTAATCGTCTCTGAGTGACTTTCCAGTATTTACGACAGCTGAGTTAGAGTTTCTCGCATTCCATCGACCCAACTTGATCATGTAAACATATAAAATGCCTGGGATTCATGTAAACTAGAATCTATATTTAAACATATACATTGCGTTGACTCCGCCTCTTCCGAGCCTGATTGTAGATATTTACGCCGAACGCTCAGACCGTCAAAACAATGCAGCAACTATGACCATTCAGTCTCTGATATTTGATGTTCACCCATAACTTAAACGCTTCATTTTTGAGTTTTGTTTAAACTAGAATATCTTCTGGGTCCATTTTAACATCATCAAACCGAAATTTCACTACTAGTCCTAGTGTGAAGTCCATGATTAAATACCCGATTGGATATGAGTGAAAAAAATGTTGTTAAGGGTAACCTCACCAGAAATGATTTAACAATCATTAAAAGAATAATGAAGAAGTTCCTGTAACTAATTTAATAAAAATATATTTTTATATACAATCTAATAACAATATTTAATATTATCTACTAATAAAAAAGATATCTAATATAAAAATCTGCCTGTTAAAAACTTAGATGCATCTAAAATAAATTGTAAACAAAATGTTAATGAAAACAGCTTAAAAATTAAGAACTACCTTAAAACCAATCTAACATTAAAATAAAAAATAAGGGTTATAAGAAGTTATAAATGGTTAGACACAAATTTTTGTACTACATTTCTCAAACGTATTCAATGTGCGCATTAATGTTAAAGGAATATCTAATAATATCATAGTATATTTACAAAACTTTAAAAATATAACAATAAAACTAATGGAATACATTAAAATATCTAAAAAAAATACTTATTATCACACTATTTTGCTATAGGCTTGAGTAAAAAAATATAGCTGCCATTATCTGGTATAATTTCTAATATAAACATGGTCTCAGGTTTGATATGTTCAATAACATCATTACTCAAATGAACGTTTATTGCTTGAGGACCTTGTATATAAATGTCTCTGACTTGCTCGTGTGCTATACAGGCCAAAGTTGATAGTTTATTCATTAATTCCACATTATTAAATGTTGATAAAAATACTGCAGTAAATACAGACGTATTTTCACGACACACGTAAATCGTTAATTTTGGCGTAATTCCTCTGTAAAAGTTAAGTTTTGTATTAGTTAACTTGGATTACGTAGGGTAAAAAATAACTTACTTTGAATGCAAAGCATTATATAATCGAATTCCATCAGCGTGACCACAAATTTGTATTAGATCTTCTCTGGACATTCGAAGCATATCTGCACCACTGAAGTTGGAAAATGTTGATAAATATTTATCAAAGCGGTTTGTTGTTAGCCAATGCGTTGTCATTTGGGTGTTTGAAGCTGCTATTAATTGCTCAGGTGTGTAAAGCTAAACAAATTAAAATTTGATATTTAAGAAAATTTGAGACAATTGAGAGAGATTGAGTTTGTGCAAGTTTTATTTTATTTTTGTGCATTTAATAATAATATAATTTATTGCTATATTTGGGGTAGTGGACTGAATAATAATTAGATTATCGATATCTTCACGGTTTTGCTAATTTACTTTAAGCTTCATCAGGAAATAAAGAAGTAATAGTAAAATAAAAATGACAAATTCAAATATGAAGTAATAAACAATTAGATGAAGCTTATAATAAATTAGCAAAACGTTGTAGATATACATAATCTAAATATTATTTATTTGGGTCCACTAACCCCAAAAATAGTAATAAAAATAAATTATGCGTTTAATATTAGAGAAAAATTTGTTCATTTGTTACTAAAGTAACTTAAATAGTTATAAAATTAAAAAATATCAAAAAAATATGCCCCAAAAATGTCACAACAATGCCGTAAATTTGAAAATATATCAAGATATACCGGTTGTTTTAGTTGGTATAATTTTTGCAAGAGAATCCCATACTTTATTTTGTTTACGAGTGTCTTATTTATATTCTGGTTCTGATAAGTCGTATAAAATTTTATATCTGAAACTTGCAAATAAAAAGCAGATATAACAACCAGTACCCTCCAAGCAGAGAGTCATCTATATTTAAAATAGATTTAGCAAATCTGATGCAATTAGGTTTGTTCCAACCAGCCGAGTTTCCGACCTTATGCTCAATAGGTAAAAATCATGCGAAATAGATAAAAAGCATTCCTTTTTATTTATTGCGCAGGAGCGTGACTGTATATTGTACGGTTTCTCGGCTGGTTGGAACAAACCTATTATGTACTGCCGTAGGTTGTGAAAATGATTTAAAATTAAAATTTTACGATTCCAGCGCCTCTACAGGACTTTTGTCGGCGTGTCTTTGTCAAGGCCCCTTTTAAGTTACATCATACAAACAAGTAAAAAAAGTAAATATTGTACGAACAAAAATCGTTGCAAAATTTAAGGTTTTTCTGCAATAACTTGAAAATGGTCAAAGATATCAAAAATCTCGAAGAGGCCAAAAGTGTTCAGAAGGAAAAGACGAATATTTTCTTGGTTGAAATATTTTTGATATAATTTACCGTTTTTGAGTTATTGGAGATAAAGTAATTTTAGTCATACTGCATTCTGATATGGGGGTTTCCCAAGTTTTCCGATCTTAAAATTTCCTTACCACCAAAATGGAATAACTTTATGTGTACAAAGTTATAACCCCCCTCTCCCACCAAGTCTTTCAAAGTCATAACTCATAAGTTATCAAAATGTAATCCCACAAGAAGTTTTGTCCTTTCGCTTTTTGAAAGAAAATAATATAAATTTCGAGTGCGTTTTGAAAGACCTGGATTTTGGATTTTAATTTTTGAATTCCTAAGCAATTAATACTTACATTTACATTAGAAAATGTGCTCTCATTGGATGTTGCAGGTGATAGTTCTTGTGAGTTGTATTTAATGACATTTGTATCTTCAGTTTCTGTTGGTACTCGATTATGACACTGTGTATTGACATTTCTGCAAAACAAGAAAAAATTAGGAACGACAAAAAATGGATATATTTTTTGTTGTTCTAATATTATACATAAACTGCAACTTTAACAATAATAAATAAGGAATTTTCAATAAACGAGGAGCGACCAATTTTAAATAATTTAAATACCTTTAATTTATAGGAATTCTAGGATGAACCTCATATTTTTTATATTCATTCTCGAATTTCCAGTACACACAAACTTCATGCTTACAAAATGGAAAACATTCTAGAAAAATACTTTCAATATTATTATGCAAAAAGTGCATTTTGGCTACTCAAATAAAATTTTGTATTTGAATAGGTTTCCTAGATCACAAATTATCTTCATTAACATAAAATCTGTAAAACATTTCCTTGTACAAAACTTTCATTCAATAAAGAATGAAATCACGAGTCAAAAATAGAATCCATACTACGGATAATTTCCATTTTTACTAAAATTAGAATAATTTCATACCGAGGTCAAAAAGTTCCTGAAAGGTCGTCCATCACTGTAATAAATTAATCGTAATTTCTGTTCTAAGGGAAGTTAACCAAAAGCCAAAAAATAATTACAGAAATTGGAAAAATAAGTGGATTACGATATGAGTGCCTCAGAATTAAAGTGGTGTAAGTAAAAAAATGCGGTTTTGTATAATTTAGCATTAAAGTTTAATTGCAGTTGTTATAGTAATAATTACTGCAAAACATCATCTTCTTTGTAAAATAAACATGAATTTTGCGAACTAATATAATCTCGAGCAGGTTATTAAAGAGGATAGGTTATGCGATGGTCAAAATCAAAAGTTCAGTTTTTAATGAAATCTGATAATAAAGATAAAAATGAATCAAAAAGATCCAGTTCTAATTGAAGTTACAGGCTATACAGTCACGTGGGATAAACCGGCGTAGAAAAATAAACACAGCAGTTTTGTTTGTGTTTACTTTTGATTATAGATATTACTATTTTGATATTATTCGCTGGACGTCACTTGGTATTGTGGTATTATTGTATCACTTGGTGGTGATACAATAAACCAAAATCTAATACAGATAAATTAATTGGGTGGCTGTCCATAGATTCTATATTGATTTTTTTTATGGAAGTTTCCAATATGATAATCTGATGACAATATCGACCAGTTTTCTAAACGTTTGTAATTCATGGAAAACCCTAGATGATCTTATAATGTGATCTGGACGTGTATTCTAATCGAAAATATTGAGAAAAAAAATGAGGCGGAAATTTTCCAGCGTAAAACTAATCAAAAATTGTTATTATTAAAAAGTAAACCTACAATTGAATCGCTCGTACTTGATGTTTTATTCGTGAAGAATTTTGCTTCATCAAAGTCCGTAAGTTAGGAATGTCTATGCTTTGTAAATTGACTTTATTTCGATTAATTCGTAAACTTGGATGAACTCTCATTTGCAATCTTCTACCCACAAGTCTAAAATCGTCGACTCGGAGTGCGCTATTGTTGACTAAATGCAAAAATTGTGCTTCAATCACACAATTGCTTTCCAAAACGGTCATCGTATGCAAAAGCAAATACATCTCTGTGCAAAGCTTGAACTCAAACTACCCCGTCACAATTTCTTCCGTGGCAAAAAAATAATTTTTTGAAATAACAAGAGTCTCTTCTTTTTACGGCTTTTGGGATGCGCCGTACGTTCGTGTCACCTGACAAAGAAGTTTTGAATGATCCACACAATGCGTAAATGGAGAAAAAAGTCTTTTCGAAAATTGCACGTGCGTTTTTGAAATTTTTCGGGCGAAACCATTCCTGAACGAACAATAAATCGTTTAAATTGGAAATATGCGATGTTAACACGAAACAATATTCGGTGTGATTGATCATAAGGTCCTATGAAGGAGAAAGGTGCGTTTTCCAAAATTTTACCGGTCGCGATAAGGATGCGCGTTCAAAAATGTTTACTATTAGTCTTCAGGGACATTTTAAGTACACGTGCACTAGTAGAAAGATATTAGATAGTTATCAACGAAATATCATTATCGACTTTCCGTTGGCAATTTATGCACGAAATTAACTATTTGATAATAAATGATAAGCACCATTCCATTCACTCGATTAATTTTCAAAAATTTTAAAATGAATTGAAAGTTTGAAGCACGAAATTTGATTGTGTTGCACTAAAAAGTCAACAATGATTTAAATGTTTATAGATGCACAAGTAAACAACAAATAATAATGTACAAGTATTCACATCGATGCTGATTTTTTAGATTGAAAATTAAAAAAATGCAACACACTACGAGCTGTGTTCAATAAGTGGCGTTTAGTTTTGATTTGTTCAAGTTCCAAACAACTTGCTAGATACGATGAAAACCAGTTGCATCCAGTTAAGCCAGGAATGAGCGGTTTAATTCAGTAAAGAAGAGAATAAAGTTTTGATATCGTCACGACGCCCAGCCTTTCTACATAAGTAGGTACAACAATGCGATAGCTTTGAAAATGTTTGTTTAAACCAGTTATTGGTGTATTTATAGATTTTATGTTACATTTGTTGCTATTTATAACATTTTATTATAAAATCCCATATTATCGAATCAAAACAAATTCAAAATTATACTAATCGTGACTACCATCTCATTATACACATTTAGAAGCGGAATTATACAATCAATTGAATAATCATTGAGATTTAATCAAGAACGCACTTAATTCTAAATAAGTAAATTTGAAAAAACAATTTCAAAAAGGTGTGTGGAAAAATTCAAAATTTACTTCTAATATTATTTGGTTTGATGTGACGAAATGAAAAGTTTTTCACACCTAACTGCATTTTCGTATGTTTATGCAATGATTGTTATTTTGACAATTGACCGGAACTTACCAGTTAGGTTTGCTATGATAATGAATATAGTGACGCAACTTTTACTAATATTTTATTTGATGTTCCCCCCACAAGTTTTGGCGACGACCTTTAACTTGATCACTACTTTATACACATATTCATTTATAACCCGAGTCAGAAGGAAAATAATTCAATATTTGTTTGTTTACCGAAGCAGTTTAGATAATAGTCACAATTCGGTCATTTCGGATTCGAATCACGAACTTTGAACGTTGGGCAACGACTACTCTGTAGGGTAGGGCACCTGCAGTCAGAAGCAGGGAACCTGCAATCAGAAGCAGGAAACCTGATTTCTTTCCGTTCACACTTTTATACTCTTACTATAGGAGACGCTTCAATTTTGAGAAAGCTTAATAGGCAAATTACACCTCGGTGGTTTGCTATTGCCTTTCGAGGAGATACTGATGATACTGAAATCTGATCAGTTAATAAGATGTCAAGATCAAACAAAGCAAAACAAAAGTTTTACCATTTTATTTACTCTAAACCCTGGAAAAGTTAAAAAAACTGTCCCAATTAGCCTAAAAAGTAGAAAAAAAAAGGTAATAGTGCAATTTGCATCATAATATTTGAAAGAAAAAAATTGCCTATATCACTGAAAATTTTTCGTGAGATGAGTCAAATGTAATAAAGCAGATCGAAAACAATTCTTTTTCGATCAACCTTTACAAAAACTGCGATTTAAACATAATTTTAACATGGTACAATTTTCTAAGGCCATTAGGAAAAGAAGGCCATTACCTAACTCATTCAAAACTTCACTTCCGCACTTTTTAGATAATTAATAAGAAATGAAATAATTATTAATAATAATTATTAAACTTACATTTTCTTAGATGTACATTTTTCTTATCCATCTTGATGAAAAGTAAGCAATTCAGAAATAAATTTTAACGTTTTAAAATTACTTTTATAAAAATTGTAAGAATTATTGTCGAAAGGTCTTTAATTTTGGTCTATGTTTAGTAGCTTTTTGAACGACGCGACGCAGAAAAATTGTTGTATGTAAACGTTTTGGAAAATAGGTCTATTATATTCTCATTTTTTGCTGCATAAATTCCTATTATCTCTCGTGTTGCATTCAAGATTTTATCAGCGACAGTTCAAAACTTTTTGGAATATCTATTATTTTTATTTGAGTTTACATTTTAATAATATTTTTTACAAATATCAATACATAAAAGTAATCGGTTTCTGGAAATTATCGAATGGTCTTACATGGGGATGGCATGTTACCTTTTTTTGTGTATAAAGACAGTGCAATATTGAACTTCATAATAGCAAATGTACGGATTGGCACATTTGCTATGGCTATATGGCCCTTTAAATGTTATGGTGGCAATTCAATTACCACCGCCAGTGCCGAAAGAGTTAAAAATATAAGAATTCAACAGATATTTGACTTATTAGACGGAGAGCTACCTCCCAGTATTTGACGTCTACCCCGTCAGATAAGGAAAAAGGTGAATTTTTTTAACAATTTAAGTCATTTCTGGACTTCTACCGACTTCACCAAACGGTTATATTTTGGAAGATGAAAATTCGGTCGGGAAAAAGATTAACAAAATCTTTTAAACGTTTTAAAAAATTAAAATTAAAATATTTAAGTATTATTAACCACTCTTACGTTCACCGTCTCCTTGTTTAATGTATTCGAGGTGTAATTAATGTGTATGTCGCATCCTTGTTTAACATTCACCACCCACAATTAATGTGGGCTTGAAGTAGTTAATAATACAATCCTGACCTGTTCAAGACCGTGCATTTTAAGATACGAGAGAGATAGTGATTTAACTTTAACATTTAACTTATGACTTAAAGATAAGTGGTGCAACCGAGCCTTAAAATAGGCATTAATACATTAGTAGGTTAGTGCAAAGAATTTTTTGATTAACAGATAATTAAATAAAAATTATTATTAAATCTATAATGGTGGGGGATTCACAAAAGTAATTTAAAATTTGACCTACGATCAAAATTATTAAATAATGTAACAACAATTCAATTTATTGTGGTAACTAAGTAAGATTATAATTTTAATCGTAGATAAAATTTTAAGTCATTATTTTTCAACCCAAATTTAACTTACGATTCAAATTATTAAACAATATAATAACAATTTTAACAAAAACGACGTTTTTAAATTTGATTCCTTTAAATTATAATTTTTTTTAAATTGTTATAGTCGACCTTATACTGATTTTAATTATTGTAACTAAGGTTATAATTTTAATAGTAGATTACATTTTACATCACTTTTTGTGGGTTGCATATTATTTTTTATAAGTCACTTAAATTTTAATAAATAAGATATTTTAAAATATATTATATTTAGGTAATTATAAAAAATTAATATTTTTTAGTACGTTTTCAAAAGTAAATACGTTGTTTGTTAGAATTAAATAATAATTAAATTAAATTAAATAATATCAAAATTACTATTATTTAATTCTGAAGAAGAATGCATTTGTTAGAATTGACCAGCAGTCTGGCGTAAATCAAACACGGATAGACTAAAGAGCGGGAAACCGCGGTTCTAATCCTGATTGCGTCGGATATGTGCTGTGATCTAAAAAGTCCAAAATCGATCTGTGGACTATGGGGAAGGCAACGGGAAGCCCATTAACATTTCCCTAGTAAAATCTTCTTGGCCTAGCCAAGAGGATCGCTAACATCTGAAATCGGATTGGCACCTCAAGAAGAAGAAGAATGCATTTACGTTTGAAAGCTTAAAAGAAATATTAAACAATTTAATTATTTACTTTATAACTCGATATAATATTATAAAATATCTTATTTATTAGTTATCACGAGTTAAAAACTTAACAATTTAAAATTTAATAGGCTTAAATTTAACTCATCAATAGTAAACGTTTATTAGCACGAATTGCGGTTTTCTATCGGAATTTAAGCCCGTATTAAATTTTAGGCGACTTTTATGAAATCCACCATTATATTCTTATTTAATCTAATAAAGAGATCATTTTTACGAGTTGAATTGTGAATTAGATCGAAACATGTAATCCGGTCAAGTGTTCTTTGAGTTAATAATTTTTTTGGTTCTTTTTCATTGGATGTCGAGTCTTGAGACGGTCTTGACCAAGCTAGATGAATAATTACTCGTATCTATCTTATTATCTTATAATGTATCTACCTTGGTCCTGACCAAATCCGTAACTATTAACGAGAGTAGAAAGATCCTGTGGCAAGCGGCTTAGTTTGCCCCCCCCCTCGCAAACAAAAAATTTTAAAAAAATGTTAAATATTTCGTGGGCTTACTGGAAAAACTGACCAAGTCCATATTAGGACCTAGGAGGACTGCACTGCATGGTCAGTTTTTAATTCTCATTTTTAGGCTAAAATTTTAGTTAAAAATTAAAGTCGAACAACTTAATCCCATTCCTTTTTTTTAATTTTTAACTAAAATTTAAGCCTAAAAAAGAGAATTAAAAACTGACCATGCAGAGCAGTCCTCATAGGTCCTAATATGGACTTGGTCAGTTTTTCCAGTAAACCCACGATTTACTGATTTCTGCTATTGTGTCCATATTGTAATTTAAATCCTTTTCTTTTAGTGGGAATAGTGGACAATAAAATAATCTATTTCTCTAATTAGTCGACGTTTATGTATTTTACCTCTTCTTCAGGACCCAAATATACAACAAATTTTAGTGTGCAATTTAATTGGTAGTAGTTTTATAAATAAAATTATTGCTAATGATTAAAAATTCATTTTCAATACTATTTATTTAAAATAAATATAGTATTATTTATCTCAATGCACTAAAAATAATCGATAATCGACCAGAATGTTAAAAAAGATTAAAATATCTACGTAATCAGCTATTTGTTTGCTACAAATAGTACTTATTTGTTTATTTATATATTAATAACGGAAAATAATATTTAATATAGATAAATTTTAAATTAAAAAAATATGGTTTACCATGAACGTTATCCAATTTCAATACAATTCCATTCGTTCATGTCAGATCATTTTTCAAATTTAAATTACTTCTAATTAATTTTTATTTTTTTAATAAATAATAATATTTAACACTGAAATATAATATTCCACTGTATCCCCCCCTAACTTTTAGTAGGTATGAAACAAAAAATTCATGGGGTATTGTAATCTCAATTTTTTTTTATTCAAATCCTATCTGCGTCTCTATAGTTAACATTGTAATAAAATATGTAATTTCAGCAATACTGAATCTTCGTCAATATCGCACTATCGATTTGAATAATCAATACCAGTATGAAATCATATACAAGATTTATTATAATCACGCACTGTAATGTTGTACAACAAATTGTACTTTGATTTATATTAATTGATGGTATGATTATGCGAAATTATTTAAATGATAGAAAATTAACCATAATTTTATAAATATTACTAATTATGTTACAAATTAAATTAATTATTCGCAAAACATAATAATTGACGTATTTTATCAGCCTTAAATAGCATGTCGTGTATAGTAAGAATTGTATAATAAATTAACAGTAATTTTGGAAAACTCAAAATTAATATTTAATTATTTTGATTGCCCCTCATTCAAGGCATTCGTAATAATTTTACAAACAGTTTTAATAAAATTGTTTACTACTTTTGTTGAGATTTTTTCAATAAAAAGAAATTATTTAAATTTGGAAGTCGCAATTGGTACTTTGGAGTGGCAATTTACTTTTCAAAGTGTCCATTAATAATTGAAAGTGTAAATCTGTATTAAATTGAAATTCTTAAGTATCAAAAAATATTCACAGTTCATTACAAAAATTTGAGCGATTTTTTGATTTAAAGGAAAATTGAGTAAATTATTTCAAAATAGGAAGAAAAGTTACTTTAAAGCCTCAGGATATATAAAATATAAACTTTTAATAATATGAATCTGCTTTTGCAATCTACAAATTCAAAGTTGTTACCGTAAAAAACTGCTTTTACCCAGTAAACCTCAAACTATACCATAAAAACGAAAAGTGTGATTTTCTTCAGATTAAAAAATGATATTGAATGAGTGTTTTTTGTAAACACAAAAAGTTTCCACTAAAAATACCAGATTCAAAACCAGTATTAATATCAATTAAATTGTCGTTAACGTTGCATTATCAGTTACCACTTTTGCTCTAAGTATACACCAAAATAAATCTATTAAAATTTTGATTAAATTTCAGAAACATTAATTTTTGTTTTTCAATTGAGCTACTGCAATTAACATTAACAGATGATATAAATTAACACGTCTGCATGTTTGATCTTGCAATTAAAAGAAAAAATGAAATAGACACGATCAATTGTACGAAAATCAGACTGTGCTAATTTTGTCAATTATTTTTAATAACAAAGTTGGTTCACTGCAAAAAAAATTACCAGGAAATGATTTTGCTTTGCTTTCTAAGTGATTACATGTGACCTGAAGTAAAAATATTGGAAGTTGAATTGATTGATATAATTTCTTTTACAAAATTGCACGAATCTATATAGAAGCTAATCAAACGGATATAGAACAAAGGACCCGAAAACGTCTCGAAACTGCCCAAAATTTTCAAAACATTTGGTTTGTGAAAAACTTCTCATGCCGATTGGTTTGGAGGAGACCCCACGAAATATGTTGTTTAGGCCCTCAAATAGCTAGATCCACTAGTGGATTAACATTTAAAAATTGGTTTGAAGATCTAAATTATTTTTCTTATAATAAAACAAATTTAGGTTTACAAATATAAAAAATAAACGCAAAAACAATAAACCGTATTATCGAAATCACGAGATTGAAAATTTGAATCAGATTATAACCGGTTGTCTTAGTTAAAACTAGATAGTGCACGTTTTGTCCAGAATTAGAAATTTTATAATTATACTTTATATAAGTATGGTGATGTCTACCTACCATAAATTAGTTCCAAATTTATAATTAGGTTTTTGAAAGAAAAAAATTCATTGCTATCTGAATGCAAAATTATTAGCTTTATTTTTAATTTACCAGATAGCTCCAGTTCATTTATTCGGAATGTTGCAATACAATTTTAAAAATTACTTAGGTACTCTTAAAGTTCAAAATACATATTCCTAGTTTTATGGAAGAAAGACGAATTAATTTTGGAATGAACTAGTAATGGCCGGTATGCTTATCACATTTATGGAAAACTACAGTTAAATTAATGTCACCATAATTCTTACAAATACTTTTTTGCATAAATATTTAATAATAATTATAAGTTTAATTTTATAATATAAGTATAAACAAAAAGATATTTAAAAAAATTCGTAACGATATGTTTTTAATTGCATTATCTTTTGTTATGTATACATGGATAAAAAATAAAAATATAAACAAAAATACTTATAAAATGTTGAGAAACACAACTTAAATATTTTTTTAAGTATATTTTAGTATTGATAATATAATGTGTATCTATAGATAAAAAAAATAAAATTGCAAACAAAAGTATAATACCTATACTTATAAAACGTTGAGAAATAATTGGAACATAATTTTGAATCTGAGCGCTGAAGTGTGAAAAATTATGCGGAGAAAAACAACAGGAGAAAGATTTCAAGGATAATAATAGTAATACCCTTCGGAGCGATAATGTAAAATTACCATAGGAAAATGTTTACGGTTGCAAGACTCGCATTTATATTCTGTTTGAAGGTCTGGGCCGGAAAACGAATTTCAAATCATGTGATATACACAACAGTATTTTGTATTTGAAACAAATTTGCTTGGTTATACTAATTTATGGATATATCTAGGGATAAATCCAAGCAACCGAATTTATTTTACTAATGAATCGAACTCCAGACTAGTGCATCCACTCCATCCACTCATCAAATTCCCTGCACTGAAATTTTTTTTTCTTTTATTTACTAATAAGACTGTGAGGTGATGTGAAATTATTATTCCATTATGTTCAACATTTGCATCTGCAGCAAATTTGGTTTTTAGGATCCATGTGTGATATTTATTTTATTTGTTGAAGGTTCGCAAAAAATAGGGAGATTACAATTTTACGAATCTCAGAACGAACTGTAACTCCGTTAGCTTAATCAATTTTATTTCAAACATAATTTTCAAAAATGAGGTGGTTTCAGTAGTAGGTACATTTTTTAAATTAATATTTAAAATAAAAAAATGCTTGAATGATTTCTTTATAATTTTTTGTACGCTGGAAAAGGTTTAAAATTAACTTTCAAATTTAACAAACACGAAAGTTTGCGATTACTAACCGATTCGGATTTTGACGTACCAATTCAGCATAGATTTACATTTAATTGCATTGTGTTAGAAAATGATTGGTTCAATAGACAAAATCTGAATCTGATCCGACTTCAGTGTTATCATTCTGGTTAACTCAGGTTCAGTTTTAACCTTTCTTGCTAGCTCTGCGATGCTGCTCGGTGAGGGCCCGTGAGGTCGAAAGTATTGGCTAATCTGAACTACAATTAACACTTTCTGAATTAGAGCTGGAAAATGTGCAGTATCTACAGGGTAAACCAAACCACTCGTAAAGAGGTGGGTCAAAATTTTTTATTACAAAAGTAATAATACAGCATAGAATAGTAATATTGTTATTCCGCTGAGAGATCAGCATGCCGAAGAGTTTGTTTCAGAATGTCAAAACCTCCAGAATTTTAAAATAGGTCAAAAATGGTATCTTGAAGAGATCTTTAAAAAATAAGCAGGTTTTGTAAAGAAAATCATTTTATTACTGTCACTCCTTTTGAGTAATATTTGATTGAAGTTAATAAATTCAAATTCGGCATGGCTAACTTATTTTAACTAAAGTTCAGTTAAACAATATTACCATTGCCACACGACTGTGCTTTCTCTGCCAATCTACCGATTGGGAAATAGTTGATCTACCTTATTTCTGGCAACATGAAAAATAAGCTGAGCTGCCATATTGCTGATACCACATCATTGCTCGGGTCGCAAGAGGATCATTTTCCAGCAACTCAATATAGTCCTTACGTAAAAACTCGGTATACCTCATCCCATTAAGGGTCTCGTCAAAAATACACAGGCCTATTATAATTTGTCCTCCAACAAGACCATGTCGTAAGTTTAACACTTCAAATATGTTGATTATCAATAATTCGAAGCCAATGAGGATTTGTTTGCGACCAGTAATGTGCATTATGAACGTTGACTTCTCCGGCGTTTTTAAAAGTAGCCTCGTCAGTCCATAAAATTATCCTACAACAGTCTCTATTCAATAACCAATTACAAAAAACGACGCAATTTTGAAAACGATTTATTTGCCATGTGCGTTGGTAGAGAGGGGGATACGAAAACCGATCGAAGCGTTCGGAGTGGCCGTAATAGAAACGAAACGAGACACTATTTATCTATGCCTTATGTGATTAGCATACACACCAATACACCACGGACCTCTTAAACAAAATTTAAATTTCCGTCAAAAACAGTTACTATTACTAAAGCAGTCCCAATTCATTTTCTTTCTTTGAGCCACCAGAGGGCAGCAGGAGGAATGCACACAGCGAATAGTTAACTTAATAAAATTAATTTTTGGCGGCCAAACCACTTTACGATTAATTTGAAAATATAAGTTATTGATTATCAGCTCTACCTACAATAACTGTAAAACCAAATTTGAACTGGGTTGCTCCATAAGTATAGGAAATTAGGAAAAAGATCTCACGAGGATTTTTTGTATAATACCCTAGTTGCGCCTATGCATAAACCAAATAATTGTTTTTGCGATTTTCAGCAGGACTTTTGCATAATTGATAGATATCTGTCATTCGTAAACATTAATATTTCAAAGGTTGTCGAAACTATGGATGAATTTTCTTTAAATTACCTTGATGTGATATCTATAGTGATTAAATGCATTGGCACAGTAGTTACAGCCCTTAAAATGTTATGGTGGCAATTGTCACCGCCAGTATCGAAAGAGTTAAGATGAATTAAGCGCACAGAGAATAATTTCTACTTCAAAGTAGAAAAATTTGTGTCTCGATTATCTACAAGTACAAATTGTGTGAAAATTTAGTACAATTGTTCTCTTTTTAAGCACAATTTTACTCAGTTCTAGGGCAATTAATTGTTGGTACCTACCATTTTCAACACAAATTGTACTAAATTTTTACATAATTTGTACTTGACACAAATTGTTCTACTTTTAAGTACAATTTTTTCTCTGTGCGTTAAGGGCAAAAGTCACTTTTCATATTCGTCCTAAGTTCCATAATGTCTTACGTTTTGAAACTACTTATGAAAAGTGAAACACAAACAAATATTTTTCGAATTGAAAAATTTAAATAAGGAAATATTTTCTGTTTTAGTGTAGTGCAGTTTATATTATAAACTAAACAAATATTTTGAGAAAACTTACCTTTCTGGAGAATAAGGAACAGCAACAGTATTTGAAGCTGATTCTGGAGCTGCATTTGTTACAACAGCTTCAAAAGGAATCTGTAAATAATAATGTATGAATTATTTATTTGTGTATTATTTAGTTATTGTATTAATATTTTTATATTATAAATGCATAAATTAGTGAATTAATAAAGAAGTGTCCGGATAACTTTGTAGTAGGGCGCTTAACTGCATAGATAAAAGTACCAAATTCGATTCTTTGTGAAACTAAAGCGGCGTTCACAATGAAATGGGGTCTTGCCTTGCTTTGGTAGAAAGATATTTAAGGCAGTGGAGGATAAATATTTTGTCAAGTTGGTTGCAGAACCGATAGTGGTGGATAACCCATATTGTCGAGTTGGTTGCAGAACCTGCGAGGTCGCAGTATTATTATTTATTAAATTTAATATTTTCACTATTCACTATAATTTATTAACATCTTACATCTGTACACTTCAAAGAGCCAATTATTAACCGAACAATAAATTTAAAAACGAAGTGCACCGCTGCCTTCCAGAAGCTTCTCTTCCAGTCAAAACAACTATATTAAAGTAAAAATTAAGATTAGTAATAAATTAATTTGAAATGTCTACATATTTAGCTTCATTGATTACTTGACCCTCAATTAATTGATTCCACTCTTTTCTATTACCAGGGTATCTCTGAAAATAGCTTCCAAGTCTATATTTTATATTAAAGAGAAAAGATGAGTAGAAGGTATGCAAGTTACAAAATATTTATATGTTTAGTAATTATTTCTTCACTATTTTCTCATGTCTTTCGTGTTCAATCTATTTATTATTGGCTACAATTTTTATTAGCTGTTCTTTTCAAGCATACACATCCATATCGATGTGTTTCAAAGTGTATCTCTTGCACCATAGTCTACTCTTCTAAAACCAAATAGCGTTCTTCCGACAATTGCAAGGGGTGTTGGATGAAGATGATACTTTGAGTCAAAAATAAAGGACAGAAGCATTAAATGCTGATCAAACAACAATATCTAGACTTTACATGCTATGGGAAAGATTCAAGTCAGGAAAATGGGTGCCACACGAATTGACTGAATGACAAATGGAAAATCAAAAAACGACCAATGAAATGTAGCTTCAACAACACGAAAGGAAGTC
Source organism: Rhagonycha lutea (assembly GCA_958510855.1). Lineage (NCBI taxonomy): Eukaryota > Metazoa > Arthropoda > Insecta > Coleoptera > Cantharidae > Rhagonycha > Rhagonycha lutea. The sequence continues at coordinate 14,545,799 of OY294036.1, read as the reverse complement.
TTTCTTGCATCGAATTGTGACGGATAATGAAAAGTGGGCTTATTTTAAAAATCATAAACGCAAAATATCATGGGGTGATCTGGGCCAACCGTCAACATCCACAGATCCACAGCAAAACTAGATCGATTTGAAAAGAAGAGAATGGTCTGTATTTGGTGGGAGCTCCTAAAACCTGGTAAAACCGTTGCTGATCGCTACCGACAACAAATGATCAATTTAAATAATGCTTTAATCAAAAAACCACCAGAATAATGGGCTAGATGCTAGAAGACACGGCAAGGTAATTTTGCTCCATGACAACGCACCGTCATACAAAGCAAAACCGGTCCAGGATACGTTGAAATCGCTTGGCACTTAAAGAGCAGCACTTCAAAACAGCCGAGGAAGAGGAAAATTGGGTATCTGAATGGTTTTCTTCTAAGGACCAACAGTTTTTTTGGCGTGGCATCCACAAATTGCCAGATATATAAGAAAAATGTGTAGCTAGCGATGGAAAATACTTTTTTAAATAAAGCAATTTTAGTTTTGATCTTAAAAGAAAGTGCTTTTTTTCATTAAAAAAACCCGAAAATTAATGCATATTATAGGGTGTCCCCGCACTCACTTTACATAACTTAGGTGGTGATAGAGGACACTTTTCTAAGAACAATATTTAACAAAAATTTTTTTCTAAATTCAAACCCTCGAGAGTTAGGCCTCTTTAAAGCTTTTTTTTTAATTTCCACCTTCACGTGGCCATAGCCCCGAAAATATTGATTTCTCAGTAAAAACGGATTAGTGCTTTTTTAAAGAGCGTGAAATAATCTATAAACTAGATTCAAACCTTTTATTGTCTAAAATCAACGGCTTTCGAGTTATGTATTAAAGTAAGTTAAAAAATGTCGAAAAATTCGAGCATTTTGTTTTTTTGGATTTTTTCAAAACCCTGTATCTTTTAAACGAAATATTTTACAAAAAATCTGACGCCCCATTCCAGATAGGAAATTTAACGGACTACAACTTTCGTCTAGTAAAAATTTTTGAGAAACCAATCCATTTCATAGAAAATCAGAAAATAATAAACAAGGCAGCTACAAAACAAAAAATTAAATTCACTAAATTTTTCTTTTTTCTGAAAAATTATTTTATTAATTAATTTTAAACTATTACATTATTTCGGTAAATGTTGAAAATGACCACTCTCATTTTCAATACACAGTCGTGATCGTTTTAAAAGATGTTTTATAGTATTATTTATAAAATTTCCTCTTTTGTTAAGAGCTACTATTGCAGGGGTGGTCAACAAGGTCGAGGAATCGACCGGTCGATCACGAGGCCAATTTTGTTCGATCGGTGAGTTGGAAAAATTGTCAAAATATCGAATTTCTGCGATTAAAAGTGTCGAAAAATCAACTTTTTTCGATTTTTTCTTGACAAACATCTTTTAAAACAATCACGACTGTGTATTGAAATGAGGGTGGTCATTTTCAATATTTACTTAAATAATGTAATAGTTTAAAATTAATTTTTCAAGAAAATAAAAAATTTGGTGAATTTAATTTTTTGTTTTGTAGCTACCTTGTTTATTATTTTCTGATTTTCTGTGAAATGGATTGGTTTCTCAAAAATGTTTACTAGACAAAAGTTGTAGTCTGTTAAATTTCCTATCCTAATTTTTGTTAAATATTGTTCTTAGAAAAGTGTCCTCTATCACCACCTAAGTTATGTAAAGTGAGTGTGGGTATATAATATATATGTATATAATACACCTGATAGATAATAATATTCAATGCCTATCATTATTGTTAAAAACTAAATAAATAGATATAAGATAAGAGATATAATAAAAATAGATGTGTCGATTATTTTGTGAAAGTAATTGAGAAAGTTATTCTGTAATCTATAATATTGCCTATAATAAGTGTAATCAATATTGTCCCAATATGGGTGTAGGCTAGGTTGTACAAATTAATTATAAATTAAAATATTGGCCCCCAATACCAATAATAAATATAGCACTAATATTGGGATTACATAGATATGCAATATTGCAAGCCAATATTGCACTGATTAGATTTTGGTTGAAATCAGTAGTACTATTTGATAATAGGAGTGACGCGCAGGAGTAGATTAACGAAATGCCGTCCGTTGTTTCTTTGAAAAATTGTTTTAGTTTTTGTAATATAAGGATCATGGGTACACTGATGTAAGTACATAATTGGTATTACTAAATTTTTCTCGAAATTGCACTGAAAACAAAATATTCACAAAAAACCAAATAATATTGTCGTGGATTTTACTTCATTTTGCAAACTTATACGCAGTTTTACCACTTCATCCCTGGATACCAAATACAGATTACGAAATAAAAAACATACACATCTTTTACATAATTTTATGCTCTACAAATTGATTTTAGTAAATTGTTCTCGAAATTGCACTGGAAATGAGATACTAACAAGAAACCAAACCAGTCGTGCATTTTCTTTGTTTTTGCAAACTTATATGCATTTTTCTCTCGGTATCTACCTATTAAAGATAGAAGAAAATTGTAAAAAAACAAAAATTGTAGAAAATTGTATGCTCTCTAAAATTTCTTAAGGCTAACATGAGATTTTTCGTGATTTCAGCTGGTTTTTTTCAAGATGGCGACGCGCGCACAGGTACGCCAAGGTTGAAAACTTGGATTTAACATTAGAAAAATTGAAACTACTAGAATAATTTATTACGATCGCGACCCCGTGATCTGCACCAATGCCTACTCCTATACTAGACGTAAATTCAAAAATAAAACCAAATACTCACATCTGTCAGCACAGTACATTCATAACTTGGCTGGTATTTCTCTTGTTCAGAAACAGGTCGTTTAAGAATTTTTTCTCTATCTTGTTTATGTTTTCTATCTGCACCTTTAAGTTTGAAGACTTTAATTTGACATGCTGCTGCATGCAAACGTTTTGAGAGGTCTAAATTTTCAGCAGCCTGATAAGTTTCTATTTGTATACGAAAAGGCACTCCTTTTTCTCCACCGTGTTTCTTGGGAGTAAATTCTGTACTGATACAGTTTACCTAAAAAGCAAAACCTTAAAATTTATAATACTTTTTTTTTACCAAGTTACTTACTTTGATATAAACTCCAACTTCTTTAGTTGGATCCCAACTAAATATAACACTATTTAAGGCATTTGAAGGTTGTATAACATCGCAAAGGCCGTAAGATAAAGGCACATCAACTTCCAAAATTCTGTCACCTGGTCTCGATTGCTGCCAAAGAGTCATTTGTTCCTTTTCCATATACTGAAGACGTCTCTCGTGGAAGCATATGCGAATTACAGTCTGAGAAAAACAATTATTATTTTCTAATTCTTCAAGCATACGTTTAACATACCTTGAGCAGTTTTCCACGATAGGTGGAGAGATCACCCAATTTTTTTAACTTTATCTCATAACTTTGTCCTTGATTTAGATATGTTAAAGTATCTTCAGTAACTTTAGTTGCAATACTAGTAGCAGCAGCCAAAACATATTGGAAGCGGCAATCGTCGGCGAAACCGTGACCATTTGAAGTAAGCTGATAATTCTCTTGTGATAACGTGGGAGGAGTTGAGATGTTCCCTTAAAATTTAATTTATGTAGGTCCCTTATTTCAAATTAAAAGATAAACTCACCATCAATAGTATTTTGTAAATTTGAATAAGCCGACGCGTTTAATAAATGATGAAGAGTATTATTGAACATTGTTTGATTATTTTGACCTTCATTTGAAGAGCCATTGCTATTATTAATTGGAACAGAAATACACGTAGGACTTTGCTGATTTTGCTTTACAAGTTGCAAATTTGTCACTTCGTTTGAAGTTGGGGAAGGAGCTTCTTGCTTGAATACGGGAAGTCCAGCAAGAATTGCTTCACTGTAAAATGTAAAAAAGGTGTAAAAATGATGATTATACTTGTAACTTAACATTTATTTATTTATTTAATTTAGAAAAATACAGAAGCAACTGATAATATTAGTTTAAGACAGTAAACATATTTACCAATTATTAAGTACCACCATATCAAAGGAAGATAATATTCGCAACATTATCGAGGAAAAAACTGCATAAAAAGGTGCAGATCAATCACGCATTATTCAGGAACAGCTCACCTTAAATTCTTTCGCGTCATTGCGGAAAATCTTGGTGGCATAACTTCATGAAAGGTATATTAAGTACTTTACACCACAATAATTGCTCGAAGTTACTATAACGAGTCTTATCACAACTGTATACTGATAACCTTTAATATTCAATATTATGTATTTTCACAGAATCATAACATATTATATTTAATTGAAGAAAATACACATTTGCCAAAATTTCTTTAATAAATTATAACAAATCCACCTAAAAAACTATGTTATCAGAAATATACATCTGAGAGAAAGATAAAAAAAAAGGAACATAGTTGATACAATATTATAAAACAATAGAAACGACAATTATGTTAGATAACCTCAGAAATACGAAAAATTTAAGAAATACGTATGAGAGAAAATCATATAAAAAATTTAGTTAGTCATATCTCACAAACCTGGAATTAATATAAAATTGATACTAAACAGCGTGGAATATAAAACTGTGGGAGCCGTTTATGCACTACGATGAATCTGGCAAGTCTCAGTTTCGCGTAGAATTGGCGGAGAGGGGACAAAGAATCTCAAAAAAATCTGTTATCTGGCTAGGTATCCTCGAAGTCAAAAAACTCTCCAATTGACGTTTATTTTGTTTGAATTTTCAACGTGTAACGTCGCCGTCACCAGCATAGAATATTGCTGTTCACTGAAAGGTGGTAAGAAATACCGACAGATAGATCCATAATTCTGACTTGAGAAGTGAAAATAAAATTGGGAAGGGAAGAGGAAGTTCATACTTTTTTTGGTATAAATGACACGGAGGAGGAGCGTTCCAGCAAATTATTATTTTGGAAATACAAACAATGGTGTCAGGAGCTCCAGCGCTCGAACCCTTTTTGAGAATTTTCAGCTCCCCAACCCGATAATTTTATTTAATCTTGTACGCATCCATTTCTGTAACTTGAATCTACAAAACCTATTTTTCGAAGGTAATATAATTTAATACAACTTCCTAATTATTAATTTGATATGGTTTGATCTTGAAAAATGTAAAATTTTATTGTATTTCATTTACGATCATCATTACATGTGATTAACCATTAGTATTGTTCCTGCACACAAATTAGTCATTTTTTGTCACTTGATTAACGTTGATTGTTAATGTTTTCATCAGCGAGCTAATCAAGTCGATTAGTAATTTTACCTTTGTTAATTATTATGATTTTCTTTAAAGATTAACCAATCAGACTAATTTAGCATTTTACTAGTTCTTGCTTTGTGTTTGTGAAGTTTTTATCATGCTACCACATCCACCTATTATCCATTTTCTTATTCTCTTTGCTTTGCGTTAATTTATTGGCATCTAACCCTTGAAAAATTACATATTCCTCAATATTCTACCATAGTTAGTTAGAATTGATTCGCCTAAGTCGCAAAAGAATCCAACGCCAAAATCTTTGGTTCGAACCAAATATACTCGTAAGTATTTTTAAATGAATATTTATTAACACAATTAAAAACTTCGTTAAACCAAACAAATTTCACAATTTTTTTATTCAACAACGAACAAATAAGATGCAGAATTATTCTATTGTAAAAAGTAACCTTTGACCTTTTGTTTTTTTAACCCCATTGACGCGACGCCGTCGCGGGGTTATTGAAAATTAAATATTATCTTGTGACACATGAAACTAAGTATAATGTGGTATTATACTTTTTGTCCACTCTGCGAAATATAATTTTTTTTCTTTGCACACCAATTGACTTTTTATGCCTCCCAGACGCCCCCGGTTTCCCGATTGTTTACTTATAAGTACCCTCCAGGTCATATTAAGATTTTTTTTAGCAACATAAACTATATATAATGCTTAATTTTATCTCATTTTAAAGTGGTTCTTTTTGTATTTTGTAGTCTAGGATGGGTAAACCCACTGGGCATCTTAAAATTTCATACCCCCCCCCTCCAACATACGGAAGTAATGAGATGATTTTTCAAAATTGATAAAGATGCAAATTTAATTCTTAAGAAAACACCTTTTTGTTTACTTACTGCTGGAGGGTATTCCCCCCCCCCCGCGGTTTTCCGATTGTTTACTTTTAAAAGTACTCTCCAGGTCAGAAAAGGATTTTTTTAGGAACATAAACTACGAAATACTTAATCTTTTCTAATTTTTTTAACCGTTTCTTCTACTTTAGGGTTTCTAAGCCCCCTGCTTATTGTGAGCAACGAACTTTTTGCATACACAAATTTTTGTGTGTCAAAAATACCAGAACGTTGTGCGAAAAATGTCGGATAAGTTCGAAGTTCCAATAACTAAAATTAGTACTCTTGGTGGTTAGATATTACTCAAAAGTTCAGTTTTATCTTAATTTTATTATATTAATCAAAGGTTGCAGTAAAAAATGCATATTTTGTTCTTCCTTCCTTCTCGGTCCTTTTACCCTACAGAGGGTTTGGTGAACCTTATAATTTGGGGACGATTTATGTACTTTATATGTTTCGTACTAGGTCCTTTTATCCTAAGACAAAGGTTTCTCATGGCAGATTACACCCCGGTGGTTTGCCATTGCCTGCCGAGGGAGAGACGGTCAGAATAAAGTTCTTACTTTACTCGGATTCGAACCGGGTATTTAGCGTTCATAGTCAACTCGCGTGACCGCTGAGCTCCGACCGTCCTCATAATATTAAATAAGAAATAATGATTCTTATTTAACCATTATTATCAGGATTTGTTAATCTTTAGGTAAATTATTTATTTAATCACATTGATGACAAATTGGGTTGTGTATGTTGTTCACTATATAATCCCAATAACAACATTTATTAATATGCATTGTAAGGTCATTTAGATACGCAATACTTTAGCTTTGCTGCGTTCATCCCCGCAGGAGTGTGTGATTTTTATTTCATGGATTTTATACCAAAGTGTAGTCTGGACCAGCGGTCGGCAACCGGTGGTCCGTGGCGTAATTTTAGTGGTCCGCGAAAAAATTCTGACATTAATGAAATTTGATGAGCTAATTTAATTAAATTTTTAATTAAAAAATAAATTGTGTTTAAGCTGCCTCCAGTGGCGGATTTTCGAAGAAGCCTCAAACATTGAAAATTAACCAATATAAAATTACAACTGCTTGGCTACATTTAAAGGTTTGCTGATGTTCAGGTTGTATTAATTACGAAAATTGAAACTCATTGGAACAAGAATTGTCAAGATTCATTAGGTAAAAGAGTTAAAATCTAAAGTTCACGAGAAATTTCTAGTTAAATAGCAACATTTTGTGAAAATTTGATGGACCTAATTTTGGGGTTGGGATTGGGTATTAAAACCAGGTTTGAATGTGCAATATTCCTACTTAAAATAGACAGTATTTTCAAAAAAAAAATCGCCTGCGGCGCTAATGAACGGGATTTCTACCCCCGTGTGCCGAAGGATGAAAATTATTGCTGTAAGTTGTAGGGGTAATGAAAATATTTAGATAGGGGCCTCAAAAATTCTAAAACAGCCACTGGCTATACGTAAAAAATATGTTCCTCGCATGTTGTTCGGAGCAAATGTAAGCGTGGGATTCAATAAGTTTAGTTAATTATGACATTGAGTTAAAAAAAGGTTCTTCAAAAAAATTTAGCGATCAAAGTGAACAATTAAAAAGTTAGTGGTCCGCGAAATTTAAATTGCCAATTTAGTGGTCCGTAATACCCAAAAGGTTGCCGATCGCTGGTCTGGACCATTTTTATTTTGTCCCCTATGTTTTTGATACTAAAATCATCTAACTGGCAGAATCACACTATTATTTTTGTTTTCACAGTTATTTGGTGGAAAAATACCCAAATAAAAAAACTTATGTGATTCCATATTTTGATCCTGTATATAAGGGCAAGTCGACTTTAATAACAAAGGACTATGGCCCTATGCGGTATTGTATTGTACTTAGTGGTCAATTGACTGCGAGAGCCTTTCAGAACCGCGGCCAATGTTCTAGTTTCTTCTAGTTGTAGGTTTTTAGGAATTTAATTTTGCTAGCAAAACATAAAATGCCCCTGAGAGGTTTTCTTTCACCTCCTTGGGTGTCAGTTGTGTCTGTCCCAAATATTTTAGCCTAAGTCGAGCTAAGGCGTTACAACTGCATCAGAGAATTTGTTCAGCCGATTCGATCTCCGATTCACAGAGTCTCCACTTGTCATTGCCTTCCAGTACCATTTTTTGAGGTGATATCTTACCGGGAAATGTCCAGTAAACAACTTCGTAGTGAGATAAAAGAAGAAGCTTTTTATCCCCTGCGGTCGAGTGCTTTATAAATTTCTTTGCTTGTCTTTTTCGTGGTGTATTATGCCAGAGTTTTCTTGCTCCCCGCTTCTGGATTTCCACCCTTCTGTGTGTTTCGGATAGCCCACAAAAGGGTTCGGGTTAGGTTAGAGCAAAGTTTTAAAAAGACAGCACTATATGACCTGGCATATCCACTCAAAGTGAATTATTTTAAAAACGACAACCTATGAAAATCTGGAAGAACTTTTTTCAAAACGTAGAAAGCAGTATCAACCTAAATCAATCAACAACCACAATCCAATGTAACTTTTGCTGAGTTCAGAAAGGAAGATAGATTGCAAATATACTTACTTCATGTTATAAGATGTGTTGCTTAAGTCTCCTCCTAACCCAGCAAGAGAACCTTCCAGATCTGCATTGAGATCGGAAATATCGTCCACTTGCCATGATGGCATTCGTGATGTACCTAAAAACATTTTAATATTAATTCTCGAAATACATTGGAAGAAATAGTGGAAGAAACAAGAACATTGTGATATGGTCGATGTTTTAACACAATGGTTAAAATAAATTCTACTGGTTAATTTTTTAAATGTTAAATGATAAGTGATAAATGAAATGAGTTTAACTGAGGCTATAATCCTCCAGTTATTGCTAATATTGCAATTAAAATTAGAAAACCAATTCGTCATTAAATTTTACTTCAAACATTTTAACTTAATTTGTGGATTATTGCCTCATTATTTTTGTATTTACTGATGATTAGAGTAGTTACCTACCATGTTAGATAGGAATAATTGCAACCTTTATGGTTCAAGAGAAAAAAAATGTTATTTATGAATTTTACTTAAACCATAATTAAATAAAAATTGCTTATTCCATAAGACGCAGAATTTAGCAAAAAAGTAGAATGCACGTGCTCAGATCGTGATGAATGATATTAAAATAAAAAAGTATTGTTATATAATATAACAATAATAAATGGGTTTATAAATTAAAATAAAATTAATTGTTAACAGAATTATTAAGTATTGCTTAATTTAATTTGCGTTAAAATTACAAATCTGCCAAAATTATCATATCAGAATTAATTTTTAAACAAATTTGTATGGTAAATTATTTCAAATAGTCAGGTCAGGGGCGTCTCCATTAATTCCAGAACAGGGTTACTATCAAAAATAAAAAATATGAATGGTTTAAAATTTTAAAATTATCATACTCAAACTCGTCAGTCCGTACTGCAAGTTTATTTAAGATGATGGTATTATTAGTCACCCATTTTTTCAAATGGTTCAATCCACCCAAAATGAAAGTACTAAATGAAGATTTGACCTTTTCGTTTCATTGGTTGTAGATATCCTGTTTACTTAGTTTAATTATCACAAGATTACAATTTTAATTTAAATTAATATTATAAATTAAAATAAATTATGTCGTAAACAAGTTGTGAAATTAAAATTTTCGATTTTAAGAATCTTGTAAAATTTTAAATATTACTATTTTAATATTTGGAATTTTTTACAGTTTGAACCTATCACATTACCTAAGACTGAATTTCCAATAGATGTGCTTAATTTTGAAGTTAATTGAAGTCGAGCGTCACACATACGTATGACGTAAGTGAAAATGATAACTGGAATAATTTTTTTAAATTATTAGCACATAACAAATAAAAATTTATTTTTCATAAATCAATTGTACTCACGTTAAAATTTTAAATTAGCTGTTTAAATATTTAACTTACAATTATAAACATTCTATGTAACAATATTACTACAATGCATAATTATTGTTGATATCATTCTGATAAGACAGCAAAAATGTTTGCTTACTTAAACCTGTGCCTTTGCATTTTATACTGTGAAACATTATAAAAATTATTTTCTTGACAGTCAAGTGTATAAACTTTATAATTAAGATAATTAATTATTATACTACTAATTAATTTTAACGAACATGAATTCAGTGAGGGCCAGCTTTCAACATTTTAATTCCATTCACTAAAATAAAACAAAAAAAAAGAATGCGGAAATTTGTTTAATGAAGTAGACCATTATGATAATAAAATATACCATAAAAATTCATTGAATTTCCAACTGTAGATACAAGGGTTACTACACTAAAATAGTGGCAAAAAAATAATTAAATGAAGAAATTGAGCTTAGGGGTAGCAGCAATTGAAGAAGAAAACTTTTGGAATTCATCCTAGTATCTTTAAAAAACCCCTTGAAGAAGCCCTTGCGGCTTCAATAAAAATTTTTAACTGTTGTTATAATTTTCCTCCTATCCTGTGATCCTTACCATGTAATATAGGACCTATTTAATGCTAGTTACGCCTCTGTTTTGGGAAATTCCGTCATGGAGAATTGCAACGGTCATTTACGTGATGCGCATGCTCAATGCAGACAAGTTTCAGTTTTTTGATTTTCCAGTCGCCTTAAAGGCAGCCACGAAATAATTTGAAAATGGGTTTTTTTCGAACATAAAATATTGAGAATTGGGGAGAGTTTGCGTATCCCAAGGCATGCAGGTAAAAGAATGTGTTAAATAATGAAAATACGACATACACTTAATTAAGCAATCCATTTTCTGTATTATTTTAATCCAAAACAAATTTGCACCCACAAACGTCAAATTAAATGTTCTGTATTTTCACAAAAAATATAAAAAATTTTGATTAAAGCTTGATGTATTAACTTGAGCTGCAGCATTATGATAATCTGCATATTAAATATAATAAACTACTAGTAAGACCGGGACATTGTCCTTACTTATTCAATATTTGATAAATGTAAGGCATGCGATAAGTAATTGATAACAAGTGTCTGAAGTACGAAAAGAATTGAACGGCAATATACTGTCTCTTTTAATAACAAATCAATGTTTTTTTCATGCTGGCGAGACTTGAATTTTTTTACCAGAAATAGATTTTTGGAGGAGGTAGTTTTGGTTCCTGAATCGTGCAACAATCAATTTGTGGTAATTATTTGTATGATTAAATTAATGAAGTTAACACACTTAAGGTCAAGTCAAATGCGATAGTAGCGATTATACAAATCTGTTATAATGGATGCTTCCAATTACAGTAGCAGCTCGATTCTATGAACTAATAGAAACCAGAGGAGTTTGTATAAAAGAGAAAAAGTAATTTTATTTCGACATATTCCCTGTCAGGCTCCGACCATAAGTTTGAAGGACTTTTGGCATTGCTTATCTCGTGCAGCCATTGCATTAGCATTACTAGGTGTCTTATAGGCATCCCCATCTCTTTTAGTATCTCCCACAGTTTTTTCCATTTCACTTTGCCGAGTGCTCTACTGCAGTAAAAAGATTTCCTTATCTCTCAGACCAGCCCTGTATTAGGTTATAATGTCTAATGTTCAAAATCTGCTACGTGTGCCTTTCCAAGATATAGATCCGGACTGTTCCTCCATGTTCTTTGGTAGGAGGAAGGCTCTTAAGGAGGAAATCCCTTCTTATGTATAGTATGCAGTATTTCTTCCAAACTTTCAGGTCTTCCTTCTAGATCAGTTTCATAACTCTTTCCTGCTCATCTTTTCTACGTCTCCATGTTAATTATACAGCAAGCACTGTATAGGGGGCGAGGGAGTTCAATTTTGGATCTTCTTCTTCTGCTTTTGGCTAGGGTCAACCCTGTTTGCCTGACCTTCGGATTATTCAGTGGAAGAGGAGAACCAGCTCTGTGCCCATCTCTTGGGTGGTCGTCCCGGCAGTCTTTTTCCCGTAGGTCGTCCATTTTTACAAATTTTCACCAGTCTGGATCTAATAGTTATAAATCTTAACTCTCCATTCCTACCAAGAGTAATTATATGTAGGTACCATTGATTGTGTACATATTTTATGTGTAGTATAATCACTAAATAAAAATAAATACTATGTATATCCCTAAATGTGAGATTGGTAATCCATATAAACCACAGAATTAGCATATCGTACAATATGCTTCAATTAATACGTCACAATATCATCACTTAATTTAAAATAAAAATTTGAATAATGTTATCTGAGATTAAATCAACTATTTATTTATTAAAAATCAATCTCATTGTTAGGAATACTTAGATGATTAAATAGATAGAAGCATATTTGCTTAATACTTCAATAAATATTAAATATAATCTTTTAAGTATACAAAAATACATTTAACACAAGGAGAAGTCTATAGAATGGAACTTTTTAAAAATCTGGAAGTTTTCTAATATATAGACGATCAAAGAAAGGTAGAAAAAGAAATCCAATTAAAAAATCAGGGAAATATCACTTAATTGTATATTAGCTATATTTATTCCAAGAATGTTATTGTTCCAATAATTATCATTATCTGTTATGCTAATTGGGTAACCATTAACCTAATGATTCAATTTACATCTTCGTTGTAATTTTTTTATTGAATAATAAAGACAAATTTTTACGGTAATGCACAATTTGAGGAGATGAATTTGAATAATGTATGCGTGGGAAATGGCAGAAAAACTATATTATTCCCATTATTCCATTTCGAGTTTTTTGTAACCTTGACGTCTCGTTGATTGGCCTGATTTGTGTCTGCCACGGAGTTTTGTCATCGAATTCGTTCTCTAAAAATTTGGACACAAACCACCGCTTTGGTATTCCAATATCTTTATGTACATTTGGGTTATTGAGATCGTAAATCAACTTAATTTTGATATTAGCGTCTTATGTTGCGAATTGCAAAAATATTGTTGTGCAATTTCTTAAGGTTCCATTCCATCCCCTCTTTTAGGACAATTGGCAATTTATATCACGAGAGACTAACGGCAGCCGGGTCTCAAAAATCTCCGTCCAATAGGAGCGAACTAACGTCGCGCGCAATCGTTTTAAATTTGACTTTTAATTATTTATTTTTAAAATTCTGTTTCAAATTCACGATGAAAACAAATCAACATCATATTTACTATATTAACAGTTTATCTATCGCTTTTAAACGTTCAAGTTGTTGCAATAAAAGCGTTTGATGAATATTTCATAATTTTTATTAAAAAGAAACAAATAATAATTTACAAAACAAAATTATAATTATTGTAACTTATGTTTTAAATTATTATTATTTTTTATTTCCTTTTAATAAAAATTATGAAAAAATATTCATCAAACGCTTTTATTTTTATTGCAACAACTTGAACGTTTAAAAGCGATAGATAAACTGTTAATAATAGTAAATACGGTGTTGATTTGTTTTCATCGTGAATTTGAAACAGAATTTTAAAATTTATAAATAATTAAACATCAAAATTTAATGATTACAGACAACATTAATTTATAGGTTAACTTTCTACATTTTTAAACGTCAAATTTAAAACGAATGCGGGCGACGTTAGTTCGCTCCTATTGGACGGAGATTTTTGAGACCCGGCTGCCGTTAGTCGCTCGTATTTATATCTTCAACAGTTCAAAACTTGGCCGCTTGATGACACCACTATCCACGAATGTTAAGCACGATTTCAATAATTCAACATAACAGACAATACCACTATCACATAAGGCACAGGAACCAGTATGAACGGACCCAGTTTATAAAAGATGTTTTTTAAGCTCGTCCGGATTAGTGAATAGTGACGCAATCAGGATTAATTTGTAAATTTATTATTAAGCACTGGAATTTTAGTATTATGGTATTCTAACCAACCCTGAAGGCTGTTTTGCTGATGTGTCGATGACATAACACTGAAGTTCCATGGCAAGAACTTTAATTATGCTAATATAAAAGGTCATTAATCCTCCGTAGTTCCAGTCCCGACACTAATCTTATTTATTGACAAATAAAATCAAAACAAGAGGTAATGAAATCAGCTAATTAGCTCACCTAGAAGTCTAGACTCCAGAGCATGCATTTGTGAACTTTATTTTTATCTTTTGAGGTATCGCACCGAAAATAGGACGCTTAATGCGGATTCCAATCCACGGTACAAGTAATTTTGAAGGTTTGAACTCATGACCTTTAGATCGGGAGTTCACCTGAAGTACTTAAATATTATAATAGTATTCATAATATTTGGTCAACTTGTATTACTATGGTTGTTATCGCTGATGATATGGGAAGGAAGATAGCAATGCATTATCTTAATTTGATCTTTGCTCGATGAAACTAAAACCAAATTATACTGTACGTCCACAGGCATATTTTTCATAAGCTTGTGTGAATAGTCAGGAACAATAGATCATGTCACATTGCATCCACTAAGCTCACCTAAGCGGACATTAAATTCTTCTAAGGCAAACGTGACGTCACACCGTAATCACGTGATGAGTGAAGTCTAATAATTATGAGCTTGTTGGGTAGACAATGTCACGTGACCTAAAGTAAAATTTTCTAACTTAGAAAATTCTATGTTTAGCTCTAATTTTTTGTGACTTTAGACAAAGGTTCATTATTATTTCAAATATTTTGTACAGGTAGTTTGGTGTAGAGGACATTGAATTGAACTACGGGCTTTGAATTCTACGTCACATTATCTACCCAATTAAGTCAGTTAAGTTGGTTTGCGAATTGATCTCGACTCGAAAGTCGGAATCCTTCCTACTAGGAAAGATTTTGGAATTTTCGAGCATGGATAACGTCATAAATGACCGAGGTTAATGCAATACAATAGTTTGTAATTGGATCTTGCAGATTTATCCCAAGATGAATGAAATTTTCTGACCAAAACGATCTAATAGGATCACGGATTTGTATTGTCACAAATATGCATTATTTTTACAAAAATTTTAAATTCTTACCATTCTCAAGCTTGGAAATCTCTATATTGAAATGTAATGATTAGGGTCTATCGTTTTTCCCAACAGTTCATAGATCAGATTTAAACTTGACATTACAAGAGTTTTTTACTTCGTAACATGCGGATGTATGCTTTACGCGCTGCTGGCCCATAAAAGTATAGATACTTAAAAACATCAGTTATAAGAAAAATTTTGATAAGATATGACGTTTGAGAATTCATTAACTTAAAAATGTGATAATTATGCCACCATATCAAAGTATCGTAAATGAGTGTCAAAGTAAAATTCAAGTTCAAATAGTTAGTAAGTTAGTATTTCCTTAAACATTATGGTTAGGATGTTAGGGATATTATCAAGCGTTCCATTCCCAAAAATTGTCATAAAAATAAAAAAACCTACCATTTGAAATAGCAATCCTTTTAGGAAGTTCCTGTTTCTCGGAAGTATCCAATGTAGCTAAAGGATCTTTAAGAGCCTTAAATCCATTAATGGTTTTTAGCTTAAGGGAATGGGATAAAATGGGGGATAATTTTCGTTTACGAGGTGTTTTTGATTCTACACTTTCGTTACTACTTCGACTAAATTTCTCATCGTCAATTTTTAGATCATTTGTCCAACCGAAATATTCGTCGTTATTGTCCATGCTAATTTCGCTAGTGATATACCACAAATCTTGGATTAAGCAGCGATCGTTAGTTAAAAATGTAACAGGTTGATCGTTTTGGCACAATTGGGAATCCATAATAATTAAAAATGATAGTAACAAAAACGGCTCGAGCCGAAAAGAAGCATTAGGTAGCAAAAAACAAAAATCATGGACAAATGAGTTTAACGATGAAATGGAATTTCAAGAATTCGTGTCCTTAAATCCTTCTTAAGTTTAGAAGGCACTACTGAACTAATCCGAATAATTACGATTTAGTTCAATTAGATTCGCGCTTTTTCTTTAAAACATAACGAAGAAGGAATTATACAATTTTTTGATACCGGTAGTTTCCTGTTGACGACGACTTTGCACAAATGAGTTGTGAATGTTTAACATTTTAACTTGCAAATAATGGCATTCAATATCCATTTAGCACAACAATTTTTATTTTGTTCAAACCAATGATGGATTAATTAAAAACAAAAACCACCTTCACAAATCAAACCAAACTTAACATGCGTGCCTTTTGAGGCTGTTCTCGTATACAAGAATAAACTTCATTTAGAAAAAAATAAATATGCACTTAACACAAAACTATTTGAATATATCCAACTACTGAGAGTGGAAAGGAAAATAATATCAACACTTTTCAAGATAAAAGTTGTTATCAATTACTTTATAAAGTGAAATACGTGTGCGCACGCCGTAAAAATAGAAAGATTTTCAGACTGAGAATGACGTGAAGATATTCAGTCAACTACTCATCGTAATAACATAAAATGTTTAAATTAGTTCCAATTTACAATGTTCTAATAGAATGTCTTGAATTAAAGCTGCGTCGCGCAAACTACATTTTGCTACAATTTTGAACAGTTGCTTGTTCGTGGAAAATTTTCGCAGGGTATCATAAACCTATTAGGCTTGGGAAATTATAACTAATTAAAAGTTAAGACGATAAATGCAAAGGTCAACTAGGTCCAATTTAGTTAACTATAAAATGAGCATATTAATGTAAATATTTCTAAAATATGTGGAAATTAGCTAAATCTAGGATTATTGAATAAAAGAGGATTAGAGAGCAGAGTTTCGAATTATTTGTGAGCCAAGTATCTGTAACAAAAGAAAATTTGTTAAAATATTTGTTTAATTTAATCACTGTTTGAAGTTTCGAACAAAATTGAATAATTACTTAACGATAAGCTGTAAATATACTCCCAGATCTTTCTGACGTAATACAATAATCTCAAAATTCAATACAATTTATTTACTTGTGAACAATGTAATATTTCTTTTAACTACATACTACTTACGATTATGCGGTTATTTTCTTTGTGAAACTGAAATAATAATTAGTGTCCTATCGTCAACCATAGTTTTAGGATGGCCTTCAGTTTTCCGCTAAATAAAAAATTTGGTATTTGATAAAATGTTTTTGTTATAATATTTTTATACTAAAATTATATTCACTTATTTCTTTGGTATAAGAATTGCAATTTTTATTTTAGAAGAAGGTATATTAGAAGAACAAGAAACCAAATGATAATAATGCCGACCCTGACCATATCAAAACACAATAATGCCGACCCTGACTACATTTACTAACCGTAGTTATCAATTCATCAGTGGCGGAACTACCAGTTCCATGAAAATAAAACCCTGATCATGAAATAAAATCCTATGATGTATGCTTTAAAGTTTAAGTCACGGGTTTAAGTTTTAAGTCATTGTTTTCGGAGATATTTTTAAATGTGATTTTAATTAATTACACTGAACGAGTTGCGTCCAAAAAAACTGACCATGTCTGATCCTTCTCAAGTCGACCACTGATTCTCTAGTTATAAAACGCGCACTGTTTTTTATAAAATTATAAAGACAAAAGATAAGTTCGACGGATAATCAAAATGATGGAAGTTAGGTTTTTGTATGGGTATAAAGATGATGCTGAAAATTAATTATTTTAATGTGAGTAGGTGCATTATTCGCACTGCGCTCCTGAGGAAATTAATTTTTAAACGAAGAAGTACCTACACTCTCCATTTACTTTTAATATAATTCTCCATCAACTATAATAATAAATCTACTGTCGTATATTTAATGATTGGTCACATTAGTAGGATGAAAAAATCATGTAGATGAAATTTATGAAAGAGTATAAATTCTAGGTCAGAAGCGACCCGGTTTTGGCAAGGCAAAGGTTAAGTTTTACGCAGTATATCTTCTTTACTAGTAATTTTTTTTTAATTCTGGTGATTCCTCTAACTTTAAAGATTTTTAAGTACTTAAATCAATTTACACTGCAAATAATATTATAATATTATTATTAACTCAGTTCGTTGGTTGATTTTACTTTCATAAATACTATGAACAAATTCATAAATCCAATGAAGTTTTTTATTAATACAGTCAACCCTCTGAAAACAAAGTTTTTAACATTTGAATAAACTACAGTTTGAAGTTATAAAACCTACCCCAAATTTCATAAAACTTTAACAGTAAATACACAATAGTACTTTCGATATATTTATTACCATAGCAACACAGTAACAATGATATGAGGAACTATATTAATATTTTTATTTATTATTACTCAATTATTAGTTAACTTATTAGTTATTACTCAATAAGTTACCAATCATGTTTTCATTTATTTGTTTTCTTATATAATAAGTAATAACAATAAATCATTATTCAAAATTGGTTTATTATTAATTCCAGGGTTCGCAACTGATTTTAGCAAAACAATAGAGACTTGGTCTCTATTTACACATTTAAAAATAGAGACCATTTAGAGACCATGGAGAACCAATTTCCATACAAAATTTAATGTTAAGCAGAAAATAGGTATTTATTTTTGCTAATACAAAAATATGTAGAAGGTAATTTCAATTGATTATCGTTTAATTTTCCCTTCGCTGAGTTTTTATGTATTAAACTCGACGCATGCTGATTAATTTTAGCAAAACCCGCAGAAATTGAGAAAGCTTTACTACAAATCATACAAAACATCTTATCGTCGTTAAATTTTCGACCCCAAGATTCTACAAGATTCTACACAATATCTAGCTTTTTCAACCACTCAGTTTGAAATTTACACTTTCCCATTTTGTTATATTTTATTTTATTAAGAATTAAACAGAAGCTACGCACCTGAATAATTAGACTAGACTGGCGAAATACAAACCAAACTTGTAGAAATGATTTTGTTAAAATTCTGCAAATGAATGAGTTTGACTGACAAGGGGACACTACAGTGAGTTACCCACCAATCGTGATCCCAATTTTTTTAGTGATTCTATGAGCTAAAAAAATTGTCATTTTCTCGGCGTTTAGTCGAATGGCCCTTAGTTTTTGAGTTATGAATTTTTGAAAATACCATAGTAGGTTAACTGATATTACTGTTAGCTATTATTACAAGAAACCGTGGTTGTCTAACGGTTAAGAATTTGGAATGGTAATTCGCAGATCGTTAATTTTTTAATTCCGATAATAAATTACATAATTTATAACAAAAAAAATCTCAGGACCGATACGTTACAACTCCAATTATTATGCTAAACCTATGATAAAACCAGCCCATTTCAAAAATTCATAACTCAAAAACTAAGAGCCATTGGACTAAACGCCGAGAAAGTGATAATTTTTTTAACTCATAGAATCACCAAAAAAATTGGGATCCCGATTAGTGGGTACCTCACTGTAGTGTCCCCTTGTGAGATAGAGAGCGCACAATAAATTACGAATATGAAATTCCTTTCTTTTCGTTATCTTACATGCATTAATGTGCAGAAAAACTACATGACGCCTCCACAAAGCAAATGATACATCGACGTAATAAAAAACGCATAGTAAAATTTTATCAATAATTATTATGAATTATACTTTTTTTAAAATGCAAAATTTAGAGACTTTAGAGACCAAATAGGAAAAATAGAGACTTTTAGAGACTAGCATTGAAAAAAGAGACCAATGTCTAAACAAGAGACCATTTGCGAACCCTGTAATTCGTGAAAATAAATATGTTTTATTATTAATAAATTACGAATTAAGGAATAATTATAATAAAACATATAAATCATTATTCTGATATGGCCGATATTCGTTATACCGGCGCTTTTTAAACTTTTTCATATAAGGCTCCCTAAATTTAAAAAATAAATTTTGAGGTTAAAATCATTTTAGTTTTAACGTATAATATTTATTCTTCCATCCTTTTACGAACGAAATGCTTAAATATTTCGTGGCTACCAAGCAGAAACTGTACGGCTCAGTTGAAAAGAGGGTGTAATAATTTGAGAAGCACTTCATTATATAGCATCAGATTGAAAATTCCATTGTTGGTTTTGGAGACACTTAACGTACTTCAAAATACTGTCAACAGACGGACCTATTAAATTTGAATGTTTAACCAGTTAGCTGTTTTGACCACTTTTAGAAAGAAGTATCTACCTTGCGTAGCAAACATAGTATATAGTGAAGACTGTTCTAAAAGAAGTGAATACTTTAAAATAATCCAAGAGAAGTATACTCGTCATACACAGAGAATGTGTAATATGGAATTATGCTGTAATGAAATAATGAAATTTACTCGTCATAACACAAAATTTTACGACGAGTATACTCGTCATAAACAGCTAACTGATTAATAAATTGCTTTAGCACCAATAAAAACCAGGAATTTTTTCAAATATAACGGCGCCACCTGTTGATCGCCTTTCGAAGTAGATATTAGTTTCGAAAACTAACAATGGATTTGTCAATCATCTACTACATAATCAAAGATTATAAGCGTATTTTCGCGAGGATCCCGGTTAGTACCGCTCGGTTACTTTTGGTCAACTTTGGTTAGTCCCCCCCACCACAATTTCTAATTTAACATAACCTCAAATCTTCGTCTTTAGAACGTTTAGAACCACTTCCAACTTTAAAATTTAAATTGTGGCGCACATTTGTACTAGCAAAGCAACCGCAAAAAGTAACCACTGATTTTGAGCGGTCGTCTTTGGTTAACTTTGGTTGGGTAACCTTTTAACCAAAAACTACCTCCCCTCTAACCGTTCGTCGCGAAAATGACACCGGTTAGTTTTGGTCACTTTTGGTTAACTTTTATGCCTCGCGAAAATACGCTTTATACTAACTTAAATAGCAGAGAATAAACAACAATTAATTGTTGAGCTAATGAGGTCTAGTTTATAAGACTACTTTATATTATTGAATAGTAATATTGTTAGTAAACCAAGCATCACTGCCTAAATACTAGGAATAGTGTTTACTGACATTAGGTTTGTTCCAACCAGCCGAGAAACCATACAATGTACGGTAAAAATGTGCAATAGGTAAAAATCATGCGTTCCTTTTTATCTATTGCGCACGAGCGTGACCGTATACATTGTACGATTTATCGGCTGGTTGGAACAAACTTATTATCTACAAAACAGCATTACAGAATTCAATATGGTTAGGGATCGTTGACAGCTTTAAGAGTAAGTGAAAATGAGTAAGTTTTTGAATTTTTTCATTTACAATTTAAAAGCTATAGGTGTAAAATAGATCTATAACTTAACGTGGAATCCGAACCACGCCCACGGCACAAACAAGTTTAATTTCGAAAGCTTATCATTACACC
This sequence comes from Rhagonycha lutea, assembly GCA_958510855.1. Taxonomy (NCBI): domain Eukaryota; kingdom Metazoa; phylum Arthropoda; class Insecta; order Coleoptera; family Cantharidae; genus Rhagonycha; species Rhagonycha lutea. The sequence continues at coordinate 14,524,414 of OY294036.1, read as the reverse complement.
AAACCACCTGTATATTCTTTGTATTCAGTTTAATGTGAACCAAAAAACTTGGAAATGAACTCATAGTCTTCTTTTATTGTTTTTCATTTTATTTCAATTCATTCAGAAGTTTAATTAAAGAGACGGTCGTTAGCATAGCGATTAAGCACATAGACTGCTAACACAGTGAACCCGGTTCGACTCCGGGCGAAGTAAGAATCATATTGTGGCCGTCTCTCCTAGACAGGCAATGGCAAACCACCGGGGTGTAATCTGCCATGAAAATCCTTTGTTAACTGTAGACTGAAGAGAAGAGTTAAAATTAACACAAACTCATAGTCTTCTATTATTGTTTTGCATTTTATTTCAATTCATTCAGAAGTTTAATTAATTTAATTGGTTAAAATGGTTTAATTATTAACCTTCGGGTGGGCACGTTAAAAAAGTTTCACAATGGGGTCTCTTCCTGAAACAAACAAAAAATACCAAGAATTCTATGGTATATTTTATACTATTATATTGTTTTTAATCCGTACTACCAATTTACTAAAGAAGCTATTTTGCAGACCGCTAAGAACAAATTATTCCTGGGGTCTTAAAAGACCCCAAGTGCCCATCCGTATAGCCTTTTTAATGTGCCTACCAGAAGGTTAAAAATTTGTAAAAATTTTACTTTCCTAAAAGTTTTTTTTAAGGAAGCTGTTTTAACTTTGGAAATTTCTTTCCGCGTCCACAATAATCTTAACTCAATGTTATTAGATTATTTATATTAGATAAACATTCAAAAGAGATGTCCTAAAATTTCAACTTGAAATATCTTTAAATTTTAAAGTTATGTGCAAAAATAACACCCTGGGGTCCGAAAAGACCCCACGTGCCCACCCGAAGGTTAATATAGTGCTATAAAATATTATGTGTGTACTAATTATAATAACTATAAATTAATTATTAATTAATTAAAAACTAGTATTTATTATAGTGAATAAAATTATTGTAGTATAATCTATTAATTATTCGTAGTATATTTACATTATAATAATAATGTTTCCCAAAATAAATGAAGCTACCACTACTTACTCGTAAATAAATTAATTTTAAAAAAATCTTACGCATTCTTACATGGGTCAGAATGGGTGGGGGATCCATAGCGTTTCCAATGTAAGTTTCTTCTTCCTAATTATTTATTTTAAACTATGTTAATTGAAACCAGTTTCGACTGTTGAAATAATTTTTCATATTACATAATATAATAAAAAGAATTTTCGGGGGCTCCAAAATTTTGCAAACCCTTACAAAGAGGGAAAGGGGTTTAGCTAATATTTCAAAAATCATCCACTTAGCATCCTGATTCATCATTGCTGCTTACATTATGGTAATTTGCACCAATTCCTTGTTTATCCGTTGAGTATTTAAAGAGGACTCGGGGGACCTACAGTTTAATGACGATTTCGTTATTATGGACTAACAGAATATACGGAAATAGATGATTTTTCTTTTTCAATTTCACTGTGGTGCAGAGTTTATAATATTCAATTATCAACAGATAATTTGTCGGGAACTCTTATTATTAGGGATTCTTTTAGTAAATGAATGAATACTAAGAACGTAATGAGTCCTTATCCTTTAGAGGAGAGCGTGTCCATTACGTCATAAATTTCAATAAGTGCCAATTATTATAGAATGGTGATTAACCGCTTGCTAAACAGAATAGAATGGAATAAGGATAAGAAACTAATAAGTTGATACCTTGATTTTCCAATACGAATTTAGGACTTTTGTATATTATATTATGAATTGTTGACGGCCATTCCGTAACCATGAAGTACTTCGAGGTTACAACTCGAAGTTACATTCATGCTTGCATTATATTGTGTTATTGTAAATAAAGTACCTAATTCACATGTCGGTTGTAAACAATTACTAATAAATTTAGAACAGACTGCGTAACCGAACGATTAAACACGTTAACGCGATATTGCTTTATCATTAAATTGTTTTAACAAATCACCCTAATTCATATTTTACAAATTTTCAGTTGAATCCATGATTTTAAAATTTAATTATTATAAATTTCTGCAGGTATAACTTAATTACATCATTAGTAAATATCAGTGCTGATAAGAGCGATGTTTAATATTAGATTATATTGGTAAAAATTTCATAATTTCAATAGTAATTTGTTAATTTTACTCACAGGCAAAATAAGGAGAACCTGGTATTAAAAAGTCCATATTTATTATCAAATTTCTTATTTGTGGGTAAAAATTAAAATTGATTTTAAACGATATGCACCTCACTAGAAAATACCGCGTAACCGCACTCGCACAAAAGCAATTTATAGGATCAGTTAATAAAATTAGTCTATTATTAAGACAGCGATAAAATTAATCGCAATTTTGTGATAAAATTAATCACAAATCATTCAATCTAAATTAAAACAGTTTGAAATATTTTCTAGATTTCATTCATGATTCCTCCAAATTCCCAAATAGATCTACTTATTAGTAAGATTTAGCAGTGGGAAATAAGATGAAGTGAAGAAACAGTGAAATTAGTAGTCGACCCAAGTTCATACCCTAATTTTAGACTTATTAAGGACATAGTAATTACTCTCACTTGCTCCATTTTAGTGACTTCAATATAAAGTTAAGATATCAAGAGATTGAAAATCAAGTCAACAATACGACAATTTAAAGTGTCAATAAAACAACGGTAAATAAAATTAGCTATATTAGTTTTATTAATAATTTACTACATTCATCTTCTAATAACCCTGCAAAAACTTCGTAATGATGGTTCAAGTCTTTAATAGTGTGAACTTTACACAAAGTTCCTAATCCGCCCTTTTCGTTCCTAACACCATAAAACACTCTCTTGGCACGACTGTGTATCAGTGCCATAGCACACATCACACAGGGTTCCTGTGTTGCATACACAATGTACCCTGTACATAAATATGGTCCATCGCTAGGAATCAAAATTTCATTTTTTCCCTTAAATTTCGCAGCACCAAAGTTAACATTGGGATAACTTTCAGTTAATTTGCTTAAAATTTCTTCGGGAATTCCCCTAACATCCAAGTCTTCTTGTTTACCTTCAGAACTTTGACTCAAAGCCACGTTTTCGACTGCAATCATAACAGAATGATCACAAGGATTTTTGTCCCTTTTGTCATACCCTACAGCAACTATTGAATTAAGTGTGGGGTCCACAACAACTACGCCTGCTTGCTTTGCTTCACTGTTTGAATGTCTAGCGACATCTATTGCAATTTTCATGTAAGTTACATGATTTTCTATTTCTGAACCAGAAAAGAGAGTATTTGTACATAATTTCTCCAAGTATTTATTACTGTGAAAATTGCATGGCCATAGCTGATGTACAGTTTCGTATTGTTTCCTTGTTTTTGGAGCTATTTCTGCAACCGATACGCGTTTTATGCTGTGCTCCAAGTAGGTCGTATCAAAATTGGCATCTTTTAGCTTGTCATTACATTGGTCAATATTTTGAGTACAAGGAGCAAGTATCACATCGCGCCCTTTAATTCTTTTTAAGTGAGATAGTTCTGGAATAGGTAAAATCTTGTTTAATTGCACAATAATTGTGGAAATGTTCTTAGGATCCGCAATAGTGTCGACGTACACATCCGTCAACGGAATACGATGAATTAGTTCGTCTGGTAATACTGGATAAAAGCAGGATTCTGTAGTTTTATCACTTTGTTCTACTTTTCGTCTCTTTGGACAACTCATTTTTTAAGCTACACAAAAGCACTAAGTTTCTTCTACAACCGATGGATAGGAAGGCCGCGCGGTCGTCCACGATATGTTGCACCTACTAAAATGTTTAAATGTAATATTTTGTAAACAGACCAGTTACTAATTATGTTAAGCATGCTTTCAAAAAATAATACAATAAAATACCAACTATCGAAAAATTATGAATTTGTTTTTGACACAATCAGAAGTTTCGTTTACACTTTTTTATAATATCTACTAACAAAAGTCTACCAACTATTGAAAACATCTAATTGTAAGATATAACAAATATAAACAATAACTAAATTATCATGCAGGTGTTGATTAATAACGAATAACAGTTAAATTTAAATTTTTCTCGATAGCTATAATTTCGATTCTTACTAATTTTTGTTTTCTGCTTCATAAAAATTAGTTAATTTTTTGCTTGTTACTTTTGATTGGTACTAGTGTCGCTATTCTACCAATACAATTATTGGTCGACAGTACATGAGGATTAATTAACATTGAAAATCTGCTTCTTGATAGTATAATAGTCAAGGTGTGAATCGCCTACGGGTATTAAAACTGAGAGTGGTCTCTATGCGTTTTATAAAAAAAATTATATTTTTAAAAATCGTCAGGTTCAACAAAATTTTGGAAATCATACTTTATAGCTATTCAACCTATTCTATAATTTTTTAAAAATTTATCAATCTAAGGTATGTAGGTATACAATAGAAATGAATAATAATAAAAATGGCAGTGACTGGTTAACTGATTTTTATCGAAGTAGTATTTATTGATAGTTGATACACCTACATTTTTAAACGTGACGAATTTACAATGAATAATATTTTTTTAAATCTATTGAATTGTGTTATAAAGTAATTTACGAACAAAATATTTATTTTTGAATTGGATTTATTGATAAGAATGGTTAATGATTTTAAAGTTCCTATCATTTTAAAGGATTTTCATAGTTAGTTGAAAAACTAAATGGAAAAGATTGTTGAAATTTTAACGCATCTGAAGAAGTGAGAGAATATTAGATCTAGGGTCCAGTTGTTTGATACAGGCATAATTCGGCTCCTGCTTCGAGCTCCGCTCATGAAACTTTTAATTCAAATTATAAAAACGGAGGGATGGGCTTCTAAAAAAATAGAAAAAACCCCGAGTAGGGGTGAAACATTTCTAAAGTCATATATTTTCTTTTTTTTAAATGCCTATAACAAAGTTAACGAATATGTACCAATATATATAGTAATATGCCAAGAGCATCCTTAAATGTTAATGATATAAAGGGTCCAAAAGTTGATCTGTGGACTATGGGGAAGCGTAATAACCACCCCACCAACATTTAAGGATCACGACGCTTCTGTTAAGAAGCATAACGACTGTATGATGACCAATATAAGGACTATGAATGGATGAAAAATAATCACGAAAATGAAACTGATTTCAATCACTAATTGTTATAAAAATGTTAAAAATATAGAATTAAAATTTAGGAAATTTCTTTTGGAAATTTAAATTTAAAGAACTTCCTGTTTTTAACCGTTACAATCCAAACGATATTTTGAAATACTTTATCAATTGGTAGAATAACGGGAATAATAATAAAGAAGAATAATTTGCAGAATAACGGGATTATCAAAAATAATTTGAATGGATTAAAAGTAATTCAAAATCACAATTTGAAACCTCTTTTTAAACACATTTTTGAATTAAATTCATCGGCCTGAATGTCCATGACAGTGAAAATTTTTGAGCTCCGGGCTGCACTCGAGTGCCCTTGTTTCATATTAGATTGTTGTGTATTCTCACTTAAGTGCATAAGAATGTGAAAAGATGGCATCATCGCAATAGATTCGTGCATGATCTCATTGATAGCTGAACAACTTCATGTGCACTTGTTCATATCTGATAAGATTAAAATTAGTGTGGTTTTGCCGAAAAGTTTGTAAACATCAAATAGGGCAAAGTATGCGGTTAGACCAGTGGTAGGGCAGTCGACTGCAGATGTGAACGTACCAGGTTTGATTATTATTGTTGTTAATTAGAAAAATTATAGTTGAGAATGCGGTCATTAATGATCTAAATATAGATCCGAGTTTTACTTCTTACATATCATCATAATCAGGGATATCTTCGTATCCCTGAGACGGACCTGTTTGTTCCTATTTTTGTTATGATGATATGTAAGAAGTAAAACTCGGATCTATATTTAGATCATTAATGACCGCATTCTTAACTATAATTTTTCTAATTATTTTAATGGATGGTCAACTAAAACGTTTAAAGATTTTTATTTTCTGTATATTTCTTATATTTTAAATTCAAATTTTTCAAACATTATTTTTATCAATTATTGTTGTTCTTCTTCTACATCTTTGCAAAGATTTATAGAATTCTATTTTCAGTTATCTAAGTCTCTTATTTGTTTCTTTCGTTCTTTTATATTATTAAAATCATTTGTATGTATAGTAAAGCCACCATTTTGCTTCCACAGCTAGTTGCTAGGCAACGATATGAGTGAAAGAACTCACCAGATCCCGGCTCTCAGAACTGAATAATAAAGGCTAGTCTCCCTTTAGATCAAAGAATGCAGTTTGAGCAAGTTGTCGATATTCTATTATTCAATTTTATATACTATAAGTCTATCACGTGATGATGATGATGATGATATACTATTCAATATTGGAATGAAAATTGTGCATTACTTTACAATATAACTCACTTTTCATTCTTTCTTTATGCATTGGAAATGTTTTCATATATTTAGCTACATAATTAATAATATTATGTAGAGTACCTGATGTTTATAGTCAAACTTTCTTATGATGGTCTCTGTGCTTCGGAGATTTGATGAATTGCCACCGTTAACAAAAAACCAGGATTACAGGCATATCTAAAGGTTAGCCTAGCAAGCTACCTATCGAAAGTTAAACAATGATATGCTCAAAAAACCTGTTCTCAAGTGCATCTGTACTTGATACAGGTGGTAGAACAGGACATGGTCCTAATTAAAAGTTAGAAGAAGAAGATAGTGTAGGTATATAATAATAACAAAAAAGACGTTGCGACTGAAATCAGCAATTTTGCATATCATACGAACAAATATAATGCAATCTTGCAACCATGGTTTGACATGTTACAAAAGTATATTAATTTTGTCATTACTGATTAGTAGAGTCCGGATAAAAAAGAATAAAAAATGAGAAAAAAAGTGCTTAAAAAAGCACCAAATAATACTAAAAAAAGCATCAATTTTGTCAAAAAAAGCACAAATTTTATTTAAAAAAAGCATAAACAAAAGTACTTATTAATTTAATTTTTGAAACAATTAAGAATTTTTCCAAATTTTCTTTAGTAAAATTCATCCTTCTGTCACTTAATAAATTTTTGTAGGCAGAAAAACTTCTTTCGACATCTACACTAGTAATAGGTGCAAATTTGAATTTTGCTACAAGTGGGGTTCCATTTCAAAATCTTCAATAGTTTCTCCAGCTATTGTTTTAGCGATATTATTTAAGATTTTTAATCCTTCATTTTTCAATTTGGCAATATTTTATAGATTTGCTATCCGAATTTTCTAATTCATAAGCAACATTTTTAAAATTTTCAAAATTTTCTGCATTTTAAAAGAGAAAGATGCATTTAAAAGATCAAACTTTGAAATATTTTGTAAAATAAGCTTTAATGAAGTATAAAAAAGCACGAAAAGCACAAAAAGCCAAAAAAAAGCCAAAAAAGCATATAAAACTTGATACCAAATGACTTCTTTTCAGTTAAGGGAAAGGTAACGTTAATTCGTGCAAAAAGAGGCATATTTTTGTGAATTTTTTTTTACGACACAGTTAAAATCTATTTATTAGAACCAATGGTACATTAAAGTATAACATTCGAAGAATATTGTGTAATATTTTCATGAAGAAATATTAAAAAATACGGCAATGGCAGCAATTATTCTTGTCTTGAAATAAAGTAGAATTGCGGTGCCCATCATAACTCGGTGTTGGATTATCAAAAATCAAAAAATCAAAGTTCTTTCGTTAGATAATCGTTTTCCCCTGGTAAAGCTGGGAGGGTTTTTCGAAATTTAAATTTTTCACTTTTTGGGAACACTTTGAAGGGAAAAACGCGATTTTTGCGAATAAAATCGGCTAATTTGTTATTGTAAAATAATAGCTTCTATTGCCGTATTTTTTAATATTTCTTCATGAAAATTTTACACAAAATTCTTCGAATGTGATACTTTAATGTACCATTGGTTTTAATAAATAGATTTTAACTGTGTCGTAAAAAAGAAATTCACAAAAATGCACCTCTTTTTTGCACGAATTAACGTTACCTTCCCCTTAAAACACAAAATTTTTCTAAAAATTTTCAGCTGCTTCGAATTTTCAGAAAAAGCATAATAGCTACAAATCCGGACTCTACTGATTAGTATTTTATTTTTAATTGCACAAGTAAATATGCAAATTTAGTTGTAAAGTGAATCAGTGTACTCTTTAGATATAATTTCTTTTTGCAAATTGAGAACAAGTTTTGCGGAAGAATGTCTTTAATTTTATATTTTTTCAATAATAAAGAAACACAATGGAAAATTTCATTATTTAATCACAGAAGAGCGTAAATTAGTATTAAGAATTATATGGATCTGGCAATACTATTAAAAAAATTGCATAACTTTTTGGTAAATCGTCCACTTCAATTGTCACCAATTATTTACAGGAAAATGATTATTAATGTTATCGTCTGGCCACCACAAAGTCCAGACCTCTAATCTAAAGTATCCAGCCATTAGATTAAATTATTTTCTTCTATCCTTTTCTATGATTACAAAATTGTAATTTTCATTTTGATTGGCTCTTGCTAGTATTCTACCGAAGCAAGGCAAGACCCCACTTCATTATGAACGCCGCTTTATCTAGCGAAAATATCTTTTGAAATTCAGAATTTCACAGATGAAAATGAACTTTGAAGTATAATGGAAGAATTTGGTATGGAATAAGTCCATCTGTCTTTTCTTTCTTCACTTCTCAAATTTACAGCACCATCGAAAAGGGTTTGTGCGATTCTGATTTTACTTTTTCCAACTTTTTCAGAGTCAACGTACATCTAACAAACACCAACAAAAAAAATCTAAAAAAGGTGCCACCAAAACCATTTGAAATGTTTTTAAAAAATCTGAAGATTTTGAATTTATCAGAAAAAATTATCAAAAAATTAAATTTTTGTAAGGGAAATCATGAAAATAGTGAATTTTTTTCAAAAAAGTGTATAATTTTCAAAAAAGTGACAAAAGTGAAAAAAGTGTATCTGTGGCAATCCTGCTTATCTATAAGAAATAGTGGTTATTAATTTATTATTTTAATTTATAGTATACCTACTTTTGGAACATTAGTTTTAGTTATAACTTATTATTTTTATACTTTTTTTTCCTTAAACGCAAATGTAAGTTTGAATTGTGCGTTTATATCACGCATTGCTTCATATTAACGATATTAACCTACTTTTGGGAGCTTTCAATGACAGGCGTCGACTCCATGGGAGCAGCGGGGTTTTTTCCCCCATTGAAATAATAAAACTATTTTTTAATTTTAACCCTGAGTATTGATTTGTTTTGAAATGCTGTAATGAAAATTATTTGTTTTGTTTATTTTTGACCGAATGTCTGGCAGTCTGACAGTAAATGTTTGTTTGAATTTAATATACTTCGTAGACTGGGACCTGGGTTTTTCCACACAGTAGCAGCTTATTATAAATGATCATTTGCGGTTTACTTGTTTTAAATTGTCTAATTTGTAATTACAGCATTATCAGAAAAAAATGCTCGCATGCAGTGAATTATGTTTTAATTTTACAGATTTTCGTCTACCCTAAAAAGAGGTGCAGATTACACCACTGATACAAAGTAAACTTATAAAAGTTTTTTTTTGAATCACAGCAATTTTGAAAAGTCGGAAGTATTTCAAATCAGTTACTTTTTTGTAAACTTAATAGACCAGTTTTTAAAAATTATTTTTTAAGAACTCATCTGGAGGTCAGCAATGAAAGAAGAACCGGGCAGACACAATTCCAAAAACTATTTCATTAGTGAAATAATAAAAAACAGGTTCTGATATCCAGAATAGACGTCAGTAGTCTGGCAAGACTAAAATAAGGTCTGGTTTTATTTTAATTGGCTAAACGGTATCATAAAAGCTACCTACAACAGTTAATGGTAATTTATAATTTTTTTAGTACTTCTTGATTAAACATACCAAAAGCGAGGAGGAGATTCAATTCCCTAAATCAGTTCCAAATAATTACCTTTGTTCTTTTGGATCCAAGTTCTCAACAATTTGGAAGTTTCGTGTAAGGATAGCGTTTGAATTCCACTCGAGCCTAAATTTATTTATGCCGTGCTTCGGATTACACGTTGAGCTGCAGGTAGGTAGGTATTAATTAAATAAATTTTAAACTTGGGGCTAAACACGAGATTATGGTAAATCACCAAGATGTAATCTGCTTGGTAAGCCTTCTCAAAATGATGGATATTACAAAATCAATCAATCTATTGCGATAAGAGCAGGATAGTTCCTGTGGTTTAGAGTCTACGTTGAACTGTAGGTCCCCTATGTATGAGAATATTTCACAACGCACACCATAGATTAGATATACTGGAGAGAAGGGTGAGGACATGTCATTCGGAAGAAGAAAGCGGTTTATGAATGAACAAAAGAACCTGTTCGTTTCCTTGGTAATTACTAATTATACTCAAATTGGCAGTGGCGGTTTTAGTACTTATGAGGCTCCGGGCGGAATTCAATTTTGAAGCCCCCCTCTAAATATTTTCACTACCGCTACATCCTCCTACAGCAATAAGTTTCAATTTTTGGCACACTAGGGGATGGTGAGAGGCGCCCGTTCGTTTAATTGTTCAATGAGTTTTTCTAGCCGACATTTTAGAAAACTCAAGGTTCATATAAATAATAATAATAAAACTTTTCGTGTTTGTGCGGAACATTTACAAGAATTTTATGACAGGATAAATACGAAATTATTAAATTATCTTTAATTTACATCTATACAAAATTGTAACCATCTCGAATAAAAGAATATTATTATTTATTTTTTGTTAAATTTACATAAGTAATATACTACTTATTCCTATATGGTAAATTAAAACAAAATTATAAATTTGATCAATTATAAGCAATGAATTTGCAATAACTTGCTATATTGCGTAAGTAATCTTGAACAGATGAATATTAATTAACTATTATGCTCTATTATGGAAGAAATCATCATTATATTACAGATTGTACAAGAAATTAAATTTTTTTAATTGTCTGATTTTTAACAATCGATTTTTGGTTTCAAAGAATCGGTTCAATTGATTCAAAATACTTAAAATTATAATTTTTTTATGTGACCTTCGCCGGATTTATATTGTAAATATAGTGTTAATTTATACTGGCCGTAAGCATAAGAAATGCTTACGTATTTCTTATACTTACGATCTTACGATTATTGTCGTGGTCAAAGTTATTATAACCAGAGACATTACCTAGATTTGAATAGCAACTTGTCAGGTCTAGGATTTTGTTTTTTCAATTTGGGCTCTCACATGAGAGAAGAAGCATTAAATTAAATTTGCTTTGCTTTCACTTGCTACATCAGCAAACAATAAAATTATTAAAATTAATTATGCAATTTATGAATTCATGTATAATCAATCACAGTAGAAAAACATAATTTATTGAATGGAAATATACAAGGTGATAAATAAACAGAAAAAAAAACCTAATAATTGTTGTCTCCATGGTAATAACGTCATCTTTTTTTTGAAAAAGTTAAACAAACAGTTACAGATTTATATTATGTAGAAGGGGAAAATATTAATTTTTTAATTTATCGTTTGAAAAAAATGCAAAGACTTGGAATAACAACTTTCCTCATTTCTGAAAAATATATTAGATTATACATTCGAAATGCTGTTTTATTGTGCCCCCGAGGGTCAAATAAATTGATTAGCATACAAATTTTCCACCTATTAAAAGAACAGGTTTATCAACTTTGTTCTTAACGCTTCCTCGCTTTAAGAAATCAAAAATGAATTTTCTATAAGATTTCATTGGTTTGATGAAGAAATATTAATAAAAAGTAATAAATAAAGATAATGTCGAATAATAATAAATAATAGGATGATATATTTATAAGGCGCTTGTAAATATTTTGTTCTTATTGTTGCGTCCTCGAAACAATCAAAATCATTTAACCCTCATTTAAAAAATGACCCCCTTTGCTTGAAAATATGTAATTACGCCTAACACATAAACACTAATTTCAATTTATAGTTTTAAAAACCTCAAGTAGTTAACAGTTTAACGTTAAGTATGCAAAAATAAAAATTTGAAAATTTTTAATTTAAAATATTGGCGGGTACACCAACTAAATATAATTTTACTGCAATATCGATTGGCAAGCAAGGCAAGTTAAAACTAAAAAAAAATAAAATAAAAAATCTTACCTTCTAATAATATGTAAATAATTTTGAAAAAAGAAAGTTTACACTTTGCATTATTTCACTTTTACAAACAGGTGACAATTCGGAATTAAATCATAAAACTAATATTAAAATATTGTAGAAACGTCTATCTCGATAAAAGTCGTGGTAAAATGTAATAAACACGATAGTAGCTCTATCTGTTAACAACTTACCGACATGAATTCGCGGTTTATTTAAATTACAAAAAATTGTTTTAAATATTTTCAGTTCATTTGTTTTGAATATTTATTATTTTAATATTCTAATTATTTTTTTTTTGTTTCACAAACACTATAATAAAACTTTTCCCTTTAGTTTCCAAGGTCACAAGAAAAGAAAATGCATTTATATTATTTTGTTACCAGCCAGACATTTGAGCGTTGATGATTATTCGTTTATCGTAAACAAATCCAAAGTTTTTGACTAGTGAGTGAGTCAGTGAGGACTTTTCGGTTTTATTATGTATGGAATACTATTGCAAAGATGCTTAGATGCTCAAAAAGTTTTCTAAACTTAAAATTGTTGTAAACAATATTATTATGCAACAATTTATCTAATTGTAAATTTGCATAAATTGTTTGAACTTCTGGGCAGGTTAAACAAATCCAACCTCCAATGTCATTTAATATAAATGAATATTTTAAAATAGCATTAATTTATAATTTCCCAATAAATACACCTTCACTTATTTCCTTTATAATGAGTCAAAAATATTATGTAGGTACAATATGCAAAAACTTCTTATCGTCTTTTTTTTTTTTAGTCGATTGGCCCTTAGTTCTTGAGTTATGAATTTTTAAAATTACTATTATGTATTATTATTTAAAAATACTAGCTATTATTACAAAAAAACCGTGGTGGTGTAGCGGTTAATAATTTGTAATGGTAATTCATAGGTCATTAATTTTTTAATTCCGATAAAAAATTACATAATTTAAAGAAAAAAAATTTGCCGGGACTAGGATTAGAACCCAGGACCTACGCGTTACAACGTCCATAATGCTAAGCATCAAGCTTATGGTAAAATCTGCCCTTTCAAAAATTCATAACTCAAGAACTAAGAGGCAATCGACTAAAATTCGAAAAATAAGTTATAATTTTTTTTCGCGTTCCTCAAAGAATCGATATTTGGGTGACGGGTTGTATAAATTTTGCTTTTAAGAAAGCCCCACAAAAAGAAATCACACGGTGCCAGATCAGGAGATCTGGCTGGCCAGTTTATAGCACCCCCACGACCAATCCATTGGTTTGGAAATGCTTGATGTAAAAATCTTTTAACATTTACCCCAAAATGTGCCGGACAACCATCTTGTTGAAACCGTTGAAACCATACCTCCTGGTTGTCATGAGCTATTTCATCTAACTCAGGGCCGATGTTATTTATAAGCAGATCTAAGTACAATCAAAGATCATAAATGGGGAAGATCTATAGAGCTATAGGTTTTAATATGTACCGTATATAATGTGTTGCATATACAACTAAATTGGAATAAATCGTAGTTGAATCATGCCGTTTCTGTCTTTCTGACAAGGATACTCGCACTTCTAGCAAAGTTACAAACCTAAATTTTATGACACAAAATTTCTAACTTTTTACTGCTTTCTACCCTCTACGCGATTAAAATTACATTTTTGTAATAAATTGTAATAATTTGTTAATAATCTGTAATTCCTCCCTTCAATTCTACGACATCCCTTACCCTGTCAGGCATTCTCTATACAAATTAATTTGTTATTAATTTTTATTATAACACATAAAATACAAATTTATTGGTAAATCATAAATACGTCTCGAAAACATGCTATGCTTCAGAAGGATATTTTTCTATACCTGCTTAGAAAGGGTTTAGGGTTGCCCGTATCTTATTGGGGTAGTCATTGTTAAATACAATATAAATGTGACCATCCACCCTTAAAAATTTGGTAAGTTTAAAGAAAATTGAAAAATAATTAAATAATTTTAATTATTCATTATGTTTCTAATTCGATGGCCACCGACGTATAATACTACATGGATGCGTGTGTGGGACCCCCCCCCCCCGTTGCAAAAAAAATTTAATACCAGTAACAAAAATTATATTTTTTTAATAACAAACCATAGTGAATATAAAAAAAATAATATAAAAGTGCATCTTTCATTAATTTGCTGCTTTGGCCCAAACGGTTTTGATATCGTTATTGTCGATGTCATTCATCAAGTTTTTTTCTATGTTCATCAACATGAATGACTAATCTATTATCTGATAACGTACTTCTCAGCCTGTTTTTAATGAATTTATTCATTATTTTTTATTCATAGCCTATGCCCATAGCCAGACCGAAAATGAAGGTAGGGCAATTCTGGGGCAATTCTGCATTTAAATTTCCAATTACTTCAAATGGACCAATAATGCGATTATTATAAATGCCAGCCCAAATATTAATTTTTTGTGGATACTGTGAGCCGGTCAATAAATTTAACGTTGGATTTTGCACAGCCCAATATCGATGGTTTTGTACATTTGGTTCATTGTTTAAAGTAAATGTACATTCGTCTGTAAAACAAATTTGTTTAAGAAAGTTTCTGTCTCTGTTAGCACGTTCTTGAATTTCTTCACAAAATACACGTCTGGATTCTTCGTCATGCAAAAATATCTCTTGGTGGCATTTATATTTAAAAGGATGGTAATTGTTCTTTTTTAAAATTGCTCTAACAGTTTCTCTTCCAACATTACAATCAGCTGCTATGGATCTAACGCTAGCATTTGGATTTGCAGTAATTAAAGCTAAAATCATTTCTTCCAATTCATTGTTATTAGTAATGTTGCCTTGATGTACTATTTAAAAAACCGATTAAATTTCTCGAAGTATTACCAGTTTTTTCAAAATTACTAATTAATTTATGTATGGTTGCTATTGATGGAATACAACTATTATTAAATTTAACAGAAAATAAATCACGGACTTGACGAAAACTATTACCACTGTAGTACAATTTTACCATAAAAACTTTTTCTTCGACAGAAAAAGTTGTATTTGCGTTCATTGTTAACGTAAAACCCTTACCTTCAGGGTTGAACTGTCAGTAAAAGTAGTAGTACTTTTACTGTGAATAGCAGTAAAAGTAGCCCCCTTGAAATTAAAATCAACCTGTCCAAGCGTTTTTCACTTTTTTATTCTTAATTGTCTGGAAATATCGGATTTATTTCGCATTTTTGCAGCTTCAATTTCTTTGTTGAATAATTGATAAAACTTCAAAAAAATTATTTCGCTGAATTCAGGGAAGCAAGACCTTTCAAATGAGGTGTCACTTGACATATCATCCCTATTAAAATTTCAGGGATTGTCATCACAGCGCGAAGGGATGAAACAATACGGGAGTGACATTGGTCGCAAAAGTTGTCCCCCTCGATGATAAAATTTACGTGTTTTTGCATTTCTTGAGAAAAAAATTCTGCTGGCCACAATCCCGTCTGTTTCGTTTTCAAAGGGCCACCCTGTATAATAATAAACAGTCAGCTGATAGAATTGAAAAGAGATTGTAAGTAAAATGGGTAAAGATTATGAAGTTCGTGTTTCTAATTTAAGAAAGCCAAAAATTTTAGTAGTGGGAATGATTGAAGAGTTAAGTAAAGAAGAAATTTTGGGAGCAATTAAATCTCAGAATGATATACATTTTCATGATTTGAGTTGTTTAAAGGTGTACATATCATTCAAGAATTCTAAAGTTTTTAATGTAATTTTGGAGGTGGATGGTAAATCCCCAGTAAACACACGTACGTGGAATAAACGTTAGAAATAAACGATAACCACCGTTAAATGGGTTTCCATTATTTTAGTTTGAGCCTGAACCACAGCTCAACTGTCGCAGAGATATTCTCAAAATCGTTGGGAGAGGAGCTGTAGACATGTTTTTATATTTTCTCTCTTATTTGGATTTGTGTGTCAAACGTTAGAGTCTAGTTAGAGTCTGAATGAGCTTCTATTTCCATCATTTTAATTTCATTTTCTACAAAGTTTCGGGCATGTCAAATTGAAGGCGCGAGGGCTCTAACGATTGATACCAATTGCACCCCAAAATTCAATTTGGGGGGAGGCAACTTTTTAATAACATACAAAATTCTTTTAATATTTAATAACGGGGGGCCAACTTGGTTTTTGTCAAAAGACTATATTTCAATTCTTAATAAAAATGTAACCAACCCAGCACTTTCAAAATAAATTACAGCACTTTCAAATAAGTTTAAAAAATTCCTAAGTCGGGGTACAACTTGACGGACCCATATATTCTGCCTGCAGTGACATCTCGTTAATGAATTCATGCGCGTCACTTCCATTCGCAAGTTTCCGTGAACCGATTTCAACCAAATTTTAATCAGCTCTAAATATAAAATTAGGTTGTGAATTCTTATTGGTTTGGAAGCTAGGGCGTACACAAAATTCAGTAATATATGACACACAAACATTTCTTGACGTTTGGTCTTTTTCAACTCGTGGGATCTTAATGAATGTAAATTTGCCAAAATTTGAAATTAAAATTTTTTTGATTTGAAAATGTAAAATTAAAAATCGAATCTCTATTTTTAACAAGTAGCCAAGTATTCAATCATATCATGCATCAACAAAATTAGCCAAAAGAACGCAAATTGCTAGTTAGAAGATAAATCTCTGAACTCAAATATAATAGTTGGTATTAAAAATATCAAAAATCAGAATTTTAAATTGTTTTTTTGCTAAATGATAGCAAAAATTACACGTTTTTTGTAGATACTCATATTTAGAGCACGGATCTATTTGCCTTTTTATCAAACGATTTTGAAAATTTTGAACCCTAGTTTAATTTGCCTAAATGCCTATTTTCGATGTTACTGACCTAAAATAGATTTTTAATGCCTAAAGAGCTTAAACGAATAATTTATGCTGTATTATGTTATTAAAAGTATTTTCCAAAAACTCAAAACTTCTGTAGACGACTTCACCAAGCAGTTTTATAGTGTTTGTAGATAATTTAAAAAAATTGGCAGATGAAAATTCAGTCGGGAACATGGTTAAATAATTTGTTTAAAAACTTACTGAAATTAAATTTTTGATTTAATGTTGTTGATTTTATATTAGTGAGAATGGTGCGCATGAATAGATTAACGAGACTCCCACGTCAATATAAATAATATTAACTTTAAATGCGATGTTTTCCAAAAATACATTTATAGAATCTCCTTGTCTATACAAGTTAGTATTAATAATTATGCCTTGATACTAAACGCAAATTGTTCTCAAATTGAAAACAAATATTTTATGTGAATTGCATTTGCTTCTAAGGGAACAAATTGCTTTGTTCCCCAGTCACATTTGCACTTGATTGAAATTTGTACCAGAGTGATATGTAAACAAAAATATGATAGATTTCCTATGTAAAGATTTTCTTTGTAAGTAAATAAGAATACATAAGATAAATTTAAAAAAGAAAATTTAATCTGGGGATTCCCATTAAAAAAGTTACAAGCTGCCACTAACATGGTAACTTCAACACAGCTCTAAAAATATATAAATAAAAATTTTAAATTATAGCAAAAATAATTACATGTTTTATTATAAACTTCACAGTACATAAATCTCAAGGATCTTCTCAATGATACAAATACCATTCATTAATATACACATTGTTGCTGTTATTACTCAAGGGATTTCAATCTGATTTACTCACCTGAATATGGTTTAAAAAAAAACATTTTTAGATAAATTTTCCATTATTCTGGTGGGCACTCAAGGTTTGGCTCTCATAATTCAAAATTATCCTAAAAAATGGGTGAAAACAGAAACAATTAAAAAATAATTACATTGTTCATTTAATATATTCAGTCACATTTACATAATAATTTGTGTAGTTACAGTAAAAAACGATTTTAATAAAATATTTATATTACATTAAAACTGTATGTATTATAAAGCAAGATAGTTAGAATGACAAAAACACATTCATTATATCTTGTAAGGCTTTATCATCTTAAGTTATTCAATTTATAGAATACAAATTCAACAATCAAGATGTAAACCAATATAAATAAAAAGAATTAAAAAAACAAACACACATCACAAAGAAATCAACCTCTTACACCCGCATTTTTCACATGCTCCATAATGCTTTTTGTGTAAAATTTTGACTAGTTGAAATGGGAGTGAAAGAGGTAAAAAAAACATATAATCCTGCCTCGTTTATAAATAAAAGCTGCTTATTATAAAAATACTGAATTACAATATTAAAGCATTCTATTCACTTTTATATTTCGCTTCCCTCAATAAAATGCAAAACAATTCAATAATATACAACATTTACAACAAAATTGTACTTTTTATTAAACATTTAATAACAATTTATAATGAAGTGTTTGAATCATTCCCATAATCACAAACAAATCTACCGTAAATAATGAAATGTGATTAAATATTTAATAAAAATTGATTATTACACTTACGATTTCATTCATGCTTTCGGTATATAAAACTTATTTAGTTATATAAAGTGAAAAAAATACGGCAAGAATACTGAATTTGTTTATGCT
The DNA here is from genome assembly GCA_958510855.1 of Rhagonycha lutea. Taxonomy (NCBI): domain Eukaryota; kingdom Metazoa; phylum Arthropoda; class Insecta; order Coleoptera; family Cantharidae; genus Rhagonycha; species Rhagonycha lutea. The sequence continues at coordinate 14,505,620 of OY294036.1, read as the reverse complement.
AGGATATTTTATTTGCACAAAACAACAATTATTTTGTGCAAGTAAAAGTAACGTGATTGTGTTCCATTTGAGCGGTGTTTGCAAGTTACAAAATGGCGCGGAAGTTTTAAAAAGTCGCACCACCCTTCTTCTATATTTATTGCATTGTTATTTACATTTAGATTGTAAATCTCAAGTACTGCAAGTCTTAAAAGTAGTAAAATTTTAAATTAGACTAGAAAAAACTACTAATGCAGTTTGTGATAACTCAGTTACTATCATTTGTAATTATTAAAATATTCCTACCAATTTATTATCACGAATTAAAAACTAACCAATTTAAATATATCATGTAAATAGGCTAATCAATTTCCACCGCGATCTTTTATTCAAAACACTGTAAAAACCGAAAGGAATTCGAAAAAATTGTTCATGATAAATTATGAATGAGAGGTAGAGGATTCAAAACTTCCGCCAGAATCGAATAAATATAAAATTTAACTTCCTACAAAATTTTTTTTTTCAAATTTCTTCCTGTTTTTACACAGTATTTTGTGTGAAAGGCTCGGGACTTTATTTTCGGGGGAATTGCTGTCGGATATTATACCAATGGTAATTGAGTTTTCACAAATTGAACTTTAACATACTCAATAAGCATAAAATATAAATATAGAACCGTCTCTGTCGGTTACTTTGGAACTAAATAAATAATTTAAATTTAATTTATAATCTAAAAATCTCGATTTCATAGAAATAATTAATTTGTAAAACACATTAAAATCTTTACAAGTAGATTAAATAAATGTTCAGCTGCACTTGTTATTTTTATGTTATTTACAATTTTTGTACTTTAGAATTTCGCGATACAAAATGTTTCTAATCGTGCACGAATCTTATTTACATTAAATTGTCAATTTTTAAAGCATTAATGAATAAAATCTCCGTTGCGATTTGAAAAATTTGATTCATTAATGCATCATAAATTTGAATGATTAATAAGTGCGTTAAATTTTCATAAATATTATGAAAAGCGAGTATTATTAAAAATTTGAGTGCTTACATTTTGGACAATTATAGCGAAGTTATGTATCAAAATAATGTGGTGTCGAATGGTACCCTGTTTGTGTTGTGGTAATTTTTGTTGTGTACTCAAGACATAAAATCTAAATTAAGTTTTTCGTATTGCTCCTCCACTAACAATTTGTACCAAAATTTACACTTACGCAAGTCATTATGTACTTTTCACAAAAGCACTACACTGAGATTCATAAAAATTACTTTTATAAAATTAATAATTGCGATTTTTAAATAAAAAATCGTCGGTTAGGTATATTTTCCGCAAATAACTTCAAATTATTAAATATTTTGGTAGCTAAGTGCCTAAGTCAACTTTATACGAGTCCATACTTACTATAGTACATTTAATCACAGTTAAAAAAATGGTAATTGTAAAACACTACATTTTATCACTTTCGGTTTTAAAATTTAAATTAAAAAAATTTACGTCATAAAACTAAAATCAGACTTGTGTTTATCGTTAGAGATTAACATTCAAACTCGTTGGCTGTTATGGCATTAAGTGTTAGCATTAGGCCTTCTAAATTAGCCATTTCTTGGTTAAGTTCTTCTGTTGAATGGGACGGTTGAAGAGGTTGAACTTCTTCAACAGAATGGGGCGGTGGGTTAGAGGCACTAATGCGTGATGGCGGTGTTCCCATGTTAATGGGAAGTTTTTTATATGGAGATGACGTAGGCCTTATAGTAACTTGTGGCTGTGAAACTGTAATTATGTTTCATTTTACCCTCCTATTCTTTAAATACATTTTTAGTAGGCAACTACTTACCAATGTGCTTAGACTGTGGAGTGCCTGGGGCGGAAATTGGAGGTGGTGCAGGAACACTAAAACTTTTAAGTGGATGCCCTTGACCTGGAATTCGTTTACCTCCTTGTGATTCCGCCAGAACGCTCATTCCAGGAGCGTAATTACTACTAGGGGGTAAGTGCGCTACCGATGGTGGTTGGTGACTAAATTAAACATTTCATTAGAATCAAGTTACACATCAACTGGAAACCTTACCTAGTGTAACTCATGTTACTAGAACCGGTGTCGTAACCATTATGCATAACGTGTGATACGTAAGGACTTTCGGTTGTTTGGCTTCCAGCCATGCCATTAGGATCTAAGGTGACGTGGGCTCGAGATATTGAGTATTGTGTTCTAGGGTAGGGTGGTCGACTGGAAGGTGTAGAATCTGTACTCGTTTGACTTAGGCTTGTATTCATTGGAGGAGCTGTTGCAATGGCTGCAATATTATCAAGGTTAAAAATCAACATAGCAATAAAAGTTTTGCAAAAAGCAGAATACTAACTTGTTGGTGCAAATTTAAATAGTTATAAAAAATTCACAAAGTTGAACTTTTTATTTTTGCACCCCCCCCCCCAAACAAAATCGTGAAAGAAATAAAGAAAACGGAATCCTATTTGTAGGGACAGTTTAAAGATAAATAAAGTTTGATTAATAAAAATCAGTATAAAATGACAAAAGTCACTAAAAGAAAAACAATATCATTAAATTAAGCTAGAAGATCTTTCGTTTTATTTTTTACAGGGATTCTTGACTCGAACTTTATACGTAAAATATTTCCACTGCGCATTCGCGAATTTAGTTTACAAAAATACTAAGTTTAACAATACTTACGCTCCCTTTGTGGATTAGTTTCAACACGTAGCGAAATAGGCTTAGATTTTACCGGTCTTTTGTTTTTATCATCTGAGGAACCACCTAATTGTGCAAAGCCAAAATGTGCATAAAATAAACAAACAAACAAAAGTGCAGCAAAGCAATAGTTCAATGGACAAGTACTTATTGGATCATTTTTGCCAAATTCAATGCCCGTTTTAAAGCGGAAGAAAGAGATCAAAATAAAGCATTTCAAGAATTTTACCAATTATAACTTGCCCGTTGAACTATAAGTAAAACGTAGGAAAGTTAACTTACCCATATAATTAGGAACATAAGTACGCTTATCTAATGAATTGGAGTGATGACCGTCATGAGCATCATATTCATTAGCACCAACACTGCGAGGAAGTGTCATAGCTCCACTACTACTAGCACCATCATTTGCAGAATGACTCTTTTCTAACGCTTTTAATTCCATCTGATCATGATGAATCCACAAATCTGGTGGTTTAATGTGTTGGTTACTCTTCTGATGACCTTTCTTAACATTTTGTGGCGAAGTATTTGTATCCTGCCTCCTACAGCACAAAATTGTTACAACCACAGCTATCGTAACTATCGTGAGCCCACAAGCCCCGATTATGAGGTATAATAACGTTGAACCAGAAAATGTACCTCGACCATCTAAAACGAAATAGTTTTCAAACACCTACTCTATTTTTGATTTCAACTAATAAAATACCACATCACAAGCATTTAAAAAAAAATAATAAAAAAATTACCCTTTGAATGTTTAGCATCTGAAGCAGTAAGGCCAAAATCTGATAAAAAAAACAACATAAAAACAAATGAATACAAAAAAGAGGAATGCATAACAAATAAAAAAACAAAATTAAGCACAAGCAACATAAAATTTTTCAAAAAATCAACAAAACATCAAAAACTTACGTGCTCCTGTACGAAAAGGCACGGCTTGAGAAAACGGTCCATTTCCTTTATTATTACGAGCTTGTATTTTAAAATAATAAGTCGTAAACGGTTCTAAATTTGAAATTAGACGACTGTGCTTATCACCTCTGATAACCGCAGGTGTCCATTCGTTATCATCATTTGCTGTGTTGTTTGTGTATAGAATGATATAACCTGTTGATTATAAAATAAGATTCTGCAAAGTAAAAGATAAAACAATTCTTGTTACCTGTTATATAACTATTTTGTAATTTTGGAGGCTGCCATCTTAATTCGATAGTTCCATTTTCTTCGTGAGGTACAATGTACAGTTCTTTGGGTGCAGAATTGGGTACCAACGGCCATGTCGTGTTCAAAACCACTAAACTCCATGCACTTTCTCGTCTTCCTGTAGTATTAAAAATAATTTTAGGTAAACAAACAATTTTTTTTACAACTGTGATCCGCATGCCTCAGAGAAACTTTGCAGTAGAAGGAGAGACTATGCGAGTATTTATAGATATAGAGTGCCTAGGGTAACACACATGGACCTCCTTAGGTTAAACTTTAAGAATAAATCTTGTAGGTACACAGTGGTTTCCAAAATTTATGTTACTACGCCCCCCTTGAAAAAACAACTAATCTTGGCGCCTCCCCCCTTTATTTTTAAACGGTAAAATAAAATGGCAACAAAATTTTGCACCACAAGAACGCGCCTCCTAGTTTGGAAATCGTTAGATAAAATTGATACCAGAGGATATGAGAGGAACAGACCAAAAAAATTTTAAATTAAGACTAAAGTCTAAAGGACCTTAGTAATAATTTCTAACCAGTAACTTTATAGCTTTAAAATTGTCATTTACTAACCTTTCACTAATTTAACAGAAAATTCATATGGTGTATTTGGTTTCAGGTCACTAAATTCGGCATATAGACGTGTAACGTTCAGGAAACGATTCTTTAAAGATTTCTCATCAGTACATTTCACCACATAATAGCGATTGTCTCGAACGTCCTACAAAAAACCAATTAAAATTGGTACTCAAATTACCTTTCCAAAAAAAATCTCACTTGAGCTTTTCCTAAAGTGTTATCTGTCCAGTACAAAACCACAGATGTGGTACTAGTCACATGTGCTTTAAGCTCCATAGGAGTTTGTAAAGGAACGACCGGTTCAGGAGCCACTTCTTCTCTTGTTCGTATGTACGAATACACCGGTGGACCTGATCCAACGTCGTTATGCGCATACAATGTTATCACATATTCAGAATTCGGGTCTACACCCTGTATCACATAACTTCTTTGCTTTTCATCCAGAACTTCTGTGTAATTATCAGGCACACCCTTGCCCCAACCCAAGACATAGCTTCGTATTTTAACCATTTGTTCCGAAGGTGGATTCCACATAAGGTAAATTTTATCCGAGAAAGAACGAACTGAAAATTAAGAACCATGAAGGTCACTTATAAGAAGTAACAAAATAAAGTACCTCTAAGTCCGCTAGGTTGTTCGGGAACAATGGTTTCATCTAAATCAGTTTCGTAGGTTTCGGTTTCGTGCCATTCGGTGCCTGGTCCTGTCCCGTTCATATTCGTTGCCCACAATTTTACCTGATATTTTGAAGCACGATCGAGATTGTTAAGTATGTGTATGCGTAAATTTCCAGCAGTCGTAATTATATCACCCTTTTTACCGACTTTTCGATACTTTAACTTATAGCCAGTTATAACTCCGTTTTGACCTTCAGGTGGTGGGGGCTCCCAACGTACAATTATGCTCTAAAATTTAATTGTGCAAATAAATGTCAAAATAGACATCGGTAACTTACCGTGCTAGATGAAGGTTCCAAGGTTACATTATATGGAGGTTGACTAGGAGCTGCACTGAAAGTTCGTACAAACTTTTCTTCACTAGAGGTCCCTTCCCCATTACGATTCACAGCAGCAACCCAAATGCAGTACTCGGTAAAAATTGATAACTTTTGTAAATCAGATTCTACTTTCGTAGTTTCTATTTGATGTTCCGTGGAAGAACTCGCCTGAAAGTAGTCTCGTTAAGGTAACCGTAAAAGCTTTAAAACAAAAATCTTACTTCCATAAAATATACGTTGTACCGTTGTATTTCACCGTTTGTAATTTGTGGTGATTGCCAATTCACATGAATCGACTGAGAACTGGTTGCATATGCAATTACGTTTATAGGTGCACTTGGCACATATTCTTCTGATTGGGTTATGACTCGCAAACTTTTAGATGATGGTCCAGAACCAAACGAATTGTGCGCTACGACTCTGAAAAAATAGACTCGACCAGGTTGTAACCCACCAACATTAATGTCTTCAAGATGAGACCGTGAAGTATTTTGGATGCGCTCCCTGCAAATCATTAAATTGTTAAACTACAATAGGATAAAATGTATCGAAATTACCTTTCACTTCCTTCTTGTCTGTAATAAACCGAATAAGTTGTGATGTCGCCGTTCGTAAACGCTGGAGGTTGCCAACTTAGAGTAACGAAACGTGTCTTAACGATTGATGCACGCACATCTTGTGGGGCTCCTGGCAAATCTTCCGCTGATTCGCCATCACCGTCTTCAACTAAAGGAATGGTATGAGGAGAGGATTCAGTATAAGCAGAAAGAGTATCACCCAGGACATTAGTATTATCATTTTCGCTACTCTTTAGGGAAGAAAAAACACTGTGTGGATCGTAATCAGCTTTTGCGCTGCTTTGATCGTTCAAGGTCATATGTTTTGATGATACCCTGTGTGCAAAACTAATATCTCCCAAATTTGCACTACCACCGGGTTTCAAATTTGAAAAAAGTGTGCGTAATTGATTCCTATCTAAAGGTTTCAATTCGTCTTCTCTGTGAGAATTCGAACCCTTCTTTTTGCGAGATTTTGATGTATTTTTGTGTTTCGTTTTAAAATCTAATAAAAATTTAAACGAAAGGAAATAATAGGATAACAAAGGAAAAAGAAAAAAAATTAAAAAATTAATAAAAATCATAAAACAAAAAGTTAATAAAATAAATTTTAAATTTGTGTTAGATTTGTTTCAGTGGTGCTGTTAAATATGGGTGTTTCACTGGTTGTAGCGTAACAATGATTCTGTGATTCGAAATTCGAAAAATCCATAAAAAAAATTAAAACTTTTATTCCATCTCAAAAATACATGCCGTCCTCTTATCCTTTGCTACATTGCATTTTAAAACACAGCGGTCTTATCAAATTTACTAATAATCGCAGAATATACAAGGTTTTTCTAAAATAATACGACAATATATTAAAAATTAAATCAAAATTATTCTTAGGGCTGAGATTATAAACGACAAATAACTAATTTGCTTGGTAGATTGTCTAATAAGTAAATTTGCTCCGTATCAAGGAAAAATAAGTTTATTAACGAATAAATAAACTTTTAGCGTTTCTTACCTAAAACTACTACAATTTTGCAAATGCAATTTTACGAATTTACTTGACTTGTATTATCTATTTCACAAAAGCTGAACTACATTCTGTATTATAATTACCAATTTTTACAGCAAATTACTGTTTTTTTTTAGCTCGGATTAGAAGAAAACTGTCCAACTTGAAATTTTTATAAACTAAAACGAGAGCAGTTAAGATGACTTTATTATGTACCTACTTAAATTTTGAAATCGAAGTTTTAAAATAAAGTTAAATATGTGTACTACATTTTGTATATCTTACAATTTCGATTTTTTCTTGAAACACATAATATATAGAACAAAAACGTATGCGTAAAAGTGAATTCTGAATTGTGATTTTCAACCTGCCATATTTCAGTTAATTTAAATAATTGAACATTAAAATTTAGCTTATAATCTAGAATGTAGATCAATCTTTCTACACCACAATTAACATAGGCTGAATCACCATCTTAAGCTTTCAAATATCATCACGTGAATGTAGCTCTTCAACTCAAATAATAGCAAAATAATTTTAGAATTTACCCTGCATTTTCGTTACATTTAATTTTTGCAACTTTTCTTCTTTAAATTACTTTTTTAAATACTTTTTTAATTTTATTGCTTAATTAATCACGGGCAACCTCAATAAAAGGGAAGTGAAAAATGAACGTAAAAGTTATATTTATATTCGTTGATATTATATTTTTACCCTTTCACAAATCTCTTTTAAAGTATACCTTTGAAATATTTTAATTGGCGAGTCAACATAGCAATGTAATCAACCTGAATGTATCTAATAATATTGTAATATACGTATATGGGGTGATTTGGAAAGCAGAAACAACTTTTTTTAGGTTTATTAATTTTTGTTCAGATTGCACATTTAAATTACGAGGGTTGTCCGTAAAATAAGGTCACCACGGCGCTGGAGTCGCGAGGAACGCTTTAACGCAAGATCCGGCAACACTGGCGTGAAGCTTGGTTCCCCGCCTACAAATCCCCACCACTCCAAGCTGTCTGCGACGCTTAATCTTGGTTTTATAGCCATTCGCGATGCAGATTCCATTCGCTGCTACCGCCAGGTGTAAGTTACGTTCTGTGATTCGTTTTCTGTGTGCTAAAAACACTATGCATATAGAAATTTATCGAGAGTTATGTGAAGTGGGTGGACATCAAAAAGGTGCGAAAATGGTGCACAGAGTTTAAAAACGGACGTACAGATATCCATGATGCGTGCCAGATGGCCATCGGTTTAGGACGAAACGATTGAAAGAAAAGTGGAGTAGCTCTGTTTTTAAACTCTTGGCAACATTTTCGCGAGTTTTTGTTGTCCACACACTGTTGCTTCAACACTTCACATAACCGTCAATACATTTCTATAGGCGTAGTGTCCTTAGCACACAAAAAACGAATCACAGAACGTAACTCACACCTGGCGGGAGTCAAGCTGCAACGCTAACGGCTACCAAACCAAGACTAATCGTCGCAGACAGCTCGGAGTGGTGGGGACTTGTAGGCGGGAAACCAAGCATACGCCAGTGTTGCCAGATCTTGCGTTATAGCGTTCCTCGCGACTCCAGTTCCTTGAAATCCTTATTTTATGGACAACTCTCGTATTTATTATCAAGTTTTGGTTTGTTCTAGTGTATAAAAGAAAGTTTTATTTAATGCTATTTTTGAAGTTTTTATAACTCAAACTTAATGGACACCGAATGCTAAGCTAATAAGATTTATTATTAGTAAGTAATTTTTGACATAACAAGAAATAATTTTGAATACTTTTACGACCTTTTTAATGACTGAGAAATTAATTCAAACATTTTGGTAGAACTTAACCCTTCACTGCATGACATTTTTTTTTGCTTTAAAAAAAATATATTTTGTTTATTGTGGTTTCCTGATATATGGAAAAATATTAAAAAAAATATTTCTTGCAAGGAATTTTTTTTATCGAATAAAATGATGTTTTTTTCTAATTATGTTATTTGCTATAAAATTTTTTCTTTTGGATTAATTTACAAATAAATTAAATAAATGTGTTAATCAATACCTTTCTAAACTAAATATCACTTCACAACAATAAAAAAAACAATTTAAAACGAAAATAATTAATAAATGAATACGGAGCGAAATATGCATTAACAAGCAATCACATTAGATTCACGACTTCGAAAGAGTAATCTGCTGAAATCTGCTTATCTTTTGAAATTTATACCTTTTGCATGTGATAACAAGAATCTCAGATATATCGTGGCATTGTTTAAAGAAAAAAGTTCAAATAAATCCAAAAGTTTAAATTTTTACAGGTGATTTAAATTTATGTTGTTTATAAACATCACGATGCAGTGAAGGGTTAATGCAATAACATGCGATAAAACAAAATTTGGTAGTATGTGTAGGTACAAAAAATGCTGACCAGTGAAACACCCCCGCTGTAAAATAATAAATTTTCTCACCTAAAGTAAGCACTTTTAAGCTAGCTGAAGCTTGAACATTTCCAGCTGGGTTCAAAGCAACACATTGAAATAATCCACTATCTGTAGTCATCAAACCCAAGATTTTCAAATTGTACCTTAAAAGAAAAGTTAAGAAACATTGAAATTCAACGTTCCACGAAATTTTTACCCATTAACAAGCTGATAATAATCATTTGGATTGATGATCTCGCCATTTTTCAACCACATAACTTTCGGTTCCGGTTTACCATAAACGCTGCACTCCATTTCAATATCTTTATTGATTATGTCGACTTTATCTTCTGGTTTTTTGAGAAACCTTGGAGGAACTTGAATCTGAAGTGTAGAGTGAGCGTCTAAGCTATCTTCACGATTTTCCGCCCTACACTGATATGTGCCATCATCAGACTCTTGAATATTTTTAATATGTAACGAGGTGGTGGAATCGACCCAACTAAATCGACTATCTAAATCACTGCAAATAAAATTTAAAGTGATGAACGCTTAAATTAGACCAATAAATCTTACGCCATGTCTATGCTGTAGCCATCTTTAAGCCATTTAATGGAGGGTTGAGGATTTCCATTAGCTGCGCAATCTAAAGTAATTGATTGACCTTCAAATACCACCCTATCTTGTGGAAATGCAATAAAACTAGGAGCGGACGGTTTTGTAATTTGTTCCTGATTGTTGTTAACAATTAAGCTTGCCTTATTGCTCAGTCTGTATAAATTTAAACCGGATGCATTGCACCTAAAATGCATAAATTCCCATAAAACTCAAGTTCAACAAAAAAGAACAAAGAGGAAGAGATTAAAAACGACCTTCATAAAAAGTAATGAACGTTGTTTCAAAAATTCATGTGTCATTATAGTAGTTATAATTTGCTGTAAATTTATAATACGTAATATTACTATTCTTTAGCATTTTTTTTGTAAAAGCTTGAGAACATATTTTTGCATCACAGTTCGTAACGCACCTGTGCGTCCTAAGCACATTTTCATACTCTTTAAATAATTAATTTGATTTTAAAACACAAATTGTGTGTAGCTTTAGAAGAAGATGGTCCGTACCTATAAAAACCTTGATCTGATTCTACAACTTCATCAATTTCAAGCGCACCAGACGGTAAAATGGTCATTCTCAATTCGTCTAATTGCAAAGGTCGCTCATCTTTTAACCAGCGTATTCTAGGTGTGGGTGATGCGTAAACCGAACAAGAAAAGTAAGCTTTTTGACCGACAAATACTGTTAAATCACGCGGTTCTGACTGGAAGCCCGAAAGATCTGGAACAGATGGTAACTGTAGCAATTAGTAAACTTATGAATATTTTAAACTCACTTGCTAAACTAAGACGTGCAGTTCTACTAACAATAGAACCTAGGGTAGGCAATGATGCCATACATTGATAATTTCCTGTTAAGCCTTGTTCCTCTACTACGCTACTAATGTACAAAGATCCATTTGTTAATTGGGATCTAAAACAGTTGCAAATATATTAAATTTTTTCCCAAGTTTGCACAGTACAAAATATTACCTGTACGTATCACCTATGAATGTTAGGGGCTGTCGGTCTTGATCCAACCATTGTATTGTTTGTATAATAGGCGGATATTCGGGAGCTGCTTTAATTACACAGTCCAACACAGCCGAACGGCCAGCCTCAACCACTGTGTCTGATGGTTCAATAACGAATTCTAAAACGTGCCCTGCAAAAAATAAAAAAAGTAAGACATAATCCTATTTTGCTTTTATACGAGCTCCAATAAAACATCTTTAAGTAATTAACAAAAGTGGAAGCATCAAAAGGTGTAGGTACTACAATTTCCTAATGTTAACTAAGGATTCTCTTTCAAAGGTGTCTTATCGATGTTTAAAAAGTAAGGTTTCTAAATTCTTAAATAAAATTGATAGTCGTGTAAAATCGATCCCAGATTCAAATTGAAAATGACAACAAACACGGAATTTCCTAATAAAGCGAGTTTCTATATTTGATAAATTTTCTTCAAGAAACTATAAATTGTATACCGATTATTTAGGACCTATAAACACAAAATAATTATAAAATCGATTTTTATTCCATAAAACATAAAGAAAATAATTATACATCGTTTTTAGGTGTAGGATTAGTGTACTAAAAATAAAAAACTTAAAAAAACATGAAATTGATTAAAAAGTTTGAGAAAATGACATTAGATTGAATAAATTTTAATATTAACTCATGTTTTTATGCTAAAAAAGTATTAAAAAGAAGATTAAATGCGAAAAACTTGTAACTGCAAAATTAACAAAAAATTCCGTTACGAAGTTACATTTTGATTCATTTTCATGGCGACAAGTTTTCTGTGATATTTTTCAATAATTCTTTGTGATCAACTTTTCCAAGTTATTAAAAATTCATTCGAACAATCGTGTTGATATCGATGCATTCTAATAGATATAGTTTATATTCAATCCGTTTTCTACTTCTATCCAATAAATTTCCCATGCACCCCATTCATTTATAAATGACGTCGTAAATCAAGTTGGGACAATTTTCGCAGTAAATCTATGTTGCATATGCATTAATTTAGTAGAATTTGGCGAGCAAGTGTTTTATTCATAGCGAAACACTTCCGAAGAATTACCTGCTATTGATTTTCATTATCATACATAAAATGAAAGCATTTTGAAATGCGTTTGCTAACAATTTTTCGCTTTTATACGATATGCAATTTGCGACATCCCGGAAAATGCTGCAGGTTACACAATTTCTGAAAGTATTTTTTTACGGAAGGAAGTTGACAGTGTCGAGATGTTTCAATTTTTCTTGGTTGTAACTTTTCCGGTATGGAGGTCTTCCAATATTGTTTATTTGTAATTAGTCGAGTTAAGATGAATCTTGAAAGCAAACTAACTTCGAAGGTTTTGGAGGATTAATACAAACAACAATTGCCTAATTGTAAGACCAATGTTCTAAAACCGCACAACTCCAAAACCACCTTAAATAAATTATTATCTTGCAAACTAACGTTAATAGTATCTTCAAGGTATTTGATTTTCATTGAATTTGTAGCCGATGAATTTAGAGCTAAAAAGATGATTTTCCAAGTTAATTGTGCTCAGAAAAATGAGAGGCTACATTAGAATATAAATTCTTATTGCAGGGTTGCCTAAAATAGTCATCCCTTTTGTCATGTAAAAAGAACACCAACCAAATTTTATGTATATATAGGACTGAAAAACTTAATAAAATAATATCAAGTTATTATCATAATTACGAAATTACGCATTATGTATTTGGAGCATATTTGTGCCATTCAGCTTCAGTTTTCGGGTAACATTACCATTATTATTAACATTACTGCATAATTTCATCGAGATACGAAAAAGTTAATTTAAATTTAAAAGTTTTAGTCCCTGCCAGGGAACTTCTGGTGTTGTGAAACACCGTAATTGGTTATGCAACCAAACCAGCTTCGTGATTGGTTAGGTTAGGATGACCCAAAACCAAAGTTTCCTGATAAGGACTATACTGTAATGTAAAATGAATCAAACCTGGAATGTTCACTTCAACAGTCAAACACTCTACAGAATTAGACTAATTAGACACTTTGTATGCAACTCATTTGTTTGTTATTAATTAATTAAATTAAGAGGAATCCTCAGAGCTGGAAATCACACTTTCGTAATTCCCTGATATTTTGATTATTACTGAAAAAAATTGCACAAAAGTATATATTTTTTAAAAGGGGACACTTTTTCCTACTATATCAGCTGTAAAAGTTGATCAAGTAAAATAAATAATTTGAAGATTTAAATTGAGGATGATTTCCAACCCGAAAAGAGAGAATTTATTTAATTACTAAATAACATAAGAAAACGAAAAAAAATTGTTAAAAACTGTAAATTAAATTAATAAAATCATAATGTTTGCACCTCTAAAACTTGAGAAAAGTTATATCATATAACTTTCAAAAAAGTTTTAATAAGAAAACAAAACTTTTCTTAATGATCGCGTTTGAATACCTAACGGGATTGATTCTTTTATTACACAGGGTGGCCCTTTGAAAACGAAACAGACAGGATTGTGGCTAGCGGAATTTTTTTTTCAAGAAATGCAAAAGCACGTCAATTTTATCATCGAGGGGGACAACTTTTGCGACCAATGTCACTCCCGTATTGTTTCATCCCTTCGCGCTGTGATGACAATCCCTGAAATGTTAATAGGGATGATATGGCAAGTGACACCTCATTTGAAAGGTCTTGCTTCCCTGAATTCGGCGATATAATTTTTTTGAAGTTTTATCAATTATTCAACAAAAACAATTGAAGCTGCAAAAATGCGAAATAAATCCAATATTTCAAGACATTTCAGAAAAAAAAGTGAAAAACGCTTGGACAGGTTGATTTTAATTGCAAGGGGGCTACTTTTACTACTATTCATAAACATTGCCAGTTCAACCCTTAAGGTAAAGAGCAAACCACCCTTTTATCATAATTTACATTTTTGATTACATTACAGTCTTGAATGCAATGAGGAATTGAAACAATTCTTCCATCATTTCATAAATTTCTGTAGTATCAAAGCTAAAGTTGCAAAAACGCATTTCACTCTTCTGATAAAAAATAGTTTTGATCGTCAATTTTTAATGAAAAAAAAAAAAAAAACAATAGCAAGAAAGTTGTCAAACGTCGAACGAAATTGAATTTAATCAGTCAGTTTTATTTAATTTAATTAGTCAGCTACAAGTACACTGAGAAAACGAGTATTGAAAATTTAGCAATAATTAAAATATGTTAGTAAAGTTTACTAACTAAAAAGAATAAATACATTTTTTCTTTTACTTATTACAAAACGTTTAGTAATATTTACTAGTTAGTAATTATTACTATACGCTGATTTTAAAATTTGCTATAATTGATGCATATATTGCTAATGCAATTCGATTTTTTGTTAACTAAATCGTAAATTTTATTAAAATTAATTTTAATAAATACAATCTATTCGAAAGTATATTTTACCATGCAATATAGTAATTTTTGTATTGTTAAGATTTAAAAAATTATTATGCACATTATAAATTTTAGTATTCGTGAAACAAAATTTACAATATGGATAGTAATTATTACAATGCATTTTTAGTTGTGAAATGTTAGTTCCAATGTACAACAGATGGCGTTGCCCATCTATGCAGCTAATCACTTTATAACCATAGGTAACCATAAAGAGCCTGGTCTTTTTTTTTTTAAGATCATTAATGCTTTATTATTCTCGTATCTACTGCTAACCTTCCCAATAGATACATTACTTTAAAAATTCGCGAAATTCTATGATTATAAAGTTAGCAATTAAAAAATAAAAATGATAAGTTTTAACTTAAATTAAATAGAAAATTTTACTATTCATGTAATATAATAATAATACATAAATAAAGAATGCATTATTTCTTATAATTCGCTAGTTTTGATTTTTACTAAATGTATTATGAAATTTTATTTTATAATTTGCAGTTATTATTAACCTAACTTTTAATATATGGTATTTGATTTATAAAATTTACTATACAGTATAGTAGCGACTCCAACTTAGGGTTCCAGAAATTACTAAACGCATTTAGTAAAATATACTTATTTCAATATTAATTTTTACAATATTCCTTAACCGTTTCCAAATTACAATGAAAATCTAGTAATTTTAAGGACGTTCATACATGAGGCTTGTTAGTAGATAAAATTATTTTTTTTACTGAATTGTGTAGTTCAATTATGTTGCTTTTGGATTCTCTAAAAATAAAAACCTGTTACCGATAATTTCAAAGAGTAATTATTGATTAAAATTCAAATTTTTAACATAGGATCTTATGGAGAATAGAGTTTTCGTGTATTTAAAATTATAAAAAACAATATTATTCAAGTAGATATCGTAATATATAATGTTTATAAATATTCTTTAAAGTATATAGTTTATATAATTGCATTAAAAACAGGGTGTTACCGAACATTTCAATTAATTATTAATTATTTTCATAAATAAAACTAAAACTATTTTGTTAGGTTAGTCGTCATAATAAAACTGGCAACAACGCACAATAGAACAGTGACGTTTTTTTATGTTTTGACAAAATGACGAAATTTATATTTTTGGGAAACAAGACACCATGACTGTTTCTAACATTATAATGATTATTACTATTCATAACTGATAGTAAAACTAATAATTTATGTAACTGTCAACAAAACAACTCGATACACTGACATACAGTTCTAGTATTTTTTATTTGAAAACCGCGGTGTAGCCAAATTTAATACGTAATTTAAAACAAGTCAAAATAATTACTAATTTATAACACTGATATTTTACAATAAATATCGAAAAAGTATTTCCGATATTCAAAACAAATTAATAAATCATTATATGATTTTGGATATATTTGAAAATTTTTCCAAAGCCCTAAATAAATTTCATAACAAATTAGTACTCAATTGATTTCAAAGTCGCGTTCGTACGTCCTTAACCCAAATTTTTAGTAAAAGTTACTAGAATTTTTTCTCAGTGTACAAACGTTGATTGTACTTGTACACACTACAGAGGAACAAGTTGAATTGATTAGTCTTTTTTTCAAAAACGACGACTGTGCCAACCGTACAGCGACTTTGGTCAATGAACGGCATTCGAACAGACATATTAATCGAAAATACATTTTGGAGTTGGTTGCAAAGTTTCGACAAACTGGATCAGTAGCCAACAAGAAACGGAATCCTGAACGTGAATTTCCAGTCAGGAATGAGGCTACTGAGATTGAAGTTTTAGGACAAATTTATGCAGATCCTACTTTAAGCACAAGAAAATTGACCACTGTTACAAATATCGGAAGAGCTACTATTCAACGGATATTAAAGAAACATAAATTTCATAAGTACAAGATTCATCTGACACAGCAATTAAATGAAGATGATTTTGATCGACGGCTGGAATTTTGTGAAGTCATAACTGCACGAATTGCTGCGGATGGAAATTTTGTTTTTAATATCTGTTTCTCGGACGAATAATGTACTACCTTCTATGTAAACTCTACTGTTAATCGTCATAATTGTCGCTATTGGGCAGATACCAATCCAAGAATTTTCCATGAAGTTCACACTCAAACTCCTCAATAATTGAATGTCTGGGCAGGTATTTTTGGAGACTGTTTAATTGGACCCATTTTTCTTGATGGCAATCTGACAGGGGAAATGTATTTGGATTTACT
Source organism: Rhagonycha lutea (assembly GCA_958510855.1). Lineage (NCBI taxonomy): Eukaryota > Metazoa > Arthropoda > Insecta > Coleoptera > Cantharidae > Rhagonycha > Rhagonycha lutea. The sequence goes on along the minus strand of OY294036.1, from coordinate 14,488,885 downwards.
AGAAGAAATTATTAAAATAAAATTCTATCGCTGAATTCAGGGAAGCAAGACCTTTCAAATGAGGTGTCACTTGCCATATCATCCCTATTAACATTTCAGGGGTTGTCATCACAGCGCGAAGGGATGAAACAATACGGGAGTGACATTGGTCGCAAAAGTTGTCCCCCTCGATGATAAAATTGACGTGTTTTTGCATTTCTTGAAAAAAAAATTCCGCTGGCCACAATCCTGTCTGTTTCGTTTTCAAAGGGCCACCCTGTATAGAATAAGAGCACGGACCTCTTAATCTTAAACAAATAATATGGACTACTATTTGCTGTGAAAAAGTTTCTCCGTGCATGAGGCACCATACTGTACGCAACAGTTATTGGCTGAATATAACCAATGTAGAGATACGAAATTTAGTAAAATTGCTAAATGCAACTTTTTCGTATTTGTTATGGATTTCGCAGTTTTCTAATAAAAGTGTGCCGTGGTGGTTTAATTGAGTATACAGTAAATTTTTAAATAAAAAATGCACTAAAAGGAAGACATGTTATTAAAATTTAGACCTTTTCTTAATTTCATTGAAAGCTTTTTTTTTTAAATAATAAAACAGAGTTTTATTAAAATCGATTCAACTTACGCGTGGTCGCCTTTCTTTATACTACAAAAGGATTATTTATTTAACTTCGTAAATTATTTATTTAATAAAGCGTTTTTAACATCTAGGGTCATTGCGCTCGATCAAGAGAACAGGCTCTTTTAATTTATATTTTCATCCCTAATATAATGCTACATGACAAAAACTTATGGTCAATTTTTTCCTTCTATTTTTCCAACATTTGTATTACAACTTTATCGTCTTGAATGCTGATAGGACGACGTAAATATGTAGGTACTAAAATTCAATGGTTGTGAGTTGGAATCTCGGTTAATCCCAAATTATTTTTGGTCTGATTCGGATTTTGCGTTTAGCTATCGCTCTTGATATTATTATTCATTTAAAATTATCGGTTTATAATTCATTCGTGTTGGTTTATTTGTAATGAATTAAAATTGTTTACTAATAATAAATTATGCACTATAGGCCGCATGCCAATAGCACAGATTGGGTTAAAAGTATAAAAGTTAAGACTTAAATAAAAAATAACCTGTTACTCTTTGGTGAAAAAAACAAACTTTTAAATTAAGTTACTGATTTAATTCCCTCTCTCATTCTAAACAATTCTGTTTTTTATTTTTGAAGCCATCATCAATTACAAATCAAATAAAGGCCTGTATTACCCTTAACGTCTGCGTTGTCCTAATTAAAAGTACTAAAAAAACATCATTTGCATGATTTATTAACGAAGATTCCAGAGCCGGTTTAGCAACCAAAATATTGAAATTTGGTGATATATTGAAATTTTTTTTTATTGCCAGCATTAATGTTTATTTGTTTCTACCAAACCAAACACGTAGAATTTTCCTGTAATTTAAATGGGACTTCACAGTTCACAGTCAAAAGCCACAGTACTTTTGTACTGACTGATAAAAAATTTTGATTTGACCACTTTATGCTCACGTTAATTGTTAGTGGTCAACGTTAAACAAGGATGCGACATACACATTAATTACACCTTATTAAACAAGGAATTGAAGCGCGTAGGTGTGGACGTCTTAGACACGTCAATGAGTATTAAGTGGTTAAGTTCTATCCAGAATCCTCGTGCGAAATTTTTGTAAACTTATAACTTGCGCCTGCTGGTTTTTCGTCTGTTAGTAATAGAACACAATAAAAAAAGTAAACGATCAAATAAAATATTTTCCAAATTACCTACTTCGTTTCATTGATTATAGTAAAAGCAATGTCTACTTGTATCGATAAAACTTACGTAATTTTATTCTTTACTTTTACAATTCCTGTAATGAAACCTTCAACCTTCCAGACATGTTAGATGTCAATTTTTTTTATTTACGATTTATTTATATAATATTACTGATATCATAAAATAAAATTGAATTTTATCGAATTAAAAAATTGTATTGTTCAGACTCTAGATAAGGTCGTAATTATTGAAAAATAAGTACTGAATGGGAAATTGAAATTCAAACATAGAGGATCCAAGTATTTATAAAATATCCGTGCGCCATTGTTGTCCAATTTAATTAAAAAAAGTAAATGTTGACGTTATAACGGCCTATTAAAATACAACATTACACGGAAACTAAATTTCCTTTAATTGTTTATTTGTATTGTTATTATTGTTTATTGTGTAAATATTACAAAATTGATAAGATTACTTGTCGAGATATGTAAAATTTATAAAACCCAGATAAAAAGTATAAGCATATAAACTCTTGTTTACAAACAAGCGTCTATAAATTTACAACAGCTTTTAATTATTAAAAGAAACCAAATAGCCACATTTTACAACAAGACCATTGCAAATTTCAATCAATAACTCAAAATTAAAAGCCAATATTTATTTATTGCAGACAATGACCAGAAATCCAATTTTAATTTTAAACCTGCGGAAATATGGAAATAAAAATATAGGATCGGTAGATTTAAGAGTTTTCTCGTGTAGAAATTTTATATCATATAGCACACATTTTATTAAAATTTTATGCCTTTTTATCAAAAAAGAAATGCATATAAAGGAATCAAGGAAAATCAATTTTCCTGTTTAGTACGTATATGCATGCACGTAATATCACCAAACGGATTTGTTATCTTTTAAAAAATCTACAAACGCATCAAGTTTTATAGCTCGGAAAATTCAGCAATATAGTGGTTAGTACACTGCTCTACACTGTTATAAATAGCAATAACACTAAATCAGGAAAATTGTGAAGAAATAAAAATTTTGTTTGTTATTTATTCTGCAATTTACAAATTAGTTAAGAGAAAGCTCTTCCTTAATAGTTATTTATTGCCTTTTGCATTATAGTAAATTTTATAAATTTATTTTGGCGATAAATCATGCCGACATTTTGGAAGGTATAAAGGTTCTTATAGTGTGTGTACTGATAATTACTACACAGAAGGTTGAAATTCTAATAATAACCAAAGTTAATTAGGGAAACATTGCAAAACTGTAACACAAAATGGAAGTGAAATGTTTAACTATTGATGTGGAAGTCCATATTATATATCTTGAACAGTTTTCAAGTCCTCCCCCATCTTCTACAACAGATGTTTAGAATCCATTATAAAATCAACAAAGGGACCGTTTTAACATAGCTACGCTGAGTTAATAACTCGTATATACATATATCGTATTTCCATCAGATTCCATTAGACCCCCGATCAACTCTTGGTCAAAACTTAAATTAAGAAGCAAACACGTGAAAAAAATAAATCCGTTTGGATTACGAAAATAACACAAATTTAAACCATCTCTTTTATATCTCCAATTAACACGCAATGGTTTCAATATAAAAAAAAATCTATAAAGTCAAAATAAATTTACATTCCTCAATTTAGAAATAGAAAACAGAAGTGTCTCATAACATAACACTTTCCATCCACATCAACACCCAAAAAATAAAAAGCAAAACTGCACCAAACGAATTTAGAATCCAAAGTTTTTTTTAACCATTTGGCTGAACTACAAGTTAAATTGCTAATAATATTATGGCATTCTGAAATTCCAGTAATTTTTAAATTATGAGGTGAAACATTAATTAATTATGATTGATAATAATCACATTTCAAAGTATCGAAAAATGGTTCATGATCGAACGAGCAAATTGCTTGACAAATTACATCAAAGTACGAAAATTCAATAGCACCCAATATAATCAGAAAAGCTCGTTGACTGTTCATTGAGTTCATTATGTTATCAATTAATTTTAGATAATAAATCGAGGTTAATTTGTAATATCCTTAATGAATCGAATTACTCATTTTTCTAGTGGATAATGGTTAAATGACTATCCATGTGCGTTTCGTATTTTTCGTTAACGACGCGTTGTTATTTATATTACCCCGATTTCTCACGTTATTACGGAAATGTAATGTTCCTTCAAATACCAACATTCTACGGGCTTTTTTGCTTAATTCTGCACATTTAAATTTACCAACCATGCACTTAAACGACTCAAAACACAATAAAATATCATCTCTCTGGCCGTTTTCACGTAAAGCCTAAGTAGGTATGACTGTAAGTATTATTAATGTTTGGCTTAACATTCGACTTGGACGAAGATTACTCTGCACTCATTTTATGATAAATTTTTTTAGACGCTTTAAAAATCTTTAAGTTAATTTTTTATGAACCATATAAAATTATTTTAAACAAAACTTTAAACCAGCTTGCAATTTTCAAAAATTCACCTACGGCGCCTTTATTATTTTTAACAAGTACAATATACGAATATCTATAAAATAAAAACTGTACTTCATATCAATTACATTCTGGAGTATTTCATACGTTTCTCCTGGTGGTAACATTTGCAAGTAGGTATTGGAATTTCCGATAGTTCTTTTAATAATTGTGATGCTTCAAGCAGATTTAAAAAACGATATGATTCCGAGGTAGTTGTTTTCGGGTTTTCGTTCTGAATTTCATTTTGCACACCCACAGTTTCAATTGTGGATTTTGGTGCTTCCACGTACTTCCGTTTCTTTTTTACAGTTAAACTTTTCTCTAATTCCATTAGAGCACCCACAGTTTCAATTGGGGATCTTGGTGCTTCCACGTACTTCCGTTTCTTTTTTACAGTTAAACTTTTCTCTAATTCCATTAGAGCACCCACAGTTTCAATTGGGGATCTTGGTGCTTCCACGTACTTACGTTTCTTTTTTACAGTTAAACTTTTCTCTAATTCCATTTTTGATAGTTTCACTGTATCATTTTCAACTGTTACTATATTTTCGCATCCTATTTCTGTTGACACAATTATTGGATCCAAATCTGATGTGTTTTCAAGTTGACTCGTATTCAAAGTTTCAGTTTCTGTTGGCAATATTAACGAATTTGTGGAACTAGAAGTAACATCATTTTCAATAGTTATTGTTGATTGCTTTCGATTAATCCCTTCCTTCAAATTCTTATTCTCAATTTCTGTTTTCCTATTCGTTTTTCTTGCTTTTTCAGACACTTTTACAGTTTCAAATGTTGAAACGACGTTATTTTCAACCGATGGCGATGTGAGTAAATCAACTTTCTTTTTTGTTTTGGACTTTCTTTTGGCCTTCACTTTTGTTACCGATGCAACTGTTGGATTTGAATCTGTAAGCCGGCTTGTCGTATCTAAAGGTTCTTCAGATTCCATTTCTGTTGGTAATATCGAAGCATTTGTGGAAGTAGAAGTAACATGATCTGCAATTATTGGTGATTGTTTTTTATTACTTCCATCCTTCAAAATCACATTCTCAATTTCGGTTTTCCTATTCGTTTCACTTGCTTTTCCAGACTCTTTTACTGTTTCAAATGTTGAAACGACATTATTTTTAACCGATGTGGGTCGACCAACTTTCTTTTTTGTTTTGGGCGTTCTTTTGGCCTTCACTTTTGTTACCGATGCAACTGTTGGACTTGAATCAGTAAGTCGGATTGTCGTATCTAAAGGTTCTTCAGTTTCCATTTCTGTTGCTAATATCGAAGAATTTGTGGTACTACAAGTAACATAATCTGCAATTATTGGTGATTGTTTTTCATTACTTCCATCCTTCAAAATTACATTCTCAATTTCTGTCTTCCCATTCGTTTCTCTTTCTTCTTCAGATTCTTTTACTGTTTCAGTTGAAACGACATTATTTTCAACAGATGTGAGTCGATCAGCTTTCTTTTTCGTTTTGGAAGTTCTTTTGGGTTTCACTTTTGTTACTAATGCAACTGTTGGATTTGAATCTGTAGGGTTTTCAAGTCGGCTTGCCGCATTTAAAGATTCTTTGGTTTCCATATCTGATGGCAATATTAACGAGTTAGTGGAACTAGAAGTAAGATCATCTTCAATTATTGGCAATGGTTTTCTGTTACTCTTTCTTTTCAAAATCACATTCTCAATTTCTGATTCCCTATTCGTTTCAGTTGCTTCTTCAGACCCGTTTACTGTTTCAAATGTTGAAACGACACTATTTTCAACCGATGTGGGTCGACCAACTTTCTTTTTTGTTTTTGACGTTCTTTTCGCCTTCACTTTTGTTACCGATGCAACTGTTGGATTTGAATCTGTTAGGTTTTCAAGTCGGCTTGCCATATTTAAAGATTCTTCGGTTTCCATATCTGATGGCAATATTAACGAGTTTGTGGAACTAGAAATAAGATCATCTTCAATTATTGGTAATCGTTTTCTATTTCTCTTTCTTTTCAAAATATTTTTAACAATTTTCGTTTTTCTTTTTGTTTTATATGTAATTTTTTGCGAATTTTTTACTGATGTTAAATCTACAATTGTTTTTTCATCAGATACGTGTCGATCAACTTCTTTATTCTTCCCTTTCGCTTTTATTTTAGGAATATCTTTGGCTTCTATTTCTGGTGATGCAGATAAATCGGAAACTTCAGCATTTTCAAGTGATAAAAGTTGACTATCTCTCTTACCTTTCATTATTTGGTCTTTTAATCTTTTCAAAATTTTATTGGTCTCCACAGTTTTTTCGGAATGCTTCCTAGATTTCTTTACTACTTTAGATGTTGAAACTTTATTATTTTTAATGTACTTGTGGCTGCGAACAAGTTCCATTTTCTTCTTTTGCATTTCCTTTTTAGAGGCATTCGACGTATTTTTGGCTTCCACTTCGGAAATTCGAGTATTTTCAAGGGATATACTTCGATTATCTTTTTCGTTTTCCATTTGCGTACCTAACTTATTAAACACATTTTCGGTATTCCCATCCTTTTCGAATATTTCAACTTGAATTTTCTCTTTATCTGATTTCAAAATTTCTTCTGCCTGCCCTTCTGTTTCAGATGTCGAAAGATTTACCACACTGGAAACAGCATTATCTTCCAATGTTACCGATTTGTTACCATCGACCTCTATTTTTGCATCATCATCTTTTTTCAAATTCAAACTTTTCTTCTTCGATTCTATTTTAGATGTCGACGATTCCACGTGTTTAGGAATATTAGCCTTTTTTACCATTTTTATTCCAGAATTAGAAACTGCCCATTGCTTACCTTCGTTCTTCTTTTTCAGAATTTTATTCTGAACTGGCGGTGTAAGTAATTTCTTGTCATTTTTACTCCGTGCTCTGGTTAAACTGAGCTTGGATCGTTTAGCCACAATTTTACCTTGAGGTGGTGGTGTAAGTAATTTCTCGTCTTCTTCATCTCGTACTTTTTTTAAACTGAGTTTGGATTGTCTACCCATGTTGGTTTTCATAAAAATAAATTTCTATAACTGGGTTTCAACATTTGTGGGTTATACTTTAAATACACAAATAAAGAAAATTCATACCAACTCAAAAAAAATTGCAAAATTTAACAAGGACTCTGGGTACTCGTTGGTGGGTACTTGTGAGTACCAACTATTAGAACTACTATTTCAATTCAAATTCAAAGGGGAGGATCCAACAACTTTTTCAAGTTCAAAAATTTTAGTTTTTGTTTTATATAATACTGTTTAATTTTTCCAAGGGGGAGGTGCTCGCCCCCATATCCCCCTTGGAACTGCCCTTGATAACACGGGAGGTTATGCAAATTAGCGACGCCAGTAATTTACAGAGCTTTCAAACAGTAATTACAGTCCGATTAAAATTTATTAATTTCATAAGCTTATAAAATAAAACATTACTCTTCTGTTCTTCCACTTTCAATACTAAGAGAATTCTCTTTTAGTAGACTAAAGCATGTTATTTTCCCAACAACTGCGTCGCTTCCTCGACAGTGTTAGAAACCTTGAGCATATAAATATTTTTACATCATCAGGTAGCTTGCTAGACTTGCCTTCAGATGTGCCTTGTTTCCTAGTTTTTATGTTAATGGTGGTAATTCACTAACCCAGGCCAGTAATTTACAACCCCTCTACCGGCTCGAGTTGGGACTTTACCTTTATGTACAAGAAGGTTATATCGGCTAATCCAATTAACTGAGCACAGTTAAAATCGGAGTTTATTATTATTATTATATTATTAAGTAGATAGTTAAGGATTACGTAGGTTGGTACAACTGCGGTTGACAGCTGATATGTAACTCAAGCCAAGCGGTGGTGCTATTAAAGATATTGAAATTAGGCATGTAATTTGTGTTGTAATAAACGTTAAAGAATATGCCACTAATATAAATAACAGTGTAAAAGTGGTTTTAAATGCATTTTACTTAATTTTATTTGATAATTTTAATAATTGGGCCGTGTGCGGTTCTTAATAAATCCCTCTGAAAAACGTTTTTATTTCATTTTTGAAACCCACGTCTGCAAAAAGGAATCGAAGTCATTTTTTATTTTCTGCGTTAAATCTGTATTTATTTATGTAGAATAAAATTAGGGGGGACTAAGAATCTCACGTATGGTTTTCGACCAATAGTATAATGTAATACCTAATTGACAATTTTCCATACCAAACGACTATGAAAAATCTGATAAGTGGCAGAACAGTATTGATCGAATAAGTTCTGGTTTTTCCTATTTTGGTAATAAACAATCCACAAGTACAGATAAAAATTTCTTGCAAGAAATTTAACTTGTAATAAATCAAGATTCAAGCAGTTTTTTTAACATACAGTAATAAAAAAAATGTTTTAAATAACACCCGGTTAGAATCCCGATCTGACTTAAAATCTATATTGCTCTCTTGGAGGTTAGCCAGAAAATTTTGCAAACAATGCCTTGATTACGATCTTTTCAGTGTTTTCCTTTTCTGCTCGCATATTTCAGTTTTGCATTTTTCTTACATTAAAGAAAATAAAATACATTTTTAAACTCTTTATCATACATATTTTACCACGCCGAGGATTACTCGCTATTCTGTGGCTCGGTGGTAATACTCTTCCAACTGATATTTTTACGTATTTAATGTTAGTAAAGTTGTCAGATAATGGGGTGCTTTAGGATATAAAAATAGTCTTGAGGCTCCGCACGTACTTGATATGCTTCAATGTAAACAAAAATGTTAAATTGAAACCATCTATTGGTATTTATAAATTTTGAGTGCTGATGTATCGTTTCAACAACAAAATTTTCAAGACGATGTGGAATAAAGTAAAAAAAATTAAACAAGATCAATATAAGTAAGCTAAGTTATATATTATGAAACCAGAATTATCATTTCAGTAGCGGATTCCTCGGAACCTCATCTTTTCCACATCATTCACGGAAAAGTCTGTTACGCCACTGGAAAATTCTTTAAAAAAAGGTGTGTGGAAGGTCAATAATTAGCACTGTCAAACTAATAATAGCATATACAGTGAATAAATAAAATTAACATTATTATAATGCAAATTTGAACCAATTTAAATTTATACCAAATAATAATAATAATTTTCAAGTTGGAAAATATTAGAATAATTAATCATAAAATGAACCTGTTGCTCTAATTTTATTATTTTATTTTCATTATTATCAAAATCATATTTTATAATTTTACCGAGGCAGTTTGACGTGTGATTATTTTGGAACAATAGCTGGATTTCAAGCAAAACTTTTTTAAACCGTTGTTAGTTATTGTGATAATACAAAAAAATAAAGTTACAAAATCATCAACAAATATAGTAATCCGTTTCAAAGTTAATTTAAAAATATTGGTTACTGTTTCACTTATGATAATACAATCTTAATTAGAGTCTTGTAAAATTATTTATAATAATTGGTAAGATACAACTTAATTTGTTAATAAATGTTTTTAATATTTAATCGCTACTTTAAAATATTTAATACAAGAAGGAATGTCTAATTAATTGTATGTAATTAAATCAATTAAATTAAAAAAATCTTATGAAAATTTACGACCGTATAATTTAATCGATTTGTTACTTTTGTGTAGATCACACTAATTATTCAGCGACCTTAAACGATTATAATTAATAACAGTAGTTCTTGTTGTCGTTAAAACCAAGTCGTAAAAATAATAAATGTAGTACGTGGATGTGAAAGAAGGAGGAGGTTAAAAAGTAAAGTACATAACGGAAAATTTTCGATAATCAAAGTTTTAGGATCATCCTGTATATAAACTTTTATAAAATTTGATTACTTGTAGGCTTCAAAATTTTTTATGGAATCAAATGTGTCACATTAGTTGAAATGTAATTTGGATCACCTATATGTCTTATTTTATATCTTTCCAAATTGAATTTCTTTATTTTTTGTGCTACTTCAGCAAATCCCGAGACCAAAATAGAGGATCCAATCTGAAATATCGAATCAGTTTTTAAAAGTAACAATTCTATCGTATGCAAAAGGGAATCGAATTAGAGATATCGATTGCCTAGCTGTGGATAATGTAATATATGGTATACACTGCTACCAGACATCTTGGCTTTCTGTTTGTTAAATTTATTTTTATAAACATCGTCGAGCTAAATGATAAAGTATAAAAATAAATAAATCTTATTGAAAGACCCTGTATTTATATTGAACTGTGATAACCCTTCTGACCGGAAACGAATTAAGAAAGAGTAAATCAAGGTTTGCCCAGTAATTCTAAAGAAAATAATAGCGTAATTGGAATAAATGACAGTTTATATTAAATTAATGGATTGATTTAATCTTCAGTTCAAAAATTACCTAAATTACTAAATGCCATAGGGGCGCTAAATCGGTCAAAGTTGTAAGTCAAAATTAGGTACCGCAACAATTTTGATAACACGTTAAACCATAATAATAATTAATATAATTTGGTGGCTCATAATGACAGGTTTTTTACTTTATGGTGGTCACAAACATATAAATTATCCAATTTTTATTGACGTCCATTTATTACATATATTATTAAAAAGCCAAAATTGCTTTCCAACGCTATATATTGTAACTTGTTTAATGCAATTAAATATAAAACATAGCAATGAAGTTTTAATAATTTAGTGTCTCTGGATGTAAATTATCCAAGACTTGGTCAACTTGGCACTAGAAAAATTTACTAAAAAATTTAAATTTTGAACAAATTGTTCGTGTTTTTTTTTTTTCATTTGGCACGCATCCATTTAATGATCATGGTGCCTACTTGCTAGTCTAAAATAAAAACTCAAATTCTAATTTATTGATTTTGGTTCAGCATAGCAGTTATCAAAATGTAGAAGTAATAAATAATCGAGCAGCACTTTTTTTAAATATAAATTCGTTTCATTCGTTTGATTTATTGCGGATGGGGTTAACCTGAATAATATATGAATCCACCTGCTTAAATTTAGGGAAAAGCTTTATTATTATAAAAAGGCGAGACCTAAAAGTAATAACGATTATGAAGCGAAAGGAAACCACATTTCTCGGTAAAGTTAAACAATTTCGCAAGAATGGAACTACCAACTTGAGAGAAGTTTTTGATGACTATCGGCAAGGAAAATAATTGGATAAGTCAGAAGAACAATAAACCAAGTTGGGGAAGGCATTTGCATGTGCACATAGTAGGAAACCAAACTTGTACAATTTCGAAAACAGGCTGAAGAAAATGAGGATCAAGTTTTTTTTTCACGTATTGTTTACTAAAATCATTTCCTTAGTTACAAGTATACCCTGAAGGGTTACTTGAGCGACACTTTACTTAGGGATTCGAGGAAAGCTTTCGTCAGTTTACTTTGATTGAATTAAATTATATTTATCGTAAATTCAACGTTTCCATTTGTAATGGTGATAATTAACTAAAATTATAGCAGTATTTATTATTTACGACAGTCGCAAATAAATCTTAATTAATTACTAGACTAATTAATTAGGGCTTATTTATTCTTATCAAAATTAATGTATTATAATATGAGATGATATATGATAAACACCGCATAAATTTTGTGTTGAGGATTCAAGAAGTAACGATAAGATTGCAGATGTATAAATCACTTTATTTTATGTCCTTTGTTGTGTACATAACCACGGAGTTGGTTTTTCGCCAAAGAAAACGAAAAGTTTTTGATTAAATACTGTTGCGATTACGTATGTTTGCTTTGTTACATCGGCCTCGTCCTCGCACACCTCAGCAGAGAGCAGTTTCCTCTAAATCGGTCGCTATCAAAGAGTACAATTTGACTTTGCTTTTTTTCATTGAAAAACACGCTAAAAGCTTTTAAATTAAAAAATATTTAATAGACCTGGGTACAAAAGCTTTAGTGAATTTTATTCGTGCTGAGAAAACTGGAACTCGGATTTAATAAAATAAAGGTTTAAAAAGATATATAGAAAATTTGAATTTAAATAAGCTTTCTTTTAAAAGAATTTGCATTTAAAAATTTTTGTTAAGGAAAGAAAATTTGCTATAGTAGTATTTGTTGTTTTTTTGTCCAAAATGCGCTACATTCATCAATGTTAAGCATTGTATCGTATCGAAGTTTCCAAACTATTCAATTCTGAATAACAAAATAAAACCTTTATGGACTCCAAAAATATGAACTATCACAAAACATTAACCGTAAAAGACGCGTGGGACCTTTCTAATAAATCGATACTTTATGCTGATTGGCGATATTTTGAAAATGTCAAGTTGTCACATTATTCCGTAAGTGAAACTTTCGATCAATCTCTTGGATAACGTGAATAGTGATTCTTGTAGGTTTCAATTTGTTTGCCAATTTATAAAAGATAATCGATACCCTATTAGCAGGATATGAAACACAAAAGAATTAAATAACAATTAGTGATCAATGATTCAAGGATTAATTGAGGAAGCCATCACTAAAACATAGAACATGTAATTTTAACAGAACGATTATTAGTTAGCTGAATGATTAACTGTTCTGTTGTGTAATGTAGTATTTCTAAAAATACAAATTTTACAAACTAAATTTTCACTTTGTTATCTGTAAAAATCCGTTTAGAAAATATGACGCGATGATACAAAATAGTCGAAATGCATTTGACCTAAGATGAACTCTTGAGTGCTTACGTCCACTGCCCTAATTTTTACACTATACTTTAAAAGTCTCTCAGGATTAGAACACGTGTCCCTTCAACTTGAGCCCATAAAAAACCCATATCCTTAAATTTGTGCTTAAAATGTTAGTAAATTTAGTGTATCCCCTTAGCCGGCGTAGACACGTGCCCTTTGCAATTAGTGCCACGAAATTTTAAAATATATTTAAGACCGTGGGGAAAATCAAAAATTTATGAAGGAGTTACTTGTGGGTGCCATATTTAAAAATATTAAGTTTTAAATTTTGGGTTATGATTTATGTAAAAAAAAACACTCATAATTTTCCTTCTAATTATAGATAATTGAAAAAGTAAACAAACATAGTTTAAGTTTGATTAATTGGAACACTTAACAAAATCGAAAAATTAATAAGCTTCACGGTAACTAACTTCGTGGCAATGTTTTCGTGTAAAGGGATTCGGTTTAATGCACTTAATGCTTGTACAGGCAATTAGGCAGATAATGCGTTATATTTACGTCCAAAAAGGGTTATATAATACAAATTTCGATTTACTAAGAATAATTATAGCTTAACTGTTCATAAACTACAAACTATTAATTTTATTGTTAAACTGAGCTCTCCAATAATATTGAGGCTTGACACGATAACGAAAAGTCAATCATTGTTAAGAGCTTAATTTGATTTAAATATAAATTACTTAGCTTTTAGTAAGTTGCGACGCACTTATGTAATACTGTTTGATCTTAATACGAATTGCGTTAATAAAGAATCGTGTAAAGATGAAAAAAACGGGCAGCAATTTGTATTTTAATTATTCATCGCAGTTGGTTCTTGTAAAAATTACCGTTTCCTTATACATCGCATGTGTAACTTCACAATTATTTTTGGTCGAAGTGCAAGGTTCTGTTAAAATAGTAATTTTTTAAATTGAGTTATAAATTTTTGTCACAACTAATGAAGCTCTCAGTTATTATGGGACAAAATCAAATGAGGAATGGTTGTAGATACCTAAGCAATTTTGAATAATGAACGAGACACGTTCCCTTTGCTATTATTACCTTTGTCGGAGGGTGAAATATGGGGAAATGTACACTCCATCGATTATTCAAAATTATAGTAATGGTTCTGTTATCTCAACGTTAGCACACATAACAAATAATAAAAAGGGATTTGATTCAAGTTCAAAACTAAGCGAGATGAGCGCAACGATTTACACAAATTACATAAAAATAATTTCATGACATGTTTCACATAAGATTTTTTCCTAGTTTTGATAAACTTAATCGATGGAATTTCATTAAATATTATAAGTAAAGATGTTACGTTTTAAAAAACGTGGTAGTGTAGTGCACATAGAAAGAAATGTTTTTGGGATTTCTGGAATTTTATTGTAGTACACCATTTTTCAGAGTGAGTAAAAATTAGGAAGTTTTTGGGTCGGTACTTCTGAAGCGTCCCTTAAACAATCATGTTTGATGAAAAATTTATAACTTAAAAATTTTGAGAAACGGCAGCCCATATTGGCATCTTACTACTTTTTCCATTTATCTATGTACCTACAAATTCAAATTATAATTTGCTAGAAACCTCCACCTTCGTGTCATATAATATAGAAGCGTATCGAATTGGTTCGTTCATTAACAACCAAGAATTAGTTTACGAGCTACAAAATAGACGCACGTAATTGATTTGTCACAAACCTCCTCAAATGAGGCCGCAGGACTACAAATTGTGGTGTTGTCACTTCAATCGCCCAATTGATGGCTAAAGACGACCATATGCCGCCTCTGCCAACTAGTTTTTAATAAAAAATTAGTCGAAAACATTTAAGATATTATTTTTCAATTTCGTGGCAAAAGTATGAGTGTAAGTTTGCTTTGGTTTTATATTGCACTTAACTCTGCCGAATGGCTACTTAAACTTTTTATATGCGTCATTTCCACCAATAACATCAAATACATGTATAAAATTGTTACGTTTCCCTTATATAATTATATTTTGTAAACATTAATATATTGTCGTATTCCAAAAGTGTCTGGCCAGGCCAGATTATTTCGAATCGAAATAGATATGTTTTGAAAATTATTTGATTCTAAAATTTAAAAAAATATAGGATAGAAATGTGTTGAAATCACTTACAGAGTATCAACTACAGACCAGCAGTCTGGCGTAAATCAAACAAGGATAGACTACAGAGCGGTAAACCGCGGTTCTAATCCTGATTGAGTCGGATATGTGCTGTGATCTAAAAAAAAGTCCAAAATCGATCTGTGGACTATGAGGAAGGCAAAGGAAAACCACCCCATTAACATTTCCCTAGTAAAGTAAAGTTCTGAAGAAGAAGAAGAAGCTTTTAAATTTTTATAATAAGTTTTTGATTTCCAAAAATCCACAAAATGCGAAATTGTGCTCATTAAGATTGTAAAACTTAACATCGAGGAACAGGTAATTCAAGTTAGGGACCATGTAGTGTAATGTAATTCCGTAGTGTTTGGGGGAAACATGTTAAGGCCAAAAGTACGGTTTTCCAGTAGGACTGTAAATAGTAATAATGTAAATAAAAGACCATCAACATTTTTATACAGGCCTTTGTTACCGTTATCCAAAAGATGACAGTCTATGATCGTCATATGACATAAATATTACCCAAATTGTCCGCGAAATTGGACCTTTTTGAACTTAACATCCCTCTCTCAAATACCACGGAATTGTTCTCCACATCAACAAGCGCGAAATACTTGAAACTAAAGTTTGTAAACAAATTTGTCAAATTTTACTGCCAGAGAACAGGATTTAGTACGAAAACCGCGTAGAGCCAACATAATAAAAAATTAAAGAGGATGAAATGCGTTTTTATGCAGACTATCATGGAAGCCGGAGCCGTAGTTGTTCGCTCCATTGAAAATTTGACTTTAGTGCGTATTAAATCGTTAAATGGCGATAAATCAATTAGTCTCGATTGAGTGAGTTACTTACAGTGCTTTAATGAATTTACAACGTTCGGACTGGTTAATTTGAGGGAATTTTGGAAAAGCCAGATATATGCGAACATTGGCGAAAGTTTCGTATGTTCAACAAATGCATTTACTTGGATTGTAACCTTGCATGGTTAATGATAAATTTTAATAGGATAGTAATTCATTTGGAATAAGTTGATAAAGAAAAACTTTATGTCAAAGTTATTTATGGTTAACTTACGTTTTTATGTACAAGTGCAAAAAGTTTATAATGGTTTGTCGTTATGTCAATTTGTATAGGATTCAATTGCATTTGGAACGAATTGATGGTTTTTACGCGAACTAAGGTATAGTTGCGCAATTACAATTTGAATGATCTACTCAATTTATAAAAGGGACGCGTCCGGTAGAAACGATAAACAAAGAATGGGTGCGTTAGGTTTGTTTCAGTGATTTTTGGTATTCCATTTTTTATTGTTAACATTATTTTATATTATTTTCACGTGATGATATTGAAGGAAAGCATTCAATTTAAAATAGTTAATATCCTTGTATTTACATCAATATCCTATGATATTAAATGGAATTTGTATTTAAAAAAGAACTTTAGATGTTAAGCCATTGCTAAATATTAAGTTAATTGATACACGAGATTCCAATATATTATAAGTTTTATTTCTTTATTAAAAATAATTTTTATTTCGAGTCAATACAATTAGAGCAACCAACACAGAAAAAAAAGAGTCTTTATGCATTTGAATCCGATGAGCTAGTTATTAAATTCAGAGTGCATCTACGTTTTCTGTTCACTGCCCCCTGTTTTACAAAAATAATTCGTTTATTTTTTGAAGAAAAAATTATTGTGAGGCAAATTATTCGAGGAATATGTTGCAAAAAAAGGGGGGAAGTTTTTCGTTACGTCACCGACTACGTACACATTACTTTTTGATAACAAGTATCTAAAAGCCTGTTTTCGTTGCTCAAAAAATAAATAATTTATAAGAGCAACTGAAAAAATCGCGAGATTTATCTTATAGAAACTCTAAGTAGTTCAGTGTTTTCTTAATGCAAATGCCAAAACTTTATAAAGCAACAAGAAGGGTGTTTCTAAGGGTCTTAAAAGTTGTACATGGAAGAACATCACTTCATAATGGAATAGTGTGTGTTTCCACACCAAAAGTATTCCCTAATGGGAAATTAAATTGCTCACTCTTTAATAAAATAAATAATTTAAATTGCCCAAAAAGGAAGCAGTTTGTAGATAGCGAATTGAATCAATATTTCCTAAGTAAGCAAAAATTGATATTCATCAAAAATGAATCACATTTAGTTTTATATCACGTATAAGTCGCTCGAAACAAAATCTCATAACCTTTTGTTATATACAGAGAGAATACACAAACAGGTCATTTATATGTTATCTTTGCCGGTTCTCAATTTTAATATTCAATTTAATACGAAAGATTGGATGACCTCTTGGGTTGCCAAGCGTATTTGCATACAATTTAACAAAATTCAAATTTAACTTAATTTAATTAAAAAGGAACAATATGAGCATTATAACGTAAAGAAACGCAATTAAATAAGTAAGTTTTTATTAAAAGGAAATTTAATTATATTTCAAACTTTTGTGGTTCATAATTAAGTTGGTTTGACGTTACTTTATAGTAATTAGTTTAATATTCAACTGTTTGAACATGACATTTGCCTCATAAAAAAGCATCAGATATCCATTTCATAGCGTATCGGCTTAGTTAAATCAAAGGAATAACTAAATACTCCCAAGCCAAAGCTTCAATAGAACTGAAATGTAGAACAGGTTTTCTAAAAAATACAATTTGAACGTTGATTTCAATGAATTAATTATTTTAGCAATTTTTAAATAAAAATGTTTCTTCCTTTCCTTGATGGAACTTTAATAGCAGTAGGTATATAGTTTTAATGGGAAAAGTTTTTGAAACACAAATAAAACCGAAAAAATGTAGTGGAGTTATGCCGTAACATGCTAAAAATTCACCCCAAATATAATGTTATGTATGTGGATTTCGTATATTTCAGGATACACGTTATAAAGAATTACTTAAAAGTTATTCCGAATGCGTTACAAGTTTCAACTTTGTAGACCCTTCCAAATATTTTAAGGATATGTTTTATGATACAAACCCTCACAACAAAATCAATTTACATTTCAACGAGGTTTCAATTAAGGTTGAAGTTTTAAGTCATAAATGAACTACTAAATACAAAGAAAATCAATTATGGGGGTCGTTATTAAATTAAATTTTGTATACAAGTTCCTTGTGATTTAATTAACTTAAGGAGATCTTAATTACGTATAAGTAAATAACTTATTAATCCTAAACTGAATCAATAACTGAAATCCAACGTTTTAAAGAAGAAATGTAGAGCATTTTATATTTGTACATACAGAAATGTTTTTGAAAGAACCGCTATAATTAAAAATTCTTACTAAACCCAGAAAAAGCAAATAAAAATTTAATATCGCCCAGCAGCAAACTTTTGTATAGAATTCAAAATTCACTACAAACTTTTTCAAATAATATGCAACATTTATAGTAGATTATAAAGTATAATATTTCGGCGTCTTTTTCTTGTATTGCAATTTTGAAATCTAATTAAATACTTAAACATAAAATATTTCTGCAATTTGTAAATTCTAAATAAATTACAAACTCGACTAAAACATTTTCCTGTTAACTTCCAGATGTTTGATTAAATTGGCATTTATCATTGCTTTGAATTCAAATGGAAGCACTCAACTCAAATTTTATCGATAATGAAATTTTGATAGCAGAAGGAGGATGTGTTAATTTAGCGATTTCTCGTAAGTTTACATGCGATCGTCTTCCTGAAAAGATTTTATATTAGCACATCGGTTCTTTATCAAAACTCAATATCGTTTCTCGGTGCAGCTGGTTCACAAAAATTCCATTGGGAAAATCTAAACAGGAAACAATTGAATATATTTTCTTCTGACCTTACGACGATCAAACATTAACAAGAAATATGACAACATTATAACGACAACTTTCCGTCCGTATATCACACTAAATGATTATTCGATTTCTTTCCTTTAATTTATAATTTTAGGGTGAGAGAGACTAATAGAACACATACCATTCCAACGAAATCAATATGAGACTGTTGGCGTTTATTTCAAAAATTCAGATATTTATAACAAAAATGCTTTGTCGACAGAACAACATGCTGATATTCTTCCTTTTATTAAAACTAAACTATGTAATGAGAAAAATTATTGCGTTTGAAATTTTAATCAATCAAAACAGGAAATACTATCATGTAATAGCAAAAACCCGTGCAATATTGATAAAAAGCGAATCTAAAGAAATCGTTGTAGGATGGGTTAACAAAGTTGCAAAATGTGTGATTAAGTCAACATATTTTCTGCATGAACCAATAGAGTTATCAAACTTATTCATTATTGTATCGCAGACGTATCGAATAACCGATATCGATATCACTTATTGGGAAAGAGAAGTATTTCTATTAAAGCATAATAACTTACTTTTCTAAATAAAAAAATATCTATTTCAATCATTACCACAATCTAATAATAAATGAAAAATTGTCAACATTAATTATGGTTTTTGACGATTGTTATCATTAACAATTGAGGAGCTATTTATAAAAACAATCATAGTTCAAAATGCAATATGTTCGAAAAATGAAAAACTTTTTACATATAACTGAGGTAGTATTTTTGTCAAACCCAAATTCTAAACTTCTGCTGAGTAATTAATTGGAATGTGCAATTTGATCGTGCATTATAAATTCTTCAAACGTTCTGTTTTTTGCTGGGTAAATTCTTTCGATTTCAATTTGAATGTAGAGATTTATATTGCACTTGTTGAACTACATATCAAAAAATCCAACCAAAAAAATGTTTACCACCTACGAAATAGACGCATGCATTTGATTTATCAATTATTACAATTCCTCCGAGCGAGGACAGCAGACCGAACAACTTTGGCCTCCAGGTAAGGTCGCATTCGCCATTAGTGAGGCCAATTTAGCTTCAATTATTAGTGGTATGCTTTTCGATTTTACACCGACAAATAAAAACGTGATGATAATATCGCTTTGCAATGCTGAACGATTTATAGTCATTTATGGAATTTAAGAAAATAAATAAACATAAACTAATTATTATTATAACATTTTTTATTTATATAATAAGATTCACGTCTGTATACGGGAGTAATTAACGAGTCGATCCATTTTTCATAATTTATTACAGTTTATAATTTCGTGCGTATTTACTATACATTTATGAACATTAATTTTTTATAGAAAAACTTTCTTTAGCAAAATGTAGAATACTTCAATTTAGTTTTTCATATTTCACACCTATTGAATATGAACCTTTTACAGAAGGTAAAACCTGGCGACGCCACTGTGCAAAAATGGCCGACGAATTTCGAAAGCAAAACGAAATTTTGTGATATTCTTAGATTTTATCACATAATTTCCACATTTCTATGATTTCCACACTGTAAACTCCGTTTTGAAATTATATAGTAGAAATATTATAATAACAGCTGTTAGACGCCATGATGCGTCCTATAATTTGGTCTTATCAGTATATTAGGTAGCAGTATATCAACATTTTTTGCAATATTGTCCAGCCCTAAATCAAGACTATCGTACACTAACAAGGTCAACGATCTTATGAATTATTATCTTCGCTCTCGACATTTGTCAATCAGATTATTACAAAACGAATTCCGTCCGAAAAAAATGTATAGAAAATCTTTACTTCCACCGGGGAACTGAGTGACCTAGGAAGTTTTATTATTTGCATTGCCCGGTGTATACTCGAACCATTCTATTCTCCGTTCTAGATGATAATCAACACTAATAATAGATACAGAAATCCCTAAAAATAAACGCAAACAACAAATTTATCAATAAAAATAATATTTTGAAAAAATTAATTCCAATTTAAACAATTTTAATTTTCATGGATGAAAGAATTTACTTTTATGATAAAAATTATACAAATTTTTCGTCTCAAGAGATTCGCACTTCCCCAATTGGATAAACACAAAATATCCAGTAAACTCCTCGTTTTCTAATAATCGACAAATACGTTAGGTGCTACAATTCTGGCTTTGGAAAAATTTGAATGTTTTAACATTTTCAGAAGGAAAATTTTGTTTACCCTACATAATACAAATTGTAATACAAGAGATAATAAAACAGACAGTAAAATTTTAATATTGAACATTAAGATATTACTATGGGGCGTTTAATTTTATATGCAAATGTTGTTAAGCACTACGAGAAAAGTTTTAATTCGAAAATTACTATTTGATGCAAATGTTCCGTACGTTAAAGCACAATTAACATTAACTTTCATTCCAGACATACATTTCGTCAATTCGGATGTAAGTTGTGATGTTTAATCGAGATCAAACGTTAAATGGTGATTATAGAAGTGGATAAATAAAGTAATAAGTAATTCCCCCATATTCTATTATTAAAAAGTTGTCGTAACGTATTGAGCCAAGTTTTTTTTAGTTTAATTTATGATAGGGTAAAAATACTATCGTCGGTCCCTCCCTTAACAAAACGTAATTAATTTTTTTTCTGTAGCATTATTTCGCATTACCACATAGCGGAGATGTAACTAATTTTTATACGAGTAATTTAACGCACGCTAATTAATTAGTAACAGTTTTGGATTACCACCGTCTCCAAATTTTTCACAGTAACTTAAAACAGGTTTTGTTGGCCAATAAATTTTCTACAGACGCACAACATGTGATATTTAAAAGTTTTCTACTTGAATTGTTACCCAACATTAGTTACAATTTCCTACTGCAATCTATAATTTAGACGCACGAAATAGAAAACGATGCAGTGTAAATATATAAATCTTAATTTAATCCTTCTCTAGAGGACTTTTCTAAACATGAGCTTTTTAAAAAAAAACATAAAATCAATATCAGCTTAAGGGCCTTCTTTTCACCTTCGAATAAATTTAATGGACCGCTACTTGGTTATTTCTCTTAAATAAATGTCTGATCTGTCCAAAACATGAATTTACAATGGATTTTTTGCTTCACGAAATAAAACTAAAGAAATTTAGAAACGGTAAAAAGGCACAATC
Organism: Rhagonycha lutea; assembly: GCA_958510855.1. Taxonomy (NCBI): domain Eukaryota; kingdom Metazoa; phylum Arthropoda; class Insecta; order Coleoptera; family Cantharidae; genus Rhagonycha; species Rhagonycha lutea. The sequence continues at coordinate 14,466,845 of OY294036.1, read as the reverse complement.
AAAAGGTTACAAGAGCTGGCGTAAATATAAAATCAGAAGGATTTAAAAGAATGCTTGATTGAATTACATTCGGATTCACTCTGATTAAATATAATTAGCAGCGTTTGAATCCTCGACGAATACAATATCATAATTTTACGGGTGATGGAACACGAGATAAATTTGATTAAGACTTCTCCATTTGAAACTAAGGTAAGGGCGGAAAATTAACTTGTGAATATAAAATCTCAGCACATATGCTCCAATACAATTTTGTTTTTTATCGGATTCTTGTTCCTTCTCATCAAGTTCTTGCAAAGTTAGAAAAGTCCAAATCGTGTAAACCTTGTTTATAAAACTACTTTGGACGCGCTTGTTTTGTACAACGTACAATTTCAATTGAATTCGTTTCAAAAAAAGACCTTAACAAAAGAGTCTCGAGAGACTTTTTAGTCGAAGAATGCCAACACATGTAATTTACGTGTTTCCTCCAATATTCAAGTAACTAGACGCTTGAAAACTGGTCTAATTTTTTTTACAAGCAGTATTTCATTTATTATTATTAGTCGATTCTGCTGTAATATAATCAAGTTCGTTTGCATTTTGTTATTTTTTTTTCCTTAAAGATGGAATAAAATTGTACAACCGAAAAATTCAATCCAAATATAGCGAAACTTCGACCCCGATGGTAATAAAATCAGTGTCGAGCTACTAAGATTTTTTTCGTGTATAGTACATAAACTTGAAGCCAAAACATTTTAAAACGACAAAAAGCATTTTATCGATCTCATTTTAAAGTTATTTTTATCAGATAATACGAGGATTCAATATTTAATGATAAATAAACCTATAAATGATAACATTTAATAATCCTATTATCTTGAAGCAATATAAAATATTATAAATTATTTATGTCTAGGCAGTAAAAATTTATCATTTATTATCATTTGGGAAGCTTCTTCTATGAATACCTACATAGTATAGCATAGTCCCTTAGTGACAGATGTACCTATGTTCCTTTGTACGACAGTTGGTTCTGAAAATATTGACCTGACAATTAAATTTTCAACAAAGCTCGTGCCTAAAGACACGCTGAAGGGACTAAGAATAGAAATACTTTATTGTATAGGTATTAGTAAGCATACGTGAGGTATGTTAACTAAATATTACAACAATAGGTACAAAATAACCCAATGAAAGTTTGTATTTTAATTCGAATTGCATTGTTTCAATTTTAAGCACAAATTCAATTTAGAATAATAAGGCAATTTGTGGAATTCGGAACTTCCACTAACCGTTGAATACAATAAATTTGGATTAGTTTTTGGGGAGAACGCTATTTGAACGCATGAGTGAAAAGCGGTGGGTGGAGGTGGAGTGAGTTTAAAGATAAAAATTAAAACACATGGTCATGAAACTTAACGTTTATTAGCCCTTCAAGAACTGCACGAGTTTTCATATAGAAGGTCGAATTCAAATCAATAAATTAAAATTTCGGGAGTAAACAAATTTAAATGTGCAATGTACGTCTGACTGAGGTCCTTAAAGGGTTAAGATAACACTTTTTTACTGTTTTTCGAATTGGCTACTCATTTATGGAACTAGCATAACATACACATAGATAATGCTATCCTATCTTCCGCTATGCACCTATTAGATCAAAATCACAAATTTTGCTCTTTCGTGGTTTTGGCATAAAGGGGGCGATAATATATTATTAATTACTTTACAGTTAACAAATTTCATTTTCGTTATTTTTTATATTGAGCATTTATAAACTGATGACACCAAAAGAAACTCGATAATTCAGTTTCAAACTGGAGAAAATAATGTTACGATTTTGGTAATAAAAAAAATTGTGTATTTGAGAATGAAAACTATTATTTTGATTATAAATTATAAAATTAAATTACGTTTTTATTTAGTTACTAAAATTAGACTTTTATATCAGTTTTCATTGCAATAAAAGTGAAATAACGAGTGTATTTTATATTTGAAGAGTTTAACAAAGTTTAACAGTTTGATAATAAAATTAATTTGCGATAACTCGGAAAAATACTATAAAATTTTGTAAAAACGTGAAAGAGGATTTATAATAATATTAATAAATTAGTATGAAGCCATTTCCATAACCTACAAATTAAAGTAAACAAATATTGAGACGTCGCAAAATTTAAGGCAATGCGCGCATAAGGCTTTGGCTGTACTCGATTTCAATATTCATCTTGAAATAACAAAGAGGTAGCCTCTTTTTGATTCAGACCATAGAAGTGCAAACAGGTTAAATTGTACTATTTTGCTTTGTGATAGCAATTTTGATTATTTATGAGGTAAATTTTATAACTTTATTTTAACTTACATTTTGTGAAATAATAAAATTTTCCCTTTTACAAGCGAATAAAGTGCCAGTTTCCAGGACGTGGGCAAAGTTTATCTTCTTGAAACAAAACCTGCCCGAGTTTTTTTTTTACTAGCCTCCCCTACTTTATTTTACTCCCGCTGTTAAGTGGTCCCTCTCTTTATTCCCACAATGTTGCAGGAGAAAATGAAAAGTAATGTAGCTCATATTTACTCTTATAAAGGCGAAGTTTGATTTTTGTCCTAAAATCTTAAAATAAAACCCAAGAAAGGCTTTGGAAACCCTGGATATGTCGAACTTTGAATTAGTGGGAGGCCCGAACTTAACAAGAGCCAAGAAATTTAAGGTTGGGATTCATGCTAAGAGGTAACGATATCGCGTTCTCTCTCGCACCTAAGGAGCATCGGTGACAAGACAAAGTGTGGGTGAACAAAAATCATAGTCTTCCGTTTCATAAATCCCAACCTTAAAGAATACCGGAATTGCTTTCAGATAATAAACTTTCTATCCGTATGAAATTCGTCTACAAAAATGTCTACGGCTTAACGAAGTTATCTGCCTTTGAAGTTTTGTTTGTTACAATATTTTGCAATTTCGGGGTAGCTGAATTTCAAATTATCAAACTTGAAGTAGAAAAATCTGTTGAATATTATTGAACATCATAAATAGCATAACCTTTTTATGAAAATTTGATTTAATTAGGTAGGAAATGAAAGCGGGAAATTTGAAATTTAATTCCAATATTACATATTGACGGTAAAAACTCATCAAATGCCGATGTAACATCACCTATCAGAGGAGACTAATTTAATGGTAGGGGGAGGTCCCCTAGTGGCGGACACCTAAGGTTTTTAGAAAATAAAATAAAAACTACTTCGAGAAATATGTATTTATTTATGAATTAGTTAAACGAACAAAATATAAAATCAAAATCAATCAACAAAAATACGACTTCTACGTAAACATAACTAGGAACATTAATTAAATTTTTGTAAGAAAAATTTAAGTCTTTCGCACTGGCACCTAGTACCGGACGGGTTAATCTTCATACTCCTAGCACCGGACAGTTTTGGACCGGACCAAAACATTGTGCATCTATCACATATTTAGGCATCTCCAGATTCTAGAACACCTGCACATGCTTCATGAGCCCATCCATGGCAGCTGGATCTACATATAAACTGTCCGGTGTTAAGGAATATCCTTATGTCCGGCAATAGGGGATACAGAATGTCTAAAATTACGTATTTCATACTAAAACTGTTCAGGTAATTAATAAAACCAACACAATTTACGAATTATAATGGAACACTGTCTTCATTAACAAACAACATTAACAACTAAACACAAAACCATAGCAGTAATACTCATTTGAAATTTACTTGACGCAACGCTTTCCCGCCAAAAACAGCAATCGACCGCTCCCACCGCGGCTGTGCGCCTCAATGGCAAACCGTATCAACGGATCTTGTCTAGCTTCGTTCCCCCGCGCCCCTTTCACCAACATTGGAATAGATCGCGTTGTGGTTTCTCGAGATAATACGAGTGTCCGGCGCTAGGTGCCGTCCGGCGTTAAGGGACTTCCCCCTACTTAGGCGCTTTCCTTAGGCAAACTCTGTGACAATTTTAAAAATCATTATTACATTTTGACACCGTATGCAATGCAGCAAGAAACAGCTTTTAGAAGTAAAATTATAGTAGTTTCGGTTAAAACAGTACAAGAAAAGACTTGAGAATACTCGTAAGTACATACAATTCTCAAATTGTGTTATATCCAAGAGAACAAAGTTTAGATTCTATCATTAGATATACGCAGAATTCTAACCCTTGCTCGGAAAAGGACAAACCGTCCGCAGGCGATGTGTTTGTTGAATGTTGATATGTAATGCTAAACTAAAGTTGGACATAATTCTAGAACTTTAAAGTAAATAGTAATAAAATTAATAAATTGTTCATTAAATTGTAAACTAAACTGGATAAACTAGAGTAAATCAACATTTCTCGAAGAAATTGAATTTAGTTAGTTCTAAAGTTTCCAGTACTCACATATAGATGGCTGTATATATCCATTCTATTTTGATTTTTCAAGCCCAATTTGATTAACATTAACAACAACAATGATGACAATTACCCTGGCCGAACTATCTACAGTTCTACGCTATCCAGAATGGTGTCAGGTAAAACTGCAAGCGAACTATGCCATAGCAAGTAACAAAGGGTCAGTCTTGCAATAGTAAAATAAGCTTAGAATAACCAACTATTCTACGGATTTTAAAACTGAGTATTAACCGTCTGAGTGAGGAAATAGAACGAAAAAAATACAGTTTAATGGGCGAGAAAGCCGAAAGGTCAGATTTTTGTATGACAACGCTGGAAATTAAAATAAAATTTGCATTCTGTGACTAATAGCTTAATTTTTTTTTACATAAAGAAGTTCGCTGATTGGTCATTAAATTTTGTCATTTATATTCGTTAACAAAACAAATTTTATTCAGACTTCTTTTTCAAACTTGTAACGGAGCGTTGAAACTAATTGACAAATAGAGATGATCCCCTAACAGTTGCAGATAACTAAAAATCGCTAGTTGGTGCTTAGTACGCGAACGCATTGCTAGAAGTTGTAAGAAAACATGGAATTAGTCTATGATATTCACTTTCAAGTCGGTACAAAAAATAAAATAAACATTTGATTACATTATTAGAATTTGTTGTTTTACAAATTACAGTACACAGAAAAAAATACATATTGAACTAATTAATATTCTCGTGATAAGATTGGTGAGCGCGTGTGATTTATTGCTTAATTGAATGTATATTAAATAATTAGTCAAAATGCTAATTTAAATAAATGTTTAATTTATTGGAAAATTCATGATACGGTTGATTATACCTGAAATTTTCATTTTATGATAAAATTAATGTCGAAAAATGTGACCTATAAATACTAAATTAGGGCGTACACCTACAAAAAGTGCAAATGAAGTGAAGTTGAATTTCCATGTGGCGATTTTCTCTGCAGCGCAGTTAATTCCCCCCCCCCCTTCAACTCTCAAAAAACATTATTTCAGAATAATTTAATGAATGACGTGATGTGGAGATAAAAAAATAATAAACTTTGGAATTGCCAGATTAATACATTACGAATAAATGATGATTATTCATAATAATTTAAAAAATGTTATAAAATTTATAAATAGATCAATATCGAGAGAGAGTGTAAATATAATAAAAATAGAAATGTAAAAGGCGGCTTTAGTTAAGAAGAGCTATAATTTACTTTATGTACACTTTATAGAACAATTGGTATTCCGTGAGGATTCCATTTCCTATATTTCCCATCACTGTTCGATTAATCTTCAAGTAAATAATTTATCTCTGCTTCCTGAAGCCATGAGTGAAACTTTTCAATCTTACGTAGGTACAGGCAATTTTTTCAGCTAAACAAAATTTGAAATAATTTCCTTCGGTAGTTAAGAAAACGTGGGTATGTAATATTTTATGTATACACTTAGATCTCAAAAAAATTTCCTTTTAAGAGCAAAGGAATTTATTAAATATCTAAGATGTATAATCTTCACGTTTTTATTTTGTCCGCACGTTTATTATTGCAATATTTCGAATAACAAAGGAAAAATTAAATATCACAATTTCACATTAATTATTTCTATAGTAAATAATATAGCGTTATTTTCAACAAAACCCGATAACCACCAAAGTACACGGTTAAGGCTTATCAATTTAATATGGATAATATAAAATTTAACGATTGAATTCTTTAGAAAATCCACTTTTAAAATCTCTTAAAATCCAAGCATTAGCCAGAGTAAATCTCAAATCGATATTTAAGTCTCATCTTGTGTACTTTCGGGATGCAATATATAAACCATAAATGTATGTTACGTTATCAAACATAATGAATTTTAGCTTTACTCAACTTCAATAAGACTTTTCTCGAAAAGAAAAAAATATATACCTACCCATTTTAAAGTTTAAAGGTTTTTAGAAATATTAAATTTCCCTTGGGGTAAATTTTAAAACAAAAAATAAATGTAGACAAATTACGTAACTTACAGCTGTATTTTTCACTGTAAAGTAAAATTGCTTTTTGTAATTTTAATTGAAACTGCTAGAAGATGAAATGGACTTAAAGAATTAAAATAGAGGTAAAACTTATTTTAGTGTTATCAAACTAATGGTTATTTCAATAATTGAGTACTCGGTAAACTGGATTCGACTGGATTTGCGGAATAAAAAAAAATTGGCTTCATAGTTTGCTCCAAACTTGTATCCGGTCGGATGGGCCATATTGCAGGATATTTTAATTTCAAACTAATCGTAAACTAATTATTGGTCAGGATCGATATCGAGGATGTTTTACCGACATGAAAATCTAGTTGACATAGAATTTGCTACCCACGCATCCGTTGCAGTAATTCCTTTAACGTAAAATGTCCTGTTATAGTGACCGTTAATATTCTCATTTACATTATGTATTACAAGATTTTTGTATTAAAATAAACAAATAGGAGAAAAACAATAAGTGGTACAGCAATTTTGCGATGTAAACATTTTAATAACCTCATAAAAATCAATCTCACCAATAATTAAAACGATTTCTCTATCAGAAGGAAAACTCTTTATTTAGACTAATAAATACATTACGTGAACATCCTGTAGATTTGCTGAGTCATTTGGTATTTTGCCAATATGTCGAAAAATCGACTACGTTAGTTGTACACTTGACTTTATAAAACTATCGATGAGCGATGACTAGTTGAGCTTTTTTATGGTTTACCCAACAAAGCTTACAGATTTTTGGGGAGAGCGCTAATTTATTAGGTTTCTACCGGAAGGATAACGAAAGGTTATTCAAATAATACGTCGAATTTATAATTTCATTATTGCGTACTATATTCAGACAATTACAAATATGCCAGATCCTAATTCGAGAATTATCAATGCAGTACAATCAGCATAACCAAATTTGTTAATTACACAACAATAAATTTTATTCGATAATAATATGTAATTTATTTCTTACGGAAGTTCCACTGGTAACAAAATCTGAATAAGGATGAAGTAACAATCCACGTTAGCATTTTGAAGTCGCGTTTTCCATAATACGTATTTTATTATCGATATTATGAATGAAACGTTTTCACAGTGTGGAAAGCAAGAGAAAAATCGGACCGATTGAGAGATGTTACAGATGAAAAAATAAATTAATTTGATGAAAAATTATGAGAGTAAGCCCAAAGTCGTCGGCTGCTGTGAAGACGGACATCACCTTGTATAAAGCGGTGTATTTATGATCATTAATTATAGAACAACGTGAGGAAATAATTCATTAGTGTTTTTTTAACGAAGCAAGTATCACTTCTATTTATATAATGCACTTTAATCAACTAATAAATCTAATTTATGGATTTCAGAGAGAAGAGTTGAAAACTGAGTCGGTAAAAGAGTGGTAATTGAATTTATTCGTTCGGCTTAGATTTTGCATCTAAATTTAGAGTAACTTAGAAGTCGCAGCTTGTAGCCAAATCTCAAAAAAACGATATTTAGAGACTACTTGCTTTTTTTTGGTAAATTCAGTTCCAACTTTCATGATAGAGGTTCTCTTCTTAAATCGCGATTTGCTTCGCTTCGGTTTAGCATGTACCACTTTTCAAATGCAAATGTGGAAACTTAGGATTTTAATAATTCGGGTTCGATTTCCACCCTAAACAAAAGAAGGCGATTTCAATACAAATACCAAGATTTACATACACTTAAATAAAAAAAGCTCTTTAGTTAATAACTTGAAAGCTCGGAATCAGCAAGCAAACGCTGAAATGTTTAAATTACAAATCAATGGATCTCTTTAATTTCGGATAACTTCTCAAAGTAACTCTTAATTTTATAAAAGAAAATTTACGTTGATGTGGGAGTGTATTTGACTTCTTCCACTCAGCCAGTTCTTAGCAATTTAATTTGTGATTCGGGTTCGAGCGAAAAAGTTGTTTCATTTTATACTTCAACTCGTTAAATAGAATCGCCAAGTTTTAACTTTCGTTAAAATTTTAAAATTTGCGTGGTGAAATATTGAGACGACGATTTGTCACGTAAGAAGTTTAACTAAAGTTCTTCAAGTAGTATTTTAAATCACGACTACTATAAATTCCCGACTTCAGACCACTCGATGGCTTTCATGCTAGAATTTAAAAAATGATTTATGCTTCACTTGTGGGTTCCGTTTTAAGGGAGCAAACAAAAGAGTTCTTTATAATAAAGAGGTTGATCTATTGTACTTGAAGTGTTCTTTTTAAGCATCTATCTATGGTATAACGTGAATACAAATAAAAGTGCAAAAAAAATTAATCAAAGGAACAAGTTCATCTAAAGTGAAGTGTGAATAAAGAAGACAGTCGACATATTCATGTGAGATGTTTTGTGGACAACTTGAAAGGTTGTGCCGAAACCGATCAAATCAAATTTTGTTTATAAAAGCTTGTACCATTCCAATGATTGCATGAATTCTACGATAACATCGAAATCACAGGGATAAATTTGGATTTAAAACAGCCATCTTTCACATAATTTCGAATCGGAGGACATCCCAGTGTTGCGTTGGAGATTGCATTTATCTCATGATAGATCGTTGATCGAACCCGACTTTCAGAAAATTATTTTTGTACTTAAAAGTAAAATTTCAATTTCTGCCTACGTCGAAAAACGTATTGATCAAAAAAGTAACAATTTCATTAGCAACAACTACGCCAAGAAAGGAAATGAATTCTGTAAAGCATTTCATGCTGAATTTAATTTAAACCCGACAATTCAGCCTAATACGCTCTTTAATGCATTTTTCTTTAGAAATGGAAATTAACTATTTTGTTGAAAAAAATACGAAAAAAAAATACCAGAAAGAGTTTTCACGAGCACTAAAAATATATTGCCCATAAAATTTTCCTTCCTGCACACATTCGCATCTACTAATAGTAAGTGTTAAATATTAATCCATATTTCGAGAAAAAAATGTGATATTCCATAATTAATTAGAAGATAAAATAGGCCTTGGGGTTTAGTACGACAATAATTTTAATTTTGTAATGGAAATTGAAATTGCTGCAGAATAACTAACTACTTCTGTTGATTACTCTACGGTGGTGATTGGAGATAGTTATTGTTGATCAAGAGAGAAAATCTTGCTCTATCTCGGTCTCTCCACGTAAGGAGTACAGATATTATCAGATTACATTTTCATGAGTGATGAATCCCATACTTTATGTACATAATTATTAATTACATTTACCATATTCTACTATAAATTATTTACAGTGGTCATTATGTGACACGTTATGTAGTTTTTTAACATATCAAATGAACATTAATATGCAAATATTAATTTATTCAAAATCTGAATTATGGAGTTACTTATAAATGACAAGTTGACATTTAAAAGTAAATTGAACATATAATTTAATAAATTGAGAGTCGTATAAATTAATTAAGGGAAAATACCAATATAACTTTTATTTACTATGCCATACATATTAGTAAGTCCCGCTTAGCGAGAGCAACTAAAACAAGAACTCGATTAAAAAGTTAATACAGACAAAAGACAATCAAATGTTGTGCTGTAAATAAACTTAAATTAACGAACTTAATTAAAATTAATTAAAAATAAATATTTCTATAGCTCCACCAACTCGCTTACGGATATTTTCAGAGTTCAACTTTAAGCAGCGAGATAATCAGTGCACTGGAAGCCAAAAAAGGAATACGACAAATGTAATTTTGTTGTCAATTAATATAATAACGGCTTGATTTCCTTACCGCACAAGTTTTATTATAAACTTTTAATTAAAATGACTGAACGAGTATAGTTAGAAATAGAAATAGAAACAATAATGAATAATAAATAAGAAAGAGGACCACCATATAATGCTTTTGAATTATTTTTATGAAATCGAGTTTATTATCACTATTATCAATAGAGCTATCTATATAACAGATTTTTGGTTTTCTAACATTTTTTGTGTTCAAATAAAATTGTCATCATGGTTTTTGTATCGCTGGCGCTGAAGTTGTTTGTTGAAAATTGTCGTAAGTATAAAAAGTTTGGATACTGTGAACATTTTTATGGTCACTGATTAAATTTAAAAGGTAAGAAACGACCCGACAGTTGGTCGATAGAGTTTTTATTCACTCCAATGCTGTCGTATGCGATAGTGGTAATAAATTATGAAAAGTAATGAAAAGTAGTTTAATTAAATAGATGTGGTGTTAGAAGGGCAAAAAGATTATTAACGAAAAAATGGATGAATCAAATAATATTCTAATTAAAACTAAAAACTTGACCATAGAATAATTGGATCTCCAAACTTTACAAAGAATAAGGTTTCGGAACCCCAAAGTCCAATGACGTCTGCTTTTCCAAAAAATATTAATCTGTTTTAAGGTTAGGCAGAATATCATCCTTCTTAAAAGAAAAACTTTAATTTTCCGATTTTCTCAAGTGTTCAATTATTGACATAACTCTAGAAGGGGGGGGGTTACCCAACGTAGGAAATTTGAGCGATAAATCATTTTCATTTTTACTATTACTTTCCTGGTTGCTTTTCATCCCGATTTCTAAACATTCGTTGTTCAAGCCTAATAGGCAAAATATTTAATAATAATTAGAAAACAATACTTTTTCTTATCTTGTCAGTAGTTATTCTAGGCCGCTAAGGGATAATTTGTGTTTTAACGTGTTTTTACACCTTTTTGTATGTACATATAGTAACTTTAATGCTGTAACAGTTGTAAAATAGTTTGGAATTTCCCAAAAGTATATTTAACGGGCATTTATTTGGCACCATTGGCCACTCTTTTATTTGCTAGTTAAATGAAAGGTTTCAACCGAGAAAAATCGTTTCTTCAAATTGGATCCGGCAAATAAACTTTTTTATTAAAAACTTATCGTGATTTTAAGGTCGTTCAATAAAATAATTGAAGCTTACAATCCCATTCCAAAGGTACATAAATATTTATAAACTTTGTTATTGGCATTTTCGATTAATAATTTTTTTAAAGTTTATTTTAAAAAGGAAAATATAATTGTTCAGTATGGAAGTATATTAATTATTACGTAAGGACGACTTTTAGAATGTACATATCTCACCTACGCCTACGTAAGGTCGTAAGGATATATTAAATATTTTGATAAAAATTTTACCTGGAGCATAAGCGGAACTCGAGCCGATATTTTGAAGCCAGAGAAGCACATTAAACATTTGTTTGCTCAAAATCCTTGAATTTCTGAATGCTTTAAATCACGTTATAAAAAAATTGTATTAATCTCTTTAAAATGTTCATAAAACATGAAGAATAAAATTGTTAAACATAATAATATTTTTGTAAATGCATATAAATCCGGTCTATACGTGAGTATGTAGAGGTTTGTGGATTTAATGTGTGAATTTGATGACATGGACATGGGAAAATCCAAGGGGATATGTCATGCTCTTTGAAATTTTTGTTTAAAATTCTGTAGAAAAAGATTTAACTGTGAAAATATTTGTAGTAGGTAATGTAATTTAAAATGTACGAAAAGACCGAAAGTTGGTTGGTATAATTTTTATTCGGTTAATGTACACTTTGATTTTTGAAAATAAATTATGAAAACTAAGGGAAAGTGGTTTAATTAAATAATGTAATGCTTGTAAAGCACAGGGGTGAAAAAAATTCAATTTCAACCAAGAAAATTTAAAGCAGATGTACAAAATTGAATATGAACGAGGTAAAATTAAAATAATGAACGAACTCGAGGGGCGAATCAAATAATAATATTTAATTTAATATAAGTAAATTCTAGATCAGGGAAGCAGTTAGATTATTTATAATGTTACCTGGAGCAAGCAGGTAGAATATTTTTGATTAGTGAAAAATCCTACTAGATGTACGCCACGGGCGTCGAATCCGTGCATCTTGGCACGCGAATCTGACATGCTACCGCTCGGCCATTCACTCACCAAAAGTAAATAATATTATCACACATCAAAAATTATGGAATGCGGCAGTTACTATTCAAAATCTGATTTATTGTTGTGATGTTGAAATATCGACGTATGAATTTTATCGGCTATATGCACAAGCTTTACATTTCAATACGACCGTTTTTTACATTATTTGTAAGCGGTATAAAAAAGACGCGAAAGAAGCTCCAAAATAATCCTTAACAAAACAAATAATTGTATCGAAATTTTTAAACCTCTTATTGAGGATATCATTCGTGTGTAAACGTAAAATTTTATTTAAAAATTAATTCTCGTATAAAATGGAAAAACTTTTAAATCCGCATTTAAACCTACAATCCAGCAGCTTTTTAAAAATTAATTTTGCAAAATACAAGTTTCATTTTTATAAAATTTATTGCACATCTTAAATTACGGCTTATCGCAAGAACGAACTTCTTCAGTTAATATTAAATAACTTTCAGAAATTCCGTCCCTATCTTCTTGGTAAATCTGTAATTAAGTTTTGACCAAACAATTAAACACATTTTGATGAAATATGAGCAATACGAGTCTCGGATGAGAAAAAAGATAATATCAATTTTAAGACAATAACTGAAAATCCGTTCGCATTCGCTTTATATTGGTATTCTTCCTAAAATAGCTTTTTACCCCAATGTTCAAAAAATAATTAAAAACAACAAATTGTAAAATTTTCCATTAGAAAATGATTAAAAAAATTGAATCACAATTTGTTCGACTGGATTTGATAGACACCAATGCACACAAAAAATGGTTTCATTTGAAAATTAAAAAGTTGTATTCGGAAAAAAGAGAATAACGAGAGGCCATTATGGATAATAATAATTCCGAAATGGAATAATTTGTTGCCCAAGTTTCCGTGATATATCGATTCAAATTTTTCATAAATTGCGCCTCCCCGAACAGTTGATCAACCATCCATCAATCACTTCTGACAAGTACACACAAGAAAATTTGCAGTATCAAATTATCTGTAAAATATGTAATCCTTCATGAAGCATCAAACATTAACTGGAAAACGTAAAATCAGCGAACTTTATGGTTGGATGGATTTTCTTCAGAATTGTTGAAATAATTTAGTGTGACGCATTGTACAAATTTTTATGCATGGCAATTGAATAAATAATTACTTATCGAATTCTTCATGATAAATTATTTTATAAGCTGCGTTTCTTTTATTTGAGTAATACTACCAATCAAATCATGCAGATAATGGTGTAATAATTTAGAAGGAAACTTTTAAGCAACAATTAGTGTCCGTACGGAAAATTAATTGAAATAATATCGATTTTCGAGAAAATATTTACCCGCGTTATTTGATTTCATAAACTAAAGTTCACAATAGAAAGTTTCCCTACTAAACGAATTTTCTTTAGGTTCAATAAATATTAAATAGACAAACTGGTTAATCAAACAAAAATTTATAACAAAGGCATACCATACCCACTCGTTATAATGCAGGTGAATATGATGACACACTTCATACTGTTAAACGAATTTCATATTGATCTATGCTCCTCGAGATGAATAATTTTTCGCTCTATCTGATATTTTCAAATGACCCGCTTCGCATTAACCCTTTATGACTTACCGGTACCGGTATTAGATTTAAATTCGCTGCAGGAAATACATTGAATGTGATCTATCAATATTAACCTCCAACAACAATAATTAATTATTATTTAAAACCTTTACGGTAGTGTGGCATACATAATGCCATTGGTACTATAGTACCAATAAAATAGTACAAGTTTTTAAAATGTATTTTTGAAATTGTAGTCTGGTATACAATATGACCACTTTTATTTCTCTAAAAAAATTTTGATTAGCGAAACCAATTTCTTCTAGAAAATATTTTTATTTTCAAAATTCTATTTTGACTTGAATCGATTTTTAGTTATCTGCAAAATGACTTATTAGTAAAAAATCTTCAAAAGCTACGAGTGCTTCCCTCGACAAAAAACCCTGGTTGCTGGTTTGTCTTATCTAATAGTAAATTATAATAATTAGATGTGAAAAGATACTTTTATATTATTTGTATTTCTCAGTTATATGCTCGTGAAAGGGTTAAACCGGTAAGTATTTAATTTGAGAACATAAAAGTAATTTTATGTTTACTAAAGATAGTCGTTTTTCAATAAAAATGTTATATTATTGTACTTGGAAAGGTGATTAATAATTGTAATTTGTTATCGCTGTGTTAATAACATTAATTACTGCTTGTATAGTTAATTTCCTTTACAAAAAATGATTATTGTTTTCCATTACATAAATTTAATATTGCATAGAAATTATTCGCAGTGCAATATTATTTTGCAAAAATTTATATTACCCATTAATAGCACTAAAAAAAACTAGGAATAAATCAATCAGCTTTAAATATTGACGAGTGTAACCTTTAGGATGCGGTAGGTACATGTGTCATATAGGTTCCCCTCCCCAATTTCGAATTTTAGATTCAAATTCTTTGTGTATCTTTTATGTTTGTTTGTATACGTATTTTGATTTTCACATATTTCAAAAATTTGCTAGAAGGAACTGGAAATATACTAACGTCCCCCCCCCCAATTTAATTTTTGTTGAACTATTTATTTTCGCTTCTACTTTATTACTATTTCAGATACTTAAAAAAAAACTTCAGTGATACTGACGCGCTTGTCAATGAACAAAATATTTCTATAATTCCTCAAAATCTTTTAATATTGAGCAAAATTTTATGCTTCGACAGATGCTCGAATGAATATTCATGTCCGTTAGAAATAACAACGTTCAATGGTAAGAAATGAACTGTCTTATTGGTAATAATAAAACCAGTAGTGGACACGATAAATAATATTGCGGTGTTCTTTGATTACCTAATTTTGTTTGTAGTAAAAATATGTAGATTTCGTTGCCAAATGCCAATAACGAGCAATGCAACATGAAATAATTGGTAATGATAAGGATAAGTTCATTATTGGCGATGATTTTAAAAATTATATTTTTAACCCTAGAATGGTAAGCCGTCGTAATATTGACGACTTTCCTTATGAGTCTAGTCGTAAATTTTACGACGGCTTACCATTCTAGGGTTAAGTCCATAATAATAAATTACATTACTTGGATAATTATAAAATTTTGCATTGGCGATCATATTTTCGTTGTTCTAATAAGCAATAAATTTAAACTGTTTTATTTAAATAAACTATTTTTCAGTTTCAACACTTTCTCCGTATATTTAGCTAAAATAATAAGAGTCTCATTGCATTAAAATCTCCGACTGACCTGGTAAAATTACAGATTTTTATTAAAAATTAATTTTTCTCAGATTTAAATTTTTTTTAATATTTATAGGGACAAATAAGATTTTAACATAAAAAAATTGACATGAATTAATTCACATCACTAAAATGTAAAAATACATTCTTAATAATAATTATAGTATATCAATATTTAACAATACTTTAGCAATACAATAACAATATAAAAATAATTCTTCCCTATCCTAAATTTTTCCGGTAACGGTCAACTCGGCGACGGTCAACTCGGCGACGCTTCAACTCGGCGACGGTCAACTCGGCGATCGGTCAACTCGGCGACGGGTCAACTCGGCGATCGGTCAACTCGACGATGGTTTTCCCAACGGCAGGAGAAGTAATCGATCGACAATGCAAGAGATTAACTTTTTTTTAGATAAAATGTTTTCTTTTCCCAAAAATCTTGTTTTAGTCTAAAATTAACGTCTCGCGCTATTAATTGATTAATGCGATGATTAAAGAATGTGTTTACCCAACGGCTGTAGAAAAAGGCTAGGTTAAGTATTTCTAATTTTAAATTGCAATCGGCGACGGACAATTCGCGACACCTCCACTCTGTGATCAAAAATTCAAAAAATAATCACTAAAAAAAAATGAAATAAAAAATTGAAAATTAAAAAAAAAACCTTTTATTTAAAATTAAAAAGGTGCACTAAAAAATAAAAAATAATTTTAATAAGAATAAACAGATCTTCTTGAAAACATCAATATAAAAGCGTGGGGCTATTTTATTAAAATCAGGCTCGCTATTTGTGTACGAAATTCATAGCCCTACGCTTTTATATTGATGTTTTCAAGACGTTCTGTTTATTCTTATTAAAATTATTTTTTATTTTTTAGTGCACTTTTTAATTTTAAGAGGAATCCTTAAAGTTGGAAAATACACTTTCGTAATTCAATGATATCTTGCTTATTACTCAAGAAAATTGTACAAAAGTATATATTTTTTAAAAGAGGACACTTGGACGCAGGTCACTGTGTTTATTTTTTTTAAATTCAGATATTTTGAAAAAAAAGTTTTGAAAAAAATTAGAATTTAAAAAAAATAAAAACACAGTGACCTGCGTCTAAGTGTCCTCTTTTAAAAAATATATACTGTTGTGCAATTTTCTTGAGTAATAAGCAAGATATCATTGAATTACGTAAATGTATTTTCCAACTTCAAGGATTCCTCTTAAATAAAAGGATTTTTTTTAAAAATTTTTTATTTTTAATTTTTTAGTCATATTTGTCAAATACAGCTCCTGCTTCATCCTATTAGAATTAGAGTTTTTGATGTTTGATACTTCACCCTGTATACATCATTAAAACAAAAACTTTCACTCTGAATGCGGTCCTTAAAAATGCGATTTAGTAAATTTACTTAATCAATTAATAGCGCGGGACGTTAATTTTAGACTAAAACAAGATTTTTTTTTGGAAAAGAAAACATTTTATCTAAAAAACAGTTTATCGCTTGCATTGTAGTATCGATTACTTCTCCTGCCGTTCGTTGGGAGAACCATCATCGAGTTGACCGATCGCCGAGTTGACACGTCGCCGAGTTGACGCGTCGCCGAGTTGACCGTCGCCGAGTTGACCGTCGCCGAGTTGAACCGTCGCCGAGTTGTCGCGTACCGAAATTTTTCTATCATACATAAATGCAGAGTGATAGTGCATTTTTGCTTACTGTATACAGGGTGGTACTTTAATTTTGCCTGGTGAATACAAGGTGATATTATAAATATGTCACATGTGACTTTTCACGTCGCCGCCGTTAAAACATAGTTGCGATTTGTGCAATAGTCTAAAAGTAATCAACCGCTAAGGAATGGTTTTCGTCATTATAAGGAAGTTGTTTATTGTAAAAATTTGATAAAAGTGCGGTTCCTATAAATAAAATAAAAGTTCAATAATTAGTGGTCAATCTTGTAATTAACAGCTACGTAGTGATTAGTTGTAGTGTTTATTATCCACGGCGAGACGTATTTTCGCAATTTAATTAATAATTTTTATTGGAGCAGATCGGCAAACATTTACACGTACGTAAAATTGTGTAATCTTGTAAAAATGGAGAGATTTACAAAGTTAAGATGAGTCACGTATAAATTGATCGTGAAAAAGATGATATTAAATGGAAAATTAATGCTACAAAAATCATTCACTTTATAAAGAGATCTCTGTGACAACAAAGATCCGCTGAGCTTAAGCTTATTTTTACAGTATATCTACTCGTAATTTGACCCCATTAATATCCCAAAAATATTTACAATTAAATTTCAATTTGAAAAACATTTATTTTACTTTTATCAACAAAATTGCGGACGTCCTTTATAGACTTATTCTGACTTATCTTCACTCGGAAGGCAACGAAAAACCACTGAAGTGCAATCAAACTTTTTAAGTTCCATATTAAAAGGTCTATAATTCCATTTATTTCTCTTAAACGTAGAAACATAAAAAGTTGTTAATCCATCATGCGCGTCATGGTGATCGATGTTTTTCACGAATACATCGAAAACCAAAGAGATAATATAAATGAGGTGCAAACAAACACAAATAATTTAGATTAAATTAAAATCAAAATTCAATTGTATTCCGCTTATAATGGTTTTTAAGGAATGAAAGGAGAGGTACATTATAGAGGGAGTTAACCGTACTTTATAAATAATATAAACTAAAACAAAATAGAAGATTCACAAAAGGTTTATACTATTTTGGATACAAAATTTTAAAAACGGGGGCACATAATGGGCACAACCCCCCCCCTCCACTTGAAGGCAATAATGTTCAAATATATAACAACTTTGTTTGATGAATATCAAATAAATTAGGTAACTATTGATTTTTTATAGCAATTTATTAGTTTACCATAATAATGCGTTTCAATAAAAAAAAAAAAAAATAAATAAATGTGACAAAATTTATAAAATATAATAATGTACTTTTATTGAATGCTATTATTGCTAATGATGATTATACTAGTTTATATAATATTATACAATAAAAATACACATATGCTGGTCGCATAATTGACTTAAATTATCGTCTATTGAAATTATAAAGTTGTATATTAAGTTTAGTGCAAACACTAACCGACACTTAAAAATTAGTTTCCTTATTTTTAGCAACTTTTAAAATTATATGTTCAGAATTTTTGAAAACACGAAGAAATATTAATATGCGTTCACTAAAATCGTACCAAAAGACGGAAAGTAGTCACGTGACCAACATATACCTACCCTCAGGTAGTTTCTGGATAATCCCAAGTTGTCTAGGGTTGGTTAACGCAGAAGATATCTTAAAACTGTACAAAAACGTTTACGAGTTATCTAAAATAGTGCGGATTATCGGTCAAATGTGATCTTGGTTTCCTGTATTATGGACCATCAGGTAGTTTTGGCTAAAAATACTCGGGAATTGTGAATTATATTAAAAAAAATATATAATTTGATGACCACAACTTTTCAAGAACATACGAGAATAAATGGGATACGAATAAAACGAACGATATTTTATTGCAGTAGGAAACGAACAAGACATCTGTAAAAATATCTTGAGCGGAATAATTATTATTAATAACCGAAAAAAAAACAAAAAGAGAAAAAAATTCAATTTTATCCTTCGACTATTCCGTTTACGTAATCGTTGTTACAAAATGGCTGAAAATAATTATTGTATTCTTGAAAATTTAAATGTTATTTCGTAAAATGACGATTAATTTTCCTATAAACCCAGATATTGTAACCATTACAATAAGCTTGTTTACTATTTTAAATAACAGCAGCCAAGAACGCAAAACTAAAAATTATGAATAGACGCACATAATATTATAAAAAACGTTCAAAATACAAAACAGCTTTCCGCAAACATTTCGTTGCGAGTTTCAAGAATTTATTATAATATTTTCTTGTAACTTTATAATTAATTAAGATTTCAGTTAAAACTGATAAAAAGTATCAAAAGAGGTAAACAAATACAGGTTTCCATTATGAAAGTTAGTTGAAAAGAAAAAAACGCTAACGTTAAAAGACATAGAAGGAACTTCCAGTTTTTATCCTAATAAAAGCAACGTAAGCTGATTTCTTGCTGGATGGGTAAAATTTAATACCTATTTGGTTAATTTCACTAATTACACGGTTACTGAAATTAATAAACCGAAACGTGGTTTTCCTAAACAATTTTATGCTGCAATTTATATTCGGGAATTTTGTTTAACACCGACTATGTTTACATTATCGTCAAACAACAATAAGTAAAAGGTAAAATGAATAGCTTACTGATGATTCTCCAAAACTATGAAATGCATATTTATATCCGTGTATCCGTTTTCATTTTATTCAATTAAATTTATGGATGGTATTGATTATAATAATAATATCAAATTCATTTTTTAAATTAGAATTTACAGAAATATTTCCAGTTACATGCTAATAAACCTGCAATTTAATTAATTGCATACTTTGACTATGTGGTTTTTCACCATACATTTCACTAATTTCAACCACATGACAAAAGCATAGTACCTGCTCAATTAATTATTTAAACCGAGCAAATCAGCAATATAAAAAATAATACTTGACGTGAAAAATGTTAAATTGCGTTGCGGCAGAACTTGCTCGGAGCTCAAGTTGGTTTACTTGGCGATGATATTGCATGACCGATTAGTTATAGGCTTATAGGATATATTTTCACTCCACTAACTATATTCAAACGAAATTGCTTATCTTATAACTTTCACATTATATTTCCGAGTCTTATTTCAGTTTTTATCTATTGATTAAACGTAGTGAGATATCTTTCAACAATCTCTTGTGTTAACAGCGGCAGGATTACTTACTAATTCTCCAGTGGACTACTTGATAGGTCAATCAATCCACCCCTACTAATTCTTATAAAATTTCTATAAAGGTTTAAGTGCTTCTATATTTACAAAATGAATTTGATATCCGTAAATAGGAAAACATTTTGTTTGCGCAAAGTTCAAGCTCAAAAGAAACTTAATGGTTGCTTTTCTTCGCACGTAGTACACAAAAATTTCATTATTTTTGGCAAACTTTATAAATAAATACTTTGATTCGCTTAATTAAAGGAATGCATTAAATCACATCTGGAAGACTGCAACACTTTCTTTAAGCTGTTGAATGTTGAATCGCTAACGAAGACGGTAAATATGCTAAATATAAAGTAGCGAATAAGTTGCAGTTAAAGTTTAAAATACCCGACAAAATTACTTAAGCATGAAAGCTCAGATTTCAATTCTATCAGAACCAGTCAAGAAAAGAATTGTATCACCACGCTTAAAATAACAACCTTTTTGGGGATTAAAAAACTGTAAAAGACGGTTTGATGGGTCAAGTAAGAACTTAATTCTGACCATCCCACCTTGGAAGGCAATGGTAAACCATCGAAATGCAATTTTGGAAACGAAGTGTATTGCACTGGTAGGTCAACGTGGAATACAAACCATGGTACAAATAATTTGGAAGCGACTGGAATCCACATCTATAAATTTTTTTCTTTTAATTCCAAATCAGACCAATACATTCTTAACACATAAATAACAAATACCTACACACATATTTCAAATAACTTTTGGAAAACAAGAAAAATGAAGTCTCATATGGCAGTAAAGTAACGTATAAGTTGGGAAGGTTACCCACATGTCTAATTTGTGATTTATTAAAAGTAGGTAGAATAAAAAGCTAATGTTGTCGACGATTATTAAAAATGAAGATTTAACGATTACTAGTTTTAACCATTTCGTGTGAAGAAGTATGCAGTAAAAAGACTAATAGCTTTATATTTTCAATATTTTTAGACAGCCTTTTCAAGATATTATAAAAGTGATAAAACTTCAACTCCATAACATGTCAAATTGGTGTCAACAAAAATTATTAAATGTCCAATAGATTGTAAATAAACTTGGAAGTTAATAAAAAATATATTACATTTTTATCATCATCATCATCTACTGCACGATTTAGGCCTGTTTCGACTCAATTTTTATCTCGCAATAAAATACAGAAAATCAATTTTAGTTCAAACAATAAAAAGTTGGTAACAAATAATACAACACCATTTAATGAAATTCTTCGTTACGTTTATTGTGGTTTAAATTTAGAAAAATAGGTTGTTGACCAAAGTGCACACCTTTCTTTAGACTAGCGAGTTACTTATTTTAAAAATATGTGAACAATAAATAATACGTTAACAATCGTTCTTATGGCAAAGTCAAAATATTAGCATAATAATCATAGTATGATATAGGTACATTTCGAAATTCGCAACCATGCTGGTAGGTAAGTCATTCTTTAAATACACATTTTTGTTTAAATATTTTCACGCTCACCATGCAGGTGGTTAAAAAATTGCATGTAGATTTATTAAGCCAGTGTCTCACTATCAAATTTTCGTCAAAATTATCATAATATTTAGTATACAAACGGTTTTGATAGTGTGACAGCGATGTAGTTGTATCAAAATGACGTAAGCTACATACTTTTATATGCTGCTTCTATTTTCATGACGTCACGGATTCGATTTGATACAAACGTTTTGATAAAAAGAATTTAGAACAGTTTCTATAATTTTGATACGATCAGGCTTCCCATAGGCTGTTCGATATCCCACTCTTATATCTTTGACACTTTGACATAACGTGGACATTACCATACTTTCAGTTTTATTTTTTAATTTTAACGCGGTTTTTAATTAGGTCTAAAAGGTTAGCAATTATTATGGCTGGTACCACAAATCAGTTTCCTAATTGATTTGTATCAGTTGGAACCAGTATAACCAGTATATTTGAACGTATAAAACTAACTCTAACCTTACTTTTCACAGCTGACCTGTGGCTGCCATCGTTATTATACAAACTTGATTTGATAGTGAGACTTGCCTCTGCATGGCTTTGACATATTTTTACGTAAATGACGTCACATCGTTTGTATAATAATTATTATAATAATTTTGATGATAATTATTTGATAGTGAGACA
The DNA here is from genome assembly GCA_958510855.1 of Rhagonycha lutea. NCBI lineage: Eukaryota > Metazoa > Arthropoda > Insecta > Coleoptera > Cantharidae > Rhagonycha > Rhagonycha lutea. Next base: position 14,444,210 of record OY294036.1, on the reverse strand, counting down.
CTGGCTTTACCTAAACTTTGCAATATTTTCTTAAGTCTCCGTTTACCCTGCATTCGACATTTTAATTAATTTGAAAAAGTTTTCCGTTTAATGTACACCAGTAAGGCATAGTATGATAAATTTTAATGAATAATTTAAAAGTTGAAACTCAAAAACAAATCTGTCAAGATCAAGTTATAAGAGTCTCTGATAAGAGTGGAAAGCAAAGGAGAAACTGTTGACGTTGTCTGCCTATCGTACGTTATGCTGTTTCGCTGCGAGTAATTCACGATGCTTTTTAGATTCAAATTAAAAGTGGAATTCAGGAAATGTTTAGAATAATAGATTTGTAGATAGTAGAAAGGTTATGGCGCTGCGTGTGCAGTTTTATGGGCAGTAAACCACTGTTCAGCAAGTCAGTTCTGGAGTGTTTATATCAGTGATTGAGTTTTGTATAAATGTGGCTAAGTGTACAGAAAAGTTTCCCAATTTTGGCATTTTGCCAATATAACTTAGAAAACTTATGGAAGAACACTGAAAGCGGTTAATTTCCATACGAGAACTGGCGTGTATGCTGTTACATTATGCAAGCTAAAAAGTTGGCGCGAATACAGAACTGGAGAAAATTTATTATTTTTATAATAATATATTATGCAATACGAGGTCTGTAAAATTATAATGTGCTTTGGATAATTCACATGTTGCTTTCACCTCCAGTCTTATAAAATCAATGCTGAATATAACCTCTTTCTCTGCCTCATCTCCATTAGACTTCGCAGCTGATAATTATGTATGGTTACTCCCGAGACTTTCACCTCAGCAGTCGAGTGCTCTCCAATATACAAAGAGCAATTTGTTCACACGGTAAAACTATTTTTTGCATCCCGAAAGCTGGTTTAGCTGAGACAAGTAATGTCATCCTGCAGAAACTATGTTAGTTGAATTTAGACAATTATTCAATTCCTGCTATGAAGTTTATTATAAGACATTTCTTGTCAGCAGTGTTTTCAAATAAGAATAACTCCACACCCCAAAAACCGCATCATACGTGGATTTTCAATATCTTCATGTAAAAATCAGGACAGAATGGCCTGCTGGCTTGAGTTCTTGTATTAATTGAATCTTGTAAGTGTGCAAATGCAGATCTTTGGTTCTTGAGATCTTGATTGCTGATATACTGACTGGGGTATCTCTTTGTAAGTGTGCTGAAGAAAGGGTCATTGCCTTATTGCAGCTAAAAAAAAAAACAGGATACAGGCACATCTACAGACCAGCCCAGCAAGCTATCTACCAGATCTAAAACAAATCATTGATCTAAATGAAGTGAAAAAAGAAGAGAAGAAGAAGGGGAAGAATTTGGAAAAAACTTAAACGAGAGGGTTGCAAGAGTAAAATTTAACAGAAAATAGATCTCAATAGATCAAACAACGATACACGTATTTTAGCATTCAGCACCGAGCGGGACTCAGCTCACCCTAGAAAATATACTTGAAAAATGTAATAAATAGAATAGATATCAAATAGACGGTCATTTCCTTGCAGCTAACGCAGTTGGATGCGAATGCGAGGCGCCGGGTTCAAACCTGGGGAGAGTCAAACTTTCTTATGACTAGTCTCCGTGCTTCGGAAGGCACGTTAAGCCGGTGGTCCCTTGGGTTAGTGAATTGCCACCATTAACATAAAAATCAGGATACATGGCACATCTGAGGGCAAGTTTAGCAAGCTACCTAATGGATGTAAAATATGTATATGCTCACAGAACTAACACTGCCAAGGAAACGACGCAGATGTTGGTATAATAACAAGCCTTACGGCTTAAACTACGTTGAAGAAGAAGATATCAACAAATTCCCCTAAGATTCCTGGTGCTACAGAAGAGAGTGCGATCAAGAGCCGGGTATGGATACTCCTCAGCTGTAAATAAGCAAAATGACCAATATTGAAAAGGCGCCTTGTTTACTTATAGTGGGGGGGGGGGCGTTGCACCCGGTTTTCAACGTTTAATACACATATCGCACAGCAGTGGGACTTTTAACCTACTACATCACGGCTTTGCGAGTTCTCTCTGGCATAGATGGTGTGCTAGCTGAATATCAGATCTTTTTCTTCTTTTCTTTCAAGCACAGAAAAACATTTAAGCTTCTCGCAGTTTGACAGGGATTTGGACATACTTTAAACTTGGCTAATGCGGATTGCTAAAGTGGACAAGGTGTGATCGGACGAGAACGGATCAATTAGATCAGTGCAGTGATCAATTGGAAAAACGTCATATCCCGCAGTAACGCTATATATTATAAATATATTGATGACTGTATTTGTAACATTGAACCAAATTCTGAGGTTTAAATGAGCCAAAATACGACTCTGTTTTATTTATCAATTAAACCATATCTGGATTAGATAATATATTAGGTATGCTAAAAAGTTTCGGGCCTAATTAGATAGTTTTTCAAACACCAAATGTTTATGTTTTGAAATTCTTTATTTAAACTAAATATGTTCCATTTTGTTCGGTAACCTTTTGCCACTTTTCGGGCAAAACCATTATTCCATCACTGTAAAACTTCTTTGGTTTATCGGTGAAAAACTTAGCCAAGTGAATTTCACATGCTTCTTTTGAAGCCAATGTTACACCATTGAGGGAATTCTGGAGAGACCGAAACAAATGATAGTCTGATGGTGCAAGGTCCGGGCTATACGGTGGATGCATCAAAACTTCCCAGCCAAGCTCTTCCAGTTTTTCTCAGGTCACCAAAGATACGTGTGGTCTGGCGTTGTCATGATGGAAAACAACACCCTTCCTATTGATCAATTCTGGCCGCTTTTTTTGAATTGCTTGCTCTAATCTGGTTAATTGTTGACAGTAGCGTGCAGAATCAATCGTTTGACCAGTTGGTAACAGCTCATAATAAAGGAAACCTTTCCAATCCCACCAAACAGACAGCATCACCTTTCGAATGGTGAGTACGGGCTTTGCCGCCGTCTGGGGAGCTTCACCTCGCTTCGACCACGATCTTTTGCGCACAACGTTGTCCTATGTAATTCATTTTTCATCTCCAGTAACCATCCGCTTCAAAAATGGTTCGATTTCATTACGTTTCAGCAACAATTCGCAGATGGAAACTCGGTCGAGCAAATTCTTATGCGTCAAATCATGCGGCACCCAAATATCGAGCTTCTTTTTGAATTCAGCTTTTTTCAAATGGTTTGCAACTGTTTGGCGATTGATGTTTAGACTCTTGGCGATCTCTACAGTGCTTACATGACGGTTTTGTTCCACAATTTCTAGCATTTCCTCAACTTTTTCAATGACTGGCTGACCAGAGCGTGGTGCATCTTTGACATCGAAATTTCCAGAACGAAAACGCGCGAACCATTGTTTTGCTCCTGTTTTTGATAGAGCATCTGGACCATAAACAGCACAAATTTTTTCACAAGCCTGCGCAGCGCTTTCTCTTTGATCGAAGAAAAATTGTAAAATGTAGCGAATTTTTTCTTTATTTACTTCCATCTTTAATCAGCAATTTTTCACAACTGCATGAGCCGAATCGAATGATTCTACTTTTGTTTTTTAGCTAAAAGTGTAATTTTTCCAATGACATATATGATTATGCGATCAGATAAGTAGTTTTAGAGACAATCGACTTTAATGTCATTTATTGTCTAATTAGGCCCGAAACTTTTTAGCATACCTAATATGAGTTTGGTTTGAAGTGTTGTATGATATCGTTCTATAAGTAGTCTGAGTATCTCCTGAAGAAATCCTTGTAGATTGTATTCTCGTGTAACTTACAGTATTTGTCAACAACGTAATCTAATAGATATCCCGACCTTAGGGATTCCATTATTATATAATTTAACTGTATCTGCGAGGAGTTATATTTTATTAACGATGGCGTTACGTACAAGGAATATACTTCCTAATATGTATTAATTGTTATTGCTATATAACATATTAAACTCGGAATGGTGCAAAGACAATACAGATGGTTACACCCAAACATAAATCTTACGTTACTTCTTCGTGTTAAATACCGAAATACAATGTGGTGTGCATAAAGAATCATAAAAATCGAGAAGATTTATAACTTTAATTATTTAAATTCGTATCCGCGTTACTAAGGATGCGAAAACAATGGAATCTCGTTAATCTATTCGTGTGCATTATCAGTACTTCTTCAAAAACAGCACGTTACAGTTCTTAACTCTTGTTTACAATTAAGAAGTACGATAATTGCAATATTCATTCCATAATCTGAGTGTGATGGTTCATTTTGAATCTGTTTGGGATTCTCTGTATTGAATTAGCGAAATTTTCTAGATTCAGACACATGTTGCAGTTTTAATATCTTACTAGTCATCCAAGCTAATCACTAATCAGTTCATTTTCTGAAGTTTTGACGGAATGAAGACGTCATGTGTCAATCAAGCTGAAACTAAATCGAACGTAACATACAAGCAGATGTTTTAGACTTTCAGACTTGATTAAACGCGAATGGTGCTTCTTTTGTTTCCAAATTTGTTCTACGGTTTCATTTGAGAGATTTAGATAGAACAGTACATAGTAATCCATACCGAAGCGTTAATTGTATTGCAGTAACGGAATGAAATTCAATTGTCTTCTGATTGAGGAGGAAATTTTCACATAGGTAAACTTATTCGACTGATTTTGAGTCAAAGTGGTCGTAATTCAAACTTGAGAGCGCTCAAGTTTATTGCCCAATACCTACAATTGCTGTTGGTTTTATCTAACAATAATAAATTGTTACAATCAATCGAATCTTATCAAATTATAAATATTATTAGAAATATAAGAACGCAGAATGGTGTTTACTAAACATTTTTAGATCCTTGTTTGCATATTTTGAAAGGAAATGAATTTGAAAATATTATGAAAAGAGTCTGCACTTTATATAGTAGTAAGTATTAATTTTGTATACAATTCAAATTGATAATAATTTACATGTATTAAAACCCACACAAAAATACCTGTCTATCTAATAAAATATAAAGTCAAAGTAACAAAAAATAAAGCAGTTGAAAAGTTTATTAAAAGTTTGGAAAACGCAAGTTATTCAAAAATGTTTAGGTTAAAACAGAGAAATACAGAAATTTCGATACTTTCGAGTAATTTAAAAAAGATTAAGGCGCTAAATTGAAGTCGTAAAGGCGTTAATTATACATTTAAAAACCATAATGTTACCTTCTATCGATGTCAACACAGAAGCTATCAGCAGAAATAAATAAAATTTTCGTGTACAATTGCATATATAATTTGTCCGAATCATTGTTTTGTTAACCACAAACACCAATTAATAATAATTTCATTCATCGACACCCATGTTTCATTAATTTTCACTATTTTTATTTAAAATGTTTACTAGCTGCTCACAAACACATACATTCACTTGACGCCATACTACTAGCAATCGCGTTTGAGAGAAAAGTGGGGAGTTTCGAGTTTGAAACGAAAAGAAAACAAAAGCCACAACGCGAGAAAAAACTAGTCGCAGATCTCTGTTTTTGGTGTCGCCACCAGTCGTTACACTCCAAATGCAGTGCAGGTTTCTGTAATTTCGAAACCTAAAATAAACATCCATGTTGTTTTAAAAAATTTCATTTCTACAGGAGCGGACTGGCACCAAAATCTATTACAGGCTAACTTGATTTCAGGCCTATTTTAAAATTTTTGTATTAATAATTTTTCTTTTTTAATAAACTTAATTTTTGATTACGATGTTGACTACTCAATATTATTTACATTTTATTATTTTTACCTAAAACCTAACAAAATCGTAAAATTAAAATTGAATAATAGTGAATAGGTAGGTACAACGTAAAATTTAAGAAAGAAAAACATTTAACAAATTAAAGCAATTAAAAATATAAACGCAGATATTTTACATGAGTCAAATCTAGCTAATACTGATCCGGTTTACTTCTTCGATCTTTGCATTGGAATATTTTTTGTCCGGCTGCCACCTTCGTTTGTTTTCGTTTACATTAATTAACATTGGAGGGAGATGAGCTGGTAAGCCGGTGCCAGTAAACTTGCCTTCACTATGGAAGCACCTTTAGTCTGAGTACACAGTGAAAGTTGGTTTCGGATTTGGTTTACCCGCTTTGATCATTGCATTGAAACATTCACGAATTATCGATAGAATAACGAATGTTAAAATCGATCAAGTACCCTCAATGACTTGTTTGACGGCTACTAATACAAAGTGTAAAAATTGAACATAAGCTTGACTTATGAAAGCTATGAAATGAAATAGAATTATTGTAAGATTAAATAGAATTTGTGAAAATAATAAGTTCATAAGTGCTACCTGAGAAATGTTGAAGAAGAAGCCAATAATAATAATTATGGCACTATCTGTATATTTATGTCATTGCAGTCCGACACTTCGAGATAAAATTGCAGGACAACGATCGGATAACTTAATTTATCAATTAAACGAAAATGTTTTTCCCATACATTATAGTTTAAAAATATCTCCCCAGTTCAATAATCTGACGTTTAAAGGATTCGTACAAATTGAAATTGATGTCAGAATTCCAACTAACAATATAACGCTGCATCAAAAAGATTTAAATATAACAAAAGAAAAAATATATTTATCAACCACGAATGGTAAAGTTATAAAAATTAAAGATGCTGGTGATAGTGGTACAAACCTACAAGAATTTTACACCATTATTTTTCACAAAATGTTAAAGAAAAATAAATATTATTTGCATATTCCTGAGTTTTATGGAGTTATAAATAAATTGAACAGGGGATTTTATTATGCAGAGTATATTGATGACCAAGGAATATTAAAGTAAGTATTGGGTATTTTGTTGGTTTAAAATTAATTTCAACCAGTATTTTACGTGGTTGGATAAAAATTTTTTTGATTTATTGCCCAAAATTTTGTAATATTCTTTCATGAGTTTAAATTGATTCCTGCCTTAAATTTATTAGTGGTCAAAACTAAATGAATCGTTTACATATTTCTTACACTTTTCAGCAAATTTGCAATAACTCAATTCGAATCAACATCTGCAAGATACGCATTTCCCTGTTTTGATGAACCTTCATTCAGAGCTCAATTTAAAATTTATATAATCAGGCCATCGAATTACAGTGCAATATCAAATACTAAATTGCTAAAATCACGGTAAGTAATATACATAAAATTATAAAAATCCAATGTAGCCAAACAAGCGCAATTTCCTTAATCTTGATAAGGGGAAATCTTAACCCTTATTAAACTGTTTCATTTTTAATTAAACTTATTCCAATTCAAAATAATTCCTTTATAATTAACTTAACAAACTAGTCTCAAATCATAAATATAACAAAATAAAGGATCAGTCGCTCATCTTCTATATTGGAAACATTACAAGGATTGAAGCACTTACCAATTAATTCAAATTTTTAATAAAAAAAGCTTATCAACACACATGCACCGTATTGCAACTATATAATAACTGTTAGTGCTGTCAAGATTGCATATTTATTATTCCAAAGATGGAATTACAATATTAATATTGGCTCTGCGCAATCTTCCAAACTGCGCAATCTTACCTATCCTTACCCTACAATATTAGGTCCCAGCAAGTTAGTACAAATTACATAGTTTGTTTTCTTGATCTGAATTGCTCCTTGCTCGTTTACTATTCGAATCATGTACAAAAGAGGAACTTTTTGCACTACCTGCGAAGAAAGAGTAGGCAGTGCAAGTTACAACATTTAAGTTTTGTTTGGTCTCACAGTCCTAGTGCAACCCGAACTATAATTTCCTGTAATCATCTAATATTAGGTTTGTTCGTTTGTATGAACTAATTTGCTCGGTTCAAGTTATTGCAAATGAACTGTGTTCGTTTGGCTGCTCAGTTCATGACCGAACATGAATTTCTTGCTCGACCTCCATAGGAGGAGTAGGCAGTGCAAGTTAGAACACTATCTAACTTTTGTGGTGGGAGTATTTTGATCTCGAGAGATAACCCAGTTCAAGTTAGTTCATACAAACGAGCAAACCTATTGATTGGTGTAAAATCACCAACCCACCTTTTACACCAATCAATTTTCGCAATTTTTTACACTAACTCGGAGTAACATCATATCAAACAGGGATGGGCAGCATCAGCATCTCAAATACATGTATTTGAAATACATTTTGCATCTTTTAATTTGTATTTCAAATACATACATATTTTCATGTATTTTGCCCCCCAAAACGAATTGACCTAATGTCATTATTTGTGTGTAATTTCATAATCTTATTTTTCTCTTCATTTTTTTTCAAGAGAGTTAAACGATAGTTTATACGAAGATGAATTTGACACCACTTTATCGATGCCTACATACCTAGTAGCATATATTGTATCTCAAATGAAATTTTCGATAAACCAAGATACAGATTTTCATAGAATTTTTGCCCGACCAGAAGCTATCCGTGACAAGTACGAACAACATTCTTTGAAACTAGGTTACACAATTTTGCAAACTCTCGAGACTTACTTTAATGTAACTTATTCATTAAATAAAATGGATCAAGTAGCTATTCCGGATAAATATTTCACTGCAGGTGCCATGGAAAATTGGGGTGTTGTTACGTATAGGTGGGAATTTTTAACCTAAGTGTTGTTGATTGTTAAAATTTACATATATAATTTTAGAGAAAGAAGTCTTTTATTTACTCCCAGAACTACAACGTGGATGCACAATTACATAGATAGTGTAATAGCTCATGAATTTGTGCACCAGTGGTTTGGAAATTTAGTTACAATAAAATGGTGGAGATATCTCTGGCTGAAAGAAGGATTCGCAAGGTTTTTTCAGAGTAAAATAATTGATCTGGTAAGAATATTATTCAATCAGGTCTATTTTGTATCACCTAGACGCTATTATAGCGGTTAAACGTTATGTTATTATTAAGGCTGGGATTATATGCAAATGCATATTTTTAACTATTGATATGAGAACGTCGATTTTTGGATATCTTTGCGAATCACATAAATTAGAGTAATTTAAACCAAACTTTTTTAGGCATATTTTGCATATTTTCCACTTTTGGTTCATATTTTAATAAAGTTAGCATATTAATGCATAAATACTCGTTTTATTTCAACTCGTGAAATTATAATATACCTACGTATGAAAATTCTTGAATTTACAAATGATTCTGCTGCTTATTCGTGAGGCAAAAAAGATTATCAACAATTACCTCAGAATCTAGCATTTATAAAATCAAATTACGCCTTTATTGCAAAGGCAATCAAAACTCTCGATACGCAATGTATGAAACTTGTAGATTCCATTGAGTTGCTGAATCAAACTGAAAATTCGATTCAACAGATAAAGGGGATGTAGGGATGCGTATTGGCTAAAAATTTACAGATGTGATTAGAAAAAATGAAGGATTCGAGAATTCGAAGTTCTTAAAAAAAATTTCAAATATACTAGAAGGTCAATATGAAGAATCGGTAACAATGGAACCTCAAAAAATGTGCAAGTTTAAAATCGCTCCAATAACATCAGTCGACGTTGAAAGAATTTTCTCGACGTACAAGAACATAATATTGAGTGACAAAAGATAATTTTTTTATTTTAGATAATTTAGAAAAATATATTATAATTAATATTTATTATCAAGTGAAAAACAGTAGTAATTAAATGCGTTCTCAATAAAATAAAGTGCTAAATTTTTTTTTTGGAAAAAATTTTATTGCATATTTTGAATTTTTATTCAGCATATTTCACTGCATATTTTATATTTTAACTTGCATATTTTTATGAAAATTGGAGCATATATATGAGCATATTTTAGAATTTTTTATGCATATAAATCCCAGCTCTAGTTATTATTATAGCGTTTTTCGCGAAGCGGTATCAAGTATCATTTTAAACGTTATAAAAAATGATCTTAGATCTTATATCCTAGCTAGGTGATACAAAATAGACCTGATTGTATATAGGGTAAGGTAAGGTAATGTCGTGATATTTTAGTAAAACTGTTACTACTGGGCTTGAAATATAATTTTTTCTGTTTTTGAAATCAGGAGGTAATAATATTACAATTAGCAACCTTTTTGTAAAAAATTAAGTAAATTGAACGAAACACAATTATTTTGTTGTAATTTTTGTCAGGCAGAAATTTAATGTCGTGATAGGGGTAAGGTAATCCCGTGATAGCAATAAAAAGTTGTAAAATCATAAACAATAATTTATACAATTAAAACCATTTGTAAGAAAGAGAATTTATTTACACTACACTACTTTTTTTTTCATTAAATTAATATGAAATATTGATATAAAAACAAATTAAAAAATAAAAACTAAAAGAAAACGTAAAAAAATTATTGCTTAGGAATATTTTGTTATACGATTTCACAAATATTACACATGTAAACATCTTCGATGTCTTCAAAGTCATTTTGACATGTAGTATGGTATGGAGTTAAACAAAATGAACATTGCACCCAATTAGCACCAGTTTTTTTTTCTGCACATGAACAGTAAATTTTAAATTGCACTTTCCACATGTCCAATTTTCTTCTCAGTTAAAACAGACGGTTTTAATGCTTCTACTCGAAAGGCATCACGATTGAATGGGTAGGCTCCTGCCTTTTAAAAGGCATTCGAATTCTATTTCCGGAGGAAGAGCGTATGGGCGTCCTAATTTTGACAACTTAGCGTGTTCAATATCTTCATTTCTTACAAGATAGTTTTTCAGCGTCGACCAAGGTAGCCCAGTTATTTTAGCTACTCGATATAAATTAAAATTATCACTCCATACTAGTTGTGCTGCTTGCAGAAGACTGTCATGATCGTACTGCCGTTCTGTACCTTTCTGGACTACCCTTTTCTTAGGATTCATATTTTTTCAAAATTAAAACACGAACTAGAAGTAAGAATCAGCAAATTACCATTGCTTACTGGGTGCTATCACCTTCATTTAAATATGGATAGGTAATGTCGTGATAAAAATAAACAGTAATTTAAGCACCGAAATTTTAAAAATATGATTTTTCACAGTTCAAAGTAGCTTAATATAACATAAAATTGTACTGCTTTAACAAATTAAAGGTAATAAAAATTATTTTTGCAATAATTAATTAAACAGGTGTAATAAATTAGATTAAACCTAAGAATTATGCTACTTTATCTAAGGCATTCAAGCCTAAGGCATTGAAAATTCTAGAAAATTTTCAGAATACGAAAAAATCTACGAAACATAAGCTTTAAAATGCAATCTTAAAAATTAATTTTAGTTTAAAATTACCTTAATTACAGCTAAAAGTAACACAAACAAAGATTACATAGAAAAATATTATTCACTAACATGTATCATTTGTTTACTTTCCTTATACTGACCTTTGAAGTTCGAACCTACCCTTAAGAATCTTACATCTAGTTAATAATAAAGAATGGTATCTTTAGGACTCCTCGATGTTCAAAATCTGTTGATAGGCAATGAAGCTACGAGTATTTTAAAAACTATCACGACATTGCCTATGTCACGGAATTACCTTACCTTACCCTATTCTTGTTGAAATTATAGATCAAACCGGAATGGAAAATGAAAGAACTATTTATCACGAGAGTAAAACATCCTGTTTTAGTAGTCGATAGTTTTGTCAGTACTCGAGATATGAATCAAGATGCTGGATCACCCTCTGAAATCAAAGAATTATACGACAGTATTTCTTATAGTAAAGGTAATTTTTATGTGCAGCTCTGATTAGGTATGTAAATGAACACTGTAATGTCCTCCCGGTTTTATTGTCACAGGAGGAAATTACACAATTTTTACCTTTCTCACTAACCTCAACTTATATGAGTCTTGTATGCTTAACACAAGTCACGTGAGCGTCCTGTTGCTTCGCACTGACTTTGAAGTCAGTTACCTGATATGGGATCCTGAAATAATAAACTTTTAAATTTTATATTTGCAAAATGCATCAATTTAGAAATGTTCAAGTTAACAATTTATTTACAAATAAAAAAAAAATGCCCACAAATTCCAAACAATCCCCATTGTACAATGTACATGCTAACACAATTTAAATAAAAAAACCTCTAGAAACCTTGGTACCCGTGATATACTAGGTGCCTTTGTTCTGTGTTCCTCATTGGGCTTTCCTCCTGCTTCACTTATGCAGTTCAGTATTATATATCTCACTCCTATTCCTTCTCCAAGTCTGCATCAACTCGTTCTTAGCTCTTTTTTAATTATGCATGAACTCGTTCTCAGTTCCCTTCCAAATTACACTTCCATCTTCCATTCACTAATCTTTGACTAATTTTCCAACTCTTTGTTCACTAAATTCTGTTTTCACTACGTGATGACCCGTTTGTATTGAACAACTTAAATTAATTTCATTCTTGATTGAAAAAACCAAACTTGACTACAGCTCCACCAAGCTTAGAAAGGACGCGGCAAATATGCCAACTAATTTGATAAAAATTTGAATGAACCAATGAACGTTGAGTTATTTCTCAAGTACATTCTGTTGTAAAAGTTATAAATCATTGCGTGTGTTTACATTTGTCGTGGTTTTTTGTATTTAATATTTACTAAATTTATTCCAAAAGTGCTTTATTTAATATTTGCGGTAACATTTTTTACATATTTTGTGACTGCAATTTGATAAAATAATTTATGGATTTTAAATATTCGCGCAGAGAAACTTCTTCATTTGAGTGTACATTTTTAATTTTAGCAGCGCCTGACACGCCCCTAAAGTCGGTTCTAACGTTGGTGGAGCTGTACACTTTGGTCCGCAATTTGCGACTTGCTGCTTGTACAGATTAACCAGAACTCCTGTCCGCAATTTGCGGTTTTCTGGGATCTACACCCAATATGCACTTTTGTCCGCAATTTGCGACTTGCTTCTACTAAAGCTTAATAAGAACCTCTTGTTTATATTTCGTTTACATGTTCATTACTTATTTTCTTTTGTTTTTATTTTTTTTCTCGTTCTCAAAACAACCCTTATTTTAATTTTTTATTTATCCTAAAGCACACCTATGTATTCCGGGTACCTAGATCTTCTTCTTCTTTCTAGAAGTAATTCTCTAGAGAATTCTCTTCTAGTAGGCCAAGGCCTGTTATTTTCCAACACATGCGTCGTTTCCTTGGCAGTGTTAGAAACTTGGAGCATATAAATATTTTATTATTTGCTTGCTATACTTGCCTTCAGATGTGCCTGGATCCTGGTTTATTATGTTAATGGTAGCAATTCACTAACCCAGGGGACCACCGGTTTAACGTGCCTTCCGAAGCACGGAGACTAGTCATAAGAAAGTTTGACTCTCCCCAGGTTTGAACCCGGTGCCCTATATTCGCATCCAACTGTGTTAGCTGCAAGGCAATGACCGTCTCAAACAACTTAAACTAACAATAAACACTCCAAAAATAAACATTCAACAAAACTTAAATCTCATAACAAATATTTTTATAACGATTTACAAACTATTATCCATCATGCCTGGTCACTTCTCGTTGATGGAAACATGCGGTCTTCTGCAATAACCGCAAGTCCGGTGACAACTCTTTTCAGAAATCCACCCCCTCATCTTGCATGTGCATGCAAGACGCCGCCGCCGGCTTTACCTGTGTTAAGCATACCTTTCGCATTTGAAAAGTTATCATCGCAATACATAAGAATGTCGCAAAAAAACTTTGTCTCTCGCTCTGCCCGTAACGCAATCTCTGAATTTCTGATGGGTTGTTTATTTATTAACAATCAAAAAAAAAGTATGCTCATGTGATTGGTAGCAACTTCAATCAAATTTCAACCGACCACTTACTGGAAGATCATTGACCTCCCTAATTTTTTAGTAAATTTTCAACATTACTCCTATTTTAAATAATTACGTATATGTAGGTGCTTGTGTTATTCACATGATGGAAGCTGTCATGACCCCAAATATTTTCAAAAATGGTCTTACGAATTATCTGCAGGATAGGTAAAATTTTATGTGATATTTATGTAATATACAGTTTATGCAAGAATACGACGGATAATCAGCTAGGTACTAAATATGAAATTTTGTTTACTTAAAAAATTCACGGACACATAAGGTTTGTTCGTTTGTATGAACTAACTTGAACTGGGTTATCTTTCGAGACAAAATACTCCCACCACAAAAGTTAGATAGTGTTCTAACTTGCACTGCCTACTCCTCCTATGGAGGTCGAGCAAGAAGTTCATGTTCGGTTATGAACTGAGCAGCTAAACGAACACAGTACATTGCACTAACTTGAACCGAGCAAGTTAGTTCATACAAACGAACAAACCTATTGATACACACACCGTTACCCATATAGATAGACATTTTCTGGAAATGGTCTCATTTGATTTGTATAGGATCTTATAAAACGTATAGGGGAAACCTGGTTGTGATGGCACAACGGCTATGATGGCATACTGCATATTTTCCCTTTTAATAATATCATTATATCCTTTTTGGGCAGCAAGCAATAATACACTCTTGTATAGTGGTTCACTAGTAAAGTTTGAGTGAAATTGAATCAAGTTTTAAGTGTGAAAATAACGAAAAATAAATTCTACAGGTAATAAGATTTTCATACAGCATTATAAAAAGATGTACTGTTTTGATTGTAATAACAGTATTAAGCTTAATTTTTCGTAAAATGTAGTTTTATATTATAACCTCAAAATGCCACGATTTTTATGACGCAACATAACTTAATTTGGATTTGATAATGGTTTTATTAGCTACGTACACTGTTGGGTAAGATGGCACATTGGTTTGCCGTCATATCCAGATATGTGCCATCATACCCAAATCTATGGTAAAATTTCTCAACCACACAAGAGAAGTCGCCTCGTCATTCCTCTCATGAACAAGATTCCGTAATAACTGCAATGGAATTCATTATCATGAATTACAGTCAATAATAATATAATGTGCCATCATATCATACAGTGCTTATATGATGGCACACCATGTACTTAAACGAAAACTATTAATTACTCAATCAGTTTCTTGTTTGGCATATTGATTTTGTTGTTCATGAAAACCTATTGTTTTACAGTATTATCTTGCATCACAGAATCATCCCTGCTTTAATAATAACAAAAATATAACTGAACAAAAAAAAGTGTGCTATCATACACGGGTTTCCCCTACTATATTTACTAGGCATATAAAATCTAATTTTTTTTCCGCACGAAAAATCCTACGAAATTTTTTCATAGGGCATTTCAATCAGCCATTCCCAGTGATTTATACCGAAACTTACAAAAAGCTATGGATAAATCGCCAAGAAAGTTGCCGGAACAATTAAGCATAGATAAAATAATGACCACATGGACTACTCAGAAAGGTTATCCTTTGGTAACTGTCAAGAGAAATTACGCCAAATTGCAAGACATCGTTCAATTAATACAAGTAATTCATAATTTATTTTGCAAAGTTGATATTATTAGTTATTATTGATTTTCTTAATTTTAGGTCCATTTTATCTTTACCAAAGATTTAAAACCCATGGAAGAACTGAACCGTTGGGATATTCCAATAAATTATGCTACGAAAAGTAATCCAAATTTTAACGACACTCAATTCAGTGATTGGTTAGTGAGATCCAATGCAGAAATTACCATTAAAAATTTGAATAGTGATGATTGGTTAATATTAAATAAACAGGAAGCGTGTAAAGTCTGAATTTTGATTTTTTCGTTACACCCTAAAGTTTTATATTTTCAGTCTATTATCGCGTAAATTATGATAAGAGAAACTGGGAATTAATAGCAAAAGCGCTGTTGACAAATCATAATGATATACACATTCTAAATAGGGCACAGATAATCGATGACTCATTTGCTTTGGCAAATGTGGGAATGTTAAAATATTCAGTTCCATTTAAAATTTGCGTATATTTGAATAAAGATGATGATTTTACTACCCAGTGTGTCTTTTTACGTAACTTGAATGGTATTGAATATATCGTTCGTGGTGCAGCTGCTGAACAAAATTTTCGGGTAAGTGTAATATACATAATATATCTCTTGCAGAATAGAGGAAGTGATATGGATTAATTAATTCTAGGATTATGTTATACAAATTTTGAAACCATCTTATGAACGTTTGGGTATTATTCCTAAAGCAAATGATATCCTAAGCGATAAATTACATCGCATAGAAGTTGTTAAATGGATGTGCTACTTGAATTATTTGGATTGTAGAGAAAATGCTTGGGAGATGTTTGACCAGAGAAAAAACCGTAAAATTTCAGTGGATTTAGAAGAGGTGATAATGTGCAACGCTATACGAAAGGGAAAAGGAAATGATTGGAATAATTTATTTAGTAGTTATCATTCTGCTAAGGAAGATGATTTAAAACAGAATATCTTTAATTCGTTAGGTTGTAGCGAAAATGCTTCCATATTGCAGGGGTAATTATATTACTATTTCAAGTAATTAAAATAATATAGTACTTTTATTACAGCTTCTTAAATTCTTCCCTAAAATCGTCCAATAACTATACACTGATCGAAGTGGTGACCTTAATAAGTAGCAAGGGATTAATTGGTTCGCAAAACTCGATGCATTACCTTATTGAACATTTCGATTCTTTACAAGTTATGTGAGTATCCATTAGGACACAAAATTGTTGTATAATCGTAAACTTTCATCTTGCAGCTTAGGAGATACAAATATGACTGCACTTGTGAACATTGTTACTTCATATTTTACAACTGAGGCACTACGTCATACAGTAAGTACTCAATTGATTACATCAATTATATTATAATAATTCTTACCCTATAATGATTATGGTAGAGCTTAACATTTTCATCACTGTACTATAAGTGGTTTGGTTCTAATTGAATTATACAAACTAGAACTGAACTCTCTTTTCCATAATCGTGGTTGCCTTTTTATTAAAACCTCATGGACCATTAACTTAAATTTAACTGGTTATTTCCTTCGACCTATGACTTTGATTTATCGAAGTAAGAATTTATTCGTGTGAAATCTATTCTAACGGATCGATAAAATCTTTCACAATGCATAACTCAAGCTCCAACATGCATTATAAGCTAAGATCATCCCCAGTATTGTGCACCACATGCAAAACACTCAAAACAAAACAATTCCGCCCTTGTGGAAAGTTTAATTTGGCCATCCTTGTAGCCGATTTTTTCGTTTTTTTAATACAATTTCTTAAATTTCTACTACTTATTCCCTGCCGTAAAGTAAATGACCTTTTTTTAACCCGTATTTTTGGTATTTTGGCCGCGCCCGTGTGTTTGGCAAACTGTGAACAATATTAGGGCGCACGGCCCTGGCTATTTCGGCTTTAACCAAAAGGTCAGGGTAGACCTTTTCAAGCCGATAAACCACATTATTTGTTAAATGTAGCAGAAACTATGACATGTTTAAACTGATTATCTCCTCTTGTTATAAAACTATTTTGTTATCTTTTTATTTATTCATATTTCTATTTCAATTAGCCCTGCCACTCTTTACTAAACTTTCGCCGTTCGATACAAATAATCTAATTTTTGTTAAATATTTCAGTTTATAAAACAACTTGAGAAGACTAAAACAGCAAAGCTGATACTTGAAAGTGTCGATAAATATATTCGATCAAATACATCTACAAATCACAGAAAAATGAAACAGATTTCTAAATATTTTCAAACTGGGTCTAATAAAAATTTATCTAATACATTTTCCAATTTTCCAGTTGCCTTTTTTTTTATTTTGCCTGTATTTTATTTCGCGCTTATTAATTTCAATTTTATGTGAATAAAATATTGTCGTTATGTATAATATAATTTTTTTAATAATAATTGAACTGTTTCTATAAAATGTATTGTGAATATTAAAAGATTAATTTAATATTTAATTTTTATATAAATTTGTGTGTTGTACCTGCTTGTGAAATTTACATCTACCTATCAACTTTGACCGTTGATGTTTTTCTATTGGTAACTTACTAAAGGTAATCTAGAGTAGCGTGGCCTAAGTAGTGCAATTTGATTTAAGTAAACATATCATAATTTTTTAGACACACTAAAAATATAATACACACTTTTAGCACTAAAAATATAAAATTGGCACAGATGTAAATGTACTGAAAGTATATTATTCACGATCGATTTCGTTAACACAGTAACATCATCAGGTGACTGATCATGTTACTCACCAATTTGTCAATTTTATATTTTTAGTGTGTTTAAAAAATTATGATATGTTTACTTACTAAAGGGGTATATATAATTGCACTTTGAAAAAGTTCTTCCAATTTTGTACAAATAAACTATAAAACGGCAGAATCGAACTTTGCAATAGGTTCTCTTTAACTTTAAGCTTACCCTGTATAAAATGATATAATCGCACTTTGGTTTTGGTACTTATCCACTATAAAATGATACAATTGCAATTTGCGGATACTAAACTTTCATACACTTCTACATTGTGAACATCGTTTGTCGATAAAATATATTCAGATGTGATCAACTCTATCAGAGAAGATTTAATGGATTCTTGTTTATGTATGTTTGTCGCACAGAAAAATTGATTTCGACCATCCGTGATTCCGACTATAAGCCATGCATGATGCATACATCCATATTAGAATCAACCATTTTCTTTTTAAAAATTTGGCAAAGTACATATTTAGTTTACTGTAAGTGTAAGAGTAAACTAATGATTTCACATAAGCCCAGAGAAAGAAGTCTAATCGACATTGGTTACATAGGTATTATTTTGTTGAGATTTCACGGTTACTGAAATTATCTCTCAATAAATTGATTGTATCACGCGATGTTCTGCATGTTGCACAATTTCTATATGCTGTGCAACTGTATATATCATTCCATTTACGTATTACAAAAATAAAACAATGGCATAATTTTTGATTAAATATCAAAAATGAAAATGCCCTTAAATTATATTTTGATTCTGGTGACCTGAACTGAATTTTAATGTGATAAAATAAAATAAAAGTTGAATGTCACCGCGTGCAATTTGAATGGAATTTCAAAAAATTTCTAATATCAGCAACTTCTTAGAATTCGAAATTAAAATGATGGGAATGAAAGTTCATTGGAAGCCCAAACGAATCCCTACTTTGAGTGTCACTCAAAAATTCGAATTGGGAAAGAATATAGAGAAGTATGACTGCAGATCCCCTTTCCCATAAGATATATTAATAACTAAGTATTAGGTCTGATCAAACGTTTGCCACAAATTTCATCCTAAAATTTGGTTTGGGGAAGCCAAAGTATCTTAAGGCCCCCCCCCCCAAAAAAAAAGTTTTGCAAATGTATAAATATCACCGTCGATTATTTTAAAGCAAAAAGGGAAGCTTATTCAGGCTAAAACGAAGCTCAAACATTTGACACCAATTTCACTCCAAAATCGATTAGGAAGGGAGCAGGGACGTACCGTACACCTATCATGAAGTATTTAGTTGTCATCCGCAATAAACTAATAATAAACTAAAAAGTTGCTTGAACTCCTTTTCTCAAAGCTTGATGACATGAAGGTGAGAATTTCGTTGAGCTAGAGTTAGTTTTGAAATAACTCTGGAAATTTGATCAATCGATCAAGTACCCTCAATAACTTGTTTGACGGTTACTAGTACAAAGTGTAAAAATTGAACATTAGCTTGACTTATGAATGCTATGAAATGAAATAGAATTATTTGCAAAATTAAATAGAATTTGTGAAAATAATAAGTTCATAAGTACTACTTGAGAAATGTTGAAGAAGAAGCCAATAATAATAATTATGGCACTATCAGTATATTTATGTCATTGCAGTCCGACATTTCGAAAAAAAATTGCAGGACAACGATCGGATAACTTAATTTACCAATTAAACGAAAATGTTTTTCCCAAACATTATACTTTAAAAATATCTCCCCATTTCAATAATCTGACGTTTAAAGGATTCGTACAAATTCAAATTGTGGTCAGAATTCCAACTAATAATATAACGCTGCATCAAAAAGATTTAAATATAACTAAAGAAAAAATATATTTATCAACAAAGAGTGGTGAAGTTATAAAAATTAAAGATGCTGGTGATAGTGGTACAAAGCTACAAGAATTTTACACCATTATTTTTCACAAAATGATAAAGAAAAATAAATATTATTTGCATATTCCTGAGTTTTACGGAGTTATAAATAAATTGAACAGGGGATTTTATTATGCCGAGTATATTGATGACCAAGGAATATTAAAGTAAGTATTGTGTATTTTATTGGTTTAAAATTAATTTCAACTAGTATTTTACGTTGGATAAAAATTTTTTTGATGTATTGCCCAAAATTTTGTAATATTCTTTCATGAGTTTAAATTGATTCCTGCCTTAAATTTATTAGTGGTCAAAACTGAATGAATTGTTTATATTTTTCTTACACTTTTCAGCAAATTTGCAATAACTCAATTCGAATCAACATCTGCAAGATACGCATTTCCCTGTTTTGATGAACCTTCATTCAGAGCTCAATTTAAAATTTATATAATCAGGCCATCGAATTACAGTGCAATATCAAATACTAAATTGCTAAAATCACGGTAAGTAATATAAATAGAATTAGAAAAATCCGAAAAATCCAATGTAGCCAAACAAGCGGTACGGGGAAATCTTAACCCTTATTAAACTGCCAGTTTCATTACGATGACGATTTCATGTAATTGTAGGTGCTAAACTATTGATCACATATGAACAACGTTTATTGTCAGTTTAAGAGTTAAGATTCTGTCAATGAAATCTATTTCCAAGGGGTTGCAACCCGCAGGTTAAAAACTGCTGCAATCCGACAAACAACCAGGAATGATATTATATTACCATATTAGGTCCGAGCAAGTTAGTACAAATTAAAGAGTTTGTTTACTTAATCTGAATTGCTCCTTGCTCGTTTACTATTCGGATCATGTACAAAACAGGAACTTTTTGCACTATCTGCGAAGGAAGAGTATTAGGCAGTACAAGTTACAACATTTAAGTTTTGTTTGGTATCACAGTCCTAGTGCAACCAGAACTGTCCTGTAATAATCTAATATTGATTGGTGTAAAATCATCAACCCACTTTTTACACCAATCAATTTTAGAAATTTTTTACACTAACACGGAGTAACATATCAAACAGGGATGGGCTCAAATACATGTATTTGAAATACATTTTGCATTTTGTAATTTGTATTTCAAATATATTGTTGTGATATTTCTCAGTTTAGGGATTCAGGCAGATTAATGAGGTGGTAATTTGAAAGCACTTGCATTAAAGTCAGTAGCCAGTTAATTCGACTGGTATGAAAAAGCGAAATTTGCATCAGTTTTACAAAAACCATCGATTTGTAACAAATTCACACACAAAACTAATACATTTGAATTTATTTGTAAAATACAAAATTTGTGCCGCGTCCTGTGTATAATTTTGTACCGGATGGATAGTACCAGATTCCTAAAAACAAAGTGTTCAGAATATTTCGGTGCGTATGCGAATAAAAACTTTATGTTACCTGGAAGGAAGAGTCGATTTCGCTGATAGGAATGAAAATTCCCACTCAAAAAAAAGCAAAATTTGAATACGGGGGGAACAAAGCCAACAAGCGAAAGAAGGAAAGAAGTTAGTTTTTTGGAGGAGATCAAACTGGGAACTCGTACGAGGCCTCTTGATCCAAAAACTCGGAGAGTAAATTTTGCGGGTTCACACAAGTGAACAATTAGCCAGAGTCTTGTAATTACGTAGTAATTAACTACGTACGACGCGTAATTAGTGTAAATTGTGTATCGCGAATGCAACGTGGTATTTGTCAATCAAATATCTGCAAGAAAATTGGTTATTTGAAAATTTTACATGTGCTCTGAAAATTTGAGGTTAGGTACACATTTTGTGATCGAAACGAGATTGATAATCAAGAGATTACTTACCTGGGTGTTGTCTAGGACAAGGATTGTTTATTTAGCGATTTGAAAAGTTGGTTTTCAGAAGAAAATAAGCTTAATCGGCACTTCTACACAATTATTAATACAGCTTTACCGGTAGCAGTTTGAACACATGCGGCTTCCATAGCAGTGAGGAACATGGTAACTACGATCGTCGAAACAATATGGTCTCCAGTGGCGTACTGAATTGAGTGAAAATTTACCAGTTTAAAAATTTATAAGCTAAAATTTTATTTTATTTTGATAAATTCAAAATAAAACGACGAGTTGTGTCGTGAATGAATTTATTAAAAAACTTTTGTACAATTGATTTGAATTTTACACATTATTTTACACGGGTAATTAAGTATCCAGGTTCAGCTTCTGTTTTTGGGGAATTAAATGTCGCTTGGATTATTAATTATTACATTATTTACCACATTTGGTTCGAGGCAGATTTGTTGCCACTTATAAATTGATGCAAATTTTTGCAATTAGGTGTTTTTATTTAATAAACAATGTTGATGCCGAATTGCTGCCTTGTTATTTTCGTCTGTTTGAACCCACTGACCTTTGACCAAGAGAAGAACTCAGCTACCGGCATAAAACTAGTACAGCGGCCTTAGAAATAGTTTTGATTAGCAAAAATCATAACAATATATTTTCACGTATTTTATCCTCCACCCCTGATAAAATAGAGACCTTTAATACAACTTGTAATTTACACTAACTTACTCGGTGAAAGAAAACGAATTGACCTAATGTCATTATTAGTGTGGAATTTCGTAATCTTATTTTGCCTTTCATTTTTTTTCAAGAGAGTTAAATGATAGTTTATACGAAGATGAATTCGACACCACTTTATCGATGCCTACATACCTAGTAGCATATATTGTATCTCAAATGAAATTTTCGATAAACCAAGATACAGATTTTCATAGAATTTTTGCCCGACCAGAAGCTATCCGTGACAAGTACGAACAATATTCTTTGAAACTAGGTTACACAATTTTGCAAGCTCTCGAGACTTACTTTAATGTAAGTTATTCATTAAATAAAATGGATGAAGTAGCTATTCCGGATCAATATTTCACTTCAGGTGCCATGGAAAATTGGGGTCTTGTTATGTATAGGTGGGAATTTTTAACATAATGTTGTTGGTTGTTAAAATTATTAACATATTTAATTTTAGAGAAACAGGTCTTTTATTTACTTCCCGATCTACAACGTGGTTACGCAAGGATATAGATACTCTAATAGCTCATGAATTTGCGCACCAGTGGTTTGGAAATTTGGTTACAATAAAATGGTGGAGATATCTCTGGATGAAAGAAGGATTCGCAACGTTTTTTGAGAATAAAATAATTGATATGGTAAGAATACTATTCAAAGTATACAATTTATTCGTTCTAATAAATTTATTCTTGTTGAAATTATAGATCAAACCGGAATGGAAAATGATGGAATTATTTATCGTGACAGTAAAACATCCTCTTTTAGTAGGCGATAGTTTTGTCGGTACTCGAGATATGAATCAAGATGCTGGATCACCCTCTGAAATTAGACAACTATACGACAGTATTGCATATAGGAAAGGTAATTTTTATGTGCAGCTCTGATTAGGTATGTAAATGAACATACATAAGAATGTCGCAAACAGATTTTGTCTCTCTCTCTCTGTCCGTAACGCTATCTCTGAATTTCTGATGGGTTGTATATTTTTATTAACAAAAAAAAGTATGCTCATGTGATTGGTAGCACTTCAATCAAATTTCAACCGACCACTTACTGGAAGATCATTGACCTCCCTAATCTTTAGTAATTTTTGAGTAAATTTTCAACATTACTCCTATTTTAAATATTTACGTATTATGTAGGTGCTTGTGTTATTCACATGATGGAAGCTGTCATGACTCCAAATATTTTCAAAAATGGTCTTACGAATTATCTGCAGGATAGGTAAAATTTTATTTGATATTTTTATATAATATACAGTAGTTTATGCAAGAATACGAAGGAAAATGTCAACAAATTGTATTATTGGCCACATTTATAGCTATTTAAGTTAGAGACGGTCGCAGCATAGTGGTCACGCGAGTTGACTATGAACGCTAAATGCCCGTTTCGAATCCGGGTGAAGTAAGAATTTTATTCTGGCCGTCTCTCTGGTCCTCCAGGTTGGGGGTCGGGTTGATGGGCCAGCTCCTCATCAACTGTAAAGAAAACAAAAAAGCTCATGGAACCATGACCAAGTCTCGCAAGAGTCTTGGCAAATGGGAACGGATAAGCAGTTAAACTGTAGCTTGATGTGCTGTGAGGTGTTTACTTACCTTGCAATGCAAAAAAGCAGTCCTAATAGATATATAAAAATAACTGGGTATCCAAGTGCGGTGTGTACATTGTCCCTGAATAATTATTTTATAAAACAAATGAGGAAAACTTACAGAAACAAGTGGAAACCGATTAATCTGTTCATGCGAGTCATTCCCACACTTTAAGTTTCTGTGAACTAAGGTACTCGGGGGTAATAAGGCCTGTCGGCTAATAAGGCCTAAGTGCCAAAAATCGTATTTAAAATAACTCCTCTCGCTCAAGTCCACACTGACAGACGCCTATTGTACGAAGGTGTTGCTACAAATTTTTGGCGGCGCTCCCAGCCAAAAATATTAAATCTTCCATCAAAAGACGCAGGCGTCCAACCCGAATAATAAAAATCGCTCTAAATAAATCGTAAATATTTTTTGTAATATTACACTTATGCCCGTATGTACCAACGACAAATAAATCTACAAATAAGTATTCGATGAATAAAGTATATTCAAGGAATAATTTCAATGATAAATTCAATGAATAAACCTTATTTTATGTTGGTGAATACGAAATAGTGAATTTATTCGACAAATAGTGCTATTTGTTGTTGGCGAATACGGGCATTAGGTATGTAAAATCGAAGTCTTATCTTTATTAATACATGCTTTGATGATCTTATATATTTGAATATCGTATCGTGGTCCAAATATTTTTTATTTGATTTTTCTTACATACATGGTCGGCGGATATTGAGGCCTACTAATTTACCCATAGGTAAATTGCAGTGGTATCATGAGGACTACGTTGGTTTATCAGTGGATGATACTAATGACTTTGAATGCTGTTAGGCGAGATATTTAAGACTTTTATTGAAAATTTTAAGTCGTAATTGGTGCATTCATGTGATTATTGATCTGAAATACCAAATATATTACATGCAGTTTGATTATTTAAGTATGTAAAGCCGTATGCCTTATTACTCTACCATAGTAAAATAAGGCCTACTGGCAACGTTTTTTTAAATGTTTAATTCTGTCTTTATGTATGGCACAAGTGACCATTTTTCGTTTATATTTTATAGAAACTGTATTGAAATAATGATTATTTTATTTCAAATTTCCCATAGCTAGGCCTTATTACCCGCAGGTACCTTAATTTCAATCAAAATCAATTCAGCTATGTACTAAATATGAAATTTCGTTTGCTTAACCCTCCATTCAACGGGTGGGATCTATCAGTCTCTGAGAAAGTCCTAAACCATTAATAACTTTTGCAAATAATTTTTTAAAAATTTAAAATTTTGAGTACCTTTCAAGAAGTATGAGACACATTTCTATAGTAAAATTACTGTTTGTATTCTATTGGTTTCTTATCAGATAAAGATTTGTTCTAATAGACCCCACCCGTCTGTTTATGCAATTTTAAGTAGGAAATTGTGCATAGTCGTCATATTGAGTTATTCTAAAGATCAATGTCGATACTTCCCCTAATTATATTAAAAACAATTTACCATGTCATTTTATCTTTTTTTTTTTAATTTAGGACTAGATTTAGTCAAAGAAAATATTACAAGAAGAGCTATAGCGATAAACATCTTTCACGAAGTATTCGCCAGTGTGCTATTAAACACGCATGAATTCAACTACTAGATAGTCCTTCAAGTCTTCCTTTAAATAAGAGAGGCCGTTGCAAATATTGTCCAAAAAGAAAAACGAGATATAATTGCAAAAAAGTTAAATTAAAAAAAAAATTGGTTGTACAGTGGGTGATCATATTATTAGAGCCACAGTGAAAAAATTGTATTTTATTAGTTTCGGGTGCAATTAAAACCACATAGTTAATGTTTTTATATAAAATAGTGTTTAATTATATTAATCAATTATTTCTACACATTTAACATAAGTTTTCATCAAGTAATATTATTTATAATCAATATTTAGTAACACCTCCTTTTGCTGCAATTACTTTTGCAATTCTTCTAGGCATTCTCTCGATGCAGTTTAAGCAATTTAACTTGAGTTTTTCACTGTTGTGCCATACATTTGTTAAACGCTTTATCAATTGACCTTTGTTTGTTATCAATTCTTAAGCAATTTCGCGTTTCATAAACTCCCAGAGGTTCTCGATGGGGTTGAATCTCGTGAATTCCCAGGTCACTCAAGAACATTAATTTTTTGGTCACTTAAATATTTTATGACTTTTTTAGCCTTATGGCAAGGAACAGAATTATGCATAAAGATGAAATCTTTATTTGGAAACCTCTCCTAAGCCTGGGGTATAATTTTTGTTTAAGAACCTTAAGTACTGATCCTGCCTCATTGTGCCTTCCACAATGTACAGGCTACCACTACCCTTGCTGACTGACCACACCATAATACTTTGTGGATGTTTCACACGCTTTACAATGCAGTCTTCTTTAAATTTGTCACCTTTCCTCCTTCTTACAAATTCAGATTTGTCCATTAAAATCTGAACCGAAGATTCATCCGAAACGTGCTTATTGTCAAAATTGTTAACTTATACCTTCTTCCAGTCATCAATTGTCCAATGCTGATGTGTTTTCGCCCAATTTAAACGCTTTCCGTCATTGCCGGTGTAAGCATTGGCTTTTTTGGAGGTCGGCAACATGCGAATCCCAACTCCTTCAGGCGTCGACGAGTTATCATTCCAGATATATTGATCCCACTGTTCTGTATTTTTTGTGTTATCACTTTAAGGACTGCCTTCCTGTTTTTCAAGCAAATATCTCTGATTTTACCCTCCTGTCGTGGGGTTGTAACCCTTCTTCTGCCACATTTCTTCAAACACTTTGGTTCCAAATCAACTTTACTGTTAATTTTTATTTTAATTCGGTCCATTGAGGCACGCGAAACCTTAACCAGGGATGCAATTTTTCTGTTGGAATGTGAGGTATGAGTTAGAAGAGTTTTAATCTCTGAAATTTTCACTGGAGATAAATCTTTCGCCTTTCTCATGATAAAAATTTTCAATGTAACAAAAAATTAATAATTTAGCACAATAAATAATTAATAATATATAAAAATCAAATACTTACCCCTTACAATATTATAAAAATACTAGCAAAGTAATGAAATGCTCGAATATTTAAAAAAACTTGAAGAAACACAACCGAACTACCTGTCTTTTAAGAAGCGACTAATGCCCGGTTTCTTCACTCATAGTTATCTTGCGAACAACTTGATCCGCGAGATATCTTACGGATAAAATAAATTTTGGTTTTCTTCATGTGAAATATCTAGTAATTTTGGGATATCTATCGGACCACTTTAGACGGTGTACATTCAACACGTACTAAAGAATCATTTGCTTTTATATGCTCGTAGTTTCTATGGAAATGATTTTATTATTGCTTTCAGTATATAGTGCCCCATCTCACAAAGCTACATGCACTGAGGATTGGTGTCTGAACATTTTGACTAATTTCATCCCTTGGAAAGAATAGCCATCATCTTCACCCGACTTGAATTCCTTGGACTTTTCCATATGGGAATACATGTTGAGCATGATTGGGAGTACGAAAGGATTTAATTTGGATTCATTCAAGCGTCGGATGATCACGATATGGGATCAAATACCGGAGGAGATCGAGCGTGCCGCGTGTCATTTTTGTTTGGAAGAATGAAGGAGATTGTGAAAGCAAAGGAGGAGCGATTTGAAGTTTTAAGATTAAATGTGAAAATATAAAGTACTCTTAACCGAAATATGTAAATAATTTGGAATTATTCCGTTTTGTTAGATTTTTATAGCCTTTTTAAAATGTATCAGTTAATCTGCCATACCCTGTACTGAACAAAACGTAGAAACTTATGGGTTATCAGATGAAACGACATAAAATGACCACGTGATGCAGTCATACACGAACAAATCAATGTTGCCAAATGTAACTTTGAGATATCTATAGGATTTTTGTCCGCTACTATTACTACAGTGAAGAAAACCAATTTTGTTTTGTTCGTTAGATAAAGTTATGCGGTAGTTACGTTGTCCGCAAGATAACTATAAGTGAAGAAACCGCATAAGGGTGCTTTCAAGCGGCATCGTCAAAAATAATACAAAATAGCCCATTGTAATATAATTAACTGAATATTTTAAATCTATAAGCACATTTATTGCATAAAAGCATCTTATGAAAATAGTGGTTGCCGTTTTTGCACAGTTATAACTTCGTGAAACGCAAAATTGTAAAATAATATAAGTGGCTCTAATAATATGATCACCCACTGTATATGGAGCATATTACAGCTTGTTGTAAGGAGTGTATAGAAAATATGCACCATGAATTTTGACGCTCTGGGGTTTGTGTATCGAAAGTAAATTGTTTAATTTTCTTACGTCACTTTTTGGTCCAATAATATGTTTAGGAATAAAATTTGAAATTATTTTCTTATTTTGTAATTTTGATAAAATTTATAAGACCAATAAAAAAATAAAGCAAAAAAAACAGCTTCTTTTTTATGTAATTCAATGAAAAAAATTGCAAATTATACTTATAAGTGCGTTAAGACTACAAAAAAATACAACTAAAACTGTTTATTTTTAATATTTTGAAAAAATCAAAAACCTGCGAAGTAAGGTAATGCCGGGTATGATTGACACAAGTTTACAAAAAAATTTTTTTCTTGCGCATTATTATCAATAGAAATCTGCAAACGTGGAGTTAGTTAAATGAGTATGTTATGCGTATATATAGAATGTCAATTTCCACATTGAATTTTCATTTCCATTGATACAATTTTTTTTTTAAATCCGACAAAATGTCAATGTTACCCTCGCGTCTGGTAACATTGACACTCTATGTAAAGAGCTTTAAATATTAATGTTTGTCAATGGGGGTGTATCAGTGACCTAAAATACGAAGTAAAAAAACAATTTTTATACAAAATCTTTTAATTTATTAAAGAATATTGAGGATTTTTCCAATTTTCACACAAATAAAATTAGTTTTGAATACATGCATTACCCGACGAATGGTTGGTTCTGGGAAGAATCCTTACAACGTCTTTAAGCAGAATTGTTGCCTCATCTGCTACATTTGGGTAAACAAAATGTTTTTCCTTCCTTCGTAAAAATGATACTGCTACTTCACGATCTTTTGCAGCGATTTCTGTCACTTTTCCAATGTAATAGCATAATTCATTTTTAGTTGCACGTTGGTTATCTACTTTAAATTTAATAAGAACCCATGAATTTACCAAAATGTTCTTGGGATCGATCTGTACTGAGTCCACCACAGGTCCAAACAGTAAATCATAGTCACTCTCTTCTTTTTCCGAGGATACCTCTAATTCAGAATCTTTATTTAGTTTTAAACTTACATCACTATCACTACTTTCGGTTGCCTCTTTTTTATTTTGGTTTTTGCCGAGGTTTTCGTCAAGTGTCAATTTTAACCGTAAAATTTTTTTTCCAACATTTCTTTTTATTACTTCAAATTTAATATAATAACTGAATCACTTTGTCAATGTTGCTATAAAACAACTTACCTTGCAAAGAAAACTAATAAATCTTTAAAAATAACTTTTAAAAACGAAGTTCTAGGCACCTTATTTTAACTGTGTTAGCTGATGTTAAAATTTAAAAGTTTACAGAAACTGATACTACAGTAAATACTTAAATATTAGATATTCTCAATATAGGGCACACCATTATCAATTTATTAGAGCATGTACAGTTACATTCAATTTGATAATAAAGGTACTAGGCGGTTTTTTTAAAATTGTGTCAATGTTTGCACCCTGTCAATGTTACCCGGTGTTACCTTATAACAGATATTTAATATTGTTCCTCACAGACCCCACCCGTCTGTTTATGTAAAACTATGTAGCTCACCTGTTGAATGGAGGGTTAATAAATTCACGGACACATAGATACACACACCGTTACCCTTATACATAGACATTTTCTGGAAATGGTCTCATTTGATTTGTATAGGATCTCATAAAACGTATACCTACTATATTCACTATTTAAAATTTAAATTTTTTTCCGCACGAAAAATTCTACGAAATTTTTTTATAGGGCATTTCAATCAGCCATTCCCAGTGATTTATACCGAAACTTACAAAAAGCTATGAATAAATCGCCTAGAAAGTTGCCGGAACAATTAAGCATAGATAAAATAATGACCACGTGGACTACTCAGAAAGGTTATCCTTTGGTAACTGTCAAGAGAAATTACGCCAAATTGCAAGACATCGTTCAATTAATACAAGTAATTCATAATTTATTTTGCAAAGTTGATATTATTAGTTATTATTGATTTTCTTAATTTTAGGACCATTTCATCATTCCCAATGATTTAAAACCAATGGA
The DNA here is from genome assembly GCA_958510855.1 of Rhagonycha lutea. Classification (NCBI taxonomy): domain Eukaryota; kingdom Metazoa; phylum Arthropoda; class Insecta; order Coleoptera; family Cantharidae; genus Rhagonycha; species Rhagonycha lutea. The sequence goes on along the minus strand of OY294036.1, from coordinate 14,413,675 downwards.
AAAACTGAACCGTTGGGATATTCCAATAAATTATGCTACAAAAAGTAATCCAAATTTTAACGACACTCAATTCAGTGATTGGTTAGTGAGATCCAATGCAGAAATTACAGTTAAAAATTTGAATAGTGATGATTGGTTAATAGTAAATAAACAGGAAGCGTGTAAAGTCTGAATTTTGATTTTTTCGTTACACCCTACAGTTTTATATTTTCAGTCTATTATCGCGTAAATTATGATAAGAAAAACTGGGAATTAATAGCAAAAGCGCTGTTGACAAATCATAATGATATACACATTCTTAATAGGGCACAGATAATCGATGACTCATTTGCTTTGGCAAATGTGGGAATATTAAAATATTCAGTTCCATTTAAAATTTGCGTATATATGAATAAAGATGATGATTTTACTACCCAGTTTGTCTTTTTACGTTACTTGAATGGATTTGAATATGTCGTTCGTGGTGCAGCTTTTGAACAAAATTTTCGGGTAAGTGTAATATACATAATATATCTCTTGCAGAATAGAGGAAGTGATATGGATTAATTAATTCTAGGATTATGTTATACAAATTTTGAAACCATCTTATGAACGTTTGGGTGTTATTCCTAAAGCAAATGATATCCTAATTGATAAATTACATCGCCTAGAAGTTGTTAAATGGATGTGCTACTTGAATTATTTGGATTGTAGAGAAAATGCTTGGGAGATGTTTGACCAGAGAAAAAACCGTAAAATTTCAGTGGATTTAGAAGAGGTGATAATGTGCAACGCTATACGAATGGGAAAAGGAAATGATTGGAATAATTTATTTAGTAGTTATCAATCTGCTAAGGAAAATGATTTAAAAAAGAATATCTTTAATGCGTTATGTTGTAGCGAAAATGCTTCCATATTGCAGGGGTAAATTATATTACAATTTCAAGTAATAATTAAAATAATGTAGTACTTTTATTACAGCTTCTTAAATTCTTCCCTAAAATCGTCGAATAACTTTACACCGATCGAAGTGGTGGGCTTAATAAGTAGCAAGGGATTAATTGGTTCACAATACACGATGCATTATATAATTGAACATTTCGATTCTTTACAAGCCATGTGAGTATCCATTAGGACACAAAATTGTTGTATAATCGTATATTATGTACTTTCATTTTGCAGCTTAGGAAATGCAAAAATGAATGCACTTCTGAACATTGTTTCTTCTTTTTTTACAACTGAGGCACAACGTCATACAGTAAGTACTCAATTGATTACATCAATTATATTATAATAATTCTTACCCCATAAAGATTATGGTAGAGCTTAACATTTTGATAACTGTTAAACCCTGCATTCGGGGAGAAGCTACTTTCGCTACCAAACATTTCATTTTTTCCTTCTTTCGAGCTTCCAATCGCTTCCAAACGCTTTGGCTCCCCACCAAAATGTTTGTAGCGTTTGTAACGACTGAAAGGGGCGGAGCCAAAGCGTTTGGAAGCGACTGAAAGCTCGAAAGAAGAAAAAAATGAAATGTTTGGTAGCGTTTGGTAGCGAAAGTAGCTTCTCCCGGAACGCAGGGATAGTGATTTGGTTCTAGTCGAACTATACACAGTACCTTTCAAACTAGAACTCCCTTTTCCATAATCGTGGTTGGCTCGTTATTAAGACCTCATGTTCCATTAATTTAAATTTTACTGGCTATTTCCTTCGACCTATGACTTCGTTTTATCGAAGTAAGAGTTTATTCGTGTGTAATCTATTCTAACGGATGGATAAAATCTTTCACAATGCATATAACTCAAGCTCCAACATGCATTATAAGCTAAGAGCATCCCCACAGTATCGTGCACAACATTCAAAACACTCAAAACAACAAATACAATAGCTATTTACGATATAAGCATCGTAACGTATCATATTACGATACGAGATGGGAAAATTGACCAACGAGCCCGAAGGGTGAGTTGGTCAAACCCATCGAGTATCGTAGTATGACGTTACGATGCGAATATTGTACAATGCTTTATCTACTATCATTTAATAATGAATTATATTCTAAAATTTTGCGTCTTTTTAAATTTGACGTAAAAGAAATTAAAATGATCAAATAGGTATTTAGTTTGGTATCCATAGAAAAATTTTTATTTACTTATACTTGTTTTGTATAATATTTACTTCGCTAAAATGGCGGACAGTGATAGTGATAATATTCCTTCAGATGTGGAAATTCTTGCAAACGCAGCACTTTCTACCATAATACCGAAGAAATCCAAGCTAAAGTATGAATTGGAATACGCACGATTTCAAAAATGGTGCGAATTAAAAAAGGTAGGAGATGCTCTCTCTGTAAAAATTTTGCTTGCCTACTTTTCTGAAAAAGCGGAAAAGTACAAGTCCTCTACATTGTGGACACACTACTCTATGCTCAGAACAACAATTGCCTTAAAACGGAAAGTGGATATAAGCAAATATACAGAATTAATTGCATTTTTAAAACGGAATGGAGATGGATATAAGCCTAAAAAATCCAATATATTTTCAAAGGACGAAATACATAAATTTTTGCAAGAAGCCAATGACGATCGATATTTAATGATAAAGGTAATAGATACTAATATTATTTTAATTTATCTAAGAATAACTTATTCGTATTGTACTTAGGTTTCTTTAATTATTGGTGTTTTCGGAGCTTGCCGTAGAGAAGAACTGTGTAATTTAAAAGTAACTTTGCCGAATACAAAAACCAAAGTTATAAGACAATTTGTAATTACTAAAGGAAATATTATTGGATGTGACTGTCTAGATATTTTTAAAAAATATTTTCAACTTCGTCCAAAAGTTATAAATCACGAACGCTTTTTCATATATTATAAAAATGGTAAATGCACATCGCAGCCCGTAGGTATAAATACCTTTGGACGCATACCAAAAGAAATTGCTACTTTTCTTGGTTTATCCAATCTGCAAGACTACACTGGTCACTGCTTTAGAAGATCATCAGCAACCTTACTGGCGGATGCCGGTGCTGATATGGACACATTAAAGCGACACGGCGGTTGGAAGTCGTCCAGCGTTGCCGAAGGTTATGTAGAATCTTCCATTGAAAACAAAAAGAAAATTGCAACTAAAATTATGGGAGTAAATGAAAATATTGTTAATGTTCAAAATTCTTCTGCCAATATTAGTTGCGTTGATTCAACTTCTGCTGGAATTAATATTTCAAATTGCAAAAAATGTATAATCAATGTTTATAATAAATAATAATGGTATTCCATTATGGAATACCATTATTATGACACTTTTCATAAGTTCAAGATTATCCCTCACTTGAGGACCTTCGATAATAAAATAAGTTTCTTCTTTAAATGCATTATAATTTCGTCTTAATTTACCCGTGTGGTAAAGTGTTACTTTACCACACTAGTGCGGTAAAGTAGGCTATTACGATTTTTCAAGAAATGTCATAAAGTTTGACATTATTAAATGATAGTAGATAAAACCTTATTTTATCATCGCTATTTCGGCTTTAACCAAAAGGCCAGAGCAGGTCTTTTCAAGCTGATAAATGCAGCAGAAACTATGACGTAATCAAACTGATTGTCACCTCTTGTTATAAAACTATTTTGATATCTTTTTTTTTATGCATATTTTTATTTCATTTAGCCCTGCCACTCTTTACTAAACTTCCAATACAAATGAGCTAATTTTTGTTAAATATTTCAGTTCATAAAACAACTCGAAAAGACTAAAACAGCAAAGGTGATACTTGAAAGTGTCGATAAATATATGCGATCACGTACATCTGAAAATCAAAGAAAAATGAAACAGATTTCTGAATACTTTCAAACTGGATCTAATAAAAATTTATCTAATACATTTTCCAATTTTCCAGTTGCCTTTTTTTTAATTTTGCCTTTATTTTATTTCGCGCTTATTAATTACAATTCTATGTGAATAAAATATTGTCGTTATGTGTAATATAATTTCGTTAATAATAATTAAACTGTTTCTATAAAATGTATTGTGAAAATTAAAAGATTAATTTAATATTTAATTTTTGTATTTGTGTGTTGTATCTGATTGTGAAATTTGCATCTACCTATCAACTTTGACCGTTTAAGTTTTCTATTGGTAACTTACTAAACCGAGTTCTCCCAGCATTGGGGACTGCACGCTAGACTGGTCCACGAATTTAATAATTGAGGAAATAAACGAAAATTATAAAAATTTTGTGTTAATCTTTCATCAGCAAATTAGTAGCAACTATTAACCGATGTGGAGGAGTGTTGGAACGAGCAACGTGTCTATAAATGGTATGTATTATTTTGGCAAAACGGTTGTCTTTGGTGGCTAAAGCTGTGGCGCATCAAAGCAAACGAAACAAAATCGTTACAAGTAACGTTGGCTATGGGGAAAACACATGCCCATCTGTATTTTTAAATGAAAAACAATTGACACAAAGTGAAGACTCTAAATATCTTAGAATACATCTAGCTATCATCTGCTGGATAGCTCCAGCAGAGAGACCCCAAAATTGGTCACCGAGTTTCTTCCAGGTGTAAACTTTGCTGGTGGAGTATATTAAAATTTGACTTGGGCGCCACGTAATCTTGGCTACCCCTCAGCATCGATCTCTCTACCCAGATTACGAAATGGTGGAGATTTGCAGTCGAATTTCAACAGCTCCAGGGACACAAGTATTTACTTAGATTTAGAATTTCAATAATTTTTAATTTTACGAAAAATAGCTATGAATGCAAACAACAATCTAATTGTGCAGGAAATTTTTCTGTCGGTTGCTAGGCAAGATTTCCCTTTGTTCTAACTTGTACTTTACCCAATTGTACCACAAAGACCCGGCACGAAGAACCTCAAGGACGTCAGGGAGGACCAATAAACAAACGAAGATGACGGAGTTCTAATTTTTGGCTGTTAAATAAAATAAAAATTGCACTTTTTATCCTCTATTCGCTGGGTGCAAAGTGCATAGTGGGGGTATTAAAAAACGACGCCAGCGTCCGCTGTGGACAAATTGTGTAAAAAACGTGGTCAGATGGCACGCACCTATTGGCTGGGTGCATAAACGACGCTAGCGTCCGCTGCGGACAAATGGTGCAAAAAAACATGACCAGATGTCACGCACCCAGCGAACATGAGCATTTTCCTTATTAGGTAGAATTTTTAGCGTATTGTACTGAAATAATCCCAAAATTGGACTGGTAATTACACGTAAAGCGAAATATCATTACAATTTGCTATCACAATTTTATTTTTCGCAATTTAAAACTTTCCCTTGTTCAAAACAAATTCGATTTATTTTTACTAAATTGTGACTAACTTGATTTACGTTCCAAAAAATATAAAGCTAAACGTGATTTTCCCAATAAATGGGGAGGAGAATAAATTCAGGGACAAAATTGACAATTGATGACTGTAACGTGAAGTAGTCTTTTGACAATTTTGGACCGTTACACCAGTAAAATTTTGTTGTAATAAATAAGAAACTGAGTGGCTCACCCCTACACGTTCAAATAATTACAGATTGTAGCTTATTGGCAATGATTACTACCAATCTACAGGGTGGGCCATAAATAATTTACTATTTTAAAGCGTAATTGCGATCAAAGGGTACGTTGGAGCAGTGTGCGCCGGGTAGTGGGCTTGGTTCATGGAAATTCAGTCACGATGGAGCACTTTATGGTGAGCAGAGTGCACTTTGTGTAAAACATTTTTACCAAAATAGCTATTCATGTATTGTTGTTCAGCTTTTAGTTCACTCTGAACATGGATTACATGATTTAAATCCCAGCGAAAATGTGATTTGGTTTTGGCTTATAAAGTTTGAGGCTACGAGTTCAACACTAAATTAGAAGCCACCGGGACATCCAATGTCAACAAGAACTGAGGAAGTAACTAACGAAGTTAGATCTTCCATGTGCCAGCGAGTTTTCACAAATTTAAGAGACAGATTCGAAGAATGCTTGCATCGAGATGGCTCACGCCTGGATGATGTAATTTTAAAAACTTGAATTTCCCAATTATTTATTTTGATTTAACCTTCATCCGCTCGCTCCTTTTCAAGTTACACTTTCGATCGCATGGGCGGCAATTAGACCGCCTTTGTTTTTTATTGTTTTCGTGAGTTTTTCGTCATTCAAAGTGCATGATTTGAATTATTTAAAGAAATATACTGCAATGATATTCACCCTTTAATGAATAATCACCCCACAAAGGCCCCTAAAACTAGTGTATTATCGGAGTAGAGTTTTTCTCTTGCTCAGAGTCAGTGGATTCAGCAGACGAAATAAGAGGGCAATTCGTGTAGAGTTAAGGGATGTTAAAAGTTGTTATGACTACCCCTATTTAGCCCCACTTGCGGTGCCTAACAAACAATTAAAAGAGACGAAATGAAAACGCAGTAATTTATAGCAGACATCAGTTATTTAATAGATAAAATAAATCAATAGTAAAAATTTGCATCAAACCAGCTTAGACAATAATTTTGTCCGAAACCAATGTGTTATTTCATGTGTAATAGTTAAAACATCCAAATTACATTTAAATCCTCGATTTTAGGAACTAAATTTGGATATTTCATTATTAGTGTAGTCATGTAAACAAATTATAATTATCAACTTTAACAAAGTCCTTTAATCAATCTAGAATCAACACAAATCGTTGATTCACAATTTAGATTAATTAAAAATAAAAAACAAATTTTGTACCTTGCTGCACGTTAATAACCTTCCATTAAACTCCGTGTGTTGGCGGATGCATGTGTCGAAACTCCTGCCAGTAGTCGCCAGCTGCTTCAACCTGTCTAAAGCTGTGAATGTTCCACACGTCTGCCAGTATTCCAAATACAAATACGTCACCAAATGTGAAGTTGATTTCCGATTCGCCACGTTCACGATACACAACTTTCATCAATTACTCGAATTTCGTAAATTTATTTACTTCCGTTTAATTAAGTAAATTAATGCTTTGGTCTTTTTATACCAAAGAATCGCAATTGAGTTCCTTAATTGGGATTTTATCGAGAAATTTACACACTTTCTCAATCGACGTCTCCCCAAGAACTCCACGTGCACTCAGCTTGAGTTTCACCAAGGAACTCTTCTCCGCTTGGAGGTCGCTTAGAAACTCCTCTCTACTTGAGCTTCACTCGGGAACTGCTGTCTTTCTGTTCCTTTTCCAGTTTTCGAAAATTAAAATTTTGTGGTGGGAATCTTGTTGCTGGTAACTAAAATGGTCTTTCTAGCAGGTAACACAACGTTGTTAATTGCTCGCGCACCAAACTGATATTAACACTTTATTTGCAGGAATCTGTTGTTGTTTTTTTAAAATTAGAAATCACTTACAGGATGTTACAAAAATTCTGTATCTCACAAATAAATTCAAGATTGTGTTTTATGTGTAATAACTCGTTACATGTGATGGTTTTTTTGTTTTTGATGCAAATTCCACTTTCTTGTCAGTCACATCAACTGACTACTGAATTAAAAATTAAATAAATAGTTATTTACATGAAAGTCAGGAAAATGATATATTACTGACGAGGAGCAATGTTGAAATACGAGGCACTTTGTGCCGAGTATTTTAGAGCTCCGAGTAAAGTGAGATATTTTCCTGACGTATTTTGTATTAAATTTTTCCAAAAATCGTAAAAAATCGAAATTTTAAAACACTATTATAATATTATTGAACAACATTTTTAAAATGAGCAAAAATCAAGTTTGTCAATGTGTCAAAACTTGAACAACATTTTTAAAATTAGCAAAAATCAAGTTTGTGAATGTGTCAAAACACATTGAAAAAATCAATTACTGACATTACCGGACTAGTCAGTATAATTCAATTTCCCTGCGCGTAGATACGCAGGGAAGTGTTGTTTCTATGACGATTTTTGGAAAATCAAATTACTCTCTTATTTGCTTGCTGTCACTTTTAATTGATCAAAATACCACAACAATACATAAAATAAGTTTATGCTACATTTAAAAAAAGACCAATATGAAAATACATAAAATTAATAAATACCTATAAATGCAACATTATTTATAAGACGAAATTAAAATACATAAAAATGAAATACATTTTACATTTCGAAAAATAATAAAAATTAATTGTGAATAAAATTGAAAACGATTTCACAAATTAACAGTCTTCATAAAAAGTTCACGTTGTCGATCGCGCTAGGCGGCAAATTGGCCGCCGTACGACACTACATACTTTGGGGCTGTCTTGAGCCGGCTGGTGAAGTTGTCTTATCAGAAAATGGGTAGGGTCTAGTGGAGGAGATAGTAATTAGAGAATACAATCGCATCCCGACCCTCCTATGACGCTCTGGAAGAAAATAGGAGAGAAAATTTAAAAAGGCGGTCCTTTTGCCACCTACGCGAGCGAAAGAAGGTTAAGTAATGAAACAAGCTACTAATCCCCACCACCTGCGCCCCGCTCCGACATACCGTTCGATCTAAAATGCTTACAAAACACACGAAAAGTTTAAATGACTCACCATTTTCTTCAAGCCCAGTTTGAACTTTTAGGTACATCATAGAAATGTCCATCCAATATTTTCCAAACCAACAAGTCATCGAGAACATATAACAGACAAAGAACAACTGTGGATGCCTGTCCCTTTATGTAAAATCAATTAAAACTCAAATATTTAATATAAACTACATCACTCACTCACTACACTAATGTAAATACAGTTATTCGCTTAGCTTTTAGCAAAAGAAAACTGAAGGATTCAACGATTCCATTCTAATATTAGCACTAGGACTATGGAAGACACTAGGACTATGGAAGACGCACACTAAACAAGTAAAGTCAATAAAAATAAACAAAATTTGCAGAACAAAGCGATACGTGTGCATTGTGCAAGCAACGTACCAACTGATGACTACCCAACGTCAATAATACTGAACTTCCGGTTGAGTAGTCAATTTTCAAAAATAGCAGAAATTAGAAATCCCCTCCTTATAATAAATTTAAGTACTTTATTTTGATGAGCAACAGATTATAAAATAGTCGATTTAATTTCACAGTCATGCAACTATTTTTTAACAAATTTCTTTTAGTTACAAATCCATGTGACCTCCAAGCTATGATACAAATAATTTAGTACAATGGTACTAATATGTACCTGATTCTGTGACAATTAAAATATTAAAAAGAATAATAATAATAATAAAATAAATAGTAAATAAATTTCCACCATCTCCATGTGGTAAGTACGGACCTGCATTTTTCACGTTATCTGTCACAAAAATACACCCTACTTTTATGGTTCACGTCTCGGCTTACTTTTATTGCAATTTAACCTGTAAACATACCGATATGTTAAATTAATAACTTTTATTAGTTTTTACAATAGAATTGGAAATATGATTAAAGCAATTTTAGTTTTTAACAATCATGGGAAACCTAGGTTAACAAAATTTTATCACTTTTTTGTAAGTAGAGGTTATAATTTTATCTTCGATATTAATATTCAATTATACAGAGTGAAGATATGCAACAACAAATTGTGAAAGAGACGTTTCAATTGGTGTCAAAACGAGATGATAACGTTTGTAACTTTTTGGAAGGTGGCAGGTGAGGATATCTTACATTTTCATTTTTTTGTATTTTAACTTCATGTGATTTGCTGGTTGTTACTTCTTTACATCATTACTATTTTTGGGGTTTCGAATCGAACCCCTTAGTTTAGCGATGTTATTGTTTAGTTGCTTCGCAGGAAGGAATTCTAGTAAAGCAATTTTTATTTTACAGTCTGATTGGTGGAAGTGATTATAAACTAATCTATAGGCATTATGCAACATTATATTTTGTATTCTGCGTCGACTCATCCGAAAGTGAATTGGGGATATTGGATTTAATTCAAGTGTTTGTAGAAACGCTGGACAAGTGTTTTGAAAATGTTTGCGAGTTGGATTTAATATTCCATGTTGATAAAGTGCATTATATTTTAAACGAGCTGGTGATGGGAGGAATGGTTTTAGAAACCAATATGACTGAAATTTTAACAAGAATCGAAGACCAAAGTAAATTAGAAAAGCAGGAGGTGAGAATTATACTTTTGAACTTGTGTATTTAACTTACAATTGCATGTTTTGTAGGCCGGGATAGCTGCGGCGCCAGCGAGGGCAGTTTCTGCTGTGAAAAATATGAACATTCCACAACAAATTAAAGATATAAAACTGCCAGATCTTCCACAAGCGATAAAGGATCTCAAATTCTGACCTCCAACAACATCGGCTCAATTTCAGAGTATAGGAATAACATCATCATATCTTTCACCTGATAGCAAATCGTTAATGGATGAACCGTCTTTTACAAAATATACATGATGCTATTTTTTTTTGTTATGTATTGAAAATAACTTTTATTTATAGAAACTGTTTCGTTTATATCCAATTGTTATTAGGTAATAAATAATATACATGCTATAGAGTAAATAATAATAAAATTATAAGGAATTAAAGTAAGAGTGTAATGTTATGCAAATGTACTTCAAAATATAAAGATATTTATTGTTAATTAAAGTATTTAAGTGCATATAATAATATCGTAACTTTCTCATGTTTTGCTAATTAAATTATAACATTACTCTTAAATTCTGTTATAATTTACAATACTGTTTTTATTTTATTGTAATAAAATTTTTATACAATTTTATTATAGATTTGTTTTAATGATATAACAAGGGCAATGATAAAATTTTAGGAGGTGTATCAAATTTGAAATTTGAGAAGTACAATCTTTATTTTACAAAATGAGTAACAAAAATTGAAGGTGCCTTAAATGTTATCCATGATTTGATGATTCCAAATTATGTAACTATTTATTTTATAAAAAAAAAGTTTCTTTATTTTATTTTCTGATGGCTTACAAAACCTGAAATAATTGCAAAATTTTGATATCTATTTAACACGTGTTGTTTTAATGTTATCCAATACTTTTTATTGTAATATGGATATGAAACCTGCTAAATCAGAAAAATAATTCAACCCGTGAACTAAGTTGAGATTAAAATTGTATTACACACATGTAATAATTACGTAATTAATTAATCGATTTAAAAATCCCTTTTCAATTTTATTTACAGGAGTCAGAAGTTGAATGATATTGCCCAGAAATATTAAACTTTTTAAAACATGTTTTATTATTATATACATAACAAAATTTTTACATAGTCATTTAAAATGTTAAAATTATTATTACCGTCGAGTAATAATATTAGTTATGATTATTGTGTATTAAAATTTTCTTTTTATAGAATTAAGCGGTTAAAAAGTAAATAAAATTTAAATAAAATAATTAAATATGACATTATTATTGTGCATTATTAGTTGAACTTCAGACTATTGAGGTCAATAAAATTTGTATTTTAGTACCAAGTTTAACTATTATGTAAAAAATGTCTATAGATATCTATTTCTAATCACATCACTGTACCTATATAAAAATATACACACTATGTATAGTAAAAGGCAATAACTAAACAATTAATTAGATATTGCGTTTATTACAACTGCGCAAAATCAGTTATCTTCGGGATCCTTCATTTCTTGTATTTGCTAAAAAAGTGCAAAAATTAGTATCAACTATCATTGAATGTGACAAATCGAAATTGAAATAAAAATGTTAGTTACTTACGCGATTTCGCCTTTCTCCATACATTGACCAAAATGTAACAGTAGATGTAGATCTTTGACCAGTATTTTGGTTAAAAACTGTGCATTTTTCATACGGTGGACAATACAAATGCAAACTTACTGATCCTTCTACGTGTGATGGATTTTCCACTCTATGCAGGCCTAACGAATCTAAAATATTCAAGTTTTAATTATATACGAAAAGACTTCTAGGTCTAGGTCGACTTGACGCCGCTGTTTCAATTCCACTAGGATATTTTAACTCGGATTTTACTTCAACTTTGAGAAGCTTAGACGCCAAAATATTATATTTTATTTTGTCGATGGGCACCCAACGTAGGGCTTTGGTATTACATCGCTAGAAAAGGGTGCAGCGAAAATCCGAACTACTAATGGAAAAGTAGAAAATTTATTTAAAAGAGACATAGTTAAGAGGAATCCTCGGAGTTGCAAAATACACTTTCGTAATTCACTGATATCTTCCTTATTACTCAAAAAATTTGCACAAAAATATATATTTTATATAAGAGGACACTTGGACGTAGGCCGTGTTGTTTTTATTATTTTTAAATTCTAATTTTTTCAACATTTTTTTTCCAAAAAAATTGAATTAAAAAAAAATAAAAACAACACGGCCTGCGTCCAAGTGTCCTCTTTTAAAAAATATATACTTTTGTGTAATTTTTTTGAGTAATAAGCAAGATATCAGTGTATTACGACAGTGTGTTTTCCAACTCTGACGATTCCTCTTAAGAAAAGACTCAAACAATTAGTAAGAAGAGGAGAAAAATTTGGCAAAATCGGAAAGGGGAATGTTTAAAACAATAGAAAGAAGTCAGCCAATAAATAAAAGAAAATGGAAGTATGAAAATTGATAAAACAAAATAATAAAAAAATTTTGAATTTTAGATTTAAAATTCTTCAAAAATTCTATTGATTGTTTTGAAATTTATAATAACAAAAAAAATTATCTAAAGAATGGAGCAATAAAATTTCTTGTGTTGTCCAGCTTCAAGCATAAACCTATTGCTCCACTGTTCCGCGCTCCAGATCAAAAGCTGATGTTATTCCACACTTAAACATTCTAACAGTTTTATCTTTTTTTCTCATTTTATTATCCGCTATTTAGTATACGTATAAACTTAGCGGTAATCTTTAGAAAACAGATACTTAATCAAATGATTAATCAAGCAATCTTGACATTTTATTTTAATCTTCTCCATCACTTCAATGCGTTGCGATTCACGTGAAAATAGTTAAAATTTTTATTTATTTTAACTATTGTGTAATTTTCACTGAAGGTTGTAAATTTTCTTAACTTTATAATATTTTTTAATTTATAAAATTTTTAACCCACTCTAGAAATAAAACAATCAATAAAAGATGTGATAAAATTAAGAATTAAGTAATTTTCCTCACAGATTGGGGCACGAAGTATGTATCTCTAAACACCCCGATTTTTCCCCATTTTTTACACGCAGTTATGAGAAGCTTAAGCCCCCCCCCACAAGTTTCGAGGCTAGCTACGCCAGTTCCAGCGGAAATTTTTCTGTCACGGAATAGTGGCGCTAAACCAGCAGCGTCAGAACATCCTGTTCCGCATCAAATTACCATTGATGTAGCAAACATCATTAGGATTTAGCCTAGTTCTTCCGGTTTCTTGAAGTTCTTCACCTTCTTTTTCGGGCCACGCAAATCGAACTTCTTCTAGCGAGCCTTGCAACATTTTCATGAAACAATGCGCGTCTGCGTGGTCGTGAATTGCAGAACCATGTCCTTCACCCCAACAAAGAATCATTAAATTATACTTCCCGTTGCCAATATCAACCAAGTTGCGGGTGTACCTGTATGGAAACAAAATTTTTATTAATTTGGAATGCAGTTTAAAGAAGCTTTTGATCAAAGTGGGTTTTATTGGGATATGAATAATATTGGGAAGGGAGCGATGGTATTTTTGGAAGATTGATTAGTGACATCTTAAATGACAATGAAAATTATTTATAACTAATAAAGAGGCCAATTAATTTTAATATCTGGTGATACCCCAGCTGATAAGGCTTTTAGTAAATATTTTGGTATTGAGAAAGTATTATTTATTATACCGAATCATATCGCAATATTTAATTGATTATTATGTGATATTCATCTTAATTTACGCATGGTAACATCAAGTCAAGTAGGTATCTATAAAAAATAAATATTCATAAGTATAAGTGCTGGGTTTTTTGGAAAACGTTGTTCAATTACTAATCAATTAATTATGAGTATCAATTGCCAACGTGCAAATTGTAAGATAAGAAATGAAAATCTCAAGTAACAAAATTGCTTGAACAACAATTTTTAAGAGTTTTAAAACAAGAGTGACATGAATACTTATCTGAATTGCTTATCTATCTTTAAAGATTTTGGTTATTTGAGTTTTTATACAGGGTGCTCTAAAAATGTGGTACTACTAAATGTATGAGTATGTAAAACTTAATAAAACAAAACAAACTTTAGTCCAAAAACACTCATTTCGGGACAAATATAGGCAATCTTTTATCCCCATAAATTTTGAAAAGGTAAAAAAAGTGATCGAATCAAAATTTCTGCAATTTGAATACATTAAGAGCAATATTCACTGCTTTTTGAATAATTTTTTGTTTTATGTCATTTATTTCCAGGACGTTACAAAAATTTAAATAATAATTGCTAGCATTATAAAACCTTTCAACACTTTTTTATGTAAACTCACTAAAGGAAGTTTATATATTTATTGGAATACCACGTTATTCGAAAATTAGAAAATGGGAATCTCCCCCCTCCTTCTAACCTTAGTTTTCGAACTACGCGATGTTCAAATAAGTAAATCAATTTCCTTTACCGTTTTTACATAAAAAAAATGTTGAAAGATTCTGTAATGCTAGCAATTATTTAAATTTTTGTAACGTCAAACACAAATTATTCAGTGTAGTACTGGACATTGCTTTTTAGAAATTACAGATTTTATCATGATTTTGAAACGGTTTTTTGGTTATGTTTCAAGAGTTCTATGTAAGTACTCAAAAGATTTGGCACGATCTATTTTTAACAGCCTGGATTGTATTTGAAAATGAGATAGGTACGTAGATACGTCATAAATATTCATAATACAAGTTTTCATACTAAATTTGAAACGTGAAATTTGACATGATCTGATGTTCTAATCTTGATCTTATCTAATTCGTAACTAATATTCAGAGAAAAACAATAATACAAAAACACTATATTTTAAACTAATTCAAAATTTAAGTTAATATAATATTACCTTGATAAATCGCTTTATGTCCTGTTCAATTTTATTAGTAGAACAGGGTCACGAGCATCACTCAAAAAAAGAAGCAAAATCTTAAGGATACACCAATGAGATATAACGGTTCTTTCGTACCACTTTGTATTTGTTTTCTTTTTAAAAGTAAATTTTAAATGTTTACACATCATGACATTTTTCATTCGATTATTTCTGTAATAATAGACAATTCGCGCTCAAATGTGTTTTGGTAAGATTTTAATTTTTTAAAATTTTGTTTAGATGCTAGAGTACAATAAAATTATAAGAAATTTGTAAGAATAGCACCCTTGCTTAGTGCGCTAGTATCTTTTCGTCGATTTTATCTTATTTTATTCCTAAGCAACCAATACCCTTGATAAACGGAAAAATACAATTGAAATTTGAAACCTTAATTTCATCAGAAGTTGTTTTTCATATTATAATAATTAATGTTTTTAATGTTTACCAATACAAAACTGAACTTTGCGTAATAACTGAATGATTAATTATTGTAGAAAAGTTGTGACAATGTATTGTAAAATTAGCTATATCTTAATTTAGATTCTATTATCAACAGGCCCGGACTGGCTAGGTCGGTTAGTCGCCGATCGCCAATGCCCCCGACCTAAGGGGGCCCCGAGGAGGCATCAAAAAAGTGGTTTGTACTTGGGGTAAAAGTGGTTTGTATTTTTTATACACCTCGCAAGTGTCAACATACTGGAAAATGTGATTTTCAAAAATCTCTCCTCTTGGTAAGGGGGCCCTTCATCAGTCTCTAGCCGAGGGTCCCCTAAAGGTATTTGAATATAAAAGATTTAGGTTAAAAAAAAGTGTTAAATCAGTTAACCCCTACTAAACTATACTGCATACTAATAATAATTTCCAAGCAGTCTATGTATTTACATAGTCGTTTTAATAATAATTATGTTTTATATCAAAAAGGTACCTTTGATCTATAATAATCTTTCTAATCATCAAAAGCAGCTAGTAAATTATGTAAAATTATTTAATTATCATTTGTACAATTAGTCATATAATAAGAGAAAAATCATTATTAGCCAGATATAAGCAGATCATTCTTATTCAATATTGGACAAGAAATGGATATTCGTTGATTTTTTTTTTATTATTAATTCGATTACTTATCCGGTTAAGTGGAACCTAAAATTTAACTTTTTTTATTAAATATATTTAATTTAATTGAAAATGTTAAAGGTTATACAATGATAACTCATATATGGAAGATTTTCATTTTTGATGCATCGTAAAATATGGTTAACGGTTCAACTTCAACAGGTGTGTTTCCATTAAACCACCACCACTGCACATCAAAATAGACTTTAGGTCTATTGTACCCCGTTTTATGCTGAGATGTTAGATGGGTTTTGTGAAGGAGGATACCTCCAGGTCCCTTGCATTCCTGCGGCATCACCAACAGCGTGTGGATGTCCATCGGAAGACCGAGCTAAGAAATTCTGCACTACAATTTTTAGAATTGTACTAGGTATTAAAATTTCCGCTCTGAAACTCAACCAGCGGTCATATCACTTCAAAGTCGAAATTCGCTGATAAAATGCAATGAGGCTTGCGGTCCAATGTTTCGACTGTTGCTGCATTTCACGTGTTGTTGTTGGGATAATTGGCTTATCTCACGTCTGGTGCTTGCTTATGTGTGTGAAAATGATCCATCGTACAGATGGAGTAGGTGCGATAATGCCGAGAGCATACACATTGGAGGTGTACATAGTTTTAATGTACTAACAATGTTAATTAAATACATAAAAACGTTAATACCTCTGTTATTTTTAATTTTACCTCAAAATACACTATATTTTTATCATTTTCATATTCAATATTTCAAAATTCGCGATTCATAAATACATTACAAAAGTATTAACTACTTAATTTAGGTTTTTTTTTTGGATTTTGGACAATTTAATTATTAAACTACTATTGTTTTTACAGTCGTTATTTGGCGAATCTTCATTGAACGCTTTATTAAGACAATAATAAGTAAAATATAAAATTAATTTAGTACACTGTAAGCAAGGATTGAGACGGTCGTTAGCATAGCGATTAAGCGCATAGACTGCTAATACAGAGAACCCGGTTCGATTCCGGGCGAAGTAAAAATCATATTATAGCCGTCTCCCCTCGGCAGGCAATGACAAACCACCGGGGTGTAATCTGCCATGAGAAGCCTTTGTTAAAAAGCTCACCACTCCCTCTTTAGGGTAAAAGGATTGAGAAGGAAGTGGATTGTAACTTTTTATGCAATGCTCTATCTAATCCTCAATTTCATAGATGTAATCTAAAGGAAGAAATTCTTTTTGAAAACAATCGATTAATTATTGGTCCTAATTTCGCACTTGTAAACTTTTAATATTTTGGCACTAAGCCTTCACATTACCCTCAAACAAATCAGTGGCTGAATTGTACAGTTGCACGTCTGAAACTTGACAGGCTTCTTTTAAATCCAAAACTTGTTGTAAGAACAATATCTGATTCTGTTTAGACTTTAGAGTCATAATACGAGTATATTCGAAACGTTTTCATCTTTTAATTGAACTATAGTGGAATTTAAAGCGTGGTCATTAGTTACCGCTTGAATCTCTGAAAATTCAGCCCATAATCCCTGGAGGATTGTTTTTTGAATCGGATCTTTAACATCCTTTAAGAGGGAATCAGCAGTCTGGCGTAAATCAAACACGGATAGACTACCGAGCGGAAAACCGCCGTTATAATTCCGATTGCGTCGGATATGTGATGTGATCTATAAAGTCCAAAATCGATCTGTGGACTATGGGAAAGGCAACGGGAAACCACCCCATTAACATTTCCCTAGTAAAGTCTTCTTGGCTTAGCCAGGAGGATCGCTAACATCCGAAATCGGATAGGCACCTGAAGAAGAAGATAATTGACCTAATGAGGGATCTGCTACCACAATCAAAACATAGGTCATCCTGTGCATATCTGCTGGCTGAGAGAGGAGACGCCAATCACATAAAGGGTTCATATACAGGGTGTACCAGACCTGAACGTCATCCCTTGGAGGGATGATAGGCCAGGTCTTGAGTGACCAGAATATCGAAATATACCCTTATTAAAATATCGTTAGTTTTCGAGATATTGGCACTTTTATGAATTTTGTAAAAATCGACACATTCAATCAGTTATTGTGTGCCACAAGTACGAAACTGTATATTATAAGAATCTAATTTTAGTTAAGTAAAGCTGAATAGCCCTGCTATTGATCACAAATTAAAACAGAACTAATATTGCCATACTTTTTGAAAAAAAAAAAATGTTTTTGCGAGACTAAATTTTTTTTTTATTTTATTTGCTAACTTCGACTCTCAATACTGTAAAAAAATTGTACTACACTAACCTGGCAAGTTATTTTAAAAAATTGTTCATTTAGTGTAGTTTTCAAAATGGTATAACATTTGTTATAATAATACTTTAGAAAAAAAGATATAGCTATTTTACTGCAAAATGAGCTCATTGTGAAATTATTACAAAACTCAGGAATTCAAATAAAAATAATTTTTCTAGATTAAAGTGACAGGTATTTACTTAAAACTAAACAAAACACTAAGAAAACCATACACTAACAAAACAAAACATCAATAAAAATCAAAGAATGTTATTTTGTGTTTGCTGTGCATCGATTCGCTGTCGTCTTGTTCTTCTAGTCGTACTAACAGTTTTTGCTTTGATTTTTGGATTTATGTATTGCCTAATGATTAGGACTTATTGTATTGGAGATAATAACGAACATACGCCCCCATAGATGTAATGCATTTTGCGTATGCCTTGACATTTTACTGATATCTGATATGACATAATGAGTATTGAATTTCAAAGGTGTAATACTAACACAAAGTCTACAAGAAGACCAGGTCAGTTCGTAATTATCTCCAATACAATAAGTCCTAATCACTAGGCAATACATAAGTCCAAAAAACAAAGCAAAAACCGTTAGTACGACTAGAAGAATAATACGAAAGCGAATCGATGCACAGCAAACACAAAATCACATTCTTTGATTTTTATTGATGTTTTGTTTTGTTAGTGTATCGTTTTCTTAGTGTTTTGTTTAGTTTTAAGTAAATACCTGTCACTTTAATCTAGAAAAATTATTTTTATTTGAATTCCTGATTTTTGTAATAATTTCACAATGAGCTCATTTTTAAGTAAAATAGCTATATCTTTTTTTCTAAAGTATTATTATAGCAAATGTTATACCATTTTGAAAACTACACTAAATGAGGAATTTTTTAAAATAACTTGCCAGGTTAGTGTAGTACAATTTTTTTACAGTATGAAGAGTCGAAGTTAGCAAATAAAATTTAAAAAAAATTTTAGTCTCGCAAAATATTTTTTTTTTTTCAAAAAGTATGGCAATATTAGTTCTGTTTTAATCTGTGATCAAAAGCAGGGCTATTCAGGGTTACTTACCCAAAATTATATTCTTATAATATGAAATTTCGTATCTGTGGCACACGATAACTGATTTAATGTGTCGATTTTTACAAAATTCATAAAAGTGCCAATATCTCGAAAACTAACGATATTTTGATAAGGGTATATTTCGATATTCTGGTCAGTCATGAGCTGGCCTATTATCCCTCCAAGGGATGACGTTCAGGTCTGGGACACCCTGTATGTAGATCAGCTTAAACAAAAATGGAAGAAGCCTTTATGTGAGGAAGTGTTCTTTTGAAAAGGGTTCGTCATCAAGTACATGCTTTCATTGCAACGAACAGCATGTATCTATAAATCAAAGGATAACCAGATGTGAGTAAAGGTAAAAAAAAAGAGGAGTGACCAGTGGGGCTCGAGAGGCAAAAAGTTAGTGAACGTTTAGTCCCAGAATAATAAAAAATATAAAAATGAGCTAGTGAACGTTTGGCTCCCCGAAGAAATAATAAAGTAAAAAGTGACCGTTTGGCTTCCAAAAGAAAGAAAAGTTACTGTTGGGATACCGTGGTAAATTATTTTATTGTATTCCAATTGCTATATTGAACGTTTATTTTAGAATTTTGTGTAAATATCTATCAATTTTATAAAATTATCTAGTTAACTAAATCACTTCTCGTAATTCTCCACAAATTCGAAAATTTTGTTTACGCTGGATCAGAAGGCCCAATCTTGGAGGTTCTTCTTCAGGTTTCAGCAGATTGGAGAAGCTGATTGCTGATTGTGGTCGGGGATTTAGTAGGGACCGTTCAAGATAAATATGAGGTGTTAGTCGTGAAAGACGTTAACATCGCAATATACTTATAATATAATATAGTTTTGAATCTTATCAACATGACTTTCGAAAGGACCCATTAAATTAAATACGCCTTTTCAGATTCAATTGAAACTCTTAGCTGTGCACGTTGTTCTAATTCTGTAATTGCTGGGGTAAAGCCTCTGAATTCTAATTCAGATAACAATTCTTTATTTGAATGATAATTCGGTTTTAAGATAATTTATCCGGAAGCAGTCATTATTGCATAATTTAAGAGAAAACTTAAATATCTCAAGACAAAAAATAAATTTTTTAAATATAGTCAATCACGTAAAGTTAAAGAAAAATTCACAAATCGTAAGCTAATTCTTCGAAAGATTTAACTAATAAGTAATTGAAGATAACATTCCAAAATCACAATTATTCTCGAAAATTAATTATTTATGGATAATTCAAATCAAAATTCACAAAATCTCAAATAAAATTCTTGAAAGATAAAATAACGATAAAATTCAAAAATCTAACAAACCTTACAAATGTGAACTTAATTTTTCCAAAGATATTTATTCAGTATCTAATAGCTAATTAGTAATTAGAGTACTTTCGAAGCCTTGTCGAAAGTAAAAAAATCATAAAATTAGGTAAAATTGTATTTGCAATATTTAATTTTAATTTAATAATAGGTATGTAATTAAATTTTACTTATGATGGCGGCTCTTTTAAACTCAATTGCGATTAAAATAATATCATTAACAGGTAAAAATTACTCATTAGCAGAGCATCGTTGTATTACGAACGGTATGGAAAGATGGAAAGATGCGGTACTCAACACTTGAACTTCTGGAAATATTCCTTTTTCATTAAGATTAAAATAAAAGGAAAGTTCGAATCAAAAAGTTAATATTTATTTAACAGTTTCGCTTGAGATTTTAATGAGAAATAATTATTAACGTTTTAATAACACCAATAATTAAAATAAATTTTAATTGTTTACGCGTAAGTAAATGTTTTTGTTTGTTTGTTTTATGTTTATTTTCAAATATTTACGTATTATTATACGATTTTAAACTTGCGAATTAAACACAACCGTTTTACGTGATTTTAATTCTCAATAAAAGGTCACTTTGAAAAATTACAAAATTTCCAAATATTCACACAAAATTTCTTGAAGATAACGGTAAAAGGTAAATTACTATTGACCGTGGTCTGACCGTGGTCAATACCAAGCTAACTAGCAGCTAACTGCCTAACTAACTAACCCGCTTCCTTTCTGTGGGGGGTTTCTAGTAATCCTTTTCCCTTCTTTGCAAATTTTGCACACGTTTCTCAGTACATCTGCGAAAAAGTCATTGTAGTTGTTATTTTGCAGATCATTAATTTTTTGGAAAAATAAGTTTATTTCCAATTATATTGTCTTAGGCTACGTACAGAGTGCACGCTGGTCACCGAAACCTGCTTACCGGTAACTTAATGACTTTTACATAACAATTATTAATAATTATTGGTACCTAATAATTACTTTCGGGACTATAACTTTCCAAAAAAACACTGTTATCTGTTGCCTAAAGAAATACTTAAGCCCCCCCCCTCAAATAAAGATGCTTTTCTGAAAAGTTATGGTCGCAAAAGTAATTATTACTAATTATTAATAATTCTTATGTAAAAGACATAAAGAAAACTGCCTTAAGCAATGTTACTCAATCAATAACTAAGCCTCTTGGTAAACTATTTCTCTGATATTTAATGCCCCTTGAAATAATAAAATATTTATTGTTTTTCAATAATAATAATTTTTATTATTTCAAGGGGCATTAAATTTCAGAAAATATGGTTAATAGTTTTTCAACAATAATTTTTATTATTTCATTGAATTTCAGAATAATATATTATACATAAAAATGATTAATAATTGGCAATAATTATTTTCGGGACCATAACTTTTAGAAAAACTTGTTTACTTGGAGGCTGAATTATTGCCTTAGGCAAAACATACAAGTTAGTGTTTTTCAATTTTTAAGACAAAATTTGTTACATTTTAACAATATTCAACTATCTAATATTATTTTAGGTAAAATTGTACATAATTAATTCAAAAATAAATTATTTAATAATTATTTTCAAAGGTAAAAGATTAATTTAACAGACAGGGACATACTATAAGGGAATTTTGTTTAAATAAATAGAAAAATGTACGATCGCAAAGCGTATTATTATGGTAATTTATTACTTGGGGGGGGGGGATCTATCCAATTTACAAGGTGATAAATTCAAATCATGATTAAGTCATAACGAGCGTAGTAAATAAAGCCGTGTTCCCAATGAAGTTGGTGTATTACCTTTTTTCGTTAGAAGATGGCAAGAAATAATCAAAATGAAAAATTTTTAATCATAGAAAAGGATGGAAGAAATTACTCCAAAATCTAATTTGTTCTTGCCAGTTTCTTACCTAAGCAAGGCAAGACAAGAGCCTCAAAATGTCCTGCTGGTTGGTAGCAATAAAAGTCGTACGTTACCAATGTTGTAGATTATAAAAACAGAATTATATCATAATCAGAATTTTGTGACGTAGAGACAAATTTATTCGGAGTGTACTATATTATATTTTCTAATAATCCAGATATTGATGATTTTGTGGATGTCATTTGTAACTAATTTAAATAAGTTGTTATAATTCTATAAGCCAGGCACCAAAGAGTGGCATCATTGAAACTATTGATCTATAGAACCGTGGTTGTCAAAATGTGTTCTCCAGAACCTCGGGGTTGAAAATCAACGAATGAAATTTAAAGTGTCATATCGAATTACATCTGTTGCATTACAAATTTAGTAACAAAGCTAACAAATTTTTTCAAGTGCAAATTAAAATAATTTGGTAACAAATTTGTTAGTATTACAAAAGTAATAATGATTTTAAATCAGTAAAATAATAATTTTAAATAAGGGCTTGCTTTACCACCTCTAGTTAAGTGGTAATTAACGTAGGGGTTGATTTGTCAACTATTAGTTAAGTTTTAACTACCACTTAACAAGAGGTAGTAAAACCGGCCCTTAAGGCCGTGTGACACTTGTACTAATTTGTTAACAAATTTGTTAGCAAATTTGGTAACAACCCATTGATTGGTTAAACAAAAATAAACAATGAATGGGATTTTTAATTTAACCAATCAATGGGTTGTTATCAAATTTGCTAACAAAGTTAACAAATTAGTGCAAGTGTCACACGGCCTTTATACCCATAATTATTACTCTTTGCTTTATACGTGATAAAGTTTGTTACTAAATTAGTGCAAGTGTTACACGGCCTTAATAAAAATAATAATAATATACTTGAATTATTTTAACTAACAAAATAGTCTTGTCAACAACAACAATAACAAGGCATTTTCCATACGTTTCGGAACAATAATTGGCATGAAAAGCTGGTATTTTGGAAAAAAAAACCATATATAAAATTAAGTTGGCTTTTTTGATATTTTTCCTGTTACAATATTACCGCATAATTTTACTGTAATAATTTATAATCTACGCAAATTAACCAAATCTTGTAAACAATCTAATATTACATATTATTTCTATGATTTATTAGCAATAAAGATTTCCTAATTCCGCTAATTCCATCTTTTTAGTAACCGTGTGTCAATTATTGCGAATCGTATCAATAACAAAATGCATATCAGTTCAAAGTTAAAAATTGATTTTAATATTTATTGACCCTTGCGATTTTAAACTCGAGATTTAGCAATCTTTAAAAAATTATTTCAAATTTAATGTAAACAATTTGGTATTATTTTAACACTATGGATTTTGCAATTCAGAAAATTTAGCAAAACATTTTAAATGAAGAAGTAGGAAAAAAATTTATGGATTGATAATGAAACTAACCTGTAACGATCGAATTTTGCATACTTCTTCCAATCCAGTGGATTGGATTTGTAAGTTTTCATAAGGTAATACACCAATTCAACATTAACGGAATCACTTGAAAAAACATCATGAAGCTCTTTTATGAGACAATTTAGTGAACCAACTGTTGGTAAACCATGCCCAAGGTATTTGCACAATTTTAGTTCGTTTTCATCCTCATAATTTGTATTAGCGTTGCACTTTTTATTATATTTAAACACTTCCATTTTATTATTAAAACCTCACTAAACACAAGATTTGAAGAATTCCTGTTGATGTTAAACGCTTTCTAATATAATCGTTGAAGAGAAAATTATAAATCAAAACATTATTCGATAAAAATAACGTACAAAATAAATATCTGAGGTCAATATATACAATTACAACTATCAAAATCAAAATCTCCACGTTATAAACAAACGTTTCTCAATGAGATACAGCAATTTAATGATTGTAATTTTGAAACTATCTTATCGATTTATTCGATTTAATTAAAATGTGATAATTTTTTACCGAATCGCGTAAGTTACTGGGAAAATAATTACTGTAATCTACTTGTAATTACTTAAGAATTTCTTCCAATTGCTTGCCCGACGTATTCAAATGTGTATGGGTAATGCAGATAACTGATTATACCAACAGTTCATATCGTCGGCTGCATAATTTCGTTACTACTTTTGGTATTAATAGAGTGGCTTTCCAAACCAAGAGGATTTCTTTGTTCTTCTTATTAATCATTGAGCATAATAAAACACCTGCAATTATTCTTTTGTGCTGCTGTTTAATGATCGCTATGTAGGAAATCACAGTATGATTAACTCCTAAAACAATGCATTTAGAATATTGCTAAATTTTTAGAATTGAATAATTCGTAAGAATGAAAACGAGAAGATGTTTATTGATAGACAAAATTTATGCTAATTTTATGTACAAAATTGTCTCCTTGGGCGTTTTCAACAGTCACCAGATCATTAACTAATTTTACTTTCTTTTAATTTGCAAGGAAAAGTGCACAAAAACATTGTAAGTAGTTAGTTGTTATCTACTCGAAATTTTCAAAATTAGTAATTGCAAGTAGTATGATAAAATTAAACTATGCCATTATATAGGGGTAAGTAGAACAAGAATTTCATATATTGTTGTTATAACATAATTAACGTGTTAACTAAACCGTTAGTTAATTATTTACACTTTTTCTAAACCTATGCATTCTACCTTAAATATTTACCATACAAATTTTACTTAATTTTTTTTTGAATTATAATAAATAATGATGATGGTGTTAGTAATAAACAAGAAATGATGATATTATTTGTTATGTTATTTATGTCTTATTTTTATCCTCTTAATTGCATACAAAATTTGCTATTAAATTGTAAGTACATACTTAATCAATAAATAAAATATTTATTCTTATCTTTGTATAATAATTGTCAGCCTTATTGCTCTCTTCTTAACCTTACAAAAAATGTGCTATTAAATTATATGATGCCCAGAGCCCGGATTTTGATGCCCTGAATTTTTTATTTTTACGACCATTGTAATTTTTCACATAATAAAATGTTGATTTTGTTATTGGCTAGTAAAGTTTCCAATTGGGTTCAAAAAAATGGCGAATAATCGGTTGTACCATGGAAAGTATTCTGTGAAGTTCTGATGATGAACTTGATTTATTTAGATAATGTTTTTCTTCTGTAAATTTTGCGGTGTAAAATGAATGCTGCTTTTAAAACCTCAAATTGAAGCGAAAAGCTGTTTAAATCAATATGACTGGACAATTAATGAATCTGATAGGCTGGACTCAATAAAAAATTAAAAAAAGATAGTTCAGTAAAAAACGCTTTGAATTTTATCAGTGTAAGATTTTATGGACCCCCTCCACATCCATAAACTTTATGTATGTATTTAATGGATGCTCCCCCAATCGTCACGTGATAATAATATAATATAAATGATAAGATAAGATTTTTGGGTATCTTCAGGCGTAAAAACAAAATGTCTTATTGATACTTATCAATTAGATAAGAATCAAATGATTCTTATCCATCACAATGGGAAGCAGAAGTCTTAAAGGTGCGATTTTAAAGACTGTTCCAAAACTTTTACAGGTCAAAATTGGTTATAGATGCAGCCATGATCTTTTTAACTGAAATAGAATAATTTTCCGAAGGTCATGATATAATTTTTAATCGGTTTTGATAACGAATTAACATTTGATTATGTTAATGAGATTTCGATTTGGTTATGGTGTGCTTCAACTCGTACCTGTATAGGTTCGGAAGGATCTGAGTCCCCACTGAAGGTAGAATGTATGCAGAAGAAATATTTAGCAGAATACCTCTTCTACCATAGTAGGGGGGTTTTAGTAAGTGGAACCCCCATACTACTATCCAGTACGAGGAGCTGTGCGGTGTCTTCCTTAAGATTTCTTCTGTTCCAAGTTAAAATAAAAAAAATTGAATTAAGCGCAATTGAATTTTGAACATTACGTGATCATAGTGCGACATCAACGACATGAGCTTGATGAATGCAAGGAGTTCGGTTGATTATGTGATCGAGTTGAAGTTGGAGCCGGAGCATGGAATATTTTATTACCCCACTCCTCCAGATCATTTTAACATGGAACTGTCAAGTAACTACCTAATAATACAACTTATCTGCCAAGAAACTACCGACACCACAAGCTTCAAGACAGGCTTATCAAAGGGAACGTGAAACTAAAGATGAACGCAATGGAAGACTCCAAACACAAACTTCAACACAGGCTACTCAAAAGGAACATCTCTGAAGATGAATGCGATGGAAGACTTCCAGCTTAAAGAACAAGATAAACTCTAAGTCGATCGGTAGCTTTACAAGGTCAAAGTTGGAATTTTCGTTGGAACGTTCTTATGCATGTGATAGTTTAGTTGCTATTGGATCCAAATAAATTTGTTCACTATCCGGTCGAATTTTTTCATTCGTTAGATGGTTCAGGATTGCCATCTCACTTGGTGCTCCAATAATGCTTTTAATAATACAAACTCCAATAATACAAACTGGTTGTGGCAAAGGGGAAGACATCACGTTTATTCCAAGAATACCACTGATAATATCAGATGTGCCAATCCAGTTTAAGCGCTTGCATTTCAAGTGAGACTAAGTTTTGCCATGTCGATCAATAAATCACAGGGACAAACATTGCAAGTTGTTGGGCTGCAGTTACAAGAAGATTGCTTTGACCAAGGTCAACTTTATGTGGGATGCTCAAGAGTTGGAACATTTAAAAAACTGTTTGTGTACTCTCCTCTTAGAAAAGCAGCCAATTTATTTTAAAAAGAAGTTTTATATAAAAAAAAGATACATAGAGTTTAATAATTATTGTCCACCAACCCCGCAAAGAAAGGAAAAGAAAAAAAGCAAGAAAATAATTAAATATGGACGCAATAAATGAAATTAATATAAGTTAGGTTTTGCAATTTCCTATTACTAAAAGATTGCTATCAATACTCTTAGGTTTCAATTGGTAAAGTATAAAGTACAGCGAATATTAAAATGATAATTTTAAATAAATATATTAATAAATAAGAAATAACCTTCTAAATTTGAATAAAAAAGGAAAAAACGAGTCTTTTAATATTCAGTTTTCCAGCCCTGGCGAAGCCGGGTATCCAGCTAATATATTATAATAATGGTGATGAAAATTATGTGACTTTGGCTTCACCAAGGTTTATGATACGAAACGTTCAAAGTCACAAAAAAGATGACCAATGATATAGGCAATTCGTTGACCAGTGCGTCGAACATAATTTGGCTTTTCTCAAATCAATTCCTAATTCGGCACATTACTGGACTACAAAAAAAATTTGTTTGCTATGATCAGACAACTTTATATTACACAAAATTTGTTGTTTGGTAGTAATTACCAACTTAAAAAAACAGATGTCAAATAAATCATTGTATCGGCATCACAAATAAGAGAGGTAGCGAAAAACTTGTTCCATGTTTAATATATTAGTCAGAGACTAAAATAGAAGTAAACCGGGGCTCCAGAGCCCCCTGGCGAGGCGCGTGGCGCCGAGTTTTTATAACAACAAAAAAAGAAAATAATAAAATAATGATCTTTCATGATACGGAGATGAAGTTGCAATCATTATTGATTTTTTATTTATTACTACCGGCCCGCATTGCAGGGAGTTCGCATTATCAAAATTGCACTGCAAAATTTTAATATTTTCAGTATAATATCCCTTTATTCCTTTTCAGTCTTGCGCCATATCTGACAGCTAATGGGTTAAAATTAAATGTTTTAAAATCAAGGTCCTCCGGAGTTCTCTTATTTAGTAATAAGCACTGTCGTTAGTGCGTAGATAATTAAGTCACGAAAATGCAAACAAGATCAAGGCTTTTAATGTTTCAAACAAATCTTGAATTGAAAATCATTGACCCATTTTTGTAAGATTAATTTCATATTATCGGAACTGTTCAAGCTCAAACTATATGACGATATATTAATTTAGCAGTGAGGGTATTGATATCTTGCCAATTTGTTCACACTGTTTTCTTTTGAGATCGCGAAATATTTGGAAAATTTTAGAAGTGAATTTTTAGGATAATTTTTTTCGAATGTAGATTCCGACCATAAATATTATCTGAATTATTGAATTCTTTTAGTCTTCCGCTCAACATAAATACCAAAATGATAAAAAATCTGTTTAAAAAAATTATAAGAGGAAAGAGGAAATTTTTATATACTGCTTTAATATTTAGTAATTTGATACTTGGGACTATGACAATCAAATTTGTGGCATCTGCTTTGGTGTCCATATTAACTATTGGTTACTTACTATAAAATTAACCGAACGCAACTTTATAAATATTTTTTAGTTTTTAACAATAAGTTAGTATAATTAATTTATAAACACTACAATAATTCTTATAAAATTAGAATTTTTGTACATTGTTAGGTTTTTAAAACCTTAATTTTACTGACAACAAAAAGTAACTTCACTAATTTAAATTTACCGGACTCCAAAAATGATAAGACTGAAATAAGTAAAACACTGAATCACAACACAAACAAAATTATCTTTGAAAAGTTTTTTCGTTTAAGTACTTTTTATTTTGAATATTTTTCACGTAAAAATCCACAGTTGTTACATCTACAACAGGGAGGCGGTATTGAATAATTTCTATTGGGGCAACGTTCTGGAGAACTTCTGGGAGAAAGTCGTCTTGGACTATCACAATTGCAACGTTTGGGAGGAGCAGGTGGAATCAAAGGTAACTGCAAGTAGTAATCATCCTCGTAACTGTAATTATTGTAAACTTTATACCATTCACCAGTTCTTGGATCAATTTCCCAGTGGGTGCTGCTTATATTTTGCTGAAATTTTGGATGGGCATTTGACAAACCAGTGAAACTTTCTTCAGGGTTATTTTGCATTTTATTGAAACACTTAACCAATTCGGGAGTGTAACATGGTGGAGCTGATCCCAAGTGTTCTTTCCTTGTACTAATTTTAGTATATTTTGTTGGACATGCTTGATTCTGTGCTCGCTTTTTCTTTTTACACTTATTACACATCATTTGTTTTCGGCAACAATTTTGCCTATCTGATGAATCATCTGATTCGTCAGTAAATACCGGCTTTTCCAAGTTCTTATTTTGTCTACTGTTCATTTCAAACTCCCTAATTGCCTTTTGCACCCTTTCTTTATTTCGTAGTGAAAGCGTATCTCCCAATTCGCTGACTAAATCGAGAAATTCGTCCCGATTCTGGTAAACTAAATCTGGAAATTCGGATCCACCAGAGCAGTCGGAGCAACAACCATCATCTTCAACAACACTCGGAGGACTGCACTCGGGACTGGAAACTTTGAAACAATTACATGGACAGTTTTCTTGTTGATGATGACTATGCTGAGGGGTATCATCGTATTTTGAATTTTGACAGCAGTTAGTTGATGGAGGGCAGTCACCAAAATTACTTCCACAGTATTCGGAAGATTGACATCTAAGTGGTGGATTAAACCCTGCATTTGATTGGCAACAACAGCAACAACGACATTCAGGAGGAGCACGAGGTGATTTGGGAGGTTTATTGGGACGAGGCATTGGACAAGAGCTTCGTGGATATTTATCGTGATAAGAACTGTTTCTTTCACAACATTTCGGATAGCTGAAAGATGGAGGTTTATTATCCTGACTGCACTTATTTCTAGGTGGACACGAACACATTTTTTGACGTGGGGGTGAATTGCAGTATGGACCGCTAGGATATTGATTTGTATCTATCCTACGAGTACACCTATTTCTAATTTCATCAACTATCGGCGAATTTATTTCGCTACAACAATATCGTTCCGCCATTTCGACATGCGCTTTATTTGGAGTGTTTTGATTTAAATTCAGCTTACCGCAACAATTGCAATCTAACTCTGGTGGATCTTTATTTACAAATAGTTTCATGGGACGGAAATCTTCTACGCTGGGATTTTCATCGCGTTCAGCCGGTTCTCTAGAATATCTAGCAGTCGAAAGTAGATCTGATGGTGATCTCACACATTTGCATGTAGGAGTGGAAGTAACAGGTTGTGAACTTTTATCTTCTACTTCAAGATTGGATGATTCACTGGTATCTTGCATCGAAGATGATTCTAATTTTGGTGATTTGTTTTTCGATCGCTTGTATCTTTCAGGTACTTCGGAGCCAAAAAATGTTTCCAAATCTGTTATTTCAGACTCTGAACTATCAGAAACATCATACTTTTGATTCGAATTACTTCTTTGGTTAATACGTGGAATAGGTGGTAATAGGTAGTCGGCTCCTGCTCTTTGATGGCTGATACTACTTCCCATTAACGAAGTTGATGTACTTGTCGTATTTGAAGTACTTGCCGTTACATCGTTGTCTGAAGATTTACTCGTCGGCGTAGCAGAACTTATATTTTGACTGGTATCCTCTTGAGTTGAAATTGCATCACGAAAATTTTGAGATAAAATAGCCGAAGTAACCTCATCAGAAATCGAATCAGATTCAGGTGATCGAGATAAGTTTTTACATTTCTTTTCCTAAAATAAAATACGCAATAATTTGACAAATTTCAAAACTATTTTGTTATAACAAAATGGACACTTTGATTTTAGAAAATTACAATAAATTGCGTAGGTACATACCTTCAAAAAAATATTTTTGAGGAGGTTCAAGAATTTATTACTCTCCTTAATTGGTTTCGAAATGCTTTTGGGACGAATATTTCTGATATTTTTATAATATTCCTTTGCTTTATTCGTAGGCGTTTGAGTATTTTGTACTACTAATGAATTTTCTTGGTTTGGGATATCAATCAAAGATTTATTGGAGTTGGAAAATGCCAAACTTCTGTTTTTAATAATTTGTTCTGATCTGTTTTTTCTTTGCAAACTTTTGTATTCGTTAATCTTTTCTTCATATTTTGCTTTGGCGTTTACTTCTTTGTCTCTGGATATTCCAAGCAATTGTTTACTATCAACAAATTTGTCGAAGCGGGGTACGTATATTTCGTAACCGATATTCAAGGGAGTTTTTGGTGATATTTTGTTGGCATTTGGTGAAATAATACTAAATGAACTTTGAGATTCAGTAGTTTCATTTATATTTTCATATTTTACTTTTTCTTTAAATTTATCTAACACTGAGCGAAAGGTGTCTACGAAACTATTTGAACTTGAACCATGTGGACTAAAATTCAGATTTAATCGTGGAATTCGAAATGAATGTTGACACTTATGCTTTGCGCCATTTCTTGATTTACATAATGAACAACATCCTTTCTGGTTTTGGGAACTGTTGGAAGTTTCAATGAAACTAGTTTCAGTTTCTGCAGTTGTGGTTGACACATTTCTTGTAAAATTATTTCCAATACATGGTATAGTTTCTGAAGTGTAATAAGTTTGCGTTTTATTTGATTGCATAGCGCTTATGATGCTTGAATGAGAACTCTCATCTGGTGTCTCTATTTGGTGTTGATCATGACTGCTCTCTGGTGAATTAGGATCTTCAGAATTTTGTTTATTAGTTGTGGATTCTGGTGTGGTTATTTCAGTTAATTCAATTTCACTTATGACACTTGAGTGGGAAGTTGATGTTAACGCACCATCATCAGCATCTTCCTCGTATTCACCCAAATCTTGTTTAAACGTATCCCAAGATGCGTAATTATGAATTTTTTGTTTTTCAACATCACTAAATTGCGATTTACTATTGGAATCAAATACCTCTCCTTTTAAATCTTTCACATTTTGATACGAATAAGAATTTTCAGTAGATACATCGCTACTATGGTAATCAGAATCATACATTTCGTCAGAATTGCTTGAACCAATTTCCCCATCGTAATTGTCGTCATCATCGTCACTATCATCCTTTGAGTCACTTTTACAGCACTTGGATATATTGCACTTTTTCTTCTTCCTCTTCTTTTTACGTTTGATTTGTCTTCCATCTTCGGACGAGTCTCTACAAAGACAGACCAAGAAATTTGGTATAAATAAGAGAAAATTTACAAGAATTACCGCTCTTCACTAATATCAGATAAATCTCCATACTGAATCGGTTCCAAGCAAATAGTACACAAATTTTGTAAATCCTGAAAACATTGTTCACAATATATTCCTGGACAATCAGGTTTATTACAATGAATTGGCTTTAAGGAATCCGATTCCCTAAAAACGTCACCACAAACTAAGCAAGTAGTTTGGTTTTCTGAACCAAAGCACTTTCGAATCCATTTTGAACTAAAAGCAAACTCAATTAAAATAATTTTTTGTAACATAAAAAAATAATTGCTTACTTTATATTTGCTTGTAGATATTCTCTCAGCGTAATTTTTGCTATTTTTTTAGAACCAGTCATTTTTCTCCGAAGTTGACGTCGTGCAAATTTTAAGAAGGACGATCGTGATCTCATGATGTGATTGTATAGCCATATAGAACGCTGACGCGCTCTGACTGGATGATAAAAGGACATAACCGATTGACGAAGTCTCAAACCGTAGGGTTCGAAAACAGTTAAAATCCAACATAACACCAATAAGGATGCTAAAATTAGTTAAAAATTTACATGAAACCCAATTTTCAAATTTTTTACCTATTTGAATATAGCGGTCATAATCAGGAGGTAGTGGGTCTGGTAAACATGGAATTGTGTCTATTTCCAGTTCTATTCCAAGCGGTTGAAAAGCTTTAACGATACTTTTTAGTAGACGGGCTAAAAATCCTTGACCTTCGACGTTTAGCTGAACCACATTGGGTGCTGTAATTTTTTCAATAATTTTTAAATCTTTTTTTATCCAATCTTTTCACTTACCTTGTACTTTTGATTGAAATCTGGAGTGGTATCGAATTACAGTGAGAACCCAATATAAAGCATAATCTACCATCATATGGGTAGAGAGCTTTAATGACGTCGTTCCTAGTGCAACAGCAGCTTTAGACAGTTTAACTTTTTCTACCTTTACAAGCCGAATTGATTTCACCTGTTCAAAAATTTAATCAGCAATAAGTTTTTGGGGAAGATCTATTACGAACTTCTATATACAAAGATCGCTCTCTATGATTCAGCGGTAGAAGCGTTTCTTTCTCTTCTTGTGCTCTTTTCATATCAATTTCTCGGAAATCTTTTGTGACGTATCGATTATCAAATCTATCATTTGTAAGATACTTAAAACGATAATGCAAAACTCTGTAATTAAGAATTTGTTTAGTAATCAACCACGGAGTGGTATAATTTTGAAATGGAAGAATGTATACTAGTAAAATGAGACAAAATCGTTATCTATTTAATATTGTTTCTGCATTCAATCAATTTCTACATTAAACTTACCTTAAAATAATAAACATGAAAAATAAACTGGTAGTGCAGCTCATAATATCAAAAACAGTTAAAAGATGTTCAGTTCGTTGTCGTATTTCTGTGACAATTCCTTTGGTAATTTCAGTAATTGTTTTTGACTGATTGGTCTCAAAATGAAAGGAATGCGAAAATTTTATTCTAACGTAAAACATGGTTTTAATATGACGAATAAAAATTTTCACTTCTGTAAATGGAAAAAAATAAGTTGAATGACATCGCTGTTAATGAGTCTCGTACTTCGTACAACAACTCCAATTACCGAGTCGCTTATAAATTCAACAAGAAGACAAATGTAATCAAACATTTTAACAATATAACACACCGACTGCACCAAATATGTTATTGAACACAACCAATTAAATAAGGGTCCAAGCTTTGCGTTGCAATCCGTAATTGCGTTTTCAAATACTTTTGTACATCTCTGAAAAGGAGTGCCCAATTCTTTGTTGCATATGTTTAAAATTTTTCCAAGAAATTCAAAAGCGGATTTTATTACTTTAACTAAAAAAGAATTAAAATTAATAATATTAATATTATATCCTCGAAAGTTCAGTCCATCTTTTCCCAGTTCATCAGTTACTCTTTGCTAATGAGCTTTATATGACGGGCGGACTGGCGTTACAGGTTTGGTGCTGAAAATATAATTCAATGTTTGAGAGAAAATTTTGAATGTGTTTCTGAGTGACTTCAAGTCTTCGAGAGAAATCAAGTTCTCTTCGAGATTTCTATAAGTTAAAGAAATTCTAACTTAAGTATTCTTCTCATCATTAAAAAGAACAGCAAAAGAAGACGCAATAAATACCTACATTAAAAGCCATAGTTGTTCAGCATTGCAGGACAATGCTGGACAAGTTTTCTAGCAAAAGTTGTAAATTTTCAAAGTGTATAAAAATTATCTAGGTCAAACATTGAACTCAAGTAATTATTATAAATTATTCATTCATTTTGTTAAGTAGTTGTGACAAATTAAATAGGTGCATATTACGTAGGTTGTAAACTTTTATGATCGATAATAAATGAAGGAGCTAATCAATAGTACGCCTATAAATGACTTAAAGGAGTCAGTTCCAGAATCTATAACCTATAGAGGAAGGCCAAAACAAGAAACGCATTTGGTCCAGAGGGTATCACGAATAGATCATTCTAAAACCTCCCAAGAACAGCCATCGCCGCCATCACGACCATCGTGAACGCAGCACTCCAATTTCGGCACTTTCCCTCACTTTGGAAAAACGCAAACGAAGACAGGATAACCCAAACAACTCCTGCAGAGCTACCGCCTAATCAGCCTCCTCTCAACCATTAGCAAAGTCGGAGAAAAAATCATCCTGTAACGACTTAAACAAGAAATGGCAACACTCAAGCTCATCAAGAACAAATTACACAGGAGTTGAACAAAAAAGAATGCACAGCTACACTTTTCCTTAACATCGTCAAAGCTTTCGACTCCGTTTGGCACGCTGACCTCTTGTACAAGATGCTCATCATCGGGATGAAAATCTGCATCGTTAAATTAATTCATACTTACTTGTTTAGTAATTCATATCGACGACGGCACAATCTCCAAATCACATTTCATGAACGCAGGCGTCCTCGGGCCAAATAAATATCTCATTCTACGCAGATGACACGGGACTAGCAACCTTATCAATATCCCCCAACATCACCACCCAAAGATTACAAGACGTCTCCGAACAAATTAAAAAATATCTAT
Source organism: Rhagonycha lutea (assembly GCA_958510855.1). NCBI lineage: Eukaryota > Metazoa > Arthropoda > Insecta > Coleoptera > Cantharidae > Rhagonycha > Rhagonycha lutea. The sequence goes on along the minus strand of OY294036.1, from coordinate 14,378,007 downwards.
CCTAGAATCGGAGTAAACACAAAGAAAAGCTTAGCAGAAATCTTCGCCAGATTCAAAAAGAAAACATCCGCAAAGGCAAACTTATGGATGAATGGCAACCCAATCCAACGGAAAATTTCAGCAATGCACTAAGGCGTGACGCCAAAAGTTCAAATGGAATATTCACGCCACCAACATCACTAACATTTCCAAATGAATCATTTCGCAGCTCTTTCCACTCATTGCCCAAGAAGTAAAATGCCGCCCGCAAATAAAATACGTATCTACAAGTCAATCTTCCGACCAAGCCTTTTCTTTTCTACTCTGCCCCAGCCTGGGGTTATGCAGTCAAATCAACCATGGCAAAAATACAAACGATCCAAAACAAATTAATTCGCTAAACATGGAATCCGCAACGAAGAGTAACAAATGTCCGACTATGCAATGACTCCGAAATAAATACGATCCAGGAAAAATAATTCTATGTAAGATGTGAACACAACGAAAACTCGCTCATAAACCAGTTAGGAAAGTACAACTTAGAAGATTTTCCAACCTACAAGTGACCGAAGGCAATTCTAGAAGAAGAAGAATTCCAGCATCAGTCAGTAAACCACACCTACCTCCCGCTGCTCGCCAATACGAAATTTACAGGGTTTTTCACCGCCGCTCACACGTAAGTGATTTTTCACCGCTTCGAAACACAAACGTCACTCCCGTAACTCTCGCCTCGCTGTGACGCCAGCCAGGACCTAGCTTTCCACACCTCAATAAAAATTATCCGAATTTTCCTTCAAGACTGCGAAGATTTGGCAACACCGTTACATTTTTCTAGAATTAATACAATAAGACCGGAATTAGGGACGCGCTTGAAAGGATTAATGAGATTATTACTGTCCCCAACCTGATTTATAGTGCAACTACAGTGAAAGGAAGGAATTCCGAAGAGGTAGCGTGAAAAGCCCTATCCATATTTACAATAAAACTAAAAATTGATAAATAAAAACTTAAGGTCGTTGTTCACGGAACAGAAAAGTTTCTTCATTTTTAGGCGCCTCTTTTTTGACAATCATCATATTCTTTTTAGAAATCCATGGCCGTTGTTTTTTAAAATAACTTCATTTTTTACTTATTTAATTATTAATTCGACGAAGCTATCCATATTCTCCACATTGCCAGTCCGCCCATGAAGAAATAATTAAAATTAGAAGAAAAGTTTAGGACCAAGAGTCCAAAATATTTCGCACTTATCTTATTAACATTCAAATATAATGCAATTAAAATAATTGCGATTGCTTGGATATTGGGCGATAGTTTACCTAAAGACATAATTATTCGTTTAATCGTCAAAAGAACTTCTTTAATCTTTTTCACGATCTCTTTTACCGTTTTTACCACAGATCGTATTGCATCTCGAATTGCATAAAATGGTTTTTTGATTACGTCCATAATTTGCCTCACAGCTGCTTTTAGTTGCTCCTAAAATACAATAGTTTTCCTGGAAGACTCCTCCAAAATAAGTTAAGATTTTTATACTTACTTGTCCACAAGCCATAGATTCACTAAGGATTCCAACATTATGCAGCGTGTTTTTGGCTGGACCAGTTATGGCAAGAATAAACGCATACGCTATTACAGCTTGCCTTCCACGTTTGGAGAAAAATTGTGGCAAAAGAAGAAAAACTACGCACCTTAAATAAAATTGAAATTCTTGTAGTGCTCTCTAAAACTTACAAGAAAATTTATTTACCTTACTTTGAAACTGAACGCTAAACCTATCGTAAGTATGATTCCAAAAAACGAACACATTATTGTGGCTGTGGATAACTTAAAATTCAATTGAAACACGAAAAACATAAAAAATATGTAGGTCAGGAAAAAGCCTCCAATAAATCCAATTACACTTTTCAAGGTAAAATTTTCGCAAGTTCCATCATGATTTAGTTTGAACAAGGTTTTATAGAGGCAGGAACGTTTTGGACAGAGACACTTGCAGCACAACACATTCCCCAGTCGTCGTTGAAGGGTTATCAAAAAGTGTTTATATTTTTGCCTCAAGCTGTATTTTGGTTTTTTTCCTTCGGTTACTTGAAGAGACGTTTGTTTTTCTTTTTCGAGGTCTTTTCTGTAGCGTTCAATTTTCATCGATTTATACATTGTTCTTACGTAAGCCATTTTTAATTTTTTTGGGAACTTTGACAAATTAATGACTTAAGTTTTAAAATTAATTTGTATCTTGGGATACTATTTTATTTATTTTTGTTTTTTCAAATACGTTTGCGATAAATAATAGTTAACTTGGGGATGTTTAAGGTATTGCCAATAATGTTTTCTACTGCGTTGGTGGAGGGAAACCCTATATAAAGCAAATTGTCACTTGTTGATTGCATTTGGCTTCAGTTTATTTAGTGTTGTGCTTTGTAATTTAAGCTTTGGTAAGTAATTTTAATACAAAAATTATTGAACCTATAGAAATTAGATACCAAAAATTACTCTTACAAAATTTGTATGATTTCGAAAAGTGTAGTTAAAATTTTACAAAATACCGAAGTAATAAATTTCATTTTTATAGAACATATAAATTAGTAACATAATAAAAGTTATAATTAAACCGAAACCTTAAAAGTTTTTCTTTTATCCCTGATAGATTTCAAAATATTCGAAATTAAGTTAATGATTAAAAATTTAAAATTTTAACCTAGGTATAGGAAAGTTTCGGTTAGCTGACCAGAGATTTAATATGTTTTCCACATTTGAATCGTGTTTTTGATATTATAAATAAAATTTTACCCCATATAAATTTAAATTAGAAAACGTTGTGCTGCAATTAATTTTAATGAATAAAGGCAAGTAGCTATTATTCCACAAGCATGAGTGGTCTCCATTCTTTATTTTTAATTTTGTGTGATGCTTCATTAATTTTTGTGATAAAAGACAGCATTTTTTTCTAATACCGATTGAGGCAAAATTTTTGGAAACTTTGATAATTTGGAAATGGTTTTATAATTTTTCTTTTTCAGCAATGGATGTAAATGAATACAGAGTGCGCGGTAAGTAACTAGACAATTCTGATATTTTTGCCTATTGATTTATAATATAGGTGTAATTTTCACAATTGGTTCTTACGTCATAAGCATCTTAACTTAGTTTAAATAAATAATTATGATATTGACGAACAGAACGATAATAATAACAGAGATAAATACAAACTTATAATGATGAACATTCATTTGATTAGTTATTTTAACTTTGGTAGTTGATAGGATTGTGAGGGATGACGTAAGCCTCAAATTGGAAGATTGCAACTGCATACTACATATCTTCGAAATTCAAATTAAAAGTTTCTGTTTCGAATCTCCAATGCAAATCAATTGATTATGATTAGTAAATATTAACACCAACTACTTTTATTTTTTTTTGAATTCAATCGTCGCGTCGGAAACTTACAAAGAATTTAAGTTCTCTTCCAAATTGTGATTTACAGTTATGTACAGAATAGTCAATGTATTCTATTTTATGAAACGATAAAGTAAATTGGATTTGCGAAATAAAGTTGTAGCAGTGCTATTATTGACTATAAACAAAGATTTACATTGAATTCAATTGATTTTATTTTAAGGAAGTAAAATTGCTAATTTAATAAAAAATAGTATAGCGTTTTTAGAAAACCTTCTTGTAGGTAAAGAAGTTGTTGACTATATAGCAAATTATTTAGAAACAATAAGGGATCGTCGAGTGTTTCCTCAAAAACAACCGGGGTTTTTAAGAAATCAAATACCGGAAAATGCGCCCATCGATGGAGAGGAATGGATAAACATTTTTAATGACGTTGAAAACGTCATCATGCCTGGCGTAACCCATTGGCAAAGCCCTCACATGCACGCTTATTTTCCAGCACTCAGCAGTTTTCCTTCGTTACTAGGAGATATGCTAGCAGATGCTATCAATTGTTTGGGATTTACATGGGTTCGTCTCTCAATAACTCTATTTTAACTTTCAGTTGAATAATATTTTACAGGCTTCTAGTCCGGTTTGCACCGAATTGGAAATGATAGTTATGAATTGGCTTGGAAAAATGATAGGGCTGCCCGATCAATTTTTACACACTAAAAGTGACTCGAAAGGTGGTGGTGTTATCCAGGTTCGTCCAAAAATTTGTTTTTTTGAAATAAATGTTGGACAAATTTTGTCCATTTCAGACAACTTCGAGTGAAGCAACATTGGTTTGCTTGTTAGCCGGACGTACTCAAGCAATTACTAATTATCAAAAATTATTTCCTGATTTAGAAGATGTCGAAATTAATGCAAGATTAGTTGCTTATTGTTCTGATCAAGCTCATTCTAGTGTCGAAAAAGCTGCCATCATCGGGTTAGTGAAAATGAGATATATCGAGAGCGACGAAAAATTTTCCATGAGAGGTGTTCAATTAGTTCAAGCTATTAAGAAAGATAGAGAAAAAGGATTGATTCCATTTTGGGTAAGCATTATAAATCAAAACTTAATATTCAACATTATAAACAAAGAAAAAGTTTTAAAAATAATGAAGTATTATCGCATCGCCGAGCTGTCTGTTGTTGTGGAATCATCTTGAAATGGGATTAGCAAATATCAAAGAAATTGCTTTCTGCAAGTAACTAATTAGCTCAATCTTCTTAAAAAGAAAGATACTTCCTCGATGAAATCCCTCTGGGTACAATTAATACATGTAGATTTGTTACGCCGTTGACAGCTTTCTAAAAATATTTCATTTAAATTGGAATGCAAGTTGATTAATTTCGAAGAAGCAGTAATAATTAGAATTGATATATTATGCATATTTTAAAAAATTACTTTTTAATTAATTAAATATTTTATTTTTTAAGGTTTGTGCAACACTGGGAACGACAGGAGCATGTTCGTTTGATAATGTGGAAGAAATGGGTAAAATTTGTGCAGAGGAAGGCATGTGGCTTCACGTTGATGCAGCTTACGCAGGAAGTGCATTTATTTGTCCAGAATTTAGAATATGGCTCAAAGGAATAGAAAGGGTCGATTCTATCGCATTTAATCCTTCGAAATGGTTAATGGTTCATTTTGATTGCACTGCAATGTGGTAAAATTTAATCATCCTTATTAATATTTTCCGTTTATTTTTACAATTTAATTTTCTTCATAGGGTTAAAAATAGTGAAGCGCTTCACAGAACTTTCAACGTCGAGCCGCTGTATTTAAAACACGAAAATTCAGGTAAGTTTTATTTAATTAATATTAAATCTAAAGCTTTATTCCTATTTTAGGTCTAGCAGTGGATTATATGGTGAGTTAATAATTAAAAAAAAAATAATTTGGACCGATTTTCTTTTACACTTGAAGCACTGGCAAATTCCTCTGAGTAAAAGATTTCGTGCATTAAAATTGTGGTTTGTCATACGCAACTATGGGATTCGAGGTTTACAAAAGCACATTCGAGAGGTATGAAACAAATAAGTAGGTTTATGAATTAAAAGGAATAATTTCAGGGTGTAAGATTGGCCCAAAAATTTGAAGCCCTCATATTAGCCGATTCTCGTTTTGAGGTACCAGCTCAGAGACATTTGGGTCTTGTAGTATTTAGACTAATTGGAGAAAACAATTTGACCGAGAAATTATTAAAAAGGCTAAATTCAAGAGGAAATTTGCATTGTGTTCCTGCAGCCCTTAAAGATAAATATGTTATAAGATTTGCTGTTACATCACAATATACAACTATTGAGGATATACTGAAAGATTGGAAGGAAATTCGAGAAGTAACGAAAGATATATTAGGCGAATGCAATGGCGAAATTATAACAAAAACAAGAGTAAAACTTGCAGGTTGGTATATGTGGGTTCAAAAATTCCAAAAAAATGTTTTTTTTTAACAATATTTCAATTATTGCAGATACCAGAGAAAGAAACGAAAACTTTGGAACCAGTTTATTATTAGCAAATTCACCGATGTCACCAAAGATTGTAAACGGAAGTTTTGTTGCTTTGTATGATCAAGGAGAAGTTTTAGCCGAATATTCGGAAACATTTGCTAAATTACGCCAAAAAGTTCAAAATAGTCCATGTAAGTATCGTCTCTTTGGAAGTATGTCTTCCAACCTCCAAAGGTTGAGAAAGCCCAAATCTTTCATAGCAATCCCAACAGAAGAAATAGTAGCTTGAAACTGATTGACGAATAAAAGCTAGGAGTTTTTACGAGTCCACCTTTATAAATAAATATATAGGTAGCTGTCGCCTTGATTCAAATTCCTAATTAACAAAATTAAAGATGCCCTCTTTCCCTTAACAATTCTAAAATGAGCTAGAAACTTTGGCCAACGAAATATTACCAGAAAGGGTAGAGTGGGTAGTAATAGGTCACATGATGAATGGATTTAACCAGATATTTAGGGATAGGAATTTGAAGCAGATTAATTATATAGTTGCTCCTCTCCCGCTCCTCTCCATGTTTTTAATTCAAACATCAAAAGCATTATTATATTGCATTAGTTTTTGTAGAGCTTCTTTTCACTGTTGCGTTTACGGGGGGGGGGGGGACAGCCCGAGCATTCTAGTTTATAATAATTAAAAATCTGGAGTAGTGCAGTAGTTGAAATTCATTATGTTCCAGACTACAAATTCATTACTTCACTGCTCTTTCAAAAATTCTGGTTGTAACTGAATTGTAACCACATTATGTCAGTAGATACTGCATAATATCATCTGTCAGTTATTCACCAAGACTTTGTTTTGTGAAAAAGCTTTTATTTGGAGTATCACAATTAAGCAGTGAGAATGGATGAGATTGTTTATTTTTTGTTGTTCGGGTTTAAGATGTGCCACTCGGTATTATACATTTCATAAGCATATTGACTTTGTTACAAAATCTACCCTCTGAATCGCAACCTCTAACAATCTGGAGAGGACCTCTCCAGTTGATTTGCCAGGATATTAATAGACTAGCTCCTTATTAAGTGCGGAGGCCAGGCCGTGAATTTCTAAGAAAAGACCGGTAGCTTGGGGAAGCTCAAAAAAACGCAAATAGTGAACAAATGCTTTAATTGACACACAGAATTTGAGAGTGGCTATCACCGTTCCAATAATTGCAATGTGTATGGTTGTGCAAAACATAGACACAGAGTAACCAATGATATTAACAATCAAAAAGTGCATCCAGAAACACATCGGTTCATACGAATTTGAAAAGATAAAATTTACTTACTCCAGCGCTTTATGTAAGTTTACAATATAATGGTGACATGTGTTTATGTCCAATTGCTATCCAACGTGAGGCTTAAAAGATGAAAATCTGTAACTTGTTAATTTACACAGGACAACACTTGATCGACATTCACGACACTAAAACACTGTTTGCAGATCTGTAGATGGAACTGCACCAGTGAGAGATGGCGTTGGAAATCTTACACAACTCTGGATCATCCAGATCACGAAAGAATTCTCCAAGTGATCTATCTTTCCACGGAAAACGAAGAAGGTAGATTAGGATTGGGTTGACAACAACAACACAAAGTCGCCCCTAACCGTAGAGAATCGGAAATGATCGTAAAACTTGCACACCAGAACTATGTAGTAAATTGCCATATTGAGTTACCCAATTTCAGCCAGTTGTTATCAGTGGCCCCAAAAACATTAGCCAGAGCCGGAAAAACTTGCTACAAACGAAACTGGCACGAAAACGGAAGTTGCAACAGCAACAAAATTTCAAAATTCTTGTTTCTTTCTAATTTTTTCTTTCGTGTTTTTAAAATTCCTGTATCTAGAAATTCTCTTCATTTTAGACCTTTGACTTTATAAAATTCAAAAGGGTTTTTTGTTTATTTATTTTTTATTAAATTATTTATTTTAATGAATGACCTCGTAAAAAACTTTAAAAACCACCTCAAAAAAAGCTGGTTATTATATCATCTTATTTTATCGTTTATACCCAACAATAAAGAAATTAAATAGTTTTTGCTTTTTCCTGGAAGCTAAAATATACAACTCTCTGTTTCAGCAATGCGTCGAAGAATAAGGGGAATTTTGATGAGTGGAAAGCAATTTTCGTTAGATTCACGTTTGGATCTATTTCATGGAACAGAGGAAAATTTTGTAAACTGCAGCTTATCTGAGCCATCAACAGCAACCACTTTAATAGAAGATTCATTTGAAAATGATGACAGCATAAACGATAGCGATAATATATACCTTAATCCATCTCAAAAGCATTGCCGTTCATTATCTGTCGATAATCCAAAACCAATTATCGTACTTGACAAAGTCGAATCTATTCAAAAATGCATCAAATGTGGTCACGAATTAAAAATATGTAATTAACCTTTGATGTTTTAAAAATGCTTAAATTACTCTAAAAGTTGGATGTTATTTACATTAAATATGTTAAAGTTTGTGTTAGTAGGTGTCTATTAGAAATTTGAGATTGTCAAAATATTATCTCTACTGCTGTGAGATGCAATAAGATGATAATTGTAATTTGTGTTTTTGAGTGTTACAAAATTATAGAGATTAACAAGCCTATTGGCGTTTTTTTTTAAATATAAGAAATGAAGACTAAAGTTTGCTTTTAAAATCTAATGCTATTTAAGCAACCAGTTGTGAAATGCCAAGTTTTATGCAACGAGTGATTTAACAGAATTCATTAACAATAACATTAATTTAACAACATTTATTAATAATTTACAACATTTTGGAACAGTGTTTTCATAAGTACAGTTAAGATTATGCTATAGAAATAATTACATACCGCAAAAATTAAGATATTACAAATTTGGCAGCAGTCTTTTGCTAAGGGATTGTTTTAATAATAGTTTATGTTGCTTACAAAAAAACTTGTACTGCTAAACGAGCCCGCAATTTCCATAATGCTACAGTTTTTTCAATAACATAAACATTTTGTATTGTTAAGAAAAATATTACTTACATTAAAACTAAGTGTTGCTAAAAGAGTATAAAATTTTCAGATCTATTATTACTTAATAAAATATTAATTATTATTTTATATACAATATAATATAATATTTTTTTATATTTTGTAAGGTAAGATATGCCATTTGGACGAATTTTAAGGATTGAAAGTTTTTTTTTTATAGTTTATATTATTATTTTTAAATATTTTTTCATGCATCTACTAATTTATTCTAAATTAAGAAATGAATAGAAAAATTTGAACAAATCTCACAGTGTAACTGTACATAACACATACATTGATATTTATATAAGATATTATCACTTTTTTGAGCCTAAGCTTCTATGCAATAAGGTTTAAGTTAAAGATTAGAGTGGTAAGTTTGCCAGAGGCACAACACAACTTATACGTGTTCCGAAATCCAACCGACGTTAGTGATTTTAATACTTAATATGGTTTCGAGAATTCTATTTAACAGTAAATAATAAATAAAGCGAGCAATTCAACTCGGGATGATTATATATTTACAGGCCAATAAATTTTCAAAACTACCTTAAATCTTTAAGTCATTAACTGAACACATTTAAGTTTGGTCACGTCTTTGGCGAACTTCTCATTCAAAGGGTCGAGATGATTTAATTCTTCAGCAGACGTGTCCCAGATTATATTCTCGGTTTGAGATATTTGGAATAAACGATTCATGCGTTTAAGTTCATACCTCACATCGTCAGAAATGTAAAATTATTTTGATCCATTGGGGCAACGAATACGATAGCGAACCTACTACTTGACGTGGATTCCAAATCATTGAAGTGTATAAGAGTAGACGCTTTCCGCTTACCGTGTCGATTTACTGCTTAGTTTATTTTGAGATGATACTTCCCCCGGGTTCGAACCTGCTTCCGAGGCATTGATAGTCAACCGTTAAACTGTAACCATCTCGGGGAACGTCTGCTGAAGTCAAATACTTCTGCGTGTTGCTTTTTGCCTAATTTATAAAATATAACAATTTATTGGTATTAGGATAAGGACCATGCAGGAAAATTGTGAACATCCAAAATAATTATGATAAAAAAGTTTGGCGTTCTTATGTTTAATATACTAAAATTTCCTATCTCTAGGAGGTATGGTTGGAAACAAGAAACATTATTTTATGGCGGTATTCACAAAGGTCGCTCTTATAATGGTAACGAATGGTTAATCGAATCTTGCCGTTATTTATATGTTATAAATAGATCCAATTTTCTTTTTTTTAAGAGGCACATAGGAAAAATTATTCTTAGCATACGAAGCAGCATCCACTCTTCCTCCTCATTTAATGTATTGTATGTTTTTCTAAATGCTGATCAAACTTTCCAGAATTTGTCCGAATTATCCAATGTGGTTTAGTAAACGTGTACCTTAACGTGTACTTTAAAGGTACGCGTCCACTGTCGGACGTATTTAGGAAAATCCCATCAGCATTACTTGAACAATATAGGATGTAAATATCACTATTGATCGTTACGTCTGCAAACAGTGCAATGAATAGTTTTTCCTATGTGGAGCAGTGAAAGTTACCTTAAAGGTAAGCGAACACGTGCAACCGTTTTTTTAAGCTTTTGTGAATACGACCGTTAGTGAAACAGGAGCCCCAATCAAATATCTGCCAAAAATTAGCATTAAATTTTTTGTACGATTTCGATTATTTATACTTTAACATTATCAAGTATGATAATTGTTAAATTGAAACAAAAGTAGGAAAAACAATTAGGAAACAATTAAATTAGTTATTAAATTTAAATCGTTGTTTATTATTGACTACATGCCTATAAGGAAGTCAAAAATGTAATCTCGAAAATTTGAACTTGTGTCCCGATATGCCATTTTTATTTTAACGTTGTTAAAATTGAATTATTGAGGAATGTCAAGACAACATTTTTGACTTCCTTACCAAATAATCATTAAAAATATCAAAAAGTAGTTTATAAATTCTAACATTCACGTTAAAGTATTTTTTATAAACACTTATAAAAATTAGTATTCATGAAAGAGTCATAATATTTTGATATAGTTTTTAGTAAACGTTAGTAATAATTATTATGATTGCATTTTAAATATACGTTATCATTTTAAGATACCACAGCAAACAGTAAAGAGAATTTATCGACGAAATCACATTGTATAATAAATTTTATTTGGGGAAATTGGTGTCACAATTATCTATCTACTAGGTTAATTAGGCTAAACTAACATCGCCTGATATAATATTGTGCTATAATATACTTTGAATTGGCAACATTTTATATATAAGAAGAATATAGTTATTGTATTAAATGCAAAAGCAAGTTTAACATTTAAAGTTGTACTTCTGTAAAAAAGGAAATTGATATTGCATAGCACATTTATGGAGGGTAAAAATGGATTATATTATGTATATTATGGTTTCTGCCAACAAGAATCACTTGCAAATGCACAAAATACAATAATCAAATAATCGTTAATTTACGAAGCAGTCTCCTCTTCCTGGTTGTGTTTCGCAATCGCTAATAATATCATGGTAAGCTCCTTTTTGTTAATTTTGCCATCTTGATTGTAGTCGACTCCCCGTAAAATGGTTTCTTCAAAATCTAATAAATCTTGAGCATCATAATCCTGCAATCATAAGATTACAAAGAAATTCTTTCAATTGATTATAATTCAACCCTCACCTTTTTGACAAGTTCTAATAAATCTTTTAAAAAGCCTCTGAGTTCTTCGTTTTCAATTGTTCCATTATTATCCTAATTTTATTTTAAATCAGAACTGTTGTTATAATATTTTATTGTAACTTACCCTATCGTATAGGGCAAAGACTCGTTCGATATCATCTTTAGTTAATTTTGTTGCACCCTAAATTTAAAAAATGGAATTAATACTATGAAAAAAAGTATAATGATAAAATTACAACGTGCAGAAAAATGGAAATCATAAATTTCAAATATGCTCTAAAAAGGGCAATAAAATTCAGTGTCAAAATTAACAACATGTAAAGCGGTATGGAAAAGTTAAAATGCAATCGATCATTCCCAAAGTTTCAAAATATAAGTTTCAAAAATGCACACATTTTCAAAAGATGCTGTAACTTTATAATCTTATAATCGTAAGTTGAATAAGTTAATTTTGAAAGTAAATTTACGGTATAAACAATAAAGTAGATAAGCCTCGCAGAGTTGGATAGAAAATTATTACATAGCTGCGGTTCAGGGATGTCATACTTGGAAATAAATTGTTGAATTTTTTAAAAGCAAGTATCTGCTTTTCAAAAAGAAAAATTCGTTGTTTTAATCGGTAATTTAAGGATGTAAATAAATTGTATTGCCAATAATTTTACCTAGTTTTTCCTTAATAACGCGAAAACGGTGTAAGTTATCAAAAACTTGAAAAAAATGGGATGTATTTGCTTAAAAAAATTCTTTTCAACAAATTTTATATTGAAAAGTTTGTTATTTTATTTAAGAAAATGATAAAATTTAATGTTTTCTTAAATTCAAAAACTTACTCAAGAAAATCAACCTCAGGTCTCACAAAACTTTAAAAATACAGATGATGTTTACTGACCTGTTAACAGTAACAGAAACTTAGTTCCAACATTGTCGTAAAACTTTTATGAAACTTATTGTTTACCTAGGATTTGCCACAAGCCTCCATCCGTATAATTTGCGCATTAAGGTTAGTCAAACTCAGTTTACAATTTTATCATCCCACATTTGTTTATCTGGGAATTATAATATTAAATACTAGCTGGCACAGGAGGTTTTGTGTACTGATGAGTCTTCTTCATCCGCAAATTTGCGGTATAGATATTACTAATTGTTTTCTTCAAGTGGTCAGTGATAATATTTGGATTGTCACTTTGCATTTAATTGAGTTTTATTGCCTTTTTATGGAAACTTTTGCGTTGAATTGAAAATAAATAATCACATCAGCGAACGTCATTCTATAAACTTACGGCAGTCTTACGGTTATCTTCATTTGAACCTTCTCAAGCCACCCCGCGTTTCTCCATATTAATAATATGTTCTCCACATCTGGTATAAACCTTATGGGTTCACACCATTTCAAGCTTTAATTCAGAAAGCATCAATATTGTAAATAAGATTAACTAGTACTTCCGGCCTTATGGCCAACCTTCTGGTTAACTATGTGATACAGTTCGAAGTTTAACTTTAACTCTTCTGGTTAGCTTTGCAATGCTGCTCGGTATTCGACCTCGTACAATTCTCTAGATCGGCAATGGTGGTGCAGGAAATATTGATTAATATGAACTGAAATTGATGCTTTCTGAATTAAAGTTGTCACATCAACAAACGTCAAGTTTCAACTTGATCTGGCATATTATAGGTTTCTGTTAGGGTTTCTCAAAGTGGGTCATTCGTGCAGGTTTTGTTGAAATGGATAAACTGGAATATCGTGACGTCATAAACTTCCTTACCTTAGAAGGTTTGTCGCCAACAGAAATTCATCTAAAGTTGGTATAGTTTATAAGGAATCTACTCCATCATTTTGAAAAAATGGACAGCTGATTTTAAACTTGGTATACATCTCTTGAAGATGATCCACATGAAGGACGGAGAAAAATTGCAACCACAGATGAAAACATAAAAAAAGTACACAACCTGGTATTGGATATCGCTGATTGAATGTTTATGAAATAGCTGATACTATAGGCATATCAGTAGAAAGGGTTTGGTTCATCTTACATCAAGAATTAAGCATGAGAAAGCTTTGTTCAAGATGGGTGCCGTATATTTGTAAGCTGATCAAAACAAATGTGAGGAAGAATTTCACAACAATGTTGAACTGTTTTAAAAAGAATACAATTTCATACGCCGAATTGTTACTATGGTGGATTAACCACTTTACGCCGGAAAAAACACTCAAAGCAATGTATGGCAGCTGCACTTCTGCTTCTTTTATTCTTTTTACAGTGAAAGCAAGATCAATTTCATTTGTTGGAAGATCACTGCTAGTGATTTTTTGGCATGCAAAAGGAATTATTTTAATTGATAACCTTAAAAGAGGTAAAGCCATAACTGGAGAAAACTACGCCAACGAACTAAACCAACTGGATGACAAAATTCAAGAGAAAAGGTGCAAATTGCAAAAGAAAAAAATCATCTTTTTACTTGACCACAAAAATATGCTTTGGTAATGGGAAAACTGCGGGACTTGAAGTATTAATTGTTGAAATATTCACCCAATTCATCAGCTTTGGTTCCCCCTGCCTTCCGCATGTTCCCCAACGTAAAAAATTATGGGTGGAAAACGTTATCGATCAAATGAAGAGGTGATTGCAGCGGTAGATATGTATTTTGTATCGTAGTCTATAAAGAGACGGTCATTGCCTTGCAGCTAACGCAGTTCAAACTTGGGGAGAGTCAAACTTTCTTATGACCAAGTCTCCGTGTTTCGGAGGGAACGTTAAACCTGCGGTCTCCCTAAGTGACGAATTGCCACAGTTAACAAAAAACAGCGATATAGGCACATCTGAAGGCTAGCCTACAAGCTGCTACTGGATGTAAAACAATTTCTTCTCTTCTTCCACTTTTTAGAAGCAATTCTAAGAATCATCTTCTAGTCGTTTCCTCGGCAGCGTTAGGAACTTTGAGAATATAAATATTTTTACATCATCAGGTAGCTTGCTAAACTTGGCTTCAGATGTGCCTTGTATCTTGGTTTGTATGTTAATGGTAGCAATTCATTAACCCAGGGGACCACCGGCTTAAGGTGCCTTCCGAAGCACGGTGACTAGTCATAAGAAAGTCTACGACTCTCCTCAGGTTTGAATCCGGTACCCCGCATTCGCAGTTGATCGCGTTAGCTGCAAGGCAATGACCGTCTCATTTATCTAATATAACGATTTGCTAGGAAGCAAATTTAGGAAGTTTCATTTGTTTTGCTCACCTTTGAATGGTTCATTCATTTATTACTAACAAATTTTGCACGATCAGCCGAAACTATTGAACAAATTTTATTCATTCTAGACTCATACGATTTGTAGTTAAAATCTCTACTGCCTGAGCTAGGTTCAGTTTAAGATTTTTATTTTATTGCCATAAGTATGGTATATAAAAAAATATTATGGTGACATTTATTTTGGAAAACTACAGTTTTAAATTAATTTCCCACGATAACTCAAAAGCTAATTAATGGATTTTAGTTACTCAGGATTCATTCAATTCCTAGTTAAATTCTCTATCATCTGAACTGCGATTAAGAACTTTTTTTTTTTTTTATCTTATGGATATGTTGCTGAATCCTTTCGCTAAAGTTTATTTATTCCTGTTTTTTCAATTTGTGCTTATTAAATCCTGTTAGAAGGCCACAATAATATAAAACACTGTTTCAAATTTTTCTGTTCGAGAAGTTTAAGTTTTTAGGCAACTTTCAAAAATTAACCTAAGTGTTTATTTAACAGGCTTATCTCGGTTCATTCAAAAAAGTTCAAGATCAAAGGAAATTCACAAATTAAAATTTGATAGGGCAGACTTGCCTTATGTCGCAATATTTATTATATAACAGAAAGTAAAAAAATAATGAACTGTAACAAAATGCTGCCAAATTAGGAACACTGCAAATAAAATAAGTCTGCCTTATGTTTTAAACAATTCATTTAACTACGACCTCATAAAAATGTACAAAAATGCACAAAATAGCTCATGTTTACATTACAAATTAAAGAAATTAACCTCAAAAACTACTAGCAAATGCCAAACCAAAAAATGTCAAACTCGTAAAATACGTAAAAATTTTAATTCCTAAGAACAAATTTTAACAATTAGACTGTTCTACTTAGCATGCTATAACTCTAAAATTTATGTTTATTTATTATTCATTTGGAGCATTGATAACATCGAGCTAATATTATAATGTAATAGAGAGGGCAGATAACCATTTGTTGTGAAGCCAACAATAACAAACTCAAAGTATATTTTCGTTTTATGTTGCATATTGCCATTAAAGTTATGGTTTTATGCTACTGAGCGAATATTTAGTTGCAGCATACCCCCATCCATGACATAATATCAGTACTTCAAAATAATCTCTGACTGGGCAGCCTAGGTCGATTAGATGAAAGTTACTAAATTAATTTTAAAACTTATCTTGGCGATTCATAATAAAGTAAGATTTTTAAAAATTAACAGCATCTTTTGAAATAAAATATATAAGGAGATTACTTACTTCTAGTCCTTCCTACGTTTTAGCCACAAAAACAAATATATCAAGCCGTGCGACATTTATTTTTAAAACGCTTATTTATAGGTAATTTATTATTATTTTAACTATAATAAATATATTAAAATACTTTAAAAATTAGTTAATTATTTATTATTAAGTTTAAGTTCTACTTGTGCTTCAGTATTTCAGTGAGCGATAGGGATAGTAGTAAAGCTTTTTGTAAGAAATGTTTGGGATTTGCAAATAATCTCAGTGGTTTTCAAACTTTAAACAAGTTGACGACAAAATAAATCACGTCAGATTTAAATTTAAAAATGCATGTAGCCGCCGTAAAAATTTATAGCGGTCCTTTGGGGTGCCGCACTAACCATTTTGATTACAAAAATTGTACTTCCAAACATTTTCCAACTTCATGCAAATCATCCAAATAGTGGGTCATAGTCATACTCTATCACTATTAAGGAAATGTGCCAATAATCAAAACTTCATACAGGAAATTTTTAAATTAAAGACAAGGAAGACTCATAATATTACAAACTTGTTGACAAAAATTATGACGGAACTGTGTCTAAACATTTAACATGGAACAATCCATCACTGTGGTGTTTTTTCGACACACTTATGTGTTGGACACAGTTTAGAAATAAAATTGTTCTGTACCTCACTCACCTTGAAGACTTGTCTGCACAAGAAATTTTCTCTCACAGGAAGTAATCTAAATTTAACATAAAAAATTAATTAATCCCAGTAAGTTAGCACTTGTTCCAAGTTAACGGATGCAGTTTAGAGCTCAAGTTGAATTATACAATCTCATTATGAAACAAGCTTAGGCCAGCAACTCGTTTTTCATTTCATGGAAAATTAAGTTGTACTTACTTTGCCATTTCAGAAAGTTGCAATCTACCATCTTTATTAGAATCAAAAACTTGGAGCTAAAACAAAGAAAATCAATAAATTACAATTTATTTTGTAATAAATAATTTACCATCGTATCGGTGTACTCGATTAATTTATCTTCCGACACATCGTTAATCTTTTTTGCTTCCTTTAGCAAATCCCTCAAAAAATTCTAGAATAGATTGTTTCAGTTTTATTGTTTTTTTTCTCTCAAAGACTAACAAACCTTCAATTCGTCTGCTTCGATGTATCCACTCCCGTCGGTATCGTATTCCCTCCATATCTGAAATTATGTACATTTTAATGTAAAAATGTAAACACAAAAATAAATACATTATACTTTCATAAATTCAACACTCGATTCCAGTGGGTTGTCGAATCGGAAAAGTAAAAGGAAATTTTCTTCCATCGGCAGTAACTGAGCTAACTAAAATGTAAAAATGGTATTAACATTTCCTTTTATTTCTGCGGACAAAATTACTTCACGAATATCAATTTTTCCGTCTTGATTATCATCGTAAGCTTCCATAAAACAAGCCTTTAGTTCAGTTAGCATGTCATCCGAAACTGCCTAAAAAAAATTGAAATTGAAAATTATTTTTGGAATGTTTGCTGATTCTAGTTAAGCATTTAATTTAATTTGCCGACGGTAAAGGATTTTGGTTTTTAGCTTCTGAAATACATTTAAACAAAGAAATAATTAAGCTCTCTCAATTTTCAAGAACAGCCTATTTAGACTTCCTCTACCTACATTACTCCGTAGTTATACTGAAAATCCAGAATAATTAACAGTTCCCTAGAGCGCTACAGAGGAAAGCAATAAAAACGCACAATGCGATTACAAGAGATTTATCTAATTTTTTGTTTTACTGTCACTATAACTTATTATACAAAAATTTACATGTTTGTGCATCAGTAAATTATAGTGTATTTTCAAAGGATTTGTTTAATGGGTTTTTGTTTGTCAAAAATAAGTTTTTTAATCTTGTAAAGTGCAATGAGTTTACCCAAGCTGCTAAGTGATATAATATCAGAGTTAACGACCTTTTTATCATAAAGGTTATTTCGTACCCGTCTAATAGTAAATGTTAGGAGTTAGCACATCGAGTTAATATATTTAAAAAAAAAATCTAATCTGAGCTATGACTGTACCATTTGTTTCAAATCGATTCCTATATTTATGGAGGCTTTATTGAAGGAAATTACAAAAAAATTACAGATTTCAAAAATTTATAACTTTCAACTTGGAGCATAATATGCAAAAATTTAAAAATATATTTTAACGTTATAGTAATTGATTTTTATAGCAAAACGAATAAACTAATATGTTAGGTGCTTTCTATTTGTCACGGCTATTAAATATACGTCATATCATAAAATACCTACCTCGGGTGATATATCAGTTAAATTGGCACTAGACACAAATTCACGTAAAAATCCATCAAGTTCGGAACCTTCGATGTAGCCATTTCCTAAAATAAATAAAAGTCTCTTTGAATTAGTTTGAAAAATGGTAGAATCAATTTTATGTGATATGTACATTCAAAAGGAAAGTTTCACTTTAAACTAGTTAGGTTTTCGAATTAATTAGAATTTATATGTTTAGAGCGATTTAAGGTCAAAATCTGGACCTTTAGAATTGCAAAATTAGCTGAAAAGCTGAAAGTACTTGCCATTGCATTCTTATTCATCCGAAATAAACTTGAATTCAGATTTCTCCAATTATAATTTTCTCCTAAAGAAAACTAATATGATAGATACGTTTAATATAATTTATTTTTGGGATAACTGAAGCTCATAAAAACCTTTTTATTAAATTGTGCATTTATTTTAATTTGAGGGTTTGGTCATCAAATGCTTCTCAAAGCAGTTTAATAATTCCGATTGTTTAATTTTGCAAATTGGGATTCAAACAACAGAACCGGCTGGCATATTTAACTGACAAGTAATTTTTTTCTCATTTATCTTGGGCCATAAAGTAATTAAGGCCATTAATTTTATAATAACTTCAATTATAGAATTTTAAGATGCACTTCATGTCAATAATGAAAATTTTAATGTTAATAAATTTTATACGTGCTGTCTGCACTGTGAATAAAAAACATGCTAAATTATTTTATTAACTTTACGGTTTCATATAACATCTCAAAATTCCAATCGATGTCTCAATTCGTAACGAAACTACAACTTGCTTTTGCTAACCTTTTAGAAGTTTTTATAACAATTAGAAATGGAATCCATACAGGATCTTTTCTTTTCCAACAACGATATCTTTTTCGTGTTGGGTGCATAGTACTCCCTAAATTGGTACAACCCATGGTCATTACCTTTTCTTAAATGGGAATTTTAAATCAGCAGAGACACCTGTAAATTTTGCATTGACCACTTCCGCTATTACGACATCTATTTTATCATCAACTGTGATATTATTTTAATTCGACGTTTAAAGATTGTGTTTTTGTCTGTTTTGGAATGGTTTGGAGCCTTTCTTAAATTCTTTTGGGCGTTACTTGTTTCTTTTGGAATTGCATCTTCCGATATATTCCTCTTTAATCATAGTTAGTTTTTTAATTCACATCTCCGTTATATCTTCGGTTGGTGAGGCAGTTTACAGCAATTTACAGCAATTTCACCATCAAGATTTTTATAATTGATCAAATTTAAAAATTGCACATTTTAATCATTTTGCACTGAGTTCTTTTCAGTTCTATCCGAACTGGCACCAGAAATCGGGTGTAAGTTGTAAAAACTATTGAAATAATATGATTTTGGAAAGGTCCTTTTCTATCACTCCGCAAAAAAATTGATCGTTTCACATAAAAAACTCCATTATTGTAGAAAAATCATGTAATAAAATGAAAGTTAAAAATTTATAAAATTTATAACCAGCAGTCTGGCGTAAATCAAACACGGATAGACTACAGAGCGGGAAACCGCGGTTCTAATCCTGATGATTGCGTCGGATATGTGCTGTGATCTAAAAGTCCAAAATCGAACTGTGGACTACACTCGCCAACCCGGTTGGCCACCGTTGCGAGTTATCCCTAGTAACACATATCTGTGCTACTAGGGATGGCTAAACAACCCCCCATAGAAATATGGTGGAGGCTTTAATCCGACTATGAATTGCATAGCTGGATTGCATAGCTGGATTGCTTAGCTGTCTTAAGAAGTAATTCTTGGCGAATTGCATCAATTTGTTCTCTTCAATTTTTTTAATTTTTGTTTTTTATCATTGCTACCTATTTGATCTATATTATTATTTCAGCAAGCTTTTAGAGCTTGCGGCGTTTCTCGCAACCAATGCTTCATTTTCTACTGTCTAGCACGTCTTCTAGGACCAGCCATCTACTCTGCATGGCTTCTCCTACACCTTGTGCCCACGTCCTTCGGAGTCATCCTCTTCTTTGTCTTCCTGCAGGAGTCCATTTCCATACTCTGCTCGGCCATCTATATTCACCTTCATTTTCTCCCTTATCGTAGTATTTGGGATATGCTGCAACCTTGATATTCTACAGCTACGTATGAGAGCATCCATAATATTATAATGTAATAAATTAATAAGCCATAGGTTACCTCTGTTTCATACCGTTCCATACCATGCGAATGGAAGATTTTGACCGATGCTTACAAACTTGACTTAAAGTAGAATGTTACGGAAACTATGTAGACTTTCATTACACCGTTGGGTAAATTTGGTAAACTAATTGTCGAAGATGTGCGCCAATACAGTCTTTTCTCACTTGCTATGACGACCTCTGCAGTTAACAATGCAGGAAAGATTAAATATTTGAAAACACTAAAATTCAGAATAGATCTTCTACAACAGGTATAAATCTTCAATCGACCTGAGGCACTTCTCGATGAGATCGTCACAGCAGGGAGATCAAAGCAGAAGCACTTGATAAATGACGAGCGAAAATTCATCAAAGGATAATTACCCGACAGCCTGTTATTGCATCTACCAAAAAATTTAGCAACATATTTTTTTAAATTATACCACAAGGTCCAAAAGACGCGAGGAGTGAATCTGTTCCTTCAAAGCTGAGATTGAGAGAGGCAATATGATCTATATGTTTCAGTGTTAGGCTGTGAATAATCAAACTGGAGCTGTAGAAAACACATTCTTCTATTTTTTAATTGTAGGGTTACTGTTGAAACCGAATTTCTGCAAGAAATTTTCCCCCTCCCCATTCTATAGATGCATTTGAGCCTTTTAATATGTTGTGGAGGATGTACATTTCAAGATATTCTTGTAGTTTCATCTAGTAATGCCACAATCAGGAATTCCAATAATGACACTGTAAAATGAGGTAATGAGGGCCACATGGAGTAAAAAAGTTCAACGCTCAAATCGGTCAATTCTTCGATCTTGGCACTGTTAAAACCATTAAACCTTCAACAGATTCAACAAGACTTCATACAAGTTTAAATTGGGATTGGGCGATTGCAACACTCATCAGCTTCACCGCACTTTACGGCACATACTTAGAACTTAGTAGATCTCATCATTGACAGGTATGTAAGGTAGTCTTTGAAAGTCACTAAATTAAACTTTATTTTGGTATCATTATCTCAAAGGAAAGCAGAAAGTTTGTAAGATTTGTATTAATAAAAAATGGTAGCTTTTTGAAAAGCTCCCTGCACCCTGAACTGGTGACAGTTCCCCCAGTAGATACATAAAGTAAGATCATTATGATCATAAGATCATAATACTTACCATCGCGATCATAATGACTCCACACTTCCATAAACTGATTGGCCGATAGTTTTTTCAATTCACGTGATTCGGGGTCGCGGTATTGTTTCATAAAGTTTGTTGCTTTTTCTAAATTTAGGCGTTTGTTGATATGATGATCAAGTTCTGTCGACATTTTTATTTAGTCTGAAACAAAATAAGGAAAATTAATGAAAATATACAATACCGATTCAGATATTTTAAAATTAAAAATCTGCTTAATTTCATTTTTATTACATTTTTTATTGAAACTTCAAAAGTTTTGAATTTGTGTTTATTGAAGTGTAAGTTATTGTCATCGATTTGTTATTATACAGCTGTAACATTCAAAATTTCCGTTGCTAATTTTCATAGGATTTAGTTTAATTTTAATATTTATCCTAGAATTTTACTGCGGAAAGTTTTTGGAATGCCAGTCCGTTTGAAAAGTACTAAAAATTTCTAAAATTACATGCAAGTTCGCATTTTCGTCCTCTATTCTGATACACACCTGCTAATTTTAAATCAGTCATTATAACATTTTATAATTTTTATTTAGTTAGGTTTGCAGTCAATAATTAGAAAACTTAATTCTTAAAAATAAAATGCAATACATAAATCATTTAATTGAAGTTTAATCATGGAAGTTGACACTGTACTATTTCGAGTTACAACTTTGGTAAGTTTCAAGATTATGTCATAGTCCAGTAACATAGGGAATTAAATAATTATATGAATCAAGAGGCTTTCAAATTTGGTTGTTGGATTGAAAGAGCTCAAGCGATGAAAATGTCCAAATTGTAGAATTTATTGTCTGACATTGTATGAATTAACAATTGAAATCCAAAAAATTTGACGAAAATTCACGTCTCAATTAGAACAAAACTACAAATAAATAATTTTGTAGAAAATAAAATAAAATTTTTCTTTTCTATTTTCTTTTTAACATGCATAACTCATAAACCTAAGATTGGGCGATTTTTAACACGTAGACCGCCACTTTTAAAAATATCCTATTGTTTTTAATGTTAGTGTGAGTTAAATTTAATGCACGTGGCGGCTAACGTATTAATCTTCGTGTCCTTTTTTAGTAGATTATTCTGCAAAAATGTGATTTTCCACTTTTCCACGTAAAATCAACCGTAATCACTGACCGCACCTGCTTGGCACTTAAACCTTTTCTAAAGTTACTCGGCAAGCATGGACTCGCAACATTTTGCGTTTTTGAAATTGTTAAATATATGGATGTTCTTGTAAAAGTTTAAACAATTGGTTGAACAGTGTGAATACAAATTTTTATCTCACTTCTCTCTATCTCTCGATTTTATCATTTAGATGCATCATATCACGATTCAATTTTTTGTAATCCTAAAGTGTCGTTATCGTGTGTTTTTTGAGCTCTTTACCATCAATTCACAAAATATTAAATTATGATCTGCAATGCACATTCAGATAAGCTACTGTTGCATATTAGAAGTTCCTCGTTGACTATAGCTATCTATTATAATATCAATTAAGATTGATGATACTGCAATTGTTCTTGTTATGTATGAAATTAATTATTGCTTACAGCTATGATGATACTTAACTTCCCTTAATTGCTTTGCTTCAAAATCATACTTCAATAAATTAACATTGAAATCACCCATAATTATAAAGTAATTGAACCCATTAACTAAAGCACCAAAGAATGAGAGCATTTCATTAATAACAACCTTAAAACCAGAGTTAGGTTGTTATGGTGGTAATTATTTTTTTCCACGTTTCTTGTAATATATTTTGGTTACCATTATTTTATATTATTTGGACAGTTACTTACATTTACTGTCCGAAGCTGTTAAATTTCAAATTTGTAAAATTTCAAGACAGGATTTGCACTCAGGATCTAAATTAGTGATCACAAGTCACCTTATAGTGGCTCATTATGTGTTCAAATTGCAATCATCTTTATTAAAAAAATAAATTTTTCCTGTTCATAATATACATTTTCAATTTTGTTTTGTGCAAGCATTAAATTGTTGGAAAGTATACATAGAGGTATACTTAAGCGGTAGATTTTATGCTGCAGTGTTATTTGAAAACCTTCTGGGGGAGCTATAAGTTTGAAAAAGTAAAACAGATAAAATAAATTACAAGCTTTGGGTTTCGCTAATTAAATTGAAAAAAAGTGGAAATTAAGAATATCAACAAATAGTATTCAATAATTTATTCAATTGTAGTATACAGGGTGCCGACAGAAATCAGTGCTTTTATTTTTCTTTTACCATAAGACAAATTAGCTTACGTTAGGATAATCAGTAACATATTAAGAGACATTTTTATCAATGCAATCAACTAAATTATATGCTATTTCACAACCATCACTTCCGGTTCGCTCTCCACAAGTCGCTATCACTTCTTCGATTACATCAGGTTTTACGCCCACTTCAGTCAAAATACTTTTTAGGACATCAGAATCAACATCTCCAGATGGTTTCAATAAAGTTATAGAAGATGCAAAACAGTTTAAAAAGCATTTAAAGTTTGGGTCGTTTGAAACATTATCATTATCTATGAAATCCTTTACCAATCCTGGATCGGCACTTGATTCACTTATGCATTCACCTATTATGGCGTGTGCTTCTTTACCCAGCTGAAAGTTTTAATCACAATTAAGACACGGAGAAAACAAAATTAATGAATAATTAAATATACTTCAGTGAAAGTTTCCGAAAAGTACTTCCAAAATTAAACATTAAAAGTCAGACATTTTGTGCTTTTTGTTTGAATTATATTATATTAAAGATATTTTTTTCAAACAAAACATCTGATCTTAGAGATTATACAAATTTTAAAATTAGAAACGAGATAAAATAACTTACGCCAGTAAATCCCTGATGAGATAAACTTATAAAAGTCAATGCAAATGCTGCAAATAAAATCTTCATTGTGGAGGCTTTAAACATAAACTGGAGGAAAAAATTTTTTTATGTTAATTTATAGTTAATAATCACAAAAGTCTATAAATTTATTAAATGTTTAATAGCTAAATTACTGTGTAATTTGTTACAAAAACCTTATATAAGACAAAATGAAATTGAGATGTTTGTCATAGTAATATTTAATACATACATAATTTGCTTCAATCATATCCACTGGTGGGTAAATTCAGATTTGAATAATTATTTTATCGAAAAATTAAAGCAATTTAAAAGTAACGCCAGTTAAATTTTTAGAAATTATTTTTAGTATTGTGTTTTACTGAATTATAAACAATTTATCTAAATTAACTGACGAATAAAGTATTTGAATCTCATTTATGCAATAAAGTAGGAACTTATGTAACTGTTAATTTATTATAAATCTGTCGGCCTGATGACACCACTTAAACCCGAAATTTTTAACAAGGGTCAGGAATAATTAATTATATCTGATAAACGGCTTAAAGTTGAGTTAGGAAGTTTGTAGAGTTTAAGTCAAAAAACTCTAATTCAGATGATGCTACTCCAAAGCAATATTATTATATAGAAAGGTTAAGGGTTGCTTCTCTTCTCTTCTGTAATGTTTATATAGGGCGACTATAATAAATTGATTATTATAGTTTCTTAGTTGGAGGTATCAAATCTTTTATTACAAAATGAAACAATTTCATTAGATTATCATTGCAGTTCCTTGAAAATATTACATATTTTTAACTAGTTAATTTCCAAATCCAGGGAAAAATTTATTTTGGACAAATAATGACATTTTAAGTGTATCTAAACATCATTTTTCGTAACAATGATTCCAGGAACTTGAAATTGATAAATTAGAATACGTAGAGTGGTTCCAAAGAAAAAAGAAAAGGTGGAGCTAATACGCCGAATCCAAAACTCGTACAATCGTGTTTATGTTGGTGTCAATTGCTGGAATTGGGTGTCACGCGATCTCTACTGCGCCGGAATTTGGCTAGGCATTTTCTTCTTTCTTTGGAACTACTCTACCTACGACGCTGCGCTGTGTGCAGAAACTATTTTCAAAGTGTTTTATGTAGCCTTCCCGTGAAGGCGATGCTGCCACGACGCATAGTACAGTCCATCACTTGAGCGTAGTTCACATCGAGGTTCTTGTCTTGCCTTGCTTAGATGGAGGTGGGAAGAAGATCAGATTAATGTACTTTTTAAGCATATAAAAGGATAGAAGAAAGTGTTTTAATATGATTAGTTCGTGCCTTCTACCCAAGTAAGACAAGAACTTCAATGTGAACGCCGTTTGAATCTTCAGATTTGTTTTTTGTAACAAATCCAGATGATGTTATGAGTTGTGATCGTGGCTTCTTCTTCTCCGTTGTATTGATTCTTAACAGAAGCGTCGTGACCTTTAACAATGCTTGTTAAAGGCTTTCATGGCAGATTACACCCCGGTGGTTTGCCATTGCCTTCCGAGGGGAGAGACGGTCAGAATAAAGTTCTTACTTCACTCGGATTCGAACCGGGTGATTAGCGTTCATGCTATGCCCCGACCGCCTTTCCGTGATCGTGGCTACCTCCACTTAAATATATTTAACATATATTTCATAATTAGATCATTGCGATCGGGTGGTGGCATTTCGAATCTAGCATGGCCTAGGTTCTACAATAAATTGTCAGGGATAGGTAATTTAAAATTTATTTATTTTGTTTCTAATATTAATAATATACTACTAAAAAGTTTTGCTCTCTCAGTCTAAGCTTTAAAGTAAAACGCCACTAATTGCTATGTTAAGTTGAGATTTCCTTTGTAATAATTTAATAAATCGTAAATTTATTTAGCAACCAGTGTCCGTTAACCTTTATAGTTCAATTATGTTTGACTCAATTATTAATTTATTATTCCTACTTTCTGCCTTTGTATGTCTTTACAATCAATAGCTTCGACTCATCAGTTGGCAGTTCCACGGGAATGCCGCTACAAAAAAGACTATTTCCATTCTGGCATAGATGAGGAGGGTAATCTAATTGTAATAATTTATCGAAAAAAATTTATATGGATATTTTTATTAGAAGATATAGCAATATAATACAATATAAAAATTTAGTATAATTAAAAATATTTAAACAGCGTTAATATAAAATATCTTCATGATTCGATTACTTTACAGAAAACTTTAAAAAATATGTTCGTCTTATGACTATATACTTAATTCGCTAATACACATTTTGTTAAAGCATATGCAGTTTCACAAGGATCATCCACTTTGACATCCTTGCAGCCTTCTACTATTTCCGCAGCCTCACCCCCTGTTAGCCCGCTACCAATGAGCATTTCAGTAAATATATCAAAATTTATTGCCCCAGTTTGATCCATCACCTCTGAACTTATTGTCATACATTTTAAATAACATTTTAGGTTATGGTCTTCTGTTAAGGTTCCTTCCATAAGAAACTTTTTATGAACTTCCTTATCAACACCACTCTCAGTAATACATTCGCTTATCCATTGTTCGACATCATCAGGTAACTAAAATTAGTATTCGATTAGTACTAACTTAAAGAACTAATTTTACTTACTCCAAATGAACCCTGCGTTGATAATTGAACTAGGGTTAACACGATTCCCAACAAAATAAACTTCATCGTGCAATCTTCTTCTGAATTTTGTGAGCACTATTATTTTCAATGTATGCCTTTTATAGCTGCCATTCACTTCAATATACATATGATGTAGCTATATTATATTACTAATTGTTAAAATTATATAATGTTAAATTGCTCAAATTATATTTAAATTATATTATCTCAAAATATGATCCAATTTGTTATGCTACGGTGTTAACTAATTGCAAATAATTTTTGTTACGAACCATTAAAAATATTAAATTTACCTCTAATGATAGTGGGAATGGAACTTTTATGTACTTAATGAAAAGTATTAATTAAGTGTAGGTTTTATCAAACAATATTTTTTATAAAGTTTGTACTTTGCCATTATAGATGCAAAACAATGCCTTTACTGATTATATTACCATTCCAATTACGCCAAAATAGATTTTTTTCAAGGACGTGACGGATGCTATGTTCAAATTAGCTTGCAGGATTATAATTTGTTTTTTGGTCCTTGTTGGAAATAATATTGAGAGAATTTGTTTATGGAATTCTTGAAAACTAATTTGTATTGAAAATTTTAATATGAAATTTATAATTATGACAAAATTTAAACATTGTTATGAGCTATGTCAGCAAAATAATAATTTGATGAAATAGGAAAGAGTCACAAGAGATTATTGATTAAAAATAAAATAAGTAATGTTGAAAAGATTTGTTTTCTGGTAGTTTTTCTCACCGAATTGAAACTAATTGGAATTACCTTAAATAATTTTTCATAAGAAAATAATAATTAGGAAAATTTTCGAGGTCACCGAAGATAGTAAGGCAATGGTGATAGGGCTGGCTAGTCGTGGCGTATGCGTGGTTAACCCATTCCCAATAGAAAATTAAAAAATTCCCAGAAAACAAAGAACGTGTTATTTTTATTTAAAATTTAAAGGGTGGGTTATTCCATGGCAATATAATAATCTGTGTTAGCAAGGATTTCTGATTTTTAAACGACAATTATACTTATAAAAATCTCATGGTTGTCTGTCTGTTAGTAACGTAAATTACGTAAAAGCAAGAAGTCATGTGCGACCAAAATTTATAAGTATTTATATTATATAAAAAAAGTAATCTTTATAATATCAATGAACCCTGATGGTCCATCAGTCTTCATTCCTTCATTAGTATCATAGGAAATTCTATAAATTGCAACTCTTATTTATTTTTCGCAAATGCACATTTTTCTGAATATTAAAATTTCGAAAATCTATGACCTTTTCAAGATAATCAGTTTCAAAAATTTATTTTAAAGTAGGCTAAAAATAAATGTATCAAAAGTTTATAAAAATCGACAAAATTTATTAGAATCGTCAATTTAAGTAATGAATACAATAAATTAAAAAGTAATAACGAAGAATTAACAACAATAACAAAATATAAGAAAAATAAATAAAGATATGGAAATTATTATTAGAAATTAAAGTATTAATAAATGAACGAGAAGTAAACCAAAAATTCAAATATAAAAAATATTTATGAAAAACAATTCACTTCTTGTGTGCTGGGGGGGTATTCCATACCCCCCAAACCCCCCGGTCTGAACAATACTGACATGAGTAAACCCTTTTTAAAGAAAATACACATTGTATAGGGTGTTTTTTTAGCTGCATGAGAACTTCAAAATGAAATAAAACATTAAAAACCTGACGGAATGTTTTGGTTATAATTTTTTTATGAAAGTACAGTTAAAGGCATTTATGATTTGAACATGACTTCCGGCATGTGACCACCACGACTAATGGTTACGAAGCGCATCCGTTCAGTCCAATTTTTGACCACTTTTTCCAATATTTCTGGCTTTATTTCATAAATGGCTTGCTGAATATTAGCCTCCAATGCTTCTAGAGTTGTTGGTTTGTTAGCATAAACCATGGATTTAACATACCCCCACAGAAAATAATCTGGAGGTGTCAAATCACACGATCTTGGAGGCCAATTGATAGGACCACGTTTTGAAATAATGTTGTCACCAAATTGTCCTTTCAATAAATTGATGGTTTCGTTGGCTGTGTGGCACGTAGCACCATCCTGTTGGAACCATAAGTTGTCAATGTTTAGCTCTTGAAGTTTTGGAAACAAAAATGTATTGAGCATGTGTCGATATCTCACACCATTCACCGTAACGGTAGCTCCTTCCTCATTTCGAAAGACATATGGACCAATGATGCCGTTGGCGTGTATTCCACACCAAACAGTCAATTTTAATGGATGCAATGGAGTCTCAAGATAATATCCCGGATTGGTCTCACTCCATATACGGCAATTTTGTTTGTTCACATACCCATTTAACCAGAAATGTGCCTCGTCACTGAACAAAATTTTACGCTAAAAAAATGGATCCACTTCCAATTGGTTGTGAGCCCAATCTGTGAACTCACGACGCAATCGATGATCATCAGGCTTCAGTTCTTGAACCAACTGGATTTTATAAGGTAGTAAATGAAGATCTTTCCGTAAAATTTTCCATGTAGTGGACGGACAAAGCCCAAGTTGTTGAGCATGATGGCGAATTGAAATGTTTGGGTCCTGTTGCACACTTTCACTCACAGAACTGATAGCTTCTTCGGTACGCACATAATTTCGTCTTGCTGGTGTTTTTATATCACGCAACGAAGAAGTGGTACGAAATTTGTCTACCACCGCACGAATAGCTTGCTCAGAAGGTCGAAAATGTCTAACATAAAATGGGCGAAGGGCTCTATATGTTTGGCGAACAGAGCTTTGATTTTTAAAATATATTTCTATAATTTGGTAGCGTTGTTCAATGGCCAATCTATGCATTATCAAATGCCAAACCTTGCTAAACACAAATGTCAAAAAACTGTTTCCATAGCAATCTTGATTCAATTGTTATCCCTGAAAGTTCTCATGCAGCTGAAAAAAACACCCTATATTATAATCAAACGCAATGGGGCTAACGAAACTTCAAAAGAATTGACGATTTCAAAGATTGAGGGTTTGGGGGCTATGGAATACCTTGCAGGACATAAGGGTCAGTTGTTTTGTAATTTCATTTGCACGATTATGACTGATTTATTAAATAAATATTAAAGAAAATATTAATAAAAATAAATTAAAGTAAACAATAACTGACGATTTTAGAGACCGAGTGGTCTGGGGGGTATGAAATACCCTCCAGGACAGAAGGATTATTTTCTCTTTAAAATCTCATTTGCAGGATTATGATTGACATTAGGTATGTAATATTAACGAATTTAAAAAAAATTTTAGTGAAAATAAATTAAAGTCTAAAACAACTGACGATTTCAGAGACCGGGGGGTCTGGGGGTTATGGAATACCCTCCAGGACAGAAGGATTATTTTCTCTTTAAAATCTAATTGAATGTTGAGAAAAAGTTTTAGTGAAAATAAATTAAAGTCAAAAACAACTGACCATTTCAGAGACTGGGGGGTATGGAATACCCTCCAGAACCTTCGACGCACTGAAAATGAATTATTTTTATTCTTTAATCAGAGATTTACGAATAATGTAATTTTACAAACCTTTCAAGTTTAAAAAATAACAGTTAAATAATATTGCAAATTGAATGGTTAAAGTGAGTATTTTTCATACTTGAAACCGATTGAAACCAATTCGTGAAATTCCGTCGAAATTGATCCTTAATGATCATCAACTTGGCAGTGTGTCGAAGGAATTACTGTTGATTTAAATTATTACTATCATTAATTTATTAAAATAAAGCATAAAGTTGGGTTTCATAAACAATAATTAAAATTTGAGCAATGATTAACTTTAACTAATCAATATAAAACGTATTTTTAGTACTTATTAATTCCATGGGTTTACAATGGGTTAGAACTTTATAACAAATGGATATATTATGCCCTATCAAGTGCAATATTATAAATTCGATGACTAAATCAATAGATAATTTATGTTTTGCTATATAAATTTATGTTTTTATTTCGTTCAATTATTAATGTTGAAATCTTAATTATCCTAAATAATTGATATACATACTAATGATTCTTTTAAAAAAGCAAAGAGCTGGAGTGGGGGGCGGGGTGAATTTAAATTAATCGTTTTTAGTGCGAGCCATTACAATTTTATTATTAGGTATGTAGATATAGTAAGTAAAGTTAAAAATCTGATATAACTGAAATTTATATAAAAAAATTAGTAAATTACTTAAGTTTTATGACAGTTTCTGAATTAAAACATAAATTTTCCTTTTTGCTGAATGATAAATTAACCTGTTGCAATGTAATTCTAACTTACAATTTGGGGATTACTAATGCTATCACCTGTATTTTTATTGTATGTCAACTATGAGAAGACCCAGATCGAAAACCGAAGTTCTAAAACCTAGTCACTCTGGTTACACCACTGTGATCTACTAAAGTGCAAGCTTTACAGTTCTAGTAGTAGATTCTGATCGTGATTGAAAATCAAATCTTACATAAAACAGTAAGTCCCCAAAAACAACAACGCTCATCCCATACATAACAGAATATGGATAATGAAGCTTAATCAAGAGGCAAGCGATTAAAGAGAGATATTCTTTATTCTTAAAATTATATTTAATTTTAAATTAATGCCTCACCATTTTAAGTTCAACATATAATTTTGCTATTTTACACATATCAGATATCAGCAATATAAGAAAACCTTTTGTTTCACCATAAACTAAATTATTAATAACATTTATAATTCATCAATATATTTAAAAATATATGTTTCTACAGTACTATCATTACAATATTTCATAAACAAAGAAGTCAAATTACATAACACTAATAATTATTTTTAATTGTTTCAATTCCATGTCAATTTTTGTTCAATTTCCTTACATGTGCTTGATTTTCTTAATATTATTTTCTTAATGCTGAGACACACATTTAGTGAACTTATAAGCTTTTTCGCATTGATCAGCATCGGTTACACTTTTACATGCCTCAATCGTTTGTGCCCAGACCTCTGGCTTGGCATCAGTTTTTTCCAATTTTAATTTTTCACTTATTAATTCACCCATAGCATCCATACCACCCATTTCTACTAATAGACACTTTAAGAAGCACTTAAATTCCTTATTATTTGCTTCGTCGTCGATAGATTTAAAGTTATAATTTAGATCCACACCTACTTCTTTTTTGCATTTGTCGTGTATTGCCTAAAAAAATTACACCGACAAGATTACCATACATACCCAAATCAACAGTTTTACTTACGTGTTGATCAGCTTGACATAGAACAATGGCAAATAAAAGGGTCGCAACCGAAGTAAATAACAATAGTTTCATGTTGTTAGATGAAGTTTAAACTGATGTTTGATTTGGTGGATTTCTTTTATTTTATATGTTTTAATATGCGAAGTCACATAATTTAAACATTTGAAATAAATTGTATTACATAAAGTACTTAAATAAACAATTTTTTATGTAATTTTTAATATCACCGACAATACAATAGTAATGTCTATTTGCTTGTCAAGATATTGTTACAGAATTAATGGTATTTTATGTAATACGATTTGTTTGTATTACTTTGTTCAAATTATTACGTCCCTATTGGGGAGCTAAATTTTAAACTATAGAACAGGAAGCACTTGAAGTAGTTTTTCGTGTATGTTTTTTTAAATGAGGGTTTTTGGTTGTTATTCTATCAGTTGAATAATTCTTGAATTATTCTGAAGTTCTACTGCAGAAGCAACGAAACTCTAGTGTTTTTTCACTAAATGTCAGACAAATGTAACACATACAAAATTCAATTTTAGATATTTTGTTTTTCTTACGTTTAAGTCCATTAATATTATGAACATAAAATTTTAATTCCAAATCTTAGACTTAAACAAAGTAACATAAATTAAAATGTATTTACATTATTGTACATTTTAAAATGATATAAACAATACAAAGAATGTGGATTAGAATCTGGTTAATCGATGTACTTAAAAAAAAAACTGTCAAAAATATTTTATATTATATGGTTAATGAACAATAAATTATGTAATAACATAACATCTACCTGCATTGATAAACCAGCTCTAAAATATGTTTGTATTTTTAATTTTTAAGGCATTTGCTTTTGGATGTCGTCTACCACACATTTTGTTAATTTGAAAGCCTTTTCGCATAAATCAGCATCGTCTTGGTCTTTACACTGATCGACAGCCTTTCCCCAGATCACTGGATCTAAATCAGTTTCTTGAGCCTTAATATTGTCTATATCCAATGCTCCCGAAGTACCATCCATATTTCCAAATTCCACCATCATACATTTCAAGAAACACTTAAATTCTTTGTTATCTGCTCCTTCATCGATACTTTTTAGGGAAATCTTTTCATCTAAACCCGATTCTTTGGTGCATTTCTCGTGCGACTCTTTGAATTTTTCCATTTCCTAAAAATTGTAATGTGATGTTGTTTCATTCACTTACTTAATTACTTACTTCTTTCGTTATTCCACCATGGGTGGTGAAAAATAGAAGGGTTGAAACCAAAGTAAAGAGTAATGTTTTCATGTTGATGAAGTCAGGCAATTCACCAAAACTGTTATGATATACTCATTTGCTCCATTTATATAAGTTTTGTGTTGTGGATAATTTAGTAATAACTTAATTGCAATTAAAAGAAATTTGATATACATAATAAGCAAAATTTGGATTCAATTAGAGCTGGCGGAACATTTAATTTTATTTAACTATATAATTGTTAATAACGCTGACCTTACAATTCCAACAATAATTAAGTAGGCACCATAAAAGATTAAAAAAATTTTTTTCTAAAAAATGCTATGATATATCAGTGATTATTAGTTTTATGTAACTTGTAAGTTAGTATAATGTAATGATTATATCAGGCTCTTTTGTATTCAAACGGAAATTATAGCTTGCGAATGATCATCGAGACATAATGGGGGAAATACAACTATGTAATACTTTTTTTTTGCTTTATTAATTTTCATAATAAATTCAGAATATAAAATGCTCGGTAATATTTTCTGTACCAGTAGAATCTAAAATATGGAGTGAAATGGATGTACAAGCTGTTCTCAATCCCTTGGTTTTATCGTGTAACATACTATTCGAATTTGTTTATAGAAAATCAACTTATTCTGTTGTTATGCGAGTGCTGGCTTTGCCAACAAAGGCTGATAATAATCAAATATATTTTCTTTTGCTTGAGAAACTAATTGAAAATTGAAGAGGCAATTTATTTTTAATTATCAAGTTTTAATTTCCGTAGGATTTCTTCAAGATAATAAGACTTCAATTTCAGTATCTCAGGGTAGAAGATTAAAAAAATTTTCCTGTAGTGACGCAGTTGCTTGAACTGTTCCCATTTTACGTAACCTTGAAATTCTGCTTTTTCTGCTCGCTTTATCCAATAACATTTTCCAAAAATTAACTTCGTAATCATTGTAAGATGCCAAATTTATGTTGGCATGGTTACGTTCCTAAATTATTAGCTTCTTTTAAAACATTGACACCATCATCTTTGAGGTTAAGTTATAACTTTCACTAGCGACCATCTGCTAGGAGCTGCTAATTAATATTTTTCAAAAGAAGTTCATGCCATAATTGACAATCAAGATATTATTTTTCAGTTTCAGATTTTATTTTAATTTCGGCTTCATGAATTATTTGATGTCACTGTTTCGTAAGATACGATTATCGAGTTGATTCAACCGTTGGATAACTTTATAATGGCATTAGCGTAATAATTAGTCAAATTATCTTCACTTTCGATGGTTCAAGTTGAAATGGATTACATTTCATTGTTTTGCGCCAAAGGTAATGTGCGTAGGTTGTGACGACCGACCCAGGCATTTACAAATTTTACAATTTTTCCAACATTTTTATTTGAATGGTTTGGAAATCTGGTTTAACCGACCGACATCGACACCTGCATTTTTCTAACCTAATTTATTATGTAATATTATTTTTGTTATTCTTCAACCTTTCAAGGGTCACTGGTAACGGAATTAATTTTTTTGTGTAACCAAAATTAAAGACATCCGTAGAACTCTGGAATAATGTAAGAACGAATCACACCAGATTGTTTAATCTGTGGGGTAAGTGCACAATTTGTAATTTTTGTTAACACGATAACTTTGAAATGTAATTTAAGACCGTTAACTTATTTCTTGAGAATAATCCAATTATTTTTTTTCTTTGGTTATTCAGTCTCCAGATGAATTCTCAATTTTACTTGCTTTCTGATTTTCTTTGTGTATTATATATATGTATATATATGTAATTTTGGATTTATAAAAAAAGTTATCACCTATTTTTAACTTTTCCTATTGGTGATTTTTTTCGACCTTTCTGATTTCGCCTATCAAAGCTATGTCTAAAGCAGTCTATAATACAATGATAGTATGACATTCTATACTTCGCTTTAAATACGTCATCGCCCTTTTTTAACCCATAAATTCCTGACCAGCATTTTAATTAAATTCGACGGATCAAAATCATCGATGATATTTTCATAGAACCAATTACCATAAATTAAATTTTTCAAAATATGTGTGCAACCCAATGAAACAGGAAAGGTAAGAGATTCCAAAGTCAATGGTAATTAAAAGTCCCATCGGAACACTATCGGTTAAATAAAAGTCAATTATTCACTTATTATTGCAATTGTAAGGTGAACATATTAAATAATACAAAATAAAATTTAGTGTTCCGCCAGATTTAATTTATTGTACCTATTATTGTATCTGCATTAATTAATTTTTCAAATTTATTTTAAGTATGATTAATTTTTTTTTTTAATAAATAATTATCCATGACAGAAAAGTTTTATAAAAGGAGTCGATGAGTTATCTGGCAGTAGTTTTCGTGTACTATCCACTGTATCAACATGAAAATATTTTTGTTTACTTTGGTTTCAACACTTTTATTTTTCACCACTCAGAGTGAACATTCTGCAGCAGTAAGTAAAATTATTAAGGTGGATTGCATCACTTTCCTTTAAAGTGTTAAGCGGTACTTAATCGGGTAAAATCCAAAATTAAAGTGGATTAAGTGGTACTTACCTGGTTATGGAGCGCTTAAAACTTTGAGGTTAAGTGGTGCAACCTGGCATAAAAGACACATCAAAATATAATTTTTAGGAAATAGAAAAATACAATGCGGCGGACGAGAAATGTCTCAAAGAATCTGGATTAGATCCAAATGTTGATATAGAAGATATTTTAGCAGAAGCAGATAACAAGGAATTTAAGTGCTACTTAAAATGCATGATGGTGGAACGTGGAACTATGGATGGCACAACGGGAGCATTAGACTTGGACAAAATTAGATCTAAAGAATTAGATTTAGATCCAGCACAGTTGGAAAAAATTATCAATGAGTGTAAGAACATAAACGATGATGATATTTGTGAAAAAGCCTACAAAATAACAAAATGCATCCTAGAGGAAGTTAAAACACAAACCTAGTTTAGAGCTTGTTTGTTAATGCATTGTTCTCCCGTAATTGTTGATTAGTAATAATAGTTTTTAGTTTGTTTGAAATTTTTTTTGAAGGTATCCCCCTCTTGAATTACTGTCTATCTAATCTATCGGTATTTTAATAAAATAGTTTTTTTCTTTCGTATTGAGTTTTATTGAATTGCCAGGCGCTCAGAAACAGCGCAGCATAGATAGAAGAACTGTGAAAGTCTCGGCTGTCAAGATTAAGGATACATGTTGACTTTTAGATTAAAGATTTCCGATACTTCCGAATGTCATGATCTTGGTACTGGCCTTTCAGACCATTTGGTATATTGATCGCAAATATTTAAGAATAATTCCAAGTTTGTAATCTGTGTAAGAGCAACTTGTAGTTTTATTTGCACGATGTGCACGATTGTGCGACGAAGATTTCAATGTTGTAAGTCTGCTTCATGGTACAGGCCTTTTATCTTTTCCTAGGTCTCTTTTCTTACTTGAATCATAGTTTATAATATTTCTTGGTAGTTACTTTTATACAGCCAAGTAACACGAGCAATCTTTTTTAGAATATTTGGGCAACCCAATGAAGGATGAAGAGTAAGTGAATCCAAAATCATGTCAGAACTGAATAATGGCTACAATTAGATAGTTTCCAGTTTATTAATTTTTTTGTAACTAATTTAGAAAATCTTCAATATGATTATTATCAGTGAATAATGATGATAAAGTCCTTGGCACTTAAAAGTCCCATTATTGGGATACTATCGGCATCGGTTACATAAAAATAAATATTTTAAGTAAATTATTTAGTTATTCCTGTAATTGTAAGGTTAATATATTATTATTAACAATAATATAAAATAAATTTAGTGTTGCATCAGATTTAATTAATTTAATGTATTATTGTATATTATAAGTATATACTTATTTATTCAAATTTGTTTAAATACGATTAAATTATTTATTTACTAAATTATCCAGAATAGAAAACTTATATAAATGGAGTCAATGAGTATCTGGCAGTAGTTTTCGTGCACTAATCTCACTGCATCAACATGAAAATATTATTGCTTACTTTGGTTTCAATACTTTTAATTTTCACCACTCAAATTGAACATTCTACAGCAGTAAGTAAAATGATTAAGGCCTGGTTGCATCATTTTTCGTTAAAGTGAGGCACGTGAGTGAACACCACGCCGTACTTAACGTGTTAAACTTTGAAGGTAAGTGGTGCAACCAGGCATAAAAGAAACAACATTAAAATACAAATTTTAGGAAATGGAAAAATACAAGGAGTTACAAGAGAAATGTAGTCAAGAAACGGGATTTGATCCAAATACTACTAATATAAAAAGTGTTAATGAAGCAGCAGATAACAAAGAATTTAAGTGTTTCTTAAAGTGTTTGATGATGGAAACTAATACTATGGATGGTACTACGGGAGTATTAGACTTAGAGAAAAGTAGGAAAATAGGATCTGAAGTAACTGGTTTAGATCCAGCAAAGTGGGAAAATGTTGTCAATGAGTGTAAGGACCAAAGCGATGATGATATATGCGAAAAAGCTTACAAACTATTAAAATGCGTGTCGGACGAAATTAAAAATATTTCTGCTTAAGAGTTTAAAATACACACTTAGTTTAGAGTTATTTTGTTAATGCATGTAGAATTTATTGGAGATTATCCTCTCGTTAACTATTACAATATTTCTATCGATATTTTAACAAAATAGTTTTTTAATTTCTTATTGAGTTTTATTGAATTGTCAGGCCCCCAGCAACAGTTCAGCATAGATAGAAGAAATGTAAAAATTCCCGTTGTGCATTTTTTAGATCAAAGATTTCAGATACTTCCTGATCCCATGATGATGGTACAGTCTTTTCGGACTTGCTAATTAAAAAGAACTCCAAATGCTGCTAGATGTTGCATTAGTGAAGTTGGACGAAATTGGTCCAAACATTTAAGACCCAAAATCTTTGCATTCTGTAAAAGGACTATTAAGGACCATTTTGGTCACCATCAAACAGCGCATCCCAAGAAACTATTGATGATATAGGATATTTATGATGATACCATCAAAAGGTCATCTACTGTCTCTGTTCATCATCCCAAATTCTGTCACCGTCAAACCATCGACTTGCTTTCGGTTAAAATGATTTTTAAGTTGTATATTTTTGTTTTATTGAAAGACCTTAGATATTATATGTTGGTTCAACTAAATTAGAAATTTACTGCCAATGAGAGACTAAAAGTTATAATTCCCTTTGGAGAATTTAAAGCATTTCCAAGGCACAGAAAAGAAGGAAAATATTAGTTTAAAAATCGATAACCGACTGAATCGTGGTGATGCTAAAAAAGATTAAGTGCGAAGCTCGACTTTGTTAATTTCTAGTAAAATATCTAAGCTGTTGTGCCATTTCAGTATTTCTAAATTACTATTTTAACAGCCTACTAAGTTATTCTGCTAATTTAGATTTCCGAAATATTCCCTCATCCAAACGAGAATTTCCTCTACATTATAGCTTCGTAGTTTCTATATAAGCGAGAAAAAAATTAAATAACTACCACTTTTATGATGGTTCGTGTCGTTAATAATTAATTGTCTCCAATTATGTATTGGTTATTTTAGTTATTATTTATTTTATTGATAGTTCAACCTACTTTGAAATA
Organism: Rhagonycha lutea; assembly: GCA_958510855.1. Taxonomy (NCBI): domain Eukaryota; kingdom Metazoa; phylum Arthropoda; class Insecta; order Coleoptera; family Cantharidae; genus Rhagonycha; species Rhagonycha lutea. The sequence goes on along the minus strand of OY294036.1, from coordinate 14,338,645 downwards.
ACTACTCGTATTATATTGAGCCTATTATTGTAGCTAAGATATGAGACGAGAAACAGAAAGCAATTTATTTATATGATGTATGTATCTCTATTTTCAAATTGTAAGAAAAGAATGTAAAACTTTATATTTTCGCAATGGTAGAAAAATATTTTTTCAAAGAATTCGACTGTTCAAAGAAGAGTTTTTATTAAAAAAATATTTTATCTTTATTTTTATTATCTCACTAAAATAGTGAAATAATCAAACAATCTCTATTCTATAGGATGGAAGAAATAAGTAGGTAAATTTTAAATAAAATTATTTAAATTTTCAAGTTTAGTTGGAATTTGCAATTTATATCACATTGTTTCTATCTAAACGTGTCTTAGTTTCAGAAATGTCTACCTCTAGATATCGGATTCAGATTCTACAAAGCTGATTGCAAAAAAATTGAATTTGAAATTTTAAAGAAATATGAACATGAGAAAAGAACTTTCCCTCTTTAAAGCTTCGTTATTTGTAAGCTCGTGTTATTTGAAACATTTTAAAGATCAGGTATGGAACCTGATAACCGCATATAAGTAATATTTTAGAATAACTAAAAAATGTAGAACAGTTTTTAGAATTACAATTTTTTGTATGCATTTCACATATAAAAGGAATTTACTGCCCCATACTAATATTATAGACAAATAGCCTAAAAAATTGTCAATTGTCCTTAGATTATAATATTAAAAATCATCGTGTCTAGACCGTCCACATCATACCGATATTTGATCAGGAAGAATTACCTAGAATTGGGGTGTAAGGGGTAGATATGCGACAGAGGAAGTGCCCGATATCACAAAAGCAGAAATAGAAAACGCTCTAAGAAGCTCTAAATACCAAAAAGCACCAGGAAAAGAGTAAAGAATATAACATGTCCATATATTTAGCATTCATCGACTACGAAAAAGCTTTCAATTCAATAGAAGTATGGGCAATAATGAGATCTTTAAAAAACTGTACAATAGATTACAGGTACTTCACCATAATTAAAAACATAATAATATATGAAAATGCAAAAAAAATAATATTGTAAATGAAAATGGTCTTGTTTTCGGCATTATTCATATCAGTGTTCAAGTTTCTTCATGCTTTGTTGCTTAACGAAATAATTATGAATACCCATTGCCAGTTTACGTCTCCACAACTTTTTATTTTAATTTTATTTAATAATTTTGGGAAGGAATTACATAAATGTTTAATAAATCTAACAATGAATTGAGCTGAATAAATTCCAAATCTTACTTAAGTCTTATAGTTTATACGAGTTTATAGTAATCACCCGTGTGTTAAGAGGGTAGGATTAACGCTGAGGTTCTGAAATCTCAAAACTGCTTTCAAATATACAATTAATTTAAAATAAATATTTATTAGACCAAATTAAATACGGAACGACTATTCCTTCCAATTACTAAAGAGTCATATGAAGTACATAGTTGATTAAGAGAAAATGTGTCAGCGTAAACAAATTCAATTTAATAATTCCATAATCTCTAAAATTTGCACAAGTTCCTTGCCAGCAGTGTTCATTAGGGTACAAAATTGGAACTAATTAACTTGGTAAGTACGATGTTCATTGTACTGGACTGAACTATCTATTGCAGTATTATAGCAGCAGCTATCCTTTCCATAACGCAAACTTGTTTTATTGGTTGCCTAGTCTCCCAAATTTTAGTAATTGAACTGTTATTTTACTTCAAAAGAAAATTATTTGTAGGTACAAAATTAGTAGAGTTTCCTGTAATAATAGCTTGGAAAATGTCAATATTGACTTGGAAATTTAAATTGGTGTTATAATACTGTAATGTACATTGTAAAGTACAGCTAATTATATTTACCTTTTAATGATAAAATTGTAATTTATGGTAATTTAAAAGATATTATGTAAATATTTACCTTTTGGAATTGTTTTCATTCTGGTAATTTCCCGAAAATCACGTTCGTTCAATTTATTAACAGTGTAAGATATTTCCCCCAAACCTTTAATTTTTTTATTGAGTTTTTGTGTGCTTATTATACTCAAGCAGAACAGGAAAGAAAATTTTATTTTGATATTGGTTCGAAAAGTTTATTTCATTCAGTAAACCTATTATTACATACAATTTTATTTTTTTATTTTATTTTAGCTTTCTAATGCTTTATCGAAACATATTGCAAAGTTGTATGCTTTTTCGCAGAGGTCGTCCCCTATGGAAGAATCCTTGCACTTTTCAACAGCGGCAATGGTTTTGGCTTCTGAGTGTTCCGGTCGAGGATGTGTTTTTATGTAATCGGTATCAATTACAGCATTATCATCTATGTAACCAAGTTTTACAAACATGCATTTCAGGTAACATTTTATTTGCTTATTGGCATCTCTGAATTCGCTTTTAATGGCATTATCAATTAGTTCATCTTCAATTCCAGTTTCCTTCTGGCAAGTATTTGAATATTCTGCTAACATTTTAGAACCGTCATCCTCTTTAGCATCCTAAAAATTGCAATGACTAGAAAAACAACAAATTTTTGCTTTCTCTTTTGAAATTTATTGTGAAATTTTTTGGAACTGGAAGCACAGGTTATGAATTATTTTGAATGGCCTTGTTTTACTAAAGTTTATAAAATTAATCCGAATCAACAACAACAATATTAACTATTGTTCATCATTTCTATTTTAATTTAGAAAATAACAGATTTAACGATCTTTTTTTTGATTTAGGTAGCAAGAAGACCAATTTTATAGAAAATTATCCAATATTTTGAATTCAAAATTTCACCAATTTCTTGAAGAGGCTTTTCCAAATATTATCAACTTTCAAACACTGAAATTTCAAGTACCACAATAATGAAATGAGCTACCCTTATGTGTATTTCTCCATTCACGATTGAAAGTATTAAAAACAATCTAGGTATTTCAAAGATATTTAATTTCAAAATTGTCAGTGTATACTATAAAATATTTTTAGTGGGGTTATGAATTATTTATTACAGTAGCCTTTGCAGTAATATCACAAGAAAAATAATTCACCCATCCAACTTAATAATTTGAATTCCATTTTGTTATAATTTATTTTGTGAATTTCATATGAACGCGCTTTCTGAACTTTCATAATACAATGCGAAATAATCGTATTTCATTTTAAAGCAATTAAAATGTTATGAAAGCAGACATTGTTTGTGTTAATGTAGGATCTGAGTACATTTTCCGACTACTGTTCCATATTTGTGCCAAAACCAAAAAAATTGCAATTTTAAAAGTTACTTCTAAAAATTCCAATTTCAAGCCGAAAGTTTTACAAAAATTTACTAAACATTTTAAAAGCAAAATCAATTTTATTTTTAACAATGAAACATTAAAATAATGATAATAAATCAATAATAACAACTCATAATATTATAACAATTAGGTAGATTTTCTTGCTTCATGGAAACATTTGGCAATGTTGTAAGCCTTTTCGCAAGCATCAGCTCCTGTGGAAGCATCTTTACATTTGTCAAGCATAGCTGCGGCCTTTTCTGGGGTATCACCCGGTTTAGGGTGTTGTTTTATGTATTCAACATCAATTACAGCTTCTTCATTCATAACTTTCAGTTTAACCAGCATACATTTTAAGTAACATTTTACGTCGTGGTCCTCAGGAAATTCACCACTGAAGGTTTTAGCAACTAATTCAGGCTTAGCGTTTGATTCTTTTGTGCAGGTTTCTTTATACTCAGTTATTAATTTAGCAAAGTCTTCAATCGCATCCTGGAAATTAGATGCACAAAGTTTTAGAATAAAGTTAAAAGCTATTTCTGTGGTTAGGTTCAAATAGGGCTTATGTAATTTTTGAGAGTTTTGGCCAATGCGCCAACCAAAATTATTGGTTGCCTTTTTTCCTGTTAAAAAGTTTGTTATGTCAAAGTTAATTAAAGTAGGTATTAAAATTCACAATTTCAAATATTTGGTCGATATTAGAAGTAAGACATTAATGAATAAAAATCGAAAGGAAAGGAAAATTGCACATGGTGCAAATTAGCACAAAATTCTTGAACAACCAAAACTCAAAATTAAATTTTTAACATTAACTCTATTAAAACCACGCCATTAGAAAAAATTCAGTGCATAATTTTAATGAATACTTTCGAATAATTTTAAACTACCCTGTATAATATCATAAAATGAGTTTTCTGCATAAAAATGCAATAAAATGGTTCCAAAAAGTATGGGGAAGTTAGGTTTCAAATAAAATTATAGTATTACGTCAAAATGTTAGCAAAGTTGAAAATCTACTTCATAATTAAAATAAAATCTCGTTTTCAATAAAATTGGTCATCGGTCATTGGAAAATCGCACTTTTCGTATTGGTACTTGAGAGTGTCCAACTTTATGAAACTTTATGTTGTATATTACTCTCGAGGGTTAAAATTATTTGTGTTTTTATACCGATTTATCAAATTTGTGATTTGAAAAGAAAAGGAACTTAAATTTCTTGTACTTACTTGAAGAGAAGATGCTGCCAAGCAACTCAAAACAGCAACAAACAAAACTTTATTCATTTTCAACTTTTCAAAATAGTCGAAAATGAAGCTGGAACGGACGAATAACAACTTGAAATTTATTTGGAGCTTATGCCATTTTATATGGTACTGACAAGGTTAATAATATTTTTCAACGTATTTTTATTTTATTGGCGTGTGCTTAAACGGAAGTACTAATATCGTTTTGGCGTTTTGATATAATACATTATAAACAACAATCATGATTATATTAAGATAACAGGACAATTTGCTCTATATTTGCAAGCGGAAAATCACGACATCCACGTATACCTAACAATGTTTTTTTATTTTTATTTTTTTTTTATTTTTGTATAAAATTTTATGTGATTGACAATTTTTGAGACGCCCCTGGTATAATAGCCAAAGTGGAGTAAAGGTTTTCGATAAGGGACTCCAAAACGAGGTATTACAAATTTTTGTAATATTTTGAGTTATTTTTTTGAGATAAAGAAAATAAAAATTAGTTAAATATGAGCGTGTGCATTTTCTCGGTATTTTAAAATGGAAGAATTTTTGAAAGAAAAAATTTGATAAAGGAAATAGAATTCGTTAGAAAAATAATTGGATAATTAATTTTTTTTAAAATTTTTGGTTCAAGGAAATTTCCAATTGAAGAGTTCCCGATTATGGTTTATTTTCTGATTAAGAGGAAGGAAAAAAATTATATTCATGGAGCAGCTCCTGCTTGGTGTAATTGTTGGTTGAATTACGTGGGCATAAAATTTGGCTTTAAGAAAAATCTAAGAAAATTTAAGTAAACAATATAGGAAAGGAGCAAAATATAATATAATAATGTTACTATATTACTGGGAAACGTTTAGATCAGTTCAAAGATATTATTGGATCAGATCTTCCAAGTAGAATCGAAATTTAAATTTGTTTAGAGATATGGGCCTCTAATTTGCGGGATAGGAAAATTAATGAGATTGTACATGAACGGTCAAAGGTTAATGATATAATTTTCGGGATAAGTAAATTTGAGTCGAGTTGTGTGAAAGTAATTTAGGTACAATGCAGACCGACAAAATGAACAGACGATACCATCAAGTCATGAGATGGGATGCTCATAGTTTTAAATTTATAGCCCACTGATTTTAAGCTATATAGAAATATTCTTGAAATTATACATATTAACAAACTGAAAATTATAATAGTGAAATTGAACTTCAGAATTAGAAAACGCTTAAATATTCCAAAAAGAATGACTTCAAGGTGAATTCATCTGCAGAAAATAATATAAAAAGTTTAAAATAACCGATTTCCTGGAAAGGCGAACAAACTTAAAAAAAATACCTTTTTTAAATAATTAACTAAAACTTGGAAAATTCCCACTTTGCGATTGACAATAATAATTATTTTGTTTTTAAAATGAGTCAAGCTTTCCAAGGGTAACGGAACAAAGTCAAGGTTTAAAAATATTTATTAATAATAAAAGCGAGGTTATTTGGATAGAGAAAACTTAATTTTGTATATTGAGGATTTTCTTCTATTATTTCTCCACGAATAAGATCTAATAAGATTGAAACACGTAATTGTAAAAATGTAAATAAATTAAAGAATATAACAAATTATTTGAAATGGATGTATGAACAGGGTGGAACTTTTATAAATTTAAATTAAGTGTAATAACTAATAAGTGAATTAAAAGCTTTGAATATTTTATTCTTATTCAATAATTATTCTTATACTAATTAATTTTTATTTTTCAAATTTTCCTTAATTTATCAAGAATTCTTATTTCTATTTATATTTGCACTAATCAAAACTAATTTTCTTGATTGAGTTTGCCTGATGAGGTATTTCCATTTTTGTCTTCCTTTGCTTTAATTTCAATGTTCTTTTCAAATTAAAATATTTAAATTAAAAACCTCATTAAATAAAGAATCTTTTCATTCAGTAGAAAAATCCATAATTTCCTTCATATTTAAAAATAATTATATAAAAATTTCATGTTTTATTTTATGCAACTGAATTATCTAGTATTTAGAAAACTTAATTACTCATTCATTGTGGTATTGTACATTTTACTATGCTACTGTGCAGGACTTTGCTCTACCAATTTGTTATTCACCTTTGAACTTTTGTTTTTAAATTCATCCCTTAATTTCATATGGCTCTTCAATACTTCTCAACACTTCTTCACCATCCCAAACCTTAATTCATTTTTATTTTCTTATTTTATCAAAGTTACAGTTTTCCTTGTACGTTCTCCATTGGATTTTGTAGTCATCTTAAATTAATCAATTTTTCCTTATTTTTCTTCTTGTTATTGGGAGTTGGTATCTTCAGCGGTGTTCTACCTTGTACGCTGGTGTAGCCGGGATTTTTGACCCCCATATATTTTACCCCCCGGGGGGTAAATATTCTATAATATATATACAGGGTGTCCCCGCACTCACTTTACATAACTTAGGTGGTGATAGAGGACACTTTTCTAAGAACAATATTTAACAAAAAATTTTTTCTAAATTCAAACCCTCGAGAGTTAGGCCTCTTTAAACATTTTTTTTAATTTCCACCTTCACGTGGCCATAGCCCCGAAAATATTGATTTTTCAGTAAAAATGGTTTAGTGCTTTCTTATAGAGCGTGAAATAATCTACAAACTAGATTCAAACCTTTTAGTGTCTAAAATTAACGGCTTTCGAGTTATGACTTAAAGTAAGTTAAAAAATGTCGAAAAATTTGAGCTTTTATTTTTTTTGTTTTTTTTCAAAACCCTGTATCTTTTAAACGAAACATTTTACAAAAAATCTGACGCCCCATTCCGGATAGGAAATTTAACGGACTACAACTTTTGTCTAGTAAAAATTTTTGAAAAACCAATCCATTTCACAGAAAATAAGAAAGTAACAAACAAGGCAGCTACAAAACATAAAATTAAATTCACAAAATTTTAATTTTTTTTGAAAAATTATTTTATTAATTAATTTTAAATTATTACATTAATAAAGTGATTGTTGAAAATGACCACCCTCATTATCAATATACAGTCGTGATTGTTTTAAAAGATGTTTGTCAAAAAAAATCGATTTTTCGACACTTTTAATCGCAGAAATTCGAATTTTTGACACATTATTTTCTAATTTTCTGTGAAATGCATTGGTTTCTCAAAAATTTTTACTAGACAAAAGTTGTAGTCCCTTAAATTTCCTATCCGGAATGGGGCGTCAGATTTTTTGTAAAATGTTTCGTTTAAAAGATACAGGGTTTTGAAAAAAACCAAAAAAAAGAAAAGCTCAAATTTTTCGACATTTTTTAGCTTACTTTAATTAATAACTCGAAATCCGTTGAATTTAGACAATAAAAGGTATAAACCTAGTTTGTAGATTATTTCACGCTCTTTTAAAAAGCACGAAACCATTTTTACTGAAAAATCATTATTTTCGGAGCTATCGCCACGTTAAGGTGGAAATAAAAAAAAATGCTTTAAAGAGGCCTAACTCTCGAGGGTTTGAATTCAGAAAAAAATTTTTGTTAAATATTGTTCTTAGAAAAGTGTCCTCTATCACCACCTAAGTTATGTAAAGTGAGTGCGGGGACACCCTGTATGTATATATTATATAAATATTTTACCCCCCGGGGGGTAAAATTTCACTAGGGATATAAAAATTCGCTAGAGAAATTTTACCCCCGGTAAAGATGTGACTTTACCAGGTGTTAAGGATAAACCTTTGAATTCTATGTGCGTGCGATTTTACCCCCCCTTTTTTTGAAATTGTTATTTGTTTTTGTTGTTCTGGATTGTTCTCAATTTGTACTTAATGTTCTTAAAAAAATGTTTTGATTTCGCAAAAAAATAACCAAAAAAATCGAGAAAAACACTTTTTGACGCCAGCCCCTCTGTTTTTGAAAATTTATTTTTTTTTAATTGTTCTCGATTGTTCTCAATTTGTTCTTAATGTTCTTATAAAATTTTTTTGATTTTACCAAAAAACAACTGCGAAATAAGATTTCGCGCTGGCCCCCCTTTTTTTGAAAATGCAACTTTTTTTAATTGTTTTCAATTGTTCTCAATTTGTTCTCAATTTGTTCTTAATGTCCGCGGAAAGCGTGAAATAAGATTTTGTACTACCTTCGCTGGTTATATTTCCACGTATACAATATGAAATAGCCTATAGGCGCAACTAGCGGAGGGCTGGGGGGGGGCTATACCTCCCCAAAATTCAAATTAGCCCCCCCCAATCCCAAAAATTATTATTTTAACGGCGATATGCGATATCGATTAACTAAATATTCTCAATACTTATCTTCTTAGTAAACACGGAATTTCCACAGAAACTTTATTTTTGGGTTATTGGCAATCTGTCACCCACTTGCGAAGTTGATTTCTATAACTTCCCCCTTATTTTTCTGTAATTAGAACTGAATTTTTAATTAATTGTATGGTAATTTTCAAAATAAATAAACATTAACAAATTTTAATTACCGAATATGGTATATTTGCAAAAATTATTTTTGTTACATGCGATATATCAGTTTAGTGCGGGGGGGGGGACTTTTAATCTTAGAAAAATATGTGTAACACAAAAAATATGCAGAATCGTACGCTCTACAATTTTTATAATCACTATAGCCGACGTATTTCGCACCAATAACGCGATAATAGCGAAAAAGCGATTTTCCACCCCTTCAAACCAAGATGGCGGCACGAGCGGCACCCCCAAAGTCGATTCAAGGAACTTTATATAACTAACCTAACTGAACAATCATGCCAATTTTAAACTTTCCTATACCTTTTACCTTTTGCCTTTTTGTTTAACCAGCAGTCTGGCGTAAATCAAACACGGATAGACTACTGAGCGGGAAACCGCGGTTCTAATCCTGATTGCGTCGGATATGTGCTGTGACCTGTGATCTAAAAAGTCCAAAATCGATCTGTCGACTATGGAGAAGGCAACGGGAAGCCACCCCATTAACATTTCCCTAATAAAGTCTTCTTGGCTTAGCCAGGAGGATCGCTAACATCCGAAATCGGATAGGCACCTGAAGAAGAAGATACCTTTTGCAAGGTGGGGAGGAAAAGTAAATCAGCGGGGGGAAAAGTAAAAAGAATTACAAATTTATTATTACATTTAAGATTCCAAAAATGTTTTAAGAACATTAAGAACAAATTGAAAATAATCGAAAACAATTAAAAAAAGTTGCAATTTCAAAAAAAGGGGGACCAGCGCGAAATCTTGTTTTCTGTCTTGTGATTATCTAATGATAAGAAAATCAGAAAATTTGGTAAAGGATGGTGACTTAACCCTACCGACTTGGATTGGAGATGAGCTGATTTAGTCTTAATTGCCTTACCATTTGAGAATAAAAATATTAACCCTTTGGTATTTGCTCACTAGCCTATTTTTCCGACCTGCTCTCGGAAGCATTATTTTATTACTACTAGCATTAGTTTAATATCCGCGAATTTTTGTAATGAAACTATTGAAAGTATGATTAAGACGATTTTAGGTAAATGTAAGTATAAACTAACTTCAACGTAATATTATGTACCGTAGGTAATTACAATTTAATTAAAATTTCATACCATATTATCTGATATTATGATTGAAAGTTTCTGAAAGCAAAAAATATAGGTTAAGTAATCACTCTAATAATAATTATAATAATACCTATCACGAAAATATTATTTTGTTGCTTTGTTCATAATATGGATTTGGTAAATCCAGCCAGAGTTTCAAAATTTATTAAAGCAAAATAGGAATCCATGGAACTGCTTTACGTAGGAATCAAAGTTGGAGGTTGTTCAAAACTTTATAAATAATATTGGGAACAGCAAACTACTTTGTTTAGTAATTTAATAAATTAGTGTCTTCCATATAAATAAATTGTTCAAAGAAGAAGCCGTACTCGATAATTAATCAAAAGTTAATGACGAAGAACTATCTAATTGCACTAACCGCAAATCCTTTTGATGTTCAGCTTCATACACCAAACTTGCAAGTCCTTATTTATTTAAGCATATTAAAGTTAACTTTTCTCTTCACGTATGTATAAGCCCGTTGGATTCCATTACTCCGTTTGTTCCTTTCTACAGCGAAACGAGGTGATTACCCAAGCGCAATGACTAAATTAAATAATATTTTGATTAAAATAATTTTGAGTTAAGATTTAATTAGAAGGTCGAGCAGTTTTACAGCATAAAGCTCCTGATAAAATTTTTAAAAAGTTGCCACTTATAAAAATAAAACATCAGTAGAATTTTTAGCTGGAAGAAAAGAATTTCCCTTATTTGCGTAATTTAAAAAGTTCTTCTCGTTAATGAAAGATTTACTTTTATTTTTGTTACTTGAAGGATCAATACCAAAAATTATACTTTTATTTTACTTTTTGAATCTTCAGAATTCTCGTGGGTGAAGCCCGCACGCTTCGACTTTAATATTTAAACTTGATAAAAATTTACATTTTTCATCAATTTTTTTTTAAAGTAATCGACAACTACAAGATTTGCAACCAAATAACCATAATAAAAAAATATTATCAATGTGCCAATATTGCTAATCTACTGTTTTATTTATTATTATTGATTACATGTAAGTCAAAATTATATGCATTAACCTTGGTACATTTTATATAAAACGGTCAGAAACAATACAAAGCCTACGACAGGAAACACTTGACAAGGACCGCAGCCGTTTCGCAAGGATCTTCCTTTTTTTCGATGCGGCATTTCTCGACTAGTTCCTTGTTGGTGAATTGCTCGATAACCTCTTCATTAAATTCTCCAGAATTGGAAAGAATGTTAGATCTTTCCAATAAACACCTCAGATAGCATTTAAAATTCCTGTCTTCTGAAATTTCTTTGTTTTGCTCAAGTTTATTCGCAAGATCCGCGTTAACGTGAGACTCCTTCATACATCCTTCTCTGTGGGTATGTAAAGATTGAAGTATTTCACCTTTCTAAAAATATCGAAACCGATTACAATTTAATTTTTGAAAAACGTCAAGTATTTATTTTTGAAAACTGTCATAAGAATATTTTTAAGGGTTGGTACTTACATCGCTTTGGGCGTACAAAAATAATTCACAAGTTAATAAAACGAGGGCGATAAAAAACTTCATCGTGATGAAAATATTGAGTTCACTGGATTAAATTCAACTTAAAACTTAAAATGTAATGCTCTCACCCCGCTTTTATATATTTTTTGAATAATTGCTGACGTAAATTTGGAAATGCTAATTTTCTACCTTTAGGTTTTATATGAAGGCAAGTTTAATTATACAATTAATCACAGAATAACAAGTTGGAGAAATTAACAGCTTTGTTATTGTTATTCTATTTGTGGTGATGATTATATAAAAGCTCTTGATAATAAAATAAAAATTAGTTGAAATTTAGTCTAATGACCGTAACGCAATAGCATTAAATTTTTGTAAACAGGATATAATATTGTAAACATCGGATAATTATTAATTGCTCTCAAGTGTTATTAAATAATGCGTTGCTTTTATAACAAAATGAAAATTATTGCAATTACTAAAGTATGATTTGAAGTTACTCAATTGTAAAGTTTAGTAAAGGTTCTATTCATACACCAGAAAGTTCATTGCTAATATTCTGTTCTAAAAAAAAGATATGCGAGAAGCGAACCCTCTATATATATAAAATTCAGGGGTTTGGATGCTGTCGTTTTTCTTTGTAACTTAAGAATTAAGAAGTAAGTATGAGGAAAAACTGTTTACTTATTTACATAACTTGATGTAATCAATTTTACAATCCATTCGCATGCAAATAAGCTCTAAATCAGTGATTCTCAACCACTGTGCCGCGGCACTTTTGTGTGCCGCGAAATTCTAAAAGTGTGCCGTCCAATTTTAGATATAATATAATTATGTTAATATTGTTATAGGTAAGTAAATATTTTTGTGCCGCCAAATTTTTGAAATCGTTAAAAGTGTGCCGCAACAAAAAAAAGGTTGAGAATCACTGCTCTAAATAAATAAGAAAGGTTTTGCAATATTTTAATCAAATATGAATTTTTTATGAAGTTTTAGACAAACATTTCAATTTAAGTTTTATCTTAAAAGTGATCTAAATGTGTTGCTTTAGTAATTGGGACATCCTGTATAACAACTCTAAAGAGTTAGTTTTATTTTTTTTACAATATGAAAATTAATGAAGTTTTAGAAATCAGAAAAATATATTTCTTTCCATAGATTGAGAATTCCCTGCAAATATGAATTCAATGAAAGTTGGTTACTTACTTCCATTAATTTTCTTGCTTTTATCTCGACCCACAAAGATTGGGATCACTTGAAGCATTTTGGTATTATTTCGATGATCTCCGATATACAACAGAAAGTTTGAAAATACCAACAAAGAATACAATGCTGAAAGTTTCCTAGTCGGTAACAAAATCCTATGAAATCTCTAAGCTATTGTAACAAATTCAATTTAACATTAAACTTCAGTCATACAAAAAAAGTTCAATAGACATCCATTCATTACAAAAAGATAAAAGAAAAACTTCAGACTTTTCACGTACAGTGAAGAGATTCTTTCAGTGTTGTTTTTGAACAAGGTAACATGGCTTACCTAAACTTTAATGGGTTCAAACTTGAAATTTAAAGTTTTAAGTTCAATAGACAGTGTAAATTTTTAACTAAATTAACAGATTTTCTTTGAAATGGAAGCTCCATAATTTACTTAAAGAGAAATTCTAGTGTTCTCTTATGAAAGGATTTGGATTATTGTGATTAATTTCGAGTTTAATTCCAGATCTGTAGCCATATTTCTCTTTTAATTGTATGAAAATTATATTTTAATAACCTGGTTGAATGAAAAACCACAGCGGGTTGTTAAATACTCATGAGATTAATTTTGTAGAAATGTTTCGTTATCCACTGAATTTCACCAATTCCAGAATACGAATATGTTAAATATTTACACTGCTATTAAGTAGTAAAACTTTATGCACATTTTTTCTAATTTCTTATGAAAGCAAAGTATTGAATTTTATTAGGTAACCATTTAGGTAGCCCGCATTTTTTATAAATTAAAAGTGATCCTTTTTGTCGGAACATTGATTGCTCTTTCATTTTACAACATAAAAATCTTTGATGAGGGTTGAAAACCTCTCGAGAGCTTTGTGTGGTTTATTTGAAGTGTTTTTCTAAAACATTGAATAATTTTTTTTATTTTTTATTTTTTTCCTTATCCTTCCAAATGAATATTCCACATGAAATTAAATTTTGATGTTAGATGTAAAATTTTCTACAATATTATTATTATTATTATTGTTTCATAGTTGTGTTTATTTGGTTGAGTTATCATAAAAGTTTAACATGGCAACGTTGGTCAGTATCCTTTATTTGTCCTAGAATGTTTTGTTTGTTTGTAGTTCTGGCTTACAAAACAAATGATGATTTTTAGATTCGGTATAAACGTTTAAAAGTTTGTTCCTTTGTAATAATAAAATATAGTTTAAAAAGTTCTATTTTTATATTTTAATAAAATTATTATTAATAATAATTATGTTTGCTACTTTCGAGAGCAATTTGGTGCTGAACAATTATTGTAAATGTAAATTAATTTAAATTATTCCCAAGTGCACGCGTTTTTTGTAGATTGTTTATTAGAGACTCCATTAGGTACCACATTTAATAATTTTAGTAATTAATTTTCTCCAAAAATTATTTCATACATGTAATAACTCTTAATTGAAAATAAAAAAGTCAATAGGTTTCGTGCTAATGACCAGAGTACTAAACGAAAAACTTAAATTTTATTACCCAATTAACTGATAAGAAATTCGTACGCCTGTGATAGCATTGTTGTTCGAAATAATTTGCCATTTTAGATCATTTTTATTATACTCGAATTCGAAAAAATCCAATTTTTGCAATGACGTATCGCTTTGTTGTCACAAAAGATATTTTCTTTTCTGTACAATAACAGCATAATTTTACGGGTTATTCCAATTTATTTTTAACTTATTTTTCAACCAAAATTAAATAAAATAACAATGTTATTTATAGTACTTTAATAATAGAAAAAAATGTTTGCTCTTGTAATTAATAATAATTAATGTTAGTCATTCAAATTAAGATGCCTAATAATATGATTACTACACATTTTTAATATATTTGTTATTCATTGAAAGTTAAGGCGCCTCTCTCGTAGTTTAAAATACAGAATCAAGTCAAGATGGGGTTGTTAAATGTAAATATATTTTTATATGATTAAATAAAATTATTTAGGTAAAACATAAAACTATTTTGGTACAGGCTTAAAATTTTAAAATTAAAATTAATATCGAAGCAATAATGCGGCCACCAATATAAGCGCTGATTGAAGATATTATTGCTTCGAAATTCATTTTAATTTCAAAATTTTAATCTTCTTCTTCTTCAACGTAGTTTAAGCCGTAAGGCTTGTTATTACCAACATCTGCGTCGTTTCCTTGGCAGTGTTAGTTCTGTGAGCATATACAAATTTTACATCCATTTTGTTTTTCCAGTTTGCTAGACTTGCCTTCAGATGTGCCATGTATCCTTATTTTATGTTAATGGTGGCACTAACACTAACCCAGGGGACCACCGGCTTAACGTGCCTTCCGAATCATGGAGAATAGTCATAAGAAAGTTTGACTCTCTTCATGCTTGAACCCGGTACCCCGCATTCGCATCCAACTGCGTTAGCTGTAAGGTAATGACCGTCAAATTTTAATCTTATACTATTGTATTGTTGAATACATTTTATTACCAACAATTACATGAACAACTTACGACATGGACCCAAGCATGTGATTTGTCACAAGCCGGGGGGGCTTGTGACCCCCCAGAGTGAATCTGAACGCCTAAGAACTATGTCCTACGCGCATGGTCGCATTCTCCTGAGTGAAGATGGTGAAGCTAATAACCGAAAAACCACATCTAATAACGCACTAGAAGGTTAAAGGTTTACGAGCCGCTATGTCATTAAAGTTTCATTGTAATGTCATCGTGATAATTTATGGTACTTATATGTCTGGACAGCAAAAGACTGTCTTGAAATTTTTTAAATAAAAAATTGAAAATTTAGTAGTAAATTTACAACTAAATTATAATTATGAAATAACAATGGATTTTAATTGTTTTACAAAGCAATGTAACCAATTTTAATTTGTAATCATAGGTATTTTTAATTTGAAGTGCGAATTTACAATGGCAGCAAACAAATTAATAACAAATTATGTACATTTTCAAGTGTCAAATTAATGTAATATCGTCAATGCGAACAGATTATGCTTGTACATTTCTTATGCTCACGGCCATTTCAAATTCCAACTAAATTATCTTCATGAAACCTAAAACAACTCATGTACACGTATAATATAATACCTCCTCAAAGTTTTGCAAAACATTTTAGTCACCCTGTTTAAAATAAATTGTTTTTCGTAGGACGAAATGACAAAATTATTCAGCAGCTATTTGAAGGGATATTGTGTTTAGTACTATGTGTAGTTCTTTTGGAATGCAGCTGTGGAGGAAAAACATTCAACATATAACCCAAAGTGGTTGTAATTTTCAAAGCAAACAGTAATTTCACTACCGACCGCCATTATTGTTTTTGTCTCTTTATTGATTTTTGCAATTTATTACCTACTAAACATTTAAAAAACAAAATTTGCAGGTTTAATTATGGCTTGGTATGACATAGCCGACACGATGAAGGTAGAAAAGACCCTGATTATCATTGAAGCTACTCGGTTAATTATATTCTTCAACAATGAAAAACATTTCTTGTACAATCATTTTTATGTAATTTTTATTAAACAAGTAGTAATAAACTTTAGTATACTGACTTTAATTTGAAATAGTAGCTATCTATTATTAAAATTTTGTTATAATATTAGAATAAACACTAAAAAATTAATTACGAGGTGATCAAGACAATAAAAGGAACTAAGGAACGAAATTAGTAATTAAGAACGAATATTAAATTATTAAAGCGTTCACATTCATTAAAAAAATAATTATTCCTGTAATATATTCCATTTTCATTTGTTTTATTTTAATAACTTAATTGCAATGGAAGCTTTTCTTATTTAAAATAGTAAGGGTTTTGATGTTAAAGAAGCGGGAAAGAAAATTCCCGCAATTAGAAAGTTTATTGATGAAAACGAGTGCCTGCGAATTCTCTGATGTATTTAAAAAATTGTACTTTCTTCCTCTTCCGATAAGTTTGAGCTCGAATAATATTAAATTTTAAGGTTATTACAAAAAGATATTACAAAATTTAATGATAATTCGAATAAAACCTTTGTAAAAGTTTTATTAATTCATGGTAGATTACTTTCAAAGATGGTGATGAAATTCGAGTCTATCTGAGGCTACCTCGGTAGGGTAGATGAGAAAAATAGGAGGAGAAATATCACCAAGAGAAGTTTTTGTACTTACAGCTTACATATTACATTCAGGCATCCTAATTTATTGCGTTTGTAAACAAAATTGGTGGAAATTCTACGTTTGCACATTATCTCAATTTAGAAAATTTTAAAGCGTAAGAATACACATGAAACCATCAAATTTTTTGCATCCTTTCGTAAAGTGTATTTAAACATTATTACTTTTAATTCTATAACTTTGATAATTAAAATTTAAAGCCGTTCATATTTTCAAAGTTTTCTTAACTGTGAACACTTGAACTGGGTTTTGTACAAACAGTAAATTTGATACTCTACAAAAATCCTTTTAATTTTGTATAAGCTTAAAATTAAATTTCAGTTATAATAATATTGATATAATTAATATTTTTGAAAGTACTAAATGAAACATTTTTCTTTACTTTTATTTATTTTTTGTAACATCGGAATGAAAATTTTCTTGTTACTTTGCATTTTCTTTTTTAAAGTTTTCATATCTAAAAAAAATTAGTTTTCACATCAAACTTTATAGTGAGGTTTGGTATGGTAAAGAAAACTTTGTTATGCTTTTGTTAAATGTTTGTAGCCTAGTATATTTCAAGCAAAGAATGTGCAAGCCGTAGGTAGTACTCCTGCTCAGAGTTTTAATGCTCTGCCCGACTTTGATAATATGCAGATGGGGGTTAGTGGTAAACGAAAGAAAGTTTAATGATACCTACATATTTATGTATTTCTGAAATTGAGTATTGAGGATTTGTTAATCTGTTAACAAGTTAACAACAACAAGTTAACAAGCTTGAGGCTTTCGAAATGTGGCTCTACCGCAGGATGTTGAGAATCTCATGGATGGACAGGGTTTCGAACGAAGAGGTGCTTCGTGGAATAAATAAAGACCGAGAGCTCTACACAACGATTAAGAGGAGAAAAGCGGCATACTTTGGTCACATAATGAGAGGTGAAAAGTATGCTCTACTACAGTTAATAATGGAAGGAAAGATCGAAGGTAAGAGGGGCCTGGGCCGAAAACGCTTCTCATGGCTAAAGAACTTGCGACAATGGTTTAATATCAGTGAAGCCGAAAGACTAATACGCATGGCGCAGAACAGAGAAGAGTTTGAAGTGATGATCGCCAACCTCTGTTAAGAGAAGGCACTATAAGGAGAAGAAGTTAATCTGGAGGAGACATTACTTGAGGAGAGTTGTTTCTCTTTATTCAAGTGTTTCTGTTATGTATTTTAGAAGATAGTCTCTAATTTTAGAGTTGCCCATTAATGGATCTCTTTTCATTGCATTAAGAGGGTCGTTTGGTGCATTGTAAGTTTTGGTGGTTACGGCTAGTTTGGACGGTTGAAAACTGCTTCCCTGTTTGGTATTTTCGTGATGGAACTATTGACGTATATCTATAAGAACAGAGTAGTTGCCTAGTCGTATTCTCTGAATATAACAAGGCTTTCTGATGATGAGGGTCAGGTTGTTTTTTCATTGACAAATTCAAAATAGCTTCAACTGTTTAAATTGAATATGAAACGGCTTCTGCTGGTGTTTTGGATGTGTTTTTGGAGATGAATAAAGATTATGTTAAGTTGGATTATCCCGCTGCTTTTGGTTTTAGTGATCTTAACTTGTCAAATAAATATTTTTCTCTTCCTCGTCTTTCTAGAAGCAATTATTTGGAGAATTATGTTCTAGTAGGCCTTAAGGCCTGTTATTTCCCAACATCTGCATCGTTTCGTTGGAAGTGTTAGCAACTTTGGGCATATCAATATTTTACATCCATCAGGTAGCTTGCTAGACTTGCCTTCAGATGTGCCTGTATCCTGATCTTCATGTTAGTAATGGGGCCAATTCATCAACCCAGGGCACCATCGGCTTAACGTGTCTTCCGTGTCACGGAGACTAGTCATAAGAATGTTACTTTCTCCAGGTTTGAACCAGGTACCCAGCATTCGCATCCAAGTGAGTTAGCTGCAAGGCAATGACCGTCTCTCTATAATTATTAATATATTATACTATATTAATCTCTATACACTAAAGTAAATATTATTATTACTAAAATGCACACGATTATTTTTAATGATCTAAAAATAAAAACAAAAATAAAAAAAATAATAAAATTAAAATAATTACATATAATTTAGCAATTAAAGTTATAATTTTAATAATTGCTTATGTTACCTATTATTTTAGGTTAATAAACCATAACAATGGTTAACAATATATGCAATATAACAATAAAACTGAAACAATAACTAAAGTAAAATTAAGAAAAGGAGTAACATTTTTTATTCTTCTTCTTCTAGTGCCTATTCGTTTCGAATTTTGGCGATCATCATGGCAATGCTTATTTTGTCTGCATCAGCTCTAAAAGGACCTACTGATGGTTGGTCTTTTTATTGTTATACCGTTTTCTCAGGTTCTTTTAGGCATGATGTCCTTCTTCCCGGTCCTCCTTTTCTATCTACCTACAATTTTTCTATTTTGAACTACTACTAAAATAAAGTAAATAAAAATTTTTTAAACTCAATAGTAAAAGATTTAAAATGCATTTATTCGCTTCAGATGTAGACACCGACAATCTCGTTAATCCATCTTGCGCGTCAGAATCATTAACGGTTATCTTTGTTTTTCTCAATTGATTGTTCAAGAACAGTGTTTTTTTTGGTTTTATTTGAAGGGTACTTGCAAACATTTGGGAGCTAATTACCATGGTCGAGAGAATTGCAATAAATTATTGTCATATTGTCAAGCTTTCTTTTCCAAAATTGTAATTATAATATATTTTCAAGTAGTCGTGATGATTGGACAAATAAAATACTTTTGGAATTTCAATATTTTTTTAAATAAGTCACAGTGGATAAAAGTGCTCTCAATGAACAAACTGTTAATAATTTGTTATTGCATTAATTAAAAACTTACATAAATAGCGGTAACTTTTAGTTACCAAATAGAATGTTATTCTTTTGAAATCCATAAATTAAAATTTCAATGCCATTTATTGATCTGTTTGAAACTGGAAACACGGCAATTGTTGAGCATCTTTAGCCTTCAGTATTTCTTGTTCTTCTACCAGAAGTATAGTTTCCTCTCAGCATTAAAAGTGGCACTTGACTCCATAGGTGTATAAAACTTTTAATCCCAGGTGAATTAATTATTATTAGCGTTTCACTTGCATTAAAATAAAAGAAAATAATATTTAATAACTAATTTAATGAAAATAGAATTAATGGAGCAGATTACAGCCAACATCGAATTAAAAGACAATAATCACATTATTCATTATAACGCCCTTTTTTAGTACACAGATTTCTTATCTAATAATTTTACTATTTTTGAGATTTTCGATTGCGAATAGTTTATAATAAACTTAAATTTTGTGAATCGAAACGATTAAATTGTTGCTGTTTCTTGGGGTCCCTTTTAATTTTTACTTTCTTACCGATGTTAGGTTAATTTTCTCTGTTCTTTCCTCATTTTATATTGCAGAAGGGAAAGTGGTACTTGGCTCTCCGAAAATAAGGATTCAAGCAGCTATTTTACTCTCGAAAATGTGAAAAAGATTTTCTTGAACACAAAGGTTTTATTTAAGGTGCACTTTTTGTAACTGTAATTTTTTTTAAAACTTACATATATTATACTTACTTAATTTTAACAGCTAAGTGCAAACAAACTTTGTAGCGAAAACAAAAATTATCCAAAAAAATATGAGAATATTATTTTGATATAATACGCCATCACTTACAGGGTGATCACGCTGATCAGTTGTAAATCCGAACATAGATAAATAACATGTTAAATTAACTTTATTAATATTCTTTCTCCTCATTGTAAAGAATTAAAATTAAAATCGTATCAATCAACAGATAATCTTTTCATCATGTGAAAATTTTACCCTTTTAAAAATGTATACTGTAAACCAGGACTACTTGTTAACCTGTTCAAGACTACGAAGGCGTCCTGAGGACATAAGGTAAAAAAAAAATTTTTAATTGTCAATTGACACTTCGATCTCGCAATTGCGACTTGCAATAAATTGGCGCGACTTTTAACTCGTCACATTATATGACTTAACTAAAAAATTAATTTTCCATAGGGGGAAAGTTTTCGAAGAAATGTTGAAAGCCTTCTGCACCTTTAATTTAAAACACGAAATTTTGGAAATCAAAATGATTTCCAATAACGGTAACGTCGAATTAGGGGTGGATATAGGTGGAGTTTTTAGAGATGCGCTCTCAGAATTGTGGGAGTCATTTTATGACAAATGCACTTTTAGGTACATTATTTAACAAAATTCCATGTTTGAGGCATGACTTTGGGGAAACACAGTGGAAAGCATTTAGCCTAATGGTTGGTTATATGAAAAATATTGGCCAATAAAAATTTCAAAAAAAATTTTCCATTACATCGTAGAAAAAAAAAGTGAAAACTATCGAATTACACAATGATTTTCTAAATTTTATTTCGATATCTGATAAAAAGCTGGTGGAAGATGCAATTATTGATTTTGATAAAGTCGATATTGATGACATCATTGAGTTTGTCGATAGTTTTGATTCCAAATGAGTTCGAAGACGCAATTGCCAATTTATTGTAAGTCGCAATTGCGAAATCGAAATGTCAATTGGGAGTTAAAAGTCGCAATTGCCAATTGAAAAGTCGCAATTGCGAGATCGAAGTGTCAATTGACAATTAAAATTTTTTTTTTAATGTATGTCCTCAGGACGCCTTCGTACAAGACATCTTGGTAAAAATTCTAAAATTAATGATTATTTTTATTTCTTAATGTTTGGCTGTATCGGAAAAACCAAAATGTGTTACCTAACAAATCTAACTGTAATTACCTAAATTAAAATAATTTAAAATTTTAAAGGTTTCTTGAAAAGAGTATAAAATATGATGTGACTAAATTAATGACCTCAAAATTGGGGCTACCTTTTTTTAAATAATTGTTGGAAAATCCGTATTTAACAAGGAATAACAGGATGTAATAAAGAAAAAAAATAAAGTATTTTAAATTTTTTTAACCATACTCTAGCAATGTATCATTGCCAAGACGGTCATAAACTATCTCCAAAATTTGATCCGGTATTCTGGAATTAGTAATTATTGATCACGTCAAATACTAGGCTATAAGAAAGAAATGTGGCGGCTGTAATCGTAAAAATGAACAAACTAGAATTAAGAATATGTCCCTTAACTTTGCCTTAGCAAGGGGTAGCTAAGAACTCGATCGCCTATTCTTCTACAGTCCCTTAATGGTATAAAATGTTAATTAAAAGCTTAGTTAAAAGTCCTCTTCTTCTTCAGGTGCCTTATCCGGATCCGTATGTAGAACATCCTCCTAGCTAAGCCAAGAAGACTTTACTATAAACATAATTATTTGAATTCTAATGCAACTTTTTGGAACAGAGCAACTTGAAAACGGGGAAGGTTGCTATTTTTGACATCAAGTAGCATCAAGACTAGCATTTGACATCAAGACAGCAGTATTGAATATTAATTTTAGTTTTCAATCCCTGATTGTTGTAGTGAATCACATTATACCTTGTATAGGTATTCCTGGATTGCCAAAATAGAACCAAGCTGTTAGAATTAAAATTTAATAAAAAAGTATTTGGTAGTCGAGTTACTTATTACACCAGACACAGCAATTTTAATGGGTAGGTTTACGTAGAAAATTAACAAATTAATTATTTCAGTAAATCGTTTAATTAAAAAGCAGGATTTAAAATGTTCCCATTTGTGAGTGTCAGTTTATAGAGCTTCCACCGTTATTCTAGTCTCGAGTTACATTATGCCAAGATAACAATTTTCATATTTTACCAAATAATATAACATCAAGTCTGCGCTTCTTTATAGCTCATTACCATATTTTTTTATAAAAAAAATGTAGTTTATATTTTATCCTACAAGATTTAGTGTTGAGATTAAGGTAAACCTTATAATATTTGTGTTCACCGAAAAAATGGGACAATTTGTTTAAATATGTTAATGCAGGATTAATAAATTACTGAGGTAACGTAGGTTCTATATTCTAATAACTAATATCAAGAAAATCAATAGATCTATCGTCGCATCACCAGAGTTAAAATAATATGGGGTCGGACGCACAGATGGACGGACGGATACTTCTTAATTTATTATTTTTCTTAATTATTTATTAATATATTAAATTTAATTTTTTCCACACTGTAAAATTGTTTTGTCTTGTTTTTATGTAACTGCTGACACTCAAATTAAAAAGCTATAAATTTAATTGCTACTCTCGAGTAATTAATTGCTATACAATTATTAAGTCGGCATTTTTGTTTACGTGTAAGGTGGAAGCATTGAATACTATTTGACAAACTACACATTTTATATAAATTATAAATGTTTTTGCTAGAAATTCACCTACATGTAAAATTGTAAATATAAAAATTATTATTTTAATTTTCGAATAATGCACAATTAAAATTGAAAAGTAGGTAGGTAGGTACTAACTCCTTTAAAATTTATATAAAATTAAATTCCTTTGATAAATTAAACTGGTTTGCATTTAATTGAGTGGTAAATAAGAGTATACTCCAATTTTAATTAATTAATGTTTGAGTAATTAGTAACACCTCGGTTAAATTCTCATTTTCCATTTCTTATGCAAGTTGATAAAACAGATGAACTAAAAAATTAGGGTTTATTTTTGAATATGGAATTATGATCAATTAACACAATGAACGTATAAAAATTTGCTATTTATAACACTTCAATGTAAACCACACAATAACCATCAATAATTTACAAGTCACTGTAGGAATAAGTAAAACCAAATTTTACTATTTATGTACTTTATTGAAATAAAAGCAAAAATTCAAATTCTTATTTATATAAATACTGACAATTTTAAGCTTCTGGGAAAAGTTGAATTTTAACTGGAGCTTCGGTGAGATAACATTTGTAAGCTCCTATGGCGCGTTTATTTGCTGGTAAAGATGTAACTGCAGAGCAAGCTTGGAGTACTTTAGTAACATCATCTCCCGATACACCAGAAGGAACTTTGGTTTTAATCACGTCTGGTTTAAGCATTCCTGCGTCGTCCATGAAACCAATGCGTTTGAACATGCAGTCAAAGAAGGTATCAAGTTTAGCATCTTCTGTTGAAAAGTCACCAGCACGAGCTTTAGTGACTAATCCTGCATCAACTGCACTGCTACCAAGACATACTTTGAAATGTTCCTTCAATTTTGCCGTTTGTTCAGCAGTCAAAGTCTGTTAAAGAGTTAAAATTAAAAAAGAAAATTAAAAAATACAGCCAACTCTTTTAATTCAAAATGTTCTCGATCTCAAAATAAAAATTTTGAAATTTTGAGAGAGAAAAACAAATATTTTGAAAAAATTGAGATGGGCTAATTTATTGAAATAAATCAAACTTTTCGTACTTACTTGAGCTGCTGCTGCTGCAATAACGATGCACAATACAATGAACAATTTCATGTTGATATGTAATTATTGTGTTGCTCACTGGTAGAAACGAATAAGTGTGACTCCAGAAAAGCCGTCTCAAGTTTATATAGAAGAAGAAATATCGAATCAAGATCAAGGTACATTTTATTACGTAATATTGATTTTATATCTTATTAGCATTTTATGGAATAATGTTTATTAATAATTCATTTATATTGCTTTTTTATACAGTTTTACACAATTCAGTAACTAATTAATAAATAAAGTATATTTCTATTGTTTTTATGAAAGATTTTATGATCTTTCTTATAGTCATATCAAACTTCAATCTTTCTTTTTATAGGTAATGTAAATTAAGTTTTTATGTTTATAATAAAAGACATAGAAGCACTTAATAATGTACAATAAGTACCGAAAAATTTATAATTACATTTAAAAAAATTAATACAAATAATTTATTAAAACTCTGATAGAAGATGTTTAAATTATTACAATTTATTGTGTATCAAAATATTGCTAAATACAGTTATTTATAAATTTTGAATTATAATATCAGGATTGGGTCATTGTATTCTTCAAGTACAATTATTCTATAATTACCGGTAGTTATAAGGTCAACTGGATAGTTTTAAATTTTGGAGTTCATTCAAATTCGGATTTTTAACATCTTTATTTTTAACAAGTTAAAATTTTGGTAGACAATTTCTTCAGTCTCCTATGGTCATTTTTTTTTATTTGGGATTTTATCGCCAGATTTTTGAATATTTTATTATGCATTTATAATTAAAATTGTGAAAATGATTCCTTCAAAGTGTCAGTTCACCATTAACCAAAAACATAATTCGTTTTTTTTTAGAATAAAGGTTTTCGACGTACAGTGGACTCTTGAGTTCTTCAAAAAACACGTTTGGCATTGAAAAATTTCCAGAAAAATATTTTTTTGCATTTGTATGGATTGCTAATCTTTATATTACAAGGACACTACTTAAAGTTTTAAGTAAAACACAAGTATTATTATTATTACTTATATACAGTTTTGCATTTTTATTGGAATAATTTTGAACTAAAAAAATTTCCACCAACAGAATAGCAATTTAAAAAAATCGTAGTACTAAAAATCAATTTTCTTTATTGCATTATAGTGATAAACTTTTTATTTTGTTATTGGCTCAACAGTAACTTGTAAAACTGGTATATTTTGTAAAGATTATAATATTATAATGTAATTTAAGACCAGATAGGCGATAGAAGCACTATTTATGCATACTAAAAGAAAATGCTAGAAAATCATACTAATAAAAGGATTTAACCATACATTTACGGTCATAAGATATTCATATGAAGACATATCCTGATTAATATCGTACCGAAGTGACTAACAATATTTGAAACCCTGACAGGTCTAGATCAATGTCAAGATTATAATATTTTTAAATTGTGCAACTAAAATTTTTCTTTCTCATAAGAGAAGAGTTCTCATACATTTCAAATGCCCATAACTTTATAGAAAATGAAATTGCAATTTTAAAATTAGAAAATCATTGAAGCCTAAACAAATCGATTTAACATAAAAATTCAATATGGGAGATCCCAAAAGAGAATTCAAAGATCCCCAGCCCATCCCAAAAGTCTTCAAAGGTTGAGTTTATTTTCAATTTAATTTCATAAAAATAATCGACCATTGGTTATTGGTTTGATAGACTGTCGCGAAGCAACAGGACTAGGTCCTTTATCTTCTTCATTTTCTTCATCTTATGAGGTGATGCATAAAGCATCGCTGACAGTTCTTTAAGGAGGGTGAACCTCAAAAAGCAGAGCGAAAAGTTCAAAACGGGCTGGCTAACCCCTAGGGGTCGCCAGAAAAAACATTCGACTAGAGTCACGGTTGAGGCTCAAATAAAAATAATGGAGGCTCATTAAAGCTCAAACTTTTGATACTAATTTCACCCAAAAATTCGACTAGGGAGATGCACTTTTAGGGCCACCCTAAAGTTTACTCTGCTCTTTGCGTAGATTGAAATAAGGGAAAAATATATTAGCTATATTAATCAATAATAAATTAGATTGTTAATAGTTTTGTTGTTTTCCCTTGACTAAATCTATTAATTAATGTTTTATGTTGCACATAATATCTGTAATAAATTATGATATTTTAGTACCTATTTTTATTACATTCAATTTGTGTAAAATTATTGTTATCAACAGACGTCAAGTAAGTAATTAATAAAATAAATAATAAGTAAACTCTTGAGATGGTTTCATTACCAAATATTTTTCATCTCGGTGTGGTTTTTTGATCAAATAATGTACAATTATTTCGCTTATCTGCAAATTTACAAAAAACGACCCAATTTTGACCATAAAGAAGAAAAGCAATTCTTGCTATAGGAACAGCCAAAATTTCCTTTTTGTTGTAGACTTTGGATGAGAATTATTTACTTACATAAAAAGAAGAAGGTAATATTATATAATATAGCTGGAAGTTAACTTATGGAATAATAATCCTTAACATCAAAACTAATTAAATTTCATTAAACCATGCAGACAATTTAATTGAGTTTTTTAAATACACTATTTTTAAGGATTAACTTGTTTATATCGTCATCACTGATTAACTTGCTACTTTATGGGCATATTTTTTACCTTTTAATATTATTTAGCTTAGCGATCGTAAATATATCAGTAAATCCATAGTTTTTGTTATCCACATTTTGAATTATTTCTTAAATAATTTATCTATCTTTGATAAATACTTTGAATGTTACATAATGTTTTAATAGGAACATTAAAAAATATTTCTGCTTCTTACAGATTAATAATAATTATTAATAAAATTTTTTTAATTTAATTTAATAATTAAATAAATTTATTTTGAAAATTAAGTTCCGGGCTGATGAACATGCAGAGAAACGGAACCATATTAAAAGTATTAACTTTTTTCTTTCAACTATTATAATAATAAGTTAAACATTTTAAATGTGATTACAAAAAATTGTGTAGAGATTGCCTCCTTTTAATTAAAAAGATTTCCGGGTGGCATTACAGTTCGATCAGTCAATGCATCATATACAAATGAATGGATACTATATAAAAAAGGCAATTTAAAGATTTGACGAAGCGTGCAAATGTTTTGGGAAAATATCAATGGTTGGAGAAAAAGTTTTACAGTTATAACTGTAAAAGCTAACCTGGGATTGCACTCTTCTTTAACTTCTGTTTGATCAATAATCTGTTCTATAAGCAATTGTTTCAAGTTTCCTTTGTTTCCTTTGCACAATTACTACTGTGAGCGTATAATTGCTTTACATCTGGTAGGTAGCTTGCTGGGTTAGTCTGTATCCTGGTATTTTATGTTAACGGTGTTAATTCACTAACCCAGGAGGACCACCGGCTTAACGTGCTTTGCGAAGCACGGAGACTAGTCATGAGAAAGTTTGAAGCCGGTACCTCGAATTCGCAAACGATTGCGTTAGCTGCAAGGTAATGACCGTCTCTTGGACTATGTAATAAAGAAAAGTACTGAGATACCAAAGGTAAAGAAGTCAAAAGAAACTCCATGTTTCTGGGTGGTACTGAAATTTGTAGCTACGTTTTGTGACACCATGGGTAGATTTCTCATCGTCGGTATTCCGAATTGCTCCAGATTGTTTGCTATATCTGTTAATTTCTGTTAATTAGCGTCTACAATCACATATTAATTTGAGTAACTTCTTGTAGTTTTTTTTTAGTTAAATCAACAGTGTTGCGCAAAACATACGGAAACTGCGATTCTATGCCCGATTAGGTCAGCTTCATTACTGAGATCTCAAAGGTATGAAATATCTAATGATATGGAACGTTTTCCTTGTGAAATATTAATAATATGTACTATACACATAGATATAATATTTGTCGGCAATTAAATTTGTCTTGGTATAGTATACAAGCCGAAAATACATCAATGTAATAATTAACTTATAGAGATGGTTAATTCTGCTTTCAAAGCAAGATATTGGGAAGGAAGCAGCTGAAATTAAATTTGTTCAAATTTAATTAGACGTTTGAAAACCAGTTTAAACTTAAAATAAATAATATGTTAATAACAATCGATAAGGTTGAAATAAATTTTCAAGTGGTTATTTTAAAATTTCGATTTTGATACAAACGCAGTGGCGTAGTTATCAATTGCCGCAAGGCGACTAGGTCCCAAAGATCAAAGTATACCTAACTAATGTTATAATTAAATAAAAATGATGAATTAATAGATATTTACTTTTGTTTTATTATGTGATTTATGGAGGTCATATTTAACCAGTTGAGATACAGCGTCGCATCTGACACGTCCACTCCTTGTTTAATGTACTCTAGTTATAATTAGCATCCTTTTTTAACGTTGACCACCTACAATAACTATTAATGTGGACTTGATGTTGTCAATAAAAATGAAATTAGACAAATTTCTTAATACTAACTTATAACCTGAGGGGGTCTCAAAAATCTTAGTTACACCACTGAATATAAAATACATTGCTATTGATATGTTTAAAATACAATAAAATAGTTAAATTATTTTTATCTATCTTGTTTAATGGACTGGATGAACAACATCGTCAAGTAATAAGTTTCACCATTATTAGGTAAAAATGGTATGTTTTTCATTCTTAATTTCAAGGTGTAATTCTTGTTTATATCACCTTGGTGCAAGAATTGTATTAAGTAATAATGCAAACCAACTTTTTATAATGTGGGTTATTCAAAAATTACTCTTGTTTTATATTGATCTCATTTTAAATTCGAGAAATGTAAATTTAACAAGAATATGAAGTGAAAATAAAAAATAAAATTCTTTTCTCAGTGTTTCGGTAATTGAAATTCAGGTTTTCAAACGCTTCGAGATTTAAATTGAGTGCCGAAAAAATAACAAAGCTAATTTTGAAATTCAAAAAAGTCGGATTGTTTCTTCAGCTTTACTGATTGTAGAATGTGTGCCAAGGAAGAGACTAACTGCAGGAAATCATCCAAGCAGGTAAAGCTATGAAATTTTGTATAATCCTAAAAATTGTAATTTTAATTAATTATTTTAGTTTTAATAAGTAAAAATTAATGAATTATTTATGTTCCAACTATTTACAATTTTTTTTAAGAACGATTAACCTTCGTACCTAACAAATACGTGTAATAAACAATGTTAATCATCGATGTTATTTTTTAAGAACATGGAACTTTTGGAACAAAATTAAAACTGGTTGAATCAAAATAAAAAGTTACGTTAGTCATAGTACCAGCGTAAAAGAACAAAGTTATTAAATTATCATTTTAACAACTTTATGAGTAACCACCTACTTTGCAAGTTAAATTTTTAATAATCTAATTTTTTACTTGGATACTTTTAATTTTAATTTTAAATCATGCAGAAGTTTCATTTAACCAATTTTTGGAAACACCCAAATAAGAAGGTAAATGTACTTCGCAGCAGTTTAGTAATTAGAAACATAATTTTGAATTAATATTTTTGCAATTTCTAATTTTTCTCTTTTTTCAGAAAGCTATTTTTGGTCAATTTCTATCAATCGTTAAGGTTAACAAACTACAACAATTTGACTGAAAAGGAAATGATTGCTGGTTGAGAATTTCGGGTAGGAATGGACACCTTGAGGTTGATCACTATGTACCAGATGAAATAAATGGCTATTATTTCGACTGAATATTGATCGTTGTTAAATATTGTCAAGTTTAATTAAAAATAACTAGATTTAAGTAAGATTTGAAATTTGAAATGTAAAAAAATTGTTTTTAACGTTTAACGTTATATTATTGAATATTGATAATAATCTTTATGACGAGTGTAGCTCAATATTTTAATGCAAGAGATTAATCAATAAATTAGATAGGTACAAAGTTCATAAAGCTGCTCTTGATTTACCTCAATCTAAGGTCATGGTAATGCGAGCGTTGACAAGTGACAGTACAATGACGCAACACTATCAAGGTTCTGTATTAAGGAAAGAAAAAAAAGCGTCAGCCAAAATCTCCCAATTCCATCAATTGACACCAACATAAACATGTCTGTACGAGTTTTTTTCTGTAAGGGAACTTTATAATAGTTAAAACGATATTAACCCTTCACTGCATGACTTTTTTTTTTGCCTTAAAAAAAATATATTTTGTTTATTGTGGTTTCCTGATATATGAAAAAATATTTAAAAAAATATTTCTTGCAAGGAATTTTTTTTATCGAATAAAATGATGTTTTTTTCTAATTATGTTATTTGCTATAAAAATTTTTCTTTTGCACTAATTTACAAATAAATTAAATAAATGTGTTAATCAATACCTTTCTAAACTAAATATCACTGCACAACAATAAAAAAAACAATTTAAAACGAAAATAATTAATAAATGAATACGGAGCGAAATATGCAGTAACAAGCAATCACATTAGATTCACGACTTCGAAAGAGTAATCTGCTGAAATCTGCTTATCTTTTGAAATTTATACCTTTTGCACGTGATAGCAAGAATCTCAGATATATTGTGGCATTGTTTAAAGAAAAAAGTTCAAATAAATCCAAAAGTTTAAATTTTTACAGGTGATTTAAATTTATGTTGTTTATAAACATCACGATGCAGTGAAGGGTTAATTAGTTTACAATAGTATTCAATTTTAATGTCCTAATTTAGACCCATCATTTAGGTCGCCACCTATACATCAAATTCGACCGAAATAATTTTCAATCATCTAACTGATTGGAAATCACTTATGTGATTGGCTTTATGTAGCACTAAAACAGTTGTCATCATTCCCTTCATAGCTTCCCAAAAAAGTTTTTACATCGTTTACAGACTAGGAGTTGAGGTCACACACATTGTAACTCTCATTAGTCCATTTAATTATTATTAAGCTTAAATATGTTTAAGTGTGGCCTGTAGCCTCCATAACATAACAAATGTATTCATGTATATAAAATTTTTATTTAATTTTATTTTACGAATTGAAAACTTAAAAAAAATTAAATCGAAGTCGAGAAATCATTAAAACAACTTCCAACTTTTATTAAATTACTAGTTGCAATATTAATTATAACGTATTGTGTAATTGATGTGGTTGATCGGCCTCAGTCAGGGGCCGCATTATTTTGAGTGATGCCAAGGGTCCAACATTTATTGCTATAAAGTACGACGGCAATAGTTCACGATGAGTCCAAAGGCCGAACAACTGCTATCTAATGACGTCTGTTTGTTCAAATGACTAACCGCAGCCGGAGACCCGAGACAGATTATGCCTGATTTATTATGAGTGTATTTAATGTTATAATCTATCTTGACTGATTGTTTGACTGACTGACTGATATTATCAACGCATAACCCAAACTATTGGGACTATAGGCTTGAAATTTTGCAACGTATGCGAGCACTAAGAAAGGATTTTATGAAAAACCTATCCAAAAGGGATTTATCATCTATTATCTAATTAGTGATGACGCGCACGAATGGCTTAACGAGATTCCCACTGTCGACGTCCCTCAATTTTCCAACGCACAGCCTAAATCAGTGGGTCTACGTTTAGAAGCATGGGATTTTCTTTAGTACAAAAGATATACATAAATATGGGATTTATCACCTAATATCTAATTAGTGGTGACGCGCGCGAATGGATTAATGA
Source organism: Rhagonycha lutea (assembly GCA_958510855.1). NCBI lineage: Eukaryota > Metazoa > Arthropoda > Insecta > Coleoptera > Cantharidae > Rhagonycha > Rhagonycha lutea. Next base: position 14,306,672 of record OY294036.1, on the reverse strand, counting down.
GATTCCAACTGTCGGCGTGCCTCAAATATTCTAAAGCACAGCCTAAACCGGTGGCTCTACTGTCTAGAAGCATGGAATTTTCTTAAAAAAAAAAGATATACATCTATATTTTATTATATAGGGTGTTTTTTTAGCTGCATGAGAACTTTCAATAGGGATAACAATTGAATCAAGATTGCTATGGAAACAGTTTTTTGACATTTGTGTTTAGCAAGGTTTGGCATTTGATAATGCATAGATTGACCATTAAACAACGCTACCAAATTGGGCTCACAACCAATTGGAAGTGGATCCATTTTTTTACCGTAAAATTTTGTTCAGTGACGAGGCACATTTCTGGTTAAATGGGTATGTGAACAAACAAAATTGCCGTATATGGAGTGAGACCAATCCGGGACATTATCTTGAGACTCCATTGCATCCATTAAAATTGACTGTTTGGTGTGGAATACACGCCAACGGTATCATTGGTCCATATGTCTTTCGAAATGAGGAAGGAGCTACCGTTACGGTGAATGGTGTGAGATATCGAAACATGCTCAATACATTTTTGTTTCCAATACTTCAAGAGCTAAACATTGACAACTTATGGTTCCAACAGGATGGTGCTACGTGCCACACAGCCAACGAAACCATCAATTTATTGAAAGGACAATTTGGTGACAACATTATTTCAAAACGTGGTCCTATCAATTGGCCTCCAAGATCGTGTGATTTGACACCTCCAGATTATTTTCTGTGGGGGTATGTTAAATCCATGGTTTATGCTAACAAACCAACAACTCTAGAAGCATTGGAGGCTAATATTCAGCAAGCCATTTATGAAATAAAGCCAGAAATATTGGAAAAAGTGGTCAAAAATTGGACTGAACGGATGCGCTTCGTAACCATTAGTCGTGGTGGTCACATGCCGGAAGTCATGTTCAAATCATAAATGCCTTTAACTGTACTTTCATAAAAAAATTATAACCAAAACATTCCGTCAGGTTTTTAATGTTCTATTTCATTTTGAAGTTCTCATGCAGCTAAAAAAACACCCTATATAAAAGAATAAACTGACTGACTGATATATCAATGCACAGCCCAAACTACTGGGCCTGGAGACTTGAAATTTTGCATAGAGGTTACTGTTATAACGTAGGCGAGCACTAAGAAAGGATTTTTTGAAATTCAACCCATAAAGGGGCGAAGTGGGAGTTCAATTTGTAATGTATTTATGACTATGCTAGGCCTATACAGCGTAAAAAATATGATTATTATTTTTATAACTGAATTCCTCGCTGACGAAGTCGCGGGCATCAGCTAGTATGTAATATAATTAATGTCCTAAATGTAACATTTAGTGCAGGTACCTATCGAAATGATATTTATATGAAGAAGTGGGACGCTTGGTCTCTCTATTTCATTTTGCATGTTGAGAAACAGGGGAAAATATAAAATAAAATGGTTGTATTGTCATATAATTTTGACGCTTGGAACAGTGGCAAATTGATGAAGGATACCCGGAAAAAAAAGTTACAATTAATTTGTTTGAGAAACTTTTTGGAAAAGATAAGAATAATTTGTAATAAATTTGAGTTTTCTGTGTTCGGAAGACTCGACCAACAAATTATTTGTTTTATAAGAAGGAAACATGTCTTTCTTCTAATTTGTATGGTTGACCCTTCTGGGAGGCTTAACAATAGTTTATTTTTTATTTTTTAATGATGTTTGTTTTTTCTCTGAAGTGTGGCGCCTGGAGAATTAAAATAACAAACAAAAAGTGCAAGTTGTAAAATTCAAATTTTCCGCTATAGATAAAGGGGCAGCGACATTTAAAGTGCTACGATTACAGGTCTTTCCGGCCAGGTTTTCTTGGAAAGCGGAGAGATTAAGTTTCGACGAAGTACTAAATTGCGAACTTTGATTTTTAAAGTCAGGATAGATTCCTGAAGTATTACAGCGATTATTAGCGTTGTTTCTGGATACGAGAAGTTCTGGAGTGATTTTTTCCAGTGATATTTGGATTATAATTTTGAGAATACGACCTCATGGTGGATTTGATTGTCGAGTTGTGAAAGGAAATTGTGGATAGGTAGATGAACATCTATCATTGTTTTGACAAAAGACCTGCAGTTTTGAATGGTTATTATTTTGATGATTCCAGAAAATTTTGGATTAACAAAAAGTTTGAGTTGTATGAAGAGAATTCGATCGAAATTTTGGCATACCGAGTTGATTTGGTGGACAATTTTTTATCGCATTGGCGCGCAGTGTTATCAGCTCTGTATTGACTCCTGTCGTGGATATTAGAAATTTCTGTTATCGGTTAAGAAGATTACGTGGGTGTTGAGGGTAAAGTACAGTTAAAGAAACCATAAATTACCGAAACTTTCATTTAATTTGTAAAATTTTGAGATTTGTTTTTCTTTAATTTCTTTGTGTGTGCAATGAGTAGGACGATTTGATTATTAAATAATGTCCCCTTGCACTAACGAGAAAAGGTTCACCGGGATTTGTATTCATCCCGAATTCCAATTATTATTTTCAAATAATTTGTTGGTGTGAGGTCAAATAAGGTATAAATTTGTCTTTTCCAAAAATAAAATTTGCTTGTTTATCTCGAATTTATTTTGAGTCATTGATAGGGCGTCCTTCAGCGGATTTTGCTGGGGTGTTGATCGCATAATATATTAAGAGTTTTAAGCTGGTCGGGTACTGATAAACTATTTCGGGATCAATTTTGATTTTGAATTTCCCTGATTAATTTTATTACTACAAAAATGTATATTAAACCTCCCGATATAGGACAGTATATAACTGCCTACGTAGACTTTTCCATTCCTATCGGAATATTGCCACTTCTATTGAAGTCTTTACAAATCCATTTCTCGAGGTGGATGAATCCTCATTTCCTACTTTTTTTACTACAAAATTGAGGATTCTCCTAGCTCCTACAAATTACTTTTGTTCATATTTACTCCGTCACAAAAGATATTTTAATATTCATAAATATATAAAAAATTTAAATTCTAAACAGGTAATCAATACACCAAGATATCGAAGCGTTACGTCGGGGTTACGTACGTTTTAGTAAAATGTGACATACTTTGTCAAAACAACGCAAATTGAATCACATCTTTCTATAAGATTCCATGCGAAATCCGATCTACGATCTTCAGCAGCTAACCTGGTAGGTTGGGGACTAGATGGGGCTACCAGGCTCTTATTGTAGTGCGACGAGTGTAAAAAGTGAAGAAATTGATGTAAAACCAGGGGGTCTGGATGATTAGGAGTACCCTTCATGTAAAAATTATTAAAGTAATTAAACTACATAGTTAATTATAGTCCTTACTTAATTTTATCACATTTTGTAAATGTTTCTTCCGTTTTCTAGAGGTGAGCTAATATAAGGTAATAAATGAGATTAAATTTAACTTGAAAAATTTGCAATATACAGGGTGTCCCCGCACTCACTTTACATAACTTAGGTGGTGATAGAGGACACTTTTCTAAGAACAATATTTAACAAAATTTTTTTTCTAAATTAAAACCCTCGAGAGTTATGCCTCTTTAAAGCATTTTTTTTAATTTCCACCTTCACGTGGCCATAGCCCCGAAAGTATTTAATTTTCAGTAAAAATGGTTTAGTACTTTTATAGAGAGCGTGAAATAATCTTCAAACTAGATTTAAGTCTTTTATTGTCTAAAATCAACGGCTTTCGAGTTATGAATTAAAGTAAGTTATAAAATGTCGAAAAATTCGAGCTTTTGGATTTTTTCGAAACATTTTACAAAAATTCTGACGCCCCATTCCGAATAGGAAATTTAACGGACTACAACTTTTGTCTAGTAAAAATTTTTGCGAAACCAACCTATTTCACAGAAAATAAAATAATAAACAAGGCAGGGTCCGTTAAGTTGCCCCCCCCCCAGTTAATATTTTTTCTCCAAAAGCTAGCTCCCAATCCTTATAGCTAGCACCAGCTAGCACCCAAGTATGAAAGCTAGCACCATTATAGTTTTCCCACAAATCGATATTGAAACCGAGGGGGGCCAACTTAACGCTAGCCCCCCCCCCCCGTTAATATTTTTTCTCCAAAAGCTAGCTCCCGAATCCTTATAGCTAGCACCAGCTAGCACCCAAGTATAAAAGCTAGCACCGTTATAGTTTTTCCACAAACCGCAACTGAAAACGGGGGGGCCAACTTAACGTTAAGTTGCCCCCCCCCAGTTAATATTTTTTCTCCAAAAGCAAGCTACCGAATCCTTATAGCTAGCACCAGCTAGCACCCAAGTATAAAAGCTAACACCGTTATAGTTTTTCCACAAATCGATATTGAAACCGATGCTTTCGGTACTAACGGACGCGCATGAATGGATTAACGAGATTCTATTTGTTTATAGGGTAGGCTGCCGACAAACTGCACGAATGTGTAGATAGCGAGTTATTATTGTGGGTAAAATGTTACCTTACTATAGAACTACGGAGGAACATTTGAAGAAGCATTACTTTACAATACTTTGCATAATTCTAGCGCATTTCGTTACTTAAAAAATGAGTTTATCTGAGGTGCATGTCGCTGGCCCCCCCAAATCGAATTTTGGGGTGAATTTGGTGTCAAATTCTATCGTGTGCTAGCTATAAGGATTCGGTAGCTAGCTTTTGGAGAAAAAATATTAACTGGGGGGGGGGGCCAACTTAACGTTAAGTTGGCCCCCCCGATTTCAGTTGCGGTTTGTGGAAAAACTATAACGGTGCTAGCTTTTATACTTGGGTGCTAGCTGGTGCTAGCTAAAAGGATTCGGGAGCTAGCTTTTGGAGAAAAAATATTAACTGGGGGGGGGGCTAGCGTTAAGTTGCCCCCCCCCCCCCGGTTTCAATATCGATTTGTGGAAAAACTATAATGGTGCTAGCTTTCATACTTGGGTGCTAGCTGGTGCTAGCTATAAGGATTCGGGAGCTAGCTTTTGGAGAAAAAATATTAACTGGAGGGGGGGCAACTTAACGGACCCAACAAGGCAGCTACAAAATAAAAAATTAACTTCACAAAATTTTTATTTTTTTTGAAAAATTATTTTATTAATTAATTTTAACCTATTACATTATTTAAGTAAATGTTGAAAATGACCACCCACATTTTCAATACCCAGTCGTGATCGTTGTAAAAGATGATTTATAGTATATTTATAAAATTTCCTTTTTTGTTAAGAGCCACTATAGCAGGGGTGGTCAACAAGGTCGAGGGATCGACCGGTCGATTACGAGGCCAATGTTGGTCGTTCGGTGAATGTGAAAAAGTGTTAAAAAATCGAATTTCTGCGATTAAAAGTGTGGAGAAATAGACTTTTTTCGATTTTTTTTCGACAAACATCACTTAAAACAATCACGAATGTGTATTTAAAATTAGGGTGGTCATTTTCAACATTTACTTAAATAATGTAATAGTTTAAAATTAATTAATAAAAAAATTTTTTAAAATAAATAAAAATATTTTGAATTTAAATTTTTCTGCCTTGTTTATTATTTTTTGATTTTCTGTGAAATGGATTGGTTTTTCAAAAATTTTTACTAGACAAAAGTTGTAGTCCGTTAAATTTCCTATCCGGAATGGGGCGTCAGATTTTTTGTAAAATTTTTTGTTTAAAAGATACAGGGTTTTGAAAAAAACAAAAAAAAAGAAAGCTCAAATTTTTCGACATTTTTTAAATTACTTTAATTCATAACTCGAAAGCCATTGATTTTAGACAATAAAATGTTTGAATCTGGTATGTAGCTTATTTCACGCTCTTGAAAAAAGCACTAAACTATTTTTACTGAAAAATCAATATTTTCGGGGCTATGGCCACGTGAAGGTGGAAATTAAAAAAAAAGCTTTAAAGAGGCGTAACTCTCGAGGGTTTGAATTTAGACAAAATTTTTTGTTAAATATTGTTCTTAGAAAAGTGTCATCTATCACCACCTAAGGTATGTAAAGTGAGTGCGGGGACACCCTGTATATCCAATAATGAAAAACACGATGAAAATTAAATAATACAAAGTTTAGATAAGATCATTAGATTCTTGGCGTTATTATTTACTAATATCATTTATTGGTAATATTACATTGCAGTTAACAAAAGATGAATTGCAGAATTGATTTTTCATATTTGTTACATTACAATTATTGTTAATTTATACATAATGTAGAATGCCAAATATTATTTTAAGTTAAAGACGCAAATTGAATCATACCGAAACAGGTTACATTTTCGGTTGCATGTTTTTGTTGTTACTCAAATCAAAACGACGCAAATCGATTCATCAGTGCGAGGCTGCCAGGCTGCTGCTGCAAATGCTTAGCCCGCATTTTTAAATTGATAATAACTTAAATCAGTGGTTCCCAAACCTATTTTGCTACGGAATCCTTATAGGATTATCTAAAAAATGTTGGAACTCTGATATTAATAATTATATTCTACTCTACCCCCAAATTCTATTATCGTTTTTTTTAGACATTTTGAGATTATGCAAGTTTTATTGATTAACCGAATGGCATACCTTTTCCAGTGGAACCCAGTAACTTTTTGTTGAAAAAGACAAATAGACAATGTTTACTACAACATTCTTATATGCATGGTTGAAGAAAATCAAACAAATAGCTCACTTAAAACAGAGAACGCCAATGTAATATAGGAAAATTTAAAATAAAAGGACGAAACAGAAAGAATAATGTTAGTTTCCCCCCCCCCCCCCCGATTTTTCCGATTTCAATTATTGTCATAACAGAGATTTTACTCATTTATGCTTAAATCATATCGCATTCTTATTCAATACATTTTTAGATTTCCAAAGCTCTTAAGGCCCTCTCGCACTCCAAAGCTTTAGCTAGCTACAGAGTGTATGGGACATTATTTTTGATCCCAAATTGTGAAAGAGAAGAATTTCACAATAATAACACATTTTATTATTCATCATGAATTTTGACGAAGTCAATTGTATATTTAACTATTATAAAGGAAAGAAAATGATATAATAGTGTAATATTATAAAACAATAAAATAAGTAACAAAGGTGAAATTGCAGTTTAAGTGGTGTTTAATAATATGTAACTAATCGTCAATTATTATTTATAAATAAGCCGTAACGCCATAATAAATGCATTTTTATTAACTTATAATCTTCTTAGAGCAAGGATCCATTTAAGAGATAAGAAGAGAGAGTCACACAGATGATCAAGTTTCCCTAATACCCTAGCAAGAACATTATTTAATTATTGAATAAACATTGCTTTCCATAAATAATAATACCAAGGTTGTAGTTCTCAGGAAGCATATTTTCAAGTATCCATAAGGATTTATGTATAACAATATTCCTTAATGATTTAAAAATGAACCAAAAACTGCTGGAACCGAGCACTTGGAAATTCTAAAATTTGATAAGTTTAAACTTTATTATTGCAATATGCCCTTAAATCAGTGAAATCTTGGGATGCCCTTTGTCTATGTGATACGGTAAGATTTTTTTGCCCAACTTATATCTGTGCAATTAGTAAATCGAATTCAAACTTAAAAGTATCTCCAAAATAAGAGCCTGGGGTAAAAAATGCGACAAATTTCTTTATATCGACAAATATAATATTTCAATGGAAAAATTAAAAGAAGTTTTTTTTATAAAAAGAAAACTTACTTTAATTTATGAAATCAAAAATCGACTTACGTCGTATTGTATAATCCAGATTTTGTTTCTGGAGATATTTTTAAGTTTGAATTGTAATTTTAGTTGCACTTAAATTGGGTCATGTCACTTGAAAAAGAATATCCTAGGATTGAAACTTTTATAATAATTTCTCACTAAAATGTTTTTCTTCACGTACTTATTGTAGTAAACTACACTTTTGTTTGTTGATATTAGTTTAAACCTTCAACGTTCATACTCGATATACCAATCCCTTACCAATCAAATGAGAAATGACCATGAGAGATTCCTTAGGGAGATTTTATTGTGCTGAAACAGTAACCTATCCATATAATTGCTATTGAGGAGGTAATAAAAATTAAGAAATAGTAATAGGGTTGCCCTCTTTTGTGAAATCATAAAAGGACATTTTCTTAGAATAAGCGATCAATTCGACCCTCAAATAGCATTTGAGGCAAAACGTTTTTTTTTAAGTTATAAAATCTGTGTATTCCTTTTAAAGATATTTTCTAATAAAGAAACAATACAAGAACATTTTGTTTAAGATGATCTTTAACATTAATTTGTTAATTAATTGAAAAGAGCTCATGATGGTTAGGTGACCTTTCAACCTCACAAAAATATTATCATCTTTGGATGCAAGTAGCTTCGGGTTGCGGTAATGAAGATCATCTCATTTGATCTAGAATATTTTATGTCCTACTTTCATTCTCAACGATGCTGATTTATTCAACATTCAAAGTCAATTTAAATGATGGCCAGGATATTTTCTTTTTGATTCACAGTAAAATTATTGCAAGAAGAAATTTTAATAAACTTTTTGAGTTGCAAATCCATTTTTATATTTTGAAATAATAAATTAGAATGGTAGAAATGCATACTTTTGTATCATTCATTTTAAAAATTACCCTGGGTGGGGATCACTAATAAGTCACTTTTGGGAATCATCCATCATCCATTACAAATGAAATTTATTATGCAATTCACCAGTGCCGTTATTATCAAAATAGGAATAACATTATAAAATTTCCTTATCAAAAATTTACAATTAATTTACCTTGCAACATTTCGTTTGTTTGTTTTGTAATGTTTTAGTGCGGTTTTGCTCTTGTGTTGAAATTAATCGACCGATTACAATGTACAGATACTTAAAAGAATTCGTTAGAGTAATAGTAATATAACTTCAAATTACATACATATTTGAGCAATTTTACAAGTCAATAATAAATTTTCAAGTAGCCTAATTAGCTTCAATTTATTATTTGCCAAAATTCCGTTCATGTTTATGCAACACATTAAACTTCGTCAAGAAGGAAAGTAGTAATACAAATTTTATGTTGCAATGACTAAAAAGAGCGTAAGTTATGCGTCATAACGTTAAGCAAAACTGGACGGTGTGTCTAAAATTTCAACCCTCGGGTAGGAAGGATACACTCTGAGGATACAGTGCTTTTCCTGTTTATTTAAATTCAGTTTGGTAATTAGTTTATCTAGACCCCAAACAAACAATGGAAAGAAATCAACAGCACGTCTGGGTCGACTCCGACCTACTAATGCAATAGAAACATTGGATTGCCGAATTCATCATTTCTGATGGTTAATTTTATAAAAATGTAGAAGTGTTGCATTCTTTCAGTTCAAAATTCAAATAAAAACATAAATAAGTAATACTGATTTGTATATTGAATTAAACAGAACAAATAATCACACTTAGGTTAAGAGTACTTTAAAAGTTAAGTTACTTAAAAAGTTAACCATATTTTTATTCAGAATAATAATTATTGACCTATTGCTGCACCAACATCAAGGTGCTTGGTATTGGCTTTGTAGTAGCACTCGTACATTTTTTGGACGGTTTCATATTTATCTGCTCCTTTTTCATCCTTGCAAGCGGCGATAATTTTTTCAACTTCTTCCTTAGTCACATCGGCTGGTTTTTTGGCAATTGCAACTTCGGGTTGAATTACACCATCGTCGTTAATAATTCCAATTTTAGAGAACATGCAGAAATAATAATGGGCAAGTTTTTCATCTTTGGTAAATGTACCTTGGCGAGCTTTCATTATCAATTGTACGTCTACTCCGGTTTCTTTGGTACATTGTAAATAAGTTTCCTTTAGCTTGTTCGCTTGTTCTGGGGTTAGATTCTATAAATAAAATAAAATTGAAAAATAAACAAAAATTTGGAAGATAAAATATAATTGGAACATTAAATTTTTGTAACCAAAATTTAGAGATGAAATAAAACACGAGAGATACACAATTTCTTTATCTAACAAAGTAGGGTGTAGATCTTTTTGCGAATTTTATGATTGTTTATAATATTGTTCTCTCTAGAGAGGGTAACAAATCAAGAAATCTGAAACTGGTGTTATTCAATTCAACTTACAGATCAACAATAATAATTATTGTTTTTTGTTACAACACTTCGATTTTTCATATTAAAATGGGAGTTTTATTTTATTTAATGTTTGCGTTATGTAAGAAGGAAAATTTGAAACAAAACCCGAAAGGATGAAAATAGTACTTTTTCTCTGCGAAAAGCTTAATTACAGCTTTTCTGTAAAATAAATAGGGTAGGAAATAATTAGCCATTAAAAATTAGCTATTAAAATTCTTATGGTACTAGTAATAATAATTCTACTCCCTGCATACATAATGTAAAAAATAATTGATTTGTTATGTTTCAGCTATTGAAAATCACATTTAAAGATTTCCTTTGCTTTCGAACTTAAATGAATTCAACTGTCAGTAAATTAAATTTAAGTCAAAAACGGAATATAATTTGAAATTATTTCCATTAAATGTAAGTTAAAATAATAAATTTATTTATTTTGACATTTATCATTTAAATTTTAACTTTATTCCAGAATTCCATTTAAACAAATTTGAATGCTGGTTAATTATTAACAATGTATTGTTAGGTTTCGCAGGGAATAATAAACATTTATTCTATTATAGGATATACGGTATATCCAATATTAATTATGAAATTTGAACATTTGTCGTGATTATTTAGTAGCTACATGCTTTATCAATTTGCGTAAGTGAAATAAGTTAGGTTGAAATTACCCAATTGCTAAACTGCCAAGTCAGAAAAATAAATTAAAAAGCAACTGCATCTACCCCTGAAGTGAGGACGAAATCATTATCCTGTTAATTTTCAATTGTAAACACAATAAATAATAATTTAAACAATGTTATGACTAATTATTTTATTGAATAATTGTTGGTTTAGTGACCTGCCTGTGCGTAAATTTTATCATTATTAAATAATATTATTTAAATTTGCTAATTTTGAAAGCTTTCCAGCGGAAGAGAAGAAGATTCTACACGAATATTATAACCCATTTATGTATAATTTCCTCAGAAAATTGGAAAATAAATTGGAGAAATATGAAATTAAAATTAAGTTAGTACTAAAAGATTATTTTAACTCTCAAATGTTTAACTTTCCTCTAATGAATATATAAAAAATTTTAAATTGAATTAAATCTCTAACTTTCCACTCGACTCTCAGAGCAATTTATTTAATGGTTCTTAGAGAAAACTAATACTGAGATTTTCTTTATATTGAGTTTATTTTAAAAAAGTCGGAAACTAATTAAGGTAACAATTTTCTTCGGATCGAAATTCAATCAAAAAAAAATCAATACTGTAATGTTTCCTGCAATGAAATTGTATACCAGAAACCTCTTGATATTTTTGGTTAAATTTAACTGAGCAAATTAAGGGTGAATTTTTATTTGGATATTTTTTCAAACAAAATATAATATTTGAAGAAATATTTATGTTTTCCGAATTAAGCAATCAAATGAAAAATAAATAATATTTAATAGTCATACCTGAGCAAAAGTTGCAGCAAAGCAAGCAGCAATCACTAAAAGGATTAATCCCTTCATATTGCCAAATTGTGTGCCGTACGAAGATGTCACAAGACTGTGAGGGTAACATCATGGCAGTATATTTATACCCGGTTGTTACAAGGTTGTTTTTCAACAACAATAACCAACTAAAAGAGATCAAAACGTTGATAATCTCCATAATGACTCGTCAGTGGATCCTTAATGATTTATAAATGACATCTAAAAATTTGTGTCTGATATTATTAAATTTAATGTAAAATTCGAATTATTTAAATTATATTATAATTCTCAGCTAATATTTTACAATTTTCCTGACGTTTATCTTTGTTACATTATTTTAATGCACGTCACATTAATTATTTGGTGTTGTAGCATAACGACTTTACATAAAAAATGGTGCATCGTCGAAAATTATGCAGAAAAAGTGAAGTTACTGTCCGAATAATTAGAGATTGAAATCGGTAACGATGCGATGGTCCGGAAGTACAAATTCTAACATACAACCTTGTATTTTAAAATACACGTAACCCTAAATTTGTCAAAGTTTGCAATGAATTTTGTTCAATATTCCATATTATTAAGTTGGTCCGATTCTTATTCCTTTTATGTTAGGCTTGGGCATGTTTTTTTCCAGTAATAAAAGTTTCATCTTGTTGGCATATTTATTGAAGATGAACCTAGGCTCCCTGTCCAATACTTTAGAGAAGTTTCATAACGGATTTCTTCTTGAGAATGTACCAATATTTATATATGCGAATGTCTTACATTTTATAAATTATTTTGACAAGTTTTTATTTTTTTCTATTTTAGTTTATTGTTTTAAATACCAAATAAACTACAGTATCATCTACTTACAATGGACTACCCTATATTTAAAACTCTCCTATAATGAAGTAATTCCAAAAAATTCTTAGACTAAACTCCTAAATTATCACAGTATTGAAATGTTAATTTAATGTTAATAATTTAAAAAGAAGATCAGATAATTCCTGTCGGAATATTGCCACTTCATTAGAAGTACTCATATTCCATTTCACGAGGTGGATTACTCCTCGTTTGCTACAACTTTTCACCATAGCGTGTGGATGTCCACTGGAAGGCCAAGCTAAGAAATTCTGCGAAGTCCGCGATTTGAACCCAGAATTTCCGCTCTGTAACTCAACCAGCGAGCACATCACTCCACTGCTGTGTATAAAAATAATCATATAAACTTTAATATAGTAATAAAAAATATTAATATTAATATTTAATATTTTAAGTGCCCATAGATTGGCAGATCAGTTTCAGTAATAAAGAAAAAGCTGAAGGAAGAGGTGCACAATGCTAATTTTTCTAAAACTATAAATTTTACGAAGATTTAAATGCTTATTTGGTTGAATTTGAATCGTGGCCTTGTTTGCTCATTTTTATTTACATATTATTATGTAAATGATAATGCAGTAGTAAAACGTAGAATAAATTAATATATATAAATAAATACATATTTTGTGCAATAATTTATTGTTATATTATAGTTTCATTAGTAGCTATTATACCGCTGGTACAAGTCTACAAGTCGAGAATGAAATATTTAATGGCTATAATTTTATTAATATTGGTGAATTATTCACAACAAAGGGTGAGCTTTAGTGGTTTTTCCAATAGATTTTTTAACTTGTTAAATTGGTGATATTTTTGATTTATTAGGGTTTTCCAATAAGGACGCTCCAACTTTGACAGTGTATAGCGGTTATGTTAATAAAGCTACAACTGTCAAATTTGCAGGCTATAGTAATTAATGTTTGGAAAATCATCACTGAAAGTTACAGTGTTGAACAACGCTTACAAATCATTTAACTTGAAGAAAACTCAAAATAACTGTTACCAGCGAGAGGTATGATAAGAATTTTTTGTGGCTTAAATTGGAAGAAATGGATCTCAACGACATGTGGTTCCAACAAGACGGCACTACGTGCCACACAGAGCATGCGACAATGGATTCGATTGCATGGTTATCTCGCGTTTAGGCGACGTCATCTGGGCACCGGGATCATGTGATTTACCGCCATTAGAATTTTTCAGTTAGTTAGTTTTCAGTAACAGTAGTGTTACATTAAATAACGGGACTATGTGAATAAGTCGCAGACGACTGATGCTTTAAAACTCAACATTTTCTAGTATTTTTAGTAAAGATTAATGACTTTTACAATGAAACTTTCAGTTGTGATTTGCCAAACATTAATTACTAATTATTTGAATTATTGGAAAACTCTATACTAGTGATTTGTTTCGATAGCTTTATTTGCCTTTATCAAAATCAACAATCCTCAGAATAAAATAATCCTATGATTACAATAAAACCTAGTTTTTTTCTTACAAAATAGTTTTGTTTTATTAAACTGAGGTGAATTTAAACGAAAGTAATCGAATTAGTTAATAAAGCTGTTCCATCGTTCAAGACGAAAACACAAGATGAGAATAAATTAATAATATCTCTAATATTCCAATTTTTTTCAGACCTTTGAAGAACTAAAACAAATGTGGCAAGTAAACATGTTAAAGCACAATGACCAGTGTTTGAACGAAACCGGTGCTGATCCAAATCTAGCATTGCGAATTCTTCCTTATGGGGAATATCCCGATGATCATAAACTTATGTGCTATGTCCGATGCGTATGTGAATACCTGGGCGTGGTTTATATGGATAAAACGGTTCATCACGCAAATTTTCTGGACATAATATATGTAGAGGAACCAAAAGTTTTGGCACGAGCAAATGTTATTGATAAGTGTTTCAATATAACGTTAGATGATGCATGCGAAAGTGTCTATCGCGTCAGCGAATGTATTTTTTCATCTGTAGAAAAGGCATTAAATGAGGAATAAGATTTAAGAAATACAAATTAAATATTTTTGTTTAAAAGTTTTAATATTAATTTTATTATTATTATTGTAATATTGTAATAATCTTATAATGTGGTTAGGACAGCTAATTAAGTTTACGGGGATACATAATGATGTAATAAGGCAATTTAATAAAGTACATCTCGATTAGGGTAGTTTGAAAGCGATTTTTCAAGCACATCCAGATTAGCAATCGCATTTATTTTGTTAATATTTTGCGTATTGTCTTTAATTTATTCATGCGAGTCTTTAGAAATCTTTCATGTGGTGTAAGATTACAATGTTTTAGGTTTGTTCGTTTGTATGAACTAACTTGCTCGGTTCAAGTTAGTGCAAATAATGAAATGTGTTCGTTTGGCTGCTCATTTCATGACCGAACATGAACTTCTTGCTCGACCTCCATAGGAGGAGTAGGCAATGCAAGTTGGAACACTATCTAACTTTTGTGGTGGGAGTATTTTGATCTCAAAAGATAACCCAGTTCAAGTTAGTTCATACAAACGAATAAAACTTAAAAATTTACATAAATAGAAAATAATAATAACCAAATTCAATATTTAGAATCGTATATAAAACTTGTGAGATTTGCTTCGTACCTATATAGAATTGATTAAGGATTTAAGAAAGTACACGAGAATAACTTTATTTTACATTTTGTGTTTCTGTTTTTATTTTTCCTCAGTAAAACTACGTTGTAACATTCCATCACCTGAAATTTCAGTTCCCCATAAAAGTAGAGCTTTAAAAATTTGTATTGTTTCGAACAAATAATTTAACTTACTTTTACCGAATATACAAATAAGGAAAGTTCAGAAAATCGTATTTCTTTTATGTAACATTTTAAAACTGAACAGAAACCACAACAACGCGAAATAACCAGAACAAAATTTATACTATTATTTGATGTAAATCGAATGCAAATATTATATTTGTAAAGGATGATTAAATTCCAAGTGAACTCAATGGGGAAAATTTTTTAATGAAATAATTAAATTTCTCTAGCGGATTTAGTACAAAATCGAAATTGATGTTGACAATGCAAGGGCGGAGGATTAAATACTATAAATTTACAAAACTGTAACGCATCAGCTTACATTTTTAATACTTAGTTACATAATTATTTCAAACGTTAAACTCGAAAACGAATTGCAGCTTTAAAACTTTAATATCAAACTCCACCAAGTTTAAATTCGTTTTCAAAAATTTCCCCGAGTAGGAAGGGCAATATTATCGAATTTATTGCTTGGTTAATTTTTAAATTTTCTTATGAGTGTGAGATGGGACAAATCCACACTTTATCAGCTACGAATGGGAACTTGTGAAATTTATGGATGCAGAATTCCGAATTTGTGTTGTGTGTGTTGTGTTAACATCGATGCTATCTACATAATATAGAATACGAATATCTTAAATAAATAAAATGTTTCATTTAACTCTAAAAATAATATTTATCATAGTTTTAATAATTTTGTAACGTGCAACGGAAAATTTCTATTTGAAGCATGAACATGAATTTTTAGGATTGCTCTGTCATATCCAAAAAATCGTTTTTGTAATTCAAATAATAGAACAACTATTTTTGGAATAAATTACCAATTCCTCTTCGCCTACATTTAGAAATTAATTGTGTTAAAGTTTCACGTAAGATTACACGATAATAATAAATGATTATTTCATGCTTTGTAATCAATATTTAATTATTTATACGCTCTCTGCATATTTACAATAAATATAACTCTGTTAATTAAACAAATTCATTTAAGTTATTCTAAAGCTACTTTAAATAGTTAATTTATTAACTCGCGATAATAATTAATTGTTACATTTCAAATTATCAAAAAAAAGGAAACTTTCATATATTACCAGATATTGAGTTGGCTCAAGATGGCTTACCATCTTGGTTTTTCTATTAAACATATCAAAATATGCAAATTAACCTGTTAGTATCGAATTTAATTATTAGATAATGGATTATATTATTGATTAATATGTATCTAATATGGTATGATCCACATAATTCTTTGATATGTAATCATCTAACAGCGTCTTTATTTTTAATAATTTCGGAAAACATTTTAATACCAAACGTCCCTAAATTTTGGGGACATTATTTGCATTACCACGGTTAATATGATGTGTCTTATGATGAAATTATATTAGCCGATTAATTACAAACTAACGATTGAAATGATTTTTAAACATAATCCATTTTTGGGAATTAAAATTTCAGCTTTAGTTTCAACATCAATATCAATAATGAATAATGATCTTACAACGATTTTTTATTCGTGTTTATTTTTAATACAGTTTAAAACTGTTTACATATTAACTCAAAGTTACCTACATAATGTTGATTTTTAAATAAAATTTGTTTAACTTTATTTTTTGAATAACATATTTTTTATATTATTAAATATTTTGGGTTGTAATAAGCCGCCTCAGTATATATAAATTGGAGCGGCGGATATTTCTGTGTAACCATTTTCAAAAAAACTTCCTATTATAGTACTAGCTATTGCATCGCTTACAATTTGACAATGAAATATTTAATGGTTATAATTTCATTAATATTCGTGAACTATTCACAACAAAGGGTAAGCTTCAATAGTTTTTCTAATAGCATTATAGATTTTTTACTTGTTAAATAGGTGATTTGTTTGATTTGTGCAACTAACCTATTTCGATATCTTCATTTGCCATTATCAAAATTATTAAACCAGAAAATGCAATCTGGAATGAATAATTAAAAAATTGTTTTGTTATATTAAATTGAGGTGACGACAAATGAAAGTCATTGAATTTGTTAATAAAGTTGTTCCATTATAAAAAACAAAAACATACGAAATGAACTAATGGTCGATTAATATTCACTCACTTTTAACACTTAACATTTAAGAGGATTAACCCACGATTAGATACATAACGATTAAAATAAATGGCTGTACATAATTTTATTGGTTAATTTCTTAAATGTTCAGTGATAACAAGTGAAGTAAGTATAAATCGACCGTAACATCCGTAATTTTAAAATCTTTTGCAGACATTTGAAGAATTAACGCAGATATGGCAAGCAAATATGCTTAAGCACCATGACAAGTGTGTGGACGAAACCGGTGCAGATCCAAAGCTAGCATCGCGAATTATTGGTTTTGGAGAGTATCCAGATGATCATAAACTAATGTGCTATATGCGATGCGTATGTGAAAACTACGGGCTGGTTCATATCGATAATTCGATTGATCACGCAAATTTTCTGGGCATATTATATGTGGACGATCCAAAAATTTTGGCACGAGCAAATTTGATTGATAAGTGTTTTAGCATATTGTTAAATGATGGATGTGAAAGTGTGTACCGCGTCAGCGAATGCATTTATAAATCTGTACAAAATGCAATGAATGAGAAATAAGATTTAATAGATAGAAATTAAATAGTTTTGTTTAAAAGTTTTAAATAAAAATTATATTATGGTGTTTATATTATCGTTTGTTTTTATTAACAACTTCGTAATCTGAGAGGCGGTCGGAGCTTAGCGGTCAGGAGAGTTGACTATGAACGCTAAATACCCGGTTCGAATCCGAGTAAAGTAAGAACTTTATTCTGGCCGTCTATCCCCTCGACAGGCAATGGCAAACGATGTCTACGATGTCTATTATAATTATGAATTTGTTGGTTTTGCCGTTAATCTATTCGAGTGAGTCTCAAAAAATTTACAGTTTTGTGCACGAATATAAAGTTTTAAAAATTTATAATAAATAGTAAATAAGAATAAGCGCTTCTTCGGAATATAGAAGTGAGGCTACAGATTTAACAGTAAAACATTTTCACATTGTCAATCAAAGTACCTACATATTTCGTAACGTAGGTAAGACTTCAGTGTTTATTGGATTAACTCAATTGCAGCACACCTTGAATTATTATTCTCATATGTACGAAATCAGCAACTGAAATTTGCTTATTGCACGTATGGAATTGATTAAGGATTTAAGAAGATGTATACGAGTATAGCTTTATTTTACATTTTGTGTTTACTGTTTTGAGTTTTCCTCAATCGCTCCACCAGGAAAACTACGTTGTAAAATTCTACCACCTGAAATTTCAGTTCCCCTTAAAAGTACGGCTTTAAAAATTCATTTGTTTTGAACAAATAATTCAACTTACTTTCACCGAATGCAAAAATAAGGGAAAGTTCAGAAAATCGTTTTACATTGATTAATTTTCAAGAGAAATTTGAACAACTAAGTGAGGGAAATTTTTTAACGAATTAATTCTTTTCTATGATGATGTTGACAATGCAAGGAGTGGATTAAATGTAATAAATTAAAAAAATTAGTGTAACGTATCAGCTTACGTTATACTTATAATAATAATCGGATATGCTCAAAAATGAAGTGCAGCTTTAAAACTTCAATATTAAACTCAACGAAGTCTGATTTGCTTAACACTCTCCTCTTGAGATTTCGTTTTCAAAAATTTTCCAGGGTAGGAAGGGCAATATTATCGAATTTATTGTTGGTTCATTTTTATTTTTTCTTGTGTTTGAGATGGGACAAATCCACACTTTATCAACTATGAATGGGAACTGGTGAAATTTATGGATGCAGAATCCCGAATTGCGGTGAAAAGGGAGTTTAACATCGATGCTTATGTACATAATGTATAATGTGAAAATTTTAAATAAATAATATTTCATTTTAACTCGAGGAAATATGTGCGAAAATATAATTTAAAAAATGCTTATAACTTAATTTCCACGTCAAGCATTGAAATGAATTTGAGAATTGCTCTGCCATATCCAAAAAATCGTTTTAGTTATTCGAATAGCAGAATAATTTTTTTTGGACAACATCATCATACTAATATCGAAACAATTGTGTTAAAATTTCCCACAAGATTACAATATAATATTAAATGATCGTTTGAAGCCTTATAAATCAATAATTATTAATTATTATTTATCCCCTCTCTGCGTCTTTACAATAAATACTTACTCTTAATTATGCAAACTAATTTAAGTTATTCTAAAGCAACTTTATAAATGATAAAAGTAGCAATCCAAATGATACTTTTGTATCACTGCTGGAGTGATAAACCACTTTAAATTTTAATTTTTAATCTACAGTAAAATTAATGCTTTTATTGTTCTTTTCTGGTTTAATATATTCTATTGTGTTTCAAATCTGGATAATCCACAATATGATATGCTACTATCATGTCGTTACACGAGTAATCACATTTTTTTAATTCCATTATTTTGTGGAATCCAACAGCTTGTAACAGTTTGAAGTTATCGACGTACTGAACAAAATGAAAATTTTAAAATAAACTCCAACTTTCACATATCAGATACTGAGCTGGCTCAAAAAGTTTTATCGGATTTGTTTTTATAGCTTAACATAGTCTATATGTTATGGTTTTTCTACTGTCAGTACAGAATTCTAGTAAGAATACACTTTTAGACAATTCTCAAAAAATTAGGTAAACAAAGCAAAATACTCAAATTATATTGCTAATATTTCCAAAATTTTGGTGAAATCATTGAAAGATTTACGTTACCACGTTTATATTATGCATTTTATCATGAAATTGTACCAATTTTTGGGAAACAACTCACTTCCTTTTTAGTTTATTTCATTATTATTTTTATTTTGAGATATGCAAATAAATTTTTCCTTTAAACATTTTTATTATTTGAAGAGGCATCCTTTGAAGTTAAATATTTGATGTTTCCATCATATGCATTTTTCACATTTACGTGACAGATAGATACATCGACATATTTGCACAGAATTCTATATCAAGTTTTTCAATCGAAAGCAATCTGTTACGTG
This sequence comes from Rhagonycha lutea, assembly GCA_958510855.1. Lineage (NCBI taxonomy): Eukaryota > Metazoa > Arthropoda > Insecta > Coleoptera > Cantharidae > Rhagonycha > Rhagonycha lutea. The sequence continues at coordinate 14,286,435 of OY294036.1, read as the reverse complement.
GCATGTGTGATGCATTACAAGGACCCTTCTCTAATACACGGAAGCTTTCAGGTATATCAGTAATAAATACAAGGACAAAATTTTGTTTTGAAGTTATAACTCGATTTGTCTCGAAAGTTTAATTTGTTTGTTGTTGTTTAGGTAAAATATTTTTATAGTTCCTGACAATTTGATGAGAAATAAATATATCGTATTTATTGCTCTTAGGTAATTACGAATATTTTATTGCATTTTTACGATCCAATCATAATTTGTAGTTAACCACAATATTATCTTTAAATTTTTTGAACATATCTTGTAGTAAAATCAAAGTCAGAAAAGGTAGATCCAGGATAAGTTTACATCATCACAAATTCAAGTCTCGAAAAGTTTTTTTAGTTTCCGTGCAAATTTGGAAACTCAAATTTCAGCTCACGATGTTTCCCCACAAAACATGATAACTTAGCAGTTGACCTATTTAAATAAGTTTTACAAGATAACATAAAATTCTCGCGAGGTAAACTTTGCTAAATTCGATGTAGAAATTGTAAAAGACGTAGATACTTGATAATTATTATTATTATGAGATGTAACATAATAATAATTATAATATTCACAAAAGTTAGACTTAATAAACTTCTGATTGCATTTTGTACCTATGTATTTGAAAAGTTTAGCAGATTTTTGTAGTTATGCAGTTTGGAATGAATCACGAAATACTACATAATAATATGAAGAAGCACAAGGGAATAACAAATAATTTTTTATGACAAATAAGATTTTCACAGAACATGACAAGTCAGAACGATGTAAGGTGAAGGTTTCTTTATATTTATTAGGTTTTTCGATTCTCATCATACAAAATTCATATTTTCATTTGTCTTTTTAATGAAGAAAAAATATTTCGATAACTATGACCTACTTGAATAACATAACAGCATTGTTTTGCTACCGGAAATTGTTGTTAATTAGTAGAATAATGTAAGGTTTTCGGTGAAAAGAAAACATGGTAGATGTATTTCACATACACGAAAACACTTGTGCGTAAATATTATTTCCAGCAATAAATAACCAGACTTGTGTGCAATGAGACCTTGAGCTGAAACTAACCGAACCTGAGGGAGCTAACGTCTTCCGTGATAAATTGGCTTCTTAGGTACTACACAAAATTGCAATTTAAAAACGAAATGGATTGCATGTCCACGATTTTTTTCATTTATACTATTATTATTGCGGAAATTAGGTTATCAACCTAAACAACTCAAATTTTCTTTAACGTAGTGGTTGTCAGTAATAATCGGAACTCTTCTGCTACAAAAGAATTCCTTGGCTTGTTTTATCTTCTCTAATGAATTGATTATATTTTGCTTGCATTTTGGGTGTAAGTTGATAAGTCCTTATCTTTTCACTATCTATTTTGTTATATTACTTTCTCAGCTCGTTTAACTCTTGGCTTTCATCTCCATTATGCAACCTAGAATCAAAGCAAATTAAAAGTTTTCCGATGTTTATTTGGTGGCTTCTAATAAAAATGTTAGTACGGCACCCACTTTCCAAACTAGGTATATGTACATACTTGTCGCTTCTTCTTTGGGTGATAAAATAAAGTTCCATGTATTGAATTCAGTTCCTCTGTAATCTGATCCACCGTTAGATTTGACTGGGCATCACAGTAATCAATCATAAACTATTTTGTTTATCCTCACAAGTTTTTTTGTACTACCAATTTTAGCTAGTACTGATGCAATTCTCATAATTTTTATTTTCTCACAATAAAACCACATTTTATGTGTCACCACAAAAAAACTCACATTGAGATGTGAGCAAATTACACGAGAACTTATGGACTGACCTGATAATTTGATGTCAGTATAATAGAAATATATTTGCAATATTGTTAGCTGAATGATTGAAATAATTATAAGTTATTAAATATTAAATAGTTATTTAAGTATTAATTAGTAGTATTTATGCATACTTCTGACAACTATAAAAAATATTATCGGTTCTAAGTTCTAAATCAATATAACAATAAATAGCGAGATAAAAACTTCTAATTAATACAACATTGTAAATCTTGTTTTATAAAAAGTAATTAATTATTATTATATTTTAAACTGTTTTAAAAAATGTTTTAAATTATTCAAAATGAACAGGAAACTAGAAATGTTACTTGAAGAAGTGCATAATTGTCGAATTTAAAATTTAAATTTGGCTGATTTACGACAACTGTTACAAAATTTTTAAAGTTTTGAGTAAATATTAAATTAAGGTATAATTTTATGGTTATCAATTTTGCGATAATAATCTATTAAGTTGAAATTTTTTTAATTTACTCATTGGTTTTTTACCATCCATGTACCTATGCGAAAAATTATAGATAAATACAATTTTACTACTATTTTTAAACTTCTTCTTCTTTCTTTCAAGTAGATTTCAGTTTTGGTATGTAGACTAAATTTATTTTTATTTTCAAAAATCATAGCCATGAAAATTTTGACTCTTCACATGCACCCACTCTCTACCCGTCCCACCCTATAATATAAATGTTGTGGGGTGAGTCTATTTGTCGTAAGTGTAAAATATTTATGGGTTTGTTCCGACAAGCCGAGAAACCGTACAATGTATGGTCACGATCGTGCGCAATAGATAAAACGAATCGCTTTTTATATAGGGTTATTCACTTAGAACATAACAATTTTGCATTTTAATATCAACGAGCTCTTAAACTTTTTTTATGATCTGCCAGCGTCAAAACGTCAGTCAAGGTTTACCATTTTATTATGGCGAGGTTCACAAACGAGCAACGTTTGTAAGTTATTAAAAATTACTACCGAAATTCTAAGTCTATAGTTGCAACTTTAAGAGCGCTTACTCCAATTTTCGGTCGTTATAACCGTCCAACCAGACAAGCTATGCGTGCTATAGTGAACAAATTCGAGTCAACATATTCACTATCTAATATTCCGGTGCCATTGAGACCACGTCCATGTCGAAGTAGCGAAAATATCACAGCCGTAAGGTCTTCAGTTCAAAATGAGCCAAATCAGTCGATTCCACGCCGTTCACAGGAATTGGGAATGTCTCAGTCTACATTGTGGCGAATTTTGCATAAAGATCTTAGCCTAAACTCTTACAAGATCAAACTAAGCCAAGAACTGAAGCCTTCTGATCATTTGAAGCGCCAAAACTTCTGCGATTGGGCTTTGCAAAAGTTTCAAGAAAATCCGGAATTTCATCGAAAAATTATCTTTAGCGATGAAGCTAATTTTTGGCTTAATGGCTTTGTCAATAAGCAAAATATGCATTATTGGACAGCAACAAATCCACTCGTGCTTCAAGAGACTCCATTGCATCCACAGAAAGTGACCGTGTGGTGTGGATTTCATGTCGGAGGTGTGATTGGACCGTATTTTTTCGTCGATGAAAATGATCGCCACGTTACGGTTAATGGAGTTCGCTATCGTGCCATGTTGGAAAACTATTTTTGGCCAGAATTGGATGGACTTGACATCAGTGATATGTGGTTCCAACAAGATGGTGCGACATGCCACACAGCTGGTCTAACAATGGATCTGTTGAAAGAAAAATTTGGTAATAGTGTAATCTCGAAAAATGGTCCGGTCAATTGGCCACCTCGCTCTTGCGATTTAACGCCGTTGGATTTTTTTTATGGGGTCACGTGAAGTCGTTAGTTTATGCCAAAAAGCCAACAACATTAGAGGAGCTTAGGAACAATATCAAACGTGAAATTGACGACATTCCGGCCGATATGTGTGAAAGGGTGGTGGAAAATTGGCTTCAAAGAATCGATCGCTGCAAACGTGCTCGTGGTGGTCATATGAACGAGATCGAATTCCATACATAAAATGTAACATGTGTACTACACCTGGAACAAATTTCAGCCCTATATCTAAATTATTATTGTCCGCTTGCACCAATTTTAAGACGTAGTTAATTTTAAGTAGGTCATAAGTTTGACAGAAAGAAATCTGACATCAATGTAAAATTCGAATAAAATTTTGACTTTATGCGACTTGTCAACAAATGTCATGTCAATTGACCTAAAATTGTACATGCAATACATGTATCATGTATCTTTGTTATTACTTATTAATTTTATGCTAATAAATATTTTAATATCCGGCACAGTTTACTCCAATATGATCCCTTTTGAAAAATATGTGAATAACTTGACGTCTATTCATAATTAGATTAATCTAATTTATTATATAGAAGAAAGAAATTGCTTATGGAAAATCATTTAGAATTACGGAAACACAATTTGCGGCACGAATAAAGTAAACTGTTACATGTAGACAACAAAAGTTAATTTCTCTCCTATAAATTTAATCTACTGGAAACGTTGATGATATAAGTTATTGGAAGATCCTGGATGCGCCAAAATTTCCAACATAGGAAAATAACATGGGAAATTGATTTTTCTTAAATTCCTGCTTTGCATTATAAATTATAACGGATTAGAATGAAAAGAGTATCAATATAAAGAGGTTTATTTTCCGCGTCTAAAGTCACCCAGCACTTGATGGTTTGTTCTTTGATCATTGTTAAAAACTCAAAATAAAATGACAAAATAGCACTTTTAAATAGATATTAGATGCCTTGTTTAAAATTCATTGCAATTGTTTTTGTTTGAAAACTAATTTTAAACGCCGTTCAACCATCCAAAGCAGGTCTGATTTTTAAAAAATCGCTAATTTTAATTCTACATTTTTAACATTATTAAAGAACAAAACATCAAGTGTTGGGTGTCTTTAGACACGGAAAATGATACTCTTTCAATTGATACCTTTTTCATTCTTATCCGTTCTGATGAAAAGCAGGAATTATAGAAAAATTAATTTCCCATGTTAATTTCTTATGTTCACATCGGCGGCCTGTCACCCGGTATTATGTAGAACAGAAGTTGCCACAATAATTGTTAAAACCGTTTCCAATTTTATTCGAGCTCCATAGGCCAATATGGGAAATCTTCTTTTTAAGCAACCAAATAAACGCTCGATAGCATTTCTAGTACGAATTTGAGATTCATTGTATCTCTGCTCAGCTTAAAGTAGTTAATATTTGATTCATAGGGGTTATACTGTTATTGCTATAAGCAGGAAAAAAAAATTGTCGTCGTAAATTACTTTGTATAGGTAATAATAGGTCTTTTCCAACCACGAGGAATTTCCAGTAATATTACTACAACGCAAGCGCAATAGATAAACAGCAACACTTTTTGTCTTCTGCGCATGATTTTTTATCTATTGCGCTTGCGTTGTAGTAATATTACTGGAAATTCCTCGGGTTGGAAAAGACCTAATATCTACTATTAACACAGCAGTGGAGTGATGTGATCGCTGGTTGAGTTACAGATTCAGACTCCACAGAATTTCTTAGCTCGACCTTCCAGTGGACATCCACACGCTGTGGTGAAAAGTTGTAGTAAAAAGAGTAGCAAAAGAGGAGTAATCCATCTTGTGAAATGGATTGTTAAGACTTCAAAAGAAGTGGCAAAATCTTCCGACAGGAATAGAAAAGCCCTTGATTTGATATATACTATTCTTACAAGTCACTTGTATACTCCAGCTCTTCTTCTATTAAAATTAACAAATTTAAAGAAGCCTGTTTCGTGAGTCGAAACCTTTTAAAAAAATTAAAATCGTCCATTTGGTGAAAATAATTGGATCTTGTATAGTGAAATTTTGGAAATCCAAAATCAATTATTTCTAAAATTTCCAAATCCTCTTCAAAAATATCTTCCTTATCAATATCCATTATAATAATAATTACTAATAACTTTTTATTTTGAAATAGACCTTTATTTCACCTTTATTCAATAATTTCGTGGTTTACAAGTTTATTACGATTTTTAAGCAGTCGATTTTTATGGCTTATTTTAAGTTCTATATACGTCATATTTTGTACTTAAAATTTGAACTCTGTGCAGCGTCACTATTATCAAGTGGCCTTAGTAAAGCTAATGAAGAAATATGACATCAATGTAAAACTAAATTTTTGTTCAGTTGAACTAACATTTGTTTACTTGTACTAGTTTTATTCTCGTAGTTCGTTAGGTCGATAAAATATCTCATTTTTTGACGTATTAACTACAAATAAAATAATATATTGCTACCATACAGTCAATAATGTCAAATCATTTTAAAATACATCTTCGTAATGAATTTAATCTTCAATATTTTCAAGGATTTTCTGTCTTTTTATTTTTAAAGTAGGGGTATATTATGGAATAATTTGGAGGTTATGACGTGAGATAGCCATTTTGTGTTTGTCATTTGTCATTTTAAGTACAAAATCGATTGTTTTTACTGTAATTAGGACTTAAAAATATGGTGCAAGCGGGCATATGTGTTTTATTCAAATACAAAATTGTTATGTCCTTGCTGAATAACCCTATATATTGCGCTATTTCACTTATTGCGGTTGGAACAAATTTTATATGATTTATTATATGATAATCATTTAAAAACTGTTAAAGTTGTTCTTTTCATCTTCATGTAAGTGCGCAAGACTAAAACGTTCAAATCTTGAGATTTGCAAGAAAACTTAAGGAAAACAGGAAGGAAATTCCATACTCTACAAAATTATGACTAAATAAATTATTCTTCTTGGGTTACTACAGTCATAGAATATTATCAGCTAGTTGGCAATTTCAACACTTACATGGAAACAAATAATATAGTAGTTAAAGAATAGATTAAAAATAAACTACAACTAGATATTATATTTCTACAAATCAATATGACACAGACTAACAACAATTATTAGGGTCATTGTAAAACTTTGAAAACTAAAAACAAAAAAATTATGAAAAGAGACAGCCATTCTACCCGTGAAACAGTGATTTTATAAATTTTCTTATTCCTGATTGTCCTTATTGTTGTTGGGCATTCATATTGATGTGTAGATATATATATATATTGTGGTGGTATTTTGATTATTAGAGGGTGTAAGCAAGCAAATAAAGGTAGTGATTCAATTTTATTTAATTTTTAAGTCAATAATCAGTTGATATGGCTGATATAAAAAAACATTTGCATCAAATTAACAACAAACCACCACATGTAACAATTTACACATAAAACAAAACAAATTTGAAGTTATTTGTGTAAAACAAATATTTTGTAACATCCTGTGTATGATTTTGACTTTTAAAGCGACGACTGTTTCTTGTAAAATAAAAATGTAAATAAAAATTTAGTGAACAAACAATTATAAACACCATGTTACCTATAAATAAGTGCGACATTAGTAATCAAAAATATCGATTCCCACCATAAAAATCCAAATTTCGAACTTTGAAAAACGAAAAACGGCGAGCAAGTAAGAGAGGGGCGAGTTCTTTGGTGGTCTTCAAAGAAGGAAGAACTCCTAAAACTTCTCATTGATCCGAGGGTCAGGGAAATGTAATTTCGCGGATTCAATAAGAAGTGAATAATTTGCGGAAATCAAGTCTTCGCGTAATTGCTAATTACGACTTATAATTAGTGAACGGTTGTGTATTTCTGACGAGTTGAGGTATTAGTAAATTGGATACCTACAACAGAAAATTGATTATAAAAATTATACGCACCTGTGTGAAATTTGGAGGTTACTTCCACGTTTATTGGAAAATTGTAATTGATTACGGATAAGTTACTTACCGGAAGCGCTGTCTCAGGTAGCAGTTATTCAATCAACGATTAGTAAGAGGATTGAAGTGAAAATTGGCGATTTTATCAGAAATTGGATGCAGGTGGACACGGAAGCAACACACTGGAACACATGCAGTTCTACACAGTCGGTAAAGCAGATGTTGACGGTCGACAAAACAGTGACGCACAAAAACTTAAAGAAGTTTATCATTTATAAGGTAAATGAATTTGATTAAAAATTAATGAACTCAAATAAAACAATGATTTCTGTTATCAGTGAGTATATTAATGAAACTTGTATTTACTGTTTTTATAAAATTACACCCATTACATGAATGGACAGATTTACACGTACAGTGTTAAAATTTAAAACGTTAAATGTTACGTGTATGTCTGCGCTATTACATCCAAATACTTGTGGTTTGAGACAAACTTATTGTCCTCATAAAAATTTGATGCAAATTGTTTATAAAATTTTACGTTCAATTAATAAATTATGCTTGTTACGAATTTTCACCCTTTTATTTCGTTTATCGAACTCATCGACTCTGAGGAGGAGAAAAACCCAACTCCGGCGAAAAACTAGTTTTTGGGGCTTTAGTTACAGTTTGTTTTGACGAAAAGATCATAACAATATCTACGTGTAGATTATTTACTACCTATTCCTCAACTATAGTATCTGTTATTATCAGTCATAAAAGTCGGTTATTTTTTTATTTTATTTATTTTAAAATTTTATTGTACCTATCAATCTAGATGTTGTTCCTGTTGGGTAAACAAATATTTTTAAATTTTGTATTAAATAGCAAAAATATACTCTTAATTGTGCAATAAATTATTAAATAAATAAATTATTTGAATAACAAAAACAAATATGAATAAAAAAATATATAAAGCAATAGCCTTATATCTTGGACCACAAACTTTTGTGCAGTTCTTAGAATAATCATGAAGTTATTCCATTTTGTGATTTTATTGATTTTTATTACAACTTCGCATCAAAAAGTAAGTATAAGGGCCGATTTCATAATCAAAACGTTAATGGAGACTTAACTAAAAGATCATTGCTAAGCAATAGAAAACGTCCGTTCACTCTAACAAGCCAATAGCAATCCACTTTTATTTTTAACGACTCGTTAAAAGTATTATGAAATCGGCCCTAAGTATAATGAAATAATTTTAAAATAAATTAGCATTAAATTAGAACAATTTACATTACTCAAGTGACAAAACCAAATCTTTGAAGACCAAAACACAAGCAACTAAGTAATAATCTAAAATTATTTTCAGACATTTTCTGAGATTAAACAAATATGGCACAGTTATTTATTGAAACATTCCGAAAAATGTATAGCAGAAACAGGTGTAGATCGTAATCTGGCACTGAGAATATTACTACATGGAGAATTTGTTGATGACTATAAATTAAAACGTTTTTTGCACTGCGCAGCTGATAATTTATTTATAGTCCATGAAGATGGATCAACACACCACCAAAATTTTTTGGAACAATTGAATATCAAGGATACAAATATTTTGGCAGCATCAAATATCGTCGATAAGTGTTTTGATATAAAGTTAGATGATAAATGCGAACGTTTTTATGCAGTTGGTGAATGCATCTGGAGAACTCTCGAGAAAGTGATGACTGGGAATGAAGAAGGATCTTCTTCAAAATAAAGTATTTGAAACTTGTTAGAGAACATAATAATTGGGGTTTTATATGTTTAGTTGTTGATTGTTTTCAGGCAAATTTATAGATATTATAAATTTAATAAAAGTACAGGGAAAACTTATCTAATTTTGCACTAAATTTAAAATACATAAATACCTAAAATGTAACCTTTCTAATGAAACGAAGTTCAGTTATTTATTGATAGTAAAACAAAATTTATATTTTAAATATTTTTTGAACTACTAAAATTAGAAGAACAAACTCAGGTTCAAATAAAATTCAATTTAACTCAACTTCGGTTTATTAACAATTATCAGATATCAATATTCGTTTACATAACAAAAACGTCTTCCCCCCCCCCCGATGGTCCAAGAGTCCTCAAGCAACCCCTCGACCGTCCGAATGACCTCTTATCATCACCCCTTCTGTCTCACGTCCTGCAGACACCCTCATTTGAACGTTTTGGTTATCAAGAATAAAAATGGCTAATAATACTACTACTTATGAAAATTTTATACACATTTATAGAGAAAAAACTGCAGATTGCGAAAATGTAAAAAAAAAGATATGTTGCCATTTGAAAAAAAAATTTGATAATCACTTCCGGTTGAGTTTGACATATAAAAAAATATACCTCAGCAGTTTCCGATAGTAAATTTCCAGTTGAATAAAAAACTATTTAAACTTTTTTTTGTATCTAGTAACATATGAGAATTATTCACTGTTACCATTTTCCGTGAACACACTGTATATACGTTTTATCTTATAAAACAATTCCGCACAATTTTACACGCAATTGCACTTGGTAAAAAAATTAATCCAAAAAAACTCAAAAAGTTTACAGAAGAAACAGCTAATTTATATCTTTCATTGTATGAATGGTATTATTATAGTTGGAATCATTATAACTCGAGCATCGGTCATCGAAAAAATTATATGCATCAAAATGTGCAAAACGTACGTCTTATTAGGGCCGGTTTTACAATTGGAGGTTTAGCATCGGCTCAACTAAGCCGATGCTCAGCTGAACCGCACCTATGCTTTCCTATGTAAAGCTTCAAGTTGAGCTCGGCTCAAGTACTAAGCGCACATTGTAAAACCCATAATTTGTAAAATTTGAAGCTCAAGGCTGGTTCAAAGTTGAGCTGAGCTTAAGCTTCTATTGTAAAACCGGCCCTTAGAGTTCATTCAATTAAGATATAACCTCACAAATGTTTGTTTATAAAATGTAACTGTCAAGTTCAATAGATTTACTAAGTAAGTAAGGTTAGGATCAAACGAAGTGACAAAATGCAATCTTATAATTAACGTACGTTTATTTCATTTACATAACAAAGTTACCCCGACAAAGTAAATATGACAAAGATAACCAAATGCTGTGCGTTAAATCTTACTGCATTCAAGTATTAGTCGTGGTCGAGTTAAAAAGATTATACCTATAGCCAGTTTCCCTTCACAAAATATACAATTTCATGGTGCAGATATAATTAAACAAGCTCTTCTTCCGATTGGCCCAGTTACCAGAAAAGACATCAGAAACAATTTTCGAAAATATTGGGAAACCCAAACACGAAAGTATTCCAGAGAGGCGAGTAATATTTCTTTCAAAATTTCTAAATTTATTTTTCCAAAATTTTAAAATTTAAAAACTAAATTTCGCTAACTTCCTCTGTAGCCACCCCCTTCTTCTTAACCACAATCCAACGGAACTACCGTTTCACACTTTCACCTTGAAGGACTAATCGTTGCTCTTTGAAGCACCATCTCCCTCTGGGAAAGCAAACTGAAACTATCTACTGCCGACACCTTCACCTCGGAAGGACAAAAATATCCTGCCGTCTATTATGGAAGGATCAAAAGTAACTTGGACCTGCCTCTTTATCATCTTCTTCTTCGAAGGATAAAATGCAACTAACGCACACCTTGTTCTGGAAGGCCGAAACTGACTCGACCCCCCTGTTCGAAAGGTAAAAGTGAACTAACTAAATGTGCCAACTTCTTTATTATTTTAAGTTCACCTAAACGATTCGGGATACCTTGCTAACGTTAACTTAATAAAAATAAAAATTGGACACTTTATTTCATTTTACTTGTGTCTTTAACCAAAAATGGTCTACTTTCTTTTCCTGCACACTTCGTCATCCTTTGTTTCTTGAAACCATGCTTTTTTTTGCAATGACCGCATGTCCTGGATATCGAACCCTTTTCAACATAATCATCACATAAAAGCTTTACTTTTTTCTATACTAGTTTTTTAAATTAAAAAGCCTTTATGTTATTGTTGCTTCCTCTCTTAGTCATTGCAGATGGGTGCGGGACGACCATGTTGATTGTAGGTGCAGACCCCCCTCCCCTTTTGATCAAATATCATCGCAATATTTACGTGTTGATCAGTGACGTAGCAAGTCAAGAACGGGCCCTGGTGCAAGATCCACAGCGGGCCCCCTTCATTATTTTATTATACAAAAAAATGTAAATAACAATATTATTGCACAAAAAATATGTAAGTGACAAAAATACATCGTAGATTTCCCTAGAAAGATTTTCTGGTGGTTCGAGATCCCAATCCCCCCCCCCCCGGGACTAATGAAAATTTAGCACTTATGAAGCTTCAGGCGCAATTCAATTTTGAGGCCACCCTCTAAATAATTCAATCTCCGGCACATGGGGGTGGGGAAAGCAGCGTCTTTTAGCACCGCAGGCGATTTTTTTGGAAAATACTACCTATTTTTCACCAAATGTTACTATTTATCCAGAAATTTCCCCATGAAATTTTGATGTTGCAACTTCGTCATTCGTTGCCTCGTAAATATAGCTATAATATTTACTGAATGAATTACATTATTCAATTTTTTCAAATATTTCTTTATTTTGGCGTTCCTTCAGGGCGCCGGCGCGGCACCATGGTGCAGACGCTCCGCCCTGTGGCCCTCGCTGTGTTAAATGTGCAAACTTTCATAGATAATTTTTACAAAAATGTCTGTAAATAACAGAAATCAATTTTGTCCGTGTACCGGGCCCCCGCGGGGCCCGGCACCACTCGCACCACCTGTTGCTACGTCACTGGTGTTGATTTGTAATTTGCTACTCGTCTCGTTGAAGTTCCACATTGATTATTAACGTTTCTGGTAAGGTCCATGGTTCTATTTTAACTTTCTTGTTTACAAGTAGATTTGTTGGCTGGTTTTGGACCCCTCAGTAGTGTCAAGCTTCCTCCCCATTTATTGCTGGATATAATTTTAATCATATTAATTTTGTGGTTGTATTATTTTACTTTTAAGTAGTTTAAATTATGATCTTCCCAAGTCAATTTGTTATCCATTTTCATACCCAGATATTTGACTACCCTTGTGCATTTGATGGGGTGGTCACCAATTTTAATGATGGGGTGTTTTTTGCTGTAATTTCTCAGTTGTGTAAAGTGCAAAGCATGTCTTTTCTGATGATATTAAAAAAAAAATAATAGTTTTTTATATTATTATTTTTTATATTAACATTTTATTTCAACAATCTAGATGTATTTTTTCCTGTTGGGTCAAAAAATATTTTTAAATTTTATATTACATTGTAAAAATATTCTGTTCATTTTGCAATAAATTATTACTTTTGTTACATTACTAATTTTAACCTGAATATCGAAGTTGTAATTTGCAGAAGCTATAAAAAATGGTTATAATATAAAATTTAGAATAACAATAACAAATAATATGAATAAAATATATAAAGCTAAATAGCCTTATAATATATTGGACCACAATCGTTTCTACAGTTGCTAGAATAAACATGAAGCTATTCCATTTTATGATTTTATTGATTTTTATCACAACTTCGCATCAAAAAGTAAGTACCTATAATAATTGTGTAGAATGAGTGAAAATTACAAATAGTGAAATAATTTAATAATAAATTAGCATTAAATTAAAACAATTTACATAACTCAAGTGACAAAAATAAATCTTTGAAACCTAAACACAATAACTAAGCAATAATCTAAAATTATTTTTAGACATTTTCTGATATTAAACAAATATGGCACAGTTACCTATTGAAACATTCCGAAAAATGTTTGATAGAAACAGGTGCAGATCGTAATCAGGCACTGAGAATATTATTACATGGAGAATTTGTTGATGACTATAAATTAAAATGTTTTTTGCACTGCGCAGCTGATAATTTATTTATAGTCCATGAAGATGGATCAACACACCACCAAAATATTTTGGAATACATGCATATCAAGGATAAAAATATTTTGTCAGCATCAAATATCATCGATAAGTGTTTCGATATAAAGTTAGATGATAAATGCGAACGTTTTTATGCTGTTGCTGAATGTGCCTGGAAAGCTCTCGAGAAAGTGATGACTGGGAATGAAGAAGAATCTTCTACAAAATAAAGTATTTGGAACTAGTTAGAGAACATAATAATTGGGGTTTAATATATGTTTAGTTGTTTGTTTTCAGGCAAATTTCTGTAATAGATATTATAATTTAATAAAAGTATAGGGAAACTTGTCTAATTTTGCTGTAAATTTAAAATACATAAATACCTAAAATGTAACGTTTCTAATGCAACGAAATTCAGTTATTTATTGATAGTAAAACAAAATTTAGTTTTTAAAAATTTGAACTACTAAAATTAGAAGAACAAACTCAGGTTCAAATAAAATTCACTTCAACTCAACTTCGGTTTATTAACAATTATTATCAGATATCAATATTCGTTTAGATAACAAACGTCTTCTTTCAACCCCCGATGGTTCAAGAGTCCTCAAGCAACCCCTCGACCGTCCGAATGAACTCTTATCATCTCCCCTTCCGTCTCACGTCCCGAAGACACCCTCATTTGAACGTTTTGGTCATCAATGGATTTAGATAATATAATGATATAAATAACTACATTTTTTTATTAATGCATGAAATAGCTATTAAGACAACTAGTGTTTTATAGACTGTTTAAAAATCGATGTCGTAGTTTAAATCCGAACGACCGTAGGGAGTGAGGATTTAATAGAGAAAGATTTTTAATCTATAAAACACGCGTTGTCTTCAATATTTTTTCTAACACTAATGTAAAAATTAGAATTTTAACTTATTTTATATCCTATAAAGTACGTTGTCGTTGACAACGTTACATTATAATTCTATAAAGTACGTTGCCATTGACAACATTAGAAAAAGATAATAATATATTATCACATTGTTTAATTTATGTCGCTTTCATTTGTCTCTGTTATCTCAATTTTTGGAGTTAATTCCAACAATTCCAATGTTTCGGGTAATCTATATTTTGCTTTTCTTTTTTTATATTATGGTTGAATACTTGAAAGAAATGGATCTGAAGATATTAGTAAATTATGCAAAATACTTACTATATTATAACAAAAATAATTTATAAAATATAAATATAACAGGGGAACGGATCGACAAAGGAAGAACCGCTAGAAATTTTTTGTAAACGCAGAAACATCATCGGAAAAAAACACTATAGATCTTGATCTTATAAAACATTCCGTACAATTTTACACGCAATTGCATGTGGTAAAAAAATTAATCCAAGAAAATTCAAAGAGTTTACAGAAGAAACAGCTAATTTATATCTTTCATTGTATTAATGGTATTATTAACCAGTTTCCCTTCACAAAATATACTATTTCATGGTTCAGATATAATTAAACAAGCTCTTCTTCCGATTGGCCAATTACCAGAAGAGACAATTTTCGAAAATATTGGGAAACCCAAACACGAAAGTATTCAAGAGAAGCGAGTAATATTTCTTTCAAAATTTCAAAATTTTTTTTTAAAAAATTTGAAAAATGTGTTTTCAAGTTTACCAAGTTTATGGTAAGGTTCATGGTTCTATTTTAACTTTCTTGTTTACAAGTAGATTTGTTGGCTGGTATTGGACCCCTCAGTAGTGTCACGCTTGCTCCCCATTTATTGCTGGATATAATTTTAATCGTATTAATTTAGTGGTTGTATTATTTTACTTTCAAGTAGTTTATAATATGATCTTTCCAAGTCAATTTATTGTCCATTTCATACCGAGATATTGGACTACCCTTGTGCATTTGATGGGGTGGTCACCAATTTTAATGATGGGGTGTTCTTTGCTGTAATTTCTCAGTAGTGTAAAGTGTAAAGCTTGTCTTTTCTGGTGATATTTAAAAAAAAAAGAATAGCTTTTAAATATTATTATTTATTTTAAAATTTTATTTCAACAATTTATTAGATGTATTTTTTCCTGTTGGGTCAACAAATATTTTTAAATTTTATATTACATTGTAAAAATATACTGTTCATTTTGCAATAAATTATTACTTTTATTACATTACTAATTTTAAGCTGACTATCGAAATTGTAATTTGTAGAAGGTATAAAAATATGGTTATAATATAAAATTTAAATAACAATAACAAATATTATGAATAAAATATATAAAGCAATAGCCTTATAATATATTGGACCACAATCGTTTCTACAGTTCCTAGAATAAACATGAAGCTATTCCATTTTATGATTTTATTGATTTTTATTACAACTTCGCATCAAAAAGTAAGTATAATAATAATAAAGTTATAAATAATGAAATAATTTAAAAATAAATTAGCATTAAATTAAAACAATTTACATAACTCAAGTGACAAAAATAAATCTTTGAAACCTAAACACAAGCAACTAAGCAATAATCTAAAATTATTTTCAGACATTTTCTGAGATTAAGCAAATATGGCACAGTCACATATTGAAACATTCCGAAAAATGTTTGATAGAAACAGGTGCAGATCGCAATCAGGCACTGAGAATATTACTACATGGAGAATTTGTTGATGACTATAAATTAAAATGCTTCTTGTACTGCGCAGCTGATAATTTATTTATAGTCCATGAAGATGGATCAACACATCACCAAAATTTTTTGGAACATTTGAATATCCAGGATGGAAATATTTTGTCAGCATCAAATATCGTCGATAAGTGTTTCGATATACAGTTAACTGATAAATGCGAACGTGCTTATGCAGTAGCTGAATGCATTTATAGAGCTCTCGAGAAAGTGATGCCTGAGAATGAAGTACAATCTTCCACAAAATAAAAAATTATTTAGATTTGGGTTTCAATTTATGTTTAGTTGTTGATTGCTTACAAGCAAATTTCTGTAATAGATATTATGAATGTAGGGGAAATATATTGTCATGTTAATTTTGGATAAGGAGCAAGCAAAATTGTAAAGTGTAGAAAATTTATTGGGGAAATTTGAGTTTTAAATTTCGCGGCGGTTCGATGTCGCTGTGGAGCGCAGGTTTCCGAACGCAGGAAGGGAAGAAGAAGACTTGCGTACGCCGTCCAAGTGGTGGACGGTCGACATTTTCATTTTTGATGATGAATAATTATAAAATTTGATTTTTTTGAGAATAAAAGACAAGTAAAAATAGAGTGTGTTATTTCTTACAGAACCAGAATTTGGAAGAAAAATATTTGGAAATTACAGCTAGAAAACGTAATTATTTTGATTATTAATTTTACAAGGTCGCTTGATAAGGGCCGGCGTTTGGAAAGATAACCGACTTGAGCTAGCGGGTAAGAAGGTGATTTCTCCGCCCGAATACTCCACAGAAGTAATACTCCGCAGAAGTATTATTTAAAATTCGATAATTATTAATATTTTGGGGGGTGGAAAATTACACTTCAATATAGAGAATGAAGGGATAACAAACGAAAACAAAACACTTCAAATGTAACGTTTCTGATGAAACGAAGTTGTTCATCAGGTTTATTATATTTCCTTCGAGTTATTTATCGGTAGTAAAAGAAATGTTATAATAATAACAATTTTGTTTTAACAAGTTTTGAATTTTCGTTGATAACAATAATATAGTTCTTGCCAAATATATGTGCGTCTACGTCATAGTTGAAAATGGTATGAATCAAGTTGGAAAACATGAGTCAAACGAGTGCTTTTTAAAATGTATCTTTTCTTTTTAATTTAATGTAACTTTCTCTCTTCACCACAATTTGTCATAAAGTAAATGTCACTGTCGAAATGGTGCAGGTAGCCCGTAATTGTATTTCTATTAAGATTTCTATGGCCACCGGTTCTAAGCCCTGGGGGTGCTTAAAGTTTCTGTAACAACTACGTAAATCAAAAATGTTTACCCATTTATTATGGTAATAGCTCAGACATACTAATTTTTTATTGCTTGTTTCTATAATGTGAAATATTAGTAACGTACGACTTTTATTAGTTTCGGTCAACAAGACATGCAAATGTTTTTGTACTCTTTTTAATAAAGCTGAACGACGCCGACGTCCTACATTATATTCAGTACGTCATTTCTTAATCAGAAATTAGTGACGTAGACGCACAGATATTTGGCAAGGACGTTATACTCTGATCAATTTTGTCTTTTATTTTTTTTATTTGGTTACATGCGACTGACGATAGCCAATAAATTTGATATAAAGTTATATCGCATTATCATGATTGAGTGACTAATAGTTTTACTATATTTTTCAACCTTTACGTTCTTTGCACCTCCTCTGTATTTGCATTGCAATACATATTTCCAAATATTTTCTGATTCTACCTTAAAATAATTTTAAAGTGTTTTTAAATACAATTTCTTTTATGTTGTTCTTTACTATTATTTAAAATTCTGTATTGTAGCACTTAGTTAAGTTTTTGTTAAATTTTATAAAAATAATTAATTAATTAATGTTAAAAAAAAAGAAAATACCAGATTCTTCCTGTCGATCCCCTATACTGCACTGAAAGAAAAATCCTTAGTTGAATCAACAATTTAGCGTTGTCGATCTAAATATGTTTGATTCAAACAAGGAAATGTTTGAAAATAACATTTTTTAATAGTTACTTTAAACAAGATCGCATATTTAACAGAAAATAATTTTTTAAACAAGGATATTATTTGATTAAAACACTTTTCTTGGTTCATACAAGTACAATTTCATGGTAGACTTATAATACCATTGTTAAACACGTGATGAATTGACAACTTCCATGATCAAAGCATATTGTATGTAAAAGTTATAATTTCATACTACAAACAAACATGACCGTAGTTATTCAAATAATGTGGTGTTCAATACTAACCACCGACGTATGCATTTTTGCAAGCTTGCTTGTATCAAATACGAATAATTGTTAAATTTACGAAGAAGCTTGATAAGATTAAATACGTAGCTTTTTATTAAGCTTACATATTTTAGCTTATGGTGCATTTCTAGAAAAATGTCTAGAAATGCCAGTAGCTTACAGTTGTTGCATTTAGTACCTACCTACTTTTGTAAATCGTATGTTCTGTGTCAAGTGTTGTGATCAAACGTAAGTACATTATTAAATTAATCATCTTCTCAATGGTAACAAATAATAAAATTTATTAAATGTTGATTAAATTGAAAAACTCATGTTAATTTTTAAATTATCATAAAACCAATCATAATTTTATAAATTTTATTCATCAAATTATTTAATAAAAAGCAAAATTAAATTTACAACAATGTGAATATTTTTACAGATTTTTCCAGCGATATAAAATGGTTAAAAATTTATAGAGAACCATGGGAAGAACTCTCCAGTAAATGGCGAAGAACATTTCCGGAAAGACGTAGGAATTTGCTCTTTAATGGCAATGAAAAAACAAAAATTGCATCATTTTTAGACCAGTGGCCGATTTTAAAATATTCCGGAGGATTCTCATTGGTATGTAAATTATCGAGAAAAAGTTAATTCTATATTTCCATAGAAAAATGTTTGTCCATAATTATAACCAAATTATATATTTTTTAGATTAACATTGATTTTGGAGAGTTATTTCCCCAAAAAGAGAATTGTCTTTTTGAGAATTGGGAACACTTTAAAAATTTAATAATTCCCATTTATAATAACCTGATAAAAGACAAGGAATGTCTTGAATTATTAAATTTAATTAATACTAAAGACGTTGCTAAAGGTCAGTATAAAAATGCAATTAATAAAAAATTTATTTCAATTTAAATTTATTTTTAGGTCCTGAAGACGTCTTGGTCATGGACGCGCTACATGCTCTTCTTCCGCCGACTGTACGGCATTCATCAGTCCAAGAAGGCAGCGCAAAACGGCGTAAAGTTTCTAAGGCTACCATTAATCTGGTTCAATATGTTTTCTTGTCATGTAATGCTTAAGTAGGTACTAATAATAAATTGTAATTATATAAATTTTTTTTTATTTAAAACAATCCTAACCTGGTGAAAAAAGAAAAATATTAGTTAACAATTTTCATGTTTAATTTCATACATGTACCTTCTTTGGTTAAATATGTGTACGTAGTAAATTAAACATGTATGTATTTTGTTAAACATGGATGCGTAGTCAATTAAACATATAAGTGTTTGGTAGAATATGTATGCGTAGTAAACTAAAAATGTATACGTATGGAGCATTTTCAATGTACTATTAATCCGTGGTTACCTCACCACTACATTGAACATGGCAAAATAGATTTAAACAATGTACGTGATCACTTTTTGATAAACTCGTTTAAGTATGTCATCTTGTTTGAATTAACAACTTCACGGGATTGACGCAAAATCAAACAAGTATTTTATTTGATTTTACCAACGTAATTCTTTCAGTGTGATAAGCTGATGATAACCAAATAATTCATCCAAATAAATGAGATAGTGTATTTCACACCATATCCAGAATTTTCCTAAATTGTATAGGTGACCATATAGTTACAATTTTACGAAAAATAACGCCAGCGTGCTATCACGATTGTTAGCACAAATTTTTTCTTTACTAGAAAATGATACATGCACCCTCGGCATATCCAGAATACACCCTAAAATGAAAAACTCAACTATTGTTTTCTAGAATCAAACTTTGATTCCAGACAAACCGGAAAAATTCGCACCAAAAACTCCAGCCAGGGTAAAAATCTAATGAACAACTTCTTATCAGCCTCGCTTTCCATGAAAAATCTGAAACGTTTTACACAACTTATGTGCCGTTAAATCAAATTTAACTCTACTCATTTAAAACCTGCATATAAAAATTAAAATTACTGCATCCTTATGTAAAATTTATTCTTTGGTAAATTAAGCTCATCATTAAATTATTCTATTTACAGCTTCCTTGTTTGGTGTAATTCACAGCCACTGTTTGGAATATTAATAACAGACATTTTCTGAGGTGAAATACATAATATGGTAAAGCTGCACAGCATAGTGAAGCAGTCCGAAAAATGTTTGGAAGAAACAGGTGCAGATTATAATCAATCAGACGATGCGGCTGATACCACATGGGGAATTGCGGATGACTATAAATTAAAATATTTCCTTTTATGTATAGCCGACAATGCATTTATAGTCTATAAAAATGGATCACTAAATCATCAGGAACTTATAAGTATTGACAATTGTGAAACTTTATCAGAATCAGATAATCGTCAATAAGTGTTTCGACTAAGTTTCGATATAAAGTTAAATGACAAATGCGATAGTCATTTCATTATGCAATACCTAGCTGAATAGTAGTTATTATTAGAAAACATTTTCTTTCTGTAGTAAATAACATTAGATTATGTTCAATAAATAATATACAAAATAATATGCATAATAGTTAATGAACTTCAAGTACGTAATTTATTAAAGAATTGAATAGGAATAATTAAAGAGATTTGTCTAAAAATTCCTTGGAATTATTAGTTTATTTTAGGTGAATTTGATGCGCCGCGCATTCAGGATGACTTTAGTTTTATATTTTCCGATATTTTCATAACTAAGAAAGCCCAATAAATACCAAACAAATTGTTTTTCTTTATTTTAATGTTGAATGATCTTCTCAGAAAAAAAGTAACATAATATCGTCGGGTTGTTGGTAAAAGTGACCAACTAACATAGAAATCCTATACATTTGGTCATTTTTACCAACAACCCGACGATATATTAATCTGTATGTAAATTTTTGTTGTTTTCTGCTTAGTAAGCAAATATATTTTTAGATATTGCAATAATTTTTAAAATCGAAATATACCATTTTATTTGCAATTATTATATTTATTACATTTTTATTTACAAGTTCGGAATCGAATTTGTAAAATATACTTATCGGCTCTTTTGTATTTTCCTTTTTAGGTAGCAAAGTAAAGGAAGTAAATAAGTAGTTTTAAATTTTATAAGAAATTGTAGAAATATAGTACCTAATATTTAATATGTAATTATTAAATTTACTATGTAGTACTATCAAAATTGGAAATTATAGCAATGATACTAAAATCATTATTACCTATATTTATTTTGTATTTTCATAATAATATGAAAAATAATAATAATGTGAAGACATAAAAAGCAATAGAAATTATTAAATTCACTCATATCCTATCCATCTTTAGTCCGCATACTTTTGAAAAGTTTTTATATTAAAAATGAAGTTATTTCTTTTTACGATTTTGTTGATATTTATCACAACTTCGCATCAAAAAGTAAGTATTTAGTGTGCAGTATGTTTGAGTAAAATTTACAAATTATGTAATTAAAAAAAATAGTAGGTAAATATTACAATCAAAGAACGAATTTGTGTGTATTATATTTATATTATATATTTTTCCACCCATTCTGGTGAGATGTCCCGCAAGATATTCATAAGTGCGGGAATTTTCCTAAGAATGAAAAAATATTGCTCTTCTAAGAAAGTTGCATATGATTTTTTTTAGAATATATTTTATTAAAAATTTGGTAGATCACTGTTTTGGTACTGAGAATTAACAGATACAGACAGTTCGTTTCGCTATACTGAGTACAACAATAACAAAATTTATTTTTAGTCATTTTCTGAGATCAAACAAGTATGGCAAAGTCACATTTTGAAGCACTCCGACAAATGTTTGACAGAAACCGGTGCAGATTATAATCAGGCGATAAGACTAATACCATATGGAGAATTTGTAGATGACCATAAATTAAAATGTTTTCTTTTATGCATAGCCGACAATTTATTTGCAATTCATGACGATGGTTCAACACATAGTGCAAATGTTTTGGACCTTATGCATATCAAGGATCCAGAAATTTTGAAACAATCAGATGTCGCCAACAAGTGTTTTGATATTAATTTACCTGATAAATGCGATCGCTTTTATGCCGTTGTTGAATGTCTACATAATGCTCTTGATGCAGTCATTCCTAAGAACGAATAATACTCTTCCAAAAATTAATCTGTTATAATTATCATACTGAGAGAACATAATTTGGGTTTAAGATTTAGTTGTTAAAAGTTTTCATGTAAATTTATGTAATAGGCAATAATCTGTTAATAAAAAGGATATGGAGGTAATCCAGTTAGTTTTATTGGAATCATAGAATTAGTCCGTTATAATCTGAAGTTTATTTTATCTAAAAGTTCGATAAGAAAAATTCAAATCAGTTCATCAATGCGAATATTTAATTGGCTTTTACTGTAAGTTATATTATGTGATGATGATGGGGTTTCTCAGCTTATTATGCTTTTCCCTGAGGCTGGAGTTATTTATTGTTAACCCTCATGTTACCGAATAAAAAATCAACATATTCCACCCGGATGGGGTACCCGGGTACCCCGACACAATTTTTGCGAATTTATGTTTTTTAGTGCTTTTTTCGAGATTGTTGGTGTTTTGTAGGTAATATCACTTGCATTATAAAAAATAAATCACTTGTTTTCAATAAAATCATCCGTTTTAAGGTCAATAATATGCGATTTTCAATAAGGGGTACCCAGACATAATTTTTGCGAATTTATGTTTTTTAGTGCTTTTTTCGAGATTGTTAGTGTTTTGTAGGCATTATCACTTGCATTATTAAAAATAAATCACTTGTTTTCAATAAAATCATCCGTTTTTACGTCAATAATATGCGATTTTCAATAAGGGGTACCCCGACATAATTTTTGCGAATTTATGTTTTTTAGTGCTTTTTTCCAGATTGTTAGTGTTTTGTAGGCATTATCACTTGCATTATAAAAAATAAATCACTTGTTTTCAATAAAATCATCCGTTTTTAGGTCAATAATATGCGATTTTCAAAAAGGGGTACCCGGGTACCCCATTCGGGACTAGAGGCACAGTCGGTTATAATGGCGAAAAAATTGCATTTATAAAAATCTGAAAGCTTTTAAAATCGCTTTATTTTATTTAGAACTATATTTTATAAGATGTCACAAAGACCCAATAGGCTGTGCAAAATACAAAATGAGATATACACCTTCAAAGTCAAAAAAGTACCCGGGTACCCCTATTCGGTAACATGAGGGTTAAGCAATAATTCATCTATCTAAAGGATGTTTTTAATTTTAATGTATTATTTTTATTATTGCTATTACCGTATCTTTTATTTGCATGATCGCCATCTATTTATTTATTTATTAGTATTAGTAAATACAATAATATTTTTACGCACGTGTTTTCTTTTCATTCCGAAAAGTGTATGAGTATGTGCCCTGTGACACTACACTAAAATACCATAGGATAACACCCCCTGAATTAACTCAAAGTATGCCACCCTTAAGATTTTCAATGATACCATGTTCTTGAGCTGCCTTATGGCATATATACATACTCCTGGATAATTTGTTACAACCTTACGATATGAGGTTTCCAATTCAATCCCAAATCTAGGATCATACCTATGTGGTTCATTTGTTATGGATATATCCCTCAGTAAAAATATTAATATTTGTCCTTTATTAAAATTAAGGCTCAGCTTGCTCGTGTCAAACCAGTCCTGTAAATCGTTTGACTTTGCAGATGCCACCTCATAAAGTCTCTCCAAACTATCTCCCTTCTTGAAAGTTATTGTGTCATCCACAAATTAGTATTCGAACAACTTAATAAATTGTTAATAAATACCAAGAACAATATCGCACATAAAACCGACCCCTGCTGAGTCCTCATAACAACATATCTAACATTTACTATGAATTTTATTAGGACCAATAGGTCATAATTTATACTACGGATTTTAAAAATATCTCGTCTCCTAGAATAAGCTCTAAACGAAATTTATTCTCGTTGTGTGCGAAATTATGCCGATTCCCAATAGAAGCTCCTACTAGGCTGTAATTATTGTTCAAAACCTACACGAACATTGATTAATGGCCAACGTTAAGCTGTTTTAAATTTTCATTATTTGGGAAAATAATCTCTTCGATTTTGTTTATTTTTATCCCAAAATAGTGCCAAATAATGAAATGCAATATTGTTATGCTGAAATGATTATCCTAGATTCTGATGTATTCTCGGCTTCCTTATAATATTGGGATGATCGCTATTAAAATGGGTCAAATGCTACCTAAACAATTATACATAATATTGTTTTTTCCTGTTTGAAGAAATATTTGAATAAATTTAGAAATAAACTTTAAATTATACTGTTTAATTTCCAATTATTATTTCTAAGTAGTAAATTTTTATTTACAAATTCAAAATTTTAAAACATGTATATAATGTAGTAACAGGAAAAAAATTATATTTGTTACATACTCGTATAAAACTTATCAACCACTGTTTTGTATACGTTTGTACAGTTTTTAGAATGAAAATCCAGTTTATTTTTGGTTTTATGATTTTATTGATATTTATCACAACTTCGCATCAAAAAGTAAGTTTTTCAATAAAACATTTGTTTTTTAGGATTCCTCTACTTCATAACGATAATGATATTATCTTTCGCAAGATATCTTTTTTGTAATTATTTTATTATTATTTATTATTTGTAATTTCTGAATAAGATCGAAAAGTTCGATCGAAAGCTTAAAATACATTATTAATATAATTTCCATAATTCGTAATTTATTAAAAATTAAACTTTTTTAATTTCACGAATTAATAATAAACCAATTTTAGATATGTTTTTTGTATTCCTAGACACACAACAATTGATATTGACACTTTGACTAAATTAATCTATAAGAATCCACGAAAATTTCACAGTAGGTAATCCAATTATAAACGAATCGCAAAGCTTCAAATCCTAAAAACTTGAAAACGTTTAAACTTTACTTTTTGTATTTGTATATTTGTTTAAAATTCTTTTTTTATTAAATAATTAAATAGTAGTTTAACAATTTCTGTTGCAGTTTTTAAAAATTAAAAATTTGCAAAAATTATTGTGATTTCTTGCGGGTCCAGTCGGGGGGCGTTCTTGAGCCTAATCTAGCTAATTTGAAAGCTATTTCATTACCCTCAATTTTCTCAAACCTGGTACCCAGTGACGGGAAATTTTGTTGCTATTGGCCACTTTCTTGGGAGATTGTCTGCATTCCCATGTGGATAAAAACTCAAAGCTATTGGCTTTGAGGGCTTTTATCGCAGCTTAAATTGACTTGTTTGCCCTTTAAATTAATTTGTACGTATTCGTTGGGCACATAGTGCATTTGCAATTATTTCAGCTTGTATAAAATGTGGGACAAGGATAGGAAATTTCTAAGTAAGCGGCGGTGTTTGTACTAAATTAGTATCAATTGTGATGTATAATATTTCTATTTGAAATAAAAATATTATTAAATTTTGTTATTAGTATAATACGAGATCTAATTTCAAACTTATATTTTGCAAAAAGTTCACTTTTATTTACATACATATTCCAATTCAAATACAAAATATGAGAATTAAAATGTTTAAAAGTATTATACATTGTAATACTACATACAAAATTTACTAATCGTTCGTTGGTCCGGATAAGGTCCGGATACATTAAAATTGGAAAATTTTTAAAATAAAAAGGAAGTTATGTATTTTTTTGATTTTATTGATATTTACCACAATTTCGCATCAAACTGTAAGTATCAGTGTAATAATATATTTTAGTGAGCTCATAAAGTATAATCTAAATTCTATAAAAAAAATTTAGAAAGGTTTCAACCGAAAATCCAGCCAGGCTTATTTTTCTTTAATTTCACTTCTTTCTGTCTATCACAACAATATTTTATTTAGTTTGGTTTCTTTTCAGAGCTGTTATATCATGGATCTTTTCAAATTACAACCCCTATATTTCTTCATGGAATTAAGTTATTAGAGTAAACCAAAAATATACGTGTAAATTTATAAAATTAAATTGAAGTGTGCCAGGATTTTCTTCGAAAATCATTTTAGAATGTTATATCCAATTACTGTATATCTTATTTTACGGTATTTATTTTCCAGTTTAGTCAAATGATTAGTTTCAATTTAGTCCATTTAATTCTTTTTTAATTCAATTTATTTCAATTTAAAAAATATTTATTTTATTCAATCATATAAAATAATAAATTATATTATAGGGTGGGTCTGTAGGCCTATCAATTAAATACAAAAATAACCTACGTTTTCATTATATCGATAGTTTCCAATTTCTATTATTATTAGAGAATAAAGTGTAGAACATTTCATAGAAAATATTAGTGGCTAGAATTATATAATTGATCAATAAGTTTAGTTTTAACCATGTATATAACGTACAAAGCATAGAAGGAGACAATTTACTTGACAAGGCAGGTAGTTTACGGAAAGAGCTGAAGGCAGGTTCCATAACTTGTCGAGTTTAGAGTTTCTGGTAATATATAAGTTGAGTTACAAAATAAATCTTTGAAGATTGAACATTTTTCTTTAATTATTTTCAGATATTTCCTGAGGTAACAGAAATATGGCATAGTTATGTATTGAAGCACTCCGATAAATGTTTGGTACAATCCGGTGTAGATTATAATTTGGCGATGAGACTAATACGACATGGCGAATTTACAGATGACCGAAAACTAAAATGTTTCCTTTTGTGCATAGGTGACAATTTAAATCTTGTGTATGAGGATGGGTCAGTACATCATCAAAATATTTTCGACCTTTTACATGTACATGATCAAAGACCTTTGTTAGAATCAATGCTCGTTAATAAGTGTTTTGGTAATAAATTACCTGATAAATGCGACAATTATTATGCAGTAATTGAATGTTTATTTGGAGTTGTCAAGGAAATGCAGACAAGGAATGAATTATGATCTCCAGCAAATTGAATTGCCTTTAAATTATTATTATCATGTTGTTAGACTAACATAAGTATTAAATATGTACAATATTATGTGTAATAAATAATAGCAAAATTCACTGATTGACTTCAAGGAATCAAATAATTATTTTATCCTATAAGTAATTAATTTAGTCTAAATAGTCGTCAAAATTAGTTTTGCTTGCCACTTGTGTGTTTAATAAATAGTAATAAACAGGATAATCCACATATTCTTGAAGGGATAAAAAAATTAGTCCGTTCTAAAAGAAAGTTTATTTTCGGCGTATTTTAATGCATTAATAATAATTATAAGAGCTTAGTCGAAAAGTTCAAAGGAATTATTAGTTCACTATAGATGAGTTTGCATTATAAGCGAGTCCATTATTTTAGTGAAGAAATGTAAATAAGTATTTTCCTGCTTGGTGAATAAATATTTACAAAAATTACATTTATTTTTTATTTTAGCTTGTTTTATTTACAAGTTCACAATCACATAGAATAAAAAAATAAGAATCACAATAACAAATAACAATATTGGAAATAAATCTTATATTATTCACACATACATTTTTAATTGGTCCGCATACGTTTGCATAGTCATAACGTCATAACATAAAAATGAAGTTATTATGCTTTGTTATTTTATTGATATTTATCACAGCTTCGCATCAAAAAGTAAGTGTAAATGTATAATATGTATGAATTCGGGGGAAGGTTACATTTAGGCCGCTTTCCACTTAAAGCTCACAACGACCGCTGCATGGTAGCGTGGTTTTTGATTGGACTGAAGATCTACTGTGGTAGTCGTGGGCTTCAAGTTGAACGCATCCAAAAGACAATTATTATTATAAGAGTAACATCAGCAGTCTGGCTTATATAATACACGGATAGACAAGATCAAAGATCCATGCGTGGACTATGGGAAAGACAAGGGAAACCACCCACCCCATTAGCATATCCCTAGTAAAATCTTCCTTGAAAGCCAGGAAGATAGCCAATATTCGGAATTATGGGCGGATTTAGTTATTTTTATTTGAAACTTAATTAAATAAAATCAGATATGTTTGTTTGTATAGGTTACCAAAATTAATAAAAATGTAGTAGCAAAGAAATTTTGACCAACCATAATAATATGCAACTATTAATTTTCTATTATTAACTTTTAGACGTTTTCTGAGGTGAAGCAAATATGGCAAAGTTACCTATTGAAGCACTCCGAAAAATGTTTGCAGGAAACCGGTGTAGATTATAATTTGGCGATGAGACTAATACCATATGGAGAATTTTTAGATGACCATAAATTGAAATGTTTCTTTTTATGCGTATCTGACAATCTATTTGTAGTTTACGAAGATGGTTCTACACATTTTCGAAATTCTATGGATGTTATGAACGTCAATAATCCAGACATTTTGAAGAAATCAGATGTCCATAAATGTTTTGATATTAAGTTACCTGATAAATGCGAAAGCTTTTATGCTGTTGGTGAATGCATATATAAGTCTCTCGAGAAAGTGATGACTTAGAATGATAAATAGTCATCCCCAACATATTTTTGTTAATAGTTTCCATTATTAGTTTCTGTAATAATATATAATTATGTATTGAATAAATAAAAAAATTTGATTAATCCGCTTATAATGGACTTTAATTCTGCATTATAATATTATTATGTATGTTGTCACTTGTCAACTTATGACAATTATATATTATTATATATTTTATATTGAATCTAGTACTTATATGGTTTATGGAAATTAGAAATGCTTTACAAATTAAAAATATCGCACACTAAATTATAAAATTTTATTCAAATTTAAATTTTCTCAAAGTATATTCTCATTAACAAATGCAGTTTTTTTTTTCATTATATGGAAAATAATTGACCTGCCATAAATATTTTTATTGAAGCATTACGTTTTGGGTTTGTAATTGCAATAAGTTTCATTTTTTACCCTTCTTGGTATGTAAATAGGAAAAACGGATCATGTGTCCCACTTCTCCTTAGTATGTATTATGCCTTAAAGTTTCCAAAATCAATATAGTTTATTTAATTTTTTATTTTTTTTATTTTTTATTTTTTTATTTAAATTTAATTTAATTATATTAGTAATTTCTTAGGATAATAATATCATCTACAAAAAGCGTCCCACACTTTTATTGATGTGTTCTAGGATTTAAACCAATTTACTCTTTGCTCTAAACGCGAAAATTTATTTTTGCCTGTTCAGTTCTTCTTTTTAATTTTCTTCTATTAGGAGCTTATTTTTAAAAAATATTTTTTTATTTATTTTTGCACAAAATATATTAGCATCAATTTTATAGAATAGGCAAATATTTATAAACTTTTTATTCATTTTTTACGAGTACTTAACATAAAGGAAACCTTTAATAATATATTATATAACTGCTCAACCGTTAGTTTTTATACAGTCGCTGAGTTCTTATTTAAAGCAAGAATGAAATCATTAATTTATATAATTTTATTGATATCAGTTACTACTTCGTATCAGAAAGTAAGCAAAATCGTTAACAATTAAATAATCTAAGAAATGTTTCCAATAACTCAAAACTTTTATAACTTCTACTTTCTAATAAATAAGAAAAAATAAAATCTTATTTTTTTGATAGAGTTAGTTTGTAAGAATTCATAGAATTGCAGTTTCAGTGTAGGATCAAGATATTTGCGGGGAGCACGTCTTTAGTAATGCATGCATTAGTGTTTATGTAATTTTCTATAATTATTTTCAGACATTTTCTGACATGCAGTACATATGGCACAGTTACATATTGAAGCACTCCGACAAATGTTTAATACAATCCGGTGCAGATTACAATGAGGCCATGAATCTAATGCTAAGTGGAGAGTTTCCAGATGATCATAAAGTAAAATGTTTCATTTTATGCATAGCTGAACATTTATTTATGGTCAATGAAGATGGATCAATAAATCATGAAAATTATTTGGATCGTTTGAATATCAAGGATAAAAATATTTTGTTACAGTCAAATATTGTCAATAAGTGTTTTAGTAGAAAGTTAATTGATCCCTGCGACAATTTTTATGCAATACTTCAATGCAATTACAGAGCTCTCGAGGAAGTAATGACTACGAATGAATTATAATATTTCAAAAGTTAAATCTTACGTACCTACGAGTATAATATTTAGTTAATTTTAGTTGATATTAAATACTACTAAACAAAGTATTAGTTTTATTATATTATTTATATTATTAGTATTATTCTAACGTAAGGCATACACATGCCTGAAAGCTCAATAAAAATATATTAATAATTTATTAATTTAAATAATAAAATTGTTTAAAATATACCAATTTATTTATTAAGTAGTAAACATGATAATGAGGATAAGAAGGTTCTGATAAGATGCAGTTCTAGTTGGTCTATTACCAGAAATTAATTGTATAATATAAAAAAATTTCTAAACTCCGAACATTCCACAAAAATTGCACAAAACTTCTATGAAGTTATCCACTACTAAGCTCTTGCAATTCTGTTAAGCATTTACCGAAATGAGCAAATATGACAAAGGTATTTACTGAAGAATTCTGAGAAATGTTTAATGGAAACTGGTTTGAATATCAAGGATCAAGATATTTTGTCAAAATCAAACATAGTCGATCACTGTTTTGATAGAAAGTTAGCTGATCGATGTGAAAATTTCTATTATATATTTCTTATAATCAAAAATGTTGGTGCTTTTCTTCTCGTACTCTTCTCTTCTCAAGGTAAGATTATTAAAAGAAAGACGAGGTGAAGAAAAATGGGGCAACAGATCCGAATATTAATGTTTAGCTTTCATTATAAAACTTAAAACAAAATTTAAATGTTTAACAAATTATTGTTATAATCAGAGGTCATTCGATAGAACATTTTACGATAAATCAAATGAGCCAAAATGAATAAAATCTGATCATTAGGTTTTAAGTAATTACTAAAGAAATTTAGTATTTATATTATTGCATTAATTTCCAAAATAATTGGTTTTTGCAATAAAATTTTGATTAGTTTTTATATTTAAAAGTTATTAAACAACAGGAAAAAATAACAATCTTTTAGTATTTTTTTGCTATTTAAGTTATTAAATTTATAATTAAAAAATGTTGCTAATTGCTAAATTACCAATTTGGAGAACTCCCTCACTTTTGTCCAGATAATCCCCATTTTAGCTCCTTCTTTCACCTAATATTTTTGAAATCGATTTATAACTAATTATAGCGGTCATTTTTAGTTCACAAAATTTAATTTAATTTGAAAAACTTTGAAATAAAATTAATAATGAATTCGCAACAAACGAAAACACATTGATAAATTTATTATCGATGTAATCATCGTACCTCACCTAATCAAATACTTAAGATTTATTGGTGCTAATATACGAAAGATTTTCTCAAAAAAAAATTGAAAAAGAATTTCGTGAAATATGAAAAGATTAAAAATATATCGATGAATTTTACTGAAGCTGTGTCTAGAATCAATATTATCCAATCGGGTTTAAATTTCTTCAAAAAACGTCGTAAAAGTAACATAAGAAAAACACGTTGCTTATAAGCAACTATGCTAAATAAAAGGTTTTTGTTTAATCTAAATGTTGTTTACTTTATACGATTTATTATAATAATAGTATCTAATAAAAATTAAACCGGAACTTTAGTATACATAGTACATAATACTAAATTATTTCAAAATGATATAATAATTATCAAATAAAACTTTTATTAAGTAAGATTAATTAGAAGTTCAAATAAAAAAATCGTAATAGACAAAAATAAAATATACTATG
Source organism: Rhagonycha lutea (assembly GCA_958510855.1). Classification (NCBI taxonomy): domain Eukaryota; kingdom Metazoa; phylum Arthropoda; class Insecta; order Coleoptera; family Cantharidae; genus Rhagonycha; species Rhagonycha lutea. Next base: position 14,254,303 of record OY294036.1, on the reverse strand, counting down.
TTATGTATTATGTACATACTATATAAGGGAATTAGTATTATACTTAATATTCCACAACTTATTAACTATTCATCCGTATTCTTTTATAAATTCTTGCAGAATTGACAGAATGAAATTATTAATTTGTATGGTTTTATTGATATTCGTCACTGACTCCTATCAAAAAGTAAGTAAAATAGTGCATAATTAAATAATTTATTGTAATGAAGATTTGCAAATAATTATGGCTACCTTTGCTACAATGATTTGTAAGAAGTAATATAAATTAATATCTACTTGTTGTTTATTGAATTTATTAAAATTCAAATTTTAAAACATAAATTTTATCATTCTTTCTATGCTATCGTATTATTAAAAAATATGAATGTTTCGGAAATGAACTGAGCTTTAATTGATTGATACATTGTGAAATTTTGATACATGTGAAAATCAGTAGCATGTTATATGCATAAACAATATTGCAAATAAATAATTTCTTAAAATCGTTTTCCAGACTTTTCATGAGGTAAAGCAAATTTGGCAAAGTTACGCATTGAAACATTCAGAAAAATGTTTGAAAGAAACTGGCGCAGATTACAACTCAGCAATGAGAATATTACCACATGGAGAATATGTGGATGACCATAAAGTAAAATGTTTCCTTTTATGTATAGCTAATAATTTGTATATAACACATGAAGATGGATCCGTAAATCATCAAAATTTTCTGGAAATTTTGAATATTAAGGATTCAGAACTTTTAAATGAAGCAGATTTCGTTAAGAAGTGTTTTGATATAAAATTGGATGATCAATGTGACTCTTTCTATGCAGTAAGCGAATGCATATTTAGAGCTCTTGAGGAAGTAATGACTAGGAATGAATTAAAATCTTCCAAAAAATAAATATTTTTTAGTTATTGATTTGCTTAGAGAACATGATTATTTTTTAACGTTTTATTGCTTTGTTGTCATTACTATGTATTACTAAATTTCTATAATAAATAATATTATAAAGTTTATCTGAATAAAACTGTAGTTTTCGTTTTTAATTTTGATTGTAATAATAAATTTAATAATAGGTAATTAGACGTTCCTTCACAAAGTTTTTTTCTTATGGTAAGAACCAAAATAAAATATTTTATTTTAAATTATACCTACTTACTTTATCAAAAGTTTACATTTAACAGCTTCCTATCCAATATTTCTTAGTTAGTTACAAACCAAATAATTTATGTGACCAATAACATATTATCAAGTTTTCATAAGAAAGCATAATTACTTATCGTATAAATCTGACCTACAATAAAGTCATAATTTACTTTTTGTCCAATTGATCTTCGATTTGATATTTCAACTATTTTTAACTAATTTTAGAAGTTTGAAGAAAAACTACAAGGTCTCATGAGGAGCAAATCGACTGATTTTGTTGAATTTCACGATTATTCCATATAAAATTGATCTACTTGCAAATAATAAAATTAAAAAATTTAAAAAAAGAATGTAGGTAGTTCAAGCAATTATGAATTGATTTTTTTAGTTTACAATACGCTCCTCAAAATGCACATTTTTCTTACCAAAAAAAATTATTAAGTGATTTTTATTTCACCGGTAAATGGCGTAACTTGCGCCACTTCCAACAAAAAGGGACATGTAAGGAGACAACTTGAGATGGTCTATGTCGGAACAGTTGGGCTAATGGCTGTTCCGAGTTTTATGTCCTATTTTGTAATGTACAACCAAGTTATTGTGAGATTGGTTAATCATACCAATATTTTTGGAGACACCATCGAAGTTTGGTAGATTGGTTTATATCCAGTTCAGTGCCATAAATTTAGGATTTCTGGAGTGCTGGAATATCGCGATATAAGCTAGGAAAGTTCATTTACGTAGTTTGAAGTCTGGAGGTTTCATATTTAATTTTCGCACTTATTTCTTTGAGTAATTTGCTTAAAGAACATAATTATTTTTTAACATAAATAATGCTTTGTTGTCATTACTATGTATTAAATTTTTGAAACTGTTGATTGAGTTTAATACACATTTTTTTGGATCAGTAAGAAGTGGATTTTCTTTCATCTTAACGCTCGCACTCGGATCTGTAAAACTGACATTCCTTTTTGCTCGTTTGGTGACGCCTGAAGGTTGTGACTTTATAATTAAATAAATAGGCAAAACAATTAACTAAAATGTAGTTCCACTTTTCCAAATATGTCACTGTTGAAGTAAAGAAATCTATTCCGCCCAATCTCTCTCCCACAGTTTTATGCTAATTTTATCATAGATCTTGTATTATTTGATGTAAGAGTATTATATATAGTAAAATTAAATAGAGAGAACGACGGGTAGAGCTAATGTGCAGTTATGATAATTCGTCCGTTCGAGTCTATGTTGGTGTCAGTTGGTAGAATTGATTGATTGACATGCGCTATTCCTCCACTTCTACTGCGCCGATATTTGGCTGCGCCCATTGTACTCCATTTAATTATTTTTTGCGATTCCTTCATCTCTCTCAGTAGCAGACTGCATTTGGTATAGCATTATAACAAAGAATGTTTACACTTTGGATACCGACAATAGTGAATATAAAAAATATTTGAACACCAATATAATTTTTAATACTGCATGGTTTAATTTAAGAAAATGTTATCATCTATTATTTTTTAATTGTTACTAACAATGTAACTTATCCATATCTGTCATGTGACAGTTGAAGACGATGATTACTTGAGAATGACATCTTATAAATTCAGATATGATGATATACCACAAAAATATTATATATTTTTAAGTTTGATATGTGAATTAAATATAAATCATTTGTAAATTTTAACTTAAATTGTAACAAAAAACAGTTTAAAAAAAATAAAATATTGATTAGATAGGTACATTCGTTTCCTAAGTGTTTGACAGAAGCCGAAAAACGTAAAAATACATATAAGGGAATACATAATATTTAATTATACAACTTAAAAACCATTTGTCCAAGTAGTACATTTTCAGTTTTTAATAAAGTAAAAATGAAATTATTAAATTGTATGATTTTATTGATATTCTTCACGAATTCTCAACAAAATGTAAGTAACAAAATAGTGCACAATTAAATAATTTATTGTAAGCCTTGCAACAATTTTTCGTTTTTTTTACAATAATTTACAAGAAGTAAAAATTAATATCTACCTGTAGATTATTTATGAGTGACCTATTTCTTAACTATAATAATCTTTATAAGTTTAGTGTACCAACACCAATTCTTTCTAGTCCATCATTGATGAAAAGTGATGGTATACCAAATAGTGGGTAAGTTTCCAACAAGATTGTGGCCTAAAAATATGGCGTATTATGAGAAAATAATTGTATACATTAAAATTCCAAACATTCCACAAAAATTGCACAAAACTTCCATGAAATCATCCCTCAATTACTACTAAGATTTTGCAATTATTTTCAGACATTTACCGAGATGCAGCACATATGGCAGAGTTATATTTTGAAGCACTCCGACAAATGTTTAATAGAAACCGGTGCAGATTATAATCAGGCTATGAAAGTAATCATCACTGGAGACTTTGTTGATGACCACAAATTAAAATGTTTCATTTTCTGTGTAACTGAAAATTTATTTATGGTCCATGAAGATGGATCAATAAATCATGAAAATTATTTGGATATTTTGAATATCAGGGATAAAAATATTTTGTTACAGTCAGATATTGTCAATAAGTGTTTTAGTAGAAAGTTAGTTGATCCATGCGACAATATTTATGAAATAGTTCAATGTATATTCAGATCTCTCAAGGAAGTAATGACTAAGAATGAATTATAATATTTCAAAAGTTAAATCTTTTTAATTTTCTTATACTAGTTACAAGAAATTATAATATTTGGGTTTTCTGTTTAATTGTTGATTGTTATAATCTTAAGTATCTATTATTACTTATTATTTCTGTAGTGGTTATATTGTAAGTACATAATTAAGAATATACAGTGATATCTGCTAATAATGAACTTTAAAGAATTAAAGGAGTAGTTCATTATAAAGAAGTTTATGTTAATCCTATTTTAATATATTGTACCCGAGTTATAATTCTCGGCATGCAATTACCTGCAAAATTAAAATATTCCTAACAAATTCTAGATGACACCAACGTATTTCTTGTGTAAACCTAATCAAAAATTAAATTTGAGAATAAAAAAAGCACACAAAATATTTCTGGGCAAGAGGACAGGGACGATCGGTCCTCGCTGGATCAAAAATTATTATAGTGGCAGAAGGGCCGAACCTGGTTTAGGAGGCTAAAAAAGATATCTTTATGGATTTTGTTTATCGACAATAATGCATTTGAGGTTCCCACAACTTTTAAAATATTTAACTACAAATTTGAAGTGGCAAACAAAATTTATATTGTAAAGTAATTGCAATTGCACCGTGGTGAATCTCTAATCAGATATTCTTCAATTCAATCTGCGGGATACCGTAAACTACGTTTTATTACTCATCTTTGAGTAAAAATTACATTGATAACATCCAAAAATTAAATTTTTACAAATTTCATGTAACATTTTACAATTTTTTTAGTATTCAAAACTTTCCTGTTCGCAGTCAAACTTTTGTCAAGATTTTTCAAATTTTCTTAGCTTTACAATGGTACAACATTTTTTTCTCTATGATATGAATTAGAGAGGGTATATAGTAAGAGTGCGGACAACGTTGGTCATCTTTTTTATTGGTCGCGCCATGTTTTTCTCATTAAGGGCGCGAATTTTAAAATATTTTCAAAAGTCGTTAAGATAGACGTCAAAATGACAATTGTACGTTACAAATTACACGGTTAGAATACATTTTTTTGTGAAAATGCCTGATTGTTGTCTAATTGGGTGTAATAATAATGACAAAAAGGGTTTTTTGATGAAAATATTTTCCATAATCATGCTTTTATGAAATTCTAAAATTTATTAACTTACTACTACTGAAAATTTTTAATTTGACGTTGTAAAATTCAATTTTTGTGTATAATAAAATCAAGTGAGTATCAATTATTCTATGGCATGAACTTAGTTCTATGGTAATGGTAGATATCCACGTACTGTTAACCATAGAAACTGAGAAAAACATGGCGGCGAACTACACGTTGGCCGCACTCTTACTATATACCCTCTCTAATATGAATAATTCATACTACTACTAGCAAAAATCTAACATTTTGCCTGCCAAACTAAGTTTTGGTAACTAGTGACAAAATTTAAATTGGAATTTTAGTATAAGATATATTAAATTATTTCAAAATGACATTTTTCTTTATAAATAAAATTTTTATTACGTAAATACTTTTAATTAAGAAATTAAAATAAAAAATTGTAATAAACAAACATAAAACATGTACTTCTGTATTATGCACATATGTATTGTTATGATTATTCTTACCTTAAGAATAACCACCCCAAAAAAGAAAGACCCTCGAAGCTAACGTTTTATCGGAGTAGAGTTTTCCTCTTCCTCAGAGTCAATGGATTCAGTAGATTAAATAAGAGGGCAATTTGTTGTAGACATAATTTATTAAGTAGCATAAAGAATTAATAAAAATTTGCATCAAATTAACTCGGACAACAATTTTGTCTAAAACCAATGTGTTATTTTTGTGCAATAATTAAAGCATCCAAATCACATTTAAATCCTTGTATTTAGGAGCTAAATTTGGATATTTCATTATTAGGTGTAATCATGTAAACAAATTATAACATTAAAATCAATGAAATCCTTTAATTAATCTAAAATCAACACAAATCGTTGATTCAGAATTTAGATTAATTAAAAATAAAAAATAAATTTTGTACCTTATCGCACATTTGTTACATTCCACTAAACTCCGTGTGTTGCCAGATGCATGCGTCGAAACTCGTGCCAGTAGCCGCCAGCTGTTTCCACCTGTCCAAAGCTGTGAATGTTTCACACGTTTGCCAGTATTCCAAATACAAAAAAGTCACCAAATGTGAAGTTGATTTCCGATTCGCCACGTTCACGATACACAACTTTTATCAAATACTCGAATTTTGTAAATTCATTTACTTCGGTTTAATTAAGTAAATTAATGCTTTGGCCTTTTTGTACCAAAGAATCGCAGTTGAGTTCCTTAATTGGGGTTTTATCGAGAAATTTACTCTTTCTCAAACGACGTCTCCCCAAGAACTTGAGTTTCACCAAGGAACCCTTCTCCGCTTGGAGACCACTTAGCAACCTCTCTACTTGAGCTTCACCCGGGAACTGCCGTATCTCTCGTTCCTTTTCCAAAATTCAAAATTTGCTTTTGTGGTGGGGATCTTGTTGCTGGCGACCAAAAATGGTCCCTCTAGCAGGTAACGCAACGTTGTTAATTGCTCGCGCACCAAACTGATATTAACACTTTAACCTTTTGTTTTGCAGAAAATCGCGGCTGTTATTAAATTTAAAAAGTAAAAAAAAACACTCACAAGGTGTTACAAAATTTTTGTATCTCACAAATAAACTTAAATTGTGTCTCATGTGCAATTAATTGTTACATGGGATGGTTTTTGTTTTTGATGCAAATCTTATTTTTTTATTAGTCGTATCGACTGACTACTGAACTTAAATCATAAATTTACCAATTATCTGTCTACCAATCCATCTGGATCTCTTAAACAAGGAAATATCACTACAGTATATAAGGCGACTAATATAATATTCCACAATTTATGCAATATTCGTCCGCATAGCTTTGAAAATTCTTACAGAATAATATAAAGAATGAAGTTATTAATTTGTATGGTTTTATTGATATTCGTCACTGATTCTCATCAAAAAGTAAGTAAAATAGTGCACAATTAAATAATTTATTGTAATGAAGGTCTTCAAACAATTATATATGGCTGCCTTTGTTGCAACGATTTGTAAGAAGAAAAAATTAATATCTATCTGTAGATTATTTGTGACCAATTCTTAACTATAATTTTTATTATTTAGTGTGAGGTCGACGAAACAGTTGAAATCACTGACTTTCTATGTTATTTTTGAAAAATATGAATGTTTTGGAAATGAACTGAGCTTTAAGGGGAGAGTAGGGTTAATTCGTGCAAATAAAGGCACATTTTTGTGAATTTTTTTGACGACACAGTTAAAATCTATTTATTAAAACCAATGGTACATTAAAGTATAACATTCGAAGAATATTGTGTAATATTTTCATGAAGAAATATTGAAAAATACGTCAATGGCAGCAATTATTCGGAAACGTCTTGAAAAAAAGTAGAATTGCGGTGAACCTCATAACTCGGTGCTGGATTATCGGATATCAAAAAATCAAAGTTTTTTCGTTAGATAATCGCTTCCCCAGGTAACGCTGGGAGGGTTTTTCGAAATTTCAATTTTTCACTTTTTGGGAACACTTTGAAGGGAAAAACGTGATTTTTGCGAAAAAAATCGGCAAATTTGTTATTGTAAAATAAAAAATATTAACAAATTTTAAATAAACTCTCCAGCGTTACCTCGTAAATTATGTACAGAAGTAGTGTTTAAAATTTCAAAAGGATCGGTGCAGTAGTTTTGAAGTTAAGAGGTTCACCGACTTTGAAAACGTGAGTTGTGGGAAAATCGCTTTAAAGTTCTGATATAAACTTATAAAAGATAGAAGATAAGGTATAAAAATACTTATACTTTATTATAAATTTTGACACAATATTCTTGAGATGTTATGCATTCAGTTAAAATTTTTTTATAAAAATCCAAAAAAAAATATTTAATACCCTACTCTCCCCTTAATTGATTGATACATGTGAAAATTAGTAGCATATTATATGCATAAACAAAATTATAAATAAATAATTTCTCAAAATCGTTTTCCAGACTTTCGATGAGGTCAAGCAAATTTGGCACAGTTACGCATTGAAACATTCAGAAAAATGTTTGAAAGAAACTGGCGCAGATTACAACTCAGCAATGAGAATATTACCACATGGAGAATATGTGGATGACCATAAAGTAAAATGTTTCCTTTTATGTATAGCTAATAATTTGTATATAACACATGAAGATGGATCAGTACATCATCAAAATTTTCTGGAAATTTTGAATATCAAGGATTCAGAACTTTTAAATGGAGCAGATTTCGTCAACAAGTGTTTTGATATAAAATTGAATGATCAATGTGAGTCTTTCTATGCAGTAAGCGAATGCATATTTAGGGCTCTTGAGGAAGTAATGGCTAGGAATGAATTAAAATCTTCCAAAAAATAAATATTTTTTAGTTATTATTTTGCTTAGAGAACATGATAATTTTTAACGTTGTATTGCTTTATTGTTATTACTAATTATGTACTAAACTTTTGATAATGCATACTACCTTATAATAAATAATATTATATAGTTTATCTGAATAAAACTGTAGCTTTCGTTTTAAATTTTGATTGTGATAATAAATTTATAATAAAGATAGAGTTAATTAGACGTTCCTTCAAAAAAGTTTTTTTTTATGGTATTAGAACCAAATAGACTTACTTATTAAAAGTTTACATTTAACAGCCTCCTATCCAATATTCTTAGTTACAAACCAAATAAATTATCTGACCAATAACATATCAAGTTTATTGTTTTAATATAGAAGCTTAATTACTATCGTACAAATGTGACCTACAAAAAGTAAAGTCATAATTTACTTTTGTTCAATTGATCTTCGATTTGATATTTTAACTATTTTTAACTAATTTTAGAAGTTTGAAGAAAAACTACAGTCTCATGAGAGCAAATCAACTTATTTTGTTGAATTTCACGATTATTCCATATAAAATAATATTAAAAAATTAAGAATAACTTGATAATGACATCTTATAAATTCAGATATGATGATAAACCACAATAATATTATATATTTTTAACTATGTTTGATATGTGAATTAAATATAATAAATTTGTAAATTTTAACTTAAATTATAACAAAAAACAGTTTTATAAAAAATAAAATATTGATTAGATAGGTACATTCGTTTTCAAAGTGTTTGACAGAAGCCGAAAAACAAAAATATAAAAATACATATAAGGGAATACATATTTAATTATAATTATGTACAACTTATAAACCATTTGTCCAAGTACATTGTCAGTTCTTAATAAAGGAAAAATGAAATTATTAAATTGTATGATTTTATTGATGTTTTTCACCAATTCTCATCAAAATGTAAGTAAAAAATTAGTGCACAATTAAATAATTATATATAGTGGCCTAAAAACATGGTGTATTATGAGAAAATAATTGCACTACATATTAAAATTCCTAAATTCCAAGCATTCCACCAAAATTGCACAAAATTTCCATGAAATAATCCCTCGATCACTACTAAGATCTTGCAATTATTTTCAGACATTTTCCGAGATGCAGTACATATGGCAGAGTCATCTTTTGAAGCACTCCGACAAATGTTTAATAGAATCCGGTGCAGATTATAATCAGGCTATGAAAGTAATCCTTGGAGAGTTTCTAGATGACCACAAATTAAAATGTTTCATTTTATGCGTAGCTGAAAATTTATTTATGGTCCATGAAGATGGATCAATAAATCAAGAAAATTATTTGGATCGTTTGAATATCAAGGATAAAGATATTTTGTTACGTTCAAATATTGTCGATAAGTGTTTTAGTAGAAAGTTAGTTGATCCATGCGACAACTTTTATGAAATAGTTCAATGCATATTCAGAGCTCTCGAGGAAGTAATGCCTAAGAATGAATTATAATATTTCAAAAGTTAAATCTTTTTTAATTTTCTTATAGTAATTACAAGAAATTATAATATTTGGATTTTCAGTTTAATTGTTGATTGTTATAATATTAAGTATTATTTCTTATTATTTCTGTATTGGTTATATTGTAAGTAATTAAGAATATACAGTGATATCTGCTAATAATGAACTTTAAAGAATTAAAGGATTAGTTCATAATAACATTATAAGGAAGTTTATGTTAACCCTATTTTAATATATTATACCCGAGTTACAATTCTACTTTTTATTGACTTAATTTTGAATGTTAATAATTATTTATTTTTGTCTTAAGTTTCGCTAGTAATCTTAAATGTCCTTAGGTCAAGTTTGTCCATAATTTTACTAACCCAGGTTCCAATTTGTATTTTTTTAGGAAACTGTTACCTTATTAAAAATAATTGATTTTCACGTGGCGTCGCGTCGTATTGTTTGTGCAAAAATGATTTTTATTTATTTCGGACGACGCGTCTCCATCTTGCTATTTGGAATATCGTAAATATATATCATACTTATAATTTTACATTTTCAACCAAAGAGGTATACAATTTTGCCCTCAACAGTCCAACTGTGAGATCTGCCACTCCTTTTGGCATCCGAAAACTCACTTTTATCTGATGCATAATGCATAAAAATTTAAAATAACTTATTTAATTTTTTAGATGGATGATCTAAATTTTAAAGTTAGAATTCTTTTCATGCAAAATTGTGCTGATGGAACCAGATGAAACCTTACAGTATTTGCCTGTCCTTAATTCATGAAACTAGTTCAATGTCAGAAAAAAAAACAAAATTTAAATTGGAATTTTAGTATAGGATATATACTAAATTATTTCAAAATGATATTTTTATAATATAAATAAAATTTTTATTACATTTTATTAAGAAATTCAAATAAAAAAATGTAATAAACAAACAAAACATAATAATTATACTTATGTTATTATGCACATTATGTACCTATATAAGGCGAAATATAATATTCCAAAACTTATACACTATTCGTCCACATACCTTTGAAAATTATTACAGAATAGAAAGAATGAAGTTATTAATTTGTATGGTTTTATTGATATTTGTCACAAATTCTCATCAAAAAGTAAGTAAAATAGTGCACAATTAAATAATTAATTTTAATAAAATTAAGGAAATTTCGGAAAAAAAGGATGAATGTTTTGAAAATGAAGTGAGCTTTAATTGATTGATGCATTTTAAATTTGATATTATTATGATGTGAAAATTGGTTATTATATTATATGCACGAATAATATTGTAAATAATTTCTTAAAATTGTTTTTCCAGACTTTTGATGAGGTAAAGCAAATTTGGCACAGTTACATATTGAAACATTCGGAAAAATGTTTGCAACAAACTGGCGCAGAATACAATTTGGCAATGAGAGTATTACAACACGGAGAATTTGTGGATGACCATAAAGTAAAATGTTTCATTTTATGTGTATGTAATAATTTGTTTATTACATATGAGGATGGAACAATACATCATCAAAACTTTCTAGAACTTTTGCATATCAAGGATCCAGAACTTTTACAAGAAACAAATTTTGTCAACAAGTGTTTTGATATAAATTTGGATGATCAATGCGAATCTATATATGCAATAGGTCAATGCATATTTAAATCTCTTGAGGAAGTAATGACTAGGATTGAATTAAAATCTTCCAAAAACTAAATATATTTTAATTATAATGAATTTTGCTTAGAGAACATACTTTTTTTAAGGTTTTATTGCTTTATTGTTATTACTAGTATGATGTACTAAATTTTTGGTGATGCATTATAAAAATGGATAGTTATTATAGAGTTATATCTGTATAAAACTGTAGTTTCTGTTCCTATTTTGAGTGTCACAAAAAATTACAATAAAATTGTTTAATTGACATATTTTAAGCGTATAGCCATTAGGGCGGAGTGTAAATTTTTTTTTTGGAAATTTTGAAACCCTGGGTGTGGAATAGTTGTCTTTTAAGATCATAATATACCATAAAAAATTTCAGTCATGTGTGATGATATCTTCAGGTTCCTTTTCGAAATTGAAATTTTGAAATTTTAACAAAAAACACTCCATTTTATTAAACAAATAGTAGTTGTTTTTTTTTGGAAATTTTGAAACCCTGGGTGTGGAATAGTTGCCTTTTAAGATCAAAATATACCATAAAAAATTTCAGTCATGTGTGATGATATCTTCAAATTCCTTTTCAAAATTGAAATTTTGAACGTTTAACAAAAAACACTCCATTTTATTTGAGTGTTTAGACGCGATTTTGTGTTGTGCGATTTAGTGTATAAACGAAAACTTGAGATTACATGATGCCTAGAACCCGAGTGACATGTCATTGTGACATATTTGGGACACCAAGTTAGTGAACTTTGGGACAATGGCCTTCCAACATATTCTGACGTTATGAAGTTGTTTTTGTGGTATCGTGAGCTTTTTAAAGCTGAAAGTGATAAAGACCCTAGTGTAATACTAGATATTTCTAAGAAAGTTATTGTCAACATTAAAATAATTTGGCAAAAAGCTTCTCTTCCAATGATTTCTGACCAACGTATAATCCAAAAAATAAAAGAGTATAATGAGAACTACAAGAATATAAAGAAAAATAAATCTATGGAAAAAACTAATGTATTCAAATCACACAGTTTAAGACTATTTGATATTTGTCCTTGCAAATGTGTCAATTTTGATTTATGTAGCTGCAAAATTAAAGTACCAATAATAGAACGAGAATTTCTACAAGATCAGAGAACACAACGAAAAATGATGATTGGCGGTATCGACGTGAAAAATACAAAGAAAATCGTAAAGTCGTTAGAAAGAAAGGAGTTAGACAGAAAACGTACTGAAAAAAATCGCAAATATAACTCCAATTTGTACTACAGTTCAACAGAATAGAGAAGAACAAAAAAGACGACTACGAAGAAAGAAAAATAGAAGGGGACGGTACTATTATTTCACATTCAGAGCTTTCTACATCAAAGTCTTCAAGAATGTCTTGCAAAAGAGGATTAGCTTTGCCTAACTTAGCCGAAGCCTGTGATAGAAGTGGAGTCTCAGACAGAAGTGCATCGCTTCTTGTAAATGCAGTGCTTAAAGATTTCGGTCTTACTAGTGGCGAAGATTCATCATTAATCATTGATAGAAGTAAAATTAGACCAGAAAGAAAAAGATGGAAGCAAAACCTATTTAATGAAATGAAAGAAAACCAGGATGATATTTATGGAATTTACTTTGACGGAAGAAAAGATAAGACACTTGTAAATGTCAAAATAGGAACCAGTTATCACACCAAGCAAGTTACTGAAAAGCATATAGTAGTTGTTGCAGAACCGGGTTCTGTTTACTTAAGACATCTGACATCCGGAAGCGCCAGTGATATTAGTACGAATATTTTTAACTTTCTCCAAAATTTTTGGGAGAAAATTTTAACAAAATTACAGCTGTGGGATGTGATGGGACCGTTATTAACACAGGTTTTAAGAATGGTGTCGTAAAACGGCTAGAGATGTCTTTGGGAAAATCGCTGCATTGGTTTATATGCCTATTGCATATGAACGAACTTCCCCTTCGTCACTTAATTCTGAAAATTGATGGAAAAACCAATGATCCAAAGGGCTTTGCTGGTCCTATAGGCAAGCAACTCAGTAGATGTGAGACGATGCCAGTTGTGCCTTTTCAAGAAATTGATCACAATATTGAGTTTTCTGCAGTAAACATTAGCGGTTTGAGTACTAACCAAAAGTACTTATATGAGATTTGTATGGCGATAAGGGAAGGCAATGTTTCCTTACAACTGAAAAAATTTCTTCCAAAAAGGCACTACCAAAGCTAGAGACAAAGAACGATTTTGTCAAGTAACTTTTTAGTCCAATAAATGGGGGGGGGGGGAAATCTGACATGCAGCCACATTCTCGTGGCGGATTCTGAGTTGTTTTCTTTTAATTAGAAGCTTATTTAAAAAAAAATCAAGCGAAGAGCTGCATAGAAAAGTTGATATTAATTTTTTTTTTTTATATTATGTTTAGATGAAAAAAGGAACCTGAAGATATTCATATTTTTAAAAAAAATTTTACGATTGTGTATGGTATATCAAAAGACAACTATCGCGCACCCAGGGCAATTCAAATTCAAAACTAAATTTTTTCTCCTATACGTTGTGCTCCGCCCTAATAGCCATGCCTAATTTATTATATGCTTCCATATTATATATTTTTTAAAAACCTGGACAAGTGCAGCGACCATGCATCCAGTTTTCTGTTTCTTTTGGGAGATTCACAAACCACAATTTGAATGCTTTTTCTTTGAAATGATTTAAAGTATTCCAGTGCATTTCTGATAAGGTTGAAATTTCCTCCTTTGTAACAGTAGGTTGTTCTTCATTAGATGAATATAAATATTGAATTGAATTTTAGTATGTCATTGATGAAATTTTGACGTTTGCTATTGCTCACTGATAACCATTCGTCCATTGCTATAATTCAACTATTGTCGCAGTCTTGAAAACTCGACTTTCACTGGAATATTTTTTTGACCACTTTCCTACTATTTTAATGATTAATTCAAGAAATCTTTACAGAGGTAACCTTTCACGAAATATATCTCTTTTTCTTATCACAAAATTGACTTCAATGAAAAAGACTTCAAGGAATTGTTTGTCACAGGATGCGCAATACCTCCATACCAATTTTGATGGGATGTAAACCATTGCAACTTCATGTATTCAAAAATTCTGTTTGCATTTCTAGAAGCCAATTCTTGTTAAATAAAGGTACAACCGTATCAAATTATAATTTATCCATGTCATTTATTACATTTTTTCTCAAGATTTTCTTAGACCTCTGACCATTTAATTAAAATACTAACCATTTATTTAAAATAGTGAGCATATTTATTTAAAATACTGACCATTTCATTCAAAAATTGACCAAAAATATTTTAAAATACTGACCAAATAAATACAACCCTTCCGGAAATAATTCAGCAATTGATTTTCACGATTATTCCAAATAAAATTGAACTACTACTTTCAAATAATAAAATTAACATATTTAAAAAAGAAATGTAAGTAATTCAAGTAATTATGAAATTTTGATTATAGTTTATAATATTCTCCGTATATAACGTGTCACAATAATAATTTATTGATGTTATAAATTTTATTTAAAAAAATGTTTTAAAAAGTTTTCCAGAGGAATCCTTCCTTCTCAATCCTTTTACCCTAAAGAGGGTGTGGTGAGCCTTTTAACAAAGGCTTCTCATGGCAGATTACACCCCGGTGGTTTGCCATTGCCTGCCGAGGGGAGACGGCTATAATATTATTTTTACTTTGCCCGGAACCGAACCGGGTTCTCTGTATTAGCAGTCTATGCGCTTAATTGCTATGCTAACAACCGTCTCTGTTTCCAGGAATCTTCTTCTTTAGGTGCCTATCCGATTTCGAATGTACGGCGATCCCCCCGACTTAGCCAAGAAGGCTGTACCAGGGAAATGTTAATGTGGTGGTGGTTTGCCTTCCCCTTAGTCCACAGATCAATTTTGGACTTATTTAAATCATTAACATTTTAAGGATTCTTCTTGGCATATTACTCTCGGTGGTTTGCCATTGCCTTCCGAGGGAGACGGTCAGAATAAAGTTCTTACTTCACTCGGATTTGAACCGGGTATTTAGCGTTCATAGTCAACTCGCGTGACCGCTAAGCTCCGACCGCCTCTTTCTATCCGATTTCGGATGTTAGCGATCCTCCTGGCTAAGCCAAGTAGACTTTACTAGGGAAATGTTAATGGGGTGGTTTCCCGTTGCCTTCCCCATAGTCCACAGATCGATTTTGGACTTTTTAGATCACAGCACATATCTGACGCAATCAGGATTAGAACCGCGGTTTCTCGCTCTTTAGTCTATCCGTGTTTGATTTACGCCAGACTGCTTTCTAGGAATAACAGTATAATAATTGGGATAAATATTCATTTTGTTGTCACTGACAATATAATTGTTCATATATGTCATGTGATAGCTTAGGACGATTATCACTTGAGAATGACATGCTATAAATTCAGATATTTTGATAAACCACAAAAATATTATATATTTTTTTAACCATGTTTGATATTTGGATTAAGTATAAATAATTTTTAAATTTTAACTTATATTATTACAAAAAGCTTAGCAAGAATAAAATTTTGATTAGATATGAACATTTTTGTTTTCAAAGTGTGGAATCGAAACTGAGAAACAAAAACATTTTAAAAATAGATATAAAGGAATACAAATTAAATGGCATAACTTGTAAAGCATTTGTCCAAGTAAGTAATCTGTTCTTAATTCAGAAAGAATGAAATTATTGATTTGAATGGTTGTATTGATATTCATAACTAATTCACATGAAAAAGTAAGTAAAAATTATGCAGAACTAAATAATTTATTCAATATAATAAATTATGAAAGTGTTGAAAATGAAGGAAACTTTAACTGATTGATACATTTTAAATTTTATAATTAATTACGATGTGAAAAATAGTACATAATATTGTAACAGTAGGTATTTATAAATAATTTCTCAAATCGTCATTTGCAGACTTTTGATGAGGTAAAGCAAATTTGGCAAAGTTACATATTGAAACATTCAGAAAACTGTTTAACAGAAACAGGCGCAGATTACAACTTGGCAATGAGAATATTACCATACGGAGAATATGTGGATGACCATAAAGTAAAATGTTTCCTTTTATGTATAGCTAATAATTTGTATATAACACATGCAGATGGATCAGTACATCATCAAAATTTTCTGGATATTTTGAATATCAATGAACCAGAAATTTTAAATGAAGAACGAATGATTTTTTTCACTTTGGTCAATCTCATTTGTTTGTGACCTAACGAGGTCAATTGGTATTGTAAACTATATGGTTTGGTGCAGAATACGTTAACCATCATCAATGTCTCTAATTCTCCAGTCGAGTAAATAAAATGTATTCTTCTCTTTCACTTTGGAGTTTTATTTAAATAGACTGGCGCTCAGAGCAAATTTCTTTTAGCTGGCGTGGCGAGATCTATTTAAGGTGAGCCTGATTCGCAGCTCACGAAAGCAGCCCTGCGACCCTGATAGTGAAGTGATCGAGAGGTATTTGCTCCTTGGCTAACCTGTCCCTCATTACACCTTTGGACCATCGAGGCAGAATGCAAATTTTTTCCAAAATTTGTGTTATAACTTTATAATATACACTAGCAAAAAAATCGTGCGGGTGGCTCGCTTACGCGAGCCGCGTTCGTCTCCTAAAATGCACTCGATCGATATTATTTTATATAACTAATAGATTTTTATCATATTTTTGATTTTCAGTTTCGATTGCACACTGTGAAAACAAAAATGTTCCTATTTAGTCAAAATTTTGTTTTTGCTAAAACTGCTTTTTGTAATAATAGAAGATAAATTAAAACTTATTCATAGCTTAATGCAAATATCATACAGAGTTAAAAGATATACAATATTTTTGCGGCTTATCAAAATATTTGAATTTATAGCATGTCATTTTTAAGTGATAATCGTCTTCAGTTATTGGACAAAAATGCTTTACAAGTTATGCAATTAAATTTTCATTCCTTTATATGGATTTTTATTATGTTTTTGTTTTTCAGATTCGATTACACACTGTGAAAATAAAAATGTTTTCGTTATAAGTTATGCAAATAAATTTATATTCCTGACAATATAATTTGTCCATATCTGTCATGTGATAACTGAAGACGATTATCACTTAAAAATGACATGCTATAAATTCAAATATTTTGATAAGCCGCAAAAATATTGTATATCTTTTAACTCTGTATGATATTTGCATTAAGCTATGAATAAGTTTTAATTTATCTTCTATTATTACAAAAAGCAGTTTTAGCAAAAACAAAATTTTGACTAAATAGGAACATTTTTGTTTTCACAGTGTGCAATCGAAACTGAAAATCAAAAATATGATAAAAATCTATTAGTTATATAAAATAATATCGATCGAGTGCATTTTAGGAGACGAACGCGGCTCGCGTAAGCGAGCCACCCGCACGATTTTTTTGCTAGTGTATATTATAAAGGAATATAAATTTATTTGCATAACTTATAACGAAAACATTTTTATTTTCACAGTGTGTAATCGAATCTGAAAAACAAAAACATAATAAAAATCCATATAAAGGAATGAAAATTTAATTGCATAACTTGTAAAGCATTTTTGTCCAAGTACATATTCAGTTCTTACTAAAGAAAGAATGAAATCATTAATTTGTATGGTTTTATTGATATTCTTCACCAACTCTCATCAACATGTAAGTAAAATTGTTTAAAATTAAATAATTTATTGTAAGAATTAAAAATTAATATCTACCTGTAGATTATTATTTATGAACTACTTCAACTATAATCTTTGTTATTAGTATAAGGTCGATAAAACAGTTTTAAGATATTTGTATCTTTAAATATTCAAATTTCAAATTATTTACTGATTTTGTACGTTGCCGGACAAATAGACGCGACCGAAAGGACGCGGATGAGCGTTAAGACGCAGATCCGGAATAATAATTTTATAATCATTTTTATATTGTTTCATATTTTTTTTGTATAAAAGTTTTATATTGTGTAATTATGCACGCGAAAATTTTGGGTCTACGTCCTTTTGGATCTGCTTCTTAACACTCGCGTCCTTTCAGTAGATCCGATTTTATAAGTTTATTTGAAAATTATGAATGCTTTGGAAATGAAGTGAGTTTTAACTGATCGATACATCGTTAGTTTTATATAATTATGATGTGAAATTATTTATATTATATAATAATATGTAGGAACAAAATAAAGCAAATAAATAATTATATGGTTAATAGATTTGGTCGTCACTTGGTGAAAATACATTATGAGTAGGAATAAAATAATTAACGCGTCTAATTTTCATTTGAAAACTTGAAAAACTTAAAACTTGAAAATGCTCGAGAGAGCGAAACTAGTAGTTTAGAAATAAATAAATATTTGTGAAAATTAGACGCGTTAATTATTTTATTCCTACAAATAAATAATTTCTCAAATTCGCTTTTCCAGACTTTTGATGAGGAATTGCAAATATGGCAAGGTTACGTTTTGAATCATTCTGATAAGTGTTTGCAAGAATCTGGCGCAGATTACAATTTAGCAATGAGAGTATTACGATATGGAGAATATGTGGATGACCATAAAGTAAAATGCTTCCTTTTATGTATATGGAAAAATTTGTTTATATCATATGAGGATGGATCAGTACATCACGAAAACCTTCTGGAACTTTTGAATATCAAGGATCCGAAAGTTTTACCAGAAACAAATTTAATCAACAAGTGTTTAAATATAAAATTGGATGATCAATGCGAATCGATATATGCAGTAAGTCAATGTGTGTATACTGCTCTTAAGGAAGTAATGACTAAGAATGAATAAATTATAATCTTTCGAAAAATAAATATATTTTAATTATTATTATGCTTGGCGTACATAATTATTTTTTAAGGTTTTATTGCTTTTCTGTCATACTATGTCTTTTCAAATTGTTAAGTTTTTAACTCGTCATAATAAATGAAGAAGATAAAGTTTAAAATATATCTAGAGTGATCTAGAGTAAATAATTAAATTATATAATATTTTATTCAGCTTTCATACATAAAATGGTTCTTCATCAGAAATAAATTTATCTGTACATTATTATAAATTTATTCATTTCTGACGAAGAGCTTCTTATTTCGATATATTTTAAAATATTTGTCACTATTATTTATGTACCAAATTTATTTGTGCTGTAAAAAGGATATTGTCGTAAATAAATAAATTAATTAAAAATATAATAATAGATTTAATAAGAGATGGTTAAATAGAAAATGTTTGTAGTGCTGAAATCACAATTTAGGCGTTTTTGGTTGATGAATTATTGTATTTCATGCATTAGAAGCACACCGGACCAGTAGTTGATTGTACATAAACTTTTACAGGTAAATTTGTCTTATAAAGAATTGAGTTTGTTTCGAATAAGATCTAACATTGCAGAAATGTGGTACATAGCTTATTGAAACATTCAGAAAATTGTTTAACAGAAACTGGTGCAGATTACAACCTGGCAATGAGAATAATACCATACTTATGGAGAATATGTGGATGACCATAAAGTAAAATGTTTCCTTCTTTGTATAGCTAATAATTTGTTTCTAACATATGATGATGGATCAGTACATCACCAAAATTTTCTGGAAATTTTGAATATCAGGGATCCAGAAATTTTAAATGAAGCAAATTTCGTCAAAAAGTGTTTTAATCTACAATAATTATTAGATGATCTTTTTTAACGTTTTCTTGCTTTGTTGTCACTCCTATGTAATAAATTTTGTGTTTTAGATAATGCATTATTATAAATAAAATTACAGAGTCTGTATAAAACTGTACTTTCTATTTTGAATGTAATAATAAGAGTTGCTTTCCTGGACTTTTCTTTACAACGTTATTGCGTATGATATCTTTAAATCGAATTGTAAATTCGTACTTATCAAAATTTTATATTTAAACCTTCCAATCCAATATTTCTTGTTTCAACAAAAAAATTAATTATCTGACCAATATCATATCAAGTTTGGAGTTTCACAAGAAAGTATGCTTGGTCGCATTACGTAGCAATGGTACAGATCTGATCTACCAACGGCAAGCTTTCCAAGAGTTAATCCAAGATCTAGACCTGATCCTGTAGGAAAGTTAGAGTATGGAGAATTTGTTTTACAGGATTACTAACTTAGTGGGTAACTTAGAAAGTATTTTTGACCTTGATGGACATTTACCACTTGGTGAGTTTTTTTGGGGGGATGACAGCATCAAAGATGGCGGATACTTGATCATAAGATTCCGCATAATATCTGTCTTAATACAAATTGTCGGTGTTTTATGTTTATTTCATACAGGTTATCAAAACTGGACAGACTAGGACTCAGGAGCATACCTTGATGACTTTTATCTATAATTGATTAGGTATTAGTTCCGTGTATCTCCGTGGAAACCTTTGTTGGAACCCTTTGTAGTTAGGCATGGGTCACGGGCATGGGAATTAAATTCAAGAAAATCAACAATTCTAAAAAAATTGAAGAACTGGGGTTTTTAAACTGTCCTATCACATTAGTGCGAATGTTAACATAAAATAGTCAAATCCTAAGAATATTTACAATAAATTATAACATTTTTGGGAAATAAATGAATCAACAATAATATATCATAATAATAATATGAAGGCTGAAAACTTTTATTCGAATTAACATCCATCATGAAAACAAACACATTTCGTAACAAGACAATGCTCTTCAAACCAAAGCACAAATAATTGCTTACTTACACAACAATCTGATATATTCAGAAAACAATTTATTTTAATTGATCTTGTTAAATAACATAAACTTTAGATACAAAATAGAGTTAAAATGTTAACATAAAAATAGGTAAATAACAAATCGTCGCCGTCGGTTAAAAGTCAAAACCTCATATTAAGTCAAAATTGACTGATATAATTTATGAGGTTTTGGCAGTACATCGTGAACAATGTTTTCAACCCGTAACCTCATAATTCAAAAAATGTCCAATTTTTGACTTATGAGGTTTTGACTTTTAACCGACGAAATGAGAATAACATGACAAAAAATATAAATATGTTTAGTAAAAATAAGCTAAAAATATTTTTTGTTATTATTGTTGTAAAAATTTATCAAAAGATAAACCTCTTAATTTATTAATCGGGTATTTATTTAAGGATAATCTTAAAACAGCCTCATGTAAAATAGTTTCTTACAACAATTTCCAAAATAAAGCAAATTTGTCAAAACTACTTCGGATAAATGTTTGAAAGAAACTGGCGGAGATTTATAACATGGCAATGTGATTATTTCCTTATGCAGAAAATGCGGATGACCATAAAGTAAAACCTTTCCTTTTATGTTTATGGGCTGATTTATTTTAACAAATAAAGCTTAGATTACTAATATGTTAGTAATCCAATAAATTTGTTGGAATTTTGAATATCAATGTTTAAAAAATTTTACTAGAATAAAATATTAGAACAAATGCAAACGTCATCAATAATTTTATTGATATAAAAATGGATTATTTACGTGATTCTATAATCTAACAATGTTGGCCAAACTCAAAAAAATAATTAATTGGTATTTAATTTAAGTAGGTATGTCATTTTAGGCCAGTTTCCCCGTGGGTAATGGACAAGTAGTTTAGTTTGAATATATTATACTTTTTTCTACAACATGAAAATAATGTTTTTAGTGTTTTCATAAAGCCAACAGAAATACCTAAAATATATCCATAAATAAATACTGAAAGACCTTATAGATTGGAAGAAGCAAATGGCTTGTGAAAGATATGATGAATAGCACGAATGAACACCGGCAAAAATAATTTCTATAAACTTTTTTTATACGTTTCCTGACCTAATGTTTGGCACAGCGATGTATTGAAACATTCAATAAATGTTTGGAGGAATCCGGTGCAGATTATGATCTGGTAATGACTAAGATTTGGAAAATATGTGGATGATTACAAAGCGGAGCAATTCATCAGTCATCACCAACATTTTTTTAGATGAGTTTGTCAATCAGGGATTCAGAAATTTTGCAGCAAGTTAAGCGATTCATGTTATAATTTGTATGCATTAAGTGAATGCATATTCAGAGATGTCGAGGAAGTGATTGCTGAAGAGGGATTATGCTATTCAAAAACTAATCTATTTTAATTTATCATGTTATATTAGTTTAAACTTTAGAGAACAAATATTTTGATTTCATTGTTATAGAATTTAATTTATTGTTTTCATATTATATTATACTATTTCTGGAAATGATATGCAAATAACTGTAATAAATTGTTATACCTACCAAAAATTTCTGTAAAATCGTTGTTTCCATCTATCGCATCTTCTATATAATATAATATAGCGTTTACACAGTTTCCGATTTTTCCTAACTTCATTTAGCTCGATCCGAGGCTCAATTTAATCTTTTTGGATCAAATTTTACAACTTAACATAACGACTCTAGAGATTATCAAAAAATATGTAGGTACAAGATACTACAATTGAATCAGTTATTGCAGAAACAACCTAAGTCACTTTTTGGCCAAATTGAGTTAACACATGGAAAACATATTTTCGACAGTTCCGCATCGTTTGGTGCTTAAAGAACTTAAAAAAGTAATCCTTTATCGCCTTTATGACAGAAAACGATACTGGAAATTTTCGGTTTAGTGCTTAAACAACCTAACTCGCTGACTTTTTTTCTTCTTAATTGGGGACCAGTCTACTACAAAAAAGAAACGCTTTCCGTGGAAACAGAGAAGTCGTCTAGAGCTGCACGGGTATCATTTTCCATCTCAAAATTCCACCATTTCGTACATGTATCTACAAAACCGGGTTATGTTAAGGTTTCTGAATTTGTACCCACCTTAAAACCATACTACAGTGGGTTGATAAAGAAAATAAACCATTTTATGAAGATATTATCAACTACAACAAAACAAAAAAGCGAAAAGAGAAGTCTACCACCGCAAAATAAAGACGTATTCTCCTCAATAATGTACTATTTGCATTGAAGTTTTACGTTTGTTGCAGAAACACCTTAAATCAAAATTTTCAAAACGGGTTTTTGATATGATAATTAAGTTCTAATAAAATATGATTTATTCGATATTGTATACAAATAAACAATTAAAAATTTGAATTAATAAAAATTTGAGTTATTCTTTGTTTCTGGGAGTGAAACGTTTTTTTCGTTTCCTGAACATCTATAAAAAGTGACTTAGGTTGTTTAAGCAATAACCGATTCAATTATTCTTCCTCGTGCCATGTACTTTCAATAAATTAGTTCTTGTATAGTAAAGGCAATTATAAGATTAACTGTGAAGATTTTGAATAAAATGATTGGAATAAACAATAATAAATTAGCAATTCGCAGCGGGGAAACGAAAAAAATATGAGCTTGCTCCATTTCGATTGTTTTTTAATGAAGCAGGAATGAGAAAAGAGCGACAGAGCAGCACATAAAATCTCTAATTTGCATGAAATATTTAATATGGAGAGAATTTCTTTTATATTGGGTAATTTGACTGGAAAACCAGTCGAATCGACTAATTTGTGTAGTTTTCATACATCAAATACATAAGTGAAAAAACATTACGAAAAAATTCACAAAGCAAAGCCGAACATTCCGTGAAACAAAAAAAAATGTCTTTCACCGGTTGCTAATTCTTTATTAACTCTTAGTTTTATTATAATGATGTAATATTATTATTAAAACATTGCAATATATTTAAACAGATTATGAGATTATTAGATTTACTATGTAAATAACAGAAATATAGGGTGTTTTTTTAGCTGCATGAGAACTTTCAATAGGGATAACAATTGAACCAAGATTGCTATGGAAACAGTTTTTTGACATTTGTGTTTAGCAAGGTTTGGCATTTGATAATGCATAGATTGACCATTGAACAACGCTACCAAATTCGCTTCCAACCAATTGGAAGTGGATCCATTTTTTTTACCTTAAAATTGTGTTCAGTGACGAGGCACATTTCTGGTTAAATGGGTATGTGAACAAACAAAATTGCCGTATATGGAGTGAGACCAATCCGGGACATTATCTTGAGACTCCATTGCATCCATTAAAATTGACTGTTTGGTGTGGAATACACGCCAACGGCATCATTGGTCCATATGTCTTTCGAAATGAGGAAGGAGCTACCGTTACGGTGAATGGTGTGAGATATCGACACATGCTCAATACATTTTTGTTTCCAAAACTTCAAGAGCTAAACATTGACAACTTATGGTTCCAACAGGATGGTGCTACGTGCCACACAGCCAACGAAACCATCAATTTATTGAAAGGACAATTTGGTGACAACATTATTTCAAAACGTGGTCCTATCAATTGGCCTCCAAGATCGTGTGATTTGACACCTCCAGATTATTTTCTGTGGGGGTATGTTAAATCCATGGTTTATGCTAACAAACCAACAACTCTAGAAGCATTGGAGGCTAATATTCAGCAAGCCATTTATGAAATAAAGCCAGAAATATTGGAAAAAGTGGTCAAAAATTGGACTGAACGGATGCGCTTCGTAACCATTAGTCGTGGTGGTCACATGCCGGAAGTCATGTTCAAATCATAAATGCCTTTAACTGTACTTTCATAAAAAAATTATAACCAAAACATTCCGTCAGGTTTTTAATGTTTTATTTCATTTTGAAGTTCTCATGCAGCTAAAAAACCACCTTATATTACTTGAAGTATATAAATCAATATTGAAAACTGAAATAACATTACAAGGAAGAATGTTCAACCCACTCAAAGCTATGATTAAATTGAGAAATGCAACTGAACAGCTCAATGAAATCAAGGAACTTTAGACAGATTGCCAAAGCTTTAACTTAAGAACACCTGGAAAGCTTGAACAAACCTCCAATAATTAAGGGTAATTTCATAAAAATTAAAAAGCAAACTTTGTGTACTTTATTATCTTGATTAGGTTCTTAATATTCTACTATATTTTTCTTTGTTCCGCAATCTCGGTAAAGTAACAATTGGCATGATTGAAGGCTCGATGTAACACTTGGATACAATAATTATGATAAGTTAGATTGCAGGCTAATTTAGTCGGAAAGTTTCTGTTACAGGCACTTTTCTGCAATGCACTATTAACCTGAAGGACGAAAATAGTTATAAAAATGGGCAATAATTTTTACTATCCAGAGTGAACGGGAAATGGAGACAGTTTTTATAATTGCGCTCTTAACTATCCAGTCCGTAATTGGGAAAGTAAATAGACAAGAAATTATAGCAAAAGTATTAAAATAAAATTTTTATTACCATCAAGAGTGATAATAATTTTTATTTTGAAATTTTAAAAAGACCTAATTTAGAACTTAAAGCCACCAATAAAAATGTTATTGCATTAAATATCATCATTATATTTAAATAGTTTCCTCATAATTATGTAGAATTAATTCCTTTTGCAAATTAAAATGTTTTTTACGTACAATTCTTATTTAATGATTCTTTTTATTATCGAATTAGTATATAAAAAATCATCAATGAACTAAGTAAATAACCGTTGAAGAATCTTGTTTTATAAACACAAAAAATTGCCATGGAATAATCGTATTTCCTGATGATTTTACTTTAAAATAATAATATACAAAAACAACAAAATTATATCTGGCAATAATTTTCATTAATATGTTTGAAAAACCGGCTTTTTTAATTGAGCCAACTACAGGCAAATAATCTCTGGGTGGAATTAGCAAGCCGTAATTTCAGGTTTCTAACTTAAATAATTAAGAATTATTATACTTTTTCCAGTCCTTTATATTTAATTTAATAAAATATATGTGGATTCAAAAAAGTTTGATTGATGTTGTGCTGGTAGCAAATTTTGTATGCTATATAGGCGTTAGAATTCACGAAAGATGACAGCAAAGCGATGTAAATCTGGAGTTGCTATTTTTCATTTATGAAACTGTCATAAACTTGAACAAATTTGTTTGTGAAACCAAATTTTGGAATATATTTGTAACCTTGACTAAGCTTCCTTTATTAAAGTGTCTAACGTACTTCACTAACAGCTAGAAATGCTTTACGTAAATCTCAAGTTTTCAAGTTTGCTATTAACAAAAGAGGAAGATATTAATAACAACGCAATTAAGTGTAACAAATAATTTATACATTTTGCTCTTTCGGCAAGAATGTAATACATAAACTGACACTTTTAGTTCACCCAGCACAAAGTAATAATACTTTATCGCCACACAAAATCACAAAGTAATTTTAAATTAAATTTCCTTCCAGAACAAAATCGGAAATTAATGAAGTGTGCACCATTAAACAGATTAATAATAAAAGATTAAAAATAAAGCATTTTATTTTATTTTAATTTTCTTTTATATAGAAGGTAAAAAACTTACATATGCGCTGATTAGTTTTCCAACTTCGAATTGAACAGCTACGTTCTGAAAATTGAAAAGAAAAATAGAATTTAACAACGAACGAAGGAGTAGCAGTTTGAAATTTTACAAAATAAAATATAAAATTTATAACATTTCACATTGCTACCTAAAATGCATTATAAACTGAAATTCAATTGTATACTTCAACAATCACAATAATTTATTACTTAGAAAATTACATGATGAATATTTGATGGTCTTATTTAGATAATGGAATTTTAAAATGCATCAATTTATTAATTTAACCGTTACCAGTCATTTATAACTGTAATTAAATGTATTGTATAATAATATAAAATTTATGTTAAAACAATGAGTGGATAAATTACATTGAGGGCTGCGTGCAAAATTGAGTATTTGGGCAATAATCTATAGTACACCAAGATCCAGACAGAGTGATGGTTTTTTAAACTAAGTCTCTGGTTTCAGTAAACTTTAAAAAACTATAGCTAAACAACCCCAAAGAAAATAAAAAGAAAGATTTAAAGTTTAAAATGGCCAAAGCAAGGACCCCAGATGCCATGAAATTGGTAGAAAATTAAAATCGGGTCTTATGTTACTAAGGTACAGTAATTTTTTTTTAAGTTTACATTAGAAGTCGATTATTTAAATTTAAATTATTAATGATTGATTTTTTGAATAACAATAATACGATATTTAATTCCGTACAATAATTTTTTCCAACATAGTGAACTTGCAACAAACCAAAATTCATTTTTTATTAGTACACAAATTTTTATATATCAAATAAAACTCACAATGCCCTACTTTAATATTTTATTTTTGAGCCTAACATTCAGTGAAAATTATTGCGATCTTACGGGATTCTTGATGAAGTTGACGAAATAAATTTAACCAACACCGATTTTGAACAATTAGGTCCATTTTCTATCTCTTTTTTCGAGATTCGCGACTACTTATGATATGCTTTTAATTTTCTTTATGCTAGGGATCTTTCTTATTACAGTATAAATTTCTTTTGATTAAAGACATATTTTAGGTTAACACGGGCTGATCAACTAAAAGTTTATTTAATTTCTCGTATTTCTGAATAATACAACGAATGAAATTGCTCCACATAACTACGACCTTCTATGAGGGACATCATCATTAGATGTACCTCATTAATTTCCTTATCTTGCAGGGCATCCCACAACATTGTTACTAAAGTTAAATAATAACATTTCATTGTAAAGAAATTTTTGACAGTCGAAAATTTAAGATATTATATAGAATTTTCAAAATAGTAACTAAGATAATCATAAATTTATTATTTACTTTATTTGAACTGCAATTTTTATTTCCTGTGATAATTATAATTTTTTGTTTTAGTTCATAATAAAATGAAACCCTAAATGTATATTTAACAATTTTACTATCTCATCGATATTTTGAATTAAAAATACCGACAAAATCATAAATTGCATTTAATTTTTTTCTTATCGTCCCATTAAATATTAATATTTGTATTTTATTTAAACCAATTTTTTATTTTGTTTAAAAATATACAGATTTAATAACAATAAAATAATACTCTCATAAACAGACTATATTACTATTTGTTGAAAAACATATTTATTTTTTATTATTTTTTGATAATCCTAAAGTAGAATATAAATACTCATGGAGCTCAAACATTTACATTCATTTAACTGTGAAAATAAGACGAAGGAAAAATGAAGGGCTTAGTTTTGATTTTGCTGTTTGTGTTTGTCTGCAATTCCCATCAAAGGGTAAGATTATAATTTACTTTTTCAATTTTTGTATTGGATTAAACAACCAATTTTTATTTTATTTAGACTTTCAATGAATTGCAACAAATGTGGCATGGAAAACTCTTGAGGGCTTCCGATATCTGCAGGAAGGAAAGTAGTGTTGATCCTTCGTTGCCTGCAAATATGATTTTAAAAGGAGAATATGTAAACGATCGTGATTTAATGTGCTATGTCAAATGTTTATTTTACACTCTTCATTTGTCAAATATGAATGGGTCGCTAAACAAGGGAAACTTCATTCACTTCTTGGCATTGGAACACTCAGTTAAAGAAAAATCTGCATTTGAAGAAAAATGCTTAAGCATCAGTTTACCAGATAAATGTGAAACTCTTTTCCGTATTATGGAATGTACCCACAAAGCTGTCGAGGCTGCTATGTCTACAGCTAAATAATACAACAAATTGATGTTTTATATACATTAGTATGCAATGGAACTTTAGGCTAAGTCATATTATTATCATTCCTTATGTTAATGATTTAGTTTTGTCTCATTACATGAATTTATGAAAGTAAAACTAACCAGTTTAATTTTTTGCTTAAGATAATTATTATGTTCTCAGTAATTGGGTGTTTTTAAATGCAATAAATAAAAATAAGTTAAACTTTTGAAAAATATTTTTAATAATAGCACAAAACACAGAAATTTTGTTCAAACCAATTTCAGTGTTTAATTTTGGTTGATTTTCTTGTAAATTGGAATATAAATATTGGAAAAACCTTGCCATTGTTTATGGTCCTTAATTTCCGTACAGGTAAATGATGTGGAAAATTCAAAGAGTTAACAATGTCATCGAAACTGAAATAAGGGAGGAAAACAGGAGATTTTGACTTACATTTGAATAAAACGAATTCATTCTTCAAGAAGATAGTTATTTTGTCGAAACAGTGTTTCAAAAGCCGTAAATCCGTAATATCTAGCAACATGCTACTGAACCAATAATCTCAAAGAAATTGGTTTGAAGATGAAAAAACATATAATCCAAAAAAAGGATCAAATCACCCAACGTTTTTTTATACCAAAAATTCGTCAACCTCGCGTACTATCCAATTCAATCCTATCAGAAAATGTGCACCATAAATACCCAGATATTAAATTTGAAAATGTTCGAAACGTGCAGAGCCGTCTTTGGGATGTTAAAACAACTCATTATTGTAGTATACGCACTACAACAAAGGAAGTTATTTTCACGTTGAATTTCAAACGTGGTGAAGGTGCGGATTTCGGTTTACGATATCTTTTTCAAAAACCGGTGTAGGAGAGCTTTTATTTTCTCGTCCTTAGGAATTTCAATATTGTAGCTTTAAATGACGTTAATTAAATTCAGTTAAGGTACATTGGTGTTTGGTTACCACAATAGTAAAGCAGTAGAGTGTATGCTATATAGCAAAATTTAGAATATATCCTGCACGCAAATGTGCATTACATCTGAGAACTTTAGCGCCAAAGAAAATATATAGGCTTATATCCAACGATGGATAACTATGGATAGTGTAGTGATTTCCTGCAAAGGTAGAAAAGTATCTAAAATTTTATCGTCTTAAACGCTCAGTATTCATTGAGATGAGAAAGGTTTTTGGCTATAGACTACAATGCCGGCCAAGTATAGATTGGTAGGAGCTATGGGTAGGAAGATAATTTCGAGCCTTTTTGATTCGAATGGTTCAACGTTTTATTGGTTTCCTAAAACACTTTTTGTACCTTTGTTTTGTTCACCATAGAATTACGCCCTGCTGTGATTTGACGGCCATTCTGGTGTATCCATGCGTGAATTTGATTATTTATAAAGTTTTCGAAATATCATATTATACTTCCTTAATTATTCGTTTACTTTTAATGGATATTATTATACTGTAGATATAATATATTTTGATTACTGCACAAATTGATGACCTCCAAAACATTTCAGCGAATATTGCATTATTGATTTTGTTCCTTATTTATTTTTATGTGGAATTAATGTTTGTATAACATTTTTATGTAGTATAATAGGTTAGGAAGCACATAATAGGTAACTAAATATAAACAAACGTCACGTATAAATATAAGAGTGTATGAACATAAAAAAAGAAAACTTATTTTTTGCATCATTGTGAGTTAACATTACAAAAATGAAATTTTTTATTTTTATCATTTTGTTTATATTTATTAACACATCGCATGAAAAAGTAAGTTAAGTTATGAATGTAATATTATTTGTTATTTGGGATGCTGGTAACTTAATTATAATCCAGTGATTTAGTAAACATTATATTATATTATTATTATTATTTGGTCAAATACTCGTAATTTCCCGATTTTTCAGTTAATATTTTAATTATTTCACTTCCAAGCCTTTTTGAATATTTCGAACGTTTTATAAGGGAAGTTACTAAAATATGAACTAAGAAATTTGAAAACACATTGCGATGCAATAATTTAAGTGCGATTCATAAATGGAAGGTTAATGTAACTGAATTGAAAACTGGAATGATTGAAATAAAAAACATCCTAATAAAATAGTGAGGAAATTGTAGCTATAAAAAAGGAAAACCTTTAGGATTTCATTCATCTTCTTGTTATAAATTTTGCAAAATAGATACTTTACATCAAACATTTAGTTTAATTTGCTTTATTCTGTAATAATTTGAAAAAAATTATTTTCAGTCATTTAATGATTTAACGCAAAGATGGCAGAGCTACCTACTGCAAGCCTCAGAAAAATGTTTAAAAATAACCGGTGCAAATCGATGTTTAGCACTGAGAGTACTATCACATGGAGAATATGTGGATGATCCCAAAGTGAAATGTTTTATTCGATGCATTGGTGACGAATTAGGCATTACCTATAAAAATGGAACAGTAAATAAGGAAAGATTTCTGGAAATTTTAGACCTAGATAAGAAAACTTTGGATGATACACAAGTGGTCCAGAAATGCTTTTACATCAAGAAAAAAGGTCCATGCGAAAGTATTTATGCTGTAAGTGAATGCGTATACAAAACTGTTCAAAAAGAGAAGGCAAAAAACGAATCCAAACCTTATAACATAACTTCTTGTAGTTGAAAAAAATACAATGAAAAAATGGAAAATGTAGTTAATAAATATATTTAATTCATGTTTCTGTAACTAACTTCCGGTACATTAGAAAAAGAAAAAAAGATTATTAGTAACCAAGAATATTAAAACATCTTTGATGGCAACTATGGAGAAAAAATTTAATTTAGACATATGCTGCCTTTTGGAGCTCTCCTTCTAAGCTGAAGTTTGTTTGAAATCTTCTTGGGGATTTTCAAATCAAAATCTTTATAATGCAATTTTATACGTTGCAATAATAATTTTAATTAATGATTTCGGTGGCTCCAACAGAGTTTTTCTCGAGATGAGAAATATATCCAAATTGATTAGCACTTCAACAGGTGCAAATTATAAAACTATATAATAGAGGTTTGACAATTTGAATACTTTGTATCTTGCACAATTATCAGGGCAGGTCCAAAAGTTTTGATTCAAAATGGTCTCATAATCGATAGGTCTTTAAGACCCACAAGCAACCGTGGTCATCCGAATTCCATCTTGCAAAGGCGAGGTAATGTACCCTTTAAATAAAAAAAATCAAATAACGGAAAATTCGATACAATATTTATTATTTATTTATATTTATTTTTAATTACATTTACTACCTATTTCCTGGAGCCCCATTTTTATCTGAATTTTCTTATTTGCATTACTTGAAATCGTTTATGCAATTGGGACGTTCGATTATTAGTAGCATCGAAAACGAAAGCTTCTATTTTCGCCATTTTACTTGTAGTATTTATGGCACTGCTTTCAATTATTATTTTACTTACCATTAAAAGGAATTTTACCATCACCGGTGTTTTATTATGGTTCCACAGACTATCTTTCTTTCAAAATTTTCGACCGCGCAGCTGGCAATTAAAGATACGAAATCTACCATATCCTGCGTTTCCTGATAAGTAAAATTGCAATTGTGGAAATGATCAGCCAAATTAAAGAGATTTATCGTTAGTGCATTTAAATTGCCAGATAACAAGCCAAAATATTAAAACATTATTTAAATGTTTATGTATAAAATGTATTTACGTACTTTAATTAAAATAATATTTATTCAAAAACGAAAAACGGCTTTGCTATGAATAAAAACAAAAGATATATTTTTTTAAAGTAGATTTATATTATCATAAAATATTCTTATAAATACTGTGCTTGCATAGATTAGAACTAGTTGGAATTTTGAGCTCTTCAAAGTTCTTCTTTCTAGCCAAGTTCAATCTTAGAACTAAAAATGAAAGCTTTAATTTTCACCATTTTACTTGCATTATTTGTTGCTGATACTCATCAACGAGTAAGTAGTTATTCATTTTTTTTATAATTAATAAATTCTTAGATTATAATAATTTTAGACATTTTCCGAATTAACGGAAATGTGGCATGTAAATATTTTAAGACATTCGGACAAATGTCTAATGGAAAGTGGTGCAGATCGTGAACTAGCACTGAGAGTCGTACGTCATGGAGAATACGTTAATGACCATAAAGTAATGTGTTTCATTAGATGTATATGTGAAAATTTATTTGTAATTTTGGATGACGGTTCCATAAATGATCGAAACTTTTTAGACATCTTATACGTAGATGATCCCAGAGTTCTTGCCCAAGCAGGATTTACTAAAAAATGTTTTGATTTGCCGATATCCGATCACTGTGAAAAGGCATTCCGTGTTAGCGAGTGTATTTACAAATCCATTGAAGAAGCTATGAAGGGTGATCCAAAATAATGAAATAAAAAGAATTAAAATGGCCATTGTTGAAAATGTAAAATTAAGTTCTATTAGTAGTAGTAGTATTAGTAGTAAAATTCTATAAAAAATATGCTATTCGTATGTTAAATTTATGTAATAATCCAATTTTATGATCAGAAAATATTAAAACCAATGCTTCGAATAAATTAATTTAATTGTAATTTTAAACACTATCTAATGAGTTATGTAAAATTGTAACTAATACTAAGTTCATAAAATAGAAATTCTTCAGTAGATATTGAAGTTTTGGGGGAGGGGGTCAATAATATTGAAGCATTCCAAGCAACCGTTTGATTTTTATTCAATTTTAAATGGTACCCAATTTAAATATTTGGAAACATTGAGAAAATTGCCACTGGACTGTGATGAAATTTTTACCAAAAACAAGGTGAAAGTACAACATGTTATGTTGAAAGTCTACACGAAATCTTCACCTTCACTGAGAACTAGATCATTTTTATGTTTTTGAATATAAATGTAGGATGGATTCCACGTTTTCATCGTCATCTAACCAGAATCAATTTAGAACTTAAACTTCTAAGTAATATTTTGATATGTGCGAGGCTGAACTAAGAAACTGAAGCCCACAAAATGAATTGAAAAAAGAATCTACCTCCTAAGATTTTCAAAACTCGCTCTCAATGAGATTATAACTGCAATTTCTCGGGCAATAAAGGAATTTTGTTAATTAATATTACCACTTTGAAAGAAGAGGTATAATAGGTAATAAGTATGCATGGTTACTACACAAATTTAAGGAAGCTATTAAAGAAAAAAGTAAGTATAAAAATTTTATTTACTAAAAAAATTTCGAATTCCCAATATCGGAAGTTTTAGTGATACGCTCTAGAATACAGAAATGACTTCTAATTTATTGTGAAGTGAAATGAAATTATTTGATAAGTCTAGAATAATTTGAAAATAGAAATATCAAAAAACCTAAATAATGGACTCGGAATAACATTACATTTACAGAAATTTTAAAGTTATTATTAATAACTTTAAAATTAAAGTTATTATTAAAGAAAGTTATTATAACAATGGTAAAAGCTAGAATACAAAATTAATGTGAAAACATACAAATATTTTACCAAAATTGCTTTATTTTTAAATCAATGGGAATTCTAAAGCTGCAAAAAGGAACTTTCACAAAATATTTTATATTTAAAATAAATAATTAATTAAGCTAAATAAATACTATGATTATTGTTAAATTGATGTTGGAGAATTAATAAAAATGGTATTTCAGCGTTTCAAAGTTTTACTTTAATTATTTTTGGTTAATTTGTGCTGATAATTTCTTGAATGAAAATCACAAGGAGAATGTCCAAATTGTAAGAAGGTTTCAATCGTGCAGTTAAAATATCTTTTTTATCTTCAATAAATACCCCCCCCCAAAAAAAAACCCACAACGCGCCCCCCTTCTAATTCAACAAAATTAGTTACTTTCACCCCTGTAGAAACTTAACCTCAAGCTAAGCCACACTTTAGCCACAATAATAACCTCTTCCTAGTTTGTCACATTCTTTAAACTATTTTATAATTTTCAAATATTTACCCCTAAATTCAAAAATTCAAATTTAAAAAAAAATCCGTAAAATTTAATCCTTCTTCGCCCCCTTGTTGTGTGTATGTTTAGCCAAAATTCTCTTGCCACTTTCTGTTTAGTCACCTGACGATGTTACTGTGTAACGAAATCGATTGTGAATATTTAATTATCCTTTCTGTTTATTTACATCTGTGCCAACTTTATATTTTTAGTTCTAAAAGTGTCTAATACAATTTTAGTGTGTCTAAAAAATTATGATATGTCAAAATATACTTTTGTACGAATTGTGATATGATAATAGCGTAAAATTTGTTCAATTAAGAACTAATATTTTTATTAAATTTGCAAAAATTAAAATTTGTTTTGTAAAGTTAGAAACGGAATATAACGATTTATTGTTTCATACATAATTAAGTTTAATTAGTTGAGTAGTGCTGTTGGCAATTTGTAACGTTTACATTTTTTAATATTACCTTATTTAATTTTAAATTTTAAAATTGTTGTAAATTAATTTAATTTTTAATCAACTTATATGGTGTAAATGTCGGATCCGTGTTGTTTAATAATAAATTTCGTTGTGTGAACACAATTATAAAAAATCATACTTTACTTCTCGATATTACAATAATTGCTATTGACAGTAACATTTTTATTGTGGTTGGTCTTCCACAGCTGCTTTATTTTTATGTAATTTTTTGATTAAAGTATTCAATAGCATCACATTAATTTATTACTTCTAAAACAAGTAGGACAAATAATGTACATACGACGTACTTACTAACGAACAACTTTAACTTTAGTTTTCTGGAGAAAACCTCGAAAATGTTGCTCTCTCCATGATACAACTATAACTGCCTATATCTGGTTTGTTATTTTTATAAATCTTCTTCGTCTGCTTGTTGACAGAGGCGTCACGTCGTGACCATTAACTTTAATATTAAATTAATTTCTTGACAGATTACCATCGGTAGTTTGCCATTGCCTTACGAAAGGAGACGGTCAGAATAAAGTTTTTACTGCATCCGGTGTAGAACCGGGCTTTTCAGTCAACGCACTTAACCGCTATGCTTCAGAGCGTCTAATTTTTGTAATTAATGTAATTTAAATATGTATTACTTAAAACACGAACTTTTTAAAAAATTGTTGTTAATAAAAGACATTATTTGGAGAGGGGCACCGTCAGTTAGTGTATTAGTGGTAGGTAGTTAAGCTGAAGTTTTTTGATTTGATCATATAAGCAGAGTTCATCTGCAATGAGGATGCTACTGGTAGTCATCCCTTGTTAGTTACTGCAAAAGGTGAGTCTCCTTTTAATGTAATGATCTCCTGTTTAACGTAATCCTGTGTTCGATTAATTAAATGCATTTGTATTTATTGTTAATTGCGCTACACAACCCCTAAGTCCAAAGGCTTGAAGAAAAGGATCTCACCAATATTGTATAATGCAACAATATAGAGGTAATTAATCAGATACCTATGCTTTCCTGTTTTGTGTACATAGCTTTGGAAAAAAGTTTACACTGACATTAGTGTCATAAATTGCTCGAGTTTTTGACGTTCATGAAAGTTTTATATCCTGACACAAAAATGAACTTTTCAGAAGTCAACAGGACATTTTTAGTGAAATAATTTTCAAAACTTCAAGATTCAAAATGGATCGATATTGAATAAATAAGTTTGCTGAACCTTAATTATTTTGTTATTTTTTTTATCTATTATTAACGTGCATCAATTTCTAGATTATTAGTAGTAGATAATAATAAAATATATACCAATATTTTAATATAATATTTATAACATAAAAAAATTTGTTATGAAACAAAAATGAAGAAGAAGAAGATATTTATTTTTATTTTACAGTTATATTTACTTAAAATATCCGTATAAAAATATGATACTTGCATTGAATTGAAAAGTTGCAATTCTGTATCAATTTCTAGATTATTAGCACCTTTCGATAAATGTTGGTGACCAGCAAAAAGTAAGCTGTTACATCAAATTAGAGGCGGTCGGAGCTTAGCGGTCACGCGAGTTGACTATGAACGCTAAATACCCGGTTTGAATCCGAGTAA
Source organism: Rhagonycha lutea (assembly GCA_958510855.1). Taxonomy (NCBI): domain Eukaryota; kingdom Metazoa; phylum Arthropoda; class Insecta; order Coleoptera; family Cantharidae; genus Rhagonycha; species Rhagonycha lutea. The sequence continues at coordinate 14,217,298 of OY294036.1, read as the reverse complement.
AGTAAGAACTTTATTCTGGCCGTCTCTCCCTCGGCAGGCAATGGCAAACCACCGGGGTGTAATCTGCCATGAGAAACCTTGTCTTAGGGTAAAAAAAAGGACCTAGTACGAAACATATAAAGTATATAAATCGTACCCAAATTAAAAGGTTCACCAAACCCTCTTTAGGGTAAAAGGACCTAGAAGGAAGGACATCAAATTACTTTGACTCAATATCGTACCTATATTATAAAGAAAAACATTATAAGAATTGAAGATATGAAATCTACTTACACCCCGTTTCCTGAACAAAAGTTTTGTTATGAAACAAAATATTAAAAAATATATTTATTTTTAATTTACAGTTATTTATTTACTTAAAATATCTGTATAAAAGTATGATACTTGCACTGCATTTAAAAGTTGCATTTCTGAGCTCATTTGAATAGTTTACTTCAATCTTAGCACCAAAAATGAAAGCTTTAATTTTCACTATTTTACTTGTAGTATTTGTGGCTGATACTCATCAACGAGTAAGTATTAATATGTTTTATAATTAATATTGCTAATATCACAATCATTTTAGACATTTTTGGAATTAACGGAAATGTGGCATGTAAATATTTTAAGGCACTCGGACAAATGTTTAATTGAAAGCGGTGCAGATCGTGAACTAGCATTGAGAGTCTTACGTTATGGAGAATACGTTAATGATTATAAAGTAATGTGTTTCATTAAATGTATATGTGAAAATTTATTTGTAATTTTGGATGACGGCTCCATACATCATGGAAATTTTTTTGATATCACGTACGTAGATGATCCAAGAATTTTAGCCAAAGCAGGATTTATTGAAAAATGTTATGATTTGCCGATTTCCGATCACTGTGAAAAGGCATATCGGGTTAGCGAATGTATTTACAAATCTATTGAACAAGCTATGAAAGATGATGTTCCAAAACAATAAAGAAGAGTTACAATGACCGTTTTTAAAATGGAACATTGTATAAAAATAATTTTATAAAAATTATATCCAGGAATGGCTAATTTTAATAAAATAACTTTTCATCAAATTAATTATGCTAAGAAATTATTAATAACATAACAGGAGTATAATATTATTAAGTTATATATCAGGGTTTATTTTAAATAAAGGGTTATTAAAATATTAAATATAATCTGTAATAAAATAAAATAATAATAATAAAATTTTAATATCAATATATTTTTTTAAGATATTGTTATTTGGTAGAAATTATTAACCCCCTTTTTACAGATTTTTATTTATGTTCTTTCAAGTCGTTGTAATTATTTTCGGAAGGATGTATGTTGATATAATAGGATCCGGACCTTTAGGCACGACCGAAAGGGTTTTCCGTCATCTAACCAGAATCAATTTAGAACCTAAGCTTCTAAGCAGTTTATTGATATGTGCGAGGCTGAACTGAGAAAATGGAGCCCACACAGTGAATTGAAAAAAGATTCCACCCCCTATGATTTTCAAAACTCAAACGTTATTTGCTGTCAATAAGATTATAACTGCAATTTCTCGGGCAACGAAAGAATTTTATTAATTAATTTCAGTACTTTTAAAGAAGGTATAATAGGTAATAAAATAAGTATGCATGATTACTACACCAATTAAAGGAAGCAATAAAAAAATATTAAGTATAAAAACTTTATTTTCTAAAAAAATTTCGAATTCCCAAAATCGGAAGTTTTAGCTATACTCTAGATCTACAATACAGAAATGACTTCTAGGAAGTAACCCACCCTAAAAACTAAATCCAATCCCTAGTAACTAATATCTACTCGTATTATTAAAAATAAATAATATATAGTAGAAGGGATGTCATTTATAACTAATGAAAAGCGGATGTATACTGTGGAATGCTGTTTTAACCTATGGTCAGTTTTATATAAGAATTAATACACAAAGACAACCAAAGAACTTATTTGATTAATGTAGCATAATTTGAAAATAGAAAAATCAAAAAACCTAAATAAAGGACTCGGAAAAAAAATTACATTTACAAAAATAATATTATTATAACAATGGTAAAAGCTAGAATACAAAATTAATTTGAATACATAGAAATATTTTACCAAAATTGCTTTGTTTTTAAATGAATGGGAATTCTAAAGCTGCAAAGAGGAACGTTCACAAATATTTCATCTTTTAAAGTAAATAATAAATAAAGCTAAATAAATACTATGATTATTGTTTAATTGATGCTGGAGAATTAATAAAAACGGTATTTCAGCCTCACTTTTACTTTCATCATTTTTGGTTAATTTGTGCTTAAATTTGTTAAATGCAAATCACCAGGAGAAAAAAGATTTCAATCAAAATATGCTTTTCTACGAGTGGTGACATGACAATAGTAATATTTAGGGTTTGTTTCAATTAATAACTAATATTTTTATTAAAACTGCAAAAATTAAAATTTTGTTATTTTTATTAAAAAATGCAATATAATATTATTTGTTGTTTCATACATAATTAAGTTTAATTAGTTGAGTAAGAGGCGGTCGGAGCTTAGCGGTCACGCGAGTTGACTATGAACGCTAAATACCCGGTTCGAATCCGAGTAAAGTAAGAACTTTATTCTGGCCGTCTCTCCCTCGGCAGGCAATGGCAAACCACCGGGGTGTAATCTGCCATGAGAAACCTTTGTCTTAGGATAAAAGGACCTAGTACGAAACATATAAAGTACATAAATCGTCCCCAAATTATAAAGTTCACCAAACCCTCTTTAGGGTAAAAGGACCGAGAAAGAAAAAGTTGAGTGCTGCTTTTGGCATTTTGAAATATTTACATTGCGATGCCTTGTTATTTTTAATATTAGGTGTGTAGTAAAAAGTAATCCATTATTTTTCTAATAGATAGCTTTAGTTATCTGTATCTCGCGTTGTATAAGTCCGATCGGGTTCCACTAGACATAAAAAGATGACATTTCGTACTTTAAAAAAATGTTCTGACAATTTTGTGATTAATAATTGACTCAGTTTTGTTTGAGCGCGCGTCAGAGATGAACACTAGCCATATTTTACAGTTTTTCTTCGATAAAGGCGAAAAGTCAAGCCAGGCGGCTGAAAATGTGAATACTATTCACGGTCCCGATACTGTAACAGTCAATCACGTAAAATTTGGGTTTAGTCAATTCCATTCCGGTAATTTAGATGTCAAAGATGCAGCAAGCTCTGGAAGGCCAATCATCGAAAATGATGGGAAAAAAAAGCAGTCGTAGCATTACCTTTGAGCTAAAAATCGACCACAAACCATTTTTAACCATCAGAAGTAGGTTGGATTCAAAAAGAAGCTCGATATTTGGGTGCCACAACGACAACTGGTGGACAACGGCGCAAGGCCAAACAAGTCAATAGTGACTCGTCAGAAACTCTGAGAGCTCGGATGAGAGATTTTAATGCATCCACCTTATAGTACGGACCTGGCACCAAGAGACTATCATTTTTTCCCATCCATGTTTGTGTGTAAAACTTTGTGGTGTAAAACTGGCCTCAAAAGAGGTCTGTGAAAATTGGTTGTCCGAGTATTTTGCCAATAGGGACATTGGGTTTTATGAGAGAGGAATCATGAAATTACCATCACAATGGCAACAAATTATCGAACAAAATGGCGCATCTTAGGCTCACATTAAATTATGGTAACTGTAAAACAACATGCGTTTACTGTAAAGTAAACGCCAAAATAATGGATTTCTTTTTACTACACCTAATATTAACTTATTTAATTTTAAATTTAAAATTTGTTTGTAATTGTTAATAATTGTAATTTAAATATGAATCTAATACTTAAAAAACCTTCTTCCTAGATCTGTAATAGCATTTTCGTCAAAATGTATTGTGACTGCAGCCACAGAAGAAGCACTTCAGTGAATAAAATTTGATCCAAATTGGAACTCTGTGAAATATCGATAACCTACTATACATTAAATCATTTTTACCTCTCGGACCCCAAAAACAATAAATTATTGTAATCATTACGGATTGTGAATGTACTATATCCATTAATAGGAATATCATTTACAATATTTTTACATCAAAAGCATTTCGTACAGATAGTGCAAATCAAATATTTATTATTATTCATATAAAAAAATTAAATTTATATATTTTTTTATTATAATTTAAATAATAAAAAAGTTACTTTTATTAAATAATAAATTGATTAATTAAAAAACTGTATTTTTGAACTACATAAATAAAATTATAATATAAATAACCTAATCATTAAATTATTTCTTAATTAAGAAATAAAAAAAACTGATTAATTTAATTTTAAAAACATGAATAATAAACTATGTAATTAATATTATTCTGTCTACTTTTATGTGTTCGGAAGTAATTCAAATGAAGCAATCACATTTATTAAAACAATCTCATAAATGTGTCAAGGAAATGTGTGTTGTAGATATAGTTATCTAACAGCTAGAGTGGTACATTATGGAGAATTTGTGGATGATCCAAAATTAATGCGCTTTATTCGATGCTTAACAGATAATTCATTTATTATGTAGGATGATGGATCAATGCATTATTAAATTTTAATGGATATTTTGCATATTGCAGATTTAAAAGAAGCTTTAATTTTTTAGAAATAAAATTTATCCGTCAATACAAATGTTTTTACGTATAATAGTTTTGCAAAAATTATGAAAACTGGACGAATCTTAAACTGAAAAACAATTTTTTAATTCAACACTTCATTGGTCGACTTAATTAAAAAAGAATTAAAACGGAATTCGGGATAAATGTTGTAAATAAAATACGCTTGGAGTTGGAATCAAATAGCAGCGGGAATGCTAGGTGAGTTCATCAACCACCAAGCACTAAAGTGTAATTCGTCGCCTATCCATTATAAATACAGAACAATAAATTTATTAATAGGAACCGTAACATTTGAATCTTGGATAAATAAGCTACCCAAAGGAGTTTTGTGATCATGTTTTAACAATTGAACTGGATTTAGATAATTATTTTAGCTTTCATTTACATTATAACTTTATAACAAACGGAAACATTTTTATATTAATTCAAAGAAGTTAATAAATGATCATCAAGTCAATGGTCAGCGCAAAATGGGCGTCAAGAAAGCTGAAACCACATCAAAACAACACTGTGCTGAATTTTGCAAGGAGTCTTTAATGTTGTGTGACAATGATCCAATCAACATTAGTAAGCGAAATTTTGCTGGAGATGAAGCTTGGTTTCATTTTGATGATCCTGATTCAAAGTAAGAGTTCATTCAGTGGCATACACCAGATGATCCATTACCAAGAATATTTAAAGCTGTTTTTCCTGCTCGAAATGTGATGGCACCCATATTTTGAGATTTTGAAGCCATTCTTTGAATTTATTGTAATTGCGATTATTAATTGGTTAACTTTTGGTAATATCGGTTTTCGAACACGAAAAGTGGTAATAATATAACAAATTTTTTGCTAATAATCAAACCCGACCTGTGGAGGTCCTGCAAATAGAAGTAGATCTCTTGTCAATAGAGGTAGATCAAGTGCCAATAGATCCAGTGCAATAAATGCAGTGCCAATAGATCTAATTGTCGTAGAAGTAATTTTATTCATAGTGGTTGACACGTTACTGGGCTTGCGCGGCAAATGTCAACCGGAGAACGGTTGACACCCAATTCCACCATTTGACACAAACATAGAACCGAAATTATGAATATTCGTTTCTGCACATTAGCCACTCCCAACCAATATGAATAAAATTACCTCTAGAAAATAGAAGATTAACGTGGAACTCCTTCCTTCATTTTTTATGTGAATTTCGGTAGCGCCACCGGGGGCTGAGTGCTTCCTGGCATCAAAAAGAGCAGCCATTATATTATGGAGAAAGATCTTGAGTACGCACACAAAGTTATTTATATATTGTAACTTAAAATTATTTTAATAAAGATAATACTTATTTTTTAATAAATATTGGATTTATAGTTGGGAAAAGGTCTAAGTGAAACAATTTTATTAAATTGCCGACGTTTCGGGCCCTTTTATTGGCCCATTTTCAAGGCTTCTTTGGAGACCACTGTAAGTTTGACTCCCTTTAAAAATTTTCGAAACGGTGAATAATAGAAATATTTGCCTTTTTTCTCCCTCGACACAATTTTTCTTCCATTCCATTTTTCTTCCAGGTTTACGAGGTAATTATATTATTATGACAATTTATTGTAACTATTTGTTTTTATCGCTCAAAATTGATTAGGATTTCTTTTAAATAATTTTTGTTTTGTGATAATTCGGTATAGTAGTTAATAACTTATGCCACCGGCACTTGACCCGAACAAAGGTTCAACTCGTGGAAGTTTTGTAATAAATACTTTAGTATTCCTATAAATATTTGCTTAAGCTCATTATAATTTTTTGTTGTTTGATTTGGACGTTTTATTCTCATATACAGTAATTTTTCATTTTTTGCTACAGAAGGACAGTTTCACCTTTGTATTTTGGTGGAGCACGGAATCAGCATCCATTGCGAATGATAATTTTTGTTGAAATGTATGGTACTATTCGAACCTCTTGAATTCGATTTCTTTTTCAACATTGATTTTTGGTTTATAATTCGCAAATCGCCTTTTTTGCACAAATTAACTAAATACGATTTATTATTCAAAGCTTTAAATTTCAATGTTTTAAATTTAAATTTTCCACAAAATCTTAAAAATGTTTGACTGTCACTTTTTGAACTAAGACTACGTATTTAAAGATTCTATTCCCCAATTTAATACATAATTTCAGTAGCCCTTGATATGTTATCGTGCATCCTTCAAATAATTTGTATGTACTTTTTGAACGAAGGCATTTAATTACTGTATAACGTACAAATTATTTAACGCATTACAAAAACTTGATTAATTGGTTAAACAAATATTTCTTCAATGATTTTGTACCATTGATGATAACAAAGTAGTTTTAAACATAAAGCCGAATCGTTGATATATAAACGTGGTACGCTTATCATTAACCCATAAGTGTAGTGAAACTTCACAGTAACAATCCATTATATTTTTACAATGAGACTTGTAATAATTATCTTAACCGTATGCGTTTTTGCTGCAAACGCTGCCCATCAACTTGTAAGTAAATCGAATCCTTTACAGTTTAAATAAATTATTATTAAAACTTTCAGACTTTCACTGAATTAAAACAAATTTGGCAACGGTTCTTACTAAAACATATCGATGAGTGTGTGGAAGAATCGGGAGTGGAACGTATCTTAGCAGAACGGTTGCTTCCTTATGGAGAATATGTGGACAATTCAGAATTAAAATGTTTTACTAAATGTATCGCTATGAAATCGCACATAGTGGAAGAAGATGTTCAAGTGAATGCAAACAACTTTTTAGATATTTTAAATATTCATGAACCTAAAATTAGGAATGAAATTATAACCCAATGTTTCGAGCAAATCAATCTAAAGGATGAATGTGACCAAGTTTTCAAGGTCAGCGAATGTGCTTATTTTACAGTCCAAAAAGCTTTAACTGGAAAAGGAAAAAATCAAAAAATTCTTCAAGATAAATCTGAATTGTAAAAACCAGATACTAAGGTATTGTTGGTAGTTGTGAAAAACTTTCATTATTTGTTATTCTGTATAAATGTTCTAAATAAATTAATTTCACATCTTATAAATAATTTGAAATTCTACTCAACCCTCAACAGCGAAGAAAGAAAATAATGTCAATAGATCATAGATACATTTGTTAAAAAAAGTGTTCATATCGAGCTAATAATTTTGAATGATCAGATAACCATTCTCAATATTGCGTGTGCTACTATTATAATCATTTAATTTTTTGGCAGTGCGTAGAATAAAAATTCGAATTTTAACATTTTTCCGCCAATTATTTGTACTAATAATAAACTTAATTACATACAGTTCATTAATGTTTGTAAACAAGGTTTTGATTAGAATCAATTTTTTCATATTTTTGTGTGGTTATTTGAAAATAAAAATTTGAACAAAAAGTATTCATTTTCTTAATTAATAATTAGTGGTTCAATTCCTAATTAAAATGAAACATTTGTTCGATAACGAATAATTCAAACTGAACTTGACTCAAATTGACGTCAACTTGTTTGTGGAATTTGCTTGTATTCTAAAGGATTGTTTCCGTTCATTGAATACGAAACGTACATTCAATTTTTCAAAGGAATTCATACATTTTTAATCATTTAAAGGGAAACAGAATTTACCTGTACGAATACATAAAATCAATTTCATTACAAATTGATACAATAAGTGCAATAACACATTAAAAAAAGGTGGCATTTTTATTAGGTTTGTTCGTTTGTATGAACTAACTTGAACTGGGTTATCTTTCGAGACAAAATACTCCCACCACAAAAGTTAGATAGTGTTCTAACTTGCACTGCCTACTCCTCCTATGGAGGTCGAGCAAGAAGTTCATGTTCGGTCATTAACTGAGCAGCCAAACGAACACAGTACATTGCACTAACTTGAACCGAGCAAGTTAGTTCATACAAACGAACAAACCTATTGATATTAAATTTGTTACACTATAGTACATGGATCTGTAAAAGAATATTACCAAACTTTCGTAAAACCGAAAGTTGGATCACCTATTTTTTTCTGTTTATTTTCAGTTTGATATAAAATTGTTGATATTTTCGTATCCAGAAGAGAAATTTTTGTTTTATGCACTTGATATTGATATATATGCTGGATCAATGAATTAATCCTACAGGAAAAAAAGGGTAGGTCATGGACCCACCCCTTTTCTGCATTTTACACTTTTAATAAAATTTATTATTACGCCTCTGGTTTTGAATATAACTTAGAGAGGTTACGAAGTTTATATTGGCCTATACTGCAGAATACTAGAACCGTGAAGTTTTAGTTTTAGAAGTTAAATCAAGGAAAAATTATAATGTTAGTGAAAGTTTCCTCTTTATACTGAAGGATGGTAATTTGTATGGAACGTAAACTATTATAAGGGAGGAGAATTAAGACTGAGGTAAATTTAAATAAGAATTTATTGTAATTTTGAGATCGTCGTAAAAAGGATGGAAATTGTAGAGAAGTAAAATTGAACCGTCACTTTAATAATTATTGGTGTTGAACGATTGAAAGGTAAAGCAAATGGGCAAAGGCATCCGATAGTAATAAATTTAAATCACGTCGACCTGCTTGAATTTATTGATGTAAATTATACTAATTGAACATTTTTCTATATCAAAATTTTTTGTTGAAAGTATACCTTCAAAATAATCCATAAAAGTTATATTCGGCTAATAAAGCTATACTTAAATTTATAAAATTTCAATTTAACAACGAAATGGATTTTCATTTACTAATGGAAAACTTTACCAAGATTACATGGTAATAATATCCTACGTAAAAAGATAAACAAGAAAAGAAAATTCTAAAAGAAGAGAAATTGACATTTTTTTTTATTAAATAATAGCAATAATCATTCATCAAAAATTAGACAAAATGGAACAAGAAATAAAAAAATACAGTAGAATTGAATGGAGGTATTAAAACTGACCTTAGAAAACTAAATGGAAGCACTAAAAAAATATGGAAGGCATAAGTAAACACAGGATGGACAATATTCTAAAGAAAATTTTTATGTCAAATGCGAGCGTGGAAAAAGAACAAAACAAACTGATAGTAGATTTGAACATTTGAGGAAAATCACAACAGAGAAAAATTGTATTAAATGGTCACGAAGATAATACAACCCTCAAGCCAGAACGAGTTAAGAATTACAAAATAATCCATAAAAGGAACAACAAAACGGAAAGTTGAAGTTTGGACTTTCAAATAATTTTGAGATGAAAAATTACAAGATAAACTTAAAAGTAAGAAAATTTGATACTATAAGAGCAAAGTAATTGAAATTTGAAATAATTGGACATTAAAATCCAACGCTGAGAAAGCATGTCAGCGACAATAAAATATGAATCCTAAAAGAAAAGAAAAAAACATATAAAAGAAATTTAAAACTTGGAAGGAAAGATTTTGGAAGATAGAAAAAGAAAAGCTGGAAGAGGTAAAAATTCTGAAATAAAGCAAATACACCAAAATATAAGAAAATGAAACAAAGAAGAATATAAATCAATTAAAAATTAGAAAAATTTTGAAAGCATTATTAAAAGTAAAATTAAAAAATTAACGACTGTTAATAAATTTTATTTTTATCAAACCATAGGAATTCGTAGGAATAAGGGATGATCGATCTAGAGACCAAATTGATGAGGATCTTATGTGATCCTGATTGTAGAAACGAATGAGATGGAGGTGGAAGAGTGATAATGGGATTAAATTTTGCAAAAAAATGTGTATCATGAGTAAGCAATCGATCGAAATCATTACCTTAAGTGTAATTTTATTAGTACAAATCGATTTAGTTATTCAGAACTTTCTGATCTGTTGATCCTATGACAATATTGACCTTACGACTATTGACCCTCTTGATGTAACTGACCCCGGCGGCAATTATTGATCTTCGCGACTATTGGTCTTGCGACAATAATTAACCTTTGTGTTCGCCCTAAGACAAGTAACCCCAGTATTGTCGCTAGGGTCAGTTGTTGATCAATTTGATCAAGTTGAACAATTTCGTATTTACGATTATGACCTCACGGCTGAGGTGTTGCAACATAAGTTTTAGGAAAGAGGTTTTTGGAATGCCCTTTGCCTTTGTTGTATTGTGTGGTACAGTTATGAAATTTTACCCTGCCTCAATTTCCAACAAAATCTAACACTAACCTAAGCTAGAACGGTTGATATCTGTTTTTAAGTGTTTCTGTTAAAAAGGTATTTTTGGAAATAGGTTTTTGGAATTCCCCATGCCTTCCATTCCAATGCCCAAGTTGTTATTACCAACGTAGTTTAAGCATTAAGGCTTGTTATTACCAACATCTGCGTCGTTTCCTTGGCAGTGTTAGTTCTGTGAGCATATACATATTTTACATCCATTAGGTAGCTTGCTAGACTTGACTTCAGATGTGCCATGTATCCTGGTTTTTATCTTAATCGTGGCAATTCACTAACCCAGTGAATTCAATTCCCCATGGCCTTACTGTAAATTGTGGTATCGGTATCAAATTTACCCTAACCCCACATTTTAAAACGTTGAATTAACAAGACTATATTTAAAAAATACAAGAGTTTTAATAATACTAATATAAAATTAAGAATATGACAAATGAGTAATAGATTTTAGGTACGCCTTGACGTCAATTTGACCAAATCTAGCAAGCTGACTAATAATATTGTCTCGAGGCCAATAGTCGCGAAGATCAATTATTGCTGGACTCAGTTACCTAGGGTCAATAGTCGTAAGGTCAACTGTACGGACACGAAAAATTGCATTTAGTTTTTCCATTTATTATATAATTTTGAGATATTCAAAGGGAGATAATATGCTAGGTCTTCTGCATTTTGTAATTTAATATTACACTTGTGGTGTATTAGTAAAACCTTTTACCAATCTCATTATTTTATTGGAGATATCACCTTAACCGAATTGAAATGATACCTGTGGTACAATTTAGAACGATTTTCTGAATATTTCTTACAAATGGATCATGATAGAAGAAGAGCCTAGCCAAAAAAGAATGTCTTTTGAATATCATTTGAATATGACCTATTGTTAGGGAAATCATGAAGTTTATGTTGCCACTCACAGCAGAATGGTAGGACCGTGGGGTTGAAAATTTTTAGAAGTAATATAAAACTTAATTGATAAGAAAATAACGGTTTTCTGTAAATGAGTTTATCTTAATGTTGCAAGCTAAAGAAAACGAGATTTAATAATTTAATATGATAAATTAAAATTTGAAGTAAAAATTGCAGTAAAAAGAATTGCACGATAATCTTCATATCAGAATAAACATGATCAGCTTTAATCATAAAAATTAAGTAAATCTAAACATAATTAAATCACAGAAGGACTAATTGAAGGGGTGACAAGACAAGGGGTCTAATAAGTAGAAAAAATACAGTCTTATTGGGTCTTTTCAACTAAAGTATCTTCTCATCCCCCTCAATTAATAAATGAAATAAATAATAATTTAAAAATATAAAATTAAAAGTAAAAAATATACATATTTAATCAATTAAAAATATTTATATGCTCAGAGTTTCTAACACTGCCAAAATAAAATTACAACAAATACATTGTGTATTAAGGCACTAAAGTGCAATTTTCTCTCTCAAGAATTTGGAACTATTTTGCGAGGCTCTAGCTGAGTCAAATTCTTCAAAATGAATTGTAATGCCATTGTACATATCTAATGTTGTCCAAAAATGCGTATACTATACAAATTTCAAGGTTATTAAATTGCAGCAATCTACTGAATTTGTGTTAAAGTTTGTGTTAAAAACGCACAATATCGATTATTGTAATTGAACAATTATTATTTTAGTTGTTTGAAACATAATTTTTATGGCAATTAACGGTTCTACTTCTTATGTCATATAGTATTAAAGCATGGGAGTCATTCCATATGAAATCAACAAATCGGCAAAGCCAGCATATCTTAGATTTTGCTGAAACTTTGTGGAAATATTCTTTAGGGTTCTAAGGACCAGAATCCACAAGGATTTAATTTTCGCACGCGTCACTTCCGGTCCACACAAAATAAAGCAATTGAAATTGCATGAAAAGTTTTATTTTTTTGCTTTGCGGTTTTAGCTGTAAAATTTTTTCTATTAGAGATGTCTACTCGATCAAGGTGGCATTTTGAAGTAGAAACATGGTAGTTTCTAAAAAAAATAAAAATTTACATAATTTATATATACCTGAAAAATAACATGGTATTGAAAGTACATGTATTTTATTGATTTTTTGTGATTTTCAATGGGCTCCAGTGTCTGCGCTGTTGAATATAAAAGTTTAATCATTCTCAGATCTTAAAGTGCTTATATCGTAAGAGAACAAAAATTTAAAATCGACTCGTTCAATCATCCCGTTTTGAAAAAAACTTTGCTTGAAATTTTGAAATTTTGAGAATTTGCATATTTCAGGCTACAATTTGGACGTGTTTAGGAATAGACAAAAATTTGAAATTTACAGGATACTTAGTTCTTACCTTTAACTTCAAAAACCTTCAAAGTCCAGGTTGGTTATTTTCCCTCTCGCGGATATATAGGCGTTTAAAGATAAAGCTTTACTTGAAATTTTAAAAATTTGCATATTTCAAGCTACAATTTGGACATGTTTGGTAAGAGACAAAAATTTGAAATTTGCAGGATACTTAGTTCTTACCTTTAGCTTCAAAAACCTTCAAAGTCCAGGTTGGTTATTTGCCCTCTCGCGGATATATAGGCGTTTAAAGATAAAGCTTTGCTTGAAATTTTAAAAATTTGCATATTTCAAGCTACAATTTGGACATGTTTGGTAAGAGACAAAAATTTTTAATTTGCAGGGTACTTAGTTCTTACCTTTAACTTCAAAAACCTTCAAGGTTCTGGTTGGTTATTTGTCTTCTCGCGGATGTACAGGCGTTTAAAGAGAAAGCTTTGCTTGAAATTTTAAAAATTTGCATATTTCAGTCTACAATTTGTAGGTGTTTGATAAGAGACAAAAATTTGAAATTTGCAGGATATTTAGTTCTTACCTTTAACTTCAAAAACCATCAAGGTCCTTTTTGGGTATTGGTCCTCTCGCAGATGTACAGACATTTAAAAAGAAGCTTTGCTTGAAATTTAAAATATTTGCTTGTTTTTAGGTTACAATTTGGACGTGTCTGGTAAGAGATAAAAATTTGAAATTTGCAGGATATTCAGTTCTTACCTTTAGCTTCAAAAACTTCAAGGTTCTTTTTGGGATTTCCAAAATAAAGAAAAATCATTTCAAATTTATAGTTTATTTTATTTCTTTTTATCACATGGTTTTACAATATTTACAGTTTCAAAATGATCAGAAGCTGAAAACTTTCGTACTCTTAATTGTTTATGAGACAGCGGAGTAAAACTGTGGTAGGTTCTAGTATTTTTAAATACGTATGTTTTATTTTTAATTGTATCAATATCACTAAATCTTTTGGACAAAAAAGATTCTGTTGCAGCAACATCAGAATTTGATACAAAAAAGAATTCTATGCCAGAAATTTTATTACAACAGAAATCAAACATTTCTCTATGCGTTAGTATGTGTTCTCCTGCGGTTCGTTGGAGGCTAGCTTTCCTTACAGTGCGCTTAACTTTTATCTCTTACCAGATACGTCCAAATTGTAACCTAAAAACAAGCAAATATTTTAAATTTCAAGCAAAGCTTCTTTTTAAACGTCTGTACATCTGCGAGAGGACCAATACCCAAAAAGGACCTTGATGGTTTTTGAAGTTAAAGGTATGAACTAAATATCCTGCAAATTTCAAATTTTTGTCTCTTATCAAACACGTCCAAATTGTAGCCTGAAATATGCAAATTTTTAAAATTTCAAGCAAAGCTTTCTCTTTAAACGCCTATATATCCGCGAGAGGGCAAATAACCAACCTGGACTTTGAAGGTTTTTAAAGCTAAAGGTAAGAACTAAGTATCCTGCAAATTTCAAATTTTTGTCTCTTACCAAACATGTCCAAATTGTAGCTTGAAATATGCAAATTTTTAAAATTTCAAGCAAAGCTTTATCTTTAAACGCCTATATATCTGCGAGAGGGCAAATAACCAACCTGGACTTTGAAGGTTTTTGAAGCTAAAGGTAAGAACTAAGTATCCTGCAAATTTCAAATTTTTGTCTCTTACCAAACATGTCCAAATTGTAGCTTGAAATATGCAAATTTTTAAAATTTCAAGCAAAGCTTTATCTTTAAACGCCTATATATCTGCGAGAGGGCAAATAACCAACCTGGACTTTGAAGGTTTTTGAAGCTAAAGGTAAGAACTAAGTATCCTGCAAATTTCAAATTTTTTTCTCTTACCAAACATGTCCAAATTGTAGCTTGAAATATGCAAATTTTTAAAATTTCAAGCAAAGCTTTATCTTTAAACGCCTATATATCCGCGAGAGGGCAAATAACCAACCTGGACTTTGAAGGTTTTTGAAGTTAAAGGTAAGAACTAAGTATCCTGTAAATTTCAAATTTTTGTCTATTCCTAAACACGTCCAAATTGTAGCCTGAAATATGCAAATTCTCAAAATTTCAAAATTTCAAGCAAAGATTTTTTCAAAACGGGATGATTGAACGAGTCGATTTTAAATTTTTGTTCTCTTACCTTATAAGCACTTTAAGATCTGAGAATGATTAAACTTTTATATTCAACAGCGCAGACACTGGAGCCCATTGAAAATCACAAAAAATCAATAAAATACATGTATTTTCAATACCATGTTATTTTTCAGGTATATATAAATTATGTAAATTTTTATTTTTTTTAGAAACTACCATGTTTCTACTTCAATATGCCACCTTGATCGAGTAGACATCTCTAATAGAAAAAATTTTACAGCTAATACCGCAAAGTAAAAAAATAAAACTTTTCATGCAATTTCAATTGCTTTATTTTGTGTGGACCGGAAGTGGCGCGTGCGAAAATTAAATCCTTGCGGATTCTGGTCGTTAGAATCCTAAAGAACATTTCCACAAAGTTTAAGCAAAATCTGAAACAGTGCAGCAACAATTTTTTCTTTTTTTCGGTGTTTTCACATGGAATGACTCATGGGAGTAGCATAACCCAAAATCGTACCAAAACTTTTAGATAAATATAATTTAAAATTAAAAATTTTTTAATTAATTCAAATGACATCAAATTGTTTAAATTAAAGAGAATTCGATTAAATTCTTAATTATTTAATAATTCCAATATTAGGTTAAATATCAAATTACTTATGAAATTTTGAAAAAGTTAACTTATAAACCTGCTAAAATGAACTTTATTTTTCTAAATTTAGAATTCTAAAAAAATCTATATTTGAATTAATATTTTAGCTGCCATCTGCTGTTTACATTTGATTTGGGATCGGAAGGCTCTCCCAATAAGTGCTTTTTTGTGATGAATGTAGAAGATCTATCTGCCTTTTTGATGTAGTATCATTAGTTTATCCCTGTAATTTGAGCACTTGCCTAATTTTTAATGAATGCTGTTTTATAAAAAAAATTATATACCGATCATTTAATATTTATTATTATTCTCGTAAAAGTTTTCCGTTTCAACAAATTACTTTTGTTTAATATCTGTAGAAGTAGATAATGCTAGTTTGCATTTTCAAGATTATAAAACTACAGCCAAGTAAGAAATAATTTAAAAATGTTTTGAATTAAAGGCAACTGATCCTTGTGAACAATTATTTCGTATTAGCGAATGTTTTTAGAAAACTCTTGAAAGCGCAATGGAATATGATCCAAAGTAAAGATTATATTGCATTTACAGTGGTACTTAGTATTAATTGCTTGAAGGTAATTTTTCATATAAAAAAAATGGGTGAAAAGCAGTATAATATAAGTAATTTCACACTAATAAAACTTATCTATTGAATGCCACCCTAGATTAGTTTAATAAAACCTTCAATAAAGCTATCTATTGAGTTTTAACTGTTAATAAAATAATTTTGTAAAAAGACTCCTTCCACCTCCGTGACCTTTATAGCACTTCTGATTGGTTCGTTCATTTATTATCAACTTAAAAATATTTTTTACATACGAAGTAGACGTATGAATCTGATTTATCAGAGTTCCTCCCGAATGACGCCGAATGCGGAACAACTATGGCTTACAGCCTACAGGTACGGTCGTATTCCCTCTGTGTTAGATCAGAATCCGAGTTAACATATTAATTGAGCACTTGAAGACTAAAGACATCTCAGAATACACAAATTTGTGCTTGCAGCTAGAAAACACGGATATTATTTTATTTTATTTTATTTTTTATTTTACAATATTACTTACATGATTATCCAATCAATGTAGTTTTCCTACCTTAAAATGGAAAAAAAATATTTTTGGTTTGTTTAAAATACGAGCTTTTCATTCTAGCCGACTATAACATAATTTTCATTGTTTATAAAACCTGTTTTTTTAACAATTTTTGTATAATTTAAGTCAATTTATAAATAATAATATTATATTATTTTGTAATTACTTAACGTGTTAATCCAAAGTAGTTTGCCTGCCTAATAATGCAATAAAAATATTTTTGTTTTGTTTAAGATATGAGATTTTCATTCTAAACCGACTATAACATAATTTTCATTGTTTATAATCAAACAAAAATGAGTAATGGATTTATATAGGAACTTTTTCTAGTTTTTTTCTTCACATCATTTTTATCAAATATTATAATACTTAGCGATTTTCATTTTTGTCGACTTTCTTTTATAATTTGTTTGATATTAAATGAAAATCTTGATCCCCACTGTTCTGAATGTAGTCCTAATAAATTTAATTTTTAATTTTTTGATTTCCGCTGGAATCAAAATTAAATTTTAATTATAAAATTATTCGAAAGCGAAGTCTGTTTATGTTTAAAAACATAAAAATGTATTTAATATTTAATATTTAATCATGATGGTTTCGTACATCACGGAAACATAATTAGATAGTTTACATTTTGAAGATCCGAAAACTATAGCGCAATGCGGAATTGTTGAAAAATGTTTTAAATTTTACCGAATGTGGTTAAAAAAATTTTAAAAGCGTAATGGATCCGCAATAAATGTCATGTCGTATATTACAGTATACTTGTCATTCATTGTTGGAGCTGATTGTTTCTAAAAAAAAATTGGTTTAAATTAAAATTGGGTTAAATACAATTTATAATTTTATAACGTTAACAAAACGTAGCAATTCAGTATCGTATGCTCTGTTTATTTTATTTAATATAATTTAAATAACAAAGGAATACTACTTAATGCTAACATGAAAAGTAGGCTTCAAAATAAATATTTACTTATTTCGAAGATAAAATAATCTAAAAGTTTTTTGTATGAGTAAATAAAATGTAGGACTGAATCAATTGCAGTAAACCTTTAAAAACAATAGACTATTACAATTTTTAATATCTCCTTGTTTTTAATACTATGTTGCTATTGATAAGGCTCTATATAGCGAAGAAAAAATAGGACAATGTGCAATTTTTATGAATTAGATCTAAAGCTAAACAATTACTAAGAGACTATTATTTCCTATAGGGTGGCCCTTTGAAAACGAAACAGACGGGATTGTGGCCAGCAGAATTTTTTTCTCAAGAAATGCAAAAACACGTCAATTTTATCATCGAGGGGGACAACTTTTGCGACCAATGTCACTCCCGTATTGTTTCATCCCTTCGCGCTGTGATGACAACCCCTGAAATGTTAATAGGGATGATATGTCAAGTGACACCTCGTTTGAAAGGTCTTGCTTCCCTGAATTCAGCGAAATAATTTTTTTGAAGTTTTATCAATTATTCAACAAAAAAATTGAAGCTGCAAAAATGCGAAATAAATCCGATATTTCAAGACATTTAAGAATAACAATTCTTCCATTGAAGAAGCTGGTGGTGAACAATTTGAACACATAATTTGATTAAACTGATCTTTTTATCAGACCCATATTTTCATTCAAAATTCTAAGGCTGGTTTGCCCTTTACCTTAAAGGTTGAACTATCAATGTTTACGAATTGCAGTAAAAGTAGCGCCCTTGAAATTAAAATCAACCTGATCAAGCGTTTTTCACTTTTTTATTCTTAAATGTCTTGAAATATCGGATTTATTTCGCATTTTTGCAACTTCAATTTTTTTGTTGATTAATTGATAAAACTTCAAAAAAATTATTTCGCTGAATTCAGGGAAGCAAGACCTTTTAAATGAGGTATCACTTGACATATCATCCCTATTAACATTTCAGGGGTTGTCATCACAGCGCGAAGGGATGAAACAATACGGGAGTGACATTAGTCGCAAAAGTTGTCCCCCTCGATGATAAAATTGACGTGTTTTTGCATTTCTTGAAAAAAAAATTCTGCTGGCCGCAATCCCGTCTGTTTCGTTTTCAAAGGGCCACCCTGTATAATAATTGTGTTACAGTTACCCGATCTAATCAGGAAATTCTAGTTTTAACAAACTTCTTTAGTTAATTCTAAATTTACTAGTATAAGATCAGTTAAAACTAAAATTAACTGACTAAAATGTCATTCGTGTTGTAACTACTCGTCCGGGGGCGAATCGTCCCAGAATATACCTTCTTTTTTTAACAAGAAGGGCGTTGCACTTTTTATAGAATTTCATTCCTTACTTGGAATAACCCTGCATTGGAAGATGGTAGAGGGAAATAGACAAAATTTCAGAAGAGGACTCGCGAGCGACCTACGGAGTGACGAGGTCGTTTAATCTGTGGTATGGTAGAATATTTTTGTAAAAGTTTTTGAAAAATGATAAAATAAAATAAATTAGTGAAAGAAAAGGTTTATTTGTTTTAACCTTTAATTGGAATGGAAGAAAATTGGTTTTATAAAATCCATTTAGTATTAATTTTGAAATAATAGTTAAATTTTTGGAATATTGCAAGGTCGCGAGATAACTGCCACGTGAGAAATATAAAAATATGAACGACGACGAAGAGTTTTGGTTAGATGTACTGAGTTGGCAACTCATGAAAGATAGAAAATCCAAGGAGCCTTCATTATTGGAAATTTATTTGGAAGAATTGTTGTTTTAAAATTTTGCGGATTTGGATTTTTCTACTTCAATAATATCTAAGATTTAAAAAAATCCCATTATTTATTATAATATAATTACTTTAATTTAGGTATCTTATTTCTATTTAAATTTTGTTAACAAAATCAAGAACAGAAAAATTAGATTAACATGGTCAGTCTTAATACCAAATTAGTTCCATCAATCGAAAGCGATGATTTCCACGTCCCAACACAATTATTAATAAAATAATTAATAGTAATTAATTAAAACAATAATAAAATTAATTCTTACCTACTGCTTGAAAATTGTTTCTATTCTAATATTATAACTTTCAACAAAATATGTAGTTGTTATTAATTTATTGATTAATTTTGATTATTATTACATTTTTAAAATAAAATAGTAATCCACGTATTGGAGTAACCGCTAAAATTATTAATTTGTTTTTATGCTGCAAATTACAGTGCCTAGAAAGAAGATATTCTATAGTTTAATAAAAGGAAATTTTATAAAAATTACAAGAGCATAGAAGATTTTAATATTGAAATTAGAAAATTTCATATATTTTTCAACATAAGGCGATAAAATCTTACGATTCTATATTATTAAATGCTGTATGACATTTCATAATATAAGATTTAAAAAAAAACCTTTTGGTATGATGGTATGACGGTATGATTTGGTATGATTCAAACTGGAATTTAATAAAAAGTAAATAAAATAAAATTTGTTAGATGTGCAAAGTTAGATTTAAATATTCCACAAAATGTATTTGGCACAAAAATTTATATTGTTCCTCCACCTCCACGGTTGAGTTAAAGAAAAGTAGTACAATTGGGGTAAAAAAAGTTGCACAATTTTAAGTAGGTAAACGAGGCGACGTTGGGCGGAAGTAAAGCAAACAAGAGTTTAAAAATATCAACACAATTTTGTGTTGGACATAACAAAAGCACAATTCGGGTTTAAAAATTACACAATTTCAAATACATAATATTGGGTGGGGTGTAACAAATTTTTATTTGTATATCATCGGAATTCTCTTGATTGAGCACCAACAACGTTGAAGCTTATTTCTTTATTATATGGGTTACCTTGTTAACTTTTATATTTAAAATTGAAAAAATTGGGAGGAACAAAAATGTCCTTTCATTATAGAACCTGTTGTGGGAATAGTCATTTGTTCACAACTGCCCCACTATCGGGTACATTTGCGAACACTAGGTGAAAGTGCATAATATGAACTTCGAATTAAATGCAAGAAAAAAAATTAATTGAATTTATTTGTCCCAACATTTCATTTTCGATTACAACCAAATTTCCTTTCAATATTATTATAATAATTGCAAAAATTATAAATTTAGTATGCTAATATAATAATAGATCATTAAGGCTATATCGGACATTTTTAAATATCATAAACATGCAAATTTGGACTCCCCATGTTCTCCTCCTTCTCCTACTGTAAGCATACATTCTGTTATGAAACTAAACATAAATAGAATAATAATAAAATATTTAAAAGAATTATATTCAGATACTACATTATTAGTAATCCAATAATAAAAAACCTATTAAGGTTATTTTGGTACAATGAACTACTAAATTATATAAACAATTCAATTTCCGTTAGTTAATTCATTATTCTACCCTAACATTAAAACATTTTCAGCTTATTTAAAATACTTGCTAACGTTTTATTCAAATTATTGATATATTACTATAGTTTATCTATTTATTACAGTCAAATTATTGTTAGTAAATAATGACAAGATATATTACGTATTGACCAAAATTGCTTAATTAGCAATTAATTAAAAAACGAGGTAACAAGGGTTCTCACACTTACAGTTATATAAACCTTGATAATGATCCAAATATAATAGGCCCAAAACGTCGCCAATAAAAATTAAAATTTGTTAATTAGACCTAAACTCCAACGAAATTACATTTATTATTCGAATAGTCAACTATAAATTACTCTTGTTTTTATTTTCGGATGGATACCTTGATATTTTTTTATTAAGCCAACAGGTGACTGGGGAATTCAAACTCACAACTACTTATTCGTGGTCGCTTACATTTCATTCTATGCTGCTGGTGAGTTATTATATTAAATTTATTGTTCCAACATCATTAATCCTACACGATGATTACAATAATAATTATAAAGGAAATGAGAATACAAGATAGTCAACACAAGTGATAAGTATAATTATAGTGATATTTTAATTATTAAATGTCAATATTACTTCCATTGTTTGGAGAAAATTGAGACATTTTTCATCCTTAAAAATTATCCTTTACTCGACCAATCAAGTAGTAAAAACAATATGAGTTAAAAATAACAAGTTTTAGCGAAGATAAGAAACTATGAAAACTCTAATGTGGATTAAAAGGTCAAATGTGCTAACGAAACTTGTACATTCATACAAAGTTGAAGATGAAAATGCGGTTAATAAATATTAAAGCAAACATCTGATGAAAATTAAAAACCGGTTCCACTGTAGAATTTTTCTGAGCAAATTACATTTATTTTCTTTTAAAATAATTAGATTAAAATCCGACAGGTATGAAGGATTATTTTCCGAGCATATTTGTTACTACAAAACACTGCATTCCTTGAGAACCAAATAATTTCCTTTCAATGTTCTATTTCGGGTTGTGTTTACCATACCTGATAAATTATTAATTTCAAACAAAAGTTCAAACTTGTATGTAGAATCGTTACCCCCAATTTTATTTTCTTATCTCTATAAAATGTGTATTGCCCAATAAAATTGAGTCCACCAGATTGTAAAGCTACAGCATACAATGATTCTGGAATAATAAATATTGGAGTACAGAGATTTCAAAGGTAAATGGATCAATAAGGCACTTTGTCAAAGAGATAACATTCAATTTTTTGATGACCGGACACAAAGCGATGTTGCTTTGAAAATGTCCGACTGTTATGACATTTTGTGGTTCTCGTAGTTGTTTTTCTGCTATTTATTTTTATTAATACATCATTTTCTTTGTAATGCAGAAAATGGTAAACTAACAATTAAAAAGGTATTGTTTTACTAATTTTTATGTACTTGGGTATTTAAATAAAAATTATAGCGAGGCAACTTCAACAATTGGATATTATTTTATAAGCTTTTAGCAATAGGTTGTTTAATATAATTCAATATTGATTTCGACAGGTAAATAATAAATAATAGCAGTATTACATTTCAATTACTATATAAAATATAATTAATTTGGAACCTCCATCAGATTTATTAAATAATTCTGATGAACGTTGAAAACATAGTTGAAAGCACTAAATATTGGAGTAATTGATTTTAGCTTAACAACTTTAATTAAAATTAATATTTAAAATAAGTAAAATGAAATAGAAAATGAAAAAACCCAATAATCAATTAAAATAAAATCGTAAGTATTCATATAATTCACATAGAAGCCGACTGCCCTAACTAAAATGTGCTACAATTTCGTGTATATAATTTTGCCGCAAGCATTATCACTGAAATATGAGTCCTTTAGGGCTTCTAAAATTTCTGTTGCAGAATTATTGTTCCTTAGTTAGCTTAAGATATTCATGTAGCTTATAGAGTAACGAAATCGTTATAGTTGAGCGGTTAAGTACTTACTTTGACAATGTTCATGCAGATTTTCCTAATTTACTCTGAACAATTTTATCCTACTTCCCGTGGTTTAGAACCCACGTTAACTCGAGTATGAATTAAGACAGTTTTTCTGTAATACTCGCAATTTCAGAATGGTGAAAGATATCATATAAAAATTGGTTAAGTTAAAATTTCATTTAGATAACTAGTTATGACTATATTAAAAGTATTGTAATATTAATTTTATACTTCAAAGCTTTTTAATACATCATAATGAGATGGAATTAATCAAATATATAATATTATGTTAATTAACTCAAGTTTAGTTATATTTATGTTACCATTGAAAGCAATTAATACGCTATACCACCCTAGTAAACAATATCCTGTCTATATAGTGTGTATTATGTCTTTTGTATAAGTTTAGTACAAGTTTGCTATAAGTTTAGTATATTTAGGTTTGGTATAACGTAAGCTTAGTTTATTTATTTTCCTTTAGCCAAGATTCGATAATGATCAAATAATGTTGGCAAACATTACATTCCTATTAAAGGTAATCTAAGGTGGAAATCTTTGATTTTGTCTGTTACATCGCGAGTATCTTAATTGAAAAAGTTTAATATAATTAGGTTTGCAAAGTTATTTACGTAACCAGTTATGAAAACTTACGGAAGTTGCAAAATAATACAAATTTCATAACTTACAAGTTATGAAAATCAATTATATGACAAATCTATTCGATAAAATTAAACACTTTTATTTAAACAATCAATGCAATATAAGCATCAAAATACATTACATTAATTATTATTATTCGTTAAAATATTCGACCATGTCACCTTCAATGGTCAACCTATTCGTTCTACACATCATTCCATCGTTAAGTGTCACCCGTACCCTCGTTACCCTCGTTACCCCTTACACTATACTTATGAGTACGCTGGTTTTACCACTAACATGTGCATGTCTCTTTCTGCCCCACATTACATAATCTAAATAATTAAACATTAGTTATTCGCTATGTGCAAGGTATGAGAGGGGATAAGAAAATCGAACGAAGCGTTCGGAGTGGCCGATAATAGAACCTCAACGGGACTTGCATTATGTCATAAACACGTGATCATACAAAATTATTTAAATTATTTGCTATAAAACAGTTGGTATTCAAATTTTATGAAAACAAAAATATTCAAATTTCTCATGGCGTACTATTTTCACAGTGAACATAAAATGTTCACAGTCGCGAGTAATTTTCTTTATTGAGCCACCAGAGGGCAGTAGGAGGAATGCACATAGCGAATCGGTTTGTGTTACCTTAATTTACTTAAATTCAAAATTTATAACCAAGAACTAATATTATGACGTAGGTACACCTCACATTCTGTATAAGCAACTTTGTAAAAATATCAATGTTACAATTTCTGTGCTCTAACCACTCTCAAACAAGGCAACACCCCAAAGTCACAGCGCTAAAGCCAAAGAAACAAAAATGAAACAAGACCAAGCAAGGCAAGCATAAGCAATCCAAGAACTCAAAAATGGTTAGATTAAAGACGTAACTATCTACCATAAACTAAACTACTTGTACCTCCTTATCGAAAGATGTGCTAATAAATAGTGAATGAATGAGTAAACACTTTGAAAAATTTTATTCTCACATTTACAAATAAAATTTTCTTGTTCCAAAATTTCTGTGGAAACCATTTTTGCTTCACTTTAAAATCTTAACATTAACTTTTAAATCGTTTAAAGTTATTGAAATAAATTTTGTATTGGTTATTTTTATCAATATGAAAATATATTTATAGCTTTCAAATAAACTTGCAAATGATACTATGAAATTTTTTCTATCGAAAGTACAATGACCAAACACAATAAATTACATTCAATAATAGTGACATAAATATATTTTTGGGAAATGACATAATTTCCTCAATCACATTTTTTTTCAAAGTATGTAATCAGATTGAACAATTTCATACTTTTTGCTACAATATTATTGCTCAAATGACAAATTATGTACAGTGAAAAGTTCAAAAATAAATTTGTATTGACTTCATTTGATTCTTTGGTGTTGATCAAAAATAATTTATTATTAGTTAACTTTTCATAATTGCCTCTTTTACAATTTATAAACATAACTTCTACATTTATAGCAAAATGATATTATATGCAATAATGAACAAAATCTAGCATCATTAGGCATTGTCATGATTTTGCATGATCATTTAGGCGTGTGGAAGCCTCGGTGGAAGCTTTGCAGTCGTTGAATCCCACACAATTTGACAGTAGTTGATTTATTCAACAATAATAATTAACAACAGTCCACCGTTTTTACAATGCTTAACACTACAAACACTAATATTTTGCAAATTGGTTCCACTGTATCCAAAAGTGTATTAATATCAAGGGAGAATACTTCGAAGAGCAATAGTCATTTATCAAATTTTCTATGTGTATTAGCATATCGTTTCCAGTAACTTTTCCAGCAGCCTACGTATGACCCATTAATTCGCACATGTTTTTCACAAATTTTAGTTTGAAATTCGATTTATGGATAAAATTAATGTGGTTAACTAAATGAAACGTGTGAAAATATTTGAAATAGTTCGAATTTCCAACTAGCGCCCTCTGGGAATCAAATATGGTGTGCAAATTAAAAGATCTTTACAGATCAGCAAAGAGATTTAGATGAGTTAATTACATTCTCAAAAGAATAACTTACCAATGACCAAAAACTCTTAGAACAAATTTTTCGACATTGTTGATATACATTATGTTTGTCGAATTAAATGGAAAGTTTGAATTGTTCCATAATATTTCTGAATGCTAACTAGTCGTTAAAATTCTCATTGCTTTTGAATAGCTTGTGGTGCAATTTTTACGAGGAAATTAGCATTTTTATTGCAGAGCTAAACCAACTTGAAAAACTACTTTAACGTTTGAAGATATTTTTTATACACAGTTAAAGAAACTGAATCTTGTTGTAGATAGCTTTAACATTGTTATACAAAAGTAAAATAGTGTAAAAGTTTCTAGTCAATATTTGCCAGATGCGTATTAGTATCATCGTAAGGACTTTTTTGATATCATAGAAACGCCTTTGCATTGCCAGATTGAGTTCCAGCTGTCCAATTTTGCAAATTGTTATTAGCAAGGGAGGAGGATTAATATTAAAAGAGGATATTTCTTTATAATTATTAAATGCAAAATATAAAATCGTTGTACATTTACATTTAGAAGTGAAACAGGCAATGATGGGAGGCAAACTTAGCCATCATCCGGATCAATTTGGCAAAATAATTCACGAAAATTGTAGTCCCCTGTAATGCAAATTTAACATTTAGTTTAAAAATAACGGGGTGTAAATGTCAATAATCGACGAGTTTAATGTTCTGTTCGTACCACAGACAAATATTTCATTGAAACTTCTTGCGTTCTCATAATAGAATTGAGAATTAAATTAGATTTAAAATTTTAGCATTTCAGAGACAGCAATGATAGACAGTATAGCTTTCGTCAATAACTTCGTTACCAATGTTGAAACTGACAGACACATTTTATTTAACGCTATAATAGGTTTCGTATAAAATAATAATCAGATGTTTAAAGGTACCGAAGAGGTGCATAAACCCCTTATATTAGAGAATGCTAAGGTAAATGATTTTAAAAACTTTTCCTCTTCAGCGTTGAGACCTAACTAACCTAACTCAGTCGCATGCTAAGACATAGTATCGCTGCAGCTGGAGATTCCACCTGCATGCTTCCACCAGGAAGTACTGCTTTGACGAGGTGGCCAACTTAATAATTATTACAATGCGCCGACAATTAGGTTGGATAAATGTATTCCAATTTATAATAATACAAATTATGTTTAATATTATTAACCCAGCCTTTGGGACCACGTTAATTAATTAAGACGGAAGTAATCTGTTGGTGAAACTTCTTACCATCAGAAACTCAACCTTAAAACAAAATTCAGCAGAAAAAATCATCCTTTCCTTTAAAAATTAAATAGAAATAATTGGCTACCATTCTTGAATGCGTCATTAGCCGCACTTTCTACTGTTCCTTATCTCCAATTCAATTTTTTTCGTTCTTCAAAATCGATTTTCTCTAAATTGGTTGTGAATTTTATATTTAAATCTATAACTAATTACGACCAAAAGGTAATTAAAAATGGTGAAAATTGGTGAGTGCCGCTGTTGGCACTTACTTATGATGGGTTTTATATAAGTTACTTTTAAAATTTAGGCAAATATACACAATACACACAAATTGGCCTTCTCTAAGCAGGATTTTTGGGGTGAAATTGGTGTCAAACGTTTGAGCTTCGTTCCAATTTACAGAATAATATACAATTAAGTAAGTGCTTTATTTTGATTTATTATTCAATTTACTCTCATTTTTGTTACTTCAGCATCAATAAATTATAATAAAAAGGAAATTTTTTCAATAAAAATAAAATTGTTGATACGATGTAAATTGCGTTCCGCAAATAATATAAAATTTATTTTTGTAAATTTTTTAAAGATATGATAACTATAAAATCATAATATAATTTATTGTTAACTCTATGATAAAACTTATGAATACCTAATTAATAAGAATTATTTTAATTTTGTATTTCTAGTTAATCTTTATTATTAACATTTAAGTTTTCCTTTTGTTGGCAGTTAAATGTTTTTACTATCACAAGTTTTCCTATTACTGTGCATCGATTTTATATGATAGGACGAAAAATTCAACTTTTTTTAATATGGTTTAGGTCTTTAGGTTGTACGGCCAAGTTTTGAACAAGTTGCGAATAAAAGTAAAAAATTGACTAACAACCTCATTTAGTACCAAGACAACTTATACCTATATTTTAGAAAGTTTATTTTTAACAATAGTTAAAGAGCAAAATATTAAGTTTTAATATCTTTAGAACCGGAAAATAATTTCAAGATTATACCTAAAGAAAATGCTGGTAAAATATGATAGATTATTTATGAAACACTTTGTACAGAGAGAAAAGCGAAAAATCATATTTAGTAACAAAGCTTTAAACAAATCCCTAACGGAATAACCTTTCAACTTTGGCAGTAAATCTAATTTAAAAGTCTTTTAAATAAAAGATTACTTTTAAAAGTAAATAAAAAGAATTAAAAAAAAAGGATCTA
Source organism: Rhagonycha lutea (assembly GCA_958510855.1). Lineage (NCBI taxonomy): Eukaryota > Metazoa > Arthropoda > Insecta > Coleoptera > Cantharidae > Rhagonycha > Rhagonycha lutea. Next base: position 14,188,917 of record OY294036.1, on the reverse strand, counting down.
ATTGCCAACTAATTTTTAATTACCATATACATTGAAACACATACTGCATTCATTAGTTACCCAAACTTCTTGAACTTTTTCATTATTTATAGATAATAAAAAAGTATTTAGTATTTTTAAACATTTTTCGTTAGTATATAAACGTTGAAAGTTAATACATATTATCTACCTTACGTGTCCCTATAGACTCATCAAGACCAAACGCTTAAAATGAAACTAATAATTTTCTTAGCGTTGTGCGTCTTTGTAACCAACGCTTCTCATCAACTTGTAAGTAAATTCTTTTTATTGTTATTAAGTTCAATTTATTTTTACGGGGTATTTGTATAGGGTGAGTTCCTTTTAAATATTTGTTACATAGATTTGGGATAGATCTGATGAGGTAAAACAACGATAATCCATTGAGTATTGCTATCTATCTTTTGATAGGTCATTTAACCGATTGCCAATTAGAATATACAAAAATAATTTGACTTTTTCTTTTAGACTTTCAGCGAGTTAACCCAAATTTGGCAACGCTTTTTATTAAAACATATCGACGAATGTGTTGAAAAATCAGGAGCCGATCGTGTCCAAGCAGAGCGATTGCTTCCTTATGGAGAATATGTTGACGATCCGAAATTGAAATGTTTTGCAAAATGTGTTGCTGGATATTTGTCTATAGTGGGAACCGATGCTGCAGAGCAACAACAGAACTTTTTAGATATTTTAAATATTCACGATCCTATACTTAGGAAAGATATCATAATGCAATGTTTTGAGCAAATTCAAGAAGCAGATGAATGTTCTCAAGTTTTCTATACTAGTGAATGTGTTTATTATGTTATTAAAAAGGCTTTAACCGGTAAGGGTAAAGTATCCAAAATTGAGAAAAATCAAAAAGAATTGTAATGATGTTGAAGTTATTTTGGTTAATATTTATACGATACACATGTTGTTATGTGCTGTCTATTTAAAATTTTTTAAAGGTAAATAAATGGGTTAAATAAATTTTTATTTTTATTGCTTTAGTTATAAAATTAATATAATATTTGTATACTTACGAGTAGATAATAAGTAGTGGAAAGCTTGAAGATGGAACGCACTTTAAATGACACTCTTCTAAAACAAAGAAAACAATTAATGTCAGACAATGTAAAGAAAATGCTGAGAAGAAATTACAGTGCTTCAAAGATCAAACATTTCCTTTCTCGATGTTACGCTGTAACGTTTATTAATTATTTCAAGTTTATAAATATTTTAGTGCGTAGATTAAAATTTTGACCTTAACTTTCAAATAAAGCGGAAAAATTCAATACCCCAGTCGAAGTATACAATGAAATTTACAGGGCATAATCAAATATTAAATAGAGCGTGCAAGAATGACACGTCCATAAATTTGATTTTACTAGTACTACACAAACCAATATATTTTTGCGTAAAGTACCCATTGCACGGATTAACTTAAAACATAAATTTTATTCGGTTATAAAATTTGCTACCTGTTAGACTTTAGAACTTTAATTTTATGATAGGAAACAAAATTGAACAACAAGGTAATTACAATAACCTTTGAAAACGTGATTAACCCAAATCATAAATTTATTGTACGTTAGTTAGATTTTCTTATTCGGCCTCACTTACAGTTGAACACCATTGCAGTCAAAACAAAAATTCAAACTGTCTATCTTCCCGATATTGCGCTTCAAAGATGGGAAATTGCATGTACCTTTTGACCAAACCTCGTACAATCAGAATTAAATATAAATTTATTTTGGTTGTTGAAAAAAAAGCCTTTTGAAAAATGCAATTTAATTTAGTTTGATTATTATTAATATCTGTCGAATATTTTATTGTTCCATTTAGGTTAGAAACTCATTTCAAGTTCACCGTGTGAAATAATTAAACTTGACGAATTTTGAGGAAAAGTTTTGCTTTGTTAAATTAATAACAGATTCATTGTTATACTTAGGAAAGTCTAGGTCTACGTGAAATTGTTACCGTTTTCTATCATTTCAAATTAAATTACTATTATCATAAATCTAAAAAATTATAATTGTAAAACATACAATTAAAAAATTATAATTGTAAAACAAAAATAATTTTTTTTTAAGTAGAAGTCCCTCACTCTCAAGTGAAGAATACAATTTAAAAATATTATGAAATTTACCACTGAATTTCATTATGTTGTATAATTTTTAATTTAATTTGACGTATACCAAAACAAAATAAGAGAAAATTATTAAGATATTATTATTTTGCAAATTTTACAAAAATTGCTAATTTCTCTTATAATGGAAATCATAGTGCTATTATTAAGAGTTTCTGTTGGGGTAAATTTTCCTCGGTCAGAATCCATATGATACTAACTTTTTTGTGTTGTTATGGAAATTAGTTTAAATAATTTTTCCAGCTAAAAATAAGATTAAAATATTTATTATTATTATTATTAAACTTAAAAGAAAAAAGGAGCACCAAACCAGTACAATATTTTATAATAGATCGCTAAACTAAATTAAATACAATATAATCAAACGAATTTATACACAATAACCTTTGACCCTCATTAAAATGTACAATATAACATTTATTTCATATTATTTAAATATATAAAAAATAATAAAAATTAGGCTGATTTTTTAAGCAATATTGTTATCTAGTTTTTATAACTGTTGCAAAAGCGCCTATATTTTACAAATTACCCAGGCCACATCTTGTAACTTTTTCCGATATTATTATTGTTCAATTAATTGCGTCCTCTAATTTGTTAAATTGACTGATAATTGCTATATCGTCCGTAAACATTGTTAATATTGAACAAATTATTAAAATGCCCTGGGATGTTGTATGTACAATATAGGACCAAAAACACTTTTACTTTTCATGTAAATGAATGAATTATTAAATTAGATCTTAGCTATTCAAAGAATGAAAACGAATTGCGTTGATACAAAATGGCATTTTTAATTTGAGAATTTCTGGATGATGGTGGCCAAGAAAGGCATGTGATGTATATTTTGTTCTTTCAAAACCTTTTCCGATTATTTCAACTATTTTTTAAATTGATGACAGGTGGAATATTCTCTTTTAAACCCCAAATTGCGATGATTGTATGCGGAATTGTTGGTATTCCCTCTCCGGGGGGGGGGGGGGGGTGATTACGTACTTGCGCTACACGCTCTGTTGGATAAATATGGTTGTGTATATCTAAACTGACTAAGCGTCCAGTTTTGATCATGATTGGATCCGTCGCGTTTTTAGTTAGCGTATCCCGTCTCCAAACGCAGCTTCAGGTCGCCGAAATGGACAGTTTTCAGGAAGAGAGCAACAGTTTAAAAAATTGTACAATAAGGTTGAAATGTCACCTTTTACCTATTATGTGCCACCCTTTATATTTCACGTCAAAATCGTAATTAGGAAAACTCCCTGTGGTGAAGGTAGGTAAAAAGCATCTCTGATTTCAGGGTAGCTTTAAAAAAAAGGTGGAGTACACTCTGTGGTGTACCTAAAAAGTTAATTATAACTGGAAGATGGTTTGAATCCAACGTTTCAACTACTGTAACGAATTATTGCAATTGTTGCGCAGTCTTATAATAATAAATAAGGAAAATTATTAACGGCAGGTATAATTTCGTTTATTTAAACTTTCGACAATTTGACACAAACTTGAAAAGTTTTTCAAATTTCAATTGTTTGTAAAAATGTCAAAATATTACCAACCAACATTAAATAAAACGAAATTTTTAAATTGGCCATCATTTAATATTGACCTTTTTTTTAAATTTTAAACCATAAAAAATGCAAAATAGAAAAAATTGTATAAAGTACTCGTTTTATAATTGTTTTTATCGCACTTATCCTTTAGAAAACTCCCCGCTACGCGGGTCGTTTTCTAAACAGATTTCGTGCGATAAAAACATCAATTATAAAACTCGTTCTTTAATATACTATTTCGATATCTCCTAAAGTTACCGATTTCCCCATAAAAAGAATCGAATTTGAGCCACCCTGTACCTTTCAAAACTTACATTTCATAATATTATAATAGTTTTATTATAATAAGTACTACCTATTGTATTATTCCAGCGGTTAGGTACCTACCTTCGAGTCGGCTTATGAAATTTCTTCGAACGGCGATGTGCAGTTGTATGCAATGGTAATACAACAAACGTCTTGTCAATTTAGCTTCTTAAAATCCAGCGAAAACAAGCACAGAAGCTCGACAGTACGTCGAAACTAACTTTTAATTAAATAATTGGTAATTTAATTAGGTTCCGGTACATTTACGAGGGTGCAAATTCAGATTTTGACATATATTTGTGTAACAATCATTTGCAACCAGATTTTAAAACTATGGCGTTTATGTGGAGACTCACTTATTGTTTATAGCGTCAAAATTTCCGACGTGTCAGATAAAAAAATTCTAAAAAAAATGTTCCGGGTTAAAAAAAGTTATGCAAAATTGCAAGCGGGTTTGTAACCCTTCTCTGCTGCATAAACAATAATTTGCATAACTCTGGCATTTTTTTTGGAAAAGATATATCAAAATAAAGTTAATAAACAATTATTAGCAATGTTCCGTTCATCCTAGCAGGGTGCAAATTTAATAGAAGATGTATAATAATTATTAAAATGTTCTCTAAAGTTTGCATAACTATGTGAATTTTTTTGTAGAAGTTATTGAATATTTTCGTTTATTTGTTAATTTAACAATGTTCCGGGGGGGGTGAAAGGGGTGCAAATTCGGATTTAGTATTTTTTTACCTCTTCCAATGTTTCCCCAAAATTTAAAAACTATGGCACTTTTTGTCGAACTTTGCATTTTTGAAGTCTCTAGTGACTGGCCTACATGCTTTTTAAGCCATAGCTCGTAACAGTTCGAATTATATCGGTTGCATCTTTGAGTAGCTGACAAAAATTAGTCAATCTTTCGGATCCAGTAGTTTTTGAACTTTTAAGGGGAAGGTAACGTTAGTTCGTGCAAAACAAGGCATATTTTTGTTAATTTTTTTTGACGACACAGTTAAAATCTATTTATTAAAACTAATGGTACATTAAAGTATAACATTCGAAGAATATTGTGTAATATTTCCATGAAGAAATATTAAAAAATACGGCAATGTCAGCAATTATTCGGAAGCGTCTCGGAAAAAAGTAGATTTGCGGTGCCCCTCATAACTCGGTGCTGGATCATCAGAAATCAAAAAATCAAAGTTGTTTCGTTAGATAATCGCTTTCCCCAGGTAACGCTGGGAGGGTTTTTCGAAATTTCAATTTTTCACTTTTTGGGAATACTTTGAAGGGAAAAACGCGATTTTTGCAACAAAAATCGGCTTATTTGTTATTGTAAAATAAAAAATATTAACAAATTTAAAAGAAAATCTCCAGCGTTACCTCGTAAATTATGTACAGAAATAGTGTTCAAAATTTCAAAAGGATCGGTGCAGTAGTTTTGAAGTTATGAGGGGCACCGCAATTATTCTACTTTTTTCCGCGACGCTTCCGAATAATTGCTGCCATTGCCGTATTTTTAATATTTCTTCATGAAACTATTACACAAAATTCTTCGAATGTTATACTTTAATGTACCATTGGTTTTAATAAATAGATTTTAACTGTGTCGTCAAAAAAAAATTCACAAAAATGTACCCTTTTTTTGCACGAATTAAAGTTACCTTCCCCTTAAAGTGGTAAATTATTGGTTTTATTAGTTCTGAAACAGGGCCGGTCTACAAGCGTAAATCACGCGCCTAACGGAGGGTTAAATACGACCCTTGCATGTATTTTAATGTAATCCGTTATGCAGGCATTTTTGTGGAAGTATAGATAATTCTTAGTAACCCTGGAGCGACCATTCTGTGCAGTGGAGTTAATTAATTTGGTCAGTTAGACGAGTTTCGTTTTGATGTAACAAATTTTTAGTGCCTAAACTTAGACCACCTCACTCACTGTCATTTGTGATCATTTTGGGGTCCTGTTAGCAACATCTATGTAGCCCAATATGTTGTTTCTATTCGTTGAGCTACTCCGTATGTGCAAAACTACGACGAGGTTAATTAGTTGTTATTTCTAAACAACAACATTGCCACAGCGTAATTTCAATTCCTTTGTCCATATTAAGTTTGTTATTTGGAGTTTCCAACATCAAGGATCGGTGTTACTCTTCGTACACCATCTCTTCATCATCTGTCTCAAGGTCCAGTTTCAGATCTGCAGGAGTGTTTGTGTTCGCGGAAGTTGAATCAAGTGTTTCTTGTATAAAGTTTACAAGTGTTCCAGATTTTACTTCTTAGAACCAGCCGTCGTATTTCGAGTAGAAAGAGACGTTTGTCACCAGATAAATTGTAAAGTTACGAAAGCGTAAGTAAAGTAAGTAAGTAAATTAATTCTTTCTTACTCTCCTGGACCGATGTGTATTTTTGCCTTTTTATTAAAATTTTTGGTAACACATAACGGTATTACTTGGTTTGGTGCTCATAAATTTAAGTTGGTGCATTTTGCGATACCATAATTTCTCTCCTTTGGTGCTATTTGAAAGAACAAGTGTACGTCAATAAGCCAAGAACCATTCCCCATCTGAAAACCAATATTCCGTGAAATCCATTCCATAATACTTCAAGTTTTGCTAAAAGTCATGAACAATGTTTTGGAAAGAGCATGCCTGCATGAAGCAGAAAATAGCCACCATTGTGAGAGAGTAAATAATTTTCAGGAGCGATGTATCAAAATGGATTTTAGGAAATAGGATACAAGAGAAGGGAGATATATTAATTGCATGAATTATTTACATCCATTCTGACGGTGCGGTGCTTGTAATGTAGAGCTCCCGTGACGTCGTCTCTTTATTTTACCAACTAAAACGATGTTCAGGGAACTCCATATGTATGATGTTTCGGTCTTCTTTTAAGCGTCTATCGTCTGTCAAAATTTTGTTTGCGCAAATTTATACATGTTTTCTATCTTTTGGCGTATTTGAAATTTTCATCCGCTGAATCCTAAGTAGAATTTTCTGTTTTTATGCAATTGATTCGATTGAATAGCGCTACATTGATTGAAGTGTGCAATTAATATTTTAAACGTAGTCTAACTGAAAAGTTACAGATATTTTAAAAGGATCTAGACATATTGGTATGGTCCACCTCCTTTGCCCTTCGGAAGGTAAATTTTGTTTAGTTAGCTGTAGAACAATCGCCTCCTTGCAACATAATAAGATTTCTCAAAGGTTCTCCAGCTACCCATACTCTCGAAGTTGGATGTAATGGCTAGTCACCTTATGAACATCAGATTGAACAATCGAGACACTATTCATTTTTGGTGACCGAATTGCATAATCTGCTTCTGCGGCAAAACTGCTATCAGAAGTCAGTCTCGAAAATCTCGAAGATTTAGGGGTACAAATTGAGATACTTTAAAGCAGGAATAAAAATACCCAAATGTAGGGTTGCCAAAATTCAGTTTCTAATGTCGATCAAATAATTTTGTAATCTTTTCACGTATCATAATAATTTAATTTTGATGACTAGTTACTGCATTTAACTACACTCGTAACCACATAGTAATCAAATAAATGAATTACTGCAAGTTCACATTTGCATTACCACAATATTAATTATCAGGAAATTGTTTAATATGTTGATTTTGGTCATTTATGGGGGAAAATTCCGTTGTTCGAGTTTATGTTGTGCTAACTTGTTTGTGTTCTAATTAAAGTTAGTTTAATTTTGTTCAACCAATATTACTTATTTATTATTTGAGGGATTACTAATATAAATAAGAAAATACATTTTAAATATCAAACTTAAAACAAGATTAGAAAAGAATGTACTTTAATTCCAACCCCATACAAATACTACAATCTATATGTATAATATTATGTATGTTTACCAAAATTGATCTATATTACCGGAATATTCTAATATAAATTAGACGTATTTTTAAACAATATTGTTATTTGTTTTTCGTAATTTGTTACATACGAATCTATATTTTTTATTGCTCGGGCTAATTCTTTGAACTATTTTCATTATTTGATGGTGATAAAAAAAAATTGGTTTACAATTTATGCATATAAAAGCGTTGTAATTTAATCTTGCCCCATAGTGTGAGTCCTGTTCAGTGGCAAGGAAAGTTTACATTTTTGAAATGAAACTAATAATAATTTTATTTGCCTGCATCTTTGCATCAAATGCAGCCACTCAACTTGTAAGTAAATTACTTTTCCTTTTAAATCTATAATACTATTTATTAATATTTCAATTTTAGCCTTTCGACGAATTAAAGGAAAAGTGGCAAGGTGTTTTAATGGATCATATTGACGATTGCATTGAAGAATCAGGAGCAGATCGTGAGCGTGCAGAACGGATACTTCCTTATGGAGAATATGTAGAAGATAACAAGTTAAAATGCTTCGCCAAATGTGTTTGCTCAGGATTACATATGGTAGGAGAAGATGCTGAGGCACACAACTACGATTTTTTGGATAAATTACAGATTGTGGATTATAAGCTTAGAAAACAAGTCATAAACAAATGTGTTAAAAAACAGCATCACGATGATGATTGCGCTCAAGCTTTCTATACCAGCAAATGTATTTATTTTCTTGTTAAGAAAGGTTTAAGTGATGGAATAGAAGCTATAGAGAAATTCGAATTGTAATCGGAGATGTACTTTTAATTCATAGTTCGGCTTAGTTCATTTGTATTGCAACTACTGTAGACTCGTGTAAATATGAACAAAAAAAATTGGAATTAATGATAATGCAAACTCTGAGGTGGTGAAAAAACACAGATAGTGGTTTAATTTTGTAGTTTGACACATTGACACAAGGATACAATTTCTTAAATAAAGAAACTGGTAAAATAAATTAAATTTTTAAATTCAGAGATTTAAGAGAGGCACAACTGGTGTGGTGTGATATATCGTACTAGGTGGCGCCCTAATAGAAAAACGTAATTACCTAGTCCTATACAACATATTAAAGTTCTGTTTATAAAGAATGTGTGTAGCACTGATGATATCTAATAAGGTCGAAACATGTCTGTTACTGTTGGAATTGGTTATAATTATAAATTTGCAGTTGAACTACTAAATTTTTAGCACGATAAATCTGCGTCCCCTGCGTTCATCCAAATGCATCCATCGCACAGTTCTTATGGTTATAATTACATGTACTTATGTACACATGTAGGAAGGCGAAATATTTCGGAACAACTTAAGAACTTCCGATAACTGGAAAATTTGGAGTTGTAGTTCCATATGGAAGAAAACAATTGGTACTCTCGGAGTATTCTATATAAAATTGACAATATGATTAGGTATTCGTTTCCTCCTGCTCTTTTCAATTATTACAATTTCTTGAAGCTTTTTAAGGCGAAGATCTATACTGTCAAACATCACATTTTGGTTTTTTCGGTCTCATTTCTACAATTTTCATTTTTTTGCGTTCAAATTTTGTAAGAAAGTATAAAACTATAAACGCTATTGAGCTACGTTTGATTTTTTGTTTTTTAAATTTTTTTAATATTTATTTTTCGAATTATCTGTTTATTGCTTCGTGGCCCCAAACATCATGACTTTATAAGTCACCCATAAATTTTTTAATTAAATCTAATTTATATTAACAACATGGTATGCAAAAACATGTTAACATTTTTTAAATTTATTTGTCATTGAATTATGCTGCCTCGCAGATTTGAGCGGCATTGTTAAGAACTATGCATCTGTATGATGTTTTCAACACAACATAAGTTTACCGTTGCGTATAATTTTTTGACCACGTCGCTTCGGTCGGACCGAAGCCAGAGCAGGTATAGGATTACCAATTCATTCATAGCTTTTCACTTTTACATTATTTGAGAACAAACGACTTTAATGCAGGCGGTGCAGAATTGAAAAGTCGCTCATAAAAGTTTTTTTTAGTAACCATTATCATTTTCACCCATAACAACTTCCCAATTTTCCATAGTTAAAATAGAAATAAAGAAAGAAAGAAGACTTATATTTTTAATCCTTTAATTTGCTGTTCACTCTTTAGCGACAAACCCAATGCTAAACTTTAACTTACATAATATACAAAATAAACAATAATTGTGCCAAAGGGTAGAATGTAAAAAATCATAGAAAGTCGAGCACAATATTATTTCTGAGAATAGTTCAACAATAACATAAACGAGGACAAAATGAGTTCATTTCAAGAAGGCACTTTAGATTTTTATGGCCTACGGTAAGTGTCAATAAATGTAAAATTGTTCAACCTATAAGAAGTTTTTTTGGTACATACGTTTGAATTATTAAGTGATAAAAATGCAAGAATTTGCATAAAAATTCAATTCAATTAAAAAAATTCAAAAAAATTTTAGAATTTCAAAAAATTTATTTTTATTATTTATTATAATTTATTTTTATTATAATAATTTAATATAATAACATTTTTTTATTAAGAATAAAAATAATCAAGTAAGCTACTAAGCTCTAGCTATTTAGGTGGAGTAAAATGTACAGTTCCGAGTTGTTCGGAATTTGGGATGACCCAAATCTGATTCATTTAAATGTTCAAAATTTACGCACATCACTACAAAGCAAAGGCAGTAATATGCAGGCGTAAGACTGACAAAGGCACTACATGGGTTCTTCAGCCCTGTAACTTAACGGGTTATTACGTAAGTTTCATAAATTTACCATGTCCGAAATACATACAATAACATAATTATACCAGCCGTGTTAAAAGTATAGTATAATAATTGAATTCTCGAAACTTACGATACGACATGGCGTACACATGCTAAATAGTAAATAGGGGCAAATCGTTACAAATTACATGTAATAAATTGACTTTTCGTAAATTAAGGACAATTAGGGGTCCTAACATTGGCATTTGTAAGTTTTCTCAGAAAAGATATATACAAAAACAGAAAAAAAATTAAACATGATGGCTTTGAAATCCCAACAAACCTCAAATTGCAACCAAGATCTCAAAGAGCAACTCGACATATTATCGAAAATTATAATATGGTTTTAAAAAATAATCACAATTATTATTATCAAGTGCAGGGACAGTTGCATATAACAAATAAAGAATTCTGCTATTTTGTCATATATAACCAAAAGGGGATATTAGTTGAAAAGGTAATATTACAAAAGGTGATACTATAGTATTTTAACGTCTTTGTTTTTTGTAGATTGCGCGAGATCGCCATTTTTGGGAAGAAAAAATGTTGAATCAGTTAAAAACATTTTACATTGATCATATGCTGCCAAAATTAGTTAATAAAGAAATCAAAAATAAGCAATGAAGAAAAAGTACTTCTGTTTTTTTGCTAAGGGAGTAGGGTGCGTAATACAGTGGCGCTTGTTAGCGCCCCATAGCTTAACCTACTCAATTCCGACTTGTGCCTCCATGGCTAGCAACTGGAGCCCGAGCAACCCTTTAATATGAAGATTGGGTAACCAACCCCAATGGACGTGGGTCGGTACTAAACAAAGCGGGATATGTTCATTCCATATAAAACAAATATCATTAGATAATAGTAATTTATGGGACTAGTGAGTAAAGATAATTTTTATCCACAAACGGAAGATAGCACACTTGGCGTTGCCCCGTGTCTTATCTTCCGTAAGTGGATAAAAATATCTTTACTCAAGAGTGGCATACAACATTTTATCCAAAACCTGCAAGTAAAATGAAAATTTTCAAAATCAAAAATTTTAAATTACATAATTTATTATATTGCTTGCTTGTGACAGTAATCAATTTGACATTCTAGACTTTTGGTTGAGTTTTAATAAAATACTGCGATTTTACTCATTTTATTCACTAGTGAACGAAAACTTCACTTTCTCTCACTTTACTTTCAGGTATTGGATACAATTAATTTATCCAATACCTGCAAGTAAAATAACTTTTACATTAATATTTTCAAGCAACCAAAGTGGAATTTTATTCATTAGTGAGCGAAAGTGAAGTTTTCCCTCACTGTGAATAATGAGTAAAATTAAAATTTTTGATTTTGAAAATTTTCATTTTACTTGCAGGTTTTGGATAAAATGTTGTGTGCCACTCTTGAGTAAAGATATTTTTATCCACTTACGGAAGACTCTGCGTTGCCTCGTGTGCTATCTTCCGTTTGTGGATAAAAATTATCTTTACTCACTAGTCCCATAAATTACTATAAAAGTTACTAAAATCAATAATTAATTTATTGTTTACTATTTTGTTATTTATAATTTAAAAATTTGAAATTTGACCTACCGATGATATTTCTTTTTAATGTGGAATGAATTTCATTTAACTTATAAAACTGTTTTCTTGATACAAGTACTTGTTATAAATAAATTATTTTTGATGTGATATAATATACTCTTCATTATTCCACTCCACAAAAAAAACAAAAATAATTAACTTTTGCAATTTTTGTATAATATAGAATAATGATCTTTATTTTATACTAAAAAATATAGTGTATCTGTGAATTTAACACTTGCAATATCGTTATTATAAATGAAAATGATACCATGTTATCGTTACAAATTACATGTAATAAATTGAATTTTCCTAAATTAAGCCAACAAAGCAACAAACCTCAAATTGTCAAAGAAAACCGTGCGCGATAAGAGCAAGAACAACAAACTATTCTTATATATTTTTTTCTCTATCTCGCTTTGCTACTGGGAGTTTTTGTTACCACTTGGTAAAAGCAAAAAATTGTGTAGAGAATTTCATTTTTTCAAGAAACAAAAAGACTGATTAGAGCCCATTTCAGAAGAAAATTGTAAAAAAACATCGGTAAAAGATAATTTGTTTGTTGTGTATTTCCTTTTACAAACCAAAGGAAACGGTCAGTGCTTTGGTTATTAAAACCACAAAACGTAAAATTGTCTTCAAGTCACAAAACTCGATTGTCGTTCAGTTTGTTACCACAAATTCTTCTTCGATTCATAATCCTGCTGTAAAAATGTTGTTACAAACAAAATTTAATGACTTCAAAATTATGAAAGTCTGCTTAGCTAAAAAGATTCTGCATCAAAAAAAAAAAGAAAATGAAAGTTACAGATTTGAGTATGCAAATTTTTAAAAATTTCTTGACATTTTTAAACGGGACAACCGTTCCTATTTTAACAAAAGCATTTTACGACCAGCTTGGTCCAATTTTGCGCAAGACAGTTTTTGAGTAATAAGTGCCTTTATTACGTATTATGAACTTGAAAGGAATTCTTTTTACCTAAAAAATGAAACTGTCCTATATATTAATATAGGATACCGAAAAAAATATTGCGCTACCGAATGTCCTTTATAATTGGTTTATGGTCACTCGAATGGTCGTTCGGCGTTACAAATTACATGTAATAAATTGACTTCAAACCTCAAATTGTCAAAGAAAAGAAGAAACCGGTGCAACAAGAGCAAGAAGAACAACAAACTATTCTTATCTTTTTTTTTTCTCTATCTCGCTTTGCTACTGTTTGTAGCAACTAAAAATTATCAAGAGTTCTGCAATCAAAGAACATAATTATTACGTGAGGTGGCGCTGTCTATCATTGAGAAGATGTCATAAACGAAGAGGCAAGGGGAAAGAATTTAAAATTTTAAAAAGTCACGTGGTGATGCTTCGCCTTAAACATAAACCATAACCTATTCTTGTTATCCTGCAATGATAAAAAGTATCAGTTTTAATTTGTTGTGAATATTATTCCGACTGTCCATTTACCCCCACGGTTACCCTATCTCTTATCTATTTTTTTAATTTGTAACATTATGCATCTGTAATTTTTATTTAGTTACGCCAATTAATTGATGTTTTGTCATCATTATGACGGTGATAAAAAAAGTTGGTTTAAAATTACGTTAACTATAAAAGCATTGCAATTTAATCGTAGCCCACAGTATTAGTCTGGTTTGCTATCAACAAACGTTTAAATTATTTTTAAAATGAAGTTAATAATTATTTTAGCTACGTGCATCTGCGTGTTTTCATCAAATGCCGTCATTCAACCTGTTAGTAAACTATTTTTTGATTAAAACTTTGTAACAATAATTATTATCATATTAATTTTAGGCTTTCGAGCAAATAACGAAATTATGGCAAAGTGTTTTAATGGATTATATTGACCATTGCATTGAAAAAACAGGAGCGGATCGCACCCTTGCAGAACGGCTACTTCCGTATGGAGAATTTACTGAAGACAGGAAGTTAAAATGTTTCACTAGATGTATTGGCTCAATAATGCATATGGTAGGAGAAGATGCTGCGGCGTACAACTACAACTTTTTGGAGAAATTACATATTTTTGATCCTAAACTTAAAAAACAGGTCATAACCCAATGCGTACACAAAATTAAAAAGGAAGACGATTGTGACAGATCTTTTTATACCAACAAATGTATTTATTTTCTTGTTAAAAAAGCTTTAATTGAAGGTACGGAAGCCACAGCTAAATTCGAATTATGATCGTGGAAGTCTCGAAGTGTATTATTGGTAGTTGTGTGTGCTACAATATTACTTTTGTAAAAAAAAAGAAAACTGTTATAATAAAGTTTAATTTTTTTTAGTAAAATTTAAATAAATTCGGTGAAATAATAGGATTTGTTCTTCGTTACCTAGGTGAATGATGTTTTGCATTGCCAGATGAAGCGCTAATTAACAAGTTGTTTGGATCTAACCCACTAACATTTTTTATGGTAACATTAAAAATTTTAAGCAATCAGTAACGTTTACAAAATAAATATGTAATGAACTGTGCTCTACTAATGCTACAATAATTTATGAAATTATATTTACAAAATTAAGTAAAAATATTAAGTTAAAAAATGCTGTCGACGCATGTTGCTCGAAGCAAATGTAGACGAAGGATTAAATAAATTCAATTATGAAATAGGGTTAAAAAAGGTCATTCAAAAAATTTTCGGGAAAATTGAAAAGAAAATGTTTCATTAGGAAAATATGAACAAAATTGTACGCCGGCGCTAAGCAGTTTTGTTACACCACTGGGTAAAAAGTATATTAATATAATGTAAGGTATAATATCAATTTATTTGAAAGATATTTTCGAAATATTTTAACGCTTTCGGTTATCTGACACTATGGAGGCGGTTCTTCTAAGCACTCCTCTCAAATTAAAGTATTATTTTCATTATATATGATAACGCAGATGTTTTCAAAATTAACATAAAATAAACGTAGATAAATAAGTTTCAAAAACTAAGAAAAAAAGTCACTACTTAAATACAGTAAAGATTTAAAACAACAAAGTTAAAAAAATGAAAAATACGAAAACATTAATATTCCACAATTTTTAAGAAACTTTTAAGATTATTGATGAAAAAGCTGAAGCTTTTGTATGTCGTTTAGAATTTCCATAAAAAGACAAGTTGGAAAAGTTGAAGCAACGAAAACTTTTAAATTTATTAATGAAAGTTATTTTAGATGAGATACCATACCTTTAAGGTAAAGATTTTTTAAATCTAGAATAATTTTATCTTACGTTTAATAAGTTAGGATAAAGTTAAAAAAATTTATGTTAATTTAGTTGTCAGTTTACTTAAAATATTGTAGGAGCATTGTAAAATCAAAAATTTATTTACCAAAAATACTTGTCTTCTTCACCTGTTTGAACCAGAAAGTTACAAATTGCTTTTTAATTTGATGTGAAGTAACTTGAATTGGTTTTACACCTCGGTACACTCAAGAAGACAAAATTTGTGTTCATTATAAAAACATATTTTTCGTAAGTATTCAAGCCGAGCCTTAATATTGAATTATTTCCAAGTTATTATTCTAAAATTACGTTTTATTTACTCTGCAAAATCTAAATTCGGAAATTACCTATATTTTAAAGCTAACATCATAAGTTGAAAGAAACAAGAATTTTAAAGAAAAATAAACAATTAAACCACTAAACACAATTTTAAATATAAAATTTTAAAACTACATCCATCTCTTTAAAATTATTATTTACTTAATTCAAACCGCAATGTGTATTTTATTTTTAATTATATTACAGTTTCATAGTAAATAAGCGGTTTAATCAATTTTTTTCTAAACAACGATGATTTATATTTGGATCGAATCATAAACTAAAAATTTGTTGTTAGTACGTTTTTTCAACACTTTCAAAATTGTTTGCTGGCTATAGCCATTATAATATTGAAATGCTTAGAAGTTCTACAAATTATTGATAAAATCTGGGAAAGCAAACAAAGCCAATTTAATTGTGACAGTTCATTATGACCGCTGAACATTATCAACATTATTCTAAAAAGCCAAAATCGATAGTAATACCCTACACCCAGTTTAATTACTTCTTTGTGAACAGAGGTCATTTGGAAATGTTACTATAACAGTAAAATATAATTTGAAAATAAATTCAGGCTTAATTTGGAAGATATTCAAATTTTTTGTCTTAATTATTGCAGATATTCTAATACCTCTCAATTTGCTAGGTTAAAGCCAGTAATCTCTTCCTGTAAATCCCTCTACTAAACGCTATATTTGTTATCCAAATTACAGTAATTGAGAGCTCAAATCGCTTCAAAGCAGCGTTTTGGTTTAGTACAATAATTATACAGTCCTAATATTGGAAATCCTAATTTCTATCTAAACCGAATTTTAAATTTTGTGCAACCGGAAATATTGGGTTTACGCCTCTGTAATTTTCTAGTTCGTGCCTTCATTCTTTCACAGAACCAATCAGAACCGACACCGTGTTACGAACAGATAAATAGATCAACATTTATTATATAATACAAAATAACCTCAGTGTAGAAAATTAGTAAAGGTTTCTAAGTTCAAAAGTTTAATAATAAGTAATAAAAAATTTCCAATTAAACTGAAAAAAAGTCGATTTCCTTTTAGTTTTAGTTATAAACTTTTTAATTAAACAATTTTTCATTCAATTTATTACTTCTTATTGTAGCCTATAATGTATAACAGGGTTATAGATTTCCATTAATATCTAAAGTTTGTTTATTTTGAAAACTAAGTCGATAACCTCCAATTATTACAAATTTGCTCAATAATGTATTTTCTTCCGACAGAATACAACTCACGGTTTCCTTCGTTATTGATCAGATGAATCAATATCAATAAATAATAGAACATCGGAGACCCGAATTACAAAGAAAGTTAAAGTAGACGAAGTTAATTATATATTATACGTACCATGTCGACAACGTTTCACGGTTACAAAATAAACCTTAATTGGTAAGATGATTAAATTAATAACTATCCACTATTGATGAATTCAATAACGAAATATTATTTTCTGTCTCAGGGTTAACTACTTTTATCGTCAAAAAAAGGTAGTTTATGAGTAATCCATCTATAATGGAAACTCGCCTATAATTTCTATTTTATTTCAATGGTCAGACGCTGATAACTGAGAATATTAGGATTTGGATATTAAGTAAATGCCAAAGAATATTATGCATTAAATGTGCGGTAAGAGACTTCTCTTCTTGTAGTGGAGAAGGAGCCTGAAGGAGATCAATATTGCGCCATTATCTTTTTGTATCAGTGCTGTGATTACAAATGAAATTACAAAATTTGCTAGTTGTCAGCGCCTGAGATGCTGACAGTAATGAGATTGGCATCCACAATTAAACTTTATTTTTGTATTAAAATTAAAAAAATAAACATTAAAACTAAAAGATAAATTAAAAAGTTAATAAATTAACTTTAATTAAATTAAAGTTTTGTTAAAGATATACGAGACAAATCTCGTTAGGGTCACAAGTCCTAAAAATGCTTCAAGTTTTCGGGAGATGGTCCAAGTAAACTCCTTTTTATTTGCCAAACTTACTAAATCTAACTTAGCTGAGGGAGCACTGGTTATAATTTGGCCCGCCTTAATGCTGCACAAACTGATGTCTGCTAACAATTGTAAAAATTTATTAAAATTTGTATTAGCGTTCCTTATCGAACAACTTTAACTGCGAAGCTGTAAATTACGAATAATAAAACGGATATGTGAACCAAATGATTATTTATTAATAAACCATACTTAATTGATTTGATTAAACCAAAAATGTCTTCGATACATTTATCGTTTTGGAGCTTAAAGTGTGTAATTTGTGTAAATGTAAAACACAAAGCAAATACATTTAAAGTAATTATTTCTACACTAATTTGCCATGTATTTCCATTTGGAAATGTCAAGTGGAAGCAAAATTTAGAATAAAATAGTTCAAAATAAATTGTTTGTTTAATAACCCCGTATTCACGAGACGCCAATGGTTGGTATTCTAGTTTCTTGAATGCACACAGGCTGATATCGATGACACTTGTGATCGGCACATGTTCAGCTACTGTAATTCCAAAACTTCTGTTATCGAAATTTAAAAATTGTGGGTGATTAAAAACATCAGATTCGCACGTTGATTGCGATATTGTGGATATCAAAATAGGATTTGCGACTTCCATAAGACGAACTTCAAAAACGTAAGTAAAACCTTGAATTTTATGTTTGATATTTTCCAAGGTGAAATTCTCGAACTTGACTAGGATTGTTGTTCGCAGGTCGATTGACAACTCAAAAATTCCCAAAATCTTCATTAATAAGCCGGATGACTTCAATATTCATCGATGAAAAGCGCATCGATTTTACAAAATGGTGGACACCTCGCTAATCTTCTTGATCATTTAACCAAATTTTCTCTATTACCTTGATGTAGAAAGACCAGACTGCCTACAAAAACACTTTGCTACTTCGCAATATCACGATCGAAGACTATTCGATAAATCACTATTAACTTTTCCAATTTTGTAAAAATTGGAAAATTTTCACAGTACAAAAATTAAAACGTGTCCTCTTCGCTACGCCTCGAGCGGAAGACTTCTTATCTTTTCCGGAAAATACCACCACGTCTACATTTTCTTCGATCACCTAACGTGAAAATTTCAATAAAGGTAGGATAAATTCGTAGCGGCAATTTTAAACTGTTCTAATCACATTTTTTATTCTTGCAGATCACAAAACGAACTTTAAAAATCGTCAAATCGCGCAAAATGGTTCAAAACAAAAACAGTGTGTTTAAAGTTTTAAAGGTAACATTCTTGCTCCTCTATGTACAGATTTGGTTCAACTTATTAGAAACAGGTGCAATTTCGCCCGCTTTTGAATCACAAGAATAATAATAATTTGGCTTCTGCATAATGCTCGATAACATTACAATATATAGGAAACAGATACACATTTGTAATTTTAACCAATATTTATTTACATATAAATGATGAAAAAAATTGTTCAATGGAGCCCATAGAAGCTTATAAAATGGCGGCACAGTCTGCGGCATATTAACACATTTTTGTTTCATTTTTATATACTATCGTCCTTAAAATTAAACTTTTTCCGGCTCTGCAAGTTGTCTTTCTTTTCCTAAAATACGTAGTTCTGCACTAAACCTGAAATCAGAACTTTTGAAGCGGAATTGTTGAAGTGGTAGACGAAAAACCGCGAATTTTACGATAAAAATGCGATGTTTTTGTAACTGAATAACAAAATCGCGAGTTGACAATTTTTTTTGGAAAATCTCGTATTTTCATCAATGATTTCGGAGGTTCAGCCCTAAATTATATATGTTTTACGTATTCTCAATTCTTTTCAAGTCGCCAGAGACCTCCGTTCTCTTGGAATCACTATAAAACCGATCGAAAATGTAAAGGCGAGAAAAATGAGTTTTCGCTATTTTATAAGCTTCTATGGTCTCCACAACAAAAATTTTTTCATAATTTTTATGTAAATAAACATTGGTTAAAATTGCAAATGTGTATCTGGTTCCTTTATAGTATGTTAAAATTAAGACAAACGAGAGCGCCGTTATTTAACGTTATTTATAAGTATAAAAACGTTATTTGCGTTATTTCGCAAATAACCAATGCCTAGTTCCCTTAACACAGTGGTGCCTCTTCGTTAGTTCTGGACTCTATCTATCAAGAAATTGACTGAATAGTAAGCTCGCCTTTACTTATTGCAAGATAGCCCACTGTTAAGGGGAAATGCCATGTTTCTGATTGATCTAGTGAGCTCTATTTTATATTTATTTCCATTAGTGAAATTACACGCATGAATGGATTTGCGAGATTCCCACTGCTCAGATAATTTTATTCCAAAGTTGGATATGAAGGTTAGTCACTTTCTCATTCAAAGGCTTTACGGTAAAGTCTATTGTAAAGTTTCAATTCAAACGATCATTCTACTTTTAATATTCAAAGTTATTTTTAATTATATTGTCGAGCTTCGCAAGGTTACTAGGGGTATAACTCTAATCGTCAATAAATGCAGTAAATAAGTAATTGTTTTCATGCCTTTCTTAATTGTCTGAGTAACAATCCATTTTCATTCGTTTTCTAGCTCAGTTTAAATCACGGCTTCAGATGCATTAAAATACTATTTTATGCATTGTATATTTCATTAACCTTTAACTAGTTAATTTTTCCTACGTAAGCATACTAGTGAGGTGGTCGCCGCGGAAGCGACCAGCAAAATGTCCTTTTGCTAAATTGATTTTTTAGGGGTTTTACAATCGTATTTGTAAGAAATCTGTTATGGGTATGTTTGGGGTATGTTCCTAACACTACAAACGAGGAATAGTTAGAAGAATTTGTTTAAACTATTAAAAATAACAAAAACACAGTCATTTTAATGCACCTTTGCCTCGGAAGCTCGCACCTCACTAATTAAAATTTAAGCAGATGAAAGGGTAATTTAGCAGTGCTCATGTACACCATATAATAATAGCATTGTTCATTTTAAATTGGTGAAATTGCACAATTTCAAGCAACTTAAAGTTATGATTCATACAGTCATAATTCAACATTATTAGAAAAAACCGTGGCATTAATTTACAATTCTCTACAGACTGAAATCAATAAAATAAAGTAAATCGGGTTTAAGGAAATGGAAATAAATTTTCTCAAAAACTTTTATAACGCTCTTTGAAAAATCAATAGCAAAATTTAATAAAAATTACCTTATGTACAGTTTTTGAATTTAAAAGCTTCAATACCATAACATATTATTTCAATTATTATCCATTGATACTTTATTGTTCACAATAAAATTAATTAAGCGAAAGTACGTAATTAACGCTAAGCTTATTTTATGATAAAATATTTTGTTATTTCTGTGTGTTCAAAATAACATTTAATGGAGTTTTGAATGACCACAAGCAATTTATTTTAATTAAATAATCGTATATGCATAAAACTATAAATTTTGCCTCAAAATCCATAAATTAACCTGGTATGTATTCTATTCTTAGAAATCAAGCATAACAAACTTTATGATGGATTATATTTGGCATATCGCAGAGTATTAGTTCATTTATGTATTTATTAAAATTTTATGTTGTAAACCTGAGGCAAGGCACGTAATTGATTTAATTAATAAATTAATGCTTGTATAAAAACTATGACATATGTTTTGCTCTCATTTGAGCCCCTCGGGTAGCTCTGTGAAATAATATAAATATAAAATATAAAATTAATTGGAAACCTGATTGATGATGGTTTTTAAAGGAAATATACTATTTTTTTATTCGGAAAAGCTCAAAAAGTGGGATATACCTAGTCCTTAACGTCGATTGCGAATCACGAAATTTAAACTTAATGTGAAAAGTGGTTTGTTGTGCCGCCAATTAATTCTAAACTGGAATATAACCTTTGTGTACTGACTACTTTTCCACCATCAGTTAATCTAAATTTATCTGTTAATTAAGACACAATTAGACATAAATTTAATTTTTTATTGCATTTATCCACGCTTTGCACGCAAAATGAATACACAACAGCTTCGGTAATGGGATTTTGTCGGAAAATTTAACTGGTAATGCAACTTTGTTTACATTAAAGTGAACAGTTTTGTATACTAATATTTAGGAAATTAAAAAGGTTAATTCCTTATTAAAAGTTTAATTTGAAATATTACGTCGTTAAAAAAGTAAATAACGTCAAGATATTTTAAAAATATTTTCATCCCAAAAATGCGTAAAAGAATTTGAAAAATATTTTAGAAACCATCTTTCAGATTTAATGTAACGCTCCACGTTTACCGTGTACCAAAGCGTGAATTAAGTAAATAATTTTTGTAACAGGGATATAAGGAAAAATTCGTATGTTAGGATTGTTTATTTACCTTCATATTTGCGGTATATTTCTGTTAAACATAGTAGTTCTTGGTGGATTTAAATAAATAAAAACATTGATTTTGTAAAACAGATCCTTCGTATCGAAAGCGAAAGGGTAAGGAAAGAAAATTGCAAATGTTTTTTGTAATGCAGCACTATTCAAACTAATATCTTCCGCTAACAATCTTACAATAATAGATTCTAGAAAAAGCAATTTCCTCTAGAGAGCTGATCGAATTTTGACCAAGACATCTGCATGCTTTTCCATATGGAAACAAACAATATTTTTATTTTAATTTGTTTTTTCCGAATTTTAGAAAACTGAAAGATCACAAAATATTTATGAAATATGTAGACTAAATTTGAAGTTAGTTTTCCGGCTATTTTTTACAACTATTGTTTGTTGACTGCAAATATTAAAATACAACTTCTGATCTTGAATATTGGTGAATTAAAGGAAAACCTCCATATTATGGAATATAATCAAACTTTTGTGGAAAATTTGGGGCAAATTAGAAGTTTAGTAGACAATTTTTGGAACTTTATTTTGGAAGATTTTAAATAATAAAGGAAGAAAATTCACAGCCATTTGCTAACTTTTTAAGAAGATAAATTCAATTTGCTGATTAGTTTGTTAAATTTACATAAAATTTACTTTTTATTCCCGTAAAAATCAACCATATGGCAATTAGAATTATTGTTTCGATGCATTTTACTACCCCTACAGCTGTAAAATTAATAAATTTACAAATTATCAAAATTTATCAAAAACAAGTATTAAACTCAATTCATTAAAAGGAGCAAATCCAAGCTTTAAAATATTTTCTTTTTGCTTAATAAGTATTGCTTTTTCAACAATTAAAAGGATATTTCCCTTCATTTGCAAACCCTTTGAGAAAAAAAATATTCATTAGCTGATGATAAGTTTGTTAATTATAACAAAATTAAAAAGCTATCTCCTTGATAATTAGAATTTTTTCATTATTTTTGGTTTTCTGTTCTTTTTAAATAAAATGTGTTTTTCATCTATCCCGCTAGAAAAATTTTAGAGCCGCCAGGACCGTTGAAATGTTTCGCTATTTTTGGTGGATTCGTACGTGCAATATTAGTACACAATGAAAGTTTCAGAATTTTTAACCGAATGATGATTTTAAAGAAAATATGATCCCAGTCACAAAATAAAATGTGACAGATTCCATCCTTCTGCAAAGATGACCTCCAATTACTTAGATTTTCTTATAATTTCACCGTTTTTCTAGCAAGTATATTTGGGAGCTAGAATTTATGCTGCCTGATCTTCAAGCTATTCCACTTTGCAACGGTGATTTGACTTGGAAACAGGATTCGATCGATAGTCAATGTAAATAACGTACTGAGGTATAATGCCAATAATTGTGAATTATTATAAATTAAGGATACCTATAAATTTAACATTTTATAGTAGCTTGAATTAATGAAGAATTAGTGATGATTGATTACAAAATTTATTGGAATATAGCAATTAAAGTTTTATAATTATGAATTAAAGGTGTAGAATGTTAATGAATACAAAAAGGGTGAATCAAGATTATTTAACAAAATAAAAAGGGTTGAAAAAAGACACAAAAGTTGTAATTTACTTGAATAAAATTGTAAAAGGATTAAAAAGTGACTACCCCTGATAACATTTGGCGAACGTTACAACTGTAATTTACCCAGATAACTGAATGCGTTTGTGTTAAATTGAGGAAATAAATTAAACTAACAAAGTAGACACACCATAATAAATTATAATCAGTTAAAGCAATTAAAAAGTGAAATACATATTATATCAAAATTATAAGTAATTAATTAAGTTTTTTTAATCAAAATTTGACTGCTTAAATTAGATTGATGAGAAATTAGTATCTAATTCCAAGTTTGAAGTTTCCAAACTTTCAACTTCTTTTCTCTAATATAAGAAGAAATAGGTTACCTTTAAAAAAGTGATTGATGACGTCACATCCTCTAAACAAAAAGTTGAAAGGGATATGAAAATATGGATTTGAGGGAAAATACTACAGATATTCGAATATTTTTGAAAAATTGTATGTTGTGTTTTTGTGGATTACCTGTATTCCAAACGTTTTGTTTTCATTGGTATCGTAAAAATTAAAACCGCAAAAAACATTGTTGCGCTCCTAGTATTTCACCTGGTACAGCACTTTATCGTTATCGATTATCAAAAAGTTTCTTATTATGTATCTCGAAAGGATCATAATGTTCGTGAACTTGTTATTCTAACCGAGTGACCCTTACAATTTCAAAATACATAATTTATCATAATGTATCAAAGTATCCTTCGAAGTAGGTTTATATAATTTATGTTTTCTTTTGAGGCTTGCCTATTTTTCATCAACAGGTGGTTATGGGTTATCATAACGTAGTCAATTTTGCACTTTTTTACAACTACGTGCATTTTGATTCAAAATTAGGTTATTAGTAAGTACCTATACATATTTTTTTTAGAATATTAGTTTTTTAATTTTCTGTGTTTGAAAGAATGCCATAACAGGTAAAAGGTCCTTTTCATAGATTTGGGGTTGTTTAGAAAATAAATAGGGCGAAATATGAATCAGAAATAACAATTTTAAACGCTACATTTGCAAGAAAGCCACTCACTAAAACGAGAAATTATATTTATGTAATTTAACATTTGGGTGATGCTAGTCACCCTAAGGCCGGCCCTGCATTTTTAAAGAAATATTACATAAGTATTTTAATTAACAGAGTAAAAATAATCTTTACTAATATTTTTCATTCTGCTATAATTAATTCAAATAAACGTAAAGTAGGTAGGAAGGGAGGGGTACAATCTGGACAGCGGATGCATGTGGATAATTTGTGAACAAATGAGAATTTGTCACACAAATTTTTAATGAATGGACAGGTTTATTTATACAAAAATTTAATCTTAAATGTAAGAATTAATGCGAAAGGTTATGCATGGAAGTACACAATTATTTTATTTTGATGTTAATTAGCCACTGCCTGACAGGCTTCCAAAGATTTCTATCCAGATGCACCCCACTCTCCCCTGCGCCACATTTGATACGACCCACTAGTTTTATGCACTCACTTTTCCTTGAAATCATGATTTTCTACTTCTGCGGAGCAATACGGTTTCAGAGATAAAGAAAATCGTGCGTGTTTCAATGGTACCTACTATGAAAATCAATAATAGTAATAAAACATGCACACGAGTTGTTTACAAAATGTATTATTTGACATTCTTACGTAAGAAAAACTATTTCGGCAATGTAATAGAATAAAATGTTACAATTTTAGTAGATTATACCAATTAATCTTGCTAATGAAAATCGTTTTAAAAGAGTAAAAAATCAATATGAAGTAATCAATTAAAAAAAATTATATTAAATTCAAGATGATGATGATTGTAAAAATTACGGTTATTATTTCTATATTGATTTTCAGAAAATATAGGTCTCGAGTATCATTCCAATAATCTTTTCCGTTATACTAGTAGATGAAAAATGTTTTCGTGTCGTGAAATTGGAGAATCGGAAATACCTTTTCACGGTTACTAAAACTAAACTAAATTGAAGTTAATATTTTAGTGCATGCAATATTATTTTATTAGGCTTATAGAAAAGCACTCAAAAAATAATTTTCCTAAATTGTTAATGACTCATAAAATATCTATTCAGTAGTTTCACACAATGAAAGGAAAACATTAGGTGTGTACTTGTGGATACAAAAAACATTGAGATTAGCACGACGTAAGTCTTTTCCTTATCGATTACGATACGAAAGTGGGTGGGTTTTACCTCGTTTTTCCATCAAATTAAATGAGAGATTAAGTAGTTACTAATTTCCGTTTTACTTGATGGATTTCTTAAGCCACAGGTGAATGAGTTTATTAACATCATACGACTTTTTCAATTGTTGATTTTTGGGTTTCCAAAAAGGGAGCTTGAATATGTTAAAAATTTAATATATCACATGTGCAGAGTAAAAGGGGCTCTGATTTTAAACTTTCTGTTCTTAAAAGAGATTTTAAATAATCTAAATGTTCATAAAAAATGTATTATTAGTAGTGCTTATGCATGTAAAACAAATCCGCACATTTGTGTACCCATACATTATGGAAGTAGATAATACCTTCGTCATTCTCTTGCGATATTAAGATTCACCAAGAAGGGCTTGAATATTATAATATGTAGATGATGTAAATGACAACGTTTGGAATTAATTTTCATGTAGTAATAAGATAACACAAAACAATATTTTGCAAGAATTTTATTAGCTTAGTTGAATCTCTACGTTTTAGGTTAACATTTATATTTTGTTAATTTTCTTAGCCAAAAATATGTTTACCACTGGAAAACATAATCACTTCGTTTACTAAAACGACATTTTCATTCCTATTTCCGTTAATGGTTCTCTTGTCGAGAAAATCCTTATTTAAGCTGAATTCGTCCATCATGCTCTGGGACTATCTCAATATTCGAGTGTTCTGCAGATATTTATATTCCTAAAAAGAATTTCTTGGGTTGAAAACGTTCGAGCAATTCTTAGTTTTTCTTTCTTTAGTAAACGTTTTGGAACCTACATATCATTTTTATCCAACTTGTAATGATGGATCCTTTATTTTTACTAGAGCACTGTATAGCAAAACAAGAAGAATCTATAATGCAAAATAGATTCATTTTGACCTAAAAACCAGCTTTAGGCAAGATTATTAAAATGTAAAAAAGATAGCTTTTATGGTTCGTCGAGTTCGATAGAATTTAAACATGTTGTTTTTAACGATTTTGGGGTTGCAAAATTTATATAGTAGAGATACATTTTTGGTTGTAAAAATTTAATCAACAGTGACCCAATTTTTTTCTACAAATCTAACCAAATTACATGCTGATGCATTTTTTAAATTGCAATTTGTGACATCGAATGCAGTAGGCTATTATTAATTCTACTTTAGAATTACTTTGAAAATACATGAAATCTGTTATAACATAAATACAAATGAATGCAAATATTTTATCAGGAGCAACCTTTATTTCTTTAATTGAACATAAATTTGTATTAAAATATTAATGTAGGCTTAAAACTAAAACATTTCCTATCTGTACTGTGACCTAAAGTTTATTAAAATTGTTACTATTGACTATTTTACTATTTTTTACAAACAGAAACGCTTCTTATTCGCGGTGACATTAGGAAGTGCCCTTTTGGATAGACACTTTTGACTGTCTGGCATGGCGCCTCCATACCTACTACACTAACGTCATCCTTTTTTCTCTCGATAAACTTGTCAGTATACAGTAGAGATAGTGCATTGCTTTGCAATCGACAAAAAGACTAGAATTGCATCGAAATATATAAACAAAAACATTTATTTTCAAAAACGTTTTTATGTAATTAAATAAAAGGGTTATCTGGTTTTTAAAATATTTAGAGTTATATCGAAGGCCTAGGACCCATGTAATGTACATCACTGTTCATGATAATAATTAGCTTCACTTTCCTGCAAATAATAGTTATTCATAATATATGGATACATCATGATGATAAATGATAAATGTACATTAGGTGAGTCATTACAAATTAATGCAAACACATTTTCGATTTGCAATAAATTCATTCTTTTTTAGTTTTTAATTCATCATTTTTCAAGAATCAAAAAGAAAAACAGTAATCGATTTTATCAAGAATAAAAAATACAATGTAGATATCAGATGATGATAGACAAAAACGACAATTACAAATTTTTTACTAAACTTCGCGAATGCTCTCTAAGAACAATCCCAGGATTTGTCGTTTATCACTACAACGTGAGGATAATTGATTATAGAAGGAAGTGTTAAGTTTTTCTTATTCAGCTGTACTATAAAAAATGTAATCCACTTGAAAGAGCTTTTTCTGCTTTAGTAGTTACAACTACCGCCTTTTTCTCAAAAATTACGTATTATGGCTTCCATTTTACTATGTAGTTTTGACCCACCACAAAATACAATCTGGTTTAAACATCACCAATTAATTGCTTAAATTCTTTTAGTTGTATTGTGATCGTTATGTAAGATATCTGGCGCTTCTGTAACAATGTGTTGGCTCTTCTCCAAATGGAAACAATAACAACCATCTTTATTTTAAAATTCAATTTTGTTAATGCCTTTTATAGTAGTGAAGAAGTTACCCACCATACTTGACTTTTTTTTATTATCATATGAATTTTTTTCCTCTTTAAAACATCAAAATTATCCAGGATTGCTTTAGTTCTTGCTACTCAGAGGAAAGAGAATTTAGAAGCTGTTATATTCCCCCAGACTACCCCAGTAGCTTTAGTTTGCTATACTTTGATGGGACCAGTGGCGCATCTACAAGAATTTCGAAGATTCCCGAAGAAGAAGTGGGGTCCGGAATGTTCCAGGTAATTAACGATCATCTCGCAGGATATTGCAACTAAAAGTTGAAAAACGTTTTCGGCGAGACATGGAATAGCAAGGTTTACAAAAAATGTTTATATAGGCAAATGTTGTTGTAATATTGAAACGTTGATCAAAATTATGTTATGAAATGAATGATACTGTGTCTACTCGTATAAATAAAATTAGAATTATGGATAAGATTGCTTTTTAAGATAAGGATTTTCTTTTAAATTTTGAACCAGTAGTACCCCAAACCTCCTAGTTAAGCCACTGGATGGGGTAGTTTCTAAATTCGCTTTGTAGGAACGACTAAAGTAACCTCGTGAAATTAAACAATAAATTAATGCATTAACCGTGAGAATTGTGTAGAAGGTAGAAGTTACTTCTAGAGCATTGTTATTCAGGTCATGCAATACATAAATGTACTCATTACGAGTAACGATAACTATGTTGCCAAAAAGAAGTAGTTTGCTGATTGCATTGCATAATATGTGAACATACTGCCACTATAATGTTGCTTGTGGTTCAAAATTATTGTAACTATAGAAGCAAATTAACACGTTGACGGCGGTGTGAAATCATGCGGTTGCCACGCTTACTTGATGTGTCACTCAGACGGCCTGGGACGAATAAAAATAAAATTTACAACAAAAACAGGGAGAAACTCCTAATTTCTAAAAATTAGCTATTGTTAACAAATTTGATTCGATTTAAATTTTTATTTAGATTCAAGAGATTATTGTTCTATCTATAATTTTTTGATAAATATAATGTTTATGTTAATGGCGTTGCATATTAATTAAGCTTAGCTTTATTTATTTATAAAATAATGGTGAACTGCGGCCGATGCTTCTACAAAAATTCTCAAGTTGTATTGATCTTAACAGAATAAGGCCGCATTCAGTAAATTATAAAATAAACAGTAAAAGAACACCGCAATATACATTTTTTGGGTTTGTAAAATTTAAAATTGTAAATTAAATCTTCAAGTAAAGCAAATATACTACAAACTTTGCTTATAATGATAAAATTAAGTAGAATTTAATATAAATTTGATAAACGTAGATATGAATACCTAATTAATTAAATCAAACAAAAAACGGTTATGATTTCTAAATAACTTTAATATAATATGGGCCATTATTTCACTATTGAAGTTGAAAATTTTATGGTAGGAATCAACCTCCACCTAAATTTACTTTAAACTACATTCATTGTTCTTCGCAAGTATAACAATCCCTATTACTATGCTAAGAAGATAGTGGTTATTCTATAATATGATTCGGTGGTTCAGATTCCACGTTAAACTGTAACAAATGTATCCAGAACCCCAGACTCTTTTAAACCAGAATCAATAATTCTATTTGCATTGCCTGCATCGTAACGGACAAAAATCCAAATTTAAAAACGCCAAATTGTTATAAGTAGGTAATAAATTAAAAATTTTACTGGTGACACCTGTCAGATATGTGAACTGATTCGGATTACAAACAGGAGTGACTTTCTCAATTATTTTAAATTTTGTAAATATGATTAGCAAATTTACAAATACTGAACCCGAATTAATTGAAATAAAAATGCTACTACCATCCCTCGTTTATTTGTGCTGTCTTCTACAGAAGTGAAAATCGTAATGCAAAAACTTTTAAATTTCTCCCTTCTCACAGTGAAAAATAACTAGGGACAATAGAAGTCCCGACCCTGATTCGGAAAACTTAAATTTATGTATTTAAAGAATAACTAATTTAAAAAGTAAATAAAAACTAAAATTTGATTTTAAAATTTCACAATAGGGTGAATTTTGTATAAACTCTTTGTGTTCTTTTCGGCGGCAATTTTGAGAAGATTTTATTTACAATGTAATCATTAGGTACCTATCCAAAAAAGATAAGTCATAACACATTTCAAGAAAGAACTAAATATAAATAAATCCCCAGGAGTAGATCTGATAACTGCAAAAGTTTTAGAAGAACTATATAATGCAATCAAACTCATAATCAGTCATCACCCTGATCTACAATTCGATCCTGAGAACGGATTATTTTCTCTTACAGTGGAAGTTGCCCAAATTAATTTAATCCCTAAACCGGGAATACTTCCAACAGAACCTAGTTCATACATACCTATCAGCTTGCTACCTATTCCATCGAAGGTTTTCGAAAAATTGTTTCCGAGAAGACTGATGCCAATTATTGAAAAACAGAAGATAATTCCAAAATACCAGTTCGGATTCCACAAACAACATTCAACAAGTGAGCAGGTTCATAGAATCACAAACAAAAGTTATTGTACAGCTGCGTTTCTCGATATAACCCAGGCCTTTCGACAAGGTTTGGACTCTTTTGGTCTCTTCTTCAAAATTAAAAAATACCTGCCACATATCTTATGTACTAGAAGTCTACCTACTTCGTGAAAGTCCAGGATGAAGAAACTTTACTTTTGCCCATCGAATCTGAAGTCCCTCAGGGCAATGTGCTTGGTGCGATTATCTATCTAATTTTCATAGCTGACCTACCAACAACCTGAGATACAATCGTGGCGACCTTTGGAGATGATACTGCAATCTTGGGGTTTCATCCCGATCCATTAACAGCGTCCGCACTATTAGTGGTTAAAAATTGGCATTTTAAAGCAAATGAGCAAAGGTCAGTAGAAATAACTTTTACAAATAGAAGAGCCAGTTGTCCTCCTGTAAGGCTCAATGGATATCTTTTACCTCAGAAGGAAGAAGATTAACATGGAATAATCACATCTGGAACAAAAGACTGCAACTGGGTCACATTTTTAGAAAACATTATTGGCTATTACATCGGCAATCTTAATTATTATCACTCGAAAGCAAAGTGCTGATAGACAAAATTATCATAAAGCATCCAACTCTGGGGAGCCGCAAGTAACTCCAACATAGCTAAAATCCAGCGTTTCCAATCTAAAATTTTAAGAACCATTACTGATGCTCCATGGTTAGTACCTAATCAAGTAATCCATCGCGACCTTGAAATCCCCACCTTCGAAGAATGTATCAAATCACACAGTACCAGGTACTATGATCGTGTAAAAAAACACCCCGCGGTAGACCTGCTGACTTCCAATCGAACCAGGAGCCAAAGGACCCAAAGGATCTGCGCCATCGCTTTTGAGGTGGCATTCCAGAAGGCATCGAGGACCTGATATAGCACTCTCGGGTGTTAAATTGTAAAGGGGGCAAGCCCCTGGGCGAACTTCTTCTAGTCAATTATTAAAAAGAAATTATTCAGTTTCAGTCTGTCAGAGATTTTACATCTGTAGGTTAAATTGTAGGACTACGGTGTGGAGTGATGTGATCGCTGGTTGAGTTACGGAGCGGAAATTCTGGGTTCAAGTCGCGGACTTCGCAGAATTTCTTAGCCCGACCTTCCGGTGGACATCCACACGCTGTGGTGAAAAGTTGTAGTAAAAAGAGTAGCAAATGAGGATTAATCCACCTCGAGAAATGGATTGTAAAGACTTCAATAGAAGTGGCAATATTCCGACAGGAATGGATAAGATCTTGTACATTTTTTGCGCAAGATTCCCAGGAAAAAGAAATTATTTTTTGTAAAATGTTAGGTTTTTGGGAAAGCTATATCGCCAAAATTTGTGTTTACTAAAATTTATTGTTCTTTTTTCTGAAAAGATTGACATTATCGTACCAATCTGTTGCGTTTACACCTTGTAAAATATACAAACAAGTAAATATTAATTCTAAAAGCTCGAATTTGTCCACTTTTAATTTAAATGTGTGATGATGGATATCAAATTTTGTAAACAATTGGATTAAATTAATAATTATAGCTTTGTATCGATGGCGATGGTTTGATTACGAATATATTGCGACTGTAAATTTATGTAGTCAAATTAAATTACCTACACGTACGAATTCTATTTACAATTTAAATCGATTGTATATGTAAATTGTAATTTATTGTAATTATAATTAATTAGGTACAAGTTCCCTTAAAATTTTGTTTTAATCGAAGAAATCAATTTTCTTGCCTTAATATGAATTCGATACAAGAGTTTTACACTAGAAAACATTATTATTATATTGCATTATACTTTATAAAATGTTGGATTAAGTTATGAAAACATTATTTGCAATACAAATTGTGTGATGGTAAAAATAGATTTATCGGGAGCTGAATTTGAAATTCAATATTGATCAATTCAACTGTGTATTACAAATCCAGCTTCCAATATTAAACCCTTAGGAATAAGCTCATGATTAAGTTAATAAAACTAATAATTTTTTCCAAAAACTCCCCTTTGTTTGCTAATCTGATTAGTAACAAAAAGTTGAAGTTAATTATAATTGACAACATTTTCTTTCAAATAATTTTTATATGATAATTAAAGTAAGAAAATTAAATTGCATTATAAAAATGTCTAAGTTTTATACATACTTTGATAAAATACACGAAAAGAATGTTTGTGTATAGCTTATTTAAATTTTATGATTATTTTGCTTAGATTGAACATAAAAACCGATAAAAACAAAATTAAAATAACTAAGTATAAAATTTGATTTCGATCTAAAAAAACACACAATCTATGTGTGTCATTTGAAATAATATAATAAACTATGAATAATCTAATTATGACGGCACGACGACATAAAACCAATTTTTATTGCAATTTTTGCAATGACCCCTAGCACGCTTGTCTGTCTGTAGCGTATGGTAACCCCAAAACGCGCAGAAATTGTCACGTGCCGTCGTCGTCTTGAAAAGGATCGTAAGCTCTTATTAATTTAATCTCCAATTTTAAATGTTATAAAAAGGAAACGTGCAGAACTGAAAATCTAATCAGTTCATCGCATTGTTTCCTATTATTACTTTAATCTATTAAATTTAATTCTACTATTTTAATGATCATTATTGTAATCAATAAATGTTAGTTCAAGTTCTAATTTTCTCTGCTTCATTAGAAAATTAAGACCACTTACATTTGAAATTTGATTAATTACATATTTCTAGTTATCGTCAAAACTAGCGGTCCCGATAAGACTAATACCCTTGTCAAATTTGTTGATGTGTTTGTTATATTTAGTTAAGTTTAACTATTAATTAGGTTTGTAGTGACCAGTCGAAAGTTATCTTGCTATTAGTTTACGCTTTATCTCTTATACATGTTGGATTTAATTTACTAATTTTATAATTTACAGCTTCAGCTTTATCATACAAGAGTTTCCAACTTAAGAGCAAAGTCTTTACGACGAAATTGTTAGCATTATGTGAACAGTGTAGACTGCAGAAGAAACTTTTATGAGATAATGAATACTCAAAAGCTACGTAGGGCAGGGTTAATGTGAAAAGTTCTTCCTTCTAATTTAATTTAAAAGAAGGTCAATCGAGCCTCATGGTATTCTCAAAATATTTTTATTAAAGAACCGTTAAAAAGTTTGTCTTGTAAAACTTGGTGATGCAAAATGTCTGGGATACGTAACAAAATCAAATAATACACGAAAAGCATTCCACAGTTTAAAAATAATGAAAACTCTGTATTATAGTATTCCAGACACAAAATTCATCTCAGAAGTACAATA
This sequence comes from Rhagonycha lutea, assembly GCA_958510855.1. Lineage (NCBI taxonomy): Eukaryota > Metazoa > Arthropoda > Insecta > Coleoptera > Cantharidae > Rhagonycha > Rhagonycha lutea. The sequence continues at coordinate 14,154,851 of OY294036.1, read as the reverse complement.
TAAAGTTAAACTGGAGAAACATATTTTCGGCATTCCAATCCACGAAAGGAATACTAAAAATTCGAACTAACATTGATCTCCTGCGTATTCGACTTTTGTAGGGCTCAATAAATTAAGTTTTTTGCTAGTGCATTAGTTTTAGTACATTTAAGCAGTAGTAAACTTTAATACTCTTCCACACTTCCTTTTTGCAAAGAAACTCGTTACTAAAACCTAATAACTGTAATTTGAGTTCGCACATAAAACCCAACTTTCAAAATTACATTTTAAATCATGTTCATAAATATTAATGTTGTCCTTTTGGAATTAAATCGAGTTACCTGCTGTGTTGCAGTTTATTTTTCAAAATTATTCCGTCATATTTGATAACTCCTTGAATTTTTTAAAACTTCCTGGGCTTTATACGTTAAAATTAGATTTTCTACACAGATTTCCACGAAACACTTTTTAATTAAGTTTTTTTATACGTTTCTTTATTTCAAAGGGTGGTTTAATCAGTTATTTTGGGTTTAGATTTTCAAAATTTATACTGTTATTTTTAGTTACAAAGAAAGAGCACTAATCCTGCAGTAAAAATGCCCTAGTTTGGTAAATCTGCCCACGAAGCGAGGTAAAAGAAGTCTTAAAATAAATTTCTTGGTTCAAAATGCTCGAACTGTTAAAAGTGTCAATTGTGCTATTCGAAGTATTACTAGGGAATTTTGCCAATTTGAAAGAGCTTCTGTGTTTTTTTTTTCTAAAAACATTTTAAAGTGATAAATAAAATGTTAAATCCAGATTTAAGGTCCCAATGTAATGCAGAATTTGGAAGTTTCTCGTTTTTATGCATACTGAAACATTATAAGTCATCCGGTTCACGTGCAACTTTGGATTACAAAGGATTTTTGTAAGCTATAGATTTCTCACCTTTCAAGAATACCAAAAATCGCATTGTCGTCTTTTCTTTAACTTTCCTTATCAATTTACGCCTGTCAGTGCACAAGGTGATATAGCCCAACTAATCAAAAATTTGGATTCGTTTAGAAAAAACTGTAAAGTGTCGTCTGTTTGATTTAAAAGTATGTAAATCGTCGTTTAGAAATTCAAATGAAATACTTAAGTCCACTTAATATTGCATTGTATTCTCATACAACTTTTCAAGAGGCTTTTGTATGAAAACTGCTGAAAATCCAAACTTTATTAAAAAGAATGAAAAGATCATTCTCTGACCTACATATTTTTATACCAAACTTTCAGAATTTAGTTCAGATTAAAAGTGCAGATGTTAAATTTTCTTTTGCAAGTGATTATTTTATCTTGCAAAAACGGAGAGAGGAGATCCTATTCTTATAATAAGAGCATCTTAATAGTTTTTTAAGAATTCATAAAAGCGCCGTAAAATAAAACTGGACAGTATTTTTAAACTTTTGGTAAAACAAATAACCAAAGTGTGGATAATAAAAATTTCAAGTACTGTTTATCCGCACAACTATTATTTTTGGACCTGAAAAATAATTCACAAGCTGTAGAATTAAAAAAATTTCCAAGTATTCTCTGTGGGAAACAAACGTACTAATTTCCTTTGGCATGAAAAAACTATCTAACATGGAATAAAAAATGGGTAGTATACACGAACCTGCCGACTTATAATATGTAATAATCGTAAATTATAATTAATCGGGTTCATTTTTTTTTTGAATTAATTAATTAATAAGGAAATGCGTATCCAACCAATTTTTTAATATTTTGAATTCAATATTAATTTTTGCCCAAAAATTCGAACAAGAAACGTTTTTCAATCTCAGTGTCAAAATTGATAGTCTTTTTAATTGTGCAAAATAACAATTGAAATGCATTAAAGTAAGAAAACTTACATGAAAGCTTTCAAACTGAAGCACAAGATTGGCGCGATAGCTTTGGGTAAAAGCGACGCACTAAAGCTACCGACGCAAATGTTAACCTGGTAAAGGGACGCTGGCGCTTGCGTGAGCTTTCCTAAGCAAGGTGTGTTCGATTACCTCCTTTAAAATAGGAAACCTCTTAACCTACGGTTCCATGCGTTTCTTTCAGTTTAACATGATGTAAAAAAAATTAAAAGCACTTACCCTTATTTGAGTTTCCTTTTGTTCTTCAACCACTTGGTATAATGGGAACCATTGAAATTATATAAGTGAATAAGTTGCCAAGAACTGACTTTCGGAAAAGTGTTTTTTTTTAATAAGTGGCCTTTTTTACATTAACAGTAAAAAATTATTTCCGACGATTTATTAAATTTTAACAAGATCAAAGTAGGTTAAGTACCGACTGCAGAATATTGTCAAGTTTGGGATATTTTTATTGCAGTCCTAAAAATGTAATAATCGATTGAATAATATCGAAGAAAAACTTGGGAAATGGAAAAATAAAATCTAAAGCGGTCATGAATATATAAACGATGGATCTATTCAAATCTTTTCGCGTATATGTTGGAATCAATTTTTATAAGAAGTTGTTAGTAAGGGACGTCAAAATGAGATAAACCCGTAAAAAAATCCACCCCTAGTAAAAGCATCAGGGTGGTCATGCGTTTCAAGTATACATTGGCCAACATCAATAACTGTTGCTCTCTCTCAACTCAAGGAATTTACATTAAAAACGTGTTGAGGAAGCCATTACAATTTCATTGATTTCCTTTCCTTTATCCTAAAGTAATTACGTGCCACAAATGCTTGTTATAGTTTATAAAAAACTTTTTTATTATGTCACAGACACTAACTGTCAAATTTAGTGTTTTACTTCATTTTCATTTAAATTCTGCTAGAATCTCGACAATAAAACAGTTGGCATTTTTTAATTTAACTCTTTTTAGAGGAACCAAAATTTTCTAAAATAAATTTTGTGTGCTGTTTTATTCTTCGAGTTTTGCGTTATGCAAATTGACATTATTTTACATAAATATCAACAATACAAGTTAAAAGACAAGGCATCCCAAATCCATCAAACATAAGAAAATTATTTGATTCTACAAGAAACTTTTAGAAAATGTTATTTATCCAAATGTAAGTCCTTGATCCGACGGTTTTAAAGGTTTATATTTTATATTTTGAGGTCTAGAAAAAAATGATTGTACAACCCCTCTGGCTTGTATAAAAAGTATTAAGAGCAACCAGCCTTTGTTTTTCAATTTTGAGCAGGTAAACGAGGTACTCAGATTGGAGTCTCGCAACTAAGTGAGGAGAAAATAATGGACGCCAGGAAATTTAATAAAACTAAAAATAACTGAAAAAGTTCCTTTATTACATAATCAGTAATGTTTGAAAGGTGGGGGTGATAACAATTGTTTTTGTATTGTAACATTGTGGTGGTAAGTGGATAAACAATTTTGAGAAATTTTTTTAAACATTTTAAATGATAAATTTTATTAATTTAATAAACTACTGTCTCGAATTATTTGATATAAATCACTGTTTTAACTGCTTAAATTAGTTTTGTGCAAGTATGCAGCCACGAAAAGTTTGAACTTTGACTGACGGGCATTTAAAAGTTTAACATCTATTTGTAGTTATCAAATTAAATTTTATGAAATGCAAAAGCAGTAAAATATTGTAAGATTAAACTTTTATGTGTTCGATTTGATGAAGTTACTTTAGAAAGTTCAAGCTGCAGGTGAAAAATTTTTAGTTATAATTAAAAAATATTGCTCTAAACGGTACAGTTTTAATGTGAAAAATAATAAAATGAAAGTAAAAGAAATGCAGTTGGTTAGGATTATTATATTGCAGTAAAACTTTGATATCAAAAATTATCTCAGGTGTAGCTAAGAGTCCTTGATACGATTCGGAAAAAAAGTACATGATATTATGGTTTAAGTTTATCTTTTAGTCAACCAAACATACACAAAAATATGATTGTTGTACTCGACAGCAAATAATAAATTAGAATTCACTAAAAATCGTGTCTGTGTTCTAAAAGGGGACTTTTTCATCCAAAATTAATAGTACCATCTTACCCTCAACATCGATAAGTGCTTCAGAGGGCGACTCCTCAGTCAATGATTTTGTAGTTGGTTATATTAATATTAGATCATTTATTAAGTACTTTTCATATCGAAGATAACTGATATGGACTTCCAAATTATATCCGTTTCTAAAAAATATTTGCAGCCTGATTCTCCTTTCTCGCTGATCGTGATTCCTTGTAATACGCCGTTGCTGGGGAATCAATCATTTATTTTCAAATCTAATGTAATTGTTTGAGTTAATTTGATTATATTAATTAAATCAAATCAATTACTTGTCATGTCTCAATCTGGAATGAGAATAATTTTTGCATTTATCTCAATAATTATGGATCATAAAGTATGGACTAATTTAAACGTGCAACAAATAGACAAGGATTGGAAATCCATTTACAAGTCTACTGCATTTATAGGATGTATAGATAGAAGAGAAGATATCCAAATTTGTCTAGGAACTATTATTTCACATCAATGGGTTTTAACATCAAACCTTTGTGAAGTAGGAAGTGTTACAAATAAACATGAAATCACTTTTGTTGCTCCTTACCACAACAATTTCAATTTTAAGGACCAAATATCAAATTTTTCTATAACTCATCATACAAGGTGGATCGTCGATCCATACTTTACTATAGAAAGATTTAGTGTTGCGCATGATGTAGCTTTACTACGTTTGAAGAATAATTTTAAGCTAGAGGAAACGGTAAACCTTGTGACCTTAAATGCAGAAACTGAACCAAGTGAAACAGATTATTCATTGAATTCATTTTGTTCATTCGTTTATGGGACGGTTGCAAAATTACCCAAAATAGTTTATTCAGTAAGTAGGAAATGGTTTTATCATGAAGCAAAAAATATTACAAAGTTATCTAGAATTGGAATTCAACTTCTTCCACATCGAGAATGTGTTAAGTTATTAAATAACAAAGCTTTACTTACGTACGGACAAATTTGTGGCATTACTAAGAATAATAATTTTAAAAGTGAACATACTGGCGGTCCATTGATATGCGAAGGGGTACAGTTTGGATTTTATACATGGCAAATCAACATTCCCAATGAAGAGAAAAACTTGGAAATTCTTATTTTTACCAGAATTGGCAGTTTTCGTCGATTTATCGTCAACCACATTCCTAAAGCAAAGTTTACTAAACGAGCGAAAAAAAATAATACCAACACTGAGCAATTTAAAGGCAGCGATGGTAATAAAATTAAATCTGATGCTAACCATGAAATTTTGGATTTTAACACTGTTCATTTAATTATAAGCATTGTAAGTTTTTGTTTGTTGTAAAATGCAATACATTTATTTCTGTATTAAATAAAACTTGTTTGCTTTTCGGAAAGTTACATTTATTTTCAAGAAATTGAGATTTTATCTTTATTGTATTGTAACCTAAAATTTATGAAGATGAAAGAATCAAGTCTTGAATTAATTTAATAACCTCATTACGACTAACAAATCCATTGGGGATTTGTGTTAAGTAAATTAATTAATATGACAGAATTAGAGCCACCAATTCAATTCAATTACAATTCGAACTCAATAAATAATAATTCTGGTAGGTAATTGTTTATGCACGTGTAAAGTTAACTTTATATTAAATTAACCTTCAAGACAAATATAAGTTTAATTATATTGTAGTATTAACCTAATTGGATAAAATAGTCAATTATTGAAAATTAACAATCGGAACTGTACTACGTATGTGCAATAAATTAAACCCATTTGTTAAGAGTGACCAAAAAGGAATTACATCAATAATTTTCTGTATGTCTTGTTGTGTAAATTTTCTTTTGGCTACCATTCCAATGGGGAATTTTCCCATACTACTTTTGAAGAAATGGTGAAAATAAGTGATTAGATTTTGGTTGAAATCCCTCCGATGGAATCGCCTTTCTCGCTGAAGCGTATGAATGGATTAACGAGATTTCATTAGTCTCAAAAAAATTGTGGTATTATTTATCTTTTCAACTTGGGCAGAGATCTCTAGAGGTCATCGCTAACCTCTACCATACCATTAAATAAAGGCATGTTTACAAGTGACTGACAATAGGGAGGAGGGGTATTAAGAAAATTAATTTGTTATTTAACCTAGTAAATTGGAGAACTTTGTGTTGTGTCACATCAAATTCTTTTAATTTACAAAGCCTTAAGCTGGGTTGACATGGGATGTGAGCCACGGCCGTGAGCCACGTTTTCATAAAATACGCACCTTGTAAACTGCTGTTTCATGAAATACGAATCGTAATTTCTTGCCACAAACTGATAAAACTGTGTTCGTGGTGAGATCAAACGTGTCTAAAAACAGTTTACAGTTTTTTAAGTTTAAGTTTACGCGGAAAGTATTTTACTAATACGTGGCTCACGGCCGTGGCTCACATCCCATGTCAACCCAGCTTAATCTTAGAGTGACCTAATGTCAAAATTTATGTTTCTGTGAATTTGATTATAACAAATCAAATCGACTACTTGTCATGCGTCAATCAAAAATAAATATAATTATTGTATTTATATCAATAATTATTATAAATAACAAAGTTAAGGCTGAAGATTCAAATGACACGGATAAAACTGTGTTGTCCATTTCCCCATACATTGGACTTATAATAAGGGTTGATTCTAAGAATGGTAGAATTATACTTTGTACAGGATCAATTATTTCACCTGATTGGGTTCTAACATCAAACAATTGTAAATTACATAGTAATGAAACTAACGCCACATTCGCTACTTTTGTTAGTAGTTACGTAACTCATTTAATGGACCTCCGCAAAGCTCCGTTAATAGGGCTGACAGTCTGGACCACACATCCAGAATTTGTTACTGAAAATATTAGTGTTGCAAATGATGTAGCTTTATTACATCTATCGAATGGATTTTTTATAGGTGATTATATAAAAATTATGCCCTTAGCTTCGGATAGTGGAAGAAATGAAGAAGATATTGTGAAGGTACCGTGTACTTTCTTTTATTGGACTGTTTCTAAAGTGAACACAGTACAGGATTTAATAAGTGCAAAGTTCAATTACGTACCAATTGAGCTCCTTTCACATCACAGATGTGTTATTGAGCTAAACAACACGGCTTTAATTACATATGGACAAATTTGTGGCAAAATTTTGATTGATATTGATTTCACCCATGAACATTCCGGTGGTCCATTAATTTGCGGTTCCCTACAATTTGGATTTTTTACATGGCAAAAGGAGATCGCAACACGAAGTTTCATTCTTATTTTTACAAGAATTGACATGTTTCAAGACTATATTTTCAACGTTATTCCTAAAGTATTATTTTCTAAAAGAATTCATTTGAGAGATAATGACGATGAAGAAGGAAGGTCAATATCTCTTATTATGTCCTTTGGTAATAGCATACAAAGTTCCGTTTTTAATAATATTTTGAATCTATTGATAATTACTATAAGTTTTTTCTTGTTGTAAATTACAGTAATTATATAACATGAAAATAAAGCTTTAAAAACGGATGTGTGGATGATTATTATGACTGGAAAAATACTGGGGTGTTTCTTTATACAAATGAAAAAGCAGTCAAAATGAAGGTAAGAAATATAGCGCCATTACTTTGAGTGGTCTAGGCAAAATTCTGGGAAAGCCTTAATTGAAAAGCGAAAGGGTTTGTAAAAAAACTGCAAAGAAGATTTATGGGGTGTCATGGTGGTTTCATGTCAGGTAGAGATGATACATTGATCAAATGCTCTGCCTTCGACTCATTTCGAAAGCTACATGTCTTGTCCAATAAGATTTTGATAGATATTATTTTACTATTATAAAGTAAGTAAACAGTGATTTAAACATTAAGATCGCTTTCAAATAAAGAAAAAAATACGACAGGGTATAGATAAAGCAATTTGACCACCCAAATGTTGCAATATAGTATTTGAAGTTCGTTAATTTGAATATTAATTGAATTTAAATTTTCAGTGTTAACAAGGTTTGGAAACTAATTTATTTTAAGAGTTTAATCAACTTCAAGGTGCTTGTCTTGTTTAATTATTTGAACAATTACCTTCAGTAAATCGTTTGACCGCATAGAATTTATTTTTCTAGAGTAAATTTAAATTTTAATATTATATTTTTCAAAAGTATAAAATTATTCTTTGCCCAATTAATTATGATACAAAATTTTGGTTTTTGGTGGACAGAATCAAACAATTATTAATTTGTCGACAGTTTCGGTCTATTGTACCTTTTCAAGAGGAGCCAAAAAGTGTTCCAAGTTCTTAAATTGTTATAAAACTTTATAACTCCTGCTTTTAACATTTTAAAAACTAAAAGTATGCGAGAAGTAATTACACGAGTTAAAAAATTTTTAAAGTCTGACCAAGCTACCAAAACAGTAAAGTTTTAAATATTAAAGCCGAATGAAATCGTTCCATCCATGCTCATGCTTACCAGCCAATTGTTCTATACGCAATAAATTTGTTAAGCATTTTTTTGACACATTAAAGCATGATGAAGGCTTTATACTTAGAGAAAATTTATTTGCAAGGTTGATATTTCCTTATTCGTTGGCGCAAGAAAAGATTGTAAATGAGATACCAAATTTATAGTAAATTTCCGCTACAAAGGGCTGGTAAAAAAGCAGTTAGGAAATGATCACTTGCATTATCAGGATAATTTTATTTATTACTTTAATTTAGAGGAAAGTTGACTACAGATGTAATATTGCGTCATCTATCACACCGAATAGAATAAATTTTAACCTTTGCGATGTTTACGTACATAAATTGTATTAAGCCTTTTTTACAAGAATATTTAAGGTTAATATTTTATATGATATTTAATTTTTTTTGCTGTTATGAATTAATATTACCCCTCTTTACATTTCAAAATATTCATAATAACCATAAATGTTACTGACGGGCATAATGGGTTAACGAGATTCTATTTCATGGTGAACTGAAACATAAGATAAGATATTATACAGTTCGATAGTAATAAAATTAATATATGGAAATATATTATTATACCGGGTGTCACATCGAACATCGAACATAGGGAATTAACATTGATTTCAATTGTTTTGTAGATTTCTGTTCGCCAATTCAACCTTTTTCATACCAAATTTTTTTGGTATCTATGGAACGAGAAAATTATTGCGAATCCTATGACACAAAAAATAATTTTTTTTTCATCGATATTCAATGTTAATTCCCTATGTTCGACATTGATAGTGGACACCCGGTAGGTATATTATTATGCTAAAACATATATATTTATTGTTCAATACATTTATTTGTTAATATTTAAATTTTATGACAGTATTCATTTCGGAAATTGTTTAATTTTAATTGTTTAAGTTTAATTGTAATTTTAAATAACTACATTGTAATATTATATGGTTTATTTGCACACTTCTAATCACTTATGAGTTATATTATTAATATTATATATCCAATCTAATTGCTCTGTCTATCTAACAGTCTATCACACAATCATATTAATATAATATTTACAATTAGATTATTATAATACTCATAATCATTTACAGAATAATAGGTATATCGTATTATAATATCTCAAAGTAAGGCAACAACCTTCAAGAATATTATTATTATTATTGAACAGAAAATTAGTTTGATAGTTTGAATTAAAATTGAATTTGGAATAAAATGAAGAACACTTTATTCACTTTGGATCTTTAAATTGACTTCTGAAATTCTGATTAGTATAGATTCATTAATTTCACCTCCGCTAACTTTTCTTCATCGGCCTCTCTTTCTCTCTTTTCTCCTCCGGAGTCCATTTTATTATCTTACGTGGCCATCTTGTTTTTGACATTCAGTTTTGTGCACAAATCAATATTACTTGTCGCCTTTGCCCATTTCTATAATATCCTTCTTCATTTTCATTATATTCCGTATGGCAGGGGTCTCAAACTTCCGTATTTTTCGCCCCATATTATACTGACACTTTGTATAAGAGGTTTATTATAATATACTTTGTTTTTGTGGTTATTCGAAGAAGAGAGACCAATAAAAATAGAAGAGGAATACGACGAAGTAGATAGAATAGAACTAATAGAACTTCAAGAAACACTAAACGAAGTCAAAAACCGTAAAGCAACAGGAACTGACGGAATAAATAGTGAAATGCTTAAATATTGTTCCGAAATTTTTAAACTAAGACTATTAACATTTATGAATCTATGTTGGAGGAAAATAAAAACACCCCAAGAGTGGAAAACAACAAAAATAGTAGCGATCTTTAAGTAAGGAAATAGAGCGATGTGTGAAAATTACCGAGGAATCAGTCTGCTTAATACAACATACAAGATTTACTCAAAAATTATAAATAGAAGACTGAAAAACATCGCCGAAGAGACAATTTCAGAAGAGCAGACAGGATTTATAAAAGGCAGATCATGTACCGACAACATATTCAGCATAAAACAAATAATGGAAAAACATCGAGAATACAATCGAGAAACTCATATATAGCAAATTTAGATTTTATAAAGGTATTTGATCGAGTAATGAGATGTAAGTTGTGGGATATATTGGAGAGAAGAGGTATACCATATCATATCATAGTGTCACAACCCCAAAGTTCAGTAAACTTAATAATTAATTAAAATGTTGATTCTTAATGATTGCGAAGTCATAAGACGACAGATTCCAAGATGACAGTATTTAGTCACGCAAACAAAAGGAAGATTTTTCCCAATAATATCAAATTACTTATTAATATCAAGTTACACATAATTAATAATTAGATTCTTGGTAATCATAACAAGAATCTAATTATCCAAAGTAAACAAACATGAAAATGCAAGATTCCTAAGAAATGTAATTGCATTGGAATGTAAATAATTGATAAACAAAGGAATAACTAGTGGAGTTTTCAATATAAATATAGAGGAACAGATTTATGTGAATTATCAGTCTTCGGTCATCCGTCTACGGTCATGAGTCTTCTGTGATCAGTCTTCAGTGTATTAAGTGTTTTTGAGGATCCACGAGCAACACCGCCCGAATCGACATCCACCCGCCAAGCGAACTCATCTGAAGAATGTCGCCTCAACTGTACACCGTACCGATCGTCATAGGGTATGAATACCAAATATGTATGGCAGATTATGAAAATAAAACAGAAAGTATAAATACAGGGTTGAGACAAGGGTTCAGTATGTCGCCGACACTTTTTAATCTTTATATAGACGATGGTATAAGTATATGGAAAGAACACATACCTTGCTACGCAACAAATCTGAATAAAAGAGATTTTGTAATAACCAATGCTCTTTGCGGATGACCAGGCCATAATAGCGAATAACGAGAACTCCCTGCAGCACGCGCTTTTTAAACTGAGTGAAACCGTAGAGGAATACAATATGGCAATATCTGTAAACAAAACAAAAGTGATGGCATTCTTGGGACAGGAACAAATACGCTCAAAAATAGTAATCAATGACCAGGCTATAGGTCAAGTATAATCTTTTGACTTCTTAGGTTGCACGATGTCCATGTTTGAGGAGGCTGATATACCCAAAAAAATTGAGAAATTAAATTACATAAATGGCACAATAAGAAGAACATTTAAGAGCAAAGCCAATCAGGATACTGCATTGAAGTTTTATAAGACGATATCGGTACCAAGTATAACATACGCCTGCGAAACTTGGACGATTAGTAAGGAAAACGAAAGACGAATCCAGAGTGCAGAAATGAGATCTACGCTCAGTGGCGGGATATCAAAGGATAGACCGAAAAAGAAATACCGACATAAGAAATGAATTGAACATCTGCAGTATCAACGAGAAGATAAAATATTATTGAATGGCATGGAAAAGACACCTAGACAGGATGGACCAGACTCTTTTGCCAAAATAAATGTTCCAATACAATCCGAGAGGAAGAAGAAGTGTGGGCCGCCCCAAAAAGAGATGGAGCGACCAATTAGAGTGACGTAACGGGCCAGCACCGGCCTAAAACCTGCGGATGATGATGATTTTGTGGTTATTATTATTACTTTATCCTATAAAATGGAATTAATTATTCTTATTATTCTTATTATTCTACTGGAAATCTCTTCTCCACTATTTCCATTTTTGTTAAGGTACTTACTTTTCACTAGGTACTTTTATTAAATTTGAAAGTTATCCGATTTTTCGTTCCGATCGGTAGGTATTCATATTTTGTCTCGTTTGTTTCTAACCAGCATCAGTATCAGCAAGATGAAGAAATTTCTGATGCTTTAACACCTTTATCTCATATAGAGTACTTTTTTCTAAAATTTATGTAGGAATACTTTTCATTTCTTTAGCTTTTCCTCTTTGGAATAAAAGTATTTTGAAACTGCGACCCTTAGGTTTATATTAATTTTTCGTTTTTTTTATTTAAATACAAACTTAATGTCACCGATTTTTCTTCTGAATGACGAAGAACTTCAAATGAGGGTGTCTTGAGCACATGAAATGGAAGAGGATGGTCACAAGGGGTGTGCGGTCGATGAGTTGCTTGTGGATTTGAAGAGTTTACTAATTATAAAATAAATCGAAGTTAAGCTAAAGTGAGTTTTATTTGAATCCAAAGTAGTCAAGAAGAAAGAAAAATCTTTCCAACAAACAATATCTATTTATAATCACAACACGTATGTCTATTGCATATTCACTAAAATCTGTTTATCGATTTATCGATAGGTCGATAGGCTGGTATCTTTTTACTCGACACACTTCACTTGAACCCTCAAAACCCTCAATCCGGGTTAGAAATAACTCCACATTTTTTTCTTTCAAGAAAACTTTCAAAAGACTGTTTGAAAGGGCAAGAATGTGGAGATCGTGCACTTGTGTAAGGACAGAAGTAATACTGTCGATACGCTTGCGGGCACTAATATAGCTACACGCATTTTGCTAGGTCTAGAGGGCAGACCGAAATAGAAACTGAGCAAATAAGAGCATGAGGAGTAACCCAAGGACGCCCAAGGACTAAGAAGTCTTGTGGGTCGGTCTCTTGCTGCAAGACAATGGCACGACCTAGTCTATCGGCAGGACTTGGTAAACTAAGTGTACACTGAAACCCTGTCCTGCCTTAGTGCTGGTAGTCAAACCAGAATCCGACAAAGAAGGGCATGGCACAAAAGAATTCAATAGCGACTGAGCGTGCCCTGGAATCTTATGAATCCTTGTTGAATTAGAATTAAAACAACTTTCCCTGAAACCTAAAAAGTGCGAAGACCTCAACCACCGACTTGTCGAAAGCGGAAAGGTACGCTTTAGCGGGAATCAGGAAGACCCAATGGGCCAAATTTTTACTGTGCAAAGCAAGAGACCTTGTCCCACCTCATTCAGCAACATGTGTTAAAAGTGAGACCTGTAAACTTGAGGAGTATGGTGCAGTAGGTTGGCACAAAAGGTAATCCGATGGGCCAAAACGATCTTAACCCGTGTGAACTAAGAGGCCTCGAATCAGCTCAACATCTACGGTTTGAGTTAAAAGTGATACACGGCAATCTTGAGGAAAAAGGTGCAGTAGGTCGGCATAGTGGGAAAATAAATAATTGGATACCTAAAGGGACCTTAGGTCTTAACCCACACTTGGAAACTTGCTGAGGTGCGCGGAAGGCCAAAATCCTTTTGGATTGCTAAAACGTCAGCTTAAATTTGAGATGTGCACTGTAAATTTCTAGGGGTACCTAGAACTGCAATTAGCCCGGATGATGGGGTATAATATTATTAAGGTTTCCTAGCAAAAGTTTAAGTTTCATGAGGAATATTTTTTCGAAGATTTTTGAATGTATTGGCAGCAAACTGTAGGATTTAGCTTCTTCCGGTTTCCTGCCCGATTTCAATATCATAATTATTTGAAATACTCTCCATAAGTTTGGTTAATTATGTATCCGAATTATTGCGTTGAAGATAAATGTGATTAGTTTTATGCATAAGGGAAATAAAAGTAAATTGCATTTAAAAATATTGAAACCTTGTAAGTGTTCTAATATTAAATCTGCTAATACAATAAAAATTATGAAAAAATTTAAATAACTGGAGAGTGGGTTTTGAAGAGGGTAAAAAATAAAAATTTTGTTTAAAAATTCTGAAAATTTGCAAACATAGTACTAATAATGAACCTGCATTATAAAAGTACAATAACATACACAAAAAATAGTGACTCAATTTTAACTGCAAATGAGGTCGTTTTAAAGGACAATTAAAAATAAGCTTTAATTGCACTATTTTTGCAGGTTTAATATTTGTACATAATTAGGTACTTATATTTTTTTTAGAAAGGTTTTGTTTAGCCCCCCCCCCAAGTATGTGTAGGTTCAATATCACCATATTTAAAAAGTTTCAAACTGAAAGTTACGTTACAGACAGAAAATAAGGTGGAGCTAATATGCAGTAACGAAAATTGGTACAGTCCATTTACACGACAGTTTATCTTGCCTACAGACAGACAATTTTGGAATAAAAACATTTTTCTTATTTTACAATTTCGCTATGAATCTTTTGTTGGTTTTGGTTAATGCGAAAATATCGATATTGAATTAATTTACAACTAAGAACTGGGCAAAGTATAGTTAAAAAAGATTTTTATAACTTTTAATTTTGAACTGCTTCCACGTCAAAACAATTACAGTTCGATAAATGACGTTAGGGACTCTTTTGTAGAAAATTTCATGTCCAACAAAACTGTTGTCGTTTTTCAACGGCTCAGCTTTAATCGACTTCTGATTTAATTCCATTTTAAATTTTAATTTGACTCTTTGTGATCAGTTTTCGGAAATGCACTAAAAAGATATTGTATTGTCACCTGCAGCTAAACAAATAATTTCTTTTAATCAAATACTATTTACACTTTATATTCTTTATTGTAACAATTTATTAGCAGTGATATATTCATAATAATAAATTTAATACTTAAAAATAAAATATGGATTACTAACATATTTCCATAAATTAATAAAAATTATACCAATCAACTTAATAATAAGGAAGCTTATATTTATTTTCAAATTTATACATACAAAAACGTGGAGGTAAGTATCGTTAAAAGCGCCAAGAAGCTCTTGTCAATCACAATGGAGTTTCCTGAATTAGGTCCTGAAACGGTAATTACAATATTAGGAGTTGTATTGCTTTCAGTAACTTCAATTTTCTGACCTGTTGTTGTAGGGGTTGATGTAGTAGTTGTTGTAAAGGTTGGAGGTACAAGTTTCAAAAGTGAAGATAGCTTAAGATATTCAGGACTTTCTTCGATAGCAATCCCGTATAGTTGGTCTTGACAAAACAAAGGACTTCCCTTATTGAAAATTGTTGTGTTAGTTTTACGAACAAATATGAAATTGTCAGTTACTCGAGCTGATGGAACATGTTCATTAGATAAGCCGAGTGGCACTTTAGTAACGTAAGTACAGTTTAATAATTCCGAAACGTTATACACCGTTGAAATATTACTGAAAACTGTTCCAAATGTATTTTTAACCCTAACGACAGCAATTTCCATTGTTTGGTGTTCAGGATTTATTAAACTAACATTTTCGACGTCTAATTGCACCAACGGATTTTCAACCAGTTCAACATGAAAATCTGCGTATTGTTTTGTAATTTGATTGGTTTTATTCATATAAATTGATAAGACCTTTGCTTTATTTGAAGTTATAACTTGAGTATTTGAAACTAATACTCCTAAAAGTTCTTCGGCGTTTAATAAATCATAATAATCCGTTATGACGCTGATAAAAGGTGGGTACGATAAAAAGTTAATTGCTGTTATATTCAAGTAGTTATAAAAGTTTATTAATTTAGCACTGGTAACTCCTAAATTTTTTACTAAACCCGTAAATTCTTGAGCATCCAATTTATGAAGATTCGCAAAAACTTTATTTAACGGAACGAGCTGTAAGATATCGTAACCTGTTTTGTTTGAAATCAATAATGCTGCTTCTAAGTTATCCGCGGAGTAGTTTCCAGTTGAAAGTATTTGAAGTCTCGTTGTATCATTTCCAAACATCATCGCGTTCATAAAATCTAAGTAACTCACATTAACTGCAAATAGAACATCTTGTGTAGTTTTACTCGGATTGGCTAAACTTGAAATGAAAGCTTGATATAGCTCAGTTACCGTCAACTCAAACTTCTGCAGAAGTGATTCAGATAAATCGACAGTCACTGGATAAATGGCTAAAACATTATAAAAATCTCTTCCTGTAATATTCAATAGTTTAATAGCTTCAAATAAATCGTTTGAACTAAACCTAGAGAGTTGGGTGGCTTCCGCTATATTGATTAGCGAAATATTGCAGTTTTTAAAGCTACAGTTTATATTTTGCAACGCAACTTCGGTAAACAATTCTGCCAATCTTTCTTCCTTCAAGTGAAACTTCAACGAAACAACGGTCGGGTAATTTTGCTCGAAATCTTCATCATCAAAAAATGGATCGAATAAACTCAAGTTTCCTTCTGGTAAGACGTTCACTTGAGCAAATCCACATCTGTACAGCAGCAGCACCACCAAAATTTGAAGACTTTTCATCTTTTATTTCTAAAACGTCAAGGATTTTTCAATTTATCTTGTAACTTACAAAAATTTAGTTAAAAGTTAAAAATATTTCGCAACACTAACTTTTTAATAATTGTTATCACGCTATCACTAACATCTAACACTTAATGGAAACATTTTCGTTGTTTCGCTCTACAACAGCGTCTAAAAAAAGATTTTATCATTTTACGATTAACAAATAAAAGTGACGTGCCAGATGAGAATTTTCCTAAAAATTTGCTAAAGAAGTACACAATTACTAAGTCTAATTAAACAAGCAAATACGAACAGATAAAATGCTTTTAAATTTATAACCCGAGCTTAAATTTTACCTTCAATTTAGACGTTTTAAAAAATGTAACAGTAAAACTGAAAAGTTCATTATTAGAATATAATAATTATTTAAGTTTGTAAATATTTAATTTGCAAATGCTTAGAATTCCTTTCAAATTTTCAAAAAAATTTTGCTAATTGGAAGGTAACTTGACAGTAACTCGTATTTGTTATAAAAAACTTATAACATTTATTTACTTATTTAAAGGTTTCTTTTGTATATTTTATATAAAGAGGAAACACTGTTTCTTCCATCACTTTAAAAATGAAGTTGTCGGCTCGAGTAAAAGGCGAGTGGCTTCAAATTCCATGCAAAGACGGTGCGGTTATATTTTTTTATGAAATGGAATCAATTTTTATCGAAGTACAAGGCGAATTTATATTTCTCATATTAATTTAATTTATGTCATTTAGGGAATAAAACCGTTCAATGGTTAGGTCAAGAAGCACGGCGACGTTATGTAAAAATATTACAAGGGCAGAGAATTGAAAAAAATGGCGTGTCGGAAAAAGTCAATGTTCAAGAAGTGAGAAAAACAAGAGGAGGTGCCTTGCTTGATCCTGATGATATTATAAACGAGGTTTTAGACAATGACGATTTTGTAAATGTGGGTAAGTTGACTGTAATTGTGTAAATTATAGGAAATGTTAGCATATTACATTGTGTTTGCTTAATTCATTGTCTTCTAATTATTTTGTAGAAATGATAAGATAACAATAATTTTACGATCATTTCATTGTGTTACTCAGATTTCTGTGAATTTAGCATAACCAGTTTATAAATCGCGAATAATATTTTCGATAACTTTATAAACTTCAAAATTGTCCTTTTAAAGGTATACGGCCACCGTTACTCCATTATAAGTAACTTCAGCATACAATTTTAGTTACAGTAGCAAAAACGTTTTAACAAACAAAATCATTTTTAATTTCTATATGACGTGCATAGTTAGATTATAGGTTACATTAAACAATATCCTTTGACATATTATGATTCGTGGATGAAAAATAACTCTTTCTGGAATGCTACAAAAAGCTTCAAATGACCACAAACTAGAACTCCTCCTCTTCGTAATTCAAGTAATTCTTGGGCAAGGTCAAATATAGAAAAGGCTGAATTGTTTACACAACATCTAATGGAAGTCTTTTAACCTCTTTCTAATGAACCCGATGAAGATATATTTCCATGAAGAATGTGAATTCCACAAGAAAGTGGATGATAATGTCACGATTAAAACCCTCTTGTAGTTTAAGGTACATCCACGAACCCTAATTTATTAATTAGACATCTTGTGTCGCTTGGGTTTCAACGGTTAGGTACCGAATTACTCTTCGACGGGGGATTTAGTACAACTCATAATCAAACGTGTTTTCCACAATATACATTTAATAACTATTATTAATAAAACATTACATGAATAGAGGCACATGTGAAATTGGTCGGTCTATTAAATATTCTTAATTATTCATACCCTACGATGATCGGTACGGCGTACCAAGAAGGCGACATCCTTCTGTTGAGTTCGCTTGGCTGGTGGATGTCGATTCGGGGTGTGTTGCTCGTGGGTCCTCACAAACACTTAAGACACCGACGATCGTTCACTGAAGATTCATGACCGAAGACTCGCTGACGACTACCTCTCCACTAGTTATTCCTTTGTTTTATCATAATTCTTTACATTCCAATGCAATTACATTTCTTAGAAGAATCTTTCATTTTCATATTTGTTTATTTTAGATAATTAGATGCTTGTTATGATTCTTCTTCATCGTATGCTTCTTGTCAGAAGCGTCGTGACCCTCTGAGACTAACCAGCTTGAATAGTTCTTCCTATGACTCTTCGCCATCGGCTTCTGTTCCGGGCCTTTCTTGCAGCTTGTTCTAGTGTGCCACCTGTGATTGCTTTGATCTGGTCCTTGCACATTCCTTGCCATTCCTTGCACAACCAGTCTCTCCATATTGTCTGGCTCTCTGCGTTGTATCCAGTGGGTTTCGCAAATTCCAGCTATTTGGATGTTGTTCCTGGTTAGTTCTTCTTCCATAATCTGAAGCTTTCCCGCCTTCAATAAACCTCGCATGTTCCAGGTTCCTATCTTTAGCATTTGATTCTTGACCATTCTCAAAGTGTTCCCCCCCGGAGATCCGATTGGGGGACTCTTTTTACCTCCGGAAAATTTATCCTTGATAATAGTCATCATTGGGTTTTCATGGGTATAATAATTCAAGGTGGTTTCCCGTTGCCTTCCTTGATTCAATTCAGCCGCCCAATATGGGTATACAGACTCTGTTTGTAGCCGCCCACTATGGGTTCCGACGCTACAGGTTTCACCATATCTGGTTACCCTCACCTAGTTTGGCCTGCAGGTCAATGCAGTTGCCCGGGGTGTGGCACGTGGAGCCATAGGTGAAGGTTGGGTTCTCTATGAGGTCCAGTCATCAATGTCAACCTCCTGACTATGTCACTTGGTTTGACCGACACGATGAAAGGTGCTGCCTCTCTAGCGAAACCCCAACACCCCTATGTTATGATTACCAAGAATCTAATTATTAATTATGTGTAACTGGATATTCGAAAGTAATTTAATATTATTGGGAAATATCTTCCTTTTATTTGCGTGACTAATACTGTCAACTTTGAATCTGTTGTCTTGTGATTTCGAAATTGTTATGAATCAGCATTTCTTTTAATTATTAAGTTTACTGAACTTTGGGGTTGTGACAATACTTGCATATTAGCAAGACACAGGGTACAGCGCTCAACGCACTTGTCAGAATTGTAGAATTGGCTATCTAAATGGAGAGTAAAAGTAAATGAGACCAAGTCGAACCACGTTACATTTACTTTAAATCGTCCAGAATGTCCACCTGTACTTATATCAACGATATAGCGATAACTCAAAAGACAAAGGTAAAATATATTGGACTGCATCTGGATAAAAGACTTACATGGAAAACTCATATAAAAAAGGAAAGGAAAGAAATTGACATAAAATAAAGAAAATGTATTGGCTACTTGGTGGGAAGTTTATTCTCTTGGCAGAAAATAAAATGCTCGTATATAAGGTTATCATCAAACCAATATGGACATACGGAATAGAACTGTGGGGATGCGCCAGCCTATCTAACATAATAAAAATCATCCAACGATTCCAGTCCAAGGCCCTACGTATCATGGTAGATGCGCCATGGACCATCTCTAACCAAAATCTCCACACTGACTTAGGCATTGACTACATTCAGGATGAGATTAGGAAGCGAGCAGAAAGACATACCTAAAACTTCAAGATAATCCTAATCCTAGTACGACACGACTCCTACGTAGAAGAGAAAAAATGGCCTCATGATCTACTGCCCTAAATAATTCCCCGCATGATAAGAACCAACAGATCAGCTTATAAAATACTTCTGTAAATTTATTCTGATTGTTGATATTAGCAAAGGTTATAAAAATTTTAAAAAAACAATAAAAGTAGAGGAGCTATGCCAAAACAGGCGCAATTTCACAATCCTTGATTAATTAAAATTAAATTTAAAGTAATAATTGTTATTTTATTAACGTTAAAATAAAAATTCTTAAAATATCTTTAAAGATCTATAAAGCTAATGGTTTATGTTTGTGTGGAAAGTAATAACGCCAAATGTATATCCTGCATGAGTGAACCCCAAGAGGAACTTTGGAAATGATAGTGTAATCGCCTCCTAAATATAGGATCCCACGTGAAGCCAAGTACAAATTTTAGTACAAATTTACTAAGCTTGTATGGCCAATGATTACTTCGTATTTCAACAGAATGGTGTTCCAGATCATATAGCAAACGTAGTTCAGAGTATAGTCTGTTTTTTTAAGGAATCTAGTAGAAAATTTCTATTCCACGTGGATAACGTGAATGTTAACCAATGAAATTGGTTGAAATTTAATTTTAATTTAATTAAATTGGTTGAAATTTAATTTTAATTTAATTTCAACCAATTTCATTGGTTAACATTCACGTTATCCACGTGGAATAGAACTTTTTTTACTCGTTTCTTAAAAAAAACAGACTATATTACACATTATATCATAATAGTTATCATACCATCATCAAAACTCAAAACTGACTGGGCAACTTCCACCCTAAAAATAGTTAACCCCTTTTTATTTTTTAAATTATCTGCTGTTTGTTTTACTTTCGAGCAACAGATAAAGTCTTTTGTAGTAGCCCCGTTAACAAAGTACCATTATAGCAACACGACGGTTAGGAGTACCATAATTACATACTTTATTGCCGTATGCGAAAAAGAATTCTTATTAATTTAAAATTATTTGTAAATAAACAAATTTTTGTTTAAGTTTTGACTTCGGATCGTTCTGGCGGAACTGGAGTAATACCCGAAGAGCTGAAACATGTCTTAGAACCAGTGTATCCTTTTTATCACTTTTAAAGTATTTTTAATCACTTGTCATTATGTAAAAAAATTTTCTTATAAAATAATAGACCCACTAATTTTTTACCACCAGAAGAGGTAATTTTAATAAACGTAAATAATATTTTTTTCTAACCTGATTCCGTTTCAGAGCATAATTTTAGATGGATCGAGTTTAACTACGGATATACTACTGCGAATTGGAAATGGGCAATTTAAAATTCGGGTATAGGAAAAGCCTTTAATATTTAATATTTTAATTACTTTAGTTTTATTTCAGCTATCAAAAGAATCAGAAGAAGGTGTAATCAAAGCAAGGACGTTAATTGAAAACATTTTAAAAGAAAATAAAGTTGTGTATGGCATCACGACCGGATTTGGTAATTTTGCTGGAGTTAATATTCCTTCCGACAAACTTGAGTAACCAATTCTACATAAATTATATTACTAACATACAAAGGTACGTTTTTCTATTTCTAGAGAGCTGCAATACAATCTAATTCGGTCTCATGCGGCAGGAGTAGGTAATCCTTTGAGTCCAGCAAAAACAAGAATGCTGTTAGCATTAAGAATCAATGTTCTTGCAAAAGGATACAGTGGAATTTCTTTGAAATCCTTACAATGCTTGATCGACACATTTAACGGTTTGTTACTTAACAATACAATAATTATATTATAATTTTTTATAATCTTCCAGCGTCCTGCTTATCATGGGTACCGGAACAAGGATCGGTAGGTGCTAGTGGTGATTTAGCTCCATTAGCACATTTAGCGCTTGGAATAATTGGTGAAGGTAAAATGTGGAGTCCTGAAACAGGTTGGGCTCCTGCAAAAGAAGTAATTATTATTGTTATGTATATTGAAACTATCTTACTTAACTATAACGTAAATGTAGGTTTTAAAAGAACACGGATTACATCCAATGCGATTAGGGCCGAAAGAGGGAATTGCTTTAATAAACGGCACTCAGCTTATTACAAGCATAGGAGCGGAAGCTGTGGAACGAGCCATGCAAATTGCTCGACAAGCTGATGTGGTTGCTGCTCTTACGTTAGAAGTTTTGAAAGGAACATCTAGAGCTTTCGATTCAGATGTTCAAATGATTAGACCACACAAAGGACAAATAGCAGTCGCTAAACGTCTGAGAGCTTTACTCCATTCAGATACATATCCATCTCAAATAGCAGGTAAGCCTGCGGTTATTTTAAATTAAATACGATTTACATCTTTTAATAGACTTAAACGTCGTTTTTCTTGTAAAGGAAGTCAAATTACAACATAATATTTATTCATTCGGGTATTAAATTTTTAGAAAGCCATCGATTTTGCAATCGAGTTCAAGATGCTTATACATTACGATGCTGCCCTCAAGTACATGGAATTGTTCACGATACAATAGAATTCGTTCAGCATGTTATTACAACCGAAATGAATAGTGGAACTGATAATCCTGTATCCTTTGTTATTAAAACTATATTTATTTCTCTCATCACAAAAACAAATAACATCCAAAATGTAATTTTAATTTTTTTTTACAAAACAGCTCTAATCTGATAAAACAGTCAATTAAAAAATGTATTGTCCTTATTAAAATACTAGATCGTTTTTGCTGAAAGAGGTGAAATTATTTCTGCTGGAAATTTCCATGGTGAATATCCTGCAAAGGTTTTGGATTATTTGGCGATTGCGGTACACGAATTAGCGTCAATGAGTGAACGACGAATCGAGCGGCTTGTTAATCCAGGTAACTGTAATCCATTAATTTATTTGAAACTAATTTCAATTGCTTTTTAACAGCATTAAGTGGACTTCCTGCATTTTTGGTCAAAGATGGGGGTATTAATTCAGGATTTATGCTTGCCCATTGCACAGCAGCAGCTTTAGGTGACTCATTTGGAATTAAAATTTCTAGCATTATGTAGTACCTATAATTTTTAGTGTCGGAAAATAAGGTACTTTGTCATCCTTCTTCGGTTGATAGCTTAAGTACCAGCGCTGGACAAGAAGATCACGTTTCCATGGGTGTTTTTTCAGCACGTAAAGTAATCCAGATCGTTGAAAATGTTGAAAATGTAATTGCTATTGAATTGTTAGCTGCTTGTCAAGCTATTGAGTTTTTAAGACCACTGAAAACGACTCAGCCTTTAGAGGAAGTTTATTGTGCTGTAAGAAAAGTAGTAAGGTAAATCATCGACATTTTAAAATAAACAGTTAAATTATTTTTATAATATTTTAGGCCGTGGGATAAAGACCGTTACATGTCTCCCGATATTGACTCTGTTAAGAAGTTATTATTTGAAAATAAAATTTGGAATGCTGTTCAACATCATATAGCTTTCTATCACGCACCAGAGGTAAATTGAATTTTTTATTTAAAAATTAGTATAAGAGTAAATTTTAGGAAAAAGAAACCCGAGTATTTAGTCCTACAGCATTTACTATTGGGAAGAAACGAGAAAGGCCAAAGCTTCGTGGTGCGGCTAAGCGGAAACTTCCATTTAATTGAAATTTTGAAGTCAAACAATTATGTAACATTAATAAATTAAATTAGTACGTATATAAAAAAGATGATTATATTATTTAACTTATAATTAATTGGTATTTTTTTAAATATATCGAGGTAAATTAAATAAATTAGTTATTATAAGTAAGATTAATAACCTAACAATTTAAATATTTGACTGTGATTACATCGGAAAGTGAGCAAGTGAACTATCATACGAAATTTGATATTTCACTAGCGGCACTTGTCAGAATTGAACCGAATTTTGATCGAAGTGCCAGGACTGACTTTTTATAATATCTTCATCTTCTTCTCCTTGTGTCAGATTTGGAATCTATGTTTACCAATAGTAATCTCCGTGATGCTTTAAAGCCATCTATTGGTTCTCTGGGCATATAATTTGTAGAAATCAGGCAGATAGCTTGTTAGATTGGGTCACAGATGGTTCTATAATCCTGGATTTTCTGGCAATGGTCGACCATTACCCAGGTCGGTTTTACTTACCCTCTGAAATACGGATTCCTTCATTAGAAAGTTCATTTGAACTGGATATGTGGTATCAGAAGTTGATTGCGCTATCTGTCAGACTACGACCGTCGCGTCGGTCGCTTTAACTTAACAAAATATAATTTGACAATTAAATTAAGGAAAAAAACAAGCGATTATTCTATTAATTTATTTAGCTCATTAGCTAAATTGGGTATTTATTTTATACTGCTACATTAAAATTATGGTAATTAGATTTGATAGTTTAAAATTTGAGTCACACAACTTGAAACTTTGAAATATACATTGCGTATATTTATAATAAAATAGAAGTGATTATAATTATCATTGAAAGCAACATTAGCATTAGTTGGCATTTTTTTCTAATTATAATTATTATTGCACTTATTTGATGGCTTCGCGTAATGATTTTTGTTGAAAGTTCAACAACTCATCAGAAAATAAGCATATTGAATTGGAAATAAAATTAAATGAACTATAGAATTTAAATAAAAATCACATAAATCTTAATAAGTGATCGGTTTTTGTATTATCTACAATTTATCGTAAAATTAACATCCTCAGGCCCACATTGATGTAATAAAATGTAAATCAGTTTGACATCCAAATAATTTGGATTATCCTCGCAAAATATTCCAGCTACACCACTGTATCCAATTAAAATTTAAAATAAAGAAAAGAAGATTTATTTTTATTACTATTATTATATCAGCGAATGAAGTTGATATATTTTATAACTTATTAGTGAACCAATTAAGTTACCATTGTAATTAATTTTAGACTCAATCAAATCGCAACTATTCTATATGAAAAACAATTTTAATTGTAATAAATTCTATGAAATTGAAATTTTCTGTAGGTAAACCAAATTTCTTACAGGAGTGGTCCTTTGTAACTTAATATATTTCATTTATTAATTTTTCATTTATTTTATTTATCTGGATTCCATGCCTGTGTCAGTTGCTTGGTAAAAATGTGTGACAGATACAGAGTGGACTTATAGCAACCGTGGATTCCATACCGCGGAAAGAGACAATATTTATATCGTCTATAGGTCAGCAATTAGATATTTGGTGACTGAAAATTCCTTCTGTGTGTGATCTCCTAATAAATAATTAACATAAACTAACGTTAACCTAAGCTATATACGCAGATCATTGAATAAAATGCAGTATATTACTGAGCTCTTTTTACAAAATAAATAACATAACCTAACTATAACCTAAGCTCTATAGACCTAGATCCTTGATCAACCTTCGAATGAACTTTTATTATTTTGCTTTAATTTCGAATGGCAGATGTTGTCCACCCCAGTGCACAGCAGGGTTTTATTTAGGATTTTATTTAGGATTTTATTTAGGATTTATAACCCTGTGCACCTTCTTGAGGAGAACTCAACTTGGTCTGCGGTGAGACATTGTGAACGACCCATTCATGACCGTCTTCCAATATGTGAAGCTATTTTGGTTTTTGAGGCCCCTAGACTTTTACGATAAACTAATCGATACTTGACATTCATCCTCACCTTAAACGTTATCAGTTTGCATTGAGTTTTTGAGGACAACTAAAATATCTTCTGAGCCCGGTTAGCGTGCTCGAACCCTTTGATAGTTGTAAATCATGGTGGTAGCAACGGTAGATCATCAACTGGGAGAAAATGTGAACAAAATCTTTGCAGATATTTTAGTATGCAATACTTCCGTTGTTTGTTGTACGTAATTGTACGTAACCAGATAGATTACATCTTAATATCAAGACGTTGGCGGAATGCAGTTTCATCTGCAAAGACATACCCAGGAGCAGATGTGCTTTCCGACCATAATCTGTTGATGGCTTCCATAAAAATACGTTTGAAAAAAACACATAACAGAACAAAAATATCAAAGATAGATATGAGAAAAATCAAAGAAGGAGATACTAAAGAGAAAATAAAGAGCACTATGAATGGGAATATCATGGAAATGGAGCTAAACGAGGACAATGATGAAAACACGGAAAAATCATGGGGGCAAATCAGAGACATGTTAGTTACAACAGCAAATCAACACTTAAAATCAGAAAAGTGTAAAAAAGAGAAAAAATGGATGACTGACGAGATCATGCAACTAATGGATAAAAGAAGACCACACAGAAACAAAAACATATGCCAATATAATACAATAAACAAAATGATTCGGCAAAAAATTAAAAAAGCAAAGGAGGACTGGCTAAAGGAACTGTGTGAGGAGATCGAAGTATTGGAAAGCAAACACGACACCTTCAACCTACATAAAAAAGTCAAAGAAGCGGCGGGAATATGGAAACCCAGAAGTATGTATATACTCACAAATAAGGAAGGAGAGATACTCGTAGACCATGAAGACAGAAAAAAAAGATGGGTACAATATATGGGGGAGCTACTTGGAGATAGTAAGAGGGGAGAAAGACCGATAATTGACGACGTAGAGGGGCTACCCATTACAAAAACTGAAGTACTGAAGGCAATGAGAAGACTGAAAGACAACAAGGCTGCAGGCCCAGACGAAGTACACGGGGAACTCTTAAAACTACTAGACGAAGATCGAACTGACTTCCTAATAAGATTTTTTAATAAAATATACGATACGGGGAACATCCCTCAAGAATGGCTCACCTCAATATTCATACCAATAAAAAAGAAACCAAATGCGAAAAAATGTGAGGACCATAGAACCATCAGTCTCATGAGCCACATACTTAAGATCTTTTTAAATGTGATACACGAGAGAATATTTCGCAAAATTGAAGAACACCTAAGTGAGACTCAATTTGGTTTCAGGAATGGAATGGGTACGAGAGAGGCTCTATTCTGTATGCAGGTTTTGGTTCAAAGAGCTAGAGATGTCGATTGCGACGTTTACGCTTGTTTTATCGATTTCGAGAAGGCCTTTGATATGGTTGAACACGAACGCCTAATTGAATGCCTAAACAAAACAGCTATGGATGAAAAAGACAAACGTATTATTGTTAATCTCTACTGGAGAAAGAGGGGAAGTGTTCGAGTTGAAGATGATATTACCGAGGATTTTCGGGTTCAGAGAGGGGTCCGACAGGGCTGTATACTGTCACCCATCCTCTTCAACATATATGCAGAGAATATTTTCAGAGAAGCCTTAGACGAGACCATAGAAGGCATAATAGTAAATGGTGAACTAATCAACAACATAAGATATGCAGATGACGCTGTCCTTCTAGCGGACAGCCCCGAAGGACTCCAGAACTTGATATACAGAGTAATCACGACGTGTGAGAAATACGGAATGCGTCTTAACACAAAAAAGACAAAGGTCATGATAATCAGCAAAACGTCGAATCTGAATGCACAATGCTATGCATATGGAGAATTACTGCAAAATGTCACATCTTTTACATACCTGGGTAGCTCGCTTAACGCAAACTGGGACCATGTCCAAGAGATTAGGACTCGAATAGAGAAAGCAAGAAGTACATTTATAAAGATGAAAATGATACTCAACAACATGAGCCTAAACTTACATCTCAGGGTAAGAGTACTCCGATGCTATATATTCTATGTGCTCCTATACGGCTCGGAAGCATGGACCCTGACAGAGGACTCATTCAAACGTCTGGAGGCATTTGAGTTTTGGTGTTACAGACGTATGCTCCGAATATCATGGACACATAGGGTAACCAACGTTACTGTACTGCAACGCATGGAAAAAGAAAGAGAAATACTAAATACAGTAAAAGAGAGAAAGCTACAATACTTTGGTCACGTCATGCGCAACGATAAGTACCGAATACTCCAACTGATTCTGCAAGGAAAGTTTGAAGGAAGAAGGGGACCCGGACGAAGAAGAATTTCTTGGCTACGAAACTTAAGGCAATGGACCGGTATGACATCTACAGCGTTGTTTCGGGCAACGGCTGACAAAGTGAAATGGGCTATGATGATTGCCAACGTCCAGAGAGGATAGGGCACTAGAAGAAGAAGAATACTTCCAAGGGACTCAGAGTAGTCCTAGAGAAGATTGAGACAGTGTTGTCCATTGGCAGATGGAAGTGCGGTGCCAGTGAACTTCATAGTAGACGTTACAAATATCGAGTCAACTTAAGAGCGACTAATAAGAGGTGGTCCACTTAGACAAAAACCTATCTTTTGGACAGCATGTGAATCTGATGGTGAGGGAGCCCTACTCACCACATCTGCACTTTTAGCAGATAATAATTATTAAATGTGAAGGTCCCATCAGAATATGTAGAAAGGGTCTCGGCCACCCTAGCCAGTTAAACTAACTGTTAAGTAGAATGAAAAGAAAATTTCCACAATTTATTATTCTAGAATGGAAAATCCAACTATGTGGTCACCTAAATATTTATTTCGAAGGTTACAAAATATTTCTGTATAAAAAAATTGATTTGAATATTTTAGGTATTCCCAAATATAAAAACTCATTTGATTGACTGTCTTACAATTAATTCTTCTTCGTCGTATTGCTTCTTGACAGAAGCGTCGTGACCTTTAACAATGCTTGTTAAAGGCGTTCATGGCAGATTACACCTCGGTGGTTTGCCCATTGCCTTCCGAGGGGAGAGACGGTCAGAAATAAAGTTCTTACTTCACTCGGATTCGAACCGGGTGATTAGCGTTCATAGTCAACTCGCGTGACCGCTATGCTCCGACCGCCTCTAACAATTAATTACATGAAATTAAATTTCCATTTAACAATTTAATTCAAATTGCTTTAACGTTTGTTTGAATTGCATTAGGAATTACCTGCCCCACAGTTATACCACCCGTATAGAATTAAAATTTAGAATATAATAATTATTATAAAAAATATAATTAGAAATTATAAGCGCACTTACTTAGGCTAAGTATTACATAATATCACTTTATAGCTTCATGAAGTAATTCTGCAATTTATTGCAATACATTATCGCGCTAATTATGGGTTTTTCACTAAAAAATAAAATAAACGCAATCAAGCCGTGATCAAACTAATTTAGTTATGACAACTTGATTAATTGTTGAAGTAAATAACAAAAACCAGCAACTGCGAATGTTAAATTACAATTCAACTCATCCCATCTACTACAAAGGGTAATCAATTTCGTCCTTCAGGTTCCTTTTCGAATATCCATATTTAGTCGAGCAGTCTAGCTGTAATCAAAGTACTACAACTACAAACAAATTGAAAAAGATCAATTATTCACAACTGCTTCCATTCATCAATGAAATTAAATTGTTAATGCAAAAGTCAGTCAATTATCAAACAAAAAAACTTTTGAGAAGTTTCTCTTTGCGCTGTTCCATTCAACTGAGATGACAAATTATTGATCAGACTGAAACATATTCTGACTTTAGCTACCTAAAAGAAAGGTGTGTGTACGAATCGGGATAAAAAAAAGTTCAAAATATTCTGCAGGACGTGACGCAAGTCCCAGGTTGGAAGATTACAACTGTAGTTTTCAGGGTTTTTTAATAATTGGGAAGCTTCTATTCTTAACTCAACTCATTAATTTAGCAATAAATAAAAATCTTTTAGAGGACACCAGATAACAAAAAATTATAATTTTTATAACGGATTAAAATCGATCAATTTAGTTGGTTAGTTGTAGTACAACTCAGTGAAGTAACAGTTCAAATAAAAACTACGTTACGTCTGTGCTGATGAAA
Organism: Rhagonycha lutea; assembly: GCA_958510855.1. Lineage (NCBI taxonomy): Eukaryota > Metazoa > Arthropoda > Insecta > Coleoptera > Cantharidae > Rhagonycha > Rhagonycha lutea. Next base: position 14,124,959 of record OY294036.1, on the reverse strand, counting down.
CGCGCGTCGAAATGACTTCAAAGTTATTTATAACATTTATTTTTTTGTTTGGATATTTTAACTGTGCCCATTCGGACTTCGCATTTGAATTATCTCTGATACATTTGAATGATTTCCACGATAGGTTTAATTATGCACCTTAATTTGATTTGAAATATATTTTCCAATTTTCAGGATCGATGAAATTAATGTAGACTCAAGTCCTTGCAGTGTTGAAAACTGCATTGGTGGAATTTCTCGAATTTCAACAGCAATCAATCAATTAACTAATAGTCGCCCAAATCCTATTGTGCTGAATGCAGGTGATAATTTCCACGGGACAGTGTGGTACAATTTCTATAAATGGAATGCAACACAACATTTTTTAAATTTGATTCACACTGATGTTTATGTAAGTCACATAAGGGATAATTGTTTATTTACGTTGAACCTATACTTATTAGACCCTAGGAAATCACGAATTTGATGACGGAGTTGAAGGAGTCGTCCCTTTTTTAAAAGCTTTGAAATCTCCGATTGTGGTATGCAATATTAATGACACTAATGAACCTAGGTTGCAAGGATTGTATAACAAAAGCATTGTGATTGAAAGAGCCGGAAAAAGAATTGGAATAATTGGTGTAGTAACAGCCAGAACAGGTGTAAGTTTATTATTAATATAAAGTTTTACCATTTGTGGAAAACAAATTGTTTTAGGAAAAATTTCATAATGAGAATTTTAGTTTTCGCAACGAAATAGAATCAGTTAATGCAGAAGCGCAAAGGTTAGATAGAGAAGGAAATGTTGATACAATAATAGTTTTATCGCATTGCGGTTATTTCAAAGATAAACTGTTAGCCGAAAAAGCTGGACCAAAAATCAGTGTAATCGTAGGGGGACATTCGCATACTCTTTTATACAATGGTTGGTAGGTTATTTTAGCCAGGAAGGCCACTTGAATTTTGAGTTTTTAAGGAGAGCCACCTGGAAATTACATATCTGAAGGACCATATCCGACAGTTGTCGATCATGAGGATGGTAGAACAATTTTAGTTGTACAAGCTTCTGCTTACGGAAAGTTTTTGGGAAATTTAACAGTGCAATATGATAGTAACAGTGGTATATTTGCTTGGAGTGGTGCTCCAATTTACTTAAATGGTAGTATTCCACAAGGTAATAATGTGACCATCACAAGCACTGATGTTATGTAATTAACTAACAATTTTAACAGATGAAGTTATTAACAGTGAAGTACAATTGTGGAAAGATATAATGCAAAATGAAACACAACCATCCATAATTGGGGAAACAAAAGTATTCCTTGAGAGGAACTGTATAATGTCTGAATGTAATATTGGAAACTTGGTAGCTGATGCAATGGTTTCCAGTGTAAGTACTAAACAAATTAAATTTCTTATATTAACATTTGAATTGTTTATTATTTTATAGTACCTAAATACTGACGAAGGGGATGCATGGACTTATGCAGCTATAGCAGTTGTGAATAGTGGATCAATACGAAGTTCCATTTTTAAAGGAAGTAAGTAACTTGAAATATTATGTTTATTTATGACCAATTCCATCAGATTTTTTGAATTTATTAGTATAAACTATTCCTTCCTTCATTTACAGATTCGATTGATTTTGTGGATTAATTTCCACGTTACAATAAATTGCATTCCTATCAGTTTCCTATTTTTTCATCGCATGATTTTCTAGCACTCCATTCATAAATCTTCATATTATCTCTCAAATAATGCAAGACCTTATCCACCATCTAATTTTTGCCTTTCCCCGAAGTATATTCTGGCTAAGTTTCCAAATGTAATTGTTTTCAACTCTTCTATTTAGATATTTCTACTGATCACGTTTCTGTATTAAATTCATTTCAAAATACTGTAGACGTTGTAAAAATGAAAGGAAAAAACTTGAAGAAGCTTCTTGAATTTGGAGCAGGTCATCATAACAACACGTCAAGTTTAAAAATCAAATTATTGCAGGTTTCGGGTAAGCCACTGTTTAAACTATGTATTCGGTTGTTAAATTAAACTGTTTCCAGGAATTCACGTAGTGTACAATTTTTCTAGACCAATTGGATCTAGAGTTGTAAAATTGCAAGTTCGATGTCGAGAATGTGATGTACCAAGATACGAACCTGTAAAGAGACACAATAATTATCGAATCATAATGAACTCATTCATGGTTGCTGGAAAAGCTGGTTATAAAGATTTTTTACCATACATGGAAGTACTTAAAGTTGGGGATTTAGATGTTAATGTTGTTTCCAATTATATTAAAAAACATTCGCCCATTGTTTCAGAGATAGAAGGCAGAATAAAAGTTTTATGGTAATAATATAACCGAACTGTAAAATATGGCCATACCCTCATAATTCACGAGGATCGGAGCTTAATAATAGTTTTGGAGTTAGTAAACACATAAATACAGATTGTAATAATACATGGAGTCAATAAAAAGAATTCAATAAGTATTATTGAAAAATAGTTTTCTTACTGATATTGTTTTTCAAGATTATTATACAGGCCTAAACTTTGAGAACTTGTTTAATTAAACTATTATGTATACATTATTCTAATTTCCTCAAAGGAATTGGGAATTCGATTCGCTACCTCACTTACCGGAGATGGAATGGCGAGACGAGTTCAAGCTCCAACTATGATAAAATGAATACGTCGATGCCAAAAGATTAAAAGGTCCCATCAGTTTCAAATAACATGGAGGTGTTAAAGTGATTGGGAATCCAGAGAACCAGAAGAAGTACCAGAAAATATTAAGGAATTTTTTTTCTTCCGTTTACCCATGGAGGTTACACTAATCTTGAATTAAATTCCCGCATATCGAATAAAAATGCATCGCAGTAGGTATGAAATGGTGACGTAGAATCAGAGAAGTCAATCTAAATTTAATAATATATTGTAGGAAAATATCACTACACTAGAGTGCCGTCGGAAACTATACGTCAGTTCACACTTACTTTACAAGACAAATCTCAGGGCTGAATTCGATTGCTCTCTCGTTCGGGTCGTTTAATGAAATAAAATCGTACGGCCTTGATGCCGCACTAAATTTTCTCCATCGAAATTTTACTCTTAAGGACAAAATTGCATGAAATGCCTGAATTAGAATTATTGTCCTTATTGACAATATAAAAATTAAACTCGGGTGTGGTTCGTTGTATGTGAAAATCAAATAAAAATCAGCCTCGCAGAAAAATACCAATTTAACTTTCATCAAATAAATTTAATTCAACTAAGCAAAAAAACATAGGTCGAGCATTTGTTATCTACAAACAAAATTCGTTTTGGTCGTCTGCGTGTAAATTGTGTAATAGAGAACCCTTCGCATTTACATTTAATTTTAAATTGAAGCCTCAAAATACTCCAGGTCTCTATTGTGTGTAATCGTGTGACATAAATCAAATTACAATAATGAAAAAAGGTACAAATCATAAAGTTTTTATTTACCAAATCCGTGGCACTCATTTGTCAACGTTTTGGAACCACTGATTTCTTATGTTTGACATCTGTTAACCTGCAACCTGCTACTTTTCGTATAAGCTGTTTTCATAATATAATATCGGATTTGAGCATCAATTCTTTGTATTTCTTCTTAAAATACCCAGGCAAGGACAATCAGCAACCATACAATTAAACTTATTGGCAATACTCGAACGATTTTGAACCAATTTTTATACAAAAGTTGTACCTAACCTCAATTCCAGGTAAGTAAATTTATCCAATTTAATTCTTAACAAATTTGAATTCCTTCTTCTAATTAATTGATTTGTAGGTGCGTATTTTTCGTGATTACAAAAGTCACTCATCAATGGCGGAGCTGACAAAATTTTTCTTCTACATGTGCAATACCAAATGTTGCAATGACTCTTTTCCAAAAACGTCGCAATTTGAAGATTCTATCTCCAAATAAATCTAAAAACACTCGTCTACGTTAGACGTCACTAAACACTAATTACTGGCTTGAAAAACACCTTGGTTTTCCAAGAAAAACTCGAAATTCGGTCACTTATGGTGAACCTGCCCGCCAATACGCCTTGCTGGCTCTACCGCTCGCAACAAAGTCCTCTACGCCAACTTTCACTACCTTGCATGTTGAGAAACTTCAAATTACCAACAGAAAAACGAAAACTTAAGCCATTTTTCCAGCTCAAAATAGGTAAGATTTTACGCACCAAATTCAAATTTAAATAATTAACTTTGTTTCTTTTTAGATTAAATTCGCTGTAAATCTCACAAATCACTGGATTTTGTCAACATTCAAAAATAAGTGTGTGCTTGTGTGTCAATGGTAACATGAAATGACCTTTACTTATAACACTGTACTCGACCTTGTTGTTATGGGCAAAATATCTCCCAATTAATGAAAAATAATTAATATAAAGCTGGATTTCAATTTAAAATCACGACAATACAGTTATTTTTATTCCCTTAAGGGGGGGGGGTATTAAAATTCTATTTATTTTTTTTTAACTGAATTCATAACATCTCAAGAACATTGTGTCAAAATTTCAAGTCGATCGGAGCAAAATTGATGACGTTATGAGTATTTTTATACCTGAATACCATATCTTTTCTAAGTTTATATCAAAACTTTAAAGCGATTTTCCCACAACACACGTTTTCAAAGTCGGTGACCCTCATAACTTCAAAACTACTGCACTGATCCTTTTGAAATTTTGAACACTATTTCTGTACATAATTTACGAGGTAACGCTGGAGAGTTTTTTTAAAATTTCTTAATATTTTTTATTTTACAATAACAAATTAGCCGATTTTATTCGCAAAAATCGCGTTTTTCCCTTCAAAGTGTTCCCAAAAAGTGAAAAATTTAAATTTCGAAAAACCCTCCCAGGGTTACCTGGGGAAATCAATTATCTAACGAAAGAACTTTGATTTTTTAATTTCCGATGATCCAGCACCGAGTTATGAGGGACAACGCAATTCTACTTTTTTCCGAGACGCTTCCGAATAATTGCTGCCATTGCCGTATTTTTTAATATTTTTTCATGAAAATATTACACAATATTCTTCGAATGTTATACTTTAATATACCATTGGTTTTAATAAATAGATTTTAACCGATTTTAACTGTGTCTTCAAACAAAATTCACAAAAATGTGCCTTTTTTTGCACGAATTAACCCTACCCCCCCCCTTAATTCTACAAGGAGCTAAAATGGGGTTTATCTAGCAAAAACTAGAGGACTTTGGCTATTTGGAGAGCAAATTGGCAATTTGGAACAGGTTCATATGTTTGCGACCTTGGAAAATGGTGTCCAATATCAGCTTTTCTCAAACGTATTGGATGTCTAGGTTTGTTAACGTCTACATCTGATGTTTAGTTCGGAGTCGTTTCCTTCTTCTGGAATTACTCCTTCAGGATCTCCTTCTTTATCACCTTTATATGACATCCTGTTGTTGAGGCATCCCTTAAGTTTCTGTTCTGAAAATGTAACAACGAATACTGATCAAGATATAACAGGGGAGCAGTTCTGAAGTTCTCAGCAATTTTCATATATTGCAATGGCATCTTCTTCAAAAACTTTGCTGACTTTGAAGAAGAAATTTAAATAAAAAATAACCACGATGTTGGTATTTAAAGATGTTAAGGAAGAGGACTCGAAAAGGATCATGCATAAGAGTTGGACTACACCCAGCCAAATATTTTTTGAATTGTTGCTCTTTATTAAATTTAAACAAATTTTTATTAGACTACAACTACAGGGATATTTTTACAAAGTGAATTAGGCTCGAGTATCCCGGTTTTAGAGTTATGCTGACTTAAATATCCCGGTTTTGAAGTTGCCTGGACTACATAGATATTTTTACCAAGTGAGTGGGCTCGAGTATCCCCAAAGTTTGATACATTTATGATTATTAAAAGTATTTTACTGAAGAAAATTTGCATATTTAAATCAAAATTATATAGCAGCTTCTATATTATATTTTACAGCAGTGAATATGCGGAGCTACTCGTTATTTTTACCAATTTTAGCTCTATTGAGCCCCAATTTCAAACTATCCTCAAATTTGTATGATTATATTTGATATTTACACCCTCACTTACCATAATTTCAATAGAAAACCTTTAAAATTCTATGCCAGGTTATGGTACTCGCCCCTAAATTTGTAACCAAAAATATCCAAACACATTATCGAACTTCACGAGCTGGAATTGCAAAATGCCAAAATTTGTCTCAGGTGGAATAAAATGTTGATGGCTTAGCCACAAACTAAACTAAATAAAACAAAATTACTCCATTAAATTTGCTTGTTGCTTCTAATGTAATGTAAAACAAACCGAAAACATTAATATATGAGAATGAACTTATTGTCGCCATATTAGGAACAAAAAGTAACAGTTATACAATTTAGGTGATCTTGTAAATTGAATGACTAAAGTTGTTGTTAATAATTGAAATTTTTAAACAAATTATACTAAAAACGGAAAACTGACATTTGGAATGTTACAAAAATTGTTAGTTTGTATTGATCAATATCGACCGAATTGTCTATACCTGTGTGAAAACAGCGACTAAAGTCAGCGACAAATTTTACCGAAAATACCCGAACGGGGTAAATAAATTCTGTCATTTTTTTTTCTGCGCATGCGCACTCATTTATTATATTACATAATTCCTTACATAATTCTACAAATTTTTACATTATATATATAAAAATTAATATTATTCGTAAATATTATTATCCCATCATTCCATAATTTCAATAATACTTGAACAACAATGCTATTATCATAATATTATTATGTATTATTTAGGTAGCATGAAATAGGTATTAACATTTTGACGGGAGAAAAAATTAATTTCTCAAAAACGGTACATACTCCCACTTTTAAATTTATACCACAGGTACTACCCATCAGGGACTACCTACCCTATAAATTTCGTCGATTTGCAATGGGTCCACGGGGGTAACAACTCAAAAGATATGAAAATCATCTAAAATCTAAAAAAAGAGGGAGAAAAAAATTAATTTCTCAAAAGCGGTACATACTCCCACTTTTAAATTTATACCACAGGTACTACACATCAGGGGCTACCTACCCTATAAATTTCGTGGATTTGCAATGGGTCCACGGGGGTAAGAACTAAAAAGATATGAAAATCATCTAAAATTTTAGAGGGAGAAAAAAATTAATTTCTCAAAAACGGTACATACTCCCACTTTGGAGTGGACCCCCGTGGACCCATTGCAAATCCACGAAATTTTTAGGGTATGTAGCTCCTGATGGGTAGTACCTGTGGTATAAATTTAAAAGTGGGAGTATGTACCGTTTTTGAGAAATTAATTTTTTTCTCCAACTAAAATTTTAGATGATTTTCATATCTTTTGAGTTGTTACCCCCGTGGACCCATTGCAAATCCACGAAATTTATAGGGTATGTAGCTCCTGATGGGTAGTACCTGTGGTATAAATTTAAAAGTGGGAGTATGTACCGTTTTTGAGAAATTAATTTTTTTCTCCCTCTAAAATTTTAGATGATTTTCATATCTTTTGAGTTGTTACCCCCGTGGACCCATTGCAAATCCACGAAATTTTTAGGGTATATAGCTCCTGATGGGTAGTACCTGTGGTATAAATTTAAAAGTGGGAGTATGTACCGTTTTTGAGAAATTAATTTTTTTCTCCATCTAAAATTTTAGATGATTTTCATATCTTTTTAGTTGTTACCCCCGTGGACCCATTGCAAATCCACGAAATTTATAGGGTATGTAGCTCCTGATGGGTAGTATCTGTGGTATAAATTTAAAAGTGGGAGTATGTACCGTTTTTGAGAAATTAATTTTTTTCTCCCTCTAAAATTTTAGATGATTTTCATATCTTTTGAGTTGTTACCCCCGTGGACCCATTGCAAATCCACGAAATTTATAGGGTAGGTAGCCCCTGATGGGTAGTACCTGTGGTATAAATTTAAAAGTGGGAGTATGTACCGTTTTTGAGAAATTAATTTTTTTCTCCATCTAAAATTTTAGATGATTTTCATATCTTTTTAGTTGTTACCCCCGTGGACCCATTGCAAATCCACGAAATTTATAGGGTAGGTAGCCCCTGATGGGTAGTACCTGTGGTATAAATTTAAAAGTGGGAGTATGTACCGTTTTTGAGAAATTAATTTTTTTCTCCATCTAAAATTTTAGATGATTTTCATATCTTTTTAGTTGTTACCCCCGTGGACCCATTGCAAATCCACGAAATTTATAGGGTAGGTAGCCCCTGATGGGTAGTACCTGTGGTATAAATTTAAAAGTGGGAGTATGTACCGTTTTTGAGAAATTAATTTTTTTCTCCATCTAAAATTTTAGATGATTTTCATATCTTTTTAGTTGTTACCCCCGTGGACCCATTGCAAATCCACGAAATTTATAGGGTATGTAGCTCCTGATGGGTAGTACCTGTGGTATAAATTTAAAAGTGGGAGTATGTACCGTTTTTGAGAAATTAATTTTTTTCTCCATCTAAAATTTTAGATGATTTTCATATCTTTTGAGTTGTTACCCCCGTGGACCCATTGCAAATCCACGAAATTTATAGGGTAGGTAGCCCCTGATGGGTAGTATCTGTGGTATAAATTTAAAAGTGGGAGTATGTACCGTTTTTGAGAAATTAATTTTTTTCTCCATCTAAAATTTTAGATGATTTTCATATCTTTTGAGTTGTTACCCCCGTGGACCCATTGCAAATCCACGAAATTTATAGGGTATGTAGCTCCTGATGGGTAGTACCTGTGGTATAAATTTAAAAGTGGGAGTATGTACCGTTTTTGAGAAAATAATTTTTTTCTCCCTCTAAAATTTTAGATGATTTTCATATCTTTTGAGTTGTTACCCCCGTGGACCCATTGCAAATCCACGAAATTTTTAGGGTATGTAGCTCCTGATGGGTAGTACCTGTGGTATAAATTTAAAAGTGGGAGTATGTACCGTTTTTGAGAAAATAATTTTTTTCTCCCTCTAAAATTTTAGATGATTTTCATATCTTTTTAGTTGTTACCCCCGTGGACCCATTGCAAATCCACGACATTTATAGGGTATGTAGCTCCTGATGGGTAGTACCTGTGGTATAAATTTAAAAGTGGGAGTATGTACCGTTTTTGAGAAAATAATTTTTTTCTCCCTCTAAAATTTTAGATGATTTTCATATCTTTTGAGTTGTTACCCCCGTGGACCCATTGCAAATCCACGAAATTTTTAGGGTATGTAGCTCCTGATGGGTAGTACCTGTGGTATAAATTTAAAAGTGGGAGTATGTACCGTTTTTGAGAAAATAATTTTTTTCTCCCTCTAAAATTTTAGATGATTTTCATATCTTTTTAGTTGTTACCCCCGTGGACCCATTGCAAATCCACGAAATTTATAGGGTAGGTAGCCCCTGATGGGTAGTACCTGTGGTATAAATTTAAAAGTGGGAGTATGTACCGTTTTTGAGAAATTAATTTTTTTCTCCATCTAAAATTTTAGATGATTTTCATATCTTTTTAGTTGTTACCCCCGTGGACCCATTGCAAATCCACGAAATTTATAGGGTATGTAGCTCCTGATGGGTAGTACCTGTGGTATAAATTTAAAAGTGGGAGTATGTACCGTTTTTGAGAAATTAATTTTTTTCTCCATCTAAAATTTTAGATGATTTTCATATCTTTTGAGTTGTTACCCCCGTGGACCCATTGCAAATCCACGAAATTTATAGGGTAGGTAGCCCCTGATGGGTAGTATCTGTGGTATAAATTTAAAAGTGGGAGTATGTACCGTTTTTGAGAAATTAATTTTTTTCTCCATCTAAAATTTTAGATGATTTTCATATCTTTTGAGTTGTTACCCCCGTGGACCCATTGCAAATCCACGAAATTTTTAGGGTATGTAGCTCCTGATGGGTAGTACCTGTGGTATAAATTTAAAAGTGGGAGTATGTACCGTTTTTGAGAAATTAATTTTTTTCTCCATCTAAAATTTTAGATGATTTTCATATCTTTTGAGTTGTTACCCCCGTGGACCCATTGCAAATCCACGAAATTTATAGGGTAGGTAGCCCCTGATGGGTAGTACCTGTGGTATAAATTTAAAAGTGGGAGTATGTACTGTTTTTGAGAAATTAATTTTTTTCTCCCTCTAAAATTTTAGATGATTTTCATATCTTTTGAGTTGTTACCCCCGTGGACCCATTGCAAATCCACGAAATTTATAGGGTAGGTAGCCCCTGATGGGTAGTACCTGTGGTATAAATTTAAAAGTGGGAGTATGTACCGTTTTTGAGAAATTAATTTTTTTCTCCATCTAAAATTTTAGATGATTTTCATATCTTTTGAGTTGTTACCCCCGTGGACCCATTGCAAATCCACGAAATTTATAGGGTAGGTAGCCCCTGATGGGTAGTATCTGTGGTATAAATTTAAAAGTGGGAGTATGTACCGTTTTTGAGAAATTAATTTTTTTCTCCATCTAAAATTTTAGATGATTTTCATATCTTTTGAGTTGTTACCCCCGTGGACCCATTGCAAATCCACGAAATTTTTAGGGTATGTAGCTCCTGATGGGTAGTACCTGTGGTATAAATTTAAAAGTGGGAGTATGTACCGTTTTTGAGAAAATAATTTTTTTCTCCCTCTAAAATTTTAGATGATTTTCATATCTTTTTAGTTGTTACCCCCGTGGACCCATTGCAAATCCACGAAATTTATAGGGTATGTAGCTCCTGATGGGTAGTACCTGTGGTATAAATTTAAAAGTGGGAGTATGTACCGTTTTTGAGAAAATAATTTTTTTCTCCCTCTAAAATTTTAGATGATTTTCATATCTTTTGAGTTGTTACCCCCGTGGACCCATTGCAAATCCACGAAATTTTTAGGGTATGTAGCTCCTGATGGGTAGTACCTGTGGTATAAATTTAAAAGTGGGAGTATGTACCGTTTTTGAGAAAATAATTTTTTTCTCCCTCTAAAATTTTAGATGATTTTCATATCTTTTTAGTTGTTACCCCCGTGGACCCATTGCAAATCCACGAAATTTATAGGGTATGTAGCTCCTGATGGGTAGTACCTGTGGTATAAATTTAAAAGTGGGAGTATGTACCGTTTTTGAGAAATTAATTTTTTTCTCCATCTAAAATTTTAGATGATTTTCATATCTTTTGAGTTGTTACCCCCGTGGACCCATTGCAAATCCACGAAATTTATAGGGTAGGTAGCCCCTGATGGGTAGTACCTGTGGTATAAATTTAAAAGTGGGAGTATGTACCGTTTTTGAGAAATTAATTTTTTTCTCCATCTAAAATTTTAGATGATTTTCATATCTTTTTAGTTGTTACCCCCGTGGACCCATTGCAAATCCACGAAATTTTTAGGGTATGTAGCTCCTGATGGGTAGTACCTGTGGTATAAATTTAAAAGTGGGAGTATGTACCGTTTTTGAGAAAATAATTTTTTTCTCCCTCTAAAATTTTAGATGATTTTCATATCTTTTTAGTTGTTACCCCCGTGGACCCATTGCAAATCCACGAAATTTATAGGGTAGGTAGCCCCTGATGGGTAGTACCTGTGGTATAAATTTAAAAGTGGGAGTATGTACCGTTTTTGAGAAATTAATTTTTTTCTCCATCTAAAATTTTAGATGATTTTCATATCTTTTTAGTTGTTACCCCCGTGGACCCATTGCAAATCCACGAAATTTATAGGGTATGTAGCTCCTGATGGGTAGTACCTGTGGTATAAATTTAAAAGTGGGAGTATGTACCGTTTTTGAGAAATTAATTTTTTTCTCCATCTAAAATTTTAGATGATTTTCATATCTTTTGAGTTGTTACCCCCGTGGACCCATTGCAAATCCACGAAATTTATAGGGTAGGTAGCCCCTGATGGGTAGTATCTGTGGTATAAATTTAAAAGTGGGAGTATGTACCGTTTTTGAGAAATTAATTTTTTTCTCCATCTAAAATTTTAGATGATTTTCATATCTTTTGAGTTGTTACCCCCGTGGACCCATTGCAAATCCACGAAATTTTTAGGGTATGTAGCTCCTGATGGGTAGTACCTGTGGTATAAATTTAAAAGTGGGAGTATGTACCGTTTTTGAGAAATTAATTTTTTTCTCCATCTAAAATTTTAGATGATTTTCATATCTTTTGAGTTGTTACCCCCGTGGACCCATTGCAAATCCACGAAATTTATAGGGTAGGTAGCCCCTGATGGGTAGTACCTGTGGTATAAATTTAAAAGTGGGAGTATGTACTGTTTTTGAGAAATTAATTTTTTTCTCCCTCTAAAATTTTAGATGATTTTCATATCTTTTGAGTTGTTACCCCCGTGGACCCATTGCAAATCCACGAAATTTATAGGGTAGGTAGCCCCTGATGGGTAGTACCTGTGGTATAAATTTAAAAGTGGGAGTATGTACCGTTTTTGAGAAATTAATTTTTTTCTCCATCTAAAATTTTAGATGATTTTCATATCTTTTGAGTTGTTACCCCCGTGGACCCATTGCAAATCCACGAAATTTATAGGGTAGGTAGCCCCTGATGGGTAGTATCTGTGGTATAAATTTAAAAGTGGGAGTATGTACCGTTTTTGAGAAATTAATTTTTTTCTCCATCTAAAATTTTAGATGATTTTCATATCTTTTGAGTTGTTACCCCCGTGGACCCATTGCAAATCCACGAAATTTTTAGGGTATGTAGCTCCTGATGGGTAGTACCTGTGGTATAAATTTAAAAGTGGGAGTATGTACCGTTTTTGAGAAAATAATTTTTTTCTCCCTCTAAAATTTTAGATGATTTTCATATCTTTTTAGTTGTTACCCCCGTGGACCCATTGCAAATCCACGAAATTTATAGGGTATGTAGCTCCTGATGGGTAGTACCTGTGGTATAAATTTAAAAGTGGGAGTATGTACCGTTTTTGAGAAAATAATTTTTTTCTCCCTCTAAAATTTTAGATGATTTTCATATCTTTTGAGTTGTTACCCCCGTGGACCCATTGCAAATCCACGAAATTTTTAGGGTATGTAGCTCCTGATGGGTAGTACCTGTGGTATAAATTTAAAAGTGGGAGTATGTACCGTTTTTGAGAAAATAATTTTTTTCTCCCTCTAAAATTTTAGATGATTTTCATATCTTTTTAGTTGTTACCCCCGTGGACCCATTGCAAATCCACGAAATTTATAGGGTATGTAGCTCCTGATGGGTAGTACCTGTGGTATAAATTTAAAAGTGGGAGTATGTACCGTTTTTGAGAAATTAATTTTTTTCTCCATCTAAAATTTTAGATGATTTTCATATCTTTTGAGTTGTTACCCCCGTGGACCCATTGCAAATCCACGAAATTTATAGGGTAGGTAGCCCCTGATGGGTAGTACCTGTGGTATAAATTTAAAAGTGGGAGTATGTACCGTTTTTGAGAAATTAATTTTTTTCTCCATCTAAAATTTTAGATGATTTTCATATCTTTTTAGTTGTTACCCCCGTGGACCCATTGCAAATCCACGAAATTTTTAGGGTATGTAGCTCCTGATGGGTAGTACCTGTGGTATAAATTTAAAAGTGGGAGTATGTACCGTTTTTGAGAAAATAATTTTTTTCTCCCTCTAAAATTTTAGATGATTTTCATATCTTTTTAGTTGTTACCCCCGTGGACCCATTGCAAATCCACGAAATTTATAGGATATGTAGCTCCTGATGGGTAGTACCTGTGGTATAAATTTAAAAGTGGGAGTATGTACCGTTTTTGAGAAATTAATTTTTTTCTCCATCTAAAATTTTAGATGATTTTCATATCTTTTGAGTTGTTACCCCCGTGGACCCATTGCAAATCCACGAAATTTATAGGGTAGGTAGCCCCTGATGGGTAGTATCTGTGGTATAAATTTAAAAGTGGGAGTATGTACCGTTTTTGAGAAATTAATTTTTTTCTCCATCTAAAATTTTAGATGATTTTCATATCTTTTGAGTTGTTACCCCCGTGGACCCATTGCAAATCCACGAAATTTTTAGGGTATGTAGCTCCTGATGGGTAGTACCTGTGGTATAAATTTAAAAGTGGGAGTATGTACCGTTTTTGAGAAATTAATTTTTTTCTCCATCTAAAATTTTAGATGATTTTCATATCTTTTGAGTTGTTACCCCCGTGGACCCATTGCAAATCCACGAAATTTATAGGGTAGGTAGCCCCTGATGGGTAGTACCTGTGGTATAAATTTAAAAGTGGGAGTATGTACTGTTTTTGAGAAATTAATTTTTTTCTCCCTCTAAAATTTTAGATGATTTTCATATCTTTTGAGTTGTTACCCCCGTGGACCCATTGCAAATCCACGAAATTTATAGGGTAGGTAGCCCCTGATGGGTAGTACCTGTGGTATAAATTTAAAAGTGGGAGTATGTACCGTTTTTGAGAAATTAATTTTTTTCTCCATCTAAAATTTTAGATGATTTTCATATCTTTTGAGTTGTTACCCCCGTGGACCCATTGCAAATCCACGAAATTTATAGGGTAGGTAGCCCCTGATGGGTAGTATCTGTGGTATAAATTTAAAAGTGGGAGTATGTACCGTTTTTGAGAAATTAATTTTTTTCTCCATCTAAAATTTTAGATGATTTTCATATCTTTTGAGTTGTTACCCCCGTGGACCCATTGCAAATCCACGAAATTTTTAGGGTATGTAGCTCCTGATGGGTAGTACCTGTGGTATAAATTTAAAAGTGGGAGTATGTACCGTTTTTGAGAAAATAATTTTTTTCTCCCTCTAAAATTTTAGATGATTTTCATATCTTTTTAGTTGTTACCCCCGTGGACCCATTGCAAATCCACGAAATTTATAGGGTATGTAGCTCCTGATGGGTAGTACCTGTGGTATAAATTTAAAAGTGGGAGTATGTACCGTTTTTGAGAAAATAATTTTTTTCTCCCTCTAAAATTTTAGATGATTTTCATATCTTTTGAGTTGTTACCCCCGTGGACCCATTGCAAATCCACGAAATTTTTAGGGTATGTAGCTCCTGATGGGTAGTACCTGTGGTATAAATTTAAAAGTGGGAGTATGTACCGTTTTTGAGAAAATAATTTTTTTCTCCCTCTAAAATTTTAGATGATTTTCATATCTTTTTAGTTGTTACCCCCGTGGACCCATTGCAAATCCACGAAATTTATAGGGTATGTAGCTCCTGATGGGTAGTACCTGTGGTATAAATTTAAAAGTGGGAGTATGTACCGTTTTTGAGAAATTAATTTTTTTCTCCATCTAAAATTTTAGATGATTTTCATATCTTTTGAGTTGTTACCCCCGTGGACCCATTGCAAATCCACGAAATTTATAGGGTAGGTAGCCCCTGATGGGTAGTACCTGTGGTATAAATTTAAAAGTGGGAGTATGTACCGTTTTTGAGAAATTAATTTTTTTCTCCATCTAAAATTTTAGATGATTTTCATATCTTTTTAGTTGTTACCCCCGTGGACCCATTGCAAATCCACGAAATTTTTAGGGTATGTAGCTCCTGATGGGTAGTACCTGTGGTATAAATTTAAAAGTGGGAGTATGTACCGTTTTTGAGAAAATAATTTTTTTCTCCCTCTAAAATTTTAGATGATTTTCATATCTTTTTAGTTGTTACCCCCGTGGACCCATTGCAAATCCACGAAATTTATAGGATATGTAGCTCCTGATGGGTAGTACCTGTGGTATAAATTTAAAAGTGGGAGTATGTACCGTTTTTGAGAAATTAATTTTTTTCTCCATCTAAAATTTTAGATGATTTTCATATCTTTTGAGTTGTTACCCCCGTGGACCCATTGCAAATCCACGAAATTTATAGGGTAGGTAGCCCCTGATGGGTAGTACCTGTGGTATAAATTTAAAAGTGGGAGTATGTACTGTTTTTGAGAAATTAATTTTTTTCTCCCTCTAAAATTTTAGATGATTTTCATATCTTTTGAGTTGTTACCCCCGTGGACCCATTGCAAATCCACGAAATTTATAGGGTAGGTAGCCCCTGATGGGTAGTACCTGTGGTATAAATTTAAAAGTGGGAGTATGTACCGTTTTTGAGAAATTAATTTTTTTCTCCATCTAAAATTTTAGATGATTTTCATATCTTTTGAGTTGTTACCCCCGTGGACCCATTGCAAATCCACGAAATTTATAGGGTAGGTAGCCCCTGATGGGTAGTATCTGTGGTATAAATTTAAAAGTGGGAGTATGTACCGTTTTTGAGAAATTAATTTTTTTCTCCATCTAAAATTTTAGATGATTTTCATATCTTTTGAGTTGTTACCCCCGTGGACCCATTGCAAATCCACGAAATTTTTAGGGTATGTAGCTCCTGATGGGTAGTACCTGTGGTATAAATTTAAAAGTGGGAGTATGTACCGTTTTTGAGAAAATAATTTTTTTCTCCCTCTAAAATTTTAGATGATTTTCATATCTTTTTAGTTGTTACCCCCGTGGACCCATTGCAAATCCACGAAATTTATAGGGTATGTAGCTCCTGATGGGTAGTACCTGTGGTATAAATTTAAAAGTGGGAGTATGTACCGTTTTTGAGAAAATAATTTTTTTCTCCCTCTAAAATTTTAGATGATTTTCATATCTTTTGAGTTGTTACCCCCGTGGACCCATTGCAAATCCACGAAATTTTTAGGGTATGTAGCTCCTGATGGGTAGTACCTGTGGTATAAATTTAAAAGTGGGAGTATGTACCGTTTTTGAGAAAATAATTTTTTTCTCCCTCTAAAATTTTAGATGATTTTCATATCTTTTTAGTTGTTTCCCCCGTGGACCCATTGCAAATCCACGAAATTTATAGGGTATGTAGCTCCTGATGGGTAGTACCTGTGGTATAAATTTAAAAGTGGGAGTATGTACCGTTTTTGAGAAATTAATTTTTTTCTCCATCTAAAATTTTAGATGATTTTCATATCTTTTGAGTTGTTACCCCCGTGGACCCATTGCAAATCCACGAAATTTATAGGGTAGGTAGCCCCTGATGGGTAGTACCTGTGGTATAAATTTAAAAGTGGGAGTATGTACCGTTTTTGAGAAATTAATTTTTTTCTCCATCTAAAATTTTAGATGATTTTCATATCTTTTTAGTTGTTACCCCCGTGGACCCATTGCAAATCCACGAAATTTTTAGGGTATGTAGCTCCTGATGGGTAGTACCTGTGGTATAAATTTAAAAGTGGGAGTATGTACCGTTTTTGAGAAAATAATTTTTTTCTCCCTCTAAAATTTTAGATGATTTTCATATCTTTTTAGTTGTTACCCCCGTGGACCCATTGCAAATCCACGAAATTTATAGGATATGTAGCTCCTGATGGGTAGTACCTGTGGTATAAATTTAAAAGTTGGAGTATGTACCGTTTTTGAGAAATTAATTTTTTTCTCCATCTAAAATTTTAGATGATTTTCATATCTTTTGAGTTGTTACCCCCGTGGACCCATTGCAAATCCACGAAATTTATAGGGTAGGTAGCCCCTGATGGGTAGTACCTGTGGTATAAATTTAAAAGTGGGAGTATGTACCGTTTTTGAGAAATTAATTTTTTTCTCCATCTAAAATTTTAGATGATTTTCATATCTTTTGAGTTGTTACCCCCGTGGACCCATTGCAAATCCACGAAATTTTTAGGCTATGTAGCTCCTGATGGGTAGTATCTGTGGTATAAATTTAAAAGTGGGAGTATGTACCGTTTTTGAGAAATTAATTTTTGTCTCCCTCTAAAATTTTAGATGATTTTCATATCTTTTGAGTTGTTACCCCCGTGGACCCATTGCAAATCCACGAAATTTATAGGGTAGGTAGCCCCTGATGGGTAGTACCTGTGGTATAAATTTAAAAGTGGGAGTATGTACCGCTTTTGAGAAATTAATTTTTTTCTCCCTCTAAAATTTTAGATGATTTTCATATCTTTTTAGTTGTTACCCCCGTGGACTCATTGCAAATCCACGAAATTTATAGGGTATGTAGCTCCTGATGGGTAGTACCTGTGGTATAAATTTAAAAGTGGGAGTATGTACCGTTTTTGAGAAAATAATTTTTTTCTCCCGTCAAAATGTTTATACCTATTTCAGGCTACCTAAATACATAATAATATTATGATAATAGCATTGTTGTTCAAGTATTATTGAAATTATGGAATGATGGGATAATAATATTTACGAATAATATTAATTTTTATATATATAATGTAAAAATTTGTAGAATTATGTAACGAATTATGTAATATAATAAATGAGTGCGCATGCGCAGAAAAAAAAATGTCAGAATTTATTTACCCCGTTCGGGTATTTTCGGTAAAATTTGTCGCTGACTTTAGTCGCTGTTTTCACACAGGTATTGTCTATGTCCTTTCTGTAAGAGGTTAAATCCATCGGGGATTCACCTTTTGCTGTAACATAATTATATACTACCATGGACTTACTTGTAGTAAATTTAGTTGTCGGTGACATAACTGTTTATATACATTTTTCTTCCCTTTAATCGGTATTGCAGCGTTAGAAGTTTAAAACTCTTTCCAAATCCATTTTAATAATTCAGAAGACTTTTATGTAAATAATTAAGAAGCAATAGGTAACAAATAGCTGGAGCACGATAATAGAGCAGGTAAATAACAAATTAAATTATTTACTTAAATGACCTTAAAATGATAATACAAATTGTATTACCAAATTGTTTTCGGTCATTGCAAAAACTATGACGAAATTTATTAGATAGTACATATTATATGAATCATTTTAATCGTCTCTTCACGTAAATATGCTCTCCACTGATTATCTGTACTGTAGAAGTGTAGATAATAAATTTTGACCTACAAAAATGACTTATGTATAAATATGAAATGTTACTAGCAGCAACAAAGTGAAGTAAGTACATAGCAGTTCAAATTAGAAAATACTGACTCACGTTGAAATGATGTCCAAGTTATTGTTATTTTTATATCTCTGTGGATGTTTTAACAACGTCTTTTTGGACAAGCAATTTGAATTATCTTTGATACATTTGAATGATTTTCACGACAGGTTTTTGTAGTGCATCTCAATGTAATTTAAAATCTAATCTTTAATTTTTAGGATAGAAGAATCTAATGTGGATTCGGGTACATGTAATGATAAAAACTGCATTAGTGGAATTTCACGAGTTTACACCGCAATTAATCAATTAATTAAAAGTCGTCCAAATCCTATCGTGCTGAATGCTGGGGATAATTTCCAAGGGACACGGTGGTATAATTATTATAAATGGAACTCGACACAACATTTTTTAAATTTCATTCATACTGATGCGTATGTAAGTTACATAAAAATGTATTGCTTACTTACGTTCAACCTGTGCAATTAGACCTTAGGAAATCACGAATTTGATGACGGAGTCGACGGACTCGTCCCATTTTTAAAGGCTCTCAAAGCTCCAACTGTGGTGTGTAATATAGATGATAGTAAAGAACCCAGGATTCAAGGTTTATATAACAAAAGCATCGTGATTGAAAGAGCTGGTAGAAGAATTGGAATAATTGGCGTAATAACAGCGGAAACAAGTGTAAGCCCATTCTTTAACTTATAACTGATTTTTTTTTACAATTTTAGTTCATTTGTATGTCGACAAAATACATTTCTTTTATATTAACTTTAATAGTCATTTTAGGAACTTAGTCCCACTGGAAACATAAGTTTTCTCAATGAAATTGAATCTGTTAATGCAGAAGCTGAAAGGTTAGATAAGGAAGAAAATGTTGATACAATATTAGTTTTATCTCACTGTGGTTATTTCAACGACAAATTATTAGCTGAGAAAGCTGGACCAAAAATCAGTGTGATAGTTGGAGGCCATTCGCATACTCTTTTATACAATGGTGTGAGAAAATTTTCAGCTAGGAAAGGAACTACTTTATTTTAAATTTTTAAGGAGACCCACCGGGAACGCAAAAAGCTGAAGGTCCATATCCTACAGTTGTAGATCATGAAGATGGTATTAGAACAGTCTTAGTTGTACAATGTTCTGCTTTTGGAAAATTTTTGGGAGATATCACAGTACAGTATAATAGCAATGGAAGTATATCTTCCTGGAGTGGTGCTCCAATTTACTTAAACGGCAGTATACTACAAGGTAATCATCATCTTCACCATATTAATGTGATTAATTGTTTATTTCATTAGATGAATTTATTAATAGTGAAGTGCAATTGTGGAGAGAAATGATGGAAAATAATTCGAAACCAAGTGTCGTTGGCTCAACAAAAGTATATCTTCATAACGAATGCGTAAAGTCTGAATGCAATATTGGAAACCTGATAGCTGATGCAATGCTTTACAATGTAAGTATACAAAATATTATGCATTTTGTAAAATAATTTTTTATTGCTTTGATAGTACCTAAATACTGACGAGGAAAATGCGTGGACTTTTGCATCTATTGCCGTTGTAAATAGTGGAACCATAAGAATTTCCTTACAAAAGGGAAGTAAGTATTTTGGATTTCCATTATGATATCTTTTTATAACAAACACTTTCTTTTGTTGTGATTTTGCTTAGATATTTCGAGTGACGACATTTCTATGTTAATTCCGTTTAAAAACACAATTGACGTTGTGAAAATGAAAGGAAAACATTTCAGAGAATTTCTTGAATTTGGGGCAGGTCATCATAACAATACGTCAAGTTTAGAAGTCGATTTATTGCAAGTTTCAGGTAATCCACTGTTTGAATTTGAATTTAATAACTTGCAAAGTAGAAAATTTTCTAGGAATTCAAGTGGTGTACAATGTTTCTAATGCGATTGGATCTCGAATTGTAAAACTAAAAGTTCGATGTCGGGAATGTAGTGTGCCAGTATATGAAGAATTAAATGAAGACAGTTATTATCGAATCATAATGAATTCATTTCTTGTTGCTGGAAAAGCTGGCTATGAAAATTTCGTAAAATACATGGAAATACTTAAAATTGGCGATTTAGATCTTAATGTTATTTCTAATTATATTGAAAAATATTCACCTATAACTTCAGAGGTACAGGGTAGAATAACAGTTATATTATAATAATTCTATCAAATTTTTAAATTTAATCGCAAGGTAGAACAATAAATCATTGGCATAATAACAATTATTATTTTCTTCTTCGAAGGCTTGGAGCAGGTGAATGGTCTGTAATTTCTGACATTTCTGTGGTTTTGGTGGAGTTCTTTACAGATTTTTGAAGTTTTCCACCTTCTAGGTATTAGTGGAGTGCGGAAGGCGGTGGCAGGAATTTGAACTTGTCTGTGAAAATCTTTCCTAGATCCTAGAGATATATTTAGCTTTAGAGAGTGAATATGAGATGGTTATAAGCTTACATTCAGTCACTTCAGTTTAGAGTTGAGGATTGGAGCATTTGAACTGCTTGCACGAATATTTGACTTGGAAATAGGACGGGCTATTTGCTCCATTGATCACTATTATAGTATTTATAGTTCTAAAAGTATTTTAGTGCATTTTTATTTAAAAATTATGATATGCTTAACAATAGTACCATCACATTTTAGTATTTTAAAATGAAGCTGATTTGACAAAATAAATTAAACGAAAAAAAAAACACGTACAAAGTTTGACTATAAAACATGAAAAATTCGGCGACTCCGCGTCGCTCAATTAATTGATTTAACCCATTAGCTAAATTGGGTATTTAGTTTTGGTTGCTGCAAGTAAATTATAGTAGTGAGATTAGGCATTATAATTATTTTATTTGAGTCATACAACTTCAAATTGTTAAACAAAGGACACTAAACTATTTGTACAATTTTTCGATTGGAAGACATTTTCTACTTAAAAATTACATAATATTTGAATACCTTAAAAAGATAATTTGAATTACTTACTCAGATTTTATTTGAAAGCACAAAAAAGTTTTTTTCGTTATTAGAGGGCTTAAAATTATGATTTCAAATTTTTTCGCTAATTAATAATTTTAAATTGGACTCAATCAAACTTGAATTATTAAAATAAATCAGTCTCAAATCAGATGAATAAAAGTTACATGGAAATCTTCTTTTTAATTTTAATTGAAATTTAATTTAACTTTTAAATAGATCACCGAGGGTCGCAAATAATTTTGTAAAACTGGAAAATGAATATGGCAAAATTGTTCAAAGCAAAGAAATTCAAAGATTAGGATGGAGTGTTCGGCTATTTTTAGAATGGCGACTTCAAGAACAAAAAAAAGCAACGTAAACCTCTACATTGCTAATCGTAGAATCCAACAAATTAAAAGAAAATTCAAATCGATTTAAACGGCAGAAACTCTTGAACAGGACTGCTTTAACTAGCATAGCATGTTTATTGAGATGAAGATTGGAAACCCATAATATTTTCCAATGAAATGGTTCATTCTCAATGGTCCTGGAAGTGTTTAATATTGCTGGAATGATTTTACAAAAACAAAAAATGAGTAGGCATTTTGATGGTAGAACTCTGATGATTTGGACTGCATTGTGTTGCATTAGTAAAGTAAATGTTAATAGTTTTGGAGAGCAGTTTTCTGCCATTGATTGGAAGTGTATTCGTGAAGCACGTGGAGTGATGGAATAGCTTCAAGGAAAAAAGATTATCCTTCAACATCTCCCAATTTAAAATATTTAGAGAATATATGGGGATCTTCGCCCATATGGTATATGAAAAAGGGAGACAGTACAATTTTATTCAAGAGTTAGTGGGGTAACAATTAAACCATAAATTTTTAAGGCATTGAATTTTTACCAGATAATATGAAAGTGTAGTCAAATCCAATGTCATAAAAGTTTCTTGCATTGCTTTAAAACTTTGTGGTAATTAATTTTGTAGTAGACATAATTTATTCTGAATCAATGTTAATAATTTGATAAATTTATTATCAATTATTTTCGTTCCGCAGTAGATAATAACGGCCACCGAGAGAGAGAGAGAGGGGGAGAGAAAGCAATGCTAATTAGTTCTAGTGATAACTTAGTGAGAAGCGTTCGTTGAAATGATTTCTAAGTTAATTATATTTTTATGTTTGTGTGGATATTTTAACAGAGTCCTTTTGGACACTTCATTTGAATTATCTTTGATACATTTGAATGATTTACACGACAGGTTTCACAGTGCACCTCAAATTGATTTAAAATTTAATCTTCAATTTTTAGGATAGATGAATCTAATGTCGATTCGGGCTCTTGCAATGGTGAAAACTGTATTAGTGGAATTTCTCGAGTTTACACAGCAATTAATCAATTAATTAAAAGTCGCCCAAATCCAATTGTACTAAATGCCGGAGATAATTTTCAAGGGACAGAGTGGTACAGTTATTATAAATGGAACGCCACACAACATTTTTTAAATTTCATTCACACGGATGCTTATGTGAGTTGCATAAAGAACCATTATTTATTTACGTTCAATGTAAATTGAATATTAGACTCTAGGAAATCATGAATTTGATGATGGAGTCGAAGGACTAGTTCCATTTTTAAAAGCTTTGAAAGCTCCTATGGTGGTATGCAACATTGATGATAGCAAAGAACCTAGGATGCAAGGATTGTATAATAAAAGTATCGTGATTGAAAAAGCTAACAAAAGAATAGGAATAATTGGCGTAATAACAGCGAGAACAGGTGTAAGTCCAATTTAACCAATCAGAGTCAGAATTTTAAATATTGTTTTCCAGGAAATTAGTTTTAATGAAAACATAAGTTTCTTCAGCGAAGTAGAATCTGTTAACGCAGAAGCAGAAAGGTTAGATCGAGAAGAAAATGTTGATACAATCATAGTTTTATCTCATTGCGGTTATTTGAATGATCAACTATTAGCTAAAAAAGCTGCACCAAAAATTAGTGTAATCGTTGGAGGACACTCGCATACCCTTTTATATAATGGTATGAATAAAATTTAACCTAGGACAGCAATTCATGAATTTTAAGTTTTTTAGGAGACCCACCTGGAACTCAAAAGTCTGCTGGACCATATCCTACAATTATAGATCATGAAGATGGTAATAGAACAATTTTAGTTGTACAAGCTTCTTCTTACGGAAAATTTTTGGGAAATATTACAATTCAGTACCATAACAACGGTAGTATATCTTCGTGGAGTGGTGCTCCAATTTACTTGAATGGCAGCATACCGCAGGGTTGTAA
Source organism: Rhagonycha lutea (assembly GCA_958510855.1). Taxonomy (NCBI): domain Eukaryota; kingdom Metazoa; phylum Arthropoda; class Insecta; order Coleoptera; family Cantharidae; genus Rhagonycha; species Rhagonycha lutea. The sequence continues at coordinate 14,100,821 of OY294036.1, read as the reverse complement.
ACATCATCATAATCAAATTTACCCAACTAACTATACTTGTTTTATTAGATGAATTCATAAATAGTGAAGTAAAATTGTGGAGAGAAATTATGCAGAACAAAACGCATCCAAATGTGATTGGAAAAACAAATGTACTTCTTAAGAAGCATTGCTTAAAAGCAGAATGTAATATTGGAAACTTGGTGACCGATGCAATGGTTTTTAGTGTGGGTATACAAAATTTCCGTTTCTTCTTTACTTTTTCCCTAATTGTTATTTTCATAGTACCTAAATACTGACGAAGAAGATGCATGGACGTATGCATCTATCGCTGTTGTGAATAGTGGAGCAATAAGAATATCAATACAGAAAGGAAGTAAGGATTTTGGACTTATCTACAGGGTGTCCCGTTATGAGTGGTCCGTTATAAATTGGTGAAGGGTTGGACTACCCTCTATCAGAAAAACAAAAAATAGATTTAGTAAAAGTGTCATGGTTTTCGAGATATTTGAGATCAAAGATTGATGATGACGTTGATAAAATAGCAATAACTCTTTGGTTTATTGGACTAATTTATTTTTTTATTTTTTTGCTTATTCTGCACAACATTTTAAACTTTTTAAGATCATGGGCAGTCAGGTTGTAATATCTTTTTTTTCAACCATGATGCTCCAAAACTCAATGATTTTTTGTAAGGTTGAAAATTTCTAATAAGATTATTTTATTTTTTTCTAATCCCATGGGAATTTTTAAAAACTTTGATTTACGTCTTGTAGCACGTAAAGTCAGAGACATTCACAAAAAAAAATAAATAAAAAAATCATTCATTTGTAGATTTTATACAGGAAAAAGTAATATGAGAAGACGAAAATTAAAAGACAAATCTTTGATCTCAAATATCTCGAAAACCATGACACTTTTACTAAACCTATTTTTTGTTTTTCTGATAGGGGATAGTCCAACCCTTCACCAATTACAGTTTGGACCACTCATAACGGGACACCCTGTATAAACCGCAAATTTAAAGCTCTTATTAAAAGTTGTGATTTTGTTTAGATATCTCAAGTGATGACATTTCTATGTTGATTCCATTTCAAAACACTATCGACGTTGTGAAAATGAAAGGAAAATACTTCAAAGAATTACTTGAATTTGGAGCAGGTCATCATAACAATACTTCAAGTTTAAAAGTCAATTTACTACAGGTTTCAGGTAACGCCCTGTTTAAACTCTTTAATCAGTTTGCAATTTAAAATGATTTTAGGAATTCAGATAGTATATAATTTATCTAATCCCATTGGATCTCGAATTGTAAATCTAAGGGTTCGGTGTCGAAAATGTAGTGTGCCAATATATGAAGAATTAAAAGAGAACAGTTATTATCGAATCATAATGAATTCATTCATGGTTGCTGGAAAAGCTGGTTATGAAAATTTCGTACAATACATGGAAGTACTTAAAATTGGAGATTTGGATGTCAATGTCATATCTAATTATATTAAAACACATACCCCCATAACATCTGAGATACAGGGTAGAATAAGAATTTTATGGTGATATTTCGGTTAAATTTTAAAATTTAATCAATTCGGAGTAATTTATTTCTTTGAAATAATGCAGATGTAGCAAAAAATACTATCAATTTGTAATAATATTCAATAAAAAGTTTTATAGCATTTTTGTAGTATGGAATTCTACAAATTGTAGTAAATATTGCTAAACGGTTAAATAAAGCTTTTTAATTCTGGACCTCGGAATGAAAAAGGAAGGTAAGCAGAAGTAAAGAATAATTCACGAGAATACTGCTGCCGATTCATACAGTTTACCCAAAAATTGATTTATTTGATCATCACCAAAGGTTTTACTTATAACTCCACCTATTTTTGTCGTGCCAGTCGTTTGAAATGAGTAAATCAGCTTTCCTGTGCAGTTTTTGGCTCCTGTTTGTAAATATCTGGAAATAGGAGATGCGTTTATGTGTGGCGATCTATTACGCAGTTTTTTGTCCAACCATCTTAGATTCCTACGTTTTGTAACATCCATTGTTGTTGTTCCTTCATCATCAGGATGGTCTAGCCTAGTGTAACATATCCAACACCATCTCCCTGACTGTTCCAGCTACAAATCTTACAGTAGTATTTTGTATTCGCGGAAATCGTGCAAGTGCTTCCGGTGTAAAGTTTACAGGTGTGCCCGATCTTACCTCTTGAAGCCAGCCGTTATATATCAGGTAAAAAGAGACGGTTGTCACCAGGTAAGTTATAAACTTCCAAGAAAGTTTTATGTTTGTAACCAAATTTGTTATGGCAGATTTTGAAAGTCACGAATTGGACCCCGTTATCCAAAAACTCTACCACGATTATAGGTATTTTTCAATTTGATTTGAATTTTTGATGTTTTGACAATGTCGCTACTACGACTATGTTTCAATTTTGCACACGCGAATTATTTTTACTGTAAAAATCAAATCAATTCTATATAGGACCGCCTGCCCTATGTATATTCTCGTTATCCAATTAAGAATATTGTTTAATTTATTTTTAGATTAAAATAATTGGGACTTTTAGTAATCATAATTAGAAACTTGCTATAATTTATTATGCGTCTTAAATAATCCGTAGTAGTAATGACATGAAGAGAGACAAACAGTAAAGCTGCTCGGTTACAATAACAACTTGGTGAATAGTAAAAAATGATTTCAAAGATATTTGTGTTTATGTATTTGTGTGGATATCTTGACGCTATCATTTTCGACAATGCATTTGAATTATCTTTGATACATTTAAATGATTTCCACGATAGGTTTTAATAGTGCACTTTAATTTCATTTAAAATTTATTTTTTTATTTTTAGAATCGATGAATCTAATACAAATTCGGGTTCTTGTAATGGTGAAAACTGCATTAGTGGGATTTCTCGAATATACACAGCAATTAATCAATTAATTAAAAGTCGTCCAAATCCTATTGTACTGAATGCTGGAGATAATTTCCAAGGGACAGTGTGGTATAATTATTATAAATGGAACGTCACACAACATTTCTTAAATTTCATTCCCACTGATGTTTATGTAAGTTACATTATACAACAATTAGTGACTTGTTAAACCACATTATACTTAGACGCTAGGGAATCACGAATTTGATGATGGAGTTGAAGGAGTGGTCCCTTTTTTAAAAGCTTTAAAAGCTCCTACTGTAGTATGCAATATTGATATCAGTAGAGAACCTAGGTTGCAAGGATTATACAATAAAAGCATCGTGATTGAAAGATCTGGTAAAAGAATTGGAATAATTGGAGTAATAACAACGAGAACAGGTGTAAGTTCAGATTTTAATTAACAAAAAATGTTCAAAAAATTTCATTTGCAGGAAATTAGTTTTAATGGCAACAACGTAACTTTCCTCAACGAAATAGAATCTGTTAACGCAGAAGCAGAAAGATTAGGTCGAGAAGAAAATGTTGATACAATAATAGTCCTATCTCATTGCGGTTATTTGAAAGATAAACTGTTAGCCGAAAAAGCTGCACCAAAAATTAGTATAATCGTTGGGGGACACTCGCATATCCTTTTATATAATGGTAGATGAAACATTTCAAAAAGGAAAACAACCATCTAATCTTAGACTTTTAAGGATATCCTCCTGGAAGTGAAAAACCGGTAGGTCCATATCCTACAATTGTAAATCATGAAGATGGTAGAACAATTTTAATTGTACAAACTGCGGCTTTTGGAACATTTCTGGGAAATATAACCATACAGTATGATGGCAACGGTAATATATCCAGTTGGAGTGGTGCTCCAATTTATTTGAATGGTAGTGTACCACAAGGTAATCTACATCATTAACAAATTAACGCAACTAACGGTTTGTTTGACTAGATGACTTTATTAATAGTGAAGTACAATTGTGGAAGGATATAATGTATAACAAGACGGAACCAAATATAATTGGAGAAACAAAAGTTTTCCTTCATAAAGAATGCGGAATCTCTGAATGTAATATTGGAAACTTAGTGACTGATGCAATGGTTTATAGCGTGAGTACTATTTTATATCAAATTTATATTTCTGAATGACTTTTGTTGCTTTGATAGTACCTAAAAACTGACGAAGAATATGCATGGACTTACGCATCTATAGCCGTTATAAATGAAGGAGCAATGAGAATTTCCATACAAAAAGGAAGTAAGTATTCTTTTTAGTGTTTTGGCCATCTGATCGTACATAAGCTCATATGGTATTAGCGAAGCAACCTTCCTGATAGGGTAGATTAGGATAGCGCAGCACTAAAATTCCATGGCAAGGACTCCAGCTTTCTTTTAATTGTCAGGCCTCCATTTTACTAATGAATGAAAATAACACAAGATCAAATATTTTTTCTGAGTTGTAATTCATTTAGATATATCGAGCGATGACATTTCCCAATTAACTCCATTTCAAAACACCATAGACGTTATAGAAATTAAAGGAAACCACTTGAAAGACTTTTTGGAATTTGGAGCAGGTGAACACAATAAAACATCAAGTTTTAATATTAATTTATTGCAAGTTTCGGGTAAGCCACTGTTAAAGCGTTGTATTAAGTTATTCATATAATTGTTTTTTTTAGGAATTCACATTATCTATAATATGTCTAACCCGATTGGATCACGAATTGTGAAATTAGAATTAAGATGTCGGGAATGTCATGTACCAAAATATGAACGTTTGAATGAAAGCAGTTATTACCGAATCGTAATGAATTCATATATGGTTGCTGGAAAATCAGGTTATGCACATTTTGTACCATTTATGGAGGTCTTGAAAGTTGGAGATTTGGATGTCAACGTTATATCTAATTATATTAAAAAACATTCACCCTTAGTTTCAGAGATACATGGTAGAATAAGAGTCATATACTGATATTTTACCAAACTTTTAGATCTCATCATAATTCGAAAGAATTCGAATAATTTTTAAATTTGACCGTGGCACCATAAGGAAAGGCACCCTAAATTTAATTTTTCCTTTAGCTAATGTGTAATTACTAGCGAAATAAAAATTGTATTAAAAATTTTGTGTTGATCGAATCATTTGACATAGGTTTATATACCTGCTATCGGTGTCAAAATAGCACTTTTTGCTGTTACAGCCAGGCCAATAATCACAAAATTCCAAATTTACAAACTTATAGAGATAAAATAAGAGAATAACAACGGTGAGGGATTATAATCAAGTTAATTTAAGTGGTTAGTGGTATAATATCGGCATTGTTCAGATAAGCTACTATGAAGTTCGTAGAACTCCTTGAAAAATAAGAACGCTCACGTTTTCATAGAGAATTTTAGGAACAAGATTGTAGACCCAAATCAAATAGCAAGGATAACAACCTTATTAATAATGAAAAATGATTCGTATCTACCTTAAATTCAGTCTCTTCAACATATGGACGAACGTTTTCGAACCCAAAAATTACCGCTAAACGCTCACGCTCAGTAACGGAATAACTTCTTTCAGCTCAATTTAATGTTTGCCTTCCCCCTGACTTAATAAACAATCCAAACCATAGCTGGACTACTTGTCTTATACGATTTGGCACGAAAAATGCGTGTAAAATCTGTGAAATTGCAATTTAAGGAGCAACTAAACAACAAATAAAAAAATTTGTTACAAAATGTACTAAATGTCGTTGAGCTGCTTTTTCTGCTGTCAGGACACTGACAGTCACTGAATAAAACCTCCTTTGGCACAAATCCGCCTTTCGGTATTTGCTTTTACAGCTAGGACGTAATTATGTCGTTCCGTTTTTTGTGCTCGTCTTTGCGTTATTACTCGTGCGATGGTTCTTCGTGATTTACTGTTATCGTTCTTGTTGGGTTTAGGCGTGCAGTGGCTTCAGCTTCACGTTCCGCTGCTTCCTTTTCCGACAAAATTTCATGTATCACATTTTCTACTAATGCAATGTGGTGTCCATTACACTGTCGGGTTCGACTCGCCTTCCCAAACCCAACTCGGTTGGAGTCCGCTTATACTCCCATCTTATGCATTGAAAAATGTGTTCACTGTCACTATAGTTGAATTTTGCTGTATGTCTTTTGTCAAACTGATGGAGGTATGAGTTGAAACAACCGTGGCCGGTGAGCACTATGCATCCATTTGAATTTGATATGAACTGATCTGATATTATTATTCTAATTTATATCGATTTGCTAAATTTAAATTGCTCTAATACTAGGATGTCAAACATGCGACCCACAGTCCAATGTCCTGCAACCCGCAAGTCCTTGTGAGAGATATCAAAAAAGTTTGCAATTTATTTAGGCGTAGTTGTATTTTCAGTTTTCTTCTAATTACTTCAGCTTTTTTCTGCCGAAAAGCTTTTGTAATTAACTTGAGATAACCTTTTATAAAAAATAATCCCTTGTTCAATTGATGCTGATACCCCTGCTCTAATGTATGTATTTGGTACTTTCCACTCCATATCGATCTGACCGTGACCTTCGCCAAATATTTGAAAATTGGTAGGTATAAGTAAATTTTTGCGTTATAGTTAGTCTTTCTTTGAAAATTGGTCTGGTCATAATGGACAAAAGTGTTTCTTTTTACATTATTATATCAAAACATTAATAAATAAGTTTCAAAAACTGTTTTTTATCAAAGAATTTAGTGTGTGGGTTTGTAAAAATTGATAGCAGAATAAAAGCAGTCAAACCAATATTTAAAGGATTCTGAAAATTGAAATGGCTTCTATTTTTTCGTCACTCGGAAAAATATTTGAAGGAATATAATTGAAATTGGCGAAAGCTATAGCCAGGTTGATTTGGTTTGGAGTGCCCGACGTGTAGAGCAACAGACCTGCCTTATTTTGCCATGTTCCTAATTTTAGAGCAATTAAGCACTGGAGATTTTTTAGTGTTTAAAATCTAAAATAATAAATTCAATTAATAAAGAAAAATGCTACGGAATTATGAATAGGCAAATCTGGGTTGATAATTACTATAAATGCATCTCATTGATGAGTTCATCTTTTTCACTGTTATCAAACAATAGTAGTTGTACTAAGGAAATAATAATTCAAACTGGATTTCAAGATTGTATTCCCAAAACAATCTTGAAGGGAAAGACGTTGGAGTTATCACACATGTAGCGAGTCGAAGATTTGCGCATGAAGAATGAATATTCCATCTCATTAAAAATAAATAGTGTTGTCAGACAAACTTCAGTTACCCTTCACCCTTATAAAGTGGAATTAGTGGTAAGCGAAATGACAAAATACTACGCATACGAAATTATGAGCCAATGAAACCTCTGCTTCTGTCTCTGAAGAGATCTGCTATAATATTAATTCAGATACAAGTCCATGTGCAGTTTATCAAACGTTTTTGTTTTCTTCGTATCTTTGACCACTGTGAATTTAAAAAAAAAATTTAAACGTTACCGTCTTTAATTAAGATTAAACTGGAAAGCTCAAATTCAAAGCTTGAATTATGGTTGTGATTTTATTTACTTAGGTATCGAGTGAATGATATTTCTATATTAATTCCATTTCAAATCACTATAGACTATAAATGAAAGGAAAGCACTTGAGAAGGTTTCTGGAATTTGGAGCAGGTCATGATAACATGCCAAGACTGCAAGTTTCGAGTAATCCACTATTTAAACCCTACATTCAATTGTTAATTTGAAATTTTGTCCAGAAATTCAAATAAAATTGGTTATCAAAATTTCCCTCCATTCAAGTACTCAAAATTGAAATCTTATGTGTCGAGTCACTTTAACGCAATTAAAATCAAATTTATTAATCATTATGTATCTACTATGTAAACCAAAGAGAATGTATAATATTATTTATTATCCTGTTGCTATTTGCTTCTGTTCCTGTACCATTATGGTGTTTTTGTGAATGGTACTATAGTCTCCATCTCCACTTCATCTTGACATAAAATCGTTAAATTTTAGCGCGTTAAATATAACAGGACAGTTTCCTATTTGATTTGTAAAATCAATATTATTACAGTTCCCTTTTACTTTTTGTACAGTAAACGCTGGAGAGGTTCTAACGATACTGTATAGGGTAGATTTTAAGGGTGACTTCTGTCATCTATGTTTACTAAGGGGAAATAAAATTACATGGGATGGTTTTGAAAAACTACGTCGAGGCTCTCCATCTCTACCATTCTCTCGTAAGTTTTTAAACTTATGACTGAATTTGATTTCACAATTTTAGTTTGTTTCTGCTCCTGCAGATCAGCAAGGATCAGAATGTAAAATTTAAAAAAAAATTATAGAAGATAGATACTTGAATTTATTATTTCGATTAAAATAAATAAGTATTTGTTTTCAACATATAAGAATAAAAAAATTATTATACAAATTATTTGATTTCGAATGGTTTGCATTATTTGATAGATACATTTTTAATATAAATTATACTTTCATGAATCAATAACTCGATAAAAAGTATTAGATATTATATTTTCATCTGAAAATTATGGTTTAATTTTTTCGACAATAATTTCTTTAAAAATTATATAAAATTTAAAATATAGATCCAATTTAAAATTAGATGTAAATTAGTGAATCCTGGATTCAATAACCATAAATCATAATAGTACGGTTATTATTAAAAATATTTAAATTATTTTAGCAAAATTTAAATGAAAAATATTATTTAATTTTAAATAATATTATCTATATCCATATAGTATCTTGCGAAGTAATTAGTTGAACCTAATATAGTGTAGTCTGTATTCAGATAGGTGTTTTGACGTTATAGCTGCAATTAACGTTGTGGTTACTGGTAATCAAACTAGAACGGCTTTAGTAATTGCTTAATCTCAAGAGAATGCTTACTGTGCTACATCTTACTATTTTACTGCTATACAATTCAATAAACATGCTAATTCCCTATCTTACAATTTAAATGATCATTTATAGAATATTTTAATATACCCTCATGTTTTATGTTATGCAAATTTAGACGGTACTACAGAAATGGAATAAAAGCACTCTGTCGAATCCAGGTACCGAATAAAAGCACAAGCTAATTTTGGATAACGCTAAATAGATGAGAAAAGTATAAAACCTGTTACTTTTGCGAATGCATCACAAAATTCCTTCTATTGAGGCTTTGAAGCAAAATACAATTTTGGTGATTACTACAAAAATGACGGATAATCATAAAATTTACGTTCAACGTAATAATCTTCCGTTCTTTCATTAAATTATTCAGTGGCTAAATGTTCGTCCAATTTTAGGCCACCTGGAAAGCCGAAATTTTCCAGAAATATTCTGTTAACTTTTAAAGAAGTTACCGCCGTTTGTACATGTCCTGTACATGTCCTGTACATATCCTGTATAAGATATTAAATTTTAAGGATTGGGAAAATTCGAATTTGTTTGAAATTCTTCCGTAAAATTTTTTTAATTTCCTATTCTAATAATCTGCTTTAATTTTCAGAACAAAGACATGGATTTTGCAATTTATGTACATTACATGATCGATATTTATAATAGCAATCAAAAGGTAAAATAAATTTTTTTTTATTTGACTGTATATCTCTGGCACATTTTGCCAGCAGGAGAACTTTCTCAGTGTAACCGTCAAGTCTAAAGAGCTAACTATAATTTTGGTACGACAAGAGTGCAACCAGAGAGTCGTTAGTTTTAACGATGTCGCTAATGAAACAATCCAAGACGCAATTATGAGAAATGACACATTTACCTAAAGTGTTTTACTCCATTGTCCTAGCTTAACAAGGGAGCCATTTAAAGTTTGTACATATACACCCCAGTATAGCTCAAAATGCTAAATCGACCCGAATTAAATTATATTAATAAACGTGTTTGCATAATTATACAAAATTTAATTTAATAGTCGAATTTTTTATATCAGCTAAGTACCTACTACATTAATATTATAATATTCATACAGATTCTAAGAATATTTCACGCAACATTGAAATTTTGGTGGTAAATTCTTCATGTATTTATTGTTGACTCTACTAGTTATTTTATTTTGTATGTATGTATGTGTAGGTTTCACTATATTTATGGCAACTTGTGTGTGAATATGGCTGTACTGTGGCAAATCCAAAAATTGTGGCAACTTACACGCGTTGCCACAGCTTCAAAGTAAAATATTTCATTTTATATTTGTACAAGACGTCACAATCGAGGTGCATCTGTAATGTTTCTCATATACGTATATATAGATTTATTTGTTTTAACGTAGCTAAAGAATTATTAGAGATATTTGACTTTGTGTATAAGATGCCACATTATGGTGCCTTTCAAATACATCCTCTTTTATATTTATGGCAACTACTGTTTAGTCTTTCAGGTGGCGCCCTCTGCTTAATTTTACAGTGTTGCCTAATCGTTCAATTTTAATATTATAGTCGATACCAGTATAAATATTTTTAAATATGTTTCCTATTCTATGCATAGAAGATATCAAGTCAAAAAAGTTTTTGATTTTAGGAAATTATAATAAATTGTTTTTCGTTACCGCGGACGTATTTGAGCACTTTTCGTGTACGTTTTGAGGTACGAAAAGAGTATGTTTTCGTCGATATTTGCAGGAAAAAACCAATAAAAATGGTATAAAAGCATAAGTTTCTACTGTATTATGTACAAAATAAGTACAAAATATGTACAAAAGGAAAGTATTATAGAGACACGTCCCTCTATAATACTTTCTATTTACAATATTTACAGAGAAACGGAAAGAAGCATAGAGTCACGTCCCTCTATACTACTTTCTATATGCAATATTTAGAACGTGATAGTGTAACTTAATTTGGCTAGCATAATAATAGTTACTTATATTGCGCCGTCGCGTCGAGACAAATTGCTGCACGTGTTCCTTAGCAAACACTAACACGGCAGCTTTTTTAATGTCACGCGGCGCTTTATTGTTCCTCCTGCAAATATTACGCACATTGACGGCTAACGAAAAGTTCTTCTCACCACGCGGAGCCGTAAAACTACTTTTTCACCTCGGAAGCGGTCGGGTTCCTCGGCTGCGCTACGCTCCGCCTCGTAACCCCCGCTCCCCTCGAACGAAAAATCGCGTTTTACGTCCTTGTGATGAAAAGTACTATTTTCGTGAGTGCTTTTTCGTTATACACTTAACAAACTCGACTATTATATTTGAGTTTTCTAAAACTATTGTCGGAGCCCGCCTTTACGAGGGAGGAACTGGATTCTACCCAAGGCGAAAAACTTCTAAAGGATCCATTTTGATGAACTAAACTAAAAAGCAAGAATTTTTCTAGATATTAACATCATCCAAACATGTTTTTGAAAACATTATAATATAGGGAAATTAATAGGCAACCCATCTGACCGAAGTAGATTATTTTGATGGGAAAATAAAAGTTTAAATAAATTCAGACGCGGATACAAGGGGGGGGGGCAAAGGGGCAATCCCCCCCTGACTCACAATATTACATGGAAAACATACTACAATCTTATCAAATTTGTTGTTTAGAACGAATTTTTTGGCAAATAGGTAAAAAGTGCCCCCGCCCCTGAACGAAATCGTGGATCCGCGCCTGAATAAACTGCAAGGTAATATTTTATAATCACTTATCACGGGGTATTCTGGGCTCAATAATAGACCACATCATCTTTTATTTTGATCTTCATCTTCTTCTCTACTTCCTGTATTAATTTAAATTATCAAGATAACTACTTTCTTTTGCAATTTGCTTTAATTTGAAAAAGTGGAAAAGTTTATAGAGGACATTACAATAAAAACTCCAGTCTGAAGTTTTAACCCAAAAGATTTGTAAGGTGGAATCTTCCATTGGAACAGTGACCATCGGCTACCAGCTCTGGGGGGGGGGGAGTAACACCAAACCTTGCTACCGTCCCTTTCAGAGCTCATTACAGTAACGTAGTGTCTATTATCCCTCCAGTAGGCGCGCATATTTTACTTACGAGTTTCGGCGCGTTGTCTACACTCGTAGACCATTTAAGTTATTAAGTTTACAGTAATTTAGACCTTCTTTTTTAAAACTAGACATATGATTATGCTTCATTTGGGTATTTTAAAACATATTTTGTAAAAATTTTCAGAAATATTGATGTCAAAGTAATCGGTTTAGCTAAAAGAAACTAGATATGCAGTTTAAAGATTTGAACGTATATTTTATCCCTCCGTTAGTCGCGTGGTCTACGATCGTAGACCACTTCTTTAAACCGTGATAGCTCGTAACAGTTCGCATTATATCGGTTGCATCTTTGAGTAGCTGACAATAATGAGTCAATCTTTCGGATCAGTAGTTTTTGAAAAAATTAATTTGATAAAATCAATTGATAAAACTAATTAATAATAAATCTGTTAACCCTCCGTTAGGCGCGTGGTCTACGAGCCCTATTTCAGAACTAATAAAACCAATAATTTACCACTTTAAAAGTTAAAAAACTGCTGATCCGAAAGATTGACTAATTTTTGTCAGCTACTCAAAGATGCAACCGATATAATTCGAATTGTTACGAGCTATGACGGTTTAAAGAAGCATGGTCTACAATCGTAGACCACGCGACTACTGGAGGATTATAGACTGTCTTGAAATTCAAGACAGTCGTGTTTGACTTACAGCGACTTAAACGAAACTCGGAAAAAAACAAAAAATATTAAATATACGAAATAAATAAATAAATAACGAAATAAAAAAAATTTAATAGGAATTTCTTTTTGTAAGTTTCATTTCCTACATTTTTATAATTATACAATTTTCTCGTGTCCCCTCAAACATGACATTCTTGATTGTCGTAGAAATAATTTTTCACGGTGGTACCTTTAGGATAGGTAAATAAGGAATTGAAAGCTTGCCTGACATTTTTTGGGTCCTTGGGTAAGTACCTACTGCGCATAGAAAAAAGTTGCAAGAAAATACCTACCCAAAAGTTTAATCGTTTTATCGCGTTTTATTTATATATCTTCTTGCAAAAAGGTAAGCACTTTTGTCGGTATTTAATAATCGGCAAGCGCGGTAGGTATGCTTAGTCCGCTGTTTTATTAATCGTAGGTAATAAGTTAATAACTAATAAATATACTTCATTCATCTGATTACCTTTTATTTGAAGTGTTGTTACAATTAAATTTATAATACATTATTATAAATAATTAAATAATTGTTGGAAAACATCAATTTATTTATCTTGGACCATAAAACTTTATGCCACATACAAAGCATTGCCGGTTAGCGGCTGCTTACTACTATAATCTGCATTTTAATTAATTTGTTAATAATTAGACAACATTGAATATTACCAAAGCGTAACATGCTCGGAACTATTGAAAATTTCTAACATTGTTGTTGAAGTTGAAATTAATTAAAACGCAAAAAAATTGCAAAATTTGGCAGGGAGTCCCAAAGCGTAACATGCTCGGAGCTTTTTTTAGAGAAAATTTCTAACATTGTTGAACATTGTTATTGTTGAAGTTGAAATTAAACAACTGTTTAACTTTTTCATAAATTGTAAATCCGCCATTAATTTAATTTATTAAATGGTGTAAATGATACTTAAGTAAATAATATAACAAGTGGTAATTTGAGTATTTTAATTATGTGTATCAGATTCGCGGAATTCTGACTGAAGGATCGCTAATCTTCAACGTTTCAGTGTGTTAAGCTTATTTATAATATTACCAAAGCGTAACATGCTCGGAACTATTGAAAATTTCTAACATTGTTGTTAAAGTTGAAATTAATTAACCGCTTGCCTTACCAATTAAATCTGACTAACTTTTTGACTGACTGAACTAATTTTTTTATAAAAAATATAAATCGAAAGTTCTATTAAATAATACTCAAACACGTGTTGAGACGACGATAAAAGCGCCCACGCAGGTGATAAAAATTGCAACTTTGTATTGGAACGAGATATTACGTTATAATATGTGATAGAACGATTGAGAATCCGAGATAAATCGTCTGCATAAAATACCAAGCCGAGTATACTCGGGATAATCAGGCAAGCGGTTAAAACGCAAAAAAAATGCAAAATTTGGCAGGGAGTCCCAAAGCGTAACATGCTCGGAGCTTTTTTTAGAGAAAATTTCTAACATTGTTGAACTTTGTTATTGATGTTGAAGTTGAAATTAAACAACTGTTTAACTTTTTCATAAATTGTAAATCGGCAATTAATTTGAGTATTTTTATTATGTGTATCAGATTCGTGGAATTCTGACTGAAAGGATCGCTAATCTTCATTACCGTTTCAGTGTGTCAAGCTTATAATATATTACCAAAGTGTAACATGCTCGGAACTATTGAAAATTTCTAACATTGTTGTTGAAGTTGAAATTAATTAAAAAATTTGGCAGGGAGTACCAAAGCGTAACATGCTCGCGGAGCTTTTTTAGAGAAAATTTCTAACATTGTTATTGTTGAAGTTGAAAAAACAACTGTTACTCTATAATTGGAAAAAAATTAATTTTACTAATAAGAGAACCTACAACAAAAATGTAACATAAAAGTTTATGATAATATAAAAGTTTATGATAATAATATGATGCATAAGCATTGGCTTGGCGGCTGCTTGCTTCTATAATCTGCATTTTAATTTGTTAATAATTAGACAACATTGAATATTACCAAAGCGTAAAATGCTCGGAACTATTGAAAATTTCTAACATTGTTATTGTCAGCGGCGTAACAAGCAGTTGAGGGGCCCGTGTGCGCAGTTGTTAACGGGGGTCTTAAAATTTTATTTTAAATAAATGTTATTTATTTAATGTTAAATTTTTTTGGAAAAGATTGGGGAAGGTCACAGCAGAACCGGGAGCCCTCTTAGTCGGGAGCCCGCGTGCTCGGCACCCTCCTCAATTTAAAAACATTTAAAGTATTTAAATATTTAAATACGTATTTCTCACACGCCGCAATTGATGGTCAGGGGCGGATGGGCTATCAAAAAGTTACCGGTAAATTTATAGTCGACGGCCCAAAAATGCAATCGTCATGGTCCAAAATTGCGCCGCAGGCGAAAATTTTTTGAATGGGGGGGAGTCCCCCTTTGTTATACCAGTTGTTAATACCAGTAACAAAAATTATATTTTAATTAATAACAAACCATGGTGAATATAAAAAAAAAATTAAAATAAAAGTGCATCTTTCATTAATTTGCTGCTGTTATTGTCGATGTCATTCATCAAGTTTTTTTCTATATTCATTAACTTGAATGACTCTAATCTATTATCTGAAAACGATCTCTCGCAAGCTACTTGCGAAATGGGCAATGAAAAATTGGTATATCAAAGTAGGCTCATATAGCCAGACCGAAAATGGAGGTAGGGTAAACAGTTTGTATGGCCGGGCAAATTATGGGCGCGTGGGGGTGGCGTAATTGATTTCAAGCGCCGCAGGCGAAATTTTTTTGAAATTTCAAGGTCAACGCGGTTTAAGAAAAATTAGAAAATTTATCAGTTTGGCAGATAGCTATAAAGATAGTGTAACATTAAAAAATTGACTTAGGAGGAGTCCTAACATATAACTCACCAATAAAAAAAATTTATTAACGCTAATAATTAATAAACGTTTTGATTGTTTTTAACGTTATAACTTCTCCTAAGTCAGATCTGTTTTTGCCTAACTATCCTGTCTCTAATTACGATATAACTATTTATTAGGATATCCATGGAAAAACACAAACAAATAATGATTGATAAATTCTAAAGTTGATATTATATTTCATTATGTTTAGTTAGAAATGGGCCAATGGCCGTCAACGCGGCCGACAGCCGTGACAATTTTTTTCCCATTGAAGATCATACTATTAACAGAAATTATTAAAACGAAGACGGTCTACGGACCGACGCTACGGCCCACGGTCCCACAACCGACGGCCCACGGTCCTACGGACCGACGGCCCACCGGGAAATTTCCCGGTATCCCGACGCTGGTACCAACCAATGTTTTCAAATTAACCAGGAAATTTAAAATTTTACCGGTTTTATAAGTAGAAATAGTGAAAATGTTAATTTCAATAAATGAGTAACATCTGCAACACAAGTTGCCTATATATTATTAGTTCTTCATACATTTTAAACTGAAATTATCAAATTAAATGAACATTTTACCGGTACCATAATAGTAAAAATGGTATAATGATCAAAATTAGCATAGTTGAACAATTACTTAAACACTAGATCAGGGGTGGCGAACCTTTATGTATCAACGTGCCATTTTTTCTAAAGAAATGTTTAATGAGGCCATAGACGTGCCATCAAATAATTAAATATAATATTTAATAGTGTATTTTTTGATCGGTGGCGTGCCCAAAATATTGTGTCGCGTGCCATCAATGGCACGCGTGCCATAGGTTCGCCATCCCTGCACTAGATAATAGTTTCCGATCTTTTTACTTTCCACATCTGCAACACAAGTTGCATTATATTTTAATTGTCCAACTATTTAACATCTATTTAACTATTTAAGAAAATTATGTTATTTTTAACAAAATCTTTCAATATTACTTCATAGAAAAACCATAAGAAAAATATAATCCAATTTTATATTATTATTTTATTCAATTATAATAAATTAATAAACTTGGCAACATCGCAAGTGTATATTAGTATGTATGGGAATATTTATGGCCTCTCTGTTTTACACGTTTATTCAATACAAATAATAGTGGCAACTTCTATACACAGATTCTGTCATTACATATTTGTGGCGCGGGTGCCATAATTAAAAAAATATTACAGATATCTACCTATGGAAGGTATTCTGAAATTTCTCAGATCTACAGACTTCGTGCGAGATGGCGCACCTCTCGTCATAGTTTTAACGAAAGTGCCACAAACCACATTTATTCATGGGCTGCCACTAATATTAAAAGACATGTAAGGGTGTACATAAATGTTTATGATATTTGTAGTGTTTTTCACATTTACATAGTACCTCTAAGTAAATTACGAAAAAGAAAAATCTGAAATAAGGGTGGGGCAAATTTTCAACGGGATTAGTTAGACAATTGTCCGTAGTTAACCAGATTAAAAATCACCGCGTCTAAACCGTCCGCATCATACCGATTTTCGAGTCGAAACAATTTAGCTAAAATTAGGAAGAATTAGCACTCTTTACTATTTATTCTTTTCTATTTCTTTACATGGTACAGCATTTTTTATCAAAGGTTTTGGGAAATTGAAATAATATGTCAGTTCCAATTTGGCTTATTTGCGTGGAGCTGAAAGAATTGTTTTTATAAGGAAATGGTCTACAAAATTGCAAAATGCAATTTTAAAAGGTGGTGATATTTTAACTTTTCAAGTTTTAACTTTTTATTTTTTAATTAGTTCCTACTTTAAGGAGAAATGTCTGCAGATAGGGAACGATTTTATAAGTTAATTAAGAAAAAAAGATGATATTCGAAAATTTTGGTCGATAATATACCGTTTAATGGTATTGTGCCAAGAATTTTGAAACTCAACGATTTTTAAAATAAATTAATTATACTTGAAATTAATGCGACCATTTTGCCTCACTTCACCATCAACTTTTATAACCATTTTCTGTGCTATGAGGTCATTTGACATGTCAGAACGCAGATCAACTTCAAATAATTCTTCGTTTTGCTTAAATAATTTCCCAAATAAAGGAAAACTATAAATTATGTAATTTTCTATTTAAAAATGTAAACATTGTGCTGATTGCTGGAAAATTCAACGATTTAAAAATTTAAGTTTGCGGACGTGGTTAGAAATAACCAAAAACTGGAACCACAAAAAATTATCTCTTCCAAAATGGCAGTAGAGTGGGCAAGACATGTAAGTTTGGGTCCTAAGTGATTTTCATTTTTTAATCCAAATTTTGGAATTTTGCGGTTTTGAGTAAGAAATCATCGTATTACTGTCTTGTAGAAGATGTTATTTTACTGCTGAGAGCTGAAAAAGCCTCTTAAATTTTATCCACGAAGCAAGAATCTCGGCTTTAGAAAATGTATTGTTCCAAAAATTTCAAATATCTGGAAAATTCCACGCCATACTGTCGTAAATCGATGTTCTCATACCGATTTACATCTTTGTGAAGCTGATCCAAATCATTTGAATTGAATTTTAAAAGAAAAAAGTGAATTTTATTGTCTTTAGTGACTGGCATTTGACTTGGGCATTGCACGGAAAATGTGGAGAGCGAACGCGTGACACCCAATTCCACCAATTGAGATCAAATATAGAACCTAAATGACGAATATTCGTTTCTGCACATTAGCCACTCCCAACCACCAAGCAAAAACCAAGCTCTAAAATAAAACATTTCAATTTTATGGTTAGGAAACCAAATTTATAAAAAATTAAAGCTACTCACCTTGCATGAAATAAACTTGCAAGCAATAATTCTCAATTTATTGTCAGACGTTTCGAGTTATTTTAAAACAAATTCATGAAAGTTTTCAAACAATTTTAAAACTACGTTGTATTCACATAAAACAATAATAATTATTGCTCCAATGGTGTCACGAGTGGCAGTTTTTTTAAATTTAAATTTTAGTAATTCCTTCCTGTTGGTAGCTGCATTGTTTAGAGAAGATTTGAACAGGCCCAGACTGACTAGGTTATCTAGTCGGCGATCGCCGAGGGTTTCTAACTCAAGGGGGGCCCGAAGTTATTATTTATATTACTCAAAAATATTCAAAATTGCGCGAAAATCTGATTTTCAAAAATCTCCGCTCTTGGTAAGGGAGCCCCTCCTCAGTCTCTAGCCGAGGTCCCCCAAAGGGCCAGTCCGGGTTTGGATTTCAAATATTAAAATGTGTAACTTGCAACTACCAAGAAATGCGTTTTCTTTGATCGAAATTAGAATAAGGCGAGGTATAAGGAAATCCAAATTTATAACCGAGGTGAAGTTCTTTTTGGTAAATATGTAAATAATAATACGAAAATTTATCCTTTAAAATTAAATTATACTTCAGTTTTCACAAGAGTTTATTATTTTATTTAAAAATCATTTTTTTATGGTAAAATTTTAATCCACTAAACTGAAAAATTAAAAGAAAGAAAACAAATCCTAAGCTGAGTCGGAGGCAAAAGAAGTTGCTACGTCTACTCAGAGACGTGCCCAAGGGGGGGGGGGTCCCCCTATATTTCAGAAAGTTGGGAAAAGTTGGCAAAATCACTTAAAATTTGGTCAAGTTGGCAAAACCCGCTAAACCGCCAATAGAAAAAATAGACAATTGCAAAAAGTTGGCAATTTTTATTTCATTAAGTTTGAAAATTCCCATCTCAAAAAAGTTGGTTGGGCATGTACCTGCGTCTACTACGATCTTTTATATTTATCTTTTACATCACAGTAGTAAAGTACAAAATACATGGTGAATGAGAGCACCCGTATCAGTCATTTTTTTCAAAAACGGCTAGTCGTAGAGAGTCGGGTTAAAAATATTTATTATAAAAACCATAATAAAGAATCGAATGGTGATATTATTATTTCTTGGAAAGGTCGGCGTCCCGAGTAGTTTGCTCCAGAAACTCTAGAACTCCAGAATTTTAAATGGCAGGTCGAAAATGGTATCGTTAAAAAGATCTTTAAGAAATAAGCAAGTTTTGTAGGAAAAATTATTTTATTACTCCCTCCCCTTTTCAGTCAACCAACAAGAATAGCTTTTAGAAGTTTTTAGCGAGTATTTTCGAAGTTGAAGCATTGAACTAATCATAGGTACAAAATTGATGGTGGAACGTTTTGAAGTTAATCACGGTTAAATATTTCTAACCGTGATTAGTTAACCAATAATTTATTCAGAGATGGTGAAACCGGCCTTAAATGTGCTTAGTTGGGATTTGTTTCTTTAAAGCGTGGAAGAATCGATCAAAAGCGCCGAACGTTTTTGGTATGTTTCACACATTTCGTATTAATTTCGAACAGATTCAAGTATATCGGGCTTGGTGATTCTAAACATATCGATGGAACCGAAACTAAAAGCGAAAGTTTACCTGAATGGTTGGAAAGAAAATGTAGCTATTCGGTACGTGCACCAAGGAAATTTGTACATTTTAAAAGCAACGAATATGAATGATGCAGTTATGATAAATCTTATTAGAGTGAGCGAAAGGACTGTTTCGATGGTTTAGTTGAATGTAGAAAGTGTGTGAAAATGACTGGCTTTCTCCAACAAGTTTTACCCATCAATTATAAAGTATTGGTCCAAACGATTAAGAAACTGTGAATCGATAGAGTGGTAGTGTCGACTAAATATAAAGACAGTGCTACTCAGGATTCTTCAGAGTCAAAAACATGCATTCTTTACCCTGATGGTCCTTATTGGGGTCCAATCTATCAATATATACGATTCCAGCTATTTTTGGGGATGGAGCTAGATTTCAAGATGGAATGGATGGTAGGATTCCATTCTTCCCGCAATGAGATAATTGTTCACGGTGTAACGTAAATCCTGGAGTTTCAACTGAGGTCAGAAACGACATTTATGCGATTAATCCTAATTCTAGTGGTGTGGATCTAGATTTCAAGATGGAATGGATAGTAGGATTCTATCTGTACCGCCACGTGGTAATCGTTCAAGGTATAATGTAAATCCTGGAGTTCTTTCTGAGTAACAGACACAATATTTTCCCGAATAATCGTGATTTTGGTGGTTGGCCTGAATTTCAGTATAGCATTGGTGGTAGGCAACCTTGGAACCCAAGTCTTGCAATTCCTCCTACCTGGATACCTCCAGATCCCATAATAGAACGGTGTAGGCAGTTATACTTCTGCGCGACCAGTAATCCAAATACGAATCATAGTAGTGGGCCTAGATTTCAAGATAGAACCGATGGTAGAATCCAATCTTCACCGCCACGTGAAAATCTTTCCAGGAATAACCCAAATGTTGAACTTTCTTTTTTCGGTCAGAACTCCGGATGGGGTAAGAGAGCTACATGTGGATCCTTTTAGAACACCGGATCATCCCATTCCAACGTATGTATCCTTTCCGGATCGGAGGAAGTGAATTCGTAATTTCCGTTTCGAGTTTTGATGATACGCCTAGATTTCAAGATGGAACTGGTGGTGAAATTTTATTTCAAAATTATTTTACCAAAGTTAAATATTATAATACAAAATAAATAAAAAGCAGACTAATTTTATTAAACCAAATTCTTATTGCAAGTATAATTTAGCCCTACAAAAAGCTTTACATCGAAAAAAAGATCATTTATGCAGAATAATTTTAATAATTCATTTTTATGTGCAAGACAAACGAAAACAAAGTAAAATTTTATTTAACACTGTTAACAGGTCCAGTCTTTTCGTAGCCACGCCGCCTTATTAATTATTAAGAAAATTTTAATTCTTTGGGTAAGCAATTGGAGTGTATATTTCATTAAAACCATAAATAAGGGCCACTTCTTCATTTAAATACGTAAATTGAGCATCAACTCTATATCTACCATCAGGTATAAGTGGAGGAAGATGAGTTTCATCAATAATACAATTGCAAAGGTGATAGGTAATATCTTATAAATCAAAAACTTAAAATACGATATTGTTAAGAGAAATAATTTCAATAACCTTTTCAAAGCTAAAAGTTGTAATGTTACCACAATTTCTCATATTTTTCATACCCACGGCGTTAAAATTAAAAGCTTTTTGGAGATTAACCTGGTAACGTATCGGAAAGTGTCGATACTCGTTACTCAAAAACTTTTGAACTTGCACCACAACCTAAAAGCAAAAAATGTTGGCAAATTAGCAAAGTGCACAATAATAAAATTAAAGCACCATTTGTTTGAAATTATCAGAAAAAAATTGATCAACATAATATTCGGTCAACATTACCTCGATTTTATCTCCCACGCTAATTTTCATGTTAACCCTTCACTGCATCGTGATGTTTATAAACAACATAAATTTAAATCACCTGTAAAAATTTAAACTTTTGGATTTATTTGAACTTTTTTCTTTAAACAATGCCACGATATATCTGAGATTCTTGCTATCACGTGCAAAAGGTATAAATTTCAAAAGATAAGCAGATTTCAGCAGATTACTCTTTCGAAGTCGTGAATTTGATGTGATTGCTTGTTACTGCATATTTCGCTCCGGATTCATTTATTAATTATTTTCGTTTTAAATTGTTTTTTTTATTGCTGTGAAGTGATATTTAGTTTAGAAAGGTATTGTTTAACAAATTTATTTAATTTATTTGTAAATTAGTGCAAAAGAAAATTTTTTATAGCAAATAACATAATTAGAAAAAAACATTATTTTATTCGATAAAAAAAATTCCTTGCTAGAAATATTTTTTTTAATATTTTTCCATATATCAGGAAACCACAATAAACAAAATATATTTTTTTTAAGGCAAAAAAAAATGTCATGCAGTGAAGGGTTAAATGTATAATTTACGGCCGGAGTAGTGCGATTGTACTTAAATGTTTTAATTTCGTAGAAATTGTAGTATTTTGGATTGTATCTTACTAATTCTACTCGAAAATCTTTACTTTTGTATTTATTTTGAAAAAACTGAAATTCAAAAAATGTATTATTATAGTAACTTTTCTTAATTCAGTCAAATTATGCATTACTTTCAAACAACTTTTGGAACTTTGGGAAATAATAGGTAGTCTATTATGTACTTTTGAAACTTTAGTAATTTCAAATTAATTGTAATTCAATAATTGAAAAAACAATGACCGAATAAAATTTGTTCTACATAAATCATATTTACCAAGAGTTATAATATTTCAACTGAGTTACCAACAGCGGAAAATTGATGAACTGCATAAATTGACTGCTCTAAAATAAAAGTTAAAACCTACCTTCGACAAAATACTGTCGTTACATGTAACGACGACAATAAATAATAATGCAAATAGGAGCAGCCTATTTATATTTTTCATTTTGAAATTGACACTTGAACAATTTTAAACTGTAGATGGACATCGACTGAAGAGAATTTATTTTATCGTACATGTTATGTAATATTAGAAAACTAAAGAATTACCTATTTCCGGTAAAAACAACATAATTTAAAAATACTATAAACTATTAATCTAATGATCCATGAATGTTTTATTATACAGATGATATTATGTTCGATCATATTTATGTAATAAAAAAAAAACTTAAAATTCCCTATATCCATTACTTCCAAAAATATGTATTATGTTTGAAAGCTCCTCCTTCAAATCATTTATAGCCGTGCATCTGATTGGTTCGTTTGTATATTGTAACACAAATTCCTCTAATTCGGGTCACTTCCCTCGCTGGTCTACAATGGTCATAAACATCCGATGCTGGAAAAAAGTCGAATTTCCAAAAATATACGGAAATATTAGTTCTATAAATTCATATAGTTTTCCAACATCAAATTTAAACGAGTTCACGGCTGATGAAGGATCCCATGAATATCATGGGGTTAAATCATGACAAAGGCTCGATGCCGTCAAACAATTAAATTCCCAACAGCTATGTTACACATAGATGAAGGAGAGAAGCGGGCTAAGCCCGCATCTGCTCCGAAAAAGCTATTCCGATACTAACTAGTACTACTACTATAGTATCACGGGGCCCTCCAGAGCAGACTCCTGTCTTGCTACGGTTTGAGCTGTCGTACAATGATCAAAGGCTATTCACTTTATGAAAATATTACCTATGAAAGGCCTAAGAATCCTTGGATTTATTTCAATCTGTCACTTTTATAATTTGAACAAAATACTCAAGCGTCACAAGCTCAACGAATTCGTAGAGTTCATAACGCGACACTTTGACCATTCGTACATTTTGTCGATAATAACGAATGCGGTAACGAATTATGCTTACGAATTTAACGGTAACGATAACGTTAATGATAAGGTTAACGGTAACGATAACGTTAACGATAACGAAAAAGTTACAGAATATGGGTCTTTCTTCTTCTTTCTTTCTTCTTTATCAGCCTTTTTCCGCCCACTGCTGGACATAAGCCTCTCCATATTATGGAGGATCTGGCCATAACTCACCACGCTGGCCAGACGGGTTGGTGAGTAGTCCGCAGATCGATTTTGGACTATAGTTGTTTTACATCCGGTAGCAGCTTGCTAGGCTAACATTCAGATGTGCCTGTAGCTCTGTTTTTTGTTAACGGTGGCAATTTGTCAACTTATGGGGACCGCCGGTTTAACGTGCCCTCCGAAGCACGGAGACTGGATCATAAGAAAGTTTGACTCTCCCCGGGTTTGAACCCAGTACCCCGCGTTCGCATCCAACTGCGTTAGCTGCAACGCAATGACCGTCTCAATAAGGGTATTAACCTATAAATAATTTCGAAGTTAAAAAAATAATACTGGGAAGTAAATAGAGGGGATAACCCCCTAAAGGGGGTGCCTAAAATAAATTATCTACAAGAGTCTATAGATGGGGTCGTCGAAGGGGAAATTGGAAGTCAAGGTCCAGTGGCGGATTTCCCAACAGGCACAAGAGGCGCGCGCTTAGGGCCTCGTAAATCAAGGGGCCTCAAAATAAGGAAAATTAAATTTTTATTAATTTAATTCCTGTTGTAATAAACACAGGAAAAATAACGAAAAAATTTTAAGCCCTAAGATGCCTTAGATTTGCAGTTATTTTCATTTCAGTGCAATTTTTTATTTAAATTTTTTGATAAAAATTAAATATTGTTCAAATATTTTGAAACTTTATGAAAATATTACCTATGATGTAATAAATATAGGAAAAATAACTAAAAAATTCTAAGGCCTAAGATGCCTTGGATTTGCAGTTATCTTGAATTCAGTGCAATTTTTTATTTAAATTTTTTGATAAAAATTTAATTTTGTTAAAATATTCTGACATTTTATGAAAATATTAACTCTTTTGTAATTAACACAGGAAAAATAGCGAAAAAATTATAAGCCCTAAGATGCCTTAGATTTGCAGTTATTTTGATTTCAATGCAATTTTTTATTTAAATTTTTTGAGAGAAATTTAATTTTGTTCAAATATTCTGAAACTTCATGAAACCACTAACTCTTTAGTAATAAACACTGGAAAAATAACGAGAAAATTCTAAGCCCTAAGTTGCCTTAGATTTGCAGATATTTTAATTTCAGTGCAATTTTTGATTTCTTTTTTGATAAATATTTAATTTTGTTAAAATATTCTGAAATTTTATGAAAATATTAACTCTTTTGTAATTAGGTAACACAGGAAAAATAGCAAAAAAATTCTAAGCCCTAAGATAGAGTTGTAATTATTTTGATTTCAATGCAATAATTTTTTATTTAAATTTTTTTAAAGAAATTTAATTTTGTTCAAATATTCTGAAATTCTATGAAAATATTAATTCCTTTGTAATAAATACAGGAAAAATAACAAAATATTCTATGCCCCAAGATGCCTTAGATTTGCAGTTATTTTGATTTCAGTGCAATTTTTGATTTAAATTTTTTGATAAAATTTTAATTTTGTTCAAATATTCTGAAATTTAATGAAAATATTAATACCATTGTAATAATCACAAGAAAAATAACGAAAAAATTCTAAGCCCTAAGATGCCTTAGATTTGATGATATTTTGATTTCAGTGCAATTTTTAATAAAAAAAAAAATATTAAAAAAATAAATCGTCTGCGGTGCGATGCTGGTGAATGGGCGCCCGGGCACCAGGGGTTTAAATCAATTGCTTTAGGGAGTGTACGATTAGTGAAAAAACTATTCTACTGATCATATTCCGAGTTTTCATCATTATTTGGTTCCATTATAATATCAACTTACTAAAATGAATTTATCACAGTAAAAAATTTTGGAGAACCTACAAGTAACAAGTTTTTTTAGAAAAGTATACTAAAATGTCTTCAGAAAATCTTATATTGAAATAGAAAAATCTTCCAAAAAAAAACTTGGATTTTTCCAATTTCTTAATTACTAGCTCTGTTTCTAGGTTCTATTTCGAATTTTCTTTGTAATTCCAAATTCAAATAGCTTACACGACGGTTATCGTGCAATCCTGGTTACCAAATTCTTTCTTTCAATTTATTTTGCAATTCCAAAATCATTGTGAACATTTTTCAATTCGACCGATTTTGACTCTCCGCACGTGAATCCCTTAACAGAAATCTTTCTCGCTCACTTGCGTAGCAAAGCAACACGCAAAAAAAAAAAGTTGTTAATGTAACTACAAATGCAATAAATTTTACTACAATGAGTTGTAAAAATAGTGACAACACCAAACATAAGTAAAATTTACACGCAAATTGTTGTAAAACGACTGCTGTACAACTTACTACAATTGTTGTTAATTATACAGGGTAAATTGTACCACACTAAAAAATCAACTATTTTCAGTGATATAACAACAACACTAGAGAGTTAAAAGTGCAAAAACATAGTACAATTAACTACAAATACATCCATATATCGTACAACAATGCGTAAGTGCATTTTACAACTGTTGTAGTATAAACACCATTATAGGTGCGTTAAATTTTACTGCAATTGTTGTTCGTTTAGCAACAATTATTTTACTACATGAAAAATGTTAAAATAACAACATCTTTTTTCTGCGTGAAGGGCGTCACCTACATTTATGAAAATACAAATCAATTTAAAAAAAAGTTTATACACTCCTAATATTAAAAAATCCTACGACAATAATGAGGGCTTTCAAAACTGAATTACTTTTAAACGAAAAGTATCCAATCGACCACTATCGATTGGAAAATTTTAGATTTTAATAAGCCCTGAAGTATAGTACTCTATAATTTGTTTATAATTTAATTTAATTTGCTCTTTAGGGGTCGCGACACAAAGATGTGGTTAAGAAATAGTGCTTTATACCAGCGTTTCCCAAAGGGTGGGTCGCGACTCGGCACTGGGCCGTAGAAAAATTTTGCTGAGTGATGCAAAAATGTTAGTGTATGAAATAAACACACAAATAGCTTGATTTTTATTATAAACTAAAATTTGATTTGTAAATAAATGGTTTTTTTTCATAAGGTGGATCGTGAAACATTTTAAAACCTCATACCGGGCCGCGGTCAAAAACGTTTTTGGGAAACGCTGCATTAGGCGCGAGTTTGACATCCATGCTCTATAATCTATACGATTCTTGAAGCAATGTTTACTTGTTAGCAGCTGCCGAAAGTTCAAATCGGCGCGTATGATTTGAATTCTGATGGTGAATGAAAATTATTTGCTTAAGATAATTTTAATTATATTACTTTGTATTCTTCCTTCATAAATTTTCTTACAATTATATTATTTGAAGAACCTGCTTGTTGAATGTACAGTTGAAATGTTCAACTACCTTAATTACACACTTTCGCTGTGTATTTGGTGTACAAAACCTGAATTTTGTCCACAAATTTTTGAATTTCTTGTTCGTATGCGCTGGAGGTATTCCGAATTTTGGACTTGTTACGGAGGATAAGATAAACTCACACTCACACGCACTTAGGCCGTTTACTACCATGGAGGTAAATTTGATTTCTAAATGTATTATACCTTGATTTATGTGAATTAATAACCTAATAACTAAGGAAGACCAAATGTGTTTAGAAAATTATCTGATTTTCAAAATGGTTTATTCGTAAATCGTTGTGAACAATATGGACTTTTGAAGCTTTACACAGAAAACAACAAATTTTAATTTTGATTTTAGTATTTAAAAATGATTCCGCTGTAATTTTTGTTTGCTGGATCAAAAATTTTCTGCATATATTCAACGGTTTTCAAATGGTTTTAATATAACAAGAATTTAAAGTATATTTCGGAATATTTCCAGTAATAAAGAAATCTAAACAAATTAGTCCCAAACAAGCATAAAACCAAGAAAGCATCATAAAATCATTAATCTTGAAGTAAGTAGAGCAAGATGGCGTCATAAAAACTGCTGATTGTTCATTTAAGTTTAATTAGTACGCAGTGAAATCATCTTTTATATCTCTCAGGATAGAGTGTTTCGTTTTAAAAGCTACGCACGACACGTTTCATTTGCGAATTATTGTTCACTGCGCTTTTTAATCGACATTTCTACATTTTTTAGTATTAAACAATCTTGAATTATATTTTTTGTATAATTAATTATTGAAATTCAAATAAAAGTTGTTATACAATTAATTTAAATTAGAATCAATTATTGTTAGAAACTTACAAAAATAATCTAACTAAAGGGTTAGTTAAAAATATTTTACATAATTAGAGATTAGAAAACGGTGCGGAAGGGGGGGGGTCATTCACATGCTTCCATTTCTAAAGCGGTGTTAACAATTAGAATGCTAATGGACGTATGATCAGTAAAATAATATAATCAACCATTATATTTAATTATATTTTATGTTTATTTTGATTGTTGTTATTTTATTATAAATGACGTGAGGTGTGTTCACTTTAAAAGATTTTCTCTATAAGCTACCCAACAGAGTAGTTAGAACGTAGTCCTTCCACAACGGCGCTATGAGCCAAATTAGTTCCGATTAAAACTGCGATGTCCCCTAACGGCTATTAACAGTACACTCGTTCACAAAAATCTCAATTAGTATCAGCGAGTAACTTTTTCGTCATTTCAGCTTTGTTCTTATAATTTATCATAAAGTCACAATTTTATTCAATTATATTCGAGCGGCTACCTATGCAATCTATTCTTAGGTGAGTAAGTTAAATAATCTTTTTTATAATACCTACCTACTAAAAAAATATATTTTTAGCTACTTATAATACAAACTTTTGCAGTAATATGCAAAATTTTTATGTAGGCAGTTCTTTTTGAACAAATTTTGGGACAAAATTTTAACGAAATATAAATTAAAGATTAATTTTAATTCAAGTGAAAATTGAGAGAAAATGAAAACTTGGAAAAAGTTCGAGCAGCAGTGGACGCGGTTGCAGACTCCTTCACTTGTGCGCCCCAAGCGCCCATTTGTTTAACTGCCTGACTCTATACCGGCGCACTACACTTTTAATTAACAGAGCTAAATCGTTTAATGTGTCCCCAGACATTACTTTAATCTGGTGCTAATTATTACATCCCTTCCACTGTTATTCCCCTTATCATCCGTTTTGAGGCTGCTCCATTTTAATCGTCTTCTCATTGTTAGCATATTTGGTGATTACATTGAAATTTTTCCTTTAAAATGTTATTCAGCGTTATCAAAACGTTGCATTTTATAAAATTTATTTGCTCATTTAATTGGGCTTTTCTTACTTATCCACAATTGATTTCAGGTGATGAATGGAAATTTTATCACACAGAAATTCGAAATTTTTTGGGTTGATGTAATCGTGATTGTTTATACGATCATTGTTTGTCGAAAAAGTAAACATCATCTCATTGTACTGAATAAAACGTTTTACATCAATTTTCCCAGAAGTATTCGATTGGAGTATTAGTAAATTAGCCTATTAAATTATTTTAATGTGACAGATGGATAGCTGAAAATGTCAACAATAGATCATATGCTACCGTGCGCGTCCAGTGAACCAGACAAATTTTATCAAATTTATCTGTTTTGGTGTTCAGGTAAAAGTGGAGTGTGCGAATGCTTATATCGATAATTGATAAAGTGCAAGTTAAACGGTACTTACAATTTAATATACCTATCTGATTATTTTAATAGTGTAGGTACCAATTTTTTTTTCGATAATATCCGGCGGCATGCATGGCATTTGGTCAAATTTTAATTAAGTTATGTACTTGGCAAGATTACTACACTTGCAACCTTCTTATTAATGATTAAAATATATAGCAAATAATATTTTATCTTGTATTTGCATTTTATTTGACATATTTTAATTTTATTATAGCATAATGATTTTAAAAATTGATAAAATATTTTTGGGAACTTGAAGTTATCGAAAATATATTATCATTGTTCGGCTAAAGTTTTCCTTAAAATTATTGATAAATATGATAGTTTCCTTTTCTTAACCTTATATAAGATAATATAGAATTTTTGAAAAAGTACTTTCTGCTAACACACTGAACGCAAACCACTGCAAAAATATCATAAAATTATACCTATATATTAGTACAAACAATTTCGTTAAAAATTAAATTTTCTACAGAAAAGTTCTTGACAACAAATTTTTAACTTAAAATTCACTTTTAGTTTCTTTTCTTGAAATTAAATTTGTTCCATTTCTAATATCATTCTCATAGCACGGTAATTTGGTGCGGCAGTAGAGCGATTACTTTGGACGAAAAGTTCAGATGTTCAAATCCCACCCGAGACCAAAAATTTACCTGTGCTACTGTAATATTCTCTGCAAAATTTTATTTTTATTTAATATTTATTTCAGGATTACATTCTATTATTGAATATTGCTATCTCTTGCCGAGATTTACAAATCCGTTTACTGGGGTGGATTAATTAAAAATTAATCCACATTATAATTAATATAATAATAATTTCCAAATTAGCATCTGGAAATTTTTTTTTCAAATCAGTCCGTCATAGGCGTCAAAATGTTCTTTTATACAAATAAAAGATAGTCCCTGAAACTGGATCTTGATTCCGAAGACCTAATTGTGGTTGGATGCGATGGTACCGTATTTAATAAGGGAGCGAAAAATGGATTGATTCGTTTATTAGAGAAAGAATCAGGCCGTCCTCTGCCTAAGTGGTTTATTTGTTTATTCAATTTTAATGAATTCCCATTGTAACATCTGGTAAAACAACTAAGTATATGGCGAGACATCGGGCAACAGTTGGAACACTGTGCAACTCTTCTGTGGTGACATTTGAAAAGGTTAAAAGTTATCTTCCCGAAATGAAGCGACAAGAATGGGATCTTGGCACAGATCAAAAGTACCCTTTAGAAGTGTTGCAGGCAATCGAATCTGATGTTTCTGATGGTTCTCTAGCTTCAAGGAACACATGATAACTTTCATAATGCAAGATGATTTACCATAGCCAACGGAATCTTAAGACTATAGGTCAGAGACGGTCGGAGTATAGTGGTCAAACGACTTGACTTTGAACGCTAAATACCCGGTTCGAATCCGAGTGAAGTAAGATCTTTATTCTGGCCGTCTCTCTGGTCCTCCAGGTTGGGGGTTCTTCATCGGGCTGACTCCCCGGCGTAGTTAAAAATATGCAGTAGGTCCATACCATGTAATACATTTTGATATTTAAAATTAATATTATAATGGTCAGCCAAGACCCATTTAAATGTTATACTGTAGTAGGATAGTTTTCATTCGGAAAATCTTTTGGTGTTGATTGTTTGTTTTTTTACATTTCGGTCAAAATTAGTTTTTGTAGTTTATTCTCCTGAAGAAATCTTCTCTTGACCTGGAGAGTACTTTTAAAAGTAAACAATCGGAAAACCTGGGGTCTAGGGGGTATGGAAAACTCTCCAGCCGTAAATTAGAAAATTATGTTCCATTGAGAATTAAATTAGCGTTTTTATCAATTTTGAAAAGTTATCTTATTACTTCCTTATGCTGGAGGGTATTGTATACCCCCAGACCCCCCGGTTCCACGCATGTTTCTTCACACTTTAGGGAGTCTAGCGGACTTATCCCCCTTAGACTAAAAGAAAGAAAAAAAACACTTAAATAACTAACTGTTGTGTATTTTATTTTCCTGACAAAATCTTGTGCTGACCTGGAGGGTAAACAGTCGGAAAACCGGAGGGTCTGAGGGGGGTACAGAGAGTGAGTCATTGTTGAGAAAAAAATAATAACCACTATTATTTCATTACATTAAACAAAAAATAATTTTATGTAATTTTAAATATCGCCGCATCGATGGGGTTAAATACAACAGATCTCAGATAGAAATTCATACATTTTCTGCAATTATTACCATATTTACTGGAAGTGAAATGCTTAACTTACCTAATATTGGGATTACAAATAAACAATTAGAAAAAGTTTCATAACGGCCAATAATAAAATTAGTCCATGCTGATGTCCTTTCCGTAATCAAGGAAGCAATAAACACTTCATAAATTACAAAATATCCTTCTCAGCATCGAGTCTCAAAAATACATTCAGAATATACGTAATAATGCCATTTTTTGATATCTCTCGTAGTTATCAGATTCTTAATAGAGAAAATTAAATTTTTTTACTCCGTACAATACGATTATTTGTCTTTATGTTAGTTTCAAAATGAACCAAATCTTTGTGGCTTGCGTGCGGTCATGGTTCATTTAAACTTGGAAAATTGAATTGAAAATTTGAACGTTACTTCAATTGGTGAACTTTTTATTATGCAAGAGAAGTCAATTTCAATAAAAGTTTCTATCTATTCATCTAAGTTAACAAGAAACCACATTTTCACATCTGTCACACTACTACTTCGAAACGTTAAATGTTAAAGTCCTCTTACATAGACAAAATATATAGTATAACAAAATAAGCCAATAGAAAGCAATAACAAAATATGGAATGAAAATCTTCTATATGACGAAATATTAAAGTATTTTTTGTCTTTCCTGGAGTAAAGTGGTCACTTTACTCCCAGTTTTGCGGGAGCAAAGTGCCACTTTTCTTAGGAGCGGGAGAAAAAGTAAAACAGCGGGAGGAAAAGTAAAAAGAATTACAAATTTATTGCTACGTCTAAGATTCCAAACATGCAATACATATTTGCTTTGAATTTCGTAATTGGCTTTCGGAAAGACAAAAAATAGTATATTCGCGCTCGGGATACTTTTCGTCCTTCGGGTAATTTTTC
The DNA here is from genome assembly GCA_958510855.1 of Rhagonycha lutea. Lineage (NCBI taxonomy): Eukaryota > Metazoa > Arthropoda > Insecta > Coleoptera > Cantharidae > Rhagonycha > Rhagonycha lutea. The sequence goes on along the minus strand of OY294036.1, from coordinate 14,068,252 downwards.
CCCTCGGCTGCGCCTCGTGTAAACAAACCTTTACTTTTGTAACTTTTAAGTTGGTACTACCAACGACCAATAAGAATGCGTTGTGTGTCCTAAAAAATTGACACGCTGGAGGAGGCGGCGGCGGAGGAGCGTGCTGGTCTTTTATATGTTTGATAAATAACAAATATATAATATACCATCTTCTTCATCACATCACTAAATAAAAACTTTTTAAACGTTCCATCATTTGTGTTTAGATAGTCGACAAATCCAAATTGTTTTAAAATTATGTACATACCACATAGACCACGGTGTGGAGTGATGTGATCGCTGGTTGAGTTACGGAGCGGAAATTCTGGGTTCGTATCGCGGACTTTGCAGAATTTCTTAGCCCGGCCTTCCGGTGTACATCCACACGCTGTGGTGAAAAGTTGTAGTAAAACGAGTAGCAAAAGAGGATTAATCCACCTCGTGAAATGGATTGTAAAGACTTCAATAGAAGTGGCAAATCCTGTTGTGGTTCAACGTGAGTTTTTATCCCACTTCTGATATTAAGACGGCCTTTACTTCCAATATTTAATTACAATACTTTATAACTATTCTTAAAAACTGTACAACTGAACTTCTCAACTTAACTTCTTCTCCTAACATTGAATGTTAATATAGTGTCTCTTACTAACTTATTACCAACTTCATAAAACTAAGTTAAAGTATGTTTTACACATCCAATAATTAATCCTTTAGCGTCCTGATATTAATCAGGACCAGCTTACGTATAGTTTCTATCTTCGTTGATCAGTATTTCCAGATACTGACCAGGGTCGGCTTTCGTATGATTTTCATTGGTTCTAACATGCATATTTTTTTTAACTTAGCGGCTTCTATTTTAATCATTGTAGTTTGTAGTGAATTATAAAACAAAGGATTATAAATTAAAAGAGAGGAAGGAGAGTTCAAAAACTAATAAAAATTATAGAACAAGAACTAAAAATTATAACAAATTAAATCGTATTTTATAGGTACTTAGATATCTTGGTCGTCATTTTAACTTTAGGCTGCAATTTATTGTACAATATTGTTTAAAATTAAAATTTTAACCATGCAACATAATTCCATTACAGAATTATGTTTTCTTAATATTTGCTTCAAATAATTTTAATTAAGATTTCTTAGTATTTTAATAATGCAATTGCAACCTAATCATGTTGCTTCCGCAGGACGAATGTATGTAACAAGGTATCCTATTATTACTCATCAAATATTTCTGAATAATGCAATTGTAACATATTTTAATAATTGTTAAGAATAAGTAAAATACTAAACTAATTGCAAGAAAAGAATAACTCGTCATTTTTTAATATCAAAGTATTATATTATTTCTGCAAGATAAGTAATATGTAATTGAAACCTGATTTTCTTTGTTAAAAAACTGTATATAAACCAACATTTTGATAATAAAATTCAGTCAGATTTGAACGCTCTAGTAGTTATCATTTCTGGCTCCAACCATAAGTTATCTCCAAGTCGGGGGTAATTTATTCATGGTCCTTCAAACCGGATGGTTCATGGTCCATCACGACGACTTCTGCTTAGTTCCAAGTCTTCCACACCCTGCAATCTGAGACTGGATTGCACTAAGCAGAAGGTCGTCCACCACCATAAATTATCTCCAGGTCGGGGGTAATTTATTCAAATATTCAACAAGATACTATTTGTCTGTCTGTTGGAAACACATGAAGTGTGTTCATGAACACATGAACTTCTAATCCTTGTACGCTTACTGATAGAAACCTCCATTTTTACTATTTAATTAAACTAAATTATTTAAATTAATTTGTATTCTTAGTACATCATGCATTTAAGGGTCTTAAAAATGTATATTTTTACATCTTTTCGAATAGATGGATATGAATCGCGTTTTGTAATTAACTGCATCTATTTAGTGATCATCTTTATTACTGTTAAAGACTACCCTTTATTTGATTTTCAATCTAATTTATTATTTTCTACGATTAATTTGATCATAATTAGATCAAATATTGTATGAAACATGGGTAATCATAGCTATTTAAACTCAGTTGTGCAAAATTTGGCATTTCACGGTTGGTTACCTAAATAGCTTTTATGAAATATTTTTTATCGCTCGATAAGAAATCCGTAATTGATTTTGTTTAAGTTGAAAGATGGAGGTTTTATGGCTTTAAAAAGGTGAGATCATATTTCAGATTTTAAAATTAAGTGATATTGACTTGGGGAATCGGATTTGAAAATTACTTATTGTTATTCATCCTCGGTAAATCATCGTTGTCATTAATCTGTATTGGTATTTTACTTTACTTTTGAATTATTTTGGGTGAAAATTTTAGAGTGAGGCGGTAGGCCAAACAACTCTGTTCTTCAATTATTAGTTAAGTTTTTGAAACCAAATGCTAAACAACCATAGGGATTTGCTCGGTATCTGCGCCTCCACAGTTTATTTTAGTTACATTGTAAAATATTTTGCACACATTTTTTTCAATTACTTTATTATTAATTATTCTTAGGAGTACAAAATATTGCAAAAGGCGGACAGCCTCTTCAAAGGAGGACAAAAAGAAAACAAAAAGCTCATACTTACATTTTAGCTGGAAAAGCTTCTAAATTCACTATTACGAACCAAACTTCCAAAAAAAACTCTCATGGGGAGTGACTCCGAACCCCCGGAATTTGGGGGAGACTCCCCGTTGGCCTTCACCCAACTTCTTCTTTACCTTTTACCAATCACTACTCACACCTAATATTTTTATGTAATAAAGAAAAACTATAGTTACAAAATGTAAAGGAGGAGTAGAAGGGGGTCCATTATGTTGGTATCGTGACCCGGTCCGCGGAACTTAGTGGAGGAATAAATATGGCCTGCGAGGTAAAAAGTTTGGAGACCCATGGTTTAGATTATGAACAGAAAATCAATAAACCAAAGGGACCAAAGATAAGCATTGCTTGATTATTTAATCTTACATGGTTTAAATTTTCTAAAAGACAGACAGACTGAGTTGAAATTTTAGTTATCTCATTTATGTATAGATACTACTATTTTAGTCCATTTTGCAGTCTTTATCCTTTGTGTGTTAGTAAGCAAACACTTACATTTTTAGTACAAATTTTGTATACTTACTACCATTTTATCGAAAGATGAGTTTAAAATATGCACAATTTAGGTGCACATTTTAAAAAATTTAAAAAAAATAGTTCACATCCAAACTCGAATAATGTTTTAAAAAGTAAAATAAAAGTTTTAATTTTGAGATGTGTATAAGGGTGGGTTTAAATATTCAACTAAATTTTTTTGGTAAAAAATTTAATTTTTTCTAACCACCGACCGTTCAGTTAACAAAAAAGTACTACTTACTTACAATTTGTATTTCAACGATTTCAAGTGCACAAAGTTGGGTGGAAAAATGGCTAACAAATTTTTGACTGTCAGCACTATTTTTCTTTTTTTTTATTACAACAACCGCTGGTATTAAAAAGAGCACAATTGGGGTTTACAACTTGCACAATTTCAAGTAAGTACGCAACATTTGGTGGATATATCACAAACCACTTTTTTCTGAACCAATAAAAAGGGGACAAACTAATTGTCTCCTGATTTCTTTTTTTTTTTAGACGTTTTTCAATTAGCCAGACTTATGCATATATAGAACCAAATCTCAAATCTGCAGTGTCTCGATATTCACTGAAGAGCCTGTAGGTTGTTAAAGGTAAATTATTTCAAAATTTCTTGAAATGTTTTAAAAAAATTCATTTTTTGAAAATTTTAAAGTTTTAGAAAAATAATTTTGATCGAAATAGGATAATTTCATATTTGACATTTTTTTCAAAACTGTCATGTATTTTATGACCTTATTGATTTGATCTCCCACTTTGTCCAATATAGGTGGTTTTGCTGGAGCTGAAAGTTAGAACATCCACCTACTTTCATTCTAAGAAGAACATGATTAATAATAAATTATTATGGTATCGTTACATTAAGTAAATCGCATTAATATGTTTACTTTTAATTTAAGTTTAAAAGAAATGCTTTTAAACTTATTTAGCTACGTGCTTAAGTGACTACAATTTACTATTTAATAGACTCAAACTTAAGTAGGTAGGTACATTATTAGTGTAAGAACCACAAAACCACTTGATTCGTAAGTCAATAATAATTAAAATTTCTATGATAATATCTAACTTGTATTTACCTAGCCAGTCTTTAAATTCTATTTTTGATCACGTTCAAGTAACCAGAGTGAATATTAAACGACCATTTACTTTTTTTAATGTGTTTGCTTATAGGTAGTCAAGTATTTACATACATACAGTTTGTATGCGTTTTTCACAGATACGTTGATGTGCCCAAGCTTCAAAATGGGTATAAAAATTCGAACAATATTTTTAAACAAAACAAAAAAATTAACTTTGAATTTTTAAAATTACTTATCTAATGTTATCCTTTTATGACAAAAAGAAGTGGCAAGTTTGGTGCCAAGTTAAAAAGCGAAATCGATAATTTGTGAAATAACTTAAAGAAAATTAATTTCTTGAGATGAATCACATTAAATCATTTTACAAACTACACATGAAATGTCTGATACTAGCAGAAGACAATAGTACAGAAAATTAATACAAATGAAAACAGTGTATTGAGATTAAATTGCTCTAAAACAAACGGCGGTGGTTGCATGGCAACCCCTTTAAGTTTCAGGATAACAGGCGTGGTTTATAAGTTTCAGCCCAATCAAAGTTGGGAATTTACGCGCAGATCTCGCGTATGGGTAATGTATACGTCTAATGTTGCTGTAATGTTTGATATTATGAGGATAATACATTTCAAATCGTTTAGTCTATCAACAGCTTTGCTGCTATTTGGTTTCGCATGAAAGCTCTTAGATAAGGTGTTACAAGTGACGTTTATTACTTCACCATTAATTGTTAATAATAAAATCATACTGTTAATTGAAATAATAAAATTATTAAATATTTGTGCAATGTTGCTTTCTTGAAGTTTTAAATCGTGTATTATCGTTAATATTTAAAATGTCGCATTTTCTCGACACTTCGTCCCAAATTATGCATATGGACGAAACTTATCAAACGAAACCCATAAACATGGACACAAAAATTCATGATAATAAACGCTCGTTTTGCATAGATGCATTGCTATCACGAAGAGATGAACGTCCGAATTCTCCCGATACATCGCGGAGTATTTCTCCAACATCGACAAGAAGTAGAAGTCCTCCAATATCACCTGGAAGTGAAGAAATCCCGCCAACCCCTTTTATTCCCAGACCGGGATTATTAAATCACATTTATCCCAACGGTGGATTATATGGTTATCAAGCGCAGCAACACGTGCAAAGCTCCGCATTTCATACCCTCGATGGAAGTAACCCTATGATACAAAAAATTCAAATTCCCATTAACCATCACAGTCCTAGTCAGTTGCAACAAATGCAATTGGAATGGCTAGCCAGAACGGGGATGTTTTATCCAAGACTACCGGATTTAAGTGGTACGTAAATTTGCTTTTGTTTAAAATTTATTGTGTAACTTCGACAATCCAAATCAAGCAAGTTTTAATTATTGTTGAAAATCGAGTTGAAAATTAAAAAATTTTTCATCACACATGAGAATTGTTTTTTAAGTTTTATAATGTTATAGTAGATAAGAGGTTCGGTTACCATGGATACTAGAGATTGTCCAGGTTGCACTACTTTATATCATGTTTTGTTGTTAAATTTCCTATCGTTAAAAAATAGAAAATTAAAGCGGATTGATCAATTAGACAATTAGAGATTTACTTACGGTACCATTTAAAAAAATGCCTTAAAATATGTAATGGTACGAAAATAATAACAAAATACATTGGCTTTAATTTTGGACCAGACAGTGGCGTATTTAGAGGGATAGGGGCCCATATCGTGAATGTAACGGATCATTGCGTTGTTAGAAGCGACGGCGCTGCAATGTTATTTAATATAAAAATAATTCAAGAATGAGGAGTAGCCACAGAAGCATATTTTTTACAAAAGCAAACAGCCAAATAACGCTACAGGCGGGATTGGCTAACCTTGAAAATTATACAAGATTTTGGGCATGTATTTTATCTAAATGATTCAACTTCATTCAAATTTGATCCTGGAAAATTGATAATTTGAATCCGATTAATTAAATATAAATAAAAACACAGCTTAATTGTAAATAGCGCCATAGGCGATTACTGAGACAAATTTTAAACGATATATAATAAGAGACAAAATTGATAAATTAACCGATGAAAATAAGTTTATTTTCTAATAATTAGGAAACTTTCAAGAAATCGTATATTTTTGCTCAGTGGAATTGAACAAAGAAATTTTATTGAATAAAACTTATTGTTATCTCAAGAAGTTGAAGTCAGTGAGAGATCAAGATACCAAAGGGTTAATAAAAATTAGAGGAGTGATTATTTAAAATTGAGATTAATTTGAGAGTTTTATAATTAATTCCACCCCTAAAATAGCAACTTCAGTACCTAATAATCACATAGACAATATACATTAATTTTATTTGATTATTATTTATATTACGTCTATTTAACGTTGTTACAACGCATGAGGTGGAAGTTTGTTGCGATTTCGTAAATTTTAAACGTAATTTTAACGTGCATGTGCTTATTGGGGTGAGATTATAGTACCTTTTTATCTTGGAAAAAATGTAAAATTTATTTATTGGCTTGTAAAAAGGACATTAAATGTCCTTTTTATAGTAATAATTTCGTTTGAGTTTGCAAGAGGGGGGGGGGGTAATCTCGCCCTCGCTGCCCTGCTACAAAAGTCATATTTGACCTGAGTAAATCCATTTTTATGTGAATATAATCCATTTGGTGTCATTGAAAAAATTATATGCAATTTTTGAAATGAAAAAGATGAAAATTCTAGTTTAAAATTTCATCCTTCACGAAAATTTTTGACTTGGTTCTCCAAGAAAGAGCATTATTCTGAGGATTAATAAATAGTTTTATATTTTCATAACCTTGAAGTTTAATTAATAAGGAAGTCAAAAACACTTTTGGTCTCATTTAAAAGTACGTTTGCTTTTTGTACTTTTGTACATCTTCTGCTTATTTTCAATTAAATCACAAGTTTTTAGTATGTATAATTTTAGTTTTCTCTCAGTAAGTCCTTGTTGTACCTATGACCAAAATCAATTCCGTCGGATCAAATTTACAATTTAGGTAGATTGTTATCTTTTAAATTGAGGTTTAGGTTAAGTTCTAAAATACGATTTTAATAAAAAAAAAACAGCGTGTTCTAGCAGATTTAATTAATATGTTTTTAGTTTGTACCGTATACCCAAAAAGATTCAAAGTTAAATTAAGGGTCGGATTTATCATTTGGACGACAACTTTGTCAATAGGTGAAGCAGTTACCTAGATTTAATATTTAATTATATATGACGTCTTTCATTGGTTGAAAAGATTGAAAGAAAAACTTCATTGGTTTTAAAGGGCGCGCTTTTTGAAATCATTCAAATTATAGTGGAATCGAAACTTCAGTTACAGCACTTACAATACTTGAAATTTAAACGATTTCAATGCAGAATATTAAAGATTTTTATGTTAACTGTGACATGAAATATTTTAAATTGTAATTAATTGTGCGTTTTTGATATAAAATCGCGAATTAATTTAATCAAAATATTTACCGTTATTGAAACCGATTAAAAATAATTATATCACAACCTTCGGAAAATTCTCCTTTTTGTTAGAAAAAATTTATCGTTGTATCTAGAACTAATTTTGAGCTGTTAATGAAGATTTGAAACATCAGTCCTTAAAATCACAAGAAAACTGAATTTATTTTGTACTAGTTTTGGTGAGTTTTTATGTAAAATCTGCCCTATGTGCTTTAGGTAAAATTTTACCGCTATATTCGAAAACTTTTTCAAGTGTATTAAGATTATACCAAACCACTTTTAAAATTGGTTTATTATTAATTCGTGAAAATATATATGTTTAATTATTAATAAATTACGAATTAAGGAATAATTATAATGTTATATTTGAGCTTTCGATCTTGCATTAAGACCTTCGTCAGAAAGGAAAAAAATTAAAAGCATACATTTGCGTAAATAAAATTATAATGCCGTAAAATTTCTGACGAAGGTCTTAATGCAAGATCGAAAGCTCAAATATAACATTATAATTATTCCTTAATTCGTAATTTATTAATAATTAAACATACAAACCACTTTTAGCATATCTTTGAATTTTTTTAATATTTTGAACGATTTTCATAAAATCTAAGATTTTGTGGTTTCTACATCAAATTAATATGGTAGAAATAAAATTGAACATTTTTGGGACCTTGCGGTTTCCAAATTTGATATCCGATACAATCGAAACATGTTCTCAATAAAAAAAGGAATTTTTCCAATTAATTTTTCGATTTTCCAAGCCACTTGCCAGATATCAGAGCATATCGATTACAAATTTGGTATTGAACTTCAAGTTTTAAAATCAGACTAGAGATTGAAGCATTATTTTCTCTTCAAGGTTCAGAATTAAAAGCATACATTTGCGTAAATAAAATTATAATGCCGTAAAATTTTACCAATCTACCAAGTTATTGGTGAAGAAAAATTATCCAAACAATTTGGTACAAATTCATTACTTTTTACACTTCATTATGTAGTAATATCAATATCATATAATTTTAGACCCGATTTTTACTAATGTACCTACATTCATGACCTACATGTTAAAATTGTTAAGAGGAATTCCAACAACGAGATTCTGCATGTTTCGATCTTATTAGATCTCGTCAGCAATTCAGAGATTCTTGATTGTGAGAAATTTTTGTATAAAAACTTAAATCGGATAATGAAATAATTGAAGTAATGAAGTATAAGTAATTGAAGAAATACGATGTGTTCTCAATCTGCTTATAACATTATTATAAGTCAATGGAGGATTTTAATTTGACCAATCTATTATGAAACTGGACAAAAGTGTTTAAATTTCCTTTTTCAATCATGCAATCAAATATTTAGTAGAAACTGGTGAGGGAATGGCCTCTTAATCTAAAAAATAGTTAATGTCATTAGTTATTAAAAATATTTCCAATTATTTCATTTATACAGATAAATTTTAATTGAAATATATCTGAAAAACTAAAAATATTTGGAACACGTAAATATCAACTAATGACAGTAACAATTTTGTAAATCACGAGTTTGATTGCAAGGGTGCAACTGCCAAATATATTATAATAATATCCAATTTATTGTACTAGTTCAATATTATTATAAAAAAAAGGGCCACTAATCCATAAGAGATATTTTGGCAAAATTAACCAAACAAAAATTTAATTTTCTGTCATAAATATCTAAAGATATTTATAGATTATTTATAGATTTGTAATCAACATTTTAAAATTTTGGACAAGCAAATTTTTAAGGGCTTAAAAATAAAAATAGAATTGTTAGTTCTTCTCAGATCTGGAGAAATTGTAACCTCCATTTAATACAAAATTAATGTCTATTTAAATATTATTTCAAAATTTTATTATTCCACTACTAATTTTAATGTCCCATACATAAAGATTAATAAAAATTTATATTTTTAATAATTGCATGGTGAGAGTGGAAAAATCCTTTAATTAAATAAATTAGCAAATGTATGTACCTATGTAGGTATTAAAATATTAGTTTAGACAAGTTAAGTCTATGCTAGCAATAAACAAACAAATCACAGTGGTAGTTATCAGTTTATTTGAATAATTTGATTAGATTTAGTTGTGCTAACGGAGTTCAATAATTTAATTTATTTTGCCTTAACTTAATGCAATTTTCAAAATTTTAATGGAAGGTTTGGGTGTAATTTCTTGATAATTTTTTGTTTATGTAATAAAGTAAACAAAAAATGTAACATTTCAGTTTTCGTCGCGGCTCACTACATTTAAAAAAAACATTTTTTTAGTTTTGTGAAAATTTGTTAGAACAAAACGTTCACAACACATTGTGAACAGATCCGTAGAAAGGTATCTAGAAAATTGAGTTAGCTAATTGCAGGGCAGCCTAGAGGAAGATGAGAATAAAGTAGAATAAGGACGCTAAGTCGAGATCAGCAAAGCATCAAAACGAACAGAGTGAGCGTACAGTTCAATAAGAGAGATACAAAATTTTGGTATAAAATCGTAAAAGGAATACATCGAATAACAAGGATGCTCTGTTGAAGTGAAATACTGAGGAATAGAGAAAAACGTAGAACGTTTTCCGGTTAGTTTAGCAGCGTAACAGAGACGCCCGGACTTAATGTAGTGCTGATCATGTTAGAATGTGTTTACAGGCCCAATTTACAATCCTCGTCCTCGCCTCGCTCATCGTTCGTCAGACTCCTTGTTTATCTTTCTAATAAGATGACGAACACTCAGATGGGATTATAGATGTCGTCATTTTGACATCGTACAGGAAATGGGGAAATGCGGCAGCATTTTTCAATGGCTTCGAGTTTACTTTTACGTTGTTTGATTTTTAACAATACAAAACAATTAACTTTTTTGGTTTTTCTCCAAACTTTTTGTTTTTTTTTAAATTCTGCTTCCTGTTATCCAAAAATGATGAAATTTTGAAATCGATTTATTTGGTATGTTTCCTATAGGAAATCTTATGAAAATGCCTCGTATGCTGTTAAGCTTAGCCTGAAGCGAACGCAGCAGCGTTCATTGTTAGCTGTAATTAGATTACACTTCATCAAGAGTACGCTGTTTTCAGCAATGCCGCTTAGATGAGCTGCAATTTGCATTTAATTATCACATATAATGCGTATTAAACGGTCTGTATGCTTTCGAGTAACTTTAGCGTGAAATCGGACTCGCAAAATTTGAATATGTGATTTGATGGAAGGTATTATTTCATTTCAGGCAATAAATCGGTTTACTTACACAAGGAAAATTTAAAGATAACTTAAATATTGATTTATTCATTCTAATACTTTATAATTCCTAATTTGTTAAATTAATCTAGAAATCAAAATCAACATAAAACATACACAGCAATATTTAGGCAATCGACATAAAATAACTAGGAATTATAATTCTATATTTATATTGAATTTTATCGGTTGAGATTGGTGACAAAACTAATTTACAATACCAGATATTCAATTAAATTGATACCGCAAGCCCTTCTAAGCGATAATAAGTAACTGTTTCTAAATCATTATCTCAATCCAAGGCATATGGCAACAAGATCAGAAATTTAATATTAAATGTTTATTTTGTTAGGTAAAGGATAGCTTTATCACCGTTTTATACCTTTAGTTGCTCATAATCCAAAATAAAATGAAAAAATATAGAAACAATTACATCAGTTTATTGATCGCAATTATCTATTAGTCGTTAGTTCATTATCACAGCTGACTTTATTTTATAGTTTCCTGCAACGCTCGTTCGTATACAATAAAGGTAGACATTTTGGGAGACCCATTGCTAGACCAAAGGGTTGCGGATTTTAATAATCCTTAATTAGGACTAAAAGCCTTTTAGTTGTTCAGGTCTGACCATAAAGATGATTAGAAGCGTTCATTATTGATTTTTATTTTAAACTTAAAGAATTTTTCATTTATAGAAAATGAGTAATTTCTTTAACAACGAAAAGTTGAAATTTTCACAAAAAAGATATAAATAAGTTAAATTCACGAAACAAGGTGTGAAAACATTATAATCTACAATGCACCGAAACTAACCAAAAAATGGTTTCTGGATATTTGCATCATCATCATCATAAATGGCTTTTCCATTCCTGTCGGAATATTGCCACTTCTATTGAAGTATTTGCAATGCATTTCACAAGGTGGATTAATCCTCTTTTGCTACTCGTTTTACTACAACTTTTCACCACAGCGTGTGGATGTCCACCGGAAGGCTAGGCTAAGAAATTCTGCGAAGTCCGCGACTTGAACCCAGAATTTCCGCTCCGTAACTCAACCAGCGATCACATCACTCCACACCGTGGTCTTGTATAAAACACCAAAAGTCCTAACAAAGTTAAGCCATGCAAAGAAGTAAAATTATTGAACTAAATTTAATTATACACTTCATTAAGGACGAACGAATCAGTAAATAATTCTATGCACATGAAATAGTGCACGGAACACTGGTAGCTTTGGACGCCTTTATAATATTCATCAGTGTACCAATATAATAAATTGCTAGAAAGCTCCACCTCTTCGTCCACTGAGTCATTTAGAGGGGCGTCTGATAAGTTCGTTCAATTATTACCGACCAAAAAAGTTTACCAACCTAAAACAAAGACCTACATACAAAATGAACGCAAGCATATGATTTTTCATAATCCCCCTAATGAGGCTCCAAGCCGAAAAACTATGGCCTGGTCGCATTTCTCATGCGAATAACTACATTAACGATGTTATTTGGGGGAACCATTCCATTTAGACGATTTTTTACAAATATATAGGATGGGCAGACAAAGATACAATTGATAAAGTTTATTGTGGATATCTAAAAATGGTATAACTTTTTATATCCTGACCTTGTCCTACCTGGGGGACATTTCATACCGCCAAACCCCACGGTCGCAATAACACATTATGTTGATATATCTATTTGAAATGGTTACGATAACATTACGTTAGTCTTCGTGACCAGGGGGATTGGGTTCATATAGTTTGCATTCCAAGAAGTCTCGACTTTCTCCAGAAATTAGGTAATTCTCTAGCGGTTATTAAAGCAAATAATAGGATAATATTAGGATTGAAAAGTTTGGTCATCCAAAATTAGGTATAAGATAAGGCAAATCTAAAAAACTACGTATGTAAAATATTTATATGCTCATAGTACTAGCACTACCAAGGAAACCATGCAGATGTTCAGAAATAACAGGCCCTAAGGCCTACTAGAAGAGGATTCTCTAGACTAGAGAATTGTTTCGAGAAAATAGGAATAAGAAGAAGAAGGTTAAGATATTATACATTACACAGAACCCAACTAAAATCTTGAATGCCTCGAAGAGACATTTTGGGGTAAAATAAGTCCAAAGATGGCCTTATATGAAGGCGACTGTACTTCAAAGTAAACTCCTGCAACTAGGAGACTGTGAAACACAGACATAAAGCAGTATAATGTAATAAAAAATAGTACAGTAGCAGCTTTCTAATTTTCTCCGTTACTACAAACTGTTCAGCTCATTATTTTAATTTTTTCCATAAAAGTAAACCTAAAGCTAAAAATCATATAAATTGCACAATATTAATTTGACCCAGTGACTCAAGAAAATAAAATTTCTTAAATATACAGTGATAAAATTATGCATGATTTGTCCGCTCCCACGTCGCTGGCTGGTTGTTGAAGGATGTCATGGTAGAACGGACTCAAAGTTTAGCTGCAATAAAATATCCCTCTATGCACGAGGACTTCCAAAATAATGATATAATTGTGTTGCCAAAAGAGGTAAGCGGGGTTAGTCAAACTTACCACATCGCTCCAAAAATATAGCAAATTAATCTACGAAGCATGTGACGATTAGAGCCCAAATAATCCATCTCGTTTTTGCATGTCCATGCAGTAACTGTGACCTGAAATCAAACTCCTATATATAAAATTAAATTATAGCTGATGATAAAATTTTGACATGGAAACGGATGAGGTGAATCAAAGAGCTGCTGGTACACCGATACCTAACAAAATTCAATCCATTTGAGCAAACGAATTACTTCGGACGATGAACTGACCACACCTCAAATTATTCACATAATCGCCATTTAAAATTGTTAATTAAATTGACTTTTATTACCAGTTCAAAACCAAACGGATGTAAAAGTCATACATGATTTTGTGGATTAAATCATCGACATCTGCAATCAAAATGAAAATTCAGTAGAACAATATCTTCCAATTCCCATATTAATAAAATCATCTTTACTTTTTGTGACTGCAGGACCGAACTTATTCGATAGTTATTTCCTCGAAATTAAAATTGAGAATTAAATTGTAACCCAGTTTCTCTATAACAAGAATTATAAGAGAAAAACTCTTTCGGACCACCCCCGAAAATAGTTTATTCGTATTTTTGTTTATAGAAATGGTTCTATTCTCACCCCCCTCCCCGACTACACCAGAACACCCCTCAAATGCTTTCATGCCGACTGTCAGCCCCCCTAGAGCTAAAAATCGACCACGGGGTGGCAATATCGCTTAATTAAAGTTCCTTCTAAATTTTGACTGTTAAATCCTAAATTTTGTAACCTTAAACTATAAATATTGAAAACTGCAGCTTTGCTTTAAATTTTGGGCTCTCGTGCGAATTATTTTAAATAATATTTAATCCAACACTTAAATTATATAAATATTTAACATCTCGCAATTAAATCATAAATCATATTAAATTCTATACAGGTAAATTGTACACCAAAGTTATTTATGTTCACAGCAGCGTTGGGGATATGTTTTAGACAAGTGCGAGATACACCATCGAAAGAAAGCAAATCGAATGGCATATTTGCGTAAGATATTATAGCAATATAGGCAATTCGTTCTGAGATCGTCAGGAACTTTGTGTTAAAAGCTAATAAAAGTTTCATACAGGAACGTAGTTATCCAGGAATACTAGAGGGAAGTACAGTCCGTAATTATAAAATTATGTGTATAAAATGAAGTAAAGAAATGGAAGTGAATCAGAGGGCATCCAGATGACGCCAGAATAAAGTTCTTACTTAACTCGGATTCGAACCTGGTATTTAGCGTTCATAGTCAACTCGCGTGACCATTATGCTCTTACCGCCCCTATTTGTTATATTATTTAGTATTAATTTTAGTTATGATTCTTAAATAATATATTTTCCATTTTAAAGGGTGGGGTGTGCGACCCCTCTCCCCTAGCTTTCCGTAGCTACTTTACAATACAATTTACATACAAACTCACCATTTTATTTTATTTTATTTTTAAATTTTGTCACTAATTTTTAAAAAAGACGCAAATTTGTGTTTGCATGTTCTTGTTGCAATGTAAATAAAAACGACGCACATCGAGACCCTGACTTTAACCATACAGGAGAACTCTCTTACTCATTCATTAATTTTGGGCCTTACTAACGACGCTGATTAGGAATATTATTAGAACTTTTCTACTTCTTCTGATGCATTTTTATTTGGAAATGATTTAAAATACATTATGAAAGTGTGCTATGATGGGTATTGATCATTTCTGAGCCTTTTTTCTTATTTGCTCTCGGAGATGGCTTATTTCGAATAGTTGGTAGCTTCAGATGAAGAAAGATTCTCTAAGATGTTTAGCTAAATTTAGATTACTTGTTTATCTAAGAAGTTCAATAGCTAGCAAACGTTTTCTCAGCTTCTTAATTTCATCGATCTTTGTGCTTTTATAAAAACCGGATAAGAACCTGTTTTATCTGACATTTTAGTTCCAGTGATTTTAATGTAGTACTATAAACTATAGCATTTATCGCCCCAGACAATAATTTTAAGTTTTGTATCTGTCATTAATTCTTTTTACACATGAAAAAGTATTAGGAGATTTAGAATGCGGTCAATTCTCTCTGTCATCTTTTGTTATCATCATTTATTTTATTTTATTTTAAAGGAATAGAAAAAAATACTAAATTTTATGGATAGATTTATGGATGGAAAAATAATTTTGCCAAGATAGAATTCATATAATATTATGTTATACTAGGGGGGCTCCGCCCCCCTGGCCGCTACCGCGGCCCAACCCCCCAGGACCGCTTCGCGGCCCTAATAACTTCAAGTTATAAAACTTATTTCCATACAACATTTTTTATGTCGCTTTCACTTTGAATTTGTATTCCATCCTTCGCTCGACATCTTGATAATGCTACATATAACTGTCCATGACTAAACAAAGGCCTATCGATGTATATTGAAGTGTTATTTTCCACCCTTAAATATTAAATATCGAATTTTCAAATCTTCTTCGTAAAATTCCAATTCGGGCGGAGAAATCACCTTCTTACCCGGCTGGCTCAATCGGTTATCTTTCAGTATCGCCCACTATCAAGCGACCTTGTATACCTTTTCCGAAATAATTCCACTTGCATTTAGTATAATTCACAAAATTTTCTCTTCTAAATTCTCAATTTAAAAGAAATAACACTGCTTCAAACTTTACTTGTCTTTTATTCTCAAATAAATCAAATTTTTACAACTAAAAATCGTCAGAAATCAAAATGTCGACCGTCCACGACTTGGACGGCGTACGCAAGTCTTCTTCTTCACTGCTCGTGCTCTCTCGGCTTCCCCGAAACCGCGAAACATACAAAATTCAAATTATTTACAAAAACTCAAGCAAACCATTTCCTTATTCCAAAAATTACACGACAGCAATCTTTCCTGGCTTATGCAGAAATCCAGGAGGGATTTCAAGAAAGACACATAACGTCGTGCTATTGGAATAAGTAGCAAATTCTCTAAATCATCATCTTCAAAAATAAATAACAATATTCAAAAGTAAATAATAATTAATTAATGCGGCAATCTAATTTACACACCTAAATTAATTAATTAATCAACATCCCGAACTACCTATCTTGACGAATGATCACTAAACAATTCATAAATGACATCCAAACTTCTTTGCAATAATAACAATTTCTTAGATAACTCGATCCAAAACTTTCTTCGAAATAACTGCAAATTTTTTTATCCTTCCAAATTTTATTCCATAACTTTTCAAAGCTCCTTCTTTTTCCGTTACGGACCTTTCATAATTTCGATTCTCTTCTAGTGTTCTGCAATTTCATTGTCATCTTCAATCTTCATATCGACCCTTATTTAATAAAATCCTTCAATACTACTTAATTTTTAAAATTTCCAACTAACAACTACATTTTAAAGTTGTAACTTCATACAAATTTTTTTAAATATGCAATACACATCATTTAAAACTCTTTTACCTATTTCTTTACTAATCATCCAATTTCAATTTCGTAGTGACAAATTCCTTCAATAACCATCAATTTTCAAATTAAATTTTTCCATTTGATTGCCATAAACGCTAATTTCAAATTTACTATTATAAAATGCAGCAATTAATTAATCCATTTTTCAAATTTTCAATTTTTGGAAACACTTTTACTTTCTCAAATTTTGTTATACAATTTATAAACTTTCCGTCTGCTTATCTTTCGAAGATTGTCTTTTTCACTTGTTACATTGGTTATTAAGTTATTATTAACTTGTTCGAATTTCTATTGCTTTTTATTTAATTATGATTTTCAGTTTTATCATGATGTGTGTAGTTCCTTCTTTAAATTTTAATATTTACAAACTTTTTTTTAATTTTATCAAAACACATTTAGTTCCATTCATTTTCCATTTAAATCGCGGTTATCCTTAAATTTGTTCAATTTTCTTTATTCGTCCGTGGTTACTTTTCATATTTGATTAGATTAGCCACCCTCCATCTTGATCGCCGATACTGCCACTTTTCCAAAATGACCTTCATTTTCTTTTCCATGACGTCTTCCTTTTTAAAAATACGTTTCTTTTCACCAAACCACCTTTTCTTTATTTTCTTCTTCTTGTAGCCCAACTCTTCTTTTTCAAAATACCAAATTACTTTCATATCCTCATATCATATATATCATATCCTCTTCATCCTTTATTTCATCCTTCCAAATTGCTGAACGGGGAACATTATTTCCATCGGAAACCATCTTGGATGAAGTAATCATGTTCGTATTAATTTTATTTTTCTTCCTTTTACAATAATTATTGTTATACCTTCTTTCAAAATTACTTTTTCGTCCATGTTTCATCTTTCGCCATTTCATTCGTCGCATCTGTGTTCTGGTGAATATCCGGGCTTTTTTATTAATGCCGCCGATATGACCCGTTTCTTTATTTACTTCTCCTTCCATTTTTTCATTTCTCAAGTCTTCTTTATTTTCATTTTTCTCAATCTCTTCCGATATTTCCACTTTTTCTGCTCAAGTTTCTCCTTTTATTAAACTTATTTCTTCCTTCTTATCTTCTAGTTCTTCCTCATTTTCATTTTTTTCATAATTGGCACTGCTGATTGTTCTGCTCAATTCTTCACAATATTTAGCCATTCTTTTTTGTCCTCGATCCTATTCTTTTCCCTCTCTCTTTTATCTTCTATTCTATTCGTTCTCCTCTCTCTCCTGTCTTCAGCCATTTGCTCTATCAGCTGTTGAAGCCTCCACTCAATTTGATCGATTTTATCCCAGCCTGTAGCCATGGTCAAACCTTTCTTACTAAAAATCTCAGGGTGACAGCCGGTTCTGCGGTGAACATTTACAACCATAAACTAATCATCCCAAATTGAATTCAAAAAAATGTTCACCAAATGCCGCACGTTCGGGTAGCCAAGTTGAAGTGTTATTTTCCACCCTTAAATATTAAATATCGAATTATCAAATCTTCTTCGTAAAATTCCAATTCGGGCGGAGAAATCACCTTCTTACCCGGCTGGCTCAATCGGTTATCTTTCAGTATCGCCCACTATCAAGCGACCTTGTATACCTTTTCCGAAATAATTCCACTTGCATTTAGTATAATTCACAAAATTTTCTCTTCTAAATTCTCAATTTAAAAGAAATAACACTGCTTCAAACTTTACTTGTCTTTTATTCTCAAATAAATCAAATTTTTACAACTAAAAATCGTCAGAAATCAAAATGTCGACCGTCCACGACTTGGACGGCGTACGCAAGTCTTCTTCTTCACTGCTCGCGCTCTCTCGGCTTCCCCGAAACCGCGAAACATACAAAATTCAAATTATTTACAAAAACTTGACGAAAGTCACCACCTAAAATAACAAATTTGCCACCAAACGGATTTTTGTATTTACATAAATCTTTCAATCTTTGTGTTTTTGCGTCGCATGGTTTTGTTGCCTTGCTTTGCGTTTACTTTTTGCTTTTTTGCATTTGCTTTTGCTTTTACTTTTTGCATTTGCTTTTGCTTTTGCATTTGCTTTTGCATTTGCTTTTGCTTTTGCTATTGCTTTTGCTATTGCTTTTGCTTTTGCTTTTGCTTTTGCTTTTGCTTTTGCTTTTGCTTTTGCTTTTGCTTTTGCTTTTGCTTTTGCTTTTGCTTTTGCTTTTGCTTTTGCTTTTGCTTTTGCTTTTGCTTTTGCTTTGCTTTGATTCATCCGTTGATGTGATTATAATGTTGATTTGGTGTCGTCCAATAGCTGTTCTCAGCGTTGCATAAAAACGTTGCATAAAACGTTGCACAAAAACGTTGCATAAAAACGTTGCATATTTTGTCTTATCTTTTTATATATATAGAGTAGATAAATACAATAAATCATAATTTATTTATGAGTTGAAGTTGTTTAAGCTTTCAATGTCGAATAATTGCAAAAACATGAATATGTAATACGCAACATTTATGATAAAATGTTGGCTGACTCGAAAACTTTTGTGGATTCTTCACTCAGGTGCTCACTCTTCTATCGAAGGAAAAAATAACCGGGAAGATAAGAAGAGTTTGATTTGAAGTACCTACAAGATAATAATGAAAGCAAATGAAATTTAGGTTATCCTGATGACTGGATCTGAAATACAACTTTTTAATAATTGCTAAGCAAAGACAATTTTAACACATTTTCATCACATTGAAGCTTTCGAAATGTGATAGTTATTGTTATGTTAGCAATATTAGTCAAAAGTTATGTGAAATGGGTGATCTTTGTTCGTGTTCATGGCATTTCATGCCAAACAATATTTATCATAAATACGATCAAAAATCGAACAAAATGTCATAAAATTCTGCACACTATAAATTTTCCGTGCAGATGTTCTTTTATTACAAAGGTAATTGAATTTCTACCCCTTGTTATTTGGTTTCTAGAATCTGTTTGTGCGTTAAATGATTATGATAAATTTGATAAATTACGTAAAAAGAAATAAAAAGCTAAATATATTCCTAATTGTATACCTATATTATTTAATGGGTAAGCTAGAATAATCACTAATTAATATTTATATTTACATTGCATCGACAATTTACCAAATTACTTTATTCGAAATTTACTATATCGGGTACCGAAATGATTAGATAATAAATTGTTCATTATTTAATAAAATTAGGACAAAGTATTTAGTAACGCTAATTAAAAAATAGGAAACAGGAAAATCATAAAAAGAGCAGCAAAAATGACTTAAAAAGCGAAAAAGTGTGCAAAAATGAGCTTATAAAATCCCTGTAACCACATGGGTTGGCTACCCTCTTTATATTGTATTTTTAATTAGCATAACGTATTAGGGTATTTATTTTATTTGAAGTGAACTCACACGTTACTATATTACGTTATACTAAGGGGATGCAGACGATTCTCAACTACCACTATAAATTTACTTTAATTGATGTCGTCAACTTTGCTAATGTGCTACCATTTATTTACATAAACTACTAGTACCTATAGCTGGTTAAAAGCTCAACTTGCGATTGCTCGCGAACTAGCAACTTTTAACTTCAGGTTGTGGTACAATAATTAAAATATTTAGGAAATTCATAATGATAATTATTTATTAGCTACTGCTATTAAATTATAGCCGAAATAGATTTGTTTGAATTAATTGGAATTCATTCAATTTTAATTGCAAATTTTGGTAAGCAAAATGCTTAAATCATCGGCTTATCTTTGTGGTAATTTGCATTCTTTTTGTTTGATTACAAGTCTGGAATCGTTTCCAAAGTCCGATTGAGAACACTAATGCGAGTCATTTATAAGCATTGAATGTGCACATAACCTCTATATATCAGAAAGCAATCGGGAAAATCGCTAGAGGGCTTTAAAACATTCTGATGATCGTTCGAGCGTGATTTACAACAAAAACTCAGCTTTCTTTGTTATCATCTTATAAAACTGCTCTAGTTGCTATCAATTTTAGATACCTAATTGGTTTTACTTATTTTTATTAGAGAAGTTTCTTTGTTTTTATATTTCCAATGATTTATTTTATGGATTCACTAAAATATTGCTCATAAAATTATAACAAAATTCAAAACATTCTGAAAATATAATGCCCACTTTACTTTTCCGATACATTAACAAATATTTAGCTTTAGCTTCCCTTGCAATTTAATGTGTCAAAACATTAAATTTTAAAAGTTTAAAATCAAATAATTGTCAATAACTCTTTACCACTTGTCAAATAGTCTATTGTTGAAATAGTAACCCCTTAGGTGTCTAAAGTTGTACTGATGAATTGCAACAACTTAAAAATGAGTTGATTGCAGATCAAAAAACGACAGATGGTCACCTGCTAATATAACTTGTATAAATACGGGGTAGCTTTAAATAGGTCCAATATCAACAAACCATTGAATTATAATAGGTGGCCATAAAATTTAGCGCTTAATTAGGGTTGGGGTGGTGCTATTGTCATTTCAACTATATTTGCAGACACATTACTGATGAAAATGTTAATCTTAAATTATCACCAAATTCAAATTGTCCTTTCATATGTAATGTAATTAATATTGTACCATAAGTGTCAACAATGATTTCAACAATCAGAAATTTTCGTAATATTGTTCGTCTGCAATTATTGGATCATTTGAATCACTATTTTAAATTTTAATGTAGATATAATTCGTGTGGTTCAAATAATGCACTAATATAAATAGAAAATGGTTAATGAAAGCCACTATCGTAAAATTTTCAATTTTCAAATTTCAAAGTAAGTTTTCCTCTAAATTATTTTAAGCAATGGATATCAAGTTTGCAGTGGTTGATAGCTCTTCTCCTACTTCTCTTGGCCGCAATTTGTTTCCACTTCAGCACCTTCTTTGTCCATTTCCCAACCAAAAAGATGCCCAAATCGTGACTTGATTTAAAAAATGAATAGTAAAATAAGGAAGTAAATTAAAATATAAAACAAGATCAACAGCAGTGCATAATATCGAGGCACAATTCGATAAAAAGTAGAGGTACTCAAGCTTCATGGATATCAAAAATGTATGGTTCATTTGTATAAAACCAATTTAATTCTGAATAATTGCTTGGAAAATTCCCAATTTTTCGACCTGTAATATGAACGAAAATAAGAACACGAAGATTTATGGAAACTAAAGTTAAAATCGAAAAATTGCTTTTTTGGAAACAAATTAATACAAAACTTAAATTTCAAATTTTCAGATACAACAATTTATTTTTACAAAATGTAGTTTTATGAGATGACTTATGCTATCTGTTAATTAACCCACGGCATTATTGATTATTATATTATTATAACATCGACAGTTTTATTTTACAAGATTATCATGGCAAATATAAACATAACTTCATATTTTTCTGTCGATTTAGCTTTACCACTTAACTGTTTGTTAATTTTAGCATGTTAGGCTTGCCGATAGCAATAGTTGAGTATCCTGCCGTCCTTATAGTTAAAACGTCATATCTCCAAATTTTGAGTTAGCAGCATTCCTTGGTAGACCAGCTTAGATTTCCTAATTTTCCCGTTTGGGCCGGAAATTCGCTAATAAAAATTGTGAAACCTAATATTAGTTTAAAATGTTCATCTAACTAAGATATGACATCTCAGAGGACAGAATATAGGATGTCCTGAAATAAGGACGACGCGACGTTATAACATCTACACATCCAAAATTACACCCTGTTCTTGACATTTTCCTTTTTAAGATTATATTCTATTTATTAAAAGCAATTTTTCTCCAAAGTACCATATTGGTAGTTAGTACGTTTTAACTAAGGACTGCAGTATACAGCAGAAATTTTAGGTTAGGCTGTAAATTTTGGAACTTGTTGAACAAGGGAATAAAAGTGTTTTGCCAAGGTTATTTAAGAGACCAACAATGGCATTTCGCTTACAAAATAAACACCCACATTTTTTACTAGGCTTTAATTTATAGAGGAACCACCATCTGGTAATAAAACATTCTGCGAACTTTTTAATTCGAATGATGACTCTGGGAACCCCCCGATTGCTAGGGTAATCACTACATTACAATAACTCAGATGTGATTAGGTCTTGAATTTTTTTAACTTTGTAGCAAATTGATAAAACAATAAGAGATGGGTTACTGCAAGGTAGTGAGCTTACTTCGGTTATCCTTATCAGACAACTGAAGACACTGAAGCACCCAGTGTCTTCAACTTTGTTGAGGATACAAACCTGCTGGGGTAAACATGGAGCGCGGGGTACCAGGTACAATGGGCCTAGAGCTTAGTAATAATAACAAAATTACGTTGGAAAAATATGATTTATCTAAGTATCGGTTTATCATAACGTTCTACGACGTTTTCCGATTCCTCTTCGCCATTCCTCTCGGTCTTCCCATTGCATCTCTTCAAGCCCTCTCTCCAGCTAAGCCTTTGTCTTCCGCGTTTTCTCCTTCCTGGTGGTTTCCAAAATAGGATTTTCTTTTGTAATCTGTTCTCGTCCATGCGTTGTACATGTCCAAACCATATTAGTTGTTTTGTTCTTAAATCATCATCATCATGTGGAAAAATATGAAATTCTTTTTAATTTTCAAGAAATTCCGACAGTAAACCTACATTTTCAATTTTTTTTCATACAATTTACTTATTTGGCATCTGGCCGCCTTTAGTCATCTAGGAAGTATTTGATTTAGTTATTTGGCTTCACTCAGGGAGAATAGGAATGGGAATGTGCTCATACATAAAAATAAGCCATATTCGTTCGGCCTTCGGCTTCACTCTGAGAAATTACGGCCACTTTCTATATTGATGTACAGTATTTTTTTAAACCAATTCCAATTTTTTGATGAGTCAGTCAGTGAGGACTCTTCGGTTTATATGTATGAACGGAAATGGATAATAATAAAAATAAAAGATCATCATCACCTTCAATAGTTTGTCTATCGAGTTTCTTGTTATGTTTACGTTTGCTGAAGAGTATCCTGTATCCAACGCGAATTTATGTTGGTAATAAATGAGCAAAATAACATAGAGGAGGAGGAGCTTGAATATTTGAATTGAAGAACCCTGTAACGCCAGGGACTCTGGGGGATATGAAATACCCCCCATGGTAAAGTTGCTGATCTGTTTTTGTTCCAAATAAGATGGTAGTACCTCTGACTGAGCAGTAGCAAAATAAGCAATTTCAACCAATCCAAAGTTACAAAAATTCCCAAGGTAGCGAACTCGGTGCTTTCAAATGAAAACGACAGTTGTAGATGTTTATATTATTTGACGACAACAAAGCTCATAAAAGTAACTCACCGAGTGGAGTCGGATAAGGAAAAATAGTTTTCAAGATCATCAAGCCCATAGTTGCACCAATTAGTAAAAAACCTGGTTCTCGAAAGCAGTAGCGTTGAGAACTCCTAAAATACGTACACAAATATTCAATTCGCTTTAAATTTCGTGTATTTTGGTTGACTTTTATCTAAGCGTTTCGCTGTCATCACTAATGGAGTCAATTAATAGTGTCAAAAACATAATTCTCCGTCGTATATTGCTTCTTGTCAGAAGCGTCGTGACCTTTAACAATGCTTGTTAAAGACGTTCATGGCAGATTACTCCCCGGTAGTTTGCCATTGCCTTCCGAGGGGAGAGACGGTCAGAATAAAGTTCTTACTTCACTCGGATTCGAACCGGGTGATTAGCGTTCATAGTCAACTCGCGTGAACGCTATACTCCGACCGCCTCTACTATTAACTTACTAATAATAATAAAAAAATATTTAAAAAATTACTATTGTTTTTCAAATGCAGTGTAGTCGTGGTAATGTAAATATATAATAACGTGAGCAACCAAAAGCGTCAATACGTGAACAAGAATTTACCTTCAAGTTTTTAAATTTCCATAGTTTTCCATTTTATAAAGTTTGCTTTATCTTTAATTAAATAAAGGAATATGTTACCAATTCATTCGCAACCTTACCATTTTTTTCAATTTTCACACGTTGGCATTCCTGTTGTAAGTTTGCGTATCTATTTTTCTAATTTTCCGACGATTGTTTGCGAAGTTATTATTTTATATTAAATTTTCTCCATGGATTTTCTATCAATTTTCCAATAACTATCTCGAATTTATCTCCCATCCGTTTAAAACTTTCTTGTTGTTCTTCATCTATCTATATATATAAAAGAATAAACTGACTGACTGACTGACTGACTGACTGATTGACTGACTGACTGACTGACTGACTGACTGATATATCAACGCACAGCCCAAACTACTGGGTCCTTAGAGATGAAATTTTGCACAGAGGTTCCTGTTATCACGTAGGCGAGCACTAAGAAAGGATTTTATGAAAATCCTATCTAAAAGGGATTTATCACCTATTATCTAATTAGTGGTGACGCGCAGGAATGGACTAACGAGATTCCCACTGTCGACGTCCATCAATTTTACAAAACACAGCTTAAACCGGTGGGTCTACGTTTAGAAGCATGGGATTTTCTTTATAAACAAAAATATACATAAATATAGGATTTATCACCTAATATCTAATTAGTGGTGACGCGCGCGAATGGATTAACGAGATTCCCACTGTCGACGTCCTTCAAGTTTCCAAAGCACAGTCTAAACCGTTGGGTCTACTGTCCAGAAGCATGGAATTTTGTTTAGAAAGGAAAATAATAAACTTTTAGAAATTAAAAAATAAAAGTGTGAGATAGGTTAGGATATAACGAGAACCTCCGAAAAGTTGATTTGGGTTGTCGTTTCTAGCGCGAGTAGAGAGAGAGAAATGAAACGTCAAACGGAATGGAAAGAAGAAGGGAAAATGAGGAAGATACAAAGAGTACGAGAGGTGGAGGTAGCCGGAAATGGGAACTGATGGGAGTTGGAGGATGGAGTGCCAGAGTAATGTTGAAGCCAGGAATAACAAGCGAGGTACGATTTGGGAGCTGTAGAGGTGGATGAGTGGAAAGAGAGCGTGCAGGACAGGACTGCATGGAGAAACTGTGGACAACATACCAGGAGAGAGAGACCGATGGAGTAGAGAATATAGAATATAGAGACGGAAGGAAAAGGGTTTGCGCGCAAAAAAGTGAATTCCACGCGGACGAAGTCGCGGGCAACAGCTATAAATTATAAAACTTCTTAGTTATTATTTAAATTTCTAATTTCTATTCCTCCAGCTATCTGATATCTGGGTCAATTTAAAACTTCCAATCAAACAATATTTTGAGAGTTCTTTCAATGTATTTTATTTCCAAATCTTCATGTTTTAGAATTTTGTAAAAATAAATTGCTTTTCCATCTCCACTATGGCCAAACCATAATATGGCAATATCACCACTTTCAGTGTGGTCCACTTATTATAATTAAAAGAATGAAAATATGTATGCAGAGGCAGTTGAGAGGTTGGAACACATATTCATTAGAAAGTTTCTGATTAAAATTACCCGTCAAATGCGCCCTTAAATTAGAAGAACTAATTATAATTCGGTGGGTGCCCCACAGATAAGTCTTTTACGGCATAACATTTATTGCCAGACATGAAAGTTAGCACGAAGTAATTTAGCTCCATAAGAGCGGAAATGAGTAATTGACTTATTGAAGATAGCAGTAATAGATTTGCCAATGCGGAAGAACATAAATTCAAAAATATCGGCAAAATAGAATTGATTCCGGCACCCTTTACACATCCATCTCTTTTGCTATACTTTCGGTTCTCATCAAACACAAAATCTTTCACCATCAATATTCAAACTTTTAATCAGTAGAAAATTAGTTTTAAAAAATGTTAAATCCTCTCACATAACAAAATATATTTTGTTTGTTTAAGATTTTCCAGAATATTCGTACATTTACAAAAAGTGCTATCCGTTAGTTTTTGGAACTGTTGAATGTACGATTCACTGGATAACTTTTCGATTCAGATTTTAATTCAAGTTAAAAGCATTTTGACTAAAGTGACGTGAAATAAATTTTGAGCCAAATGTCTTTCAGGAGATTCCAAATAAAAGCCAATTACAACTCTACTAATATTTTTACAAGCGATTAGCATGTAAGGGGGAATACTTGATGCAATTATTTTTATTGAATGTTATTTATTTTCCTGCAAGCATGCCAAAGAATTCCTTAAATGGATTATGTAATTATTATATTGAACAGTGCATTACTTTAAAACGGTTACCATTCACAATAAAACTATAAACGCAGCAGTAATTTTAAGAAAAACACAAAAATTAAATTAGGAAATTGCACTTGTTTTAATGTTAGTTAATGCAGTTAATTTGAGCATTTACAAATACACAATTAGTTAAACCGATAGATCTCTGAAATGTGAAAAAGGTTAAAATCGTTTAAAACGAGTTAACATTTCTTATGACACTTGTACAGTGGAATATAGGTGTCGGCATGTACAAGATTAATCCTTATCGACATATTAACAAAAGAGGGTAAAATTAGGGGTGTCGTTAAATGTATTAGGATATTAAATTATCATGACAATGGCACAATCAGAGGGTTGTAGTGATAAATATACTACAAACATACGTCCCTTCTGGCCACAGGTTTTATACGCAATATGGTGACAAATTAGAGACGGGTTCGCCATGAATAATTAAATAAATACAGCTACAATCATTTTTGCTACTTGAAATCACAACCGAAAAAAACTATAAGTAAATTAATAACTTTTTCAGGATGCGCACCAGGACATGCAATATTAGGAAAAACGAGAAGACCAAGAACGGCGTTCACGTCACAACAACTGCTAGAACTCGAAAAACAATTTCGTCAAAATAAATACCTTTCACGACCAAAGCGATTTGAAGTTGCAACAAATTTAATGCTTACAGAAACGCAAGTAAGTAGATCCATATTTTTTATTATCAACAGTTTTAATAAACTATTGCTTGAGTGTATACTCAAAACTACCTTCTTCGAGCTAAAAGTTATGGGAAAGCTAAGTAGAAATTCAAATAAACAGACAGAAGTCATATTTTAGGATTGTAATGACTAACTGCTGAAAATGTGACACAAATTTATCATGTCTGAGCGCTTTCCCGATTCTCTTGGTTTCTTTAAGTGGGCGGGACACAAGAATAATCGTTATTTCATACAAATTCACTCATTTGTATTAAAAAAGTTTTTAAAATCACTAATTAGAATTTTATTTTATTTAGGTAAAGATATGGTTTCAAAATAGAAGAATGAAATGGAAAAGAAGTAAAAAAGCACAACAAGAAGCCAAAATGTCAAAGGATGAAAGTGCTAGTGAGAAAAGACAATCTTTAAATCCTCCGTCTCCAACTACGAAGCCCACTTCATCTACTATTCAAGATGACACTACAAGCCTCCCACCCAGTGTGGAAAACCAAAATGAAATCCGGCGAATTCAAGAAAATGAAACGTTGTATAGACCTTACGTGGTGTAAATAATGTAGATATAATTTTAAAACTATTTTACGCGAGTTTCCAAAATAACACTACATGTCATTTTGCAGTATTATATTTTTATATTAAAAGACGTTAATTATTAAAATAATTGCTGATAATTGCGTTTATCAGATTTAATTAATATAATCTCAAATTTTGTGATTTTGTAAAATAAAATAATATTTAATGAAAAGATCTCTGTAAATATAACATTCTTCGATTGAAAAGAAAATATTTGAGTGTTTTGTAAAATATACAAAAATTTAGTTTAAACGACAAAATTTTGTTTCTACCTCAATGTGTCATTGTGAGACAATTGTAAATATTTAAAAGTTCCTATATTCTGTAAAAATGTACAATGTAACTAAAATAAATATTAATAATTTTCTTAGATTTTAATTTGAAAAGGGTGGTAATAGTAACAAAATTAATTTTAATTCAAATAAGGAATCTCCAATACGCAAATAATTTAAATTTGTTCAATGGTGTTAATCACTGTTTAATTTAGCAAGTAGGTAGGTATTACAGTAAACAATGATTTATTTATGCAGCACCGATTTATTCAGTGAGCATAATTCTATTTGAATTTTAATTTTACATTATTTAAGTTAATTTTCCACATTTTTATTTCAAAACTGCTGGTATTCTGGACTTCTTTCCACAGAAGTTTCGTTGAGGTGTTTGATCAAGTATTTTTATGATAAAACGAAAATTATGTTCGCCTTCTGCCTCACTTGAAAGTTAGACTACGCTCATTAGTGCTATGTTATGTGTTGTGATTGTTGCAACTGCGAAGTCTAAATTAATACAATGCAATTATTTAATTAAACCTTCGCGGAACTTTCGGAGCTCGACGCTATGAAGATTCGAAACTATAAAACGCCAAATTCAGTATGGCAAAAGAGAAGCAGAAAAAGAAAGAGAAAAGGTGAAGCACAGGACGCCCTTCAGATGCTCAGCAAGAAACTGGCATGCTCCTTGTCAGAGGGAAGTGTGAGATCTCTGACTCAATAAACCATTATCAGGATTGAGGATATAGACGTGGTCTATGTGATCGTCTACTGCGACAAGAATATCGCCGACAAGAGCATGGCTGAAGATGGGCAGTATCAGCGGATACATAACCAAGGGTTCCTCTGCTTGGGTTGTGGGGAGCATCGCCATCCCGCCTTGACCTTCAAAGGCAAACGTGCAGATATCTACATGAGATCTGGATTAGTTCAGGATGTAAGAATAGATCCAAGTGCCTCGACTGCGGGGATGAGCACAAGAAGGTCCACTGCCACGTAAGTAAAAGAAAGGTCATCCAGGCGAACTTAAATTGCGCAAGAGCCGCCCAGGACTTGCACCTTTGCATCTTCCACAGCGGCAATCTTGGCAATCCCTACAAATATCTAGTTTAGCAATGGAAGCGCGGCAATAATAACATTGGAAACTCTGCAGATGGTGATGCACTTTGCTAATATCCGTTAAATGATAATGTTAGGTTGACGATCACAAAACTAATATCACTCGGGTGTGAAACATATACCAAAACATCCTTGGATAAAAGTCAAAAACCATCGACACTGTGGTAAAGGCTAGCACACTAAAAATTAAATGGGAAAACCCACTAGAACTTAAATTCACTCTAAAATGTTTAATCAAATGTTTGCTCAAATTGGTAGCTAAGAAAATTTATAAAGCTTGCCGTTTCCACAAATAACATTACAAACTAATTAATCTCTAGGTCCGCCACTGAACTCGATGAAGTTGACTACATGAAAATGATACAAATTAGAATTATTTTAATAGATAGTGATCGTCGTTCAGAGAAACTCTGATTAAGATAATGAATATTATTAATTTAATGTGGTATTATTAAAAACAACCAATTTTCAAAATCTTCCAACCGCTTTAAGCTGTAAGTCCCCTCTGTCCGTCAAACAATCGATTTCAACAATCGACATAGGAACATAGGACATAGAAAGGAAAACCTGGAAGTCATGTAAATGGTAAGGATCCAAGAAAAAACATATTTTATATTATAACCAAACTTATTAATCCTGGAACGTGGATATTATTTAACATAAATTATTAATTATTACTACCTTCGTTATCATTTATTGTTATTTTTAAACTTTCTAAATAAAAAAAGCACAAAGACAAGGGTTAAATACACATATGAAAATTTTGATATTAATCCATAATATATTATTTTAAGTTAGTTTGGATCCTTTTTGTGTACTGAGAGATAAGAAAATAAAATCATTAGAAGTTTTAGTCGCTCTTCTGTTCTTTTTCCGAACAGATTTCGTTTTCAATATGAAATTTGATAACGCAAGCAAACTATTACCCCCAATTTCATAAAACTTTTATCAAGCTGTTAAAGTTAACTAATAAATTCTATTGGTCTATTAGTTACTAACGGACGTTTTCTATTGGTTAGTTAAATTTAACGCGGTGTTGAAAAGTTTTATGAAACCTGGAATTAATGTCTAATTTCCCTTTCCTAATTTACCATTTCCAGCTAGCTTTATTTGAAATGATAAATCAGATTAACAAGTAATTGCCTACTAACAAGTACTAAGAAATACTTAACCCTTCTGGTTAACTCTGAGTGGCTATTCCGCGTGCAGCTTTAACCGCGTGAAGCAGGAAGTATTGGCTAATCTGAAGTGCAATTTACGCTTTCTGAATTTAAACTAGAAATGGTGTAGAAGAATGTGATTCCGTAAACGAAATTTTTAAAAATTTGACCTATTCAATAAACCGAAAGGTGTAACTTCGGAGTAAAATGTGCCTCCCTTTGGCTATGACCCTGACAGATAATCAGTGGTGTGATGTACTTTTAAAATAATAACATAACGTAAACACGTTATGTTATTATATAGTGTTTTTCGCGAAACGGTATCACGTATCATTTTGACAAGCCGCTATTATTATAACGTGAAAGTTATAATAAAGGTTTTCCTAACCGTTATAGTGCGAAATATAAGTGCACCTAAATTACACCCGTTATATTTCGCACTATAACGGTTAGGAATACCTTTATTATAACGTTCACGTTATAATAATAGCGGCTTGTCAAAATGATACGTGATACCGTTTCGCGAAAAACACTATATAATAACATAACGTGTTTACGTTATGTTATTATTTTAAAAGTACATCACACCACTGAATGACAAGAAATTGAGAGAGACAACTCATCAGCTGATCGCAGTTCTAAAGCTTGAATTACATTATACTTTTTTTCGTCTAGATTTCTTGTTCGAGTTTCGTTCGAGGACATCTAGTATAATGTAAATCAGAAAATTGAATTCGATTTTCGTTCGAGTTTCTCGAATAGAAATTTCTCGCATTTTCGTTCGAGATCGGTCCGAGTTAGGCAGTGCCAACATCCCTATTGGCGTAGATAGGTAATCCCTATTGGCGCCATCTGTACTAAAGCAAATGAAATAAAATCTCGAAACAAAATCGAATGTAAACTCGAACGAAACTCGAACGAGAATCTAGACGAAAAAAGTATAATGTAATTCAAGCTTTAGGATTATATACGATTTAGTGTGATCAATAGATAATTGTATCATGAAATCGTTATATTAGCAGATCAACTAGATTATATAAAAGCACTAGAGACAAAGAAGGAGATATTTACACAGATCATGGTATATAAAACATTGTTCTATGTCCTATGCACTTACGCAATAAAATTTAGAAGACAATTATTTTTGTAGTAAATATTACTATTAAATATGGAGAGGCTAATGTCCAGCAGTGGACAGAAAAAGGCTGATAACGAACGATGCGGTTAGCGTGGAGTTTGAATAAAATGATCTTATTTTTTATACAATTTGCAGTTTTCATTAAAGATTTCAATTAAAAATGTGTAGGTACAAACAACTGAATTATGCCAGGCTTTCGAGAAGTTTACCAGTTTTCAAAAATTAGTTTTCTGTCCCTGGAATCACAAAAATTAGTACAAAAACATCTATTTATAATTTCTAACTTCAAATCTAAGCGCTTTGACCTAGAAAATATAAATTTTTTGCCTGTACCGCAATTTTTCACTATTTTTACCCCCCCCCCCTTAAAAAATTTATTTGGAGAATTTTTTTAGCCCCTCCCCCAAACTTTTGACCCTCGTTGCGCCTATGGGTTAGTGGGCAAAAATAATAAACCCAAGAGAAAGCACACATATTATTTTATACAGCATTTTCCATGTTTACAACTCTTATATTTTTGGTACTACTACAAAGCATTTATAACAATTTTGTCGACAAATTTTCAATTAATAAATTTTTTGCAGCGTAATTACTAATTAAATTTAAATAAAAAAATTCTTCTTTAGCAAAGACCTATTTATTTTCTTGTTCCTGTATTTCTTTCATAATATGATTTATATAATTTATAATTATTATACTTCCAAAATTTTCTGTTTGTTTTATAACTAATAAAGTTATAATGTAATTTAATGCTTCTCAAATGTACTGTTTCGTTGGATTAAATTTTAAATTTGAATTGGGTTTATACCTAGTTTTCTTTTATTTAATTTCGAAGCTCTTTTTGCTATCGATGGAGTATAATATGGAATTCATTTTACGCTCTTTTTGTTATCTGCCATATTCGTTAACAGTTATTTTATTATTATTATTATTATTAAAAGCTTTTATTTAACTTGGTGTGAGCGTTGTCCGTCGTCCGTGTGGGTGGACTTTTTGAGGCCACTTTTAACCAATATCCCAACTTCGCGTCCTAGAGAACTGATATTTGGTACACAGCTTTCACCTATAAGTTAATTTTGTTTTTCTAAAAATTTTGGAAATAAGCGAAAATTCGGGAAAAAACTGAAAATAATAAAGCGCATGTGTCGCTGCGCGTTGAACAATTTTACCATAAAAGGTGGAAAATAACATTTCTAACTTTCACTTTTATGGTGAAGTTTTTTGTTTTAAGGATGTATACAGGGTGAAGTATCAAACATCTAAAACACACACCTGGAGAATTCTGACAGGATGAAGCTGAATTAGTTTAAATACAGAAGCTGTATTTAAGAAAATATCGTTAATGCAATAACTAAAGTTATAAGATAAAGTTATTAACAAATAATTTGTTGTACCATGAGAAAATATGACTAAAAATTTGAAAAATTAAATAAAAATTTACAAAAAGCACCTTTTATTTAAAATTAAAAAGGTGTAATAAAAAGTAAAAATTATAATTTTAATAAGGCTATGAATTTCGACACCAACAGCGGGTCTGCTTACCTACATAACTATAAATAAATAGCCCCACGCTTTTATATTGATGTTTTCAAGAAGCTATGTTTGTTCTAATTAAAATTAATTTTTACAATCACATGTTTTATTTTTCAGCTTCGAATTTTTTTGGATTCGAATTTGAATAAGTTCATTTAAAAAATTTATATTCCTTATTGGTTTTGAATTTGAATGTTTCATTCCAAAATATTGGTGTTATCCCTGCGTTCGGGGAGAAGCTACTTTCGCTACTAAACGCTACCAATCATTTCTTTTTCCTTCTTTCGAGCTTCTAACGCACCAAAATTTGGTTTGGTGGGGAACCAAAATAAAAAAACAACCGAAATAGCCTTTATAGGCTATACAGGCTACAAACATTTTGGTGGGGATCCAAAGCATTTGGAAGCGTCTGGAAGCTCGAAAGAAGGAAAAGAGAAATGATTGGTAGCGTTTGGTAGCGAAAGTAGCTTCTACCCGAACGCAGGGTTTTATACTGGCTTCGACTTCCGTAATCCTTTCAATATTGACTATTGACTATATTAATAATATTAATATTGAAAGGATTGTTGGCAATTCCCTGTATAGTAGTACTACTTTAAATTAATCTAGATTTTTTTTCTTAAGAGGGGCATTTAAATTTTGATGCGAAAACATGTTTCAAAAGATGGCGCGCCCTAAAATATTCTAAGAATCTAAGAATCTTTTCACCAATACAGAATTCTAATAATTTATAAAAGTCATATGAATAAACGATAACTAATTGAAGGAATGAGGAAGTTTGAGCTTCCAATGTTGAATATTTAAAAGTATATTTCAAAAAGATATTCATATTTGAAAATATTGAATATTTTTAAAAATATTTAACTTTGAAAGCTCAAACTTCCTCATTCCCTAAATTAGTTATCGTTTATTCATATGACTTTTATAAATTATTAGAATTCTGTATTGGTGAAAAGATTCTTAGATTCTTAGAATATTTTAGGTCGCGCCATCTTTTGAAACATGTTTTCGCATCAAAATTTAAATGCCCCTCTTAATCTTAATCTTTCTGGCTACGCGAATATCGCGTAGAACCGAGCCGTGAATACTTTTATTTGGCTTTACTTTCCTATTACCAACTCACAAATACTAAAATAAAATTTATATAATATTGATATGTGTTTTAAAAATTGTTTTTTCGGTAAACTATTTAAATTGATGGTACACCGGTACCAACATTGGATTGTTGAACCAATCAATGGGCTGTTACCAAATTGTTTAAATAATTAGTACACGCGTCACAAGGCCTTTAGTAAAGTCAACCTATTTTATTGCCAATTAAAATTTTACAGCATATCTGCTATATATGTAAATGAAATATCGATAATTGATAATACCATTTAAAAAGTACAAATTTTAAAAATGGAAACTTTATTGGAGCAACAGAGGAGCGGTCATGAAGAAAGAGAACGTATTATTAATGCGATGGTTCAAGTTACCCTACAGAAAACAACAACCCATCGTGAAGTGATTAATGCAGATCACAAACAAAAATATTTATT
Source organism: Rhagonycha lutea (assembly GCA_958510855.1). Taxonomy (NCBI): domain Eukaryota; kingdom Metazoa; phylum Arthropoda; class Insecta; order Coleoptera; family Cantharidae; genus Rhagonycha; species Rhagonycha lutea. Next base: position 14,033,136 of record OY294036.1, on the reverse strand, counting down.
GGATCGATATCTCAATACTACCAATCGATTAGTAGAACAGTATGAAGATAAAGATGGCCACAAAAAACTCGAATTGGAAGATTTAGAAGAAACAAAAGCGATAGACAGTGTTGACAAATTAAATACGTATACGTTTAATAAATTTTATACAAAATTGGGAGAGTTACAAGATTTTCATAAAACTCTTCCTAATGAAATAAGTATCCCTTTGTCCGTGGAGTTTAATCAACTTTCGAATGTTGACCAAAATGAAACTGAAAATTTTGTCGAGTTTTCTGACGAAGAAGGTTATGGCAAATTTTTGGATTTACACGAATGTTACGCTATGTACATTAACTTAAATGGAGCTGAAAAAATAGACTACATATCCTATATTACCCGCTTTCATAACTTACACGAGATACCAAAAGAACGGAAAACTGCACCTTATCGAAAATATATCAATACTCTGTTCGAATATTTAACTGGATTTATGGAACGCACCAAGCCATTATTGAATTTGGACAGTGAGTTAAACGGTGCAGTGGAATGTGTATTAGAAGATTGGGAAAATGGTAACGTAATAGGTTGGCCTAAGGATGCTAATTCAGCTTTAACAAATTCTGGAGCTACTCTAGATTTGACACCGTTTGAAAGTTGGGAAGAATTGGCAAAATTAGGGTTAGATAGATTAAAATCTGCTTTATTAGGGTTAGGCTTAAAATGTGGTGGTACGTTAGAAGAACGAGCAAAAAGACTGTGGGCAACAAAAACAGCAACATCGATTCACCGTTCTTGGGTTGCAAAAACAAAGCGTGATAATTCGGATAAACATAAAAAAGAAATTGCGTGCTTAGAAGCAAAGATCTATAAATTAGCAGCACTTGTAACTGTGCAACAAGAGGCTACTAAAGAAAATGTTCAACGGAAACAAGCTAGAGCTAACTGCGAAATGGATGAGAGTGACGATGACATGGATGGCGAAATATCGGATGATGCTGATGCAGATGACGATGTGCCATATAATCCAAAAAATGTACCATTGGATTGGGATGGTAAACCGATTCCGTTTTGGTTATACAAATTGCATGGACTAAACTTGAGTTATCCTTGTGAAATTTGTGGGAACTTTGTATACAAAGGGCCTAAAGCGTTTGAAAAGCATTTTGCGGAATGGAGACATGCCCATGGTATGCGATGTCTTGGCATTCCAAACACTGCGCATTTTGCCAATATTACCAAAATCGACGACGCTCTGGCGTTGTGGGAAAAGCTTAAAATCAAAACAGTAGCTGAAAGATGGCAAGCAGAAGATGAAGAGTATGAAGATTCGAAAGGAAATGTGATTAATAGAAAATTGTTTGTTGATCTACAACGACAAGGGTTGTTGTAGTTTTAAGTTTTAACCACATTTTTGTTGTAATTGGAATAAATATTTTAATTTTCACAAAAGGTTTTTGTTATTGCTATAAGTAGGTTTTCCAATTTTAATACATCCAAATTGTATCAAATATAGGTTTTCTTGAATTTCTAACTATTTAGTCGATTTCAATTTACATAACGTTCATAATGGAAACAAAACGAGCTTAAATGTAAGTTAGTTTGTTTCTCTTCTATCGAATTGTATGTATTACAAGTCCATATCGCTCTTGATGCAATTTGCTAAAAGGTTTTGTCTAAAGTGGAGTTCTCGCTTAACTTAACAACTGATTCGCTATCATGTTTTTATGTATGAGGTATAGTCGATGAAAAATCTTTTGAGTTTTTACACTTTGACATTGGATTTTGTCTTTTAATGATATAACGCGGTTAAGCACTTCAATTAAGACGACTAGCTAACTCTCACAGTTTTCAATTTGCATCATATTAGGGTAAAATTATTTTCACATGTTATGATGATAACTAATTGTTTGAAATTGATGGAATAATTAAAAAAAAAATTGAAAGTTGTTCAAATATAAATTATAAATTTTGCATTAAGCAACAGTTTTTTTGGGTGAAAATATTAAAACTTTTTTGAAAACACCGACACAAATCTTTAATTAAATGAATTTTTAGACGAAAACTTTTTAATCTTACTGTACCGAGAAACAAGCTCACTAAAGCAATAAATTATGAGTTTCTCGACCAAAATTACGAAGATTGGGACCAATCTAAAACTTTTCAACCAATCAGTAGACGGCATTACTCCTTCCACGAAAAACACGATCAGATCACCCTCTCGGCTCAATTGTTTTACTTTTGCTTTATTTACTTGCCGGCGGTGACGCCAAGGGTTTTCTATTTCTCATAGATAATCTTAGAAAAGTTCATCAACTTTATCTGGAAAATTAGTCGTATCTTTCAATTTATAAGATGAGATGTCGTCAAATCACCTATATTTTTTTCAAATTAAAAATAAATTTACCAATAATTAAGAACATTTTTCTACAACAATTTTACTTTGCTAAACTGTGTTTAAGACTTCCACAGCTACACTGAAGTGGAAACCTGCTATAACTGAAAAGTCGTGGTAATTCCACTACTTAACTGGAGTCAACATTGCTAAACTTCGGTGTTCTATTATAATTGGAACGAGCTTTCTAAACGATTAATCCAGTTTAGAAAATTTAGCAAAATTTCCGAGTGGAAAATTATTGACCTGAAATGTTACGCTATTCCGATACTTCTCTACACAGCGCTAAAATAATTGATAATAAATTAAGAAAGCCAATGAAATGGAAAAGTTAAAAAGTTAAAAAATTATTTTAACGATAAATTTAGGAATACCTACAGTATCATCGAAATTAAGGCAAGTTAACATTTTCCTAATTCGATAAAATCAATTGAAGCCCGAAGATGTTTCGAAAACAGGAAGTGTCCGGAGCGGATCTTGATTGGTAATTGTTTCCCCGCAGCTTGAAGGGACCAATCAAGGAGCGAGAGTAGTGGCGCGGAAAACGGCACTCTGGTTCTACTTCTCTGGAATAACAATGGCATCGCTTACCAAGTTTTAGGCATTCAAGCTCAAATTTTAGAAATATAAACTTCTCAAGTAAAACGATCTTTTCATCTTTTCAATATTGAATATTAAATAAATCGCCTAAAAAGTATTCCCAATTTAAATGTATAAAACTTGTAACCTACATCGAATATTCTGCTAAATGCCGGAAAAATGTTAACTTATTATTCAATTTCGTCAATGAGTAATTAGGTAGGTTTAATCTTTCACATTATAAAAGTTCAAACAGTGTTTATTTGGCCCTTATTAGAAACAGAATTTTTTAGGCTTGAAAAGTGCAATTAATTTATTAAAAAGGTTTTAAAAAATGTTTCTTGAGAAATTGATTCCAAAAGTAGGTGATTACAAAATAACCGGCATGTTATGTAAAGTTCAAGTTGTGTCTTTATGCCCAATAATTTGCATTCATTTACAATAAAGTCGCTAGCGACATCTCCATAGAAGAGTCTGAAACAGGTTTGATTTTGAGATTACCAATCCTGTAAACAAAATTTTAAAAATCGTATAACAAGTTTAAAATTTACTGAAACAATTCCTGCCTCTATCCTGTAACTTTACTATTTACAATGTTTTAATTAAGCAACTAGCATAGTAATTAGATAGTGTAGCATTTGTACCTACAAATTTACTAGAAATAGGTAATTTAAAACTACAATCAATTTTAAACAACAAAATGTGGAAAAAAATTAAAATTTTAAAATTTTTTGGTTCTATCGTGTAATTAGAATAAAAGATATAATAATTATGTATCACTAGAAGAATTTTGCAGTTTATAAACCCTAATTTTGAATTTGGATTGATAGAAACTTTAGTTTAAAACATTTTTATTTTTTTTTTGTGTTTTATTGTAACTAATCACATATTTGGCAAAGTTACTTAAATCGTACCTATTCTTCAGCGCCGTTCACAATGAAAAATTTGCCTTGCCTTGCTTCGGTAGAAGATGGCAAGCGCCAATCAGAGTGATGTATAGTCTTCTATCCTTTTTTATGTTTAAAATTACAATTTGCCTAGCCGCGGTCTTGCAGACTTTGCTAAGGTTTGAAAGCAACAACCAATCAAATTAAAGTGTTTTAAATGTACATGGTCAAATTTAGTAGACAACATATAATTTTGAAATGAGCTCCAGTATTAAGATTATACTGTTTTAAACTGATTTGATAATTGAAAAGTACCTATTATATGTTTTTATGCAAAAAAGCACCCCAAAACTTAAATTGCAGAATGATTTTAATAGCTCTAAATGATTTTATTTTTAAGATTACTAAATTAAATTACGAAATAATGGTATTTATTGACAGATAAATTTACTACTACAATTTTTTAAATTATTTTGGTTAGATATTGGATGTTGGTTAAGTACATGAAATAAAAATATTTACAATTTTACCTGAAAAAGGACTTTCAAGCCCCGGCTTTGTCTTCTATCCTTTTTTAATATCTTTTTCCTCCTCTCTTTTTAAGTTCTTGCCTGAAAATTATCAAAAGCTTGACCATGTCAAGGTTTTTACTACGAAGACGTAGCAAGAACCAATAAAATGTAAAAGCTTTGCATGGCTTTAAATTTTATTGGTTCATCACGGTGAAGTTATAACGAATGAAATTGAAGAATTTCATTTTAAACAGAGCGCATTTTGTAGAAGTTTAAATAATATAATAATTGATAATCAGCCTGTTAGATAATTGTGTTTTAAATTGTGGTTAGATTCCAATAGGTGAATTTTAAATTATTGCAAACAAATAGCCATTTTTTAATTAGATGATTTTCAATTTAGATAAAATATTATTTGTTTTTGTATACATTTTTTCTCTTATTGATTCACTAACATTTAAAATAGGTCTATTTAAATTATATTATAATATTCTTTGTAGAAATATTTTCAACACATTTGTAGGTACAAAACTTTTAAAATTATACCTAGCAACCCTATTCAGGACCAAAAGATTTATGGCAATCAAATAGACCATAAAACCTAACAGTATTTAGAATAGTGTGTAATTTTTGAAAAATTTAATTACTGTTTCTATTTTTAAAAATTTATATAAATTTAATATTTACCATTATTGAATAATTTTTATGCATTTATATTGCAATAAAAGAATAAATTAATGTAGTCAAAATTAAATCTGAAAATTAAATCGAAATAAGTAAATGCGAATTTTATTGCAAAACTAAAGATTATGTATATTAATTATTTTAAGATTATTCGGAGACGACTTTAAATAAATATTGTATAACTACTTTTCATAACATAACAGGTAAACTACTGTTAGATCTAAGGATTTGGACAATGAAGTCTGTGCACATAACAAGGCACCGCGCTAATTCATTGTGACCGCTATACGGTCGAAAGCAAATATCAAGCAACAAATTCTGCAAGGCAACGAAAGCAAGGCGCCGCAATAAAGCATCGTTCACATAGAATTATTGCGGCGCCTTGCTTTCGTTGCCTTGCAGAATTTGTTGCTTGATATTTGCTTTCGACCGTATAGCGGTCACAATGAATTAGTGCGGTGCCTTGTTATGTGCACAGACTTCATTGTCCAAATCCTTAGATCTAACAGTAATTTACCTGTTATATTATGAAAAGTAGTTATACAATATTTATTTAAAGTCGTCTCCGAATATAATCTTAAAATAATTAATATACATAATCTTTAGTTTTGCAATAAAATTCGCATTTACTATTTCGATTTAATTTTCAGATTTAATTTTGACTACATTAATTTATTCATTTATTGCAATATAAATGCATAAAAATTATTCAATAATGGTAAATATTAAATTTATATAAATTTTTAAAAATAGAAACAGTAATTAAATTTTTCAAACATTACACACTATTCTAAATACTGTTAGGTTTTATGGTCTATTTTATTGCCATAAATCTTTTGGTCCTGAATAGGGTTGCTAGGTATAATTTTAAAAGTTTTGTACCTACAAATGTGTTGAAAATATTTCTACAAAGAATACTATAATATAATTTAAATAGACCTATTTTAAATGTTAGTGAATCAATAAGAGAAAAAATGTATACAAAAACAAATAATATTTTATCTAAATTGAAAATCATCTAATTAAAAAATGGCTATTTGCCAAACAAATAATATTTTATCTAAATTGAAAATCATCTAATTAAAAAATGGCTATTTGTTTGCGATAATTTAAAATTCACCTATTGGAATCTAACCACAATTTAAAACACAATTAGCTAACAGGCTGATTATCAATTATTATATTATTTAAACTTCTACAAAATGCGCTCTGTTTAAAATGAAATTCTTCAATTTCATTCGTTATAACTTCACCGTGATGAACCAATAAAATTTAAAGCCATGCAAAGCTTTTACATTTTATTGGTTCTTGCTACGTCTTCGAAGTAAAAACCTTGACATGGTCAAGCTTTTGATAATTTTCAGGCAAGAACTTAAAAAGAGAGGAGGAAAAAGATATTAAAAAAGGATAGAAGACAAAGCCGGGGCTTGAAAGTCCTTTTTCAGGTAAAATTGTAAATATTTTTATTTATGTACTTAACCAACATCCAATATCTAACCAAAATAATTTAAAAGATTGTAGTAGTAAATTTATCTGTCAATAAATACCATTATTTCGTAATTTAATTTAGTAATCTTAAAAATAAAATCATTTAGAGCTATTAAAATCATTCTGCAATTTAAGTTTTGGGGTGCTTTTTTGCATAAAAACATATAATAGGTACTTTTCAATTATCAAATCAGTTTAAAACAGTATAATCTTAATACTGGAGCTCATTTCAAAATTATATGTTGTCTACTAAATTTGACCATGTACATTTAAAACACTTTAATTTTATTGGTTGTTGCTTTCAAACCTTAGCAAAGTCTGCAAGACCGCGGCTAGGCAAACGGTAATTTTAAACATAAAAAAGCATAGAAGACTATACATCACTCTGATTGGCGCTTGCCATCTTCTACCGAAGCAAGGCAAGGCAAATTTTTCATTGTGAACGGCGCTTAATTCTATGTGAACGCTGCTTTCCTTGTACTTGATCGCCAAAATCGTACAGATGCGATTTAAGCACCAATATTATAATGAAACGGTTTTTTAAGGTTTGAATAAGTCAGCTCAATTTTGTAAATTAATCTAATTATTGGTTAATTCTCTTAAATGTTAAATGATAACTTGATAAGCGATAAGTGAGTGAGTATCAATCGACCATAACTTATAAAAATGTTGGGTTTTTATACTAGTTGAATCCCTCATTAAAAAATTATTTTTTGAAATTACACTGATTCAAAAATAACTCTATTTTCTTCTAATTTTTCTATTAATTATAAATTCAATGTTAAACCAGCTAATTATTTAGGTTTGGCTATATAATTTGATATCTCTTCTGACACAGGTACTGCTTAAGGCCGTGTGACACTAGTACTAATGTGTAATGTGTTAATAAATTTGGCAACAAGCCATTGATTGGTTAAACAACCAACATCGGTACCAACATCCTACCAACATTGCGGTTTGTTCAGCCAATCAATTGGCTGTTACCAAATTTCGTGGGCTTACTGGAAAAACTGACCAAGTCCACATTAGGACCTATTAGGACTGCACTGCATGGTCAGTTTTTAATGCTCATTTTTAGGCTTAAATTTTAGTTAAAAATTAAAAAGAAAAATGGGATTTAGTTGTTCAGCTTTCGAGAGATTTTTTTTAAATTTTTAACTAAAATTTTAGCCTAAAAATGAGAATTAAAAACTGTCCATGCAGTGCAGTCTCCACAGGTCCTAATATAGACTTGGTGAGTTTTTCCAGTAAGCCCACGATTTGTTAACAAATTAAACCTCACTCATCTAAATAACATTAACAAATAACTCTGATCATATGATAAATTATAGGTTTAAATAAATATAAGTCTCAACAAATATGCATCACTAAATAGCAAGTCAATAATGTACACAATAGGTGCAATTAAACTCGCATCAAATCATTCCTCGGTCATCATTTCAATAATCCATCAGGTGCTTTATATATTCATATTTCTTCGTCACCTCTTTTCTTATTTCAAAGATATCTCCAAACCCGATAGACAAGATAGCGAGATGGAACAATACAAAAAATTACTTCACCAATTTTCAAGGATACCCAACTGAAACAGCTCCTGTTTTCTTCATTTTCTTTCCATTTTAGTTTTCATAACATAGTCCAATTTTCAAATTAGCTTATGTTAATTCTAAGATTAATTCACAAGCTAATTTTTAATTGAATTGCGTAAATCAGTAATTTTAGTACAACTAATTTGTTTCATTTTTCTTTCGAGTCAGTTTAGGCTTTAAAAGACAAATCGGTCTTTAGTAAAAGCACTTTCGATGATGCCATTTGCTACTATTCTGATCAACAATAAATATTCTACCTTGTTTACGCGAAAAGACAAACTATATCGAAAGATGAAATTATTAATGCAGAGCAAAATAAAGAAGAGAAAATCGGAAGAGTAGCATACAATAATTACTGAAAGCTACACGTTTTTGCTTTTGTGATTTGGAATTGAACAATTTAAATTCTTCTTCTTCAACTTGGTTTACGGCATAAAGCCTGTGTTATTTACAACATCTGTGTCGTGTCCCGGCAGTGTTAGTTCCATGAGCATATATATATTTTACATCCATTAGATAGCTTGCTGGGCTGGCCTTCAGATGTGCATGTACCCTGAAGTTTATGTTAATAATGGCAATTATCACATTCGCAACATATCATGCTAGCTGCGGAGTAGTGGCCGAACCGGCGACATAAGCAACATCGTGAGGGTTTGCTTCAACAAGTACAAAAAGTTGTTCTTTAGCGAGATCAACGTATTTAATTTGTCCAGCATTCATTAAGAACGAGTTGATGTAATTTTAATCGAACAAAACCATTCTCAAAAAATAATCACAAATAAAAATACTGTGAAAGACAACCACAACAGAAAATTTAATGCAGTTATATTATAATAAAGAGAAGTGTAAAGAAATTATTGAATTCGAAGAAGATGCTATATCTACATTAGAATTGAAATATCGACATGATTCAGATGAAATAAGCAAGGTTTAAATTCAAGGACAGTTTCTTGAATAAAAATTATTAATGAAAAAGATGCATAAAAGAAATGAATACTTTATAATATGCGAGTATAACCTTTCAAATTGATCACAAAATAGCACTTTAGTTCAAAGTAGTTAAATAATAGTTTAGACAATTAAATGGAAATTTTTTTTCCTACTTGGTTACCACCGTTCAGTTTCATGTCAAGTATAAAGCCAACCAACTTCCAGGGAAGAATAATTTTTAATTCCCTTAATTACTAAATTTCAAATTGGCCTAAGGTAGCTTGGTTAATAAGCATCACTAGCGCAGTAGGTATAGCCAATTGAAGAACATCATATTCCTCTGGCGGATCATATTTTTGATGTGTTGCCAGCTAAGAGCCCTAATAAACCTATTAAAACAAAAAAGAACTATCTGCCCCAATTTCACAAATTTAATAAATTTAGACAAGTAATCATTTCGTTTTTAAAGCTAAGCAAATTTCAACTTCACAAGTTGGTCACAGGAAAATAGCATGAGATCCTTGTAGAGTAGTTCCAAAGGAAGAAGAAAAGGCGTAGCCAAAATCACCCAATTCTACGAATTGACACCAACATAAACAAGATTATACGAGTATTGGGTTTTGCGCATTAGCTCCACCTTTTCTTTTTTCTTTGGAACCACTCTATAAAGCGACAAGTCCATTACATATTTCTCCCACAAATGACTGACGAAATAAATCCATAAATTTGCCATAACCTCGCAAAGATTTTGAAAGGTCATCTAAGCTGCATTCATAAATGAGACCAGATAGTTTTAAATATAATAATATTGTAAGCAATTTTTCAAATGCGAGCCGAAGGCGAGTAATAACGCATTTCATAGAGAAATTCACCCCAAGAAAGTTGGGTTAATACCACGGCTCCTAGAATTCCTTCACTCCAGAAGAGTACGATTCGGTGAATTCAGACGAAATACTAACATTAAGTTGAGATAAGCGGATCATTATACTGCATCCGGTTATAGCAACCCCTAGATCTGTCACTTCTCAAGCAATTCCAACGGAAGGATAAACTTGAGCATCTTGGGGCTTCTTCTGGACTTCTGGGCAGGTTGTCTTCTTAGAAGTTCCCAAGCACAGATCCTATCGTTAAATTCAAGTAGTAATGAAGTACATGCTGAGCTTTTAGTATTCTTTGATACACAAAACAACCAATGTTTAGGTGTTAATTTAGTCTAAAATTTTTTTATTTGGCTGCATATTGGCTTTGGACAGTTTTAGATAATATTTATTTTGCACGATTCCATGAAGATGTACGTATTGCAGCTGATCCTGCTTGGTTTCATGAAATTGTTTTTATCAATACGCTGCAATGTAAAATACAGTGAAAGTGCCTTATTATGATGATTTTGGCCTTTACGCTTTTGTAGGATTTACGCTAAATGTGGTACTTCTGATAATATTAAATAGACGTTAAAATATTTAATTATGACATTTACATATACATAATAATAGATAATAATAGACCAGCAGTCTGGCGTAAATCAAATACGGATAGACTTAGAGAGCGAGAAACCGCGGTTCTAATCCTGATTGCGTCGGATATGTGCTGTGATCTAAAATGGGAAACCACCCCATTAATATTTCCCTAGTAAAGTCTTCTTGGCTTAGCCAGGAGGATCGCTAACATCCGAAATCGGATAAGGCACCTGAAGAAGAAGATACATATTACATAATAAGGATACATTAAAAAAATTTTTTTTAATTAATTATTTTATCAGGGTTCGTGATCACTATAAATTAAATACTACCTGCAGATCAGAATGTAAGCTATTTATTTCAGCATAAAAAATTGTAACTCATTCACTGATACTATTTTGGGACAAGAAAACTTCAGAGCTGGAAAGTGTCCAATGTATCCCCGTACTTATGATAGCATTGGAGACCATAAAGGAAAAGTTTGAACTAATAGAAAAATAACGAAAACAGTTTATTCCAGAGGGTAAACCGAAAGGAAGATTTTCCCTAACTATGCTTTAAACAGGAAAACATCCAAACATTAGAACCAACATTACATTAAATCTAATGTAGGTTTGTAAACTGAATCATTTGGAATCTGGACTGTAGCCCAAGTGACTAAGGTCCCAATGTCTTGCAGCTGTGAAAATTAATATTTTACCACGGAGCTTATTCCATGAGTTGAGGGGTTTCTGTCAGCTGCTAGTACTCTGCATCCACAGGTATGAACTACAAAAAAAAAAGAAGTTCTCTACAATAAAAATGTCCAGGTTTTTCATCATATAGTCGGTTTTGCAACGTCTTCGACGTTGTCCGATGCCCAACTACCACAACCTCGTCGAATTTGCTTTTGGTTTGTTAGCATTTTACATTTTTTACCTAGCAAACCCGACGAATAACCTCCAATATGGACGACAACAGAGACGGCCAGAATAAAGTTCTTACTTCACCTGGAATCGAATCAGGTATTTAGCGTTCATGGTCAACATTATGCTCTGACCGTCTCTTATCGTCCCTGTTTTTCATTTTATATTTTTTGGAGTTAAATTTCTGCAAATTTTGAAATTTTGCAAATGTTTAGCAATTTATTTGAATCTCGGATGGATTGCAGTTCATTCAAAAGTTGACAGCCACACAAAATAATTTTTATTGCTGTATTCTAAACTCTTTCCCTCCAAATAAATTACGTAGAAAATAATTCAAGTAAATGCAAATAATATAAGGTTATACCTAAAAAGCAATTGTATAATATTTACTAAGCAGACTAACTACTATGCTTAGATCAAGTTCAGCAAAAAAAATTCTGTACTTGACCCAATATTATTTTTGGAACGTTTTCAGTGTTTCGTCAAATATTATTTCTAAGTAATTGACTACGTCGGCTAGTATAGGGGAGTTTTATACCTGTTAAACTGGACAGCATTACCTTGGCCGCAGTTTCTTCTTTGGGGTAAGAAAACAATCTCTGTTTTTGCTGAATTAACGAAAAAAAAGTGTCTATGCAGTATTTCTGTAAAATTTTTGAGTTCTAAAATTTTCACTAGGTAATTTATCATCTGCACTCTTTTTTGTCTTAATTGCTATATTCCACAATTCTGCACTACAATCTACAATATGAAATTGATACAATTTTGGAATGTGAATATTGTGCAGATGCAATCCCGTCGCTAGAACTATAGCCAGCACAGAAAACCACTTCCATGAAGAAGTATCATAAGAAGTAAATTCCTAATTAATTCTCCTTTATGTGGTCGAAACCATTAAAACTAGCACACAAATAAATTTTATAAAAAAATTTTGTATTCAAAACCAAATTTTTGAACTGTGAGGGTTTTGAATGAATACTTGACCGGACGTATTAGCTTTTCTTTAGTAAACTACATACTGAATTGGAAACGTCAAGTTGTGATTTAGCTACCTTGCTTTCTTGTTAATGATGTTATGGCGCCTTATCGGCTACCTAATTTTTGGTAGCAATCAGAAAATTTGGAATTCCTTAAATATTTCCCAATATCGTAGACACCCTTAACAACTATTACTCAGTAGCAATCCGAAACCCCTGAAATGTGATTGATTTATTGGGTTAAACCAAGACCATTATAACATTAAAAACTAATACTAAGGCCATTAAATGTATTAACAATTTAAAAGTTAAACCAAATATTCACATTTTATTAACTTTTATTGAAACCAAAAATTGTTCTCCTGTCATTTGATAAATCTCGTATAATTATTATAGTCAGTTTAGTTAACATAACAGGTCATGGTTAAAATTAACAGTGAAAGGTTAATAAGTGGCGCCAATGAAAACTTTACACCCCTAAAATTAACGCATCTGGTCGGTGTAACGTAACGCACAGTCTTAATCATCCGTATCCCCTATCAGTTGTCGCTTCCTTTATGGGATCATGTAAAATAATTTTAATAACCAGGAATCCTTAATTATATTTTATCTCAGCTTTCCACTTCAGTGAAAAACTTTAAAGTTTCAAGATACAATTCACAATAGCAAAAAAGTAAAATTGCTTGTTTAGCACTATAAATGAAATGCTGATTGATGAATGACCCATTATTTGAATTGCCAAATTTTATTAGGCCATAAGTTATTATTTTGTAAACTGCAATCAATTAAAAAGTTAAAAACTGTTTAAAATCACATAAATCTTAAATAATAGCATATTTAATTTGAAACATATTTTGTCAAGAAGTTATCCGAATGTCAAAATAAATAATTGGGGCATTAAAATATTTTATTTATATTATGTTTAACAAAATATATGGACACACAATAATTTAGTATTCACGAAAGTGAAGCAATGGTATCATATGACTTTGATATTCTCAAATATTCAATATTCAAATATTCAAATTACCTACTCTAAAATTTCAATTTAGTTATCACTGATTAAATTGACATTGTCAATTGAATAACTCAATCAAGTCAAACATTTTCAATGGCAACTCAGTGCCAACAACAGGACGAAACAAAAAGGTAAATAAAATTTTGGATCGCTTTATTGGAACTTCATTCCCATTGAAGTTGCCTCACTATGGATTTTGTTGGCCACGACTTCTGATCTGATGGGTATTATTTTCTTCCTCTGCATGAACTGCATGAGAGTTCTTCCTGCGAGATGATTGAAAAGTAAAAAAAAAGTTTCCAACTTTATGTTTGATGTACACAGGTAAACTGTGAATATGAGAATTATAATTTGTACTTGATATCATAAAATCTTCAATAATTTAATATTGTACAATAATTGGATGAGAAACGTCAACACAACATGGAACCGTACTGTAATAACTACAGTTGTTGGTATATAGCAATAAAATATCTCTCTTCATCAAATATGTACCTAAGTACCACGTAAGTATAACTATCTCACAGCAATAATAAAAAATAAGTATATAAAACTACAAATTTATTTTTAACATATGTTGGCAACTAAATATATCTTAATTCCTACTCTCTGCCAAGACCTAATTCACGCCCCCAAAAAGATTTCATTGGCCCATCTTAAGTAAAACTATTTAAAACTGTAGCGCTCTTAATGATTGAGCATAAGGTTTACTTTGTATATCATTACTGTGAAAATTTAGAATTAAAAAGCTTTTAAGAATGGCTGAAAATTGCTGAAATAAACAAAGTACTTTCAAGATGAGCCAAATGCTCAATTAGAGAGTTCGAGTGCCAAAAGATTAACAAGTTAACTTGGTAGTGTCATTAAATACGCATTAGTGTAAACAACCTCTGTGATTTTATTTTAATATAATTTTTTTGATATGTCGAACACACTTGAGGAACCTGATTTAGTTGAGGACGGTTCCAGTAAAAAGCAATCCAAAGACAAGCCGAAAAGCTTTTCTATTGAATCAATTTTGTCGAATTCGACAAACAGCAACAAAAGTTTGTGTCAAAGTTGGACTAATATTAGTGATTCTAAACAAAATAAAAGTGATCTTGATGAACGAATTGATTTGTCAAGTAGTGGTGTGGTTGATTCTACTTGTTCGGATAATAATGAAGTTGAGTTTGTGTACGAAGAACAAAATTTTGATAGAAACCAACGGCTTGTGTCAGACTATTATGACAAATATTCAGAATCTTCAGGTATGATTAATTTTTATGAAAATATATTTTTTTTTACTGATATATCCTTAATAAAGTCAAACAAATATTATATGGGTATGCCCAAATAACATTATTGGTAAGAAATTACCAATTACTCTGTCCATTCAAAAAATGTCCTGATCAATGCAATTATTTAAACAAGCATAATTTCTTACTCAAATTGGTATAATTGTGATTTAGTTTAGTACAATAATTTACTGATTTAATTATATTCCAACATGATCAATTTTTTCTAAAAGTTTTCCCATAGATATACAATTTCTATTAGTAAAGCTCATAGAACTCAATGTTCTGATCGAGTAGAAGCTTTAGATCAATATTTATTTATATAAATTGATGATTGAACATTTATACCTGAAGACTACCCATGTGAAGGGATGTTGAGTAGTTGACTAGCTCATAGATGCATCTTAGAGTTTTGAGGAAAAATTTGTCACGAGAAGATGTTAAGTGGCTAGAAAAATTACTACATTCTACAGAAAACATGCAAAAAAAGTGGCATGATATTACGGTTACATTTCTGGAAGAGGAGAAGACAATCAGAACGGCTGATAATGAAGATAGGGGTGGAGAGCACCAGGCCTAAAAGAAAACAGGTTTTCGGGAGGTAGAAATTAACATACTGAATGAAAATTATTATAGAATTTAATCTAACAACTAAAAAAAAAATAGTGAAAAACTTCCTTTAATAAAATAGGATATTTTCATATTATTATGTTTTATTATACTGGAGAGTTAACTCTTCCTCTCGAAATTAAAATTTTTGCAGTCCCTGCCTTGCATATAAATACTCATCAGCATCCTCAAATAACAATTATGTACAAGGTGGCGCAAAATTAATCACCCTGTCGGAAGATGTTATAACTTTTGCAAATGGCGTCGTAAGTCAATCATATTTGACATTTGTGAACTAGACAGCTGCAGAATACAAACAGACAAACAATGGAGCGCTATACTATGCTATAGCAGGAGCCACAATGGATATTGTGAAGGAATAAGCATTTCCTGGTAGCGTAATCTCCCGTTTTGGCGATTTGGCATGGCCAGCAAGATCGCCCGATTTAACCATCCCAGACTTCTTTCTTTGGGGCTACTTGATACCAACAAGCCTCAGACAATCTCAGACCTTAAGGAGAATATTCGACAGGAATGCAACCAGTTATCACCAGAAATCTTGCGGAAAGTTATGGAAAATGCGATAAAACGGGCACAAATGTGTATCAGTACTGGCGGATATCATATTTTCCAATTAACAGAAAAAATTGTAAAGGTCCAAATAAGGATTTCCACCACTAAAAAAAAAATTTATTTATTTAGTAAAAACGTTATTCAAAAACAAAATTGGATGATTAATTTTGCGCCACCTTGTATATTATACTTATGTACTAAATTTCACAAGTTTTCCACCAAATGCATAAAAAATATAGTAATATATTATGTAGTACAATTTCAACATTTTTCTTTACACTTGGATCCCCAAATCATAACTCCATTTTATAATAATTTCGTCTCATATAGA
Organism: Rhagonycha lutea; assembly: GCA_958510855.1. NCBI lineage: Eukaryota > Metazoa > Arthropoda > Insecta > Coleoptera > Cantharidae > Rhagonycha > Rhagonycha lutea. Next base: position 14,016,946 of record OY294036.1, on the reverse strand, counting down.
GCCATAGTGGCTTTATGTGATTAGGGTAAATCAGGTGTTGGAGTTAGGTTTTCCTTTTTTGGTGGAACACAACTCAGGTTTTTCCTAACTCACGGTTATTGGATTAGATCCAGTTACCGTTCAAATAACAATACTACATTGTTTACGTTTCCATATTTACTCATTATTATGTAATTTCTGATGAAGAGTGTATATAAAAACTAAGCAATTTAAAACAGGTGAAGTTTAATTATACAAATGCACAAATGCAAATGAAACTTTACTGGAATCATTAGAAATGACAATTATTACTTGGGGATGCATATTTACTTAGAAGATATTGAGAAAATTTTGACTTTGAAAGGAAGAACCAACGTTGAAGTATATTTAAACTTTTTATGGAAGAAGTAATTATATTATGTTGATAGTATTAAAAGATGAAATTATAATAAATTATTATCTTTTTCTTGGTCTTCCGACATTTTACGCCTCCCTCTTGGTTTGTATAGGTATAACTGCTTTAGAAGTCGGGTATAGTTCATCCTCATCAGGTTTTTTCTCCACGTTTCACGGTATTCTTCTAGTTTATCATTTAGATTGAAGATGCCCAAAGCAATTCGGATATCCGTGTTTCTCCCTCTGTCTCTTCGAGTGTAGCCCATGATAGATCTTAAAACCTCATCTCCACGTGTTGCAATCTATTTTCGAATTTCTTTGTCATCGCCCATATCTCGCTGCCAAAAGTAACTGTAAGTACAAACATCACCTTATAAAATTTTAGAGAAATGGCTTTATTTGTGCATTTACTTAATGTGCGCTTGATTGTTCCATTTAGATAATTAAATATCTCGATTCTTTCTTGTATATCTCTCTCCTGATGTAGGTCTAGCGTGCAGCCCAAAAATTTGAAGTTGCTTACGTGTTCGATAGGTGAATCTTATTGATAGGTGATATTATTATTACATATTTTATTCAACACGATAAAATCATCACCAATAATTTATTATAAATAACGTCAATATAAAACCGCAGAGCCGGGCTTTTACAGGGTCCTGACCTTTCGATCACAGATTAAACTAATATTTTCAGAAAAGTGTAAATAAGCGATAAAAAAATGCGATCTTATTCAAGCAAAGATTAGCCATCTCTTTTACCATGGCAATTAAAAATAAATTTTGGATCCGGTCCTTTATTGTTACATTTTTGCTTTGCATGGTATAATCTCATGTCCACTTACAGATAAATTTAATACTTCTTCTTCTTTCTAGAAGTAATTCTCTAGAGAATTCTCTTCTAGTAGGCCAAGGCCTGTTATTTTCCAACACATGCGTCGTTTCCTTGGCAGTGTTAGAAACTTTGAGCATATAAATATTTTACATCCATCAGGTAGCTTGCTAGACTTGCCTTCAGATGTGCCTTATACATAGTTTGAAAATAAAAAAAAATGTTTCCAAAATTTGAATTTAAAAAAAAACCCAGAATTTTAAAAAACGTAAATAGTTGATCTTAAATTAATATAAAACAAATTATAGTTGAGAAAAGATCTAAAATAATCTAACAAGTAGATTTTAAATTTACTTCTTACAATCCATTAACACAAAAGCACAAAACAACCAGGGCCGTCATTAGGATACGACGTATATTCAAAAAATTAGCAAAAAAAATTTCTAAGTTTTTTCTAAGTTCTTTGATTTTAGAATTTTTTTTGCTAATTTTTTGAATATACGTCGTATCCTAATGACGGCCCTGGTTGTTTTGTGCTTTTGTGTTAATGGATTGTAAGAAGTAAATTTAAAATCTACTTGTTAGATTATTTTAGATCTTTTCTCAACTATAATTTGTTTTATATAGTTTGAAAATGTTTTTAATTTTTATTTAGTTCTAAAACCGCATGTCCAAACGGTATGTAATTTAAAGCAATCATTTTAACAATTAAGAATCAAAAGAATATTCGAATAGTTGAAATCACCTAATAAAAGAACGAAAATCAGTGATTATTCAAGTAAGGCCTTTTTGGAAAATCGCTTTTGCACACATCGAAATATACATTTAAAAATTCTAGCGTTTCCGTTTCCATTTAAAGAACTTTTAAAGCTTGAGTTTGAATATTTATAATAAACAATTCATAAATCTGGCGTTATTATTCTAAATGGCCGAGGTTATAAAGGTTTTTTTAATTGAAATCGTGCAACTTCGGATTTTCATATGATTTTAACACTTGAGAGTTAATTTTCTAACGCCACCTGTTATAATTTTAAACACATTTTATGATGCGCTATTATTCATTAAATTTTAAATTATTTAAAGTCGATATCCACATCGACTTCCTGCCAGGATTCTAACTTCGACTTTCAGGATGACAAAATGTTACACTCCGAGATGATCACTAGCGAGAGACATTAATAAATAAGTTTCAATTTGTCATATAAATTATTATATCTAATATAAAGATTATAAATATTAATATAGTAAAATTTACGTTATTTTACTGCAAAAATTATTCATATATTAATAACAATAAATCATAAAATGTGTTTAAAATTAAAACAGTTGGCGTTAGAAAATTAATTCTTGCGTATCAAAGTCATATGAAAATCCGAAATTGCACGATCACAAATTAAAAAACTTTTAGTTCAGAAAACCTTTATAACCTCGGCCATAAGTATCATAAAGAATAATCACACCAAACGGAAGAAACTGTCGGGAAAAAAACTGAAGAAATTGTCTACCAAAATTCTGAATTTAAAGGATCTCCAAAATTTAAATCCATACAGTTGGCTTTAGACCTACCTACTGATAATTTTAGAATAATAATATTATACTTGAGGAAAACAATGACCTAATCGTGAAATATATAATTCAAATAAAAACTTAATTTGCATTATCTATAAAAAGAGACTGAATTGTTATTTGATTATAAGAAAGATAAAAAAATAAGTTATAATAGCAATCGACATATTATTTACCTAATAAATTATCTACTTCTATTAATTAATTGATTACTAAATTGTTTGAAACTCAATAAAAAGTGCAATTTAAATTAATTATAAATATAAATGATTCCCAAAATGCTAATATAAAATCGATATTACGTAACACAATAATTTACCTTGAACTTGATTCGATATTTTTTCTTCTATATAAACTTGAGACGGGTTTTCTGGAGTCACAGTTGCTCACTTCTGCAGTTGAGAAACACAAATAATAATTAAATATCAACATGAAATTGTTTATTGTATTGTGCATCGTTATTGCAGCAGCATCAGCAGCTCAAGTATGTACAAAAAGATTCCATTGTTTCATTTACTTATTTATAAGTCAATCTCAATTTTTTCAAAATATTTCTTTTTCCAAAAATAAATTCATATATTAAAAAATTTTCTTTTCATCGTAGTGGAAGTATTTTACTTGAACTTTTATTTCATCAAATTTTGAAAATATGTATGGATAAAAATTTTGTAAAGTATATTTTTCTTCGAGCTTGACAGCATTTTGAAATCATAAAGTTAACTGTATTTTAAATATTTTCATTCTAATTCTTTGACAGACTTTGACTGCTGAACAAACAGCAAAATTGAAGGAACATTTCAAAGTATGTCTGAGTAGCAGTGGAGTTGATGAAGCATTAGTTACCAAAGCTCGTGCTGGTGACTTTTCAACAGAAGATGCTAAACTTGATGATTTCTTTACCTGCATATTCAAACGCATTGGTTTCCTCGACGATGCAGGAACTTTCCAATTTGACGTGATTAAAAGCAAAATTCCTTCTGGTGTTTCGGGAGACGATGTTACTAAAGTTATCCAAGCTTGCTCATCAATCACATCTTTACCAGTAAATAAACGCGCTTTAGGAGCTCACAAGTGTTACCTCGCCGAATCTAAACTTAAAGTTCAACTTTTGCCCCAAGTTTAAAATTACCAGCATTGAAATAATAATTATAAGTAATAGTTTTGTTTTCATGTTGTTTTTTTTTTTCAATAAAGTACATGAATCTTTTACATTACAACCATTTTGTACCATACATTTACCATACATTTTGCTACATGTGGAAAAAAATATAGGATCGTAAATGCTTACAGAATGAAATACGCCTGCTTTTACCAAAAAATTCTACTTACGGCCCGTGGTGTATAAATAAGTATTGCTCATAGATTCATTCACCCTCAAATATTACTATTGAAAAGTAATCAAAAAGAAGTAATTCCATTTATAGTACAAACATAAGCAATATTACTTTCCCCAAATATATTCAAACTGAAGAGACGGTCGGAGCATAGTGGTCACGCGAGTTGACTATGAACGCTAAATGCCCGGTTCGAATCCGGGTGAAGTAAGAACTTTATTCTGGCCGTCTCTCTGGTCCTCCAGGTTGGGGGTCGGGGCGATGGGCCATCTCCTCATCACCTGTAAAGAAAACTAAAAAGCTTTAAACCATGACCAAGCCTCGCAAGAGACTTAGGAAATGGGAACGGATAAAACAGTTACTAGCTGTAGCTTGATGTGTTGTGAGGTGTTCTTGCAATGCAAAAAGCAGTCCGAAATATATATATATATTCAAACTAAAATTTTTCAAACTAGATTCGAGGTTAGGTGTCCCCACAGATATAAAGCTGTCCGACTAATTAAAGCGGTGATTATTCAAACTCATTAGTGTCAACAGGCACTTAATTTTAAATAAATTTTTTAAGCTCTTTTTTGATAATTATATCTAGTAGAATCTAAATTTGAAAACGTAATTGCTAATTCAAATTCATTTTCAAACTTCAAAGCGTTCTGTACCGTTTGATACAAAATACCATTATAAACAAGCCAAATAAATGTAAATAGCTCGTTTAACTTTTCTAATGTGCAGTAAACATTTGACAATTAAATGTCTTAATATTTAAATTTTATAATTAATTGTCTTGAGATAAATTTAAATTAATTGTTTTTGTGAATGTTGCGGTTATCCTTGCTAACGTTTTTCATTCAACTAAATTTTTTTGAATTTATATTTTTGATAAAATTTTAATCTTTGGAACTACGTCAGAAAATTATTAACAAAAAATATGCTCGCTTCATTCTTCATTCAGAGTTCCTACTTAAAATTGGTATGTATATTAAATCACGGCGTTTAAACCTCTTGTTGAACTATTTAAAACTTAAAATTCTTTTATCTAAAGGAGTTGTAGGTAGTAAATTATTTCTTGAAAGATTTCCTACCGACTAATTGCCGCTACATGACACTACTGTCTAAACACGCGCTCGTATATTACTACTCAAAATAAATGAGCTAATTTAAAAATAAAGAGTAGAAAAATTTATCAAATTGTAGGTGATTGTGTGAAATAACACAATCAGTGTAGACTTATCTTCTTGGATTTTAGTTAGAATTCCGTAATTTATACAAAGGCCACCATTTTTGAGAGACAGTGCACTATTTAGTTTTCCATTATAGTTTATAGTTGATCTGGATTAACTAATAAGTAATCAGAGATTAACTATATCACATTGTTTCTAAAACCGGTCATTGATATTTAATACATTTCGAAATTCGGAAAATTTCCTTTTGACTGATGAACACAAATTTCCAATCGAACAATTTCACAACCGTTAAAATGATAAGTATTGGTCAAAAGAAGCACCCGGACCTTCTGCCATCGTTGTCCATTGCCAACACATCCGAATCTGTCATGGTTTGGGGGTATTTGTGTTATAGGTAAAACACCTGTAATTTTTGTGGAAGAAGGAGTTAAAATCAATAAAGATAAATCATCTTCCAGGATATTTTAGAGGCTGTAGTACTTCCGTGGGCCCAACTGCACTTAGTGACCAACTTTGGACCTTTCAACAAGATTCGGCTCCTGCCCATGCAGCAAAAACTAAGCAATAATTGTGCCGAATCAATTTTCCTGATTTTATAAGTACGGCTAAATGGCCCCATATTCATCAGCTCTTAACCCAATGGATTATGTCATATGGTCAATTTTAGATACCAGGGCTTTTGCAAAACCCCGCAAAAGTTTGATATTACTAAAGCAATCTTTGTATCAGGAATGGAATAAAATATCCTTAGAAGAGTTACGAAAAACAGCCGAAAATTTCATTCGACGTTTGAAATTCTGTATTTTTTGTTTTGCTGCGTCTAAATAAGTGAAAAGACATCAAGATTTAATTGCTTTTTGGACAAATTTCGATGAAAGATTGCGGAATGTAAAAACCAAAATGTGGATTTAAGAAGATGGTTTTTTGAAGTAAGGAAGTAGTCAGTCTGTGCTTTGGTGAAAATATGATAGCTTTTGGTAATAGAAACGGTATACCAAGAGCTGTTTGTTTAAATTTTAAAAATTTGATGAAACACACATCGTACTTCCAACTGGAAGACCAGTGAAATGGCCAGAATAAAGTTCTAACTTCACTCGGATTCGAACCGAGTGTTTAGCGTTTATAGTCAACTTGCGTGACCACTATACTCCGACCGTCTCTACTTATTAATATTATAATTTGGAATTATCATCAGAAGGGGCAACCACTGAAATTTTGCACGAATTTGATTTCCTTTCGTAGTATTATTACTATTATTAGTAACGAACGGTACTTAATTACAAACTCTTATCGAAATAAGTGGATTGCACAATTGAGTGACACCAACCAATTGTAGTGCACAAAAACAGGTAAATTGATACGCATTTTCGAAACAAAGCTTTATGTTGGATTTCAATTCCACATATCAAAAACCAAGATAGCATATTATTCGTATGTATTCCTCCGTAGAAGAAGTAAATTTTTAATAAACAATTATGTAGTGCTTTGAAGAGAATTGTTTACAAATGAAGATAACAAGTATCTGCTTTAAGGATATGATAGCTTTTGGAATTAGCAATGCTCTCATCCAATTTTTGATTTACATTGTAATTCATTGGTGAAACTGGAATATAACGAACATGTAAGAATGAAACAGATTAAAATATCGTTTATCAAGATGGAACTCTGATGACTGCAATTCATCAATATAAGCAACGGATCATCAATGTACTAAATCAGATAAGGAAATCAAAATTTGGAGCATTCTGATTGATTCTGAATTATGCGGACATATAAATGGACAGACGGACATGGAGTAAGATCATAAATCTTCTTGCTATATTGAATATAGAAGCATAAAATAAGTGTAGATAAGTGGAAAATAAGACGATAAAAGGATGAAACCTCTTCGGGTCACCCTAGTTCCTAAGTACATTGAAACTTGTGACTTTACCAATTGTTCAAAGAAGTTCACCACAAAATAAAAACAAAATTAATTATTATTAATTTGTGGAAAAACTATAATTGTTCTAACTTTAATATTCGAAAGGCGATCGGTGTCAGGAATTTTCTTTGTCTATTCTTGCGTTAAATAGCCAATTTCCCACCCACCTACGCAGTTCCAGTCCGAATGGAGTAATAACGTTATTGTGGTCATCTATCCTGAATTATGTCAATTTGGACATTACAGAAATCTTTTCATTTCTCAAACAGGCATGAAGGTATTTTTACCTGATTCCTGAATAAAAACTAGGTCAACCGCAAAGTTTGGGCAAATTTTCCTCATTACCCAAAATGCCATTCCAAATCAAAAAATATTTCATTACTTGACGTTTCCCATTATACACTTTGAATTACAACACTTCACCAAAATTAACCAAAACATCAAAACAATTTCAAATAAAGTTTATGAAAGATTTTATTGAGTGTTTTACAGCATATAAAATAAAAGCAATTTCCAAAATTAATGATTTTATAAAAATACTCTACAGACAAATTTGAAAATACTTTGGATAGCTAAACATATAAACATCCCAGAGCGCATCCTTTACATATAAATGACGTACATGTGTATGTGAGCACATATATCAACGCCTAATTGACAGGAACTGTTTCAGGAGACAAAGTGACACTAAACGATGTCTAATTACCGACTTATCCCTCCACTCCCCAGTTTCCGTGGTTATTTAAGTTCTATTTGCAATACTTAACTTTGTTGTGTTTTTTGCTAACTTTTCCCACATTTCTTAATATCGCTCATTTGTCAACCATATTAAACTATAAAAATTTTATTCATAAGTAAGGTCCAACAATCTTGTGGTTTTTTAATAGGGCTATTGGCTCACTTGGAACTAATTTTAGCATTTTTTTTTTCTCAAATTCCATCAACAACTCAACTAAGAAACATGAAACAATGAAATGCAAAGTAAAAACAAAGTCATTAGGCGCATTATTTTTAATACGCTGAAAGTTAATATGCATATGGAACTTGGTAATTGCATTCACATGAACTTGGGTTAGTTGTGCTTGCACGCCCACATAATAGTTTATTATTATTCATTGTTTTCTTGAAGTCCATTTGATATTATTTTCAAAATCGCATTTGATTCACCTTTTAAGGAAAACATTTGTTTTGATTCTGATGGATTTGCAACCCAGGAGAGTTTCTAACCTTCCTATCCCACATCCAAAACTTTCACTTCTTTGTTCTTCCCATATAATGAAGTGCTCCAATTTTATTATCATCCAACCATCCTCCTTAGTGTGAAAAATTGAATTGGCTAAATATTGTTTTAGAACATTCAAAATTTAAATTGGCGTAATAAATATTTAAGCAACACGTAAAAAATCGTTTCTTTAATAAATGATCAATCTGGAAGTTCTTTATGTACGACATTTTAATATGACAGGACAGTTACGACCTAATATATGGTAGGAGCAATGTTTTTTATATCATTTTTCAGCGCTTCTAGATCGTTAGCCGTTTAAAATCTAATTTCGTCTCTGGCGCAAATTAGCGTCTCTTCTTAACGTGTCTACACTTCCCACCCGACACTAAAAACATAAATTTCGATACGGCAAATTAAAAACAACTGTTTAGTGTAAAATTTTAAGCTCTATCGCTTCATACATTAAAAGCAAACCGTCATGTTTCCCGTATATGCTCGATATATAATTCTTTAAAAGAAGACGTCAACACGTGATTTTGATTAAGTTTAACGAAACTTCAAAATATTTAAGTGTCGGTATTTTACTCAATGCACGCCAAAGCAATTAAGAACGATTTAAATTTTCACAAAGATGGAACAATTTATATTCTCTATATTTAAAGAATTTATGTCTTTTTTTTAGATCTCCAGTATTCGGATTTCAAATCCGACGACGATAGAAAGAAGAGACCACGGACTGCCTTTACCGCATCTCAAATTAAATCATTAGAAGCCGAATTTGAAAAAAATAAATATCTGTCAGTTGCAAAACGAAACCAATTATCAAAAGTTTTAAAGCTTACAGAAACACAGGTACAATTCTTTTACTTACAAACTTAATTAGTTATTCTAATATTATGGTCAATTATTTTAGATAAAAATTTGGTTCCAAAACAGACGAACGAAATGGAAGAGAAAATATACCAACGATGTCGAACTACTAGCACAGCAGTATTACAATTCCATGGGTTATTTGGTTCCCAGGCCAATATTTATTGGGGATCGCTTATGGTAATACAATTATTAGATCTTCAACAATGAATTCCTCATACTTATTTTTTCTTTTATCAGGTTTTTTAATTGCCAAAATCAAGGAACAGCACCAAATCAGTATCTTCCCAGTTCATCAAGTATGATGCCTCTCAATCCTCCATCAACAATAGGATCGTCTCTACCGTTAAATCCGCAACAATCCTGCGGACAATATTATCTTAACTATGAGGAACCTGCACCTGAAACTCCAGCAATTTTGCAACTACAAAATTTCGGTCGTCATTTTGAAAACTGATTTTCTTATATATTTCATATTTAGGCAAAGTTTATAATATTATATTTTTGACATTTTTTGTAAATTTAAAATTTGAATTAGTTCGTTAAATTTAATTGAACAAAATTAACTGAATCGTCCAGCTAAGAGATTTTTTCTTGTTATGTGTCGAATATTTTCTCAAATTCACAATTTTTTCTTGATCAAAATCTGTGTAATATCAAATTTGCATAATTATTATGACTTTTCCAGCATTTTGTATTATAACGATATTATATTATTAAAACATTATTGATAATATTTTGATGAATAAATGTACAAATTTGTAAGTTGTAAATTTTTGAAAACCGCTTTTTAAAAAACATTGGGTCCGAAATGGGTCCGTATATTATAGTAATAATAATATATTGTAATATATCTACTATCAAATTTTTTTACATTTCTCTTGTTTACTAACCCAAAATTTTCCCAATAATAATAATTATATATTATAATTTTATTAACGCCATAATAAACATTTAATTAATTAAGTTAAAAATCTCAGGTTATTGGAATTGCAATGAAACTAAACGTTTGCTAGTCAACTGTTTCGGTCATTTAATATTAAACCATCATCGGGACTGAAAAAAGGAAGAGAAGAGAAGATATTACCGGAAAGAACATTAAAAATTAATATAATCTCACACTTACCAAACAAAATAAGATTTGAAAATGTTATTAAATTAAAAACGCGAATTAGAAATCGAAAATTAAAATAGAACTAATAAATAAAATTTGATTATAATTATAAAACTGTGAGTAAAAATTTAACTAAATGTCAATTTTGAAAAGTAAATTTTGACTGAAAAATAGTTGAAAAATCTAATGTAAAATAATCATTAAAAATGCAAAATAAAGTGAGTGTGAGACCAACTAACAAAGCTCAACAATAAACTGAAAGAAACAATAGAAAAGGGGAAAAAAATTAAATATACATCAAGAAAACATATTAAAATTAAACAATGATACCTTATAAAGAACAAACAGTATCTTAAAATTAGTTACAAAAGGGGGGGGGGGTTTAAGGAGGACGAACCTCTATTTTCCGTAGGTAAGATCTTAGTAAGTTTTTATATCCGACATTGATATAACCATAATCAGTTTGTTCTTTATAAGGTATCATTGTTTAATTTTAATATGTTTTCTTGATGTATATTTAATTTTTTTCCCCTTTTCTATTGTTTCTTTCAGTTTATTGTTGAGCTTTGTTAGTTGGTCTCACACTCACTTTATTTTGCATTTTTAATGATTATTTTACATTAGATTTTTCAACTATTTTTCAGTCAAAATTTACTTTTCAAAATTGACATTTAGTTAAATTTTTACTCACAGTTTTATAATTATAATCAAATTTTATTTATTAGTTCTATTTTAATTTTCGATTTCTAATTCGCGTTTTTAATTTAATAACATTTTCAAATCTTATTTTGTTTGGTAAGTGTGAGATTATATTAATTTTTAATGTTCTTTCCGGTAATATCTTCTCTTCTCTTCCTTTATTCAGTCCCGATGATGGTTTAATATTAAATGACCGAAACAGTTGACTAGCAAACGTTTAGTTTCATTGCAATTCCAATAACCTGAGATTTTTAACTTAATTAAAATTGCATTGGATGAGATTTTTTAACTATATTTAATTAATTTATCATCAAACATGCTTTATTAAAATTTATTAGTTGATGATTTCACACATTTTGATTTTGACCAAAGAGACGATCATTATTATCAATAGATTGCATTGGAAAATAAAAATTGCAATAAATTTTTAATTCTAATAATTTTGTCTTTTTTTATCAATTATTTTTAACCTAACAAATTAATATTTCAAATAAAATTAAATGATATTAAATCAATTCACAGAATTGGTAGTGCTCATAATCCAGGCGTTGATATAAAGGGGGGAGCAATGGGTGCATTTCTCTATTTTGCCTCCTCTCCTCTATTTTGAACAATTTCAAATCCAATTTTTTGTTTAGAACGAATTTTCTGGAAGTCAGTGGCGGTTTTAGAACTTATGAGACCCCAGGCGCAATTCAATTTTGAGGCCCTCCTTTAAGATTTTCCACTAATCCTACACTCCCTAAAGCAATTGATTTGAACCCCTGATGGCCGGGGGGCCCATTCACCAGCACCGCGTAGACTATTTATTTTTTTAATACTTTTTTTTTACTAAAAATTGCACTGAAATCAAAATAACTGCAAATCCAAGGCATCTTAGGGCTTAAAATTTGTTTGTTATTTTTCCTGAGTTTACTATTACAGAATTGATATTTTTATAAAGTTTCAGAATATTTGAACAAAATTAAATTTTTATCAAAAAATTCAAATAAAAAATATTGCACTGAAATCAAAATAGCTGCAAATCCAAGACGTCTTAGGCCTTAGAATTTTTTCGCTATTTTTCCTGCGTTAATTACAACAGAGTTAATAGTTTCATGAAGTTTCAGAATATTTGAACAAAATTAAATTTTTATCAAAAAATTTAAATCAAGAATTGCACTGAAATTAGGCAAAATAACTGCAAATCTAAGGCATCTTAAGGCTTAAAATTTTTTCGTTATTTTTTCTGTGTTTATTACAACAGAGTTAATATTTTCATAAAGTTTCAGAATATTTGAACAAAATTAAATTTTTATCAAAAACTTTAAATCAAAAATTGCAGTGAAATCAAGATAACTGCAATTCCAAGGCTTCTTAGGCCTTAGAATTTTTTAGTTATTTTTCCTATGTTTATTACAACATAGGTAATATTTTCATATAGTTTCAAAATATTTGAACAATATTTAATTTATATCAAAAAATTTAAATGAAAAATTGCACTGAAATCAACATAACTGCAAATCCAAGGCATCTTAGGCCTTAGAATTTTTTAAATTATTTTTCCTATGTTCGTCGTCGTCGTCTGCTTCACGGTATAGGGCATAGAATAAAAGATTACAATAGAAGGGAAACTTCCATGTTAAAATTGTAGACAGTCTTATACTGTCTTTTCGTTGCGCCCCCTGGGTGTCATGGGTCAACTAAATCTGGCTAAACTAAATTATTCCACTATATTTCCATTCAATTTAACTATTTTTCACTATTATAATTTATTAATCGTCTTACAATTCCAACTTATAGGATATTCTATGATTTATGTTATGTTATTGTTTACTTTTCTAAATAACTATTGAAACAGCGCCATCTTAAGAAAATCCGACAACTACAATAACATTAAAATCAGGGTCTAATATTTTCCTATGAAGTTTCTACACCGTGGTATAGGCTCAGGCCTGTTCCGATTCTCAGTCAGCCCATCGCTTTCTTGGACGTCCTATATCTCTCTTTCCTCTTGGGCAGTATTCCATAGCGCGTTTTGGCAGCCGCTGGTCTTCCATCCTTTCCACATGCTCTCTCCATTGACGTTTGTAGTCCATCACTCTCTCTTCTATAGAGAAGATCTGCAATTCTTCTCTGATGTCTGCATTTGCCTTCATGTCCAACAATGTACAGCCATTCACTGATCGCAGGAACCTCATTTCTGCTGCCTGTATTCTAGCTTTCTGTTGGGTTGTTGTTATCCAAGTCTCGCTGCCGTAGAGTAAGGTGGGAACCGCCATTACCTTGTAGAACTTCATTTGTGTTTCTCGTCTACATTGCTTTCCTAGCGTTCGTCTAATTGTTCCACATATTCTTTGGAAGGAAGTTACTTTATTTGCGATATCGTTGTCATACTCGTACGATACGTCGCATCCTAAGTACTTGAAATGCGAAACCTGTTCTAGGCAGGTATTATTTATACATATTTTTGACCTAATTGGATCCTTTCCTTTAAAAGCCATTATCTTCGACTTTGTGATATATATTTAGCAGTTATATTCCCTATGTTTATTACAACATAGGTAATATTTTCATGAAGTTTCAAAATATTTGAACAGTATTTAATTTTTATCAAAAAATTTAAATCAAAAATTGCACTGAAATCAAAATAACTGCAAATCTAAGGCATTTTAGGGCTTACAATTTTATCGTTATTTTTCCTGTATTTATTACAACAGGAATTTTATTAATAAAAATTAAATTTTCCTTATTTTGAGGCCCCTTGATTTACGAGGCCCTAAGCGCGCGCCTATTGCGCCTGTTGGGAAGATAGGTAAAATCACACAAAAATTGTCTCCTCCACTAAACTAAATCCTGTATCCGCGCCTGTCATGATCAGGGTATGTAAATTCTTCTGTGAAATGTGGAAGAAGTACGATTGACACCCAATTCCACCAATTTACACAAACATAGAACCGAAATGACGAATATTCGTTTCTGCACATTGGCCACTCCCAAACAAATAAGGAAAAAATTCACTCTACAGTTTGAGTATCGTTTTCTGTATTTAAACAACACCTCAAAGCGTAGCGATCTTCCTTTTACGCCCATCGAAGATATCCTTGTTCAACGACGCCGACGCACCTGTTCATATGCGTAGCGAATTGATTTCGCAGTTGTGCCAATATTTATTCACCACCAACATCATAGTTAATTAATTATCGTTTGAAACAATTGCATGTTAATTTCATTTACTACCAGCATCTGAGTGGTGTGACTTTCGGATTTCCCTTTCTCCATTGAATTTGCATTCAATTTTAACTCTTGAGGTGGAACAAACTTTTGGGGATTTAACGATCTATGTGTGCTTATTTTATTTTTATCAAATTTATTCACCATCAAGAACTTTATTCTGGCCGTTTCTTTGGTCCTCCAGGTTAAGGTTCTACGTCGGACTTGCTCCTCGTCGTAGGTCAAAAATGCAAAATGACAAGGTTGGTAGTTGTGGACCGGACAATATCGAAGAAGTTTCAAAACCGACTACATATTATTTATACAATGGAAAAGTGTTTTGTTTTTTTAATGCTATCTGATCAGGTATTTTAGAGATAAAATCGGAGTACTTTTCTGAAGCTAAGTAAAATATTTTTAATGTATGTATTATTACTAATATCAGTGGACCTGGCAACAAGCGGTGTATTAATATGGTGCCAAAACTCTATCTAATTTATGACAGTCCACCCTGCAGAGCCGTTGTTATCACGGCCAAAATGTTGGATATCATTCTCGATATAAAAGAAACTTTCTTGCGCACCGAAACTCCAAATTACACAGAACTACTGAAGGTAAATGATAAAATAATTATCATATCTTAAATTGCTGTAACATTCCAATCTTTTAGATTAATCCAAAAGGCAGCGTTCCCACTTTAGACGATGATGGTAAAATTTTAACTGACAGTCATGCAATTATTTGCTATTTGATAGAAAAATTTGATCCCGACAATTCACTATACCCTAAAGAGATCTACAAACGATCTCGTGTGCAAGAAGCACTTCATTTTGATGCAGGGTCTATATTTTCTCAATTACAGTCGATTTGGGTAAGATTAGAAATTCTTTGTTTTGTTTGAGTTTAATTAAAAATTTTATTCTTACAGATGGGATATATCAATAAGGAATTCAAAACCATTCCAGATAGCAAACTTCAACAGATTTATAAAGTTTACGATGTGTTGGAAGCATATTTGACGAAATCCACATGGGTTTGTAGTGACGATATGACTCTGGCTGATATCAGTATTTTTACAGGCATTACAGCCCTACAAATATTAGTTACAACCGACGAAGCCAAATATTCTAACATTTTGGCATGGATTAAGCGCATCAAAGATTTACCTTTTGTGTCGCAAGATACAGAAGCAATGAAAGCCCATATGATTTGGTTAAATACAATAATGTAATCAAATTATGTTAATTTTGGATAAAGATATGTTAAATTAAATATTTTGTTATCTATGTAGTGGAGTCGCGGTAATATGAATATTCAAGAAGGTGAGCACCTAGTTTGATCTCCTGGGTATTCCAAAACGGGAAAAAACATATTTCAAACTCTAAAACGGAAACAAAAAATGCAACATTGATTAACTACAAATTACCTTACAAAATTAATCAATATTTTATAATTTTTGTTTAATTAATTCTAAATTATTGCCTATTATTAAAATACATTTTTTAATCAAAAATGAACAAGTTCTCATGGAGACTGCTTAAGAATATTGGGATGAAGCCTCTGCCTCATCCCTCCTTATGGATTAATCACTAATCAAATTATTTTGGACTATCGATATTATAGTGTAATAAATGTTCATAACAAATAAGAAATTTTTTTAAGGTTCTTTTAATTATAATGTACTACTAGAATTTATCGCTTTTAATGGTTCAATGATGATTATATAAACATGTTTACTTCAAATGCAAGCAGAAATTTATTTGAATGTAATCTGGTTAAGTATTTTAGAGATAAAACTTGAGCACTTCTATAAAACCAATTAAAATACTTTTAATTGTTACTTATATCAGTAGACCCGGTAAAGAACGGTGTTCGAACAGTGAATAAATATGGTGCCAAAAATATACCTAGTTAATGCAAGTCCACCCTGCAGAGCCGTTGTTATCTTGACCAAAATATTAGGTATTGATCTCGACATAAAGGTAACTATGTTGGGGACGGATACGCCAAACTTCCAAGAGTTACTCAAGGTAGATGATAAATTAATTTTCGCATTTTAAATTTTTGTTACGATGCAATCTTTTTAGATCAATCCAAAAGGCACTATTCCTACTTTAGACGATGATGGCAAAATTTTAACCGACAGTCATGCTATTAATTGCTATTTGATAGAAAAATTCGACCCCGACAATTCACTGTACCCTAAAGACATCTACAAACGAGCTTCCATGCAAGAAAAACTTTACTTTGACACGGGATCTATATTTGCTCAGATGCATGCAATATGGGTAAGATTGGAAGTTCTTTGTTTTGTTTGTTTTTCAAAATATTAATTTTACAGGCGGGATATATCAGTAAGGAATTCAAAACTATTCCAGAGAGCAAACTTCCAAGAATTTATAAAATTTACGATGTGTTGGAATCATATTTGACCGAAACCAAATGGATTTGCAGTGATGATATGACATTGGCTGATATCAGTATTTATACAAGCATTACTGCACTCCAAGTTTTGGTTGCAATAGATGAAGCAAAATATTCCAATATTTTGGCATGGATTAAGCGCATCAAGGAATTTCCTTTTGTGTCACAAGATGCGGAATCAATGAGAGACTATATGAATTGGATAAATACAATAATATAATTATTAAATTTATGTTGATTTTTGATGAAAATAAATGTTAAAAAATTATGTAGTAGGTTCGAATTTATGCTTCGAAAAAGCAAATTATTGCTTTTCTGTTTAGTCAAGAGTTATTTATGAGCTTCTCCCATAGCTGAAAATGTAGAATCTTGAAAAAATAAAGACTATGCTGATAATATTAAATATTTTTATATGATTCGAAAAGGGTTCATTAGGTTTTAGGTAACATAATATTATTTTGGTAAAGGTTTTAAATTTATAAGTTAAATTTAAAACCTCCAAATAGATATTTTTTGGATGTTGTAACGCCATTAGAAAGATGACTTCATTAAGCAAAACTTTGCTGAAGATACTTTTTAGATTGCTTGAAAAACAAAAAAGTTATGACCATTCTCTTGAAAGTCCAAAAATTGGTGATTTTAATTTTTGGGATGTAAGTTGACAACCCCCTAATAAGTAACTGAAAGTCAAAAAAGCTTAACTGTAACCAACTGATATACAAAATTAATTGTCATTTATTGATTTTAAGATGTACAGGGAAATAAAAAGAAAAGAAAAAACATCGAAAATGAATTTCTCAATATAATCATCTGAATCGCAGTTCGGACAGATGTAAAATGCAAAATCCAATAAAATACCTCAAAATTTCACTAAAACACCGCAAAAATACTTTGAAGTTGATTTTCGATATAAATTTCAAACATAAAAATGTAATAACAAATTGTTTAACAAAATGGAAACAATACAAAAAATGGGGTGGTCAACTTACATCCCACAAATGTGGTCAACTTACATTCTGGACACTATTTTGAAACACTCGCAAAAAATTGTTGCATACGATATGTTTGAAATTTACTATGGATTAGTAAAATTCAATGAAATAAGGACTGTGACGTTAGAAAATCGTAATTTTCAATTAAACACAACTTTCAAGTTTAAAGATCAATTTTAATGAAACTATTTTTAAAATGATATTAAAGAATTTAAATTTATAAAAAAAATCTAAAAAAATCAAGTTTTAGGATTTCGGATAGTCAAGCGTACTTTTCGTTTAATGCCTTCCATTATGTTTTGCACGATATGATCCGTCACTCTATTAGCTGCTCTTTTTCACTTTACTAGAAATTGTCGGATTTTCAGGTCACTTTTTCACAATTTTGTGACGCACTTCTTCTTGTTTACTCTGCATTATGTAAAATATAGGGTGTTTTTTTAGCTGCATGAGAACTTCAAAATGAAATAAAACATTAAAAACCTGACGGAATGTTTTGGTTATAATTTTTTTATGAAAGTACAGTTAAAGGCATTTATGATTTGAACATGACTTCCGGCATGTGACCACCACGACTAATGGTTACGAAGCGCATCCGTTCAGTCCAATTTTTGACCACTTTTTCCAATATTTCTGGCTTTATTTCATAAATGGCTTGCTGAATATTAGCCTCCAATGCTTCTAGAGTTGTTGGTTTGTTAGCATAAACCATGGATTTAACGTACCCCCACAGAAAATAATCTGGAGGTGTCAAATCACACGATCTTGGAGGCCAATTGATAGGACCACGTTTTGAAATAATGTTGTCACCAAATTGTCCTTTCAATAAATTGATGGTTTCGTTGGCTGTGTGGCACGTAGCACCATCCTGTTGGAACCATAAGTTGTCAATGTTTAGCTCTTGAAGTTTTGGAAACAAAATGTATTGAGCATGTGTCGATATCTCACACCATTCACCGTAACGGTAGCTCCTTCCTCATTTCGAAAGACATATGGACCAATGATGCCGTTGGCGTGTATTCCACACCAAACAGTCAATTTTAATGGATGCAATGGAGTCTCAAGATAATGTCCCGGATTGGTCTCACTCCATATACGGCAATTTTGTTTGTTCACGTACCCATTTAACCAGAAATGTGCCTCGTCACTGAACAAAATTTTACGGTAAAAAAATGGATCCACTTCCAATTGGTTGTGAGCCCAATTTGGTAGCGTTGTTCAATGGTCAATCTATGCATTATCAAATGCCAAACCTTGCTAAACACAAATGTCAAAAAACTGTTTCCATAGCAATCTTGATTCAATTGTTATCCCTATTGAAAGTTCTCATGCAGCTAAAAAAACACCCGATATTAAGAGAAATTGATAAATAACATTATGTCCATGATTTTAGAAGCCTACTATTTTGTACTAACTATATTTTTTATTTAAAATAATTTTGTTTTGCATGTGAAAATCGTTCATGAAAATTACGATTTTCTAACGTCACAGTCCTTAAGAGTTCCAACACATACTATATGTATTTACCTTGCGATATCACCGAAAATTGTTTAGTTTATCGGCACACGAAAAAAATTGAATTTTTAAAAAAATTAAAATTTGTTTACACAAAGTTTGTAGCAGCCGGAGCAACGCGTCTATTCACTTTAAAACCACATAAAGATTGAATGTTGTGTTAATAAGCACGATGGTATATAAAATGGCGGTGTAGGGTGGTCAACTTACATGCATGGTCAACTTACATACCTTTCCCCTAATACCTATTATCAAAATAAATATTTTAGTCAAAAATTGTTATCTTCCAGCTTCCATGCAAAAAAAACTTTATTTTGACAACGAGACTGCTTAATAATATTGGAATGAAGCTTCTGCCTCATCCCTCATGGATTAATCACTAAATCAAATTATTTTGGACTATCGAGTATCGATACTTTAGTGTAATAAATGTACATAACAAATAAGAAAATTTTTTAAGGTTCTATTAATTTATTATAAAGTAGTATGTAGCATTTCAAATGCTATTATTTATATTTTGGCGGAAGTCTATGCATCACCCTGTGTGCGTTTCAAACACGCGCACGCGTTTTGAATTTCGAAAATTTATCAAATGTTCATTCTTCGCTTATCTTTATGAAAAGTGCAAGTTTCATTTTACGTTTGTGCAATTTTATGTTTTTAAAAGCCACAAATTGGTAGTTTATTGAAGTGATCTTTTATTTTACCTTCTGTGCTACATTTGTGGGTAAGATTGCATTATTTTCTATCATGAGCGGAAGTTTGACTTTGATAAATTTTAGCTTTTTTTTTTTTTCGTACTACCACGTCAATTTTTTGTGACGTCAATTTTTGGTTTCCAATTTTAATTATGGTTTTTCTGAGCGGTTAATATGGTGTGCATCAGTAGCTGATTGTCCATCTGGCTGTTTGTATCCACCAACCATATGGTTATTTGTATGGATATGGGCCAGCAGTTTGGTTATCTTGTTTCCACCTGTGATGACCTTGATTCCTGTGTCGAACCATCTGTGGCAGCCATTTTTAACGATGTTGGGATTTCGTTTTTGGGTTCACCATTCCTGTATGAGATCAATGGAGAGGGCAGGACTGATCAACATTCGTTTATCCCCAGCTTCACCGCAGTTTTGCGTCCTTGATTAAGAAGTGGTGTGATAAGTTTGTCACTTTGGCCGTCTCCTTTGACGATTTATCCATACTTTTTGGGAAGACGTGCGAGCTCCATTCCAACATTGTGGGATTTTTGTCGCAGCGGTAGCGTGAGCCTATACCACTATTCCATCTCTAGTGGTTAGGACAGCACCAACGACGTAGGATGGCTGGAAAACCATTAATTAGTTTTTTTTTTGGAAGCGCATTTAAGAGATTTGCTTGTCTTAATTATTTACATCGTCATTAAGATGCTATACCGTTCGCAGGTGAATTGATTCTTGTTTAATTATTGTGCAGTTTTTGTTATTTTTAGCTTTACACCCGAAACTCAGTTTAAACGATGAACCATTAATATTCCAGAGGTTCCAAAAGAATTGAGATGTTGAATCGGACGGATTGAGGTGGAAGGGTAAGTTAGAAAGCAATGGCTGTATTTAATTTTACTTGATGATATCTCTTGCGAATGTGTTATTTGCAGTCAATTTTACCAACGTTTTATGTCTGCGTTGGGCAATCTCCTGGATGCGCGGATTATTTTTGTGAGTTGTCTTCATATGGCAACTCATCTGTATTTTATTTTTTTATTTGATTTGATTGTCCCAAGGTATCCCCTCAGGGTATCTTGGATTTCACTTGCTTTGTTATGTGTTTTGTGTCTCCTATTGGAGTTTTGGAATCAGATATTGTCAACCCCATCTTTATCTATACTTTGTTCTTTAAATAAAATCAACTCTTATTTACTTCCGTATTTTATTTAGAGGACTGGCGCCCGAAAGGTTTTTTTTCCTTAGTTAGTTGTACACTGATCGTCTGAGCCAACGGAAGAACCTACGAACCGCGTCCGCGCGACCCATGCTCTGGCACTGGACGGGGGTGTAATCCCTTAGCTGGCCTGTCTACCATTCCATTCGTAGATCAGCGGGGCAAGTGGCACATATTAGAGCAATTTGCGTTACACTTTCTTGGCGACCAACGTGTGGGGCCCGACTTTCTTAGAGACCAACGTGTGGGGCCCGACTTTCTTGATGCACAACGTTTGGGGTACGAGTTTCTTGGAACGTATGGGGCCGATTTTTTTTCTGATAGGTCCTATGGGCTCTACTTTCTTAGATAACAACTTAGTCAGGGACTCAGGCGATTCAACGTTCTATTTAACATCTGCAACTAACTAAATTTTCTTTTCTCGACATATTTGATTCCGATTTCAATTTGAGACACACTAGATCTGGTTTTGGGTTTGGTGTGAGTGTGGATCGAAGTATTTAGGTGAAGTTATTCGGGTTACCCTCCGGTGAACCTTGAGTTTTCAGGTGGTTTGTGGATGATGGAGTTTTCCTATCTGCAGATCGAGTGCCAGCTTTCACCGACCACTTCGTGTGATGTTGTTTCCACACGCAAGTGTTTTTTCTAATTAATTTTTTTGTAGCTGTGTTTGGCGCCTCCGGCCCTGGACTGCTGTACAGTCCAGCGTGCATTGCTGAACCAGCTATGGCTTTGGATGATGTTTCCCATAGCGTTTACCAATTGGTCAATTTAGACCACAACACTTTTCCCTTTTTGCAGGAACTGGCATTCCTTTTGGATGACATGTTGAGCAAGCGTTTTATACGGTTTTGGAGCTACGTTTCGTGCTCATACTTGCTCAGCAGATTTTTTATTCGCCATTTTCGCCTCTGGTCAGTTCATAACGTGATTTGCTTACCACTTGTGACAGAACCGAGAAAATGCGCACCCGATCCGGATATCCGAACCGATACAAGCCCTACATTCATACTGATCTGATTCATTGTGGTCTCATAGGGAGGTTGGAAGGGTTGTTCGTGTTGTCTCTTGTCGTACCAATAACATCTGGGTAAACAGTATTTTCGTAGAGGTACTGTAGCTACTGTTCTGATCGATTTCCATCTTTGTTCAGAAACATAGGACATCTACAGGTTTACGTTGCAGGAAGTTTCATATTTGGCATTGGAATTTCTCAATGTCGACACTATCGCGAACTTAACTGGATTGGTGTGGGTGTAGATGAGTACAGTTGCGCTGGTGTTTACCAGTACTGTCAGTATTGCATCCAGTAATCTATTTTGGGTTCACGATTTTGCCGTGAGAATGAACTTTGTTGGATTGGAACCGAATGCAAGGGTATGAAATTTTCATGTTTGTCTTGTTGGGACACTGTTGTTTTTCTTTCGCAATTTTCTGTTTGGCTTATGGACCGTTTCGGACCATAACACATTGACCCCCTACCCCTTCGTCTATAGTTCATTTTGAAGAACGAGAAGTTTGGTATGGCGATGGCAACAATGTGTCAGCTAGGGACTTTGTCATTGGGAACGATAAGACCTCACTTTTGTTCTTTTGTTTGGTATCACTTTGCTCAAAACTGATTGCAGTTTTTCGTTTGCGAGGGGGGTGTGTAGCATTTCAAATGCTATTATTTATATTTTGGCGGAAGTCTATGCATCACCCTGTGTGCGTTTCAAACACGCGCACGCGTTTTGAATTTCGAAAATTTATCAAATGTTCATTCTTCGCTTATCTTTATGAAAAGTGCAAGTTTCATTTTACGTTTGTGCAATTTTATGTTTTTAAAAGCCACAAATTGGTAGTTTATTGAAGTGATCTTTTATTTTACCTTCTGTGCTACATTTGTGGGTAAGATTGCATTATTTTCTATCATGAGCGGAAGTTTGACTTTGATAAATTTTAGCTTTTTTTTTTTTTTCGTACTACCACGTCAATTTTTTGTGACGTCAATTTTTGGTTTCCAATTTTAATTATGGTTTTTCTGAGCGGTTAATATGGTGTGCATCAGTAGCTGATTGTCCATCTGGCTGTTTGTATCCACCAACCATATGGTTATTTGTATGGATATGGGCCAGCAGTTTGGTTATCTTGTTTCCACCTGTGATGACCTTGATTCCTGTGTCGAACCATCTGTGGCAGCCATTTTTAACGATGTTGGGATTTCGTTTTTGGGTTCACCATTCCTGTATGAGATCAATGGAGAGGGCAGGACTGATCAACATTCGTTTATCCCCAGCTTCACCGCAGTTTTGCGTCCTTGATTAAGAAGTGGTGTGATAAGTTTGTCACTTTGGCCGTCTCCTTTGACGATTTATCCATACTTTTTGGGAAGACGTGCGAGCTCCATTCCAACATTGTGTGATTTTTGTCGCAGCGGTAGCGTGAGCCTATACCACTATTCCATCTCTAGTGGTTAGGACAGCACCAACGACGTAGGATGGCTGGAAAACCATTAATTAGTTTTTTTTTTGGAAGCGCATTTAAGAGATTTGCTTGTCTTAATTATTTACATCGTCATTAAGATGCTATACCGTTCGCAGGTGAATTGATTCTTGTTTAATTATTGTGCAGTTTTTGTTATTTTTAGCTTTACACCCGAAACTCAGTTTAAACGATGAACCATTAATATTCCAGAGGTTCCAAAAGAATTGAGATGTTGAATCGGACGGATTGAGGTGGAAGGGTAAGTTAGAAAGCAATGGCTGTATTTAATTTTACTTGATGATATCTCTTGCGAATGTGTTATTTGCAGTCAATTTTACCAACGTTTTATGTCTGCGTTGGGCAATCTCCTGGATGCGCGGATTATTTTTGTGAGTTGTCTTCATATGGCAACTCATCTGTATTTTATTTTTTTATTTGATTTGATTGTCCCAAGGTATCCCCTCAGGGTATCTTGGATTTCACTTGCTTTGTTATGTGTTTTGTGTCTCCTATTGGAGTTTTGGAATCAGATATTGTCAACCCCATCTTTATCTATACTTTGTTCTTTAAATAAAATCAACTCTTATTTACTTCCGTATTTTATTTAGAGGACTGGCGCCCGAAAGGTTTTTTTTCCTTAGTTAGTTGTACACTGATCGTCTGAGCCAACGGAAGAACCTACGAACCGCGTCCGCGCGACCCATGCTCTGGCACTGGACGGGGGTGTAATCCCTTAGCTGGCCTGTCTACCATTCCATTCGTAGATCAGCGGGGCAAGTGGCACATATTAGAGCAATTTGCGTTACAAGTACTACTCCTAGAATTTATCGCGTTTATTGGTTCAATGATGATTAGGTATATAAACAAGTTTACTTCAAATGCAAGCACAAATTTATTTGTTTTTTGAATGTAATCTGATTAAGTATTTTAGAGATAAAACTTGAGCACTTCTATAAAACCAATTAAAATACTTTTAATTATTACTTATATCAGTGCACCCGATAAAGAACGGTGTTCGAACAGTGTATCAATATGGTGCCAAAAATATACCTAGCTAATGGAAGTCCGCCCTGCAGAGCCGTTGTTATATTGACCAAAATGTTAGGTATTGATTTCGACATAAAGGTAACTAAGTTGTGGACGGATACGCCAAACTACAACGAGTTACTCAAGGTAGCTGATAAATTAATTTTCACATTTTAAATATTTGTTATAATGCAATCCTTTAGATCAATCCAAAAGGCACCATTCCTACTTTAGACGATGATGGCAAAATTTTATCGGACAGTCATGCTATTAATTGCTATTTGATAGAAAAATTCGACCCCGACAATTCACTGTACCCTAAAGACATCTACAAACGAGCTTCCGTCCAAGAAAAACTTTATTTTGACACGGGATCTATATATGCTCCGATGCATGCGATAATGGTAAGATTGGAATTTTTTTGTTTTGTTTATTTTTTAAAATTTTAATTTTACAGATGGGATATATCAATAAGGAATTCAAAACTATTCCAGAGAGCAAACTTCCACGAATTTATAAAGTTTACGATGTGTTGGAATCATATTTGACCGAAACCAAATGGGTTTGCAGTGACGATATGACCCTGGCTGATATCAGTATTTATACAACCATTACAGCAGTGCAAGTTTTGGTCGCAATAGATGAAGCAAAATATTCTAATATTTTGGCATGGATTAAGCGCATCAAGGAATTTCCTTTTGTGTCACAAGATGCGGAATCAATGAGCGACTATATGAATTGGTTAAATACAATAATAAAATAAATTATTAAATTTATGGTGATTTTTGATGAAATATAAAAAATGCTAAAAAATTATGTAGTAGGTTCGAATTTATGCTTCGAAAAAGCAAATTATTGCTTTTCTGTTTAGTCGAGAGTTATTTATGAGCTTCTCCTATAGCTGAAAATATAGAATCTTGAAAAAATAAAAACTATGCTGATAATATTAAATATTTTTTTGTCTTTCCGGGAGTAAAGTGGTCACTTTACTCCTAATTTTGAGGGAACAAAGTGCCACTTTTCTTAAGAGCGGGAGGAAAAGTAAAATAGCGGGAGGAACGTGTGTGATTGTGTGTGACCTGGCGTTGTCCTATTAGAAGACGACTCCTCTCCTTTTGGACAATTCTGGTCGCTTATGGTCAATCGCCAGCTTCAACCGGTCCAATCTTTGGCATTACAGGTTCGAATTGAGTGTCTGGCGCGACACGAGCAGCTCATAGTGGATAATTCCTTACCAATCCCACCAAACACATAGCACAGCCTTTCTGACCGTCAATCCTGGCTTGGCAACCGTTTGGGCGGCTTCGCCACTCTTCAACCACGATCTTTTTCACACAGCATTGTCGTATGTGACCCATTCTTCATCCCCAGTCACCATCCGCTTTAAAAATAGTTCGATTTCTTTACGTTTAGCCAAGGATTCGCAGATGAAAACACGGTCCATAAAGTTTCTTTGAACCAATTCGTGTGGCATCCAAGCATCGAGCTTCTTTTTGAATCCAACTTACTTAAAATGGTTCAAAATGGTTTTGTGATCGATCTTTAGCTCAAGGGCAATCCTATGACTGATCGCATGCCTTATTATTATTATTATAAGCAATCTGGAGTCGACTGGGTAGTCAAGAATAATCAAGAAAGATATACAAAGTTCAGAAAAACGGAAATTTTCAAGTAGGCAAAATCTAAAAAAGAAAAGAAATGATTTCTTAGCCTTAAGGATTACCATTTTGTACGCAATTAAAAAAAAATTCGGAGATGTTACCCCGATTGGTCGACCTCTATCATAAATAGAATTCATAGCTAACGCTGCGAATACGTCCAGGGGTGACAGGGTAACCATCTAGCACCGATGGACTGAAGTTATAAATAAAATAGAAAATAGCCAGCAGTGTGGGAAAGGTGGGCTCAAATGTTCCACTGTGTGATGAGTGCGTTGAAGAAACGTGCAGCAACAGGCCTGAGATCGCCATCGATAATGAATTCCCCATAAATGAAATCGACGATCGAAAGTGGTCATCCAGCACCTCCGCAACCAGTAGAAAACGGCAGCGTACGGCTTCAAACTGAGACCTGTAAAACTTGTAGAATTCGATTTCAAAAATGCATCACAGTTTAACTACAAGTAGGTATCTAAATAATATATCTACACGTATTTCGAATTGAAAAATTAATTTTTGGATATTTTACTTTTGGAATTATCTTCTATTATTGTTGTTTATTTAATTATTATAAACGCGATCGCGAATTAGTGCGATCAACCATACCGAAATTATAGCGATTTTTTAAAATTTTCAAGATGGCAGACATTTTTTGATATTTAGGCATGTTCCCCATGGGGAATTTAACAGAATTTTTGTTTTTTTGTTAACAGAAGAAATTACATTTATAAAAAGTTTTTCGTTCTCTCCAACGAAATTTACCGTAGTACTACCTATATAGGCGAAGGGGCCTCGGAAATTTATTTTGCGTTCATTACAAAATTAGGTTACGCCGCCTAGTCGCGACTAGTCTGGAAATAAGAGACAATTACTCCATAGTGACCATAAACTCCAGTCAATTCATCCCCTAGAAATCTTTGTCCATTGTCACCCGGCCCGGACTAACTAGGTCGGCAATCGCCTCAAAAAAGTGGTTTATACTTGAGATAATAGCGGTTTGCATTTTTTGTACCTTCAAAATAACGGAAAATGTGATTTTCAAAAATCTCCCTTCTTAGTAAGGTAACAGACTCTTCCAAGTCTCTAACCGAGAGCCCCAGAAGAAGTCAGTCCAGGCCTGATTGTCACTTTGGATTCTGACAACAAGCACTAATTCTTTTATCTTTTTACTGGTCATCTATTTTATGTTAGTGGAACTAAATATAAAAATCTGTAATTTAATTGCAATTTAATTTGACTTCTGACCTTAAGAGAACACAACCGACTGGAAAGAAATAAACATGAGAATTTCGAAATAAGGGTAGCTGGTGGAGAATGGGTTAAACGTCTCAGAGACCCCAAACGCCATATAAGTTAATATAAATAAAAATTATCAGCGACGTTCCAGGGTTAAAATTGAATTAGTATTGGTTTACGTATCTTGACTGGCTACATTTGAAATGAACACAGGTACACATTCCAAATCTTATTTAAGGATTCCTCAAATTTGTATGTAAAAAACAAAATTTATTATGAAATATAAACAAAAACAAAAACTATTAAATTAATCTTCACTAGCAGAATCAGTTTTCATATCAAACGAATGATCAGTACTTTGTGGCATCAGCGCCTCATCAATTTTTGTGTATAATTCTTCGGCAGGATCAAAAGGTGCTTGGGTTCTTTGCTTAGTTCTAAAATTTACTACGAATTAAATTTTTTTAAACACATTTACTTGTCACTTACTCATTTTGACCTGGAAGATTTTCTATACTCCTCAATTTTTGCAACTTTTTCTCTAGTGAGATCTGAATGGTTTTATTTGGAGGGGTTAAATCGACTACTTTCACAACAAACCGAATATCTAAAATTTATAAAAATTGGCTAATACAAATAAAGAATTAAGGTGAATGAAACTTACTTTTAACAGCCGTTATTAATTCGTTAAGATTTCCCAAACCTTCAAACAATGTTTCCGTCACATACACATCTAAATTTTCTTGCATTTTGGATGCTGCAAAAAGCACCGCTGCCAGTGCAATTTGGCTGGGGGCGTATAGTAAAACAACATCAGTATAGAAAGCTTGTTCCAAAAACACCTCAATACCAGGTCGTAACCTGTCGGGTTCTGCTAACGCAGGATAACGTGTCTAAAACTTTCTTATTAAAAATTTCAATTAAATAAACCAGTTATCCAATTAATTAGTACAATTTGCAACTACCATAAATAGGTGGAGTCCAGGGTACTGTAAATTCATAAAAAATTATTACCTTAATATCGATAAGGAAACCCTCAACCGGTCGATACGGATTATGAATAGTTAAATGAAAATTTAATTGTTGCATTAGTAAAAGTTCGGTATTTAAAATAATTTCATTAGCTCTCTCGCGATCGCCCTTTATATTTGCCAAAAATTGCATCATGGAAACGTTAAATTCTTCTACCTTGCACGCCAAAAAAATACAAGTTACCCTGCAAAAAATCATTTTTATAAGATCAATAATTAAAGGTGTTAAATAGACTTACATTATTTCTTTAGGGAGATACTGCATGACAGAGTTATTAATATAAAACCTTTTAAAGTAGTGGAAAGCCGTACCGATCACATGATTTGGCATAGGAGGTTGAAACTTTTGACAAAAGTCCCTTAAATTTAACTCGTACCTAAAAAGTAGTAACTTTTCTTGTTCGGGAGTTAACAGTAGATCTCGCTTAGCACTGTCCTAAAATGTAAAATGCAAATTAAAATTTTGTATTGGAGTATAAATCTTCGAACTTGGGTCTTACGTCATCTTAAGCTAACCATTCACGGAAGCTACTTTAGGAAGGTGAACAATTGGGGGGGGGGGGGCTTACATTCGATGACGTAACCCACAACTTCAAAGATTTACACTGTATTTGTTTTTTCTGAACTTAACCTAAAAAAGTGAAATTGAACTTTTGTAAAATTTAACGTTTTTAAACAACTTACAGTTAGTACTGCACTGCATGCTTGGGCGTACTTAGCATTTACTTCTTCCCTACGCTTTTCGAGTGATTCGTCGCTGGGGAATGTCCACTCTTTGTATTGTGTACTTGTAGGATACATTTTACTTGAACACTTTTAGTTATTACGTTGTAAACATTAGCATAAAATTTATGTCGTCTATTTAACTTTTTTAAAAATTTATTAACCTAATGTGTTAATTTTACTCAAAAAACAACACGAAATTGAAAGTTAAACAAACCTGCAGCTGCCGATTTCTGCAATTTGTTATTTTATAGAAATGTCAGATATAGTATAGAGAATATCTAATAGGGGGCGCAATATATACAGAGTAAAATATAATATTTGGTTTTCTTTTAGAAGAATATCATAGAGGGTATTAAGATCTTTATTGAGGGTATTTTGTTCAAATATAAAAGAAAATTTACTTCTGGAAGTCTAAACATAAATTTTAATTCACTATAATTCATAAGCGCATAGAGGCGCTATGGCAGGATAAGGGGCTCCGTGCAATTGTTAAAAAACAAGGAACCCACGCATAATAGGTTCTTCATACAATTCCTTTTTTTGGATCTCAGCATACAATGATAACCCCTAACTTATTATCTTACGTGTTTGCTTTCTCTTTTACGGTTCTGCTAAATATAATATTTATTGCCCTTTACCCATATGGTCCTTTAAACAAGGGCGTAACTACCAGGGGGTTCCCATGGTTTTGTAGAACAAGAGCCCAGAAGATTTAGGACAAGTAGGTACCTATTTTATTTTTTTTTAATTGTGATGAAATTGTTTTCAAAAAAGTTTTTGAAGAAACCGAGGGTTTGGGCGGTATAGAATTCCCCTCAGACGTAAAAGTCAGCAACAAGACAATTTTTGAAGAATTAAAGTACGTCGTTATCATTTTTTAAAACTTATATTGTTGTTTCATTACCCTACAATAAAGAACTACCTATAGCAGCATCTCCTTAATATTGGCCATAGAAGTTTCTTTATTTAAAAGATTTAAATCTGAAACCACCGACCCAACCAATACACCATCTCAAAAGTTTCATAAAGGACTAAGAGGTGATGTGCAAAATAAGGACGACAAATATTTCAATTAAACCAATGACGTAGTAATCATGGTAAACGACATTAGAACGATTTTGGATACCACCAGGCTGAGACGCGCGCGTGTTCTACCCATGTGCCAAAGAATAAACCTCGGAGCGTGAGTCTGGGAAGTATAGAAAAAAGGATATATTATATCAAAAGAATGCTAGAACACTGCCTCTAAGAAATTTGAGATTGAATTGTCATGGGATGATTCCAGAGTCCAGAATAAGTGGGAATGGGGTTGATAGGACAAGGCATACAAGAATTCCCGACAAGAACACGCGAGGAAGTCATTGATGACAAAATGATTTAATTATAGCTATGGCTATAGTCAGATGTGGATCCATTTCTGTTAGGCAAGGAAAACGTTGGAGTGGCGTTTAAAAACTAATAATAATGAAAATGGTAAGATGGACCTCTGCAGTTTATTGGGACACCTCACAAGGACAAGTGTAAAATGCAAACAAATGATTTTCCGTTAACTTGGCATTTAATCATCGCTGTAATAACAAATTGAAAAAACAATTTTTCGGTAAAAATACCGGACTGGGCATGGATGACTCGGCAATGGGAATCCACCGGTCGAGCTTAGGTTAGTGTTAGGAAACGATTTTTTTCGGCCGGTTCCGAGCTTTCCTGGTGCCGAGTTTTCCCGGTGCCGAGTCGGGTGGAGCCGAGTGATACGGTGTCGAGTTGTTGTGTACCCTTTCTTGTGCTCAACACCCCCCGGTTTCACACCCATTTCAGGGAAATAAATTTGTTTTGGTTTAACAATGTTTTAATTGATTGGGACTGGGTGTAGTGCAAATTAAACCGCTTGTCAAATATATATTTATACAATTAAAAACATTGTTAAACTAAAATAAATTCATTCCCCAAAGTGGACGTGAAACTGGGGGGTCTGGGGGCTATGGAATACCCCCCAGCACAAGGAAGTAACGATATAACTTTTCAAAATTGATAAAGACGCAAATTTAATTCTTGAGAAAACATATTTTGATAATTAAGAGCTGGGGGGTATTCTTTGGCACCCGGTTTTTCAATTGTTTACTAATAATATTATAAAGGTACCGTCCAAGTCAGGGAAAGATTTTTTTAGGAACATAAACTACATTAATCCCAATTGAATGATATATGAGTTTATAATATAATATTATATCATTTTGAAGTGTTTTTTTTTCTAATTTTTAGGGTGGATAAACCCGCTAAACACGCTAAAATGTGAAGAAATTAGTGTGCAACCTAGGGTCTAGGGAGGTATATGGATAGTGGAGTAAATAATGGGGCAGGGGGGCAGAGGGAGGAATGGTCCCAGGCCCAATGCTTTGGACCGCCCTTAAACTTCATTATTTTGCCACTAAATTTTGTTTTTAAATCGCACACCTCTCAATCAAGGGAACCGTCAAAGCTCTTGCTCCTGAGCCTAAAATTTGAAATTACGCCACTGGCCTTAGGATATTATTCCATTATCGAAGGTTTTAAAACAATACTGCAAAATTAGGACATTAAACAAAGAAAGCAATTGATGGTTTTTAGTATTTAAAATTTAGAAAAGTAAATAAAAATTAAAATCTTTTAACGTCCAAATTTTAAAGGGTTTGGCCTGGTTAACCATCACCAAAACAATGCTCATGTGGCTGTTTTAATTTGTTCATGTAATATTTAATTAAAGAAATATTAAATTTTGCATAAATTTTTTGAAAATCAATATTGATCACGTGATCTATCTTAAAAATATTTGCAATCTCTTGCAGAACTCCTTGTCAGAGATAGTAGTTTAAAAATAAATTTTAATCAATCTTACTGCTTCGTCATAACTTTTGGTACAAGAAATCGAATGCACTTCACCATATCCAAGATTGCTAAATCGAATTCTCCAGCTTATCATTCCAGAATGGTGAGTTGATGTGAATTTTCTTTCTGAAAATGTTGTGAAAATTCTCGTCACTCATTAAGGTCAATTGGAATTTATGTTTCAGCTGTGTTGAGGTTCAGGCTTCCATTTAATTTCGAATCGATGCTTTTTTGTAATGAGCATTGTATTGAAGTTTGTTTATATTTTATATTAAGGTTGCATGAATGTTATTTTAACGTGAACTTAGTTTATATTGTAAAATTTTATTGTTGTCCAAATAATACCTACCTATTTTAAGCATAAAAAATTAATTAGATATCTTCACCCCTTCGACGAAACAAACCTAAAATAAATTTGTATGGGTGTGTCTAATTTATTAAAATGGTGCATCATTACACCGCACCTCAATTATATTACTAAATCTTTCGGAAAATATGTTACTGTGAATAGCAGAATTTTATAAAATTGATTTCAAATTTATTATTATATTATTAATTTATTGAAGTGCCTTGATAGATTATAATAGCATAATATTAAAAAATATATTGAAATAGTAGAAATATTCATTTGTATAGTATTATCTAGTAGTATTATCACAGTTTACTATCACAGATAGAATCTGTGGTATTATATGGTAACCCTTATCGTTGGGTATCTATTATGCACATGGTAATTTTCTCAGCCATACAAATGAAATATAAATCAAGGTCAAAATATCTTGCTCACCAAGTTTACCTAAATATTCGTATTATTTTTCTCGTTCTCATTAAGAGTGACCAAAAAATTATAATTTCTAATTAGTAGTTCATATTGAAGAAGCAGGAACCAAAAATATGAATATTAAAAATATGATAGATTGGTATTAGAGATAATAGACCAAGTTATGTTAATTTTAACTACTTGTCCCCCTTTTTAAAATTGTATTTTGGATTTAGATTCTTTGTAATTCGAATAATAATTTGAAAATTAATAAAGTTATACTTACGCTCAAAAAATATATTAATTTAATTTCTTTTACAAAACCATGAGATAAAAGAGCGCAAATAGTTATTTAAAAGTAAAAAATCGAGCGTAAAAGTAAGACCGGTTGTAGGAAGCCTAAGGGTTTGGTAAGATGGCCGTCTAATGTAAGAATAATATTGCCTTAGGTTTGGGCGTTACCATTTCAACAATACTTATTTTCACCAAGCTAAATTTATTCATACACATTAAACAAAAACTATTTTAGAAAATTAATAAACAGAAATACTTTTGCGGACTTCAAGAGTAATGGTCAAAAATTTACATATAACAGTAAGCGAATTGCGGAACATTGCAAATTAGAATTTTTATCTACTATAATTTTGACCAACATTACCTTAAACCCTATAATTAGTACTAAATTTACGTTTTTAAAAATTGTGCAAATCCATGTAGGTACCTACCCATAATATAAATTTCCACGCTCCATTTACTCACCATTAAACTTTTATAAATAAATATCAGCCGCAATGAGAATCCCTCAAGATATTTTTCTTTCAAAAGCTGAAACGTAATTTACTTTTCAATTTTCTCGTTATTTTAAATAAATCACGACATATCCACTTGAAACTTAAATTGAAAAATTGGTTGTATTAGTACTATAAAAAAATAAACTTGTTTTATTGCTGTCAGATTTTTAAGACCACTGTTTGTTTTCTATGTATGGTACTAAATAATTCGTGAAGAACTAGTAAATTGCTTGTCTATTCAAAAATTCTTCGATGTAAGTAATTGAAAATTCTTTTTGTACCTACCTTTTAACATGAACCCTCACAAGCGTTTTTTCCTTTTTTCCCAAAGATATATTTGGGAAAAACGTATTGTGTTATTTTGTTGCAAAATAAGTAAAACATTTTTGAACATATGGTAATCGAGACTTTATTCTTTGAAATTCAAAGAAGATAAAGGATGAGGAATGTTGGTAAAAATAAAATTCATAACTCGCGGCATTATACAGAGGCGCTGCTCGACTACACTTGATCGTGATTCGAGCGAAGCGATATAAACATAAAATTAATCTGGTCGATTGTTAACGCATATCTCTGAACAGTAGCATGTATAATAATATAAGATATATAATTACATATTTAGAATTACAATTATTAAACAAAGAACTTTTCCGTAAACGTTTCAAATAATAATTCATATTATGTTCGGTGGCAGTTGAATTATTAAATTTGTATTCCACCTTTGATCATATCTGACATTGGGTTCTGCTTTAAATTATTCATCGCCACATTTTTCAAAACTTCTGCACGCAAACTGCACCTGAAAAAGGTGCACTTTCAGTTTTATAAAAATATCGCTAACAATGGAAGAATATTTCGCGATATGTTAAGATACCAAACAATGAATATCATACATAAATTTTGATTGTTTTGTTACTTACTTTATATCTAATAATAGCGTTAGATTTTAATAAAGTAAAATATGTTAATATTTTTACTAAAAGTATATTTTTTCTTGGCACGTCATTAAGATCTTGATTTAATAAAATAATATATTCTAACCGGCCATTTCAGGAAATTTTACGGAAAATCTATATTAAGCCATCATGCGAATACATAAATTAAAAATTATAGTGTCACAAATGCGACTTTAAAAATTTAGTACTTCCAAAAGGTCAAAGCCAAATTTTTTTAGATTTTTAACCCATTTTTTTAAGATTAAATAAGAGCTTGACTAACTTGACAAATTAACTGTGAATTATTTTATTTTTCATTTTATGAATTTCCTTAGTATTACTATTTTCTCATTCTGAATACGGCACTGTTCGATGTGCGTGAAATTAGCCCAGTCACTTTGAATAATTTAAAACATAATGTACTAAATTATTCTGGATGTGTGCTACTGCGTGTCAAAATTATGAAAATTTATTTTGAAAATTAAGTTAGAAATTTTGTTTTACATAGAATAGATTAACGAGATTCCGCAGCTATCTTTAACCAGGCGAACAGTTAAATGCGGATAGAATTTTGTGGAAGGTCTTACAGGTAAATGATACAAAAACCTAGCAAGGACTCCTCTGAGGTAACATCTTTTCGTCCAATCAGTCATTTCCCCGTGCTTTCTAAGGCATTCGAAAATATTTTCCTACTAAGTTAAGACTGAATTCCATTAAAGAAAAGAGAAACATTCACACTTCGAAGAGAAACGTGCCCACCCGTGTCACTATGTAACGTACCTTACCCCCAAGAGGACGAAATCAAATATCTGAGCTTCCATCTGGATAGTCCAAATTAACTCCTCCTATACAAAAGAATCTTAAAGGCTATTTGGATATTTGGATTCCAGGCAAAAATTTAGCGATTTAAATCAACGATACTACGGGAAATTTGCAATGCACCTTGGTATATTACAAACTATGCCATCACGTAAAAGATTGTCACATTGAGTACAAGATACCAAGACCGACTGAGCGATCACCTAACTACTTTAGCTAGAGATTAGACTAGCTAGAGGAGAAAAGGCTTAAAAGACATCTCCATCGGAGGACCTAGGTGATGGAGATAACAAGATAGATTAATTATTATTTTAAATAAACTATAAATATCAAAACAATGATAAAATGTTACTTGACGAGTCTCTCCTATGTTAAATATTTCGTGTCAATATTATTCCTTATAGTCTCTCAAGGACAGATTGTAATATTCACGAGTATCAAATGAATAAAAAAGGTGCACCTATCAAAAACATATTATGTATTCCGTTTTAGTTATTCCATTCCCTTTGGGATTTAACCTCTTCAAGATTTAACTTGAAGGTTAGACCACATCTTCCAACGCTGGCCAAATGTGGACTGGGAAGAGTGTCAGACGGCCAGAATAAAGTTCTTACTTTATCCGGAATCTAACCGGGCATTTCGAGTAAAACAATCAACGTACTTAACCGTTATGCTCTCTCTCGCAAAGAGAGAGTTTCTCAAAAATCAAAGAACTTATCTTTAGAATAATCAATCAATTTCACCTGTAACGTTCCAAATATTAAATTTTTGATTCATAATAATTGATCATTTTTATTATCAAAAAAATTTTAATAATTTAATTTATAAGGTTAGCACAATGCGACTCTGAGTAAATTTGAAATTAGGTTGAAAATTACACCATACTACCCTGTATATACAAGAATTATTAGTGTTTATTATTATTCAATGGTGAGGGAGTTGACGCAGTTCTAAAACTCTATAAACATGAAGAATAATATTGTAATAGTCCTACAGTTTAACGTGGAATCTAAACTATAGCATAAATCACTTTAAACTTTGGTGGGATTTAAGCACCGGACACTCTTTGATCCAAAGTTCCTGCCCTACCAATCCACCAAATTATGTAAAAAAATTTGGTTTCAAATTTTTAATGAAAATCTGAGGAAAGTTGGGCAAAGATGAGCTTTACCAGCAGTGGATGGTCTATCAAAAAGTTACCAGGAAATTGATGGCCGGCGATCCAAAAATGTAATGATCATGACTCAAAGCAAGCGGTCATAATAAGAAACAAATTCAAATCGCGAGTGAAATTACGCCGAATCAGTCGAAAATTTTCCAAAGAGAGGCAAAATGCCTTTACTTGCCCATCTCCATGAAAAATACTGCAAAATATTTGTTACTTTAGGGAGGGAATGGTGAGGAGTCGAGTCCCCCAATCCTGATTCTCTATTTGTTCAAACTTTTTTTGTATTTTCTGTGACTTTTAGGGGGGCTTTATAAAATTTTAATTTGAACCAGTTGTTTTCTTTTTAAATAATTGAATTACATGGAAATTATTGCAATTTTCAACTCAGCAATCATTTGCAATCAACTTAGTTACCAATTATTGCCTCTACCTTATTAATAATTATGTTTATTTAATTATAACTTATAAGTGACAGTTGACAAAAATTGGCAAAAGGAAGATGGCCCTGAAATCTCCTGGTATTACGGTGGAGCCATCCACCCCTGATTATAAATTTACTAACCTAAAACTTTTTGGTTAGGCTTTCAAGATCCAGAGAAAATATTGTTGATCTCAAAACTGGTTAGGTAGTTATTCCAAACGTTTTAGCAACGTGAGCAAGGTTTTTTTGAATCAGGTTTTAACCCCCAGGAAAAATTATGATATTTTGAAGTCAAACTGCGTTTAGGTACCAGTGGGGAAGTGGGTACATTTACAAAAAATAGCACTACTTACACAAATATGAGTGTGAGAACATAAATTTCGAGTAAAATACGAGAATAATACAGAAACCGATCACTAATTAAGGTTATTTCCAATTTATATTCTAAACGATTATCTTAAAATTATCTTTGGATCTGAGAATACCTCTGATTGGTGTATATTTTGTAATGAATTTTGCATAGAAGAGAGACAGATAGATAATAATGTAATTTTTACGTAAAGTGATCGCAAATATAGATGAGAGGGCGTAGACAAAATTCGGCGCAGTAGACATCGCGTGACACCCAATTCCACCAATTGACACCAACATAAACACGATTATACGAGTTTTGGTTTCTACGCATTAGCCCCACCCACTCATCTTTATTTGAGACCACTTTACTTGAATTTTTTAAGACATTCATCGTTGATTTTAAACTGTAAATTTAGAAATTTAACATTTGTTAACTTCCTTTGGTTCGGACAACAAATATTTCCAGGTGGGTTTACAAATTAGTTGATGAATACAATACATGATACATAATAGAATTTACTGTTATCGAGCAAGCTTCCGAATGATTCGACAGATCATGATCATAATCATCTCCAATACGTCGACTAATGGAAGAGTTGTTTCCAATTCTAAGGAACCTGCGGAAAAGGCTGATCCTACAATTTAATAATTCATATTGCATAGTTGAGAATATTTTAATTTGGGACGAAATCTACTTCATAACCTCCAAAAATGAAATTAATTACAAAAACCTGATCATGAATGTGATTACTACTAATAAATCTGCATATTTTTTTTAGATCTCTGTCTCGAAAATAAAAAAGGAAATGGACACCTTCCCCAAAAACGAAGGTTCCTTGTGGTTGGGAAGCCCCGGTAAACAGTAGGTCCCCTCAATATACGAAAGTACTTCAAACGAACATCAAATGCATAAAAAGGGAATCCGATATTTGGAAACGAATAAGACGACTGATGCAGAGATAAATAGATAAATATCGGTAGCTTTTAGATTTCGACTTGTCATCGAGCTTAATTTAAAACATAAATAAGAGAAATTTCCTTTGAAGCTCAAAATGCGATTTTTAAAAATTAAAAAATTACCATAACCGTATAAATATAACGTAACATTTCAAAAACCTTTTTATGTAATCCGACGCCGACGGTGAACCGTGCAACTGGTCCACAATTTTATACGACTCATTATTCGTGTACCTACCTAAGAATTATTATTATTATTTTTATTTAGTCTTTTTATCTTGAATTTTAAAATTAATATAACAATGCAATAGTATCGAGATAAAAATTCTTCCTGTGTATTGTACAAATTACTAACCAGAAAATCTCAGTTATAAACACAACGTTGCCTTATATTACATGGGAATATTTTATTATGGTCTTTGTTTGCAAGTTTGGAATTAAAAAGTCATTAAAATATTATAAACAATTAATTCTTCATTATTCGAATTTCACTTCATTTCATTTTAAAATATTTAATTGTTTCTATAGGTACAATCAATCAAAATTTTATTCAAAAATTTTCGGTATTAAAATCAATTTCTCACTATATTATTAAAGGTAATGTTGTGCTAAAAATCTTTAGACCATAGCCATTCAACTTACAATATAGAACGTTTATTATAATAGCGTAATTGACTCAAATTATCTTGACCACATGAAAAAAATTAATTCAGCTCGAGCTGTGTGCGAAATGGAAAATTCTGTAGGTTTATATAGTATATAGTATAAAAGAGCGGTAGGCATGATATAGGTCAGAATTTTTCAATAGTTGAGGTAGTTAGTGGCGTGTGACGGCTTTATAAATAAATAATTAGGTGGTAAAATTGTTTCACTTTGATGAATTATATATGGAACTTTGAAGCTTGGAAATGCTCAAACTCATTATATTTCAATTATATTGTCATCCAACAAAATTTTAACTTATGTGACAACATTTTAGGTGGCTTATAGTATATATTTATGTGCGAACGTAAAATGCAACGATTTGGAGGAACGATTCGACTTTGTAAATAATAATATAATACAACATAATATTAAATTACCGCATTACCAATTAATAAGCAAAAGCCAAACAATTGAAGTATAACAACCTCCGCCTTAACCTTGTCGTAAATAATGGTATAGCGCGTTGTTTCAAAATGAAGGAATTCGAACACAGCCTTAAATAAAGAGTGTAGTTTAAGCGAGCAATGTAATTTTATAATTTTCCCCTTATTTCGTCACAAATTACTCTGGGAGCATGTTTAGCAGTCTACTTTAGTTTGATCGTGGCGGCTGTGACGACAACAATGTCTTGTGGTTGATTTGGTTATTTTTGCAAAAATTTTACAAAAAATTGCGATATTCGTAGGTACCGTTATGTTGAGGTTATGTTCAAAACAACTCTGTGATCTTCCGACTCAAGTGTGTCAATTCTCAAAATGGTTATTACAAATTTGCTCAACGGCATTGCAAACACGAAAACAACAAAATTTACTCCTTACTAATTTAATAGGTCACCTACGTGAACAAAAAGAGTACAAGAAAAGTTTTCGATTGATGGATGTTTGTTGGGTTGCTAATTTATATATAATTTCTTGTTAGAAATGAATGCACGAAAAAAATATATATCTCGAGTTTCTTTAAGAACATTAAGATTGTAGAATTCTAAAACCATAAAGTAAGCAACCGTAATATATCTAAGCACCGAGACTATAATTGTTGGTTTGAAAAGAGCCCGGAGCAAGATGGCGCCAAAAATAAAAGAAATTAACGACGAAACTCATCCGAGCGCCTCTGGTGGTGTATACAGTGAACTAATCATTAACTAAAATGTTAAATCCAGTGTTTAATTATTACTTATAAAGTAGGCTACTGCTGTTAAGGGGGTGTGTATGAAAAGCATCGTGAATCTACCGTTCGGTTGACGACTAAAATATTATTTAGGGAAATTTATAATTGGTACCTTCCTTAATTTTTAATTGTAGTTTGTCAAATGCGTACCCTTTTTCGGCATTCAGATTAATACTAATTATTTTTTTCTTTTCTAATAGACTTCTCTGTCACTGGTCTTATAATTACACTTTTATGCGTTTGCTACAGTAAGTAAAAAGCCAAACCCGTATTTATATTTTCGAAAATTTATTGAGGACGATTAAATAAAATATTTCTATACCTAATTATTAATTTCTATTATGTTTTGTTGCTCTCAAGACAATTTTTAAATAATAAAAGAAAGAAATTCAATTGTAAATGTACCTACCTGAATAATATTGTATTTTAATAAGTGCATAATATAATTAGCTGAAATTATCGAGCCGTGGTTCGGATTTCACGGTTAACTGTTTAATGTAGGTATTTAAAAAAATTGTCTTGCCAAAATCTTTTATATAATGTTGTTTAGTCCGAAGTCTTCTATTCAATTAATAAAGTACGAAAAGTTTTAATTCTTAGAAATTCCGAAATTTTGAACATAATTATAGTTGACCGTAAACTACTAATTATAAAATTATAGTTGAGGAATAGGTATGTTATTGTAATCTACAAAACAAGTATAATAGATTTTATGTTTCTAACATAGTACACGTATTTTAAAAGCAAAAGTCAGGACCGTCTTCAAAATCCAATTGAAATCAAAATATCAGAATTACAGAAATTTGCTTAAAGGAATTCTAATAGTACGTCATCTGGTCATCACTCATCAGCCATCAGGCATTTGAAGGTTAAGGTTATGTTTGAAGTTTTGGGCTCGTTGCAAAACTAGTAAATTTTACTTAGGACGCCGACGCCAAGATCGAAAACTCTGTGCTATCACTTTTTTTCACATTTCTTGACGCTTCCAACTCTACTAGTATTTGTTATAACTAAAGTACTACAATTTTTGGTACAAAATTTATGAAATTAAATTATGAAAATAATATGAATAATTATCAACCAGCAGTGTGGTGTTAAGCATATTATACTGGCAGGCTAGGAAACGGAGAACCGCGGTTCTATTCCTAGTCGAGTCACATTATGTTATGAACACTGCTGGGAAATCGGAGGTATAGCACAATGTTTGTTTTGTAATTGTTTGTACAGCTATAATTTTATAATTTTCTATTCAATGTTGAATATTTATACTGAAATTTTCTAAATTCAAACTTTGATTATAATAATATAATAGTATCAGATATTCAAACTTCATTAAAAAGTTTAGTATCATCAAAAAACTGCATTAATCTTGATTTGCATTCGTGCCAAAACAATTTCGTATCGACATCACAAATTGATTGTGGGCAGGCAATAAGAGCTAAAATATGAATGTTGCGTATTTCGGATCGCAAATATAAGTACATAACCTGAAGATAAAGTTAATCGAAACCTTCAGCTTTTATTAACGTAACAATTATCATCAAGAAATGTAAAAACATTAATTTATGCAAATTCAGGGCACGTGTTTCATACCCTTTAGCAATCGTTAACTATTTAATCAGATCTTAATCTATTAACACTGAAGTTAGAAAAACAATTTTGCCTTATAAAACATGAAGATGTCACTTTCATTATTTACTTAATTTTTCAATTCATACAAAACATAGTAGCATAAAATAGGATTAATTGTAGAGATATATTCCAGGACACTTGAAATTTTTATTTAAATTTTCTAGATAATTTAAAAACATTTTAACCTTGAATTTGAAAAAATTAATGAGGTAAGCAAATGCAAAAAACAATTCAAATTATTTCGTAAGGTTAGCAATAAAAATCTTATTTTAGATAGAAGAGAAATAAAAGGCAAGAAAACCTACGAAACAATTTCGCAAAAGTAACTGCCCGAAATTGAAAAAATTTAAATTCATTTTAATTTCACCTTAACTTACAAATTTTAGATTGAATTGAAATTTGAACTTGGTTGAATTTTCGACTAAATTTAGCTAAGGAAATCGTTTTTATTTTTTAATACATTGCACAATGGGTCCTGAGAACATATAAAACGGCCCAAACGGCCAAAAGATATTTTCGAACTTTTAATGGATTTTTGAGATCACTAATTAATTTATGCTGATGTGCCTTAAAATCGATATTAAGATTTTTTTTTATGTATGTTTTATTTTTAATAAATAGCGAATTAAGGAATAATATTAATAATATTGTGATCATGATCAAATTAATTTTCTGACGAAGGTCTTAATGCAAGACCGAAAGCTCAAAATAAAACTTTTAATATTATTCCTTAATTCGCTATTTATTAAAAATAAAACATATTTAATTTCGCGAATTAATAATAAACCAATTTTTTGTATGGTATATGATTCAAAATTCAAGATGAAGTATAGGTACACTACGGCGGTGGTAGAAATAAATTATTAAAATATGTTGAAAATTCACACTCGAGAGGATTTTAGGGTCCCTGTCTTAATCTGATGTAAAAAATTCAAAATTAAAATTGTGAAACCAACAGAGATGCTAAAATCAAAAATTGAATTTGCATTTGCTTAAAAATTGATGCTCAGGGGTTTTTGGGATCATTGATTCCTAATGTATTGAAAATTCCTGAATTTAAAATGATTTATTGAAGTTCAAAAGTAAAAATTTCAAAATGAAACGCCCGCTGAACATTCTAATGCCTATCATGACGATGAATGTCTATTCAGAATCTCATTTTTGTCTTATAATGAAAAGTAGTAATCTAAAGTGGTGAATTTTTAATTAGGTAATGAATGTTGGATGAAAGGGGAAGAAAATTGTTCCAATTAAAACATACATTTCATTGGAATCCTGTAGCTGTACAAAATGTTAATCCACATAAACTGAATCTACTTTTGTAAATATGCCAATAAAATATTCGTACACTGAAAGAAATACACAATTTTATTCTCGATTGTTGAATTATCCAAATTGTGTTACCAAATTAATATGTACAATTGATTTATAAA
Organism: Rhagonycha lutea; assembly: GCA_958510855.1. NCBI lineage: Eukaryota > Metazoa > Arthropoda > Insecta > Coleoptera > Cantharidae > Rhagonycha > Rhagonycha lutea. Next base: position 13,973,646 of record OY294036.1, on the reverse strand, counting down.
AGTAAAATTGTGTTAGGCAAGAGTTTGGAGCGATAGTTAATTTAGAGTCAAATTCAGTTGTTTTTAAACACAAAGTTTTTTCCGTGTACACCGAAGAAAATGTGTAGCAATTTGTACTACAATAATTGTGGCATAAAGTATTATAATTTGTAGTTGGGTTTGGGTATTGATAAGTACAAATTTGTAACAATGTTCAATACAATTTATTAGGCAATTTTATAGTAAAACTTGCTACATAATTATTAAAATAAAACAAATTATAGTTGAGAAAAGATCTAAAATAATCTAACAAGTAGATTTTAAATTTACTTCTTACAATCCATTAACACAAAAGCACAAAACAACCAGGGCCGTCATTAGGATACGACGTATATTCAAAAAATTAGCAAAAAAATTCTAAAATCAAAGAACCACCTTAACGGGTAATGCATTTCAAGATTAGTTACGTTTCTACACGTAACATTTTCTAAACGTAACATTAAATTAAATATTAATTTAAGATCAACTATTTACGTTTTTTAAAATTCTGGGTTTTTTAAATTCAAAGTTTGGAAACATTTTTTATCAACCGCCTGAGCAGTTGGCAATACTTGCACGTCACGCTCTAATCTAAAAGAGCTCGTGTAACTTCTTACATTTCATTACCAACAAGGCATTTAACCATCAGGATCTAAAGGATTGGAGTATTTTTGGAAAGTTGGTGAGTAAAATTTTATCTTCATAAATCAAATACGGGTCTGATGATAGAAATGTTACGTGTAGAAACGTAACTAATCTTGAAATGCATTACCCGTTAAGGTGGTTCTTTGATTTTAGAATTTTTTTGCTAATTTTTTGAATATACGTCGTATCCTAATGACGGCCCTGGTTGTTTTGTGCTTTTGTGTTAATGGATTTTAAGAAGTAAATTTAAAATCTACTTGTTAGATTATTTTAGATCTTTTCTCAACTATAATTTGTTTTATATTAATTTAAGATCAACTATTTACGTTTTTTAAAATTCTGGGTTTTTTAAATTCAAAGTTTGGAAACATTTTTTATAATTATTAAAATTTATTAAAATTATTTATCTAAATGAATCTACATAAACTCACTACATTAAGGCGAAGCATCACCACGTGACTAAATATTGGTGTAAAATGTTCTTTAAAAAGATTTGTTAAACATGTTTTTCAAGAAATATTTATATATTTTTGGAATTTTAAAAATTCAGCTTCGTAGCTCAATAGAATGATCGTTTCTGTAAACTAAAGTATTACAATAATTGTCTTTATTACTACATTTGAAAAGAAATTTGACATTCCTTTTTTTGAAAATTCTGAATATTGGAATTCGAGATTTCTTTAATATCGTATTACTAAATAGAATTACCAAAAGTTGACAGTATCAAGAAACAATTATTCTATTGAGCTACGAAGCTGAATTTATAAAATTCCAAAAATATATAAACATTTCTTGAAAAACATGTTTAACGAATCTTTTTAAAGAAGGTTTTACACCAACGTGGTGATGCTTCGCCTTAATTATCTTACCGTGGGTAATTACAGAAAATTTCAACGATGTACAAGAACGTATTTTTTGTGAGTTGTGACAAAATTCGTCTATTCTCGCAAAGACTAACCTGATATTTATGCAATTTGGTTATTTTGCTCATCGTAGTTTAATTCATTGTTTATGTATCTGTTTAAAATTTCTTTAAATTAATTAATTATTAATATGTCGTTACGAAATGCCGTGAGGTTATGTTGGGTTATGTTGTTATGTCAAATTAATCGGAAACTATCGTGTTTGAAAATTCTCATTAGACCTAATTTATAATTAGAATTTATTGGATTTTTAAAATCGATTTAATCAAAATTTATTCAATTCCGGGTCCTGAAATTTTAACCTGAAGTATAAAAAATTATTGCCTAAAAGGTATATTAAAAGGTATGACAAGGTCCCCTTGTAAGTACTACCACAGATTATGGTAATATAGATCTTGGTACAATGGTTGATTTTCAGTGTAAGCTTAGATAATATTATTATACTAATTAAAAAGTATAATTTTTTTTTACTTAAATATTTGTTCCAATCAAGAAACAAAAGTTAGAATTTTCAATTCAATTCATTTTCAATGTTTTCAAAGCAACTTCAGTACCATATTAGATCGATGTGGCAAGCGCAAGCGGTTTAATTTGAGCTACCTCCCCCCCCCCATTCGATGTTCGAACCAAGGATATTTTTAAATATTAATATTCGTTTATACAATTAAAAACAACGTTAAACCAAAACAATTTTAATATGTTTTGTTCAACCACAAGAAAAATGAAGCAGAAATATTCTATGGTTACTTTTTATTTTGTAAACTCATCGACCCATATTAAAAATTAAACATTATTCTTTCACACATGAAACAAAATCTTGTAATATTTTTGCGTTTTACAACAATTTTGTTACAATTAACGAGATTACTCTTCAAAATTGATAAAAACGTAATTTTATTTTCCTTACCCAGACCCCCCGGTTTTCTGATTGCTTACTTTTAAAAGTACCCTCTAATAAGTGAGGGGAAATTTTTTTCAAAAACATAAATTACACGATAATAGTTAATTTTACCTCATTTTGAAGTGTATTTTCTATTTTCTAGGGTGGTTACGACCGCTAGACCCCCTAAAATATGAAGAAATGGACGTCTGAAATGCATCCTAGGCATAAAAAAGTAACGACATGATTGTTCAAAATTGAGAAAATACATTTTCTTATTTACGGCTGGGGGGTTGTTATTCATACCCCCAATTTTCCAGTTTTCCAATTGTTTACTTTTAAAAATGGCCTTTTCAAACATGAACTATGTCTATAATTCTTAATTTGTGTTCATTTTTAAATTTGTTTTCCATTTTCTAGGGTAGCTAATCCCCCTAGCGTTGCTACCAGGACCTTTAAATCGCATATAAAAATTTTAAAGTTAATTTTTTCCCAATGTTTTTCTTCCTTCTGACCCACTGTGCAGTATGTATAAACATTGATTTTCTTTTGGTAATGCTGAATGTATCAGAAATCAAATGAATTTATTATAATATTTACGGAAGCATGTGGAGTGCACCGATGGTCAGAAATAAATCTTTTTCTTTTGGGTTTCGACCGAGGATCACATGTAAATTACATGATCTCATGATGGTCAGATGTGGATTGCATCGATATAAATAGTTAATACTTGGAAAAGCTTTTAATTGATTTAACGATAATGGATCCGAATAGAATTTAGTTGTCTTATCAAAACTCTACCAAATAAAAATATCCCCTAGGGCCGTCCAACTTGGCAAAGTGTGCTATTCGGAAGGGGAATGGATCTCTTTTTTATTTACATTACATGTTTTAAATCATCTAACAATGAAAAACAGAAAATGGAAATACAATCTGTAGTAAATTTAATACCTTCCTGCTTCCAGGGGTGCAGTCCACTTACTTACCCTAACCGCACCCGGTGCAATCTACATGTAAGATTATGAGATCCTTTGACCATCGGTGCAGTCCACAGTTGCCCTTATTTAGGTACTAATTCGATGATATGGATATATTTTCCTTTAAAAGTTGGATTGTGGTCTTGGTTGTATGAACTGTAGGTTTAACCTGTTGAAACTAAATAATAAATGCTGGTTCTCTTCGTAATTATGGCACCTAATCGTTCAATGATGCTACATGTTTTTATTATTAAAATTAATATATCTCATTGGAGCCTAAAAATTTGAAAACCAAAAGGATGCCTGACTCGTCAATTGTAGCGAGAACATGCAATTAAATCAATATTTAGTAACTCGAATTACTAGGTTTTTCGATTGTAAATGTGAGCTATTATTGAGAAATGCGTCTTCTGACCGACGTTTCTGGTTGTTCTTGAATATTCCCACTAACAAACGATAATTTCAATGCAATCGACTGATCCATAGTCTTCCTGTACGTCTTAAATCTGCCACAGTTTCTATTTCATCAATAGTTTTAGATAAATTTTGAATTAAACGCTCAGTATTCTGAACTGTTGCTTTTTAAACATTTTTAAACAAATATAAGATTGTAAGAATTTTTTTAGAGCTATGATTCAATTATTATTCCCAGTTTCTACCTGCAAGTAAAAACAATTGAGAAAAAGTAGAATTAGGAACTTTGTACCTCCATAAGAATTTATATAAGTTTTTATTTTAAAATTTTCATTTTATTATGAAGTTATTTTGAAAATCATAACCATATGGGCCTATGTACCATTAAACGCATTGCCGTCGATTCATGGTATTGGGCTATAGATTTATTATATTATTATACCCAAATTGCATTTATAAATATTTGAAGACTTTTTTTAAACGAAGTTAATCGCATATTTAATTTTTTGAAATTGAAAATTCATTTTAAAGAAAATTTTTTATCTGGTTTCTCAAAAATCAGAATACAAAAAGAAAACAGGCTTGCGACGGACGGCAAATCGAAATATTACAAGGATTCCGTTTATTTTGCTTGGAAGATAAATAATGTTTCTAGTAATACTAAATTATTAAAACTACCAAACAGAAAATTAAGTATACAATCACATGATAAATAATAATTGCTGGTCGGCTGTAAGTATAATAATCGAAATAACATAATTGCTAAGTTTCTTGTTCATACAATATTATCGCTACCTGTAGATTATTCATACATACAGAAAAGTTATAAAATCGTAAAAGGTTTTAATAGAAAAGTTTACTTTGATCACATTATAAAATATTTACAAAAAAATTATTCGAATAAAATGAGCGCAAGAACCAATACCGTAATTTTAAATTTACGTGGGATAATTTTTGTTTTCGTAACAAGCAGCAAGTTCCTTTTTCAAATTAATTTATTGAACATTTCTGAACCACCTACTGTCCTGTCCGGCGGGGGCTGAGCTAAAAGATTTCGCGAAGACTGAGATTTCCAAAATTTAACCGTCAATTTGAATAAAAACCGTTGATTCGAAAACTAAAAAAAAAAGATACAATAATTTGAAAGCCCCAATTCGAAATGTCTGCTTTCAACTTTTACCCCAAATTTTGTCATGAAAATAACAAACGTCTGACATCCGAAGATGTGGAAACAAGGTGAGCCCTTAAAACAATAAAATTTCGGTCACATTTACAAAAACCAAATGCCCATCGTTTCCGGCATAAAAAATATATAATAACATACGAACGCCCGTAGACGGCGGTACATAAGTAATAATTATCTGTCTGCTACGCGGCCAACTTGGTGCTTTGGCCCAGGGCTTAAACCGCACGGTCCCGCTCTATTATTTTAGACACAAATTTGTATTTCGTACAAGCAAATGCGGCGCCGCTTTTTCATTTTTATGCTTTGCAATAATATTTCCAAGATGTTGAGTTCATTAACAGAAATAAAAAGTTACCTTCTACAGTAATAAAAGTTGCTTTGCCAAAGTCAAAAAATGCAACGGTGACAATTGAGAAAGTTTTGAAGCATAAAAAGTAAATTCGGTACTTTTTTCTATTGTATGTCACTCAGTCGATTTGGGTCGAGATAACCTTAGGTGATGCATTTTCGCAAAATAGGAACGATTAAAGTATTATCTCGATATTTTTACGCCAATAAATCCGCTTTTAATTTATTAATTCATCATTAAGATAAACATGTTCATTTTTCAGTGGCGACTTTTATTTTGTAAACTAAGTACAAATTGCTATACTTAAGCATTAACAAGAGGTTAAACCTTATTATTTTCAACATTTTTGTTGTCCTTTTTTTTTTATAAAATACGTTTTTTATATTTATTTTCAAAGTATTCGGTAAGTTTGACAGACAATAAATTTTCTTAATATACTTTTACCCCGCCTACATTTTATTACAGATACTCAGCTAAATTTTTATATGGTCGATTAAAATATTATATGTTAAAAAATTAATGGCCGAATATAGATCTCATATCACCTCCATGAATACTCAATGAGGAGATATCTGAATATGATTTATTAAAACTGTGTCAAAAATATTTCTAATTTATTTCAAAAAAAAAGAACCCCACATATTGCGTGGGACTTACACATGCTCATCTTATTTTTAATGAATATGTAATAAAATCGATGGATGGTAATTATAAAATATTTTTATATTATAAAGAATAAAGAATGCGGTTGGTCTTTTTCTGAATCCATTTAAAAAATTTGAAAGGATTCAAAGAAAATTAATTTTAAAGTTTTTATTACTATACCAAACCTTTTTTTTTTAATTCTTACGTAGGCAAGTCCTTTTTGTATCAAATATTCATTTGAAAAGTGGGACATAGTATTTCTGATAAATATTTTCATAATATCAAATTTTTTTATTAGTAACAGAATTTTATTTACAATTCATGAGCTACGCCTAAAAATGTGCTATGTAACTTTTATTGTTGAAATCGTCGCTTATATCGACAGGATATTTTAATATTCATATGATTTTAGCTCGAGGTGTCGCACTAACATACAATTTTCATTTTTTATCAAATCTTGATTTGATTTTATAGCTTTTGTTGTAATTCTTGAGGGGATATTATGTTGTATTGCTCTTATTTGTTTAGCAATTCAGTTGTTATCAATAATTAATTTTCAACATTGTAGTTAGTATTATTATAATAAGTTCACGATGTAGTTTGCAAAAGTTATTATTAAAAAAATTTTGTAATGCTTAGTGATTCGTCAATATAATACGAGTATTATGTAAATATAATTATAATAATAATTTTAATTTGATAGGTATACCATATACCACATTAAATTGTTATTTATTATAATTTGCGTAATTGCTAGTAAATAACTGTGCGTATACTAAGCATTATTTTATTAGTCACCCACTTTTTGTAAAAAGTGCTTGTTGTAGTTGTAGTAGGTATTCTTTTTTCAATTTGTACAAAGTTAAATTACATCTTGAGCTAATTTACTTTATTGAAAAGTTTGGTATAATCAGTATAGGCATACGCAAGGCTTTATAATTGAATTTGTGGTTACCGTCGGATTTTCAAGTGGATCTATACGGCAAACTGCTTTTACCAAATAGAGACTTAAAAAAATCACTTAAGGTAATTAAAGTTTGCATTGTGAAACAGAACGTATGCTAAATTTATTAGAAAAGCCATATAAATTCGCGTTCCTGCACCGTGCACGCTCTTGTGGCAGGAAAAGGAACTAAAGGAGTCATGGTTTCCGGTTGAGCAACCCTTGGGAATTAAATAAGTTCTGACACGACATTTAGCCATCATACTGATGCTTTTTCAACTTTATAAATACAAGAACAAGACATTTGAAATATGTCTGCACATTAAATTCAAACCAAAAAAAATTTTTCAATGTTTTTCCAGAGCTACTATGCGTTTTATCAACAAAGTCATCTTTTAATATTTCTTTTAAATTAATGTTAAAACTTTATGAATAAATTTTACTAACACTTATTTGCATGCAAATTAATATTAAAACATAATTTACCATAATATGACGACCTCGGGTAAAATTTAAACGATAGTTTATAGAGCAGCAACTTTTCATTTTCAAAATTTGAATAGAATAAATTATATTTTATTTTACATAAAACAAAAATTTATCAATTAATGTTTTCTTGGAATTTTCAGTTTTCCAAATAAAAAGAAAATTTACTCATAGAAAGAAAACGGAATTGCATATTCTCGCAGTTCTTCAAGAATCGTTTAGGCTTATTGAACAAAGAATACCGGTGTTTCTCAAACATCTACGTAATACCATAGTACTAATTTATTTTGTTTGCAACATAATTATTAACAATGAGTAGGAACTATTTTCCATAATAATATATTTTAAGTACATTGAAAATATTTTCATAATATGCGCTCTTGCATTATTATTAAACCGTATAAGACATTTTATTCATTTTCTGATTCCTTTTTAACTCGACACTTCAAGTTTATAACCAGTCATTACCAACTATATGTAAAATATAGTTAGATTCTTTTCTGTATTATCCATACAGTTGAATTTGTATGAATTACTTTTACTACATTAGCAAATCTTGAATATTAACAGCCGTATTCATAAAAAACTTAAAACAGTGTTTTAGTTAAAGTCCTCATTAACCCATAACCTAACTTTTTTTTGCTTGCATTTCGAATTTTTTTTAGGTTAAAATACCAACTTATTACAGTAAACGCGCTAAACTCCCTATAAAATAGCTCATTTAAACCTTACTTTGAACTATTTTATAGGGAGTTTAGCGCGTTTACTGTAAAAAGTTGGTATTTTTACCTAAAAAAATTCGAAATGCAAGCAAAAGAAAGTTAGTTTATGGGTTAATGAGGACTTTAATTAAAACAGGCTTACAAGACTGTTTTAAGTTTTTTATGAATACGGCTGTAAATGTATGGGGGTGGGCTAATAAGTACCCGTGTTTAAGAGCACTCCGGATCACGTGACTTTCTCTGTTTACGTAGGGAACGTCTAATTCGATTATTATATAAAAAAAGTTAATTTTGCTTTTGCTATTTCATTTTTAAATGTATTTTGAACTGTGGATACTCCTTAAAATTTGAAAAAAAAATTAAATAATTTTTTTTTTTACTGAATTTAAATATTGTTCGAAATAGTATTGAGTATCCACTGTTTGTCTCTATATATTATTAATAATAGTTCAAATTGTTTACATAAAATAATTGCGTTTATAGCCTACAGAAGTTCCTTTCGTAATCAAAAGGAAGGCGTTTGATTGGCTTTCGACCGAGAAAGTCACGTGATCCGGAGTGCTCTTAAAGACCGATGACGCCACTCTCGCAAAATTTGTATACTATTATTTAGTGCCATCTATCGAACGATATACCTGTCAAAATTTTAGATATATTGATCAAGCATATTTGCTTTGACAACTGTTGAAAGGAGCTGTGTATTTATTTGCATTTATGGAGAATGAGCAATATCGGTCAATGATTCGATTTGCATATTTGAATAGAAAGACATTATGCTGTTTATAAGGACCATGACACTTTCGGCGATAACTACTTATGATCAGATATTGGGTTTACGAATTCAAACGTAGCTAACCATCCAGTTTTGATTAAAATCTCTGTTAGAGACCACCGAATGGATATTAGAGAGGTTGGTGACATTGTAAACATCTCAATAGAACGCGTACAAAATATCCTACACAAAAACTTAGGTATAAGAAGCTATCGGCAAAATGGGTTGTGCGTTTGTTAACAGTGAAGCAAATGCGGAATCGAATGACAACTTTGAAGCACTGTTTGGACATGTTTAAGTGCAATCCGTAAGAGTTTCTGTAGCATTTTTGTGACTGTCCATGAAGCATAGATCCATTACTATACGCCAGAAATGAAAGAACAGTCAAAACTGTGACCTTTTCTCGGCAAGCCTGTTCCAAAGAAAATGGAAACGATTCACCGAGCGAAAACACAAAGGAGATGTTTTTTATCATTCGCAAGGCATCATCTTGATGCGAATCCGACCATTTGGAGAAGGGAAAGATGCGGGGTAGTACTATGCTGATTTGTTGGGAAGATTTGATCTTCCTTGATCGTCTTCAATCGCCACATTGTTTTTGCAATTTATTTTTGTTTTCCAACAAGGAAAAATGAATTGGTGGAAAGCCGTTGACGTCAAATGAAGACGTCATCGCCATCGCCTAATTTCATACATAAAATATTTTGTACAATTATTCCATTGTAAACTTTGCTAATAACGGATGGGGTTGTGCTCAGTAAGGCGACATGTACTGAATTATAAGTGATGGGTTAGAAGCCTATTTTATCAGAACCGTCAAAACCATCTAACAAATGGAGGGTCCCACATTGGAATCGCCAATTTGTCCTTCATCAAGTTTAAATGTTGACACTAACTGTTAAGAGAATTTTGAGAAAATCAATTTTATATAAGTAGCAATTTTTTTTACGTTTTTCTTAAGGAAATAACACACATGAATGGATTAACGAAATTTCCACTAGCTTACTAATTCATCCTGGGAACCTGATTGAAAAGTGCTAATTTTTTTCGCAATTCGACGAAAAATGATTCTTTATTGGGCAGTTTTTTACATGTCAATTTAAAGATATCAAAATTTCCTTCACATTTTTCATCAACGTGAAAATTAATGAATTTTTTCATTTTAGTTATATTGTCATGTAAACCCCACTTCCAAATTATTTCTAAATTTGGAAGTGATATCTATTTTAGATCACACAATATTCTCATCAGTATACAGTGCAATAACTGTACTTTCATCTACATTTAGTTATTTCTGGTTTATATCACTTCTATTGCAATATCATGCAGGTAAAAATAAATAGTTGAAACTATCTTAATTAAAATCTGCTAATTTTTATAATGAAATCACGCAAGGTGGACACAGGTGGAATTTATTACAAATTGAGTCTATTACTTGTCACTGGCACACTTTTAAAGGCCTTCCGAGTGGATATGTAACTTTTTTAATCGAAACAGTAAAACAATAAATTTATTTATACATTAAATTAGGTAATTCAATTTCAGTGCAAGGACCTGTGGGTTTTAGTAAAAATTACCTCTAATTGAAGATTTGAAAATAATTGAAACCTGAAAAATTTGGAATATAACATTTGTTGCCATTATGGGGTTATATTAAATACGCACAGAATAATATACGATGTATATTAGGTAGATTTAAAATTAATGTACCTACTAGGTATAGGTCGTTACTACGTCATGGTATGTACCTAACTATATAAGCTAATATTTTCTGTGGCAGTCCCTAATTACTTTATAATATTTTGTATATTATAGTTATTATTACAATTTCGGACGTAATATAAAATTAACACATTATTACGTATGTTACACTTGACTTAGTGGTAGCCGATTTGTTTTCCGACTCTTGAAAATTTCAAACTTTACTGCAAATATTGAATTTAAATTTAGCAATAAATTACAGCAAGTTGCATGTATAACTATCATTATTATTAATTACTTCACACCTAAATATGTACAGTATAAAGGGGGGCGGTAAATAAACACTCGATCATCTTTCCAATAATAATTATTTTTGGTTTTCGAAAAGAGTAATGTTCTATAAATGAACATAAATTTTAAAGCAACTTTTATTTCTAATTTATTGCTCAAATGCAAATTTTAATAATAAGTTCTTATATTTTTTATGTTAATTATAATTAAGGATGAACGTAATGTTCAGTAAAATATTTAAAATTAATAATTAAATTACACAGTAAAATTAAACACGAAACTTTTGATATGATTATATTCACATATTCATAGATATACTCATGTACGTGAGTAATTTATCATTGTCTAATTTACTGTTATTTACATCATTTAATTGTGATCGTTCATAAAAAAATTTGAATCTATTTTGGAAATTATTTATAGTATAGTTCTAGTAAATTTAGGAAATCATTGCTTTTAGTATTGATATTTACTTATGGGTTATCATGAGTCAATATTAAAAATCTGTAGGGTAAATACTTGTAAATATCGACGTAAATAAAGTTTTTTTTAAGTCTCGAGGGAAGAAGTTTTCGTGTAACATGCGTTGGAAAACCACAAACCACAATACCTTAAATTTTACATATATGGTTAATAATATTTTAAGGAAATAGAGGTAGAATAAATGGCAATAATTGTTTGGGCTAACGATGAAGAAAAATGGAAGTTATATTTTTGATGTCTAAATTATTATTAGTAATACTAAATTACATCGTAAAGCCACCCAAGACGATTAAAATTTGTTTCATTTCAGAACAGGGACTAAAAAATATTAATAATCCAAAGGTTTGTTTATATTAGAATAATATTAATATATCAGTAGATGTATAAAAATTGGTATACCTAGTATACTTTTCCGATGTTTTATTAATTATTTTGAAAACAAAACCTGAAATTAGTACTACTACCCATTTTTTCCATTTATTACAAAACATTTAAGTTATGATTATATTTATATGAAATTTTACACTTAACATGTAATAAATTACTACCCCATCGCAATCATATAACATTTTAACCCTAAATATTTTAACGTAATCATAAACGATCACTTTGACGAACGGAAGATTTATCGTTTTCTGCTTATTGCACTAAGAAATATAAGCTAAAAAGAGAAAGAAATACATTTGGTTGATATAAACTATTACGAAAAAAGTAATTACGATGGCCTGATATAACACTACATCATGTGTGATGTGTAAAATACAGGTTTGGAAAATATGATGTTTGATTTATTATTTTATAGAAGGTGCACCGAACAAAAATTTATTACTTATGTGAATTACACTTTTATTAAAAAAAAATTATCCTCTATTACCATTTACAGGTAGAAGAAAATCCGACAGTAATAAAACAGCAATTCGTAAAATTTTGGTAGAAACATTGTGCGATTTTTAGGTAAAATAGTCAACACATTATATATTTAATGGTATATAATTCAAGACTAAGTGAATTACCTAAATTATCCAATTATCACTAAACGTAAAATTATCTATTCAGACCAGTTATTTTATATGTACTAGGTACAATATTAAGTTTTAATGAATGTATAACCTTCCTATTAACATCAAATTTGTTTATCTATAACCAATTAACCGATAAGGATTTTGATTTCTTTTTTGAACGATCGAGAGAGCGAATTGCAAAAATTCTTCTCCAAGCACGTAGTAGATCTCAAACCTACCTAAAAATAGTTATGGGTAAGTAGGTATAAAAAATTTTTCGTGCCAATAAAAATTTTATATGCTCGCACGAATAAAAAGTAATAAATATTATACTTATGAAATGAGTGAAACCTATACATTATATTTATGTTAATGTTCCAACGTTTTCTCCATTGGAGGCTTGCGGCACCTTATTATTCCAACCAATACCCATGAAACAAAGATAACTAAACATATTACTTGACACTCCCATTTACAATGTAAAAAAGAAAAAATAATCATTAAAAATACATCAAGTTTGTTTTGACTCAAGGGTAAATAAAAAGACAATGGTCAATGGAAGTAATTTCTAAGGCAAGATAATGTATCTTCGATTAACCTCGCGTATGTTCTATGTTCATAATCGAAGTAAAAAGTATGTTAGTTTTGCAATATTATTCCCAAATAAGTGTTTGGCTTAAGGTTAAAGTCAATGGTAAATAGAGACGCAATATTTCGATTTACATAAATAATATTATTATTATAAAAGTTTTTCTTTTCCGTAGAGCACTGTTACTTTTCGGGAACATTTTGAACCCAATTATCCATAAAGTGTAACGCCTCGCGCGTCCTTGTCCTTCATTTAAATTTCTATTTATTGCTTCGCTTCTACTTTCCAATGTTTTCACAAATTTAACATTGAACTCATAAACTTGAGACATAAAATCAAATAAATCCATATTATAATAAAATAATATTGGATATCGGTAAAATAAAACGTTGCTCTCAAAGGATATTACATATTATAGGTACCTACTTATTTAATTTTTTTATATTTTTCGTATTTTTTCTGGCAGTTTTGTGCACATAAAATATGTAGGATTGGTTTTAATGCATCAAAAATCACTTCTCTGCATGAATAATTACAATAGCATTACTTTATGATACATAGGATATCCTCATCAAGATGGTAACAATAAAATTGATATCTAATATTAAATAATGTAAATATAAATTAACGGATATGTACTACTGCAAATATCAAATTTAAATAATTCCATTATTTCTATGTGGTTCTTAACAAAAATATTTTTATCAATTAATTTATCATTTGAATTGAAGCTGCAAGTAAGATATTTTAATCAAAAAATATATTTGTAAATCTTTTGATGGGGTGAACTAAATATTATAAACTTAAGAAAAGATTCAAATATTTTCGAAAAAAGAGAAGTCAAAAAATAAATAATTATAACATCTGCTTTGTGGGAATACTTGTGAAAATTGTGATGATATATCGAAACAAAGCCAAATTATTAATAGTAGTATAAAACACAAAATTTCATTTGCAAATTTATTATAATAATTTGCTAGAAAGCTTCCCCTCAATAGAATTTATTTAGGAGCGCGTCTGATTGCTTCGTTCATTTATTACCAACCAAAAACGTTTGCGACCTACGAAATTCTAGATCAAAAATCAAAATCAAAATTAAAAGAATAACAAAAAGTGGACTTAATCGTCCTAGACTAAAAAATATAATAAACACTAATGAGATATTATTATTATATAATCATCTTCCCTTGACCTGAAGGGTACTTTTAAAAGTAAACAATCGAAAAACCGAAAGGATTGTGGAAAGTCATTTATTGTTGGGCACGGAGAAAGAATTACTTTTCATATACTGGATGAAAAAGTTTAAGACCACAAGAACGAAGGTTACTGCTTATATTAGAATATTTTTGCTTTATTATTTTGTTGTTTGTTGAGTAAAAAATATTCTTCATTGTATAATTATATAATAAATATGTGCAACCTGTTGGTGATATTTGTCAAAAGTTATGATTTGACAGTCTTTGATAACCAATTGCCACTGACAAATTGATATTGCCAATATTTTCCCTAAAATTTCGACATGGTCATGAATAATTGAGGAGCTCGCATGCAAAACTGGTTAAATCCATTTTGTAAAATGTCCAGGAAACCAAAAAAACGTTGCTCTCCTGGCCTGGAAAACCTTTGGACCATTTATAAAAATTATTCCAAACATACCATGCACATCCATCATCGCAACAACTCCACGTTTGAACTGTTTAATTATTCTTTTGGGCCAGGAGAGCAACGTTTTTGTGCTTTCCTGGACATTTTACAAAATGGATTTAACCGGTTTTGCACGCAAGCTCCTCAATTATGGAAGTTGAATGATATTAATATACCTATAAAGGCAATCTGGGAATTATCAAATAAAAGACAGAACTGTGGCGAAACATAATTAGTTAATTTAATACAGTGACTAAAAAAGCATTCAGATTTGAATATTAAATTGATGGAAGTAATTTGATTTTCAAATCTATTTATAAAAATAATTACTTTTTCAAAATTATCCATATACCTACCGACACTCACTCACTCCCAATTTTCTTAAATCGTTTTCCACTGCCGCCCTCCGAGATCTAGTCTTCTGTCTTCCCACTCTTCGTGCTCCTATCGGTTGTCTCTTAAGAAACATTTTGGGCACTTTCTCCTTCGTCATTCTCTCAACATGTGCTATCCATCTCAACATCTTTGCACTCACCACTGGGACCAGTGACGTAGCAACAGGTGGTGCGAGTGGTGCCGGGCACCAGGGCCCGGGCCCCGTGGGGGCCCGGTACACGGACAAAATTGATTTCTATTATTATTTATGTACAGACATTTTTGTAAAAATTATCTATGAAAGTTTGCACATTGAACACAGCGAGGGCGGAACGTCTGCACCGTGGGGCCGGCGCCCTGAAGGAACGCCAAAATAAAGAAATATTTGAAAAAATTGAATAATGTAATTCATTCAGTAAATATTATAGCTATATTTACGAGGCAACGAATGACGCAGTTGCAACATCAAAATTTCATGGGGAATTTCTAGTTAAATAGTAACATTTGGTGAAAAATAGGTAGTATTTTCCAAAAAAATCGCCTGCGGCGCTAAAAGACGCTGGTTTCCTCACCTCATGTGTTGAATTATTTAGAGGAGGGCCTCAAGATTGAATTGTGCCTGAAGCTTCATAAGTGCTAAATTTTCATTAGTCCAGGGGGGGGGGATTGTCACTTTTTGTCACTTACATGTTTTTTGTGCAATAACATTGTTATTTAAAATTTTTTTTATAATAAAATAATGAAGGGCACCAGGGCCCGGTCTTGACTTGCTATGTCACTGACTGGGACTATGTCGGGTTCCTTCTTTCGTTGCCAAGCCTTTATCGTCTATACTTCTCTGATCAGTGATGTTCAATGTCCATGTCTGGGATCCATACAAAATTATCGGCCTGATAACCGTTTTGTATATGCGTTTTGGCTTTTCTGGATCATTCCTAGATGACAAAATATCGTTTTATTCATTTTTATAATAAAATTTGTTGATTTAAATTGTGAATAATAATTAATAAAAATATTATTGCTAATAAGAACCACCAATAAATAATACTATAAGTATTTAAATTTAATTTTTGCTTTATTCAGTGTCAAATTAACCCTTCATATTATGCTCTTGCATAGACAAAAGTTTTCTGATGCCCCCTCCCCTGCAGAGATACCCTATTGTGGTCTTTATTCTCTTTGAAAAAATATGTTATTTCTTATTTTTGAATCTTAAACCTACTGTAAAATTTGTAAAAAAAAACTATTCCAATATATTTTTAAAATAATTTATTTAAAAGATGACCTGTTGTGGAATCAGACGATTCGTTTGTTGAATGTGTGCAGAGTTAACTGAAATTTTCAGAAAGGGTTAAACCCACCTAAAAATTCTCAGAGGAGGTTTAAGTCCCAAGCTCCCACTCCCTGTCGATAAAATATAAATAGACATAAGCTGCCTTTACACACACGCGATTCCTGACGCGATTCCTGACGTTCCAAGAACGACGCGAAAACCGACGTGCCGGGAACGCCCCGTTCCAAGAACGTCGTCCTATTTAAACACACACACACACCAGGCGTGTCGGCAGCCCTTTGTGAATTGGAGCGTTTCAAAACTTTGCCTTTAGACACACGTTCCAAACCCGCACGACTAGTCGCGTCCGCTCCAATCGCGTCAGGAATCGCGTGTGTGTAAAGGCAGCTATAGGGTGCGTACCACTTATATGGACCACGACGACCACGGTTGATCGTCAGTCCAATCAAATAAACACATTCGATCTTTAGTCCAATCAAAGAACCACGGGACCACGCCGCAGTCGTCATCGGATTTAAGTGCAACGCACTCCATAGTAACGTAATAATTCATTGGAACGTTTAATTACTGATTAAAGGTCAGAATTAATAAAGTTATTAATCCACCTGGATTCGAATGGTTATCACAGCTCTAGCAGTAAATGCACTTAACCAAGATATAACCTACGATAAATGCAGTAAAATTAGGACGTTTTGTAATATTTGAACCTTTATTTTTGTTAGTTTGGTCGTTTGTCTTACTCTGAACTACTCCGAGTAAAGTAGTGTAAAATTGATTGGTATAAATTTTTTTACACTAACTTATTCCGAGTAGTTCAGAGTAGACAAACGTACAGACCTAAACTAAATTAACAGGTTTAATATGACAGTCATTACAGTATTTTGAATTAAAATGTCTGTGAATTAAGTAAGATCGTGATTTTGGTTTTGATTATGAATTTTAAATATTTGTGCTTGTACATCTACAGATTTATCCAAACTAAATTTCAGTATTTTTGATATCTAAAATAAATGTAGGCTTCTGATGTTTATGCTGCTAAATTAAGGATAAAAATTTTATTCACTTCTTTCTTATAAGAAGCAAATCAAGTTCAATCATCGTTCAATACAAATAGAGAAATAAATATTTTTTTTATTGCAGTATCGGTTCCAAAACCGATATTTTTATTATATAAATATCCAATTAATTTATCAAAGGTACCTAATATTAAAATATTTTCCTATTGATATTTTTTTGTTTTGATTTCGAAATTTTTGTCTTTTTTTGACCTTTTATTTGGTATTGCAAACTTTTTCTAGAGAAAACTTAGTTAACAAGAGGACACCATATTTTCGCGGTAATCCTAAATGCGATCAAAGTCGGGACGTCCTTCGACACACTTAAGTTACTAATAAATAAAATCCGATAAACGATTAAAAAATATAGAATAAATTATGTAAAAATAACTTTTAAAAGTCTTTAGATTAATTTTAAAGCGTGAGTATAAAAATTTTAATTCGTCCATAAATAACTTAGAAATTGATACTGTTATGTAATTTATTGCTCATGTTATTTATGATGAAGTGACTTATTAAAATTATTCTTCCTGATCTATAATAGCTTCTAGTTAATCAAAACTAATCTACTTTCAATATATTTCATAATAACATTGACTTGATAATGGAATAAGCACATTTTCAATCATCCCGTACGAAGGACTATAATTTTATAATCTGAAGTGTGCGTTGATGATATCTGTTGAGATCTAATAAGACCGAAACATTCTGTGACTGTTAAAATTCTTTCAGATGACTTTGAACTAAATACCTAACATACACAAAGTCGATTGCCATGATAATAAAAACATTATCATAATCCAAATGGTTATTCGAATAGCTTCCTATATTAACATATTTCTTGCATTTTTTTTAAATTTTTTAATGTTGATTTAATGTGAATTTTTCCTAAGTTCTACAATTTGAATATAAAAACTTGGAATGAAGTAGTATTTTAAAAAATATTAAAAATTCGGTTATTAATAATGCAATACATTTTAAACAAACTCTTGGGTGATTATTTTAAAATATCGGAACTTGAGTATTATCTATATGTTTTCCATTAATAATATACCTACTACTATTTAATGTGTAGACGAACTCGATTAAATATCCATGCTACTTCTTTAATGATTTCTTATTTTAACAGTTGATTACATTCGCAGTTATGTCTAAAATTATGTTTCCACAAACTTGACTCATCATTTTTTAATCATTTGGATTTGAATCCTGCCCGTACTGTACGTTCTGTTGTAATCCTTGTCATTCAAAGTCCAGAAAACCATCTTGGCTTTTAATTACTTACACCGATTGCCAAAATACGGACGACAGAGTGTAACTAATTTGAAAAAAAAATAGAGGACTTGATCGTCACATTTCTCGGGGTCACCAATTCTACTACTTACTATAGATGATTTACTGGAAATAATCACATAAAACTTAACCGATGTAACAAATTTTTCAAGTGCAAGAGCACTTAGATTTTAACCGTTTGTTATCTTTGTGTTTATTTCCATTCAAAAAATTCCATTCCACTGTTATTAAATTTCGTGTCCACGGATGGGGATGCTTCAACATGCAATGTTCTAACAGATTGGTCTTCCAAAACAACTGCCATCAACATCTGTCATAAATATACACAATTAGGTTGAAAATTTAACGTTTTATACAAAATGTAAACACCGGGAATGTCAAAACGAAATTGCTTGAAATAATTTAACATTTTCAAGTTGATTAATTCTTAAACACCTAACAATAATCAGATAACGAATAATAATCTACCAAGTCTTTATTAGGATAGCGATACTCATTATTAAGTTATAAAAACTTTCTTCATATGGCTATGCATCCATCACTTTGTTGAACTGACGTTAAAGATTTTTGATGTGCTGTGTGGGTAGTTTAACGACAGAAAAAATAAAAGAAAATTTTAATTGAAGTATTATACGCGACATTAATCTCTGTCAACTGCTAAGCGCAAACGATTTTTTACAAAGCTTAATAAATTTAGGTCTTCTGTCAAATTTATTGATCGCTGCATACTTCCAACTCTTATTTTTTTTTCTAAAACAATTGGGTATCCCGCCAAAAAATGTGCGAAAGGATTTACCTAACCCAAGTCAACAATGGATGAATTTTCCAGTTCATGTCACACAAACTCAATGAATTAATTTTTTTCGTTACATCCGGGTGCGGAATCTTTGTAGGTATAAATCCACCAAATTTATTTCATCAAAAAAGTTTCAATTTTTTTGGTTTGGATTGTAGTAGATTTCGAAACAAAGACATAATTTTGATGCAATGCTCATTAATATCCAAAGTTTGCAAACTTTTCTCATTAATTAATCTTTTTTGACGTTAATTTATAAATAAACATTTATTTATTTAGTTAAATAAACCTATCATTATGTTTTCGTGTTATATTTTTTAAACAAATTCTTCCTTTGTTTTAGTTAATTTAAAATTATGGAAGCGTAACCGAATTTTTATCCATTGAAATTAGAGTTGTCTATTTTTATGTTACTGTACCTACTTTTACTTACAAATTACAGTTGGAAATGGAATATCGTATTTTTGATTGTTTTTTGTATAGCTATACAAATAAATAAATTGTTAATTTCAATTTTTTAGGTAGGCAAAAAATTTCAAGACCATCAAACAATTCGGATAGCAAAAATTTGATACTATTAATAATAAACCTACGTACCTATGAGGTAGGTTCGTTTATAATATTATAATGTATCGTTAGTTGTAGAAATCTTTATCTAAATCTTGATCCTTCGCAGACAAAGGTAACCATTTTGTTTGGCTTTTGATTCAGACTGTACATAAGATGTCGTGACCAACAGTACATTTTCGTGCATGGTTTTATTTGTGAGTGTACATCGCGTGTGTTGTATACGTGTTTAACAATTTTTCTTGGCTCACTATGTCAGGTTTCTAGGAATCGTGTTGCTTTGTGAGAAAGTTCAATTTTTTATTCTGATGTAAACATACGTCATGACCTTCTGGTGCACAACGTTTAGCCAAGAGAAGAGCCAAAACTAAATCTGTAATAAATTATTACACTGCATTGTTTGATAGAAAAACATTTTTGATCGGTGTACCTCACAAAAGCATCACTAATTCAATTATACTTTTCCTGATACTTCTTTAATTAATAGCCTCTGCCTTAATTATCAACGCGTATAACTTGACAAACAAATTAACTTCTATAAAAGAGTAATGGAAGTGTCAAGAATTGTAATGATTTTTTGTGACTTACTTGTATAACCCGAACCCTATTTTTAGAATAAAACTTTTGTATCAAATACTTTTATTTTCCTCAAGCTATGTTCTTATTTTATTGTCTACATTTCATTGTACTTTCTATATTTTTTTAAATCTTTGGGACGGGACGTTAATTTGATCATATAAAGCGAAGTGCAACAAGTTTGGAAAAAGAATTGCCTCTAGTAAGACTTTGAAAGACTTGAATCTACTATTAGTTTAATTATACCCTTCAGGCATACCCTGTCCGTTTGTCTGGATCATAGCTCCGCTCTGATCTATCGTTCATAGTTGGTTATTTATCAAATGTATGGATGGTATAGCAATTAGAATCAAACTATAAGTAATATTTATAACAACTAAATAACATATAGGGAGAAGTTTGATTACGTGTGTAAGCTAAATTATTAATGCATTATTTTTCAGGTACCTGTTGAATCGGAATAATCAAGCTATTGTTATATTAATTTTGTAATGATTGATAGCTTTAATAAATAATGTATCAAGTTTATGTGTTTTAATGTAGGTACTGCTAAATTATCGAACTTAATTAATAACGAGAACATAAAATTCATAATTTAAAAGCAGAGTGTTATAATTATTATAATGGTCTAAGTTAAAAATAAATTACTAATTTTAATTTCATTTTTATTGTCTACCACCTAGGTACTATTTCTACTATATTAACCACCACAATTTCACAAAAATACTTTCGTTTTGCTAATATGCATTATAACAATTTGGGCAAAAATTTGTGTTTCTTAAAATACGGTGTTGGTTCAGTTGGTTGTTGAATATTCGTATGATGGGCTTTCGGATTGGTTTGTTCGAACCACGCCTTTCCACCTACACATCGCAGATGGTGGCCAGTTGGTATTAAAGAAGTCGAAACACAATATGGAACTCCGTATAACCTATTCATAAGCCGAAAGTTCCAATTTCCAAAATACCTGCGAACTTATTTTCCAATTTCATAAGCTTTAGAAAGCTTTTCATAAGATAGGTAAGTATAGTGACAAATTACGATATCACTCATGCAAGAACTTCTTAAGCGTCTGAAATGGTTTTCCGGTATGTAACCAGTAATAAAAAATTATATGTGCTATTTTTTCAAAACTAACTGTATATGATTTGTGGGTTACCTAATTTAGTTTACATAATCTTGATGGGTGCAATTTTATATACACGACCTTGAATTTTTAATTCAGATAATCATCACTATTAAACTTGTAAATTGGGTAATAGGATTTTCCTACCTAACTATAAGAAAGATTGGATAAAACTTTATTAAGTTGAATGTAATAATTATTAAACTTAAAAATATGTAACTATAATAGAATTGAAAATTTGATAAAATTGTACGAAGGAAAGCAAATTTTATTGTAGGTATTGCTTGTGATGGATACTCCAAAAAAAGTTCTGGAGGTATTAAAACATTGAGATTGAATTTAAATTGTGGCAAAATCGTGCACGATTTTAACAAAACATAATAACAAATTAAATAAGAGGTGTCAATTTTACAAATTTACTTACCACAAATCCTTTATCTTTGTTACATCTGATGTAATTTTCCAGTAAAACGAATTTTCAGTTCATTGCTCATCGATAAATTTGTAACTCAACACTCAACCAATGATCACACCAAACCACCGTTGATGTGGTGCTGATAATCTTTAATACGTAAGTAATTTGCTATTTTTATACAAATCTGAAAGATATTAAAATATTTCAAAGTCTATAGTTTTAATAATTTTTAAATGGTAAGAATGTCTTTTTTATTTAAAATGAAATTGGTCGATAATATTTTTGAACCCCATATAGTATTAGTATTACGATTATTATTTATTAATAGCCGTCAATTTGCTTTTATTTAGTTTATCGGTCAATTTTAAATTTTTTTTATTATTCTATAGTAGAGAACTTCTAAAAATCTGTCACTTGACATTCTCATTTTACTATAAATTTAACAAAAACTTAACAAAACGTTAAAATATTAGATTTTAACTTATATTATATTACATTAAATTTATATTTCACATAAACACGTACTAAAATCACACCCTATTCTTGAAAAATTTCTTTTTAAGATCATATTCTCATTTTACTAATTTAAAAAGTTAGAACTGGCCCAAATTAAATATTAAAATTTTAAATTTCAATTTTAATATGATAAAAATATATTTCCTAATAATAGTGGTTCTATAATAATTAGACGCAATAATAATACACCTAATTTTCCGAAAAATAAAAATTTGGTCAACAAAGATAAATAAAAACTCCAAAATTTAAGAGGACGACAAGAAATATTTTATTCTACATACCTACTTTGTATAAATATTTTATAAATTGATCATTGGTGGTTATATTTCAAGATTAGAATCAAATTTCACATAGAAGTCCATGAGAATTTTTAGTTAAATAACATTTGGTGGAAATTTGATGGATCTAATTATAAAATAGGTAAAGTTTTCAAAGAAAAATCGGACGGGGTATTAGGTATCTCTTCTCCCGTTTTGTCGAAGTTTGAAAGTTATTGCTGTAGGAGTAGTGAAAATATTTAGAGGGGGACCTCAAATTTGAGGTACCGTAAACCGTGGCTATACTTTGAACAGTTTTCACGTTGTTTTGTGGGTACGTTGCCAATAGTTCTTTAAAAATACTGATTATGTTTTCTAAAAGTTGGGCCATTGGCTTATCTCCAGAATGACGTATTCAGAAATTGAACATATACTTCCCGTATATATTTTTTTATTTTTTTTGTGCCTTTTCAAAGTAGCCCCTCGTGCGGGGCTACTGAATATGCTATTATTCTTCGTCTATTGCAAAGTTAAGCCTATATAAGGGATTTTTGGAACATCTACAAGTTGTTTAAAAAATAGTGCAACAGGTGTAAGGGGAAAAAGGCATCGAAAAAAGCTTTTACATATTCAAAAAATATTTTTATTTTTCTTATGTGTAACAGAAAAATGGGAGGTTATGAACAACGCGATAACCGTATTTCACGGCTCCGTTTTCATGGAGATATTCTGAGTATTAACGCACAGTATTAGCAGTATTTAGTATATTATTAAATTTAGTATATTATTAGTAGTAAAGGAAGTGTGAGTTACGAGGTGTTGAACCGGCTCATAACAGCCTTACGCGGGAGTTAATGAGCATGCACGGAGATTCATCAACGGTTGATAGTGAAGATTCGACAACAGAAATCACAAGAAGAAAAAGACCATCCACTTACGATATATTTCATAAGAGTAAGAGAACCCCAAGAACGCCAACTAAAGCTACAACAGGACCAAAAGAGGAAATGGAAGAGGTAAAAAATATGATACGCGAGATGATGGGAGAGATTAAAGAAGTAAGAAAAAGCCAAACATCCTATGAAGAAGAAATAAAGGCGCTGAAACGCGAAAACAGCCAACTAAAAGATCGAATTTTATCTCTCGAGATTAGGATTAATCGTATGGAAGGTATGGAGAAGAAAAACAATGTAGTAATTAAAGGAATAGATTTTAATGGGAGTGAACTGAGGGAGGAAGTTCAGGAATTCTTCAGATCAGAGTTAAAGGCCACTGCAAAAATAAAAAAAGCAGAACTGATAAAACCAAAAACCGCACCTCCCTTCGTAGTAGCCACAATGGAATCCTGGTCTGAGAAGATGGAAATAATGAAAAAGAAAAGTATCTTACGAGGTACTAAAAAGTACATAGACGACGATCTAACGGCGGAAGAAAGACGGGTACAAACAAAACTGAGAGAAATTGCAAGGATAGAGCGAAGCAAGGGGAAAAAAGCAAGAGTTGGATATAAGAAAATATTTATAGATGGAGAAAGGTGGAACTGGGAGACATGTATGGAGCGGATAGTACAGCATACCGCGATATCCATTCCAAAAAACGGTTAGTAATCGAAAACAGATGGAATCATACGATGACGACAATGGCAAGACACGGAAAAAATGATTTGGAAGACGGATTGGCAAAAGAAAATAGAATAAAACGGGATAAATATATACTTGTAGCGAGTTGGAATGTAAGGGGAATATTTGGGGAGGGTATGATGAAGCAATTAATAAATGTTTTAAAAAAGTACAGAGTTGATATACTAGCACTACAGGAAACAAAGCACAAAAACACTGGGGTTTTTGACATAGACGGATACACATTTTTTATGAGTAGTGGATTTGATAGGAGATTAGGTACGGGATTTGTTGTAAGTGAACAACTGAGGCACGCAGTCATGAAATTTACACCAGTATCGGACAGAATGTGTGCACTAAGGCTAAGAGGTAAATACCAAAAAATAAATATAATAAATATTCACGCACCAACAGAAGAAAAACAAATTGAGTACAAGGAAGAATTCTATGAATTGCTGGACAAGGAATACAAGCACATACAAAAGTACGATCTAAAAATGATTGTAGGAGATAGTAATGCCAAAATCGGCAAAGAGGTAGTATATCAACCAACTATAGGAAAGTACAGCAAACACACGGAGACTAATGAAAATGGTAGATTTTTGATCGATTTTGCTATGGAAAATAATATGAGAATAGTAAGTACACAATACCAACATAAAGAAATCCATAAGGGACCATGGAGAACACCCGATGGAGAAAATGTAAACCAAATCGATCATGTATTGATGGAAAAAAGAAGTGAAACAAGTGTAAAAGATGTACGAACTTATAGAGGTCCCGATATCGACTCAGATCATTTTATGGTAGTAACAAAACTAAAACAAATTATACCAATAAGGATAGTAACGGAAGAGAAAATAATAAATGAAACAAAACGAATTAAATTTCAGGAAAAAGAGGTGCAAGAACAATTTGAGAAAACAATTAATGAATTATTGGAAAATGAAAACAAACCTGAAACCTTAGAAGAAAAAGCGAATATCTTGACAAAAGTTATGAGAAAAGCAGCGTCCATGCAAGACAAGGTAAGAAGATACAAAAATAAAGATTGGTACGACAAGGAATGTCAGGAAGCAATAAGTAAAAGAGAAATAGCTAGGAAGATAATGATGCAAACAAAAACCCTAGAAAATAGACGCAAATATGAATTACAAAGGAAAACATGCAAAACATTAATAAGGGAGAAGAAAAGAAAACACATGGTAGAGTATCTGGAGACAATAGAAGAAAAATACAAAAACAAGGAAATTAGAAACTTCTACCAAGGTATTAAAAGAGTAAAGAAGGGTTACCAACCAAAGACAATATTATGCCAGGACAAAGAGGGAAACCTGATAGGAGATCAAAATAAAGCGATAGAAAGATGGGCAGAGTACTTTGAAGAGCTTCTTAACAGACCACTAGATGAAAGTGAAAGAGGAATATTCGATGGAGACATAGCAGAACTAAGCGTAGAAAAACCAACCATAGAAGACATCAGAAAAATAATAAAAAGCCTGAAAAATAACAGAAGTGCGGGAGAAGATGGTATACAGGCAGAAATGATAAAATATGGAGGTGAAAAAATTGAAACAATGATATATGAGCTGATCGAGAAGATATGGGAAAGAGAGGAAATGCCAAAGATATGGAGAGATGCTGTAATATGCCCAATACACAAGAAAGGAGACAAGACTGACTGTAATAACTATAGAGGCATAGCTCTGTTGAATGTTACGTATAAAATATTGGCAACATGCATAAAAAATAAATTGAACCAATATGCAGATAAAATACTTGGGGAGTACCAAAGTGGATTCCGTAGGGGCAGATCAGTGACGGATCAAATATACGTACTCAGAGAAATACAGGCTATAAGTCATGAGTTTAAGTTATCAACGCACATATTGTTTGTAGACTTTAAGCAAGCGTACGATAGCGTCAAGCGAGACCAACTATATATAGCACTTAAAGAGTTCAAGATACCCAATAAACTTATAAGGTACAATGAACCTGCTATTGTTGGGGTGGTTAAATCGCATCGTATAAGATGGCTGGGTCATTTAATACGTATGAGTAAGGAGAGAGTGCCTAAATCATGTTGAGAATGAACATGGGTGGAACGAGGAGAAGAGGTAGACCAAGGTCAAAATGGAAAAAGGAAGTACAAGAAGATTTAAACTCTCTGTATATTAAAAAATGGATGGATGGAGCTCGAGATAGAAAGAAATGGTCCGGAGTGGTTAAACAAGCCATGGGTCTACAAGGCCTGTAATGCTATCTTATATATATACAGGGTGTCCCCGCACTCACTTTACATAACTTAGGTGGTGATAGAGGACACTTTTCTAAGAATAATATTTAACAAAATTTTTTTTCTAAATTCAAACCCTCGAGAGTTAGGCCTCTTTCAAGCATTTTTTTTAATTTCCACCTTCACGTGGCCATAGCTCCGAAAATAATGATTTTTCAGTAAAAATGGTTTAGTGCTTTTTTAAAGAGCGTGAAATAATCTACAAACTAGGTTTACACCTTTTATTGTCTAAAATCAACGGCTTTCGAGTTATGAATTAAAGTAAGCTAGAAAATGTCGAAAAATTTGAGCTTTTCTTTTTTTTGGTTTTTTTCAAAACCCTGTATCTTTTAAACGAAACATTTTACAAAAAATCTGACGCCCCTTTCCGGATAGGAAATTTAACGGACTACAACTTTTGTCTAGTAAAAATTTTTGAGAAACCAATCCATTTCACAGAAAATCAGAAAATAATAAACAAGGCAGCCACAAAACAAAAAATTAAATTCACAAAATTTTTATTTTTTTTGAAAAATTATTTTATTAATTAATTTTAAACTATTACATTATTTAAGTAAATATTGAAAATGACCACCCTCATTTTCAATACACAGTCGTGCTCGTTTTAAAATATGCTTTATTAGTATTATTTATAAAATTTCCTTTTTTGTTAAGAGCCATTATAGCAAGGGTGGTCAACAAGGTCGAGGGATTGACCCGTCGATCACGAGGCCAATATTGGTCAATCAGCGAGTGTGAAAAGTGTCAAAAATTCTAATTTCTGCGATTAAAAGCGTCGAAAAATCGACTTTTTTCGATATTTTTCGACAAACATCTTTTAAAACAATCACGACTGTGTATTGAAAATGAGGGTGGTCATTTTCAACAATTACTTTATTAATGTAATAATTTAAAATTAATTAATAAAATTATTTTTCAAAAAAAATAAAAATTTTGTGAATTTAATTTTATGTTTTATAGCTGCCTTGTTTGTTATTTTCTGATTTTCTGTGAAATGGATTGGTTTTGCAAAAATTTTTACTAGACAAAAGTTGTAGTCCGTTAAATTTCCTATCCGGAATGGGGCGTCAGATTTTTTGTAAAATGTTTCGTTTAAAAGATATAGGGTTTTGAAAAAAAACAAAAAGAAAGAAAGTTCAAATTTTTCGACATTTTTTAACTTACTTTAATTCATAACTCGAAAACCGTTGATTTAGACAATAAAAGATTTCAATCTAGTTTATAGATTATTTCACGCTCTTTGAAAAACCACAAAACCATTTTTACTGAAAAATCATTATTTTCGGAGCTATGGCCACGTCAAGGTGGAAATTAAAAAAAATGCTTGAAAGAGGCCTAACTCTCGAGGGTTTGAATTTAGAAAAAAATTTTTGTTAAATATTGTTCTTAGAAAAGTGTCCTCTATCACCACCTAAGTTATGTAAAGTGAGTGCGGGGACACCCTGTATATAATATATATATCTATGTGTAACAACAATGCAAAACATATTTTCGACTTTTAGCCGTTTTTTGTACGTTTATACCATATTCTGGAACATACAACTAAATTCTAATACCTAGATACCTATGTTTTTGTAAATACTAATCAGATTTTGGGGCAACTTTAAGCGTTCAATGTAACCCCGATTTTCAAATAAATTTGAATGTTATGTTAAAAATATTCATAACTTTTTAAATTATAGACTTGGATTAATTTTCTTTTTACCAAAATGTTTATAAAGAATTATTCTAACACTTAGCACACCATAAATAAAAACAATACAGAATATCTACCTTTTTGAGATTAAAGTTGCACACCCTTGAAAAAAGCGGGATTTACATGTTGCTGTTAACGTTGGTACGGAATGCAGCTTTGACAATTTTAAACTGGTTTATGTAGTTAAAACGTTCCAGGTACTTATTCCGTTAAAAACTAAATGGCGACACCGGCAAAATTATCATTTATCCAAATAATATTCAAGATTAATGAAAGTTTGAAATTTTGTTCAAAGTAGCCACAGCGTTCAAAGTAGCCACGGTTTACGGTATTTTGAAATATTTTGTAGTAGAGTGGTTTCAAAGAAAGAAGGAAAGGTGGAACTAATGCTCAGAAACCAAAACTCGTACAATCGTGTGTATGTTGGTGTAGAGAATTCTCTTCTAGTACGCCAAGGCCTGTTGTTTCCCAACACATGCGTCGTTTGCTTGGCAGTGTTAGAAACCTTGAGCATATTATAAGTATTTTAGATCCATTAGGTAGCTTGCTACTTGCCTTCAATTGTGCCTGTATCCTGGTTTATTATGGTAATAGTAGCAATTCACTAACCCAGGGAACCACCCTCAGAAGTTGCAAAGCATATTCCAAACAGCAATAACATAATGAGGCCCAGTCTGGCTCCTTTGAGGGCTCTCGGCTAGAGACTGAGGAGTGGCCCCCCTTACCAAGAGGGGAGATTTTTGAAAATCACATTTTCCTCTATGTTGATACTTGAAAGGTATATAAAAACATACAAACGACTTTTACCCCTAAGTATAAACCACTTTTGAATATCTTTCTGGGCCCCTGGGTAGTTGGCCCTCGCCGATCTAGCCAGTCCGAGCCTGAACATAATTTATTATGAGGGCCTCGTGAGGACCTTATAAGGAATATTCCATAATATTAGACAATGCTAATAATATTCAAGAATATTAAAGAACTATTATTGCAATAATATTTTTCATTTCTAAGTATACATTTCATTTTATTTGTGTCACAAACCATGATTTTGAATTTCTGATATCTGGCTAATTTAGTGAAGCATAATAATAATCATTTTCTTAAATGTAAATAATATAATATTATACTGCCCACTAATGATCATTAAAAAGACTTTCAGACAGAATTTCACGAATCGGATCCACATATTATTATAATATGAAAATTACTCAAATTACAAAATTCATTCTGTTATATTTGCTCGCAACTATTATTTAAACTTATTAAGTTTTAATTTAAACAGCTTATCCAATAGTCGAGTAAATGACAAAATAAATGGTAATATGATCTTCTGGTAATGTTATTTTTCATAACTGTATCTGGATTCGTGAAATTTAACTTATTCAAGGATTCTTAATGATCATTAAATTGGCAGTGTTTTAACGATAAACTTAAGGACTGTTGCGGAGTGCCAATCAAAGCTATCGCGTTTTGAAGAGTTTTAGAAAAAAGCAAAAATTATTATTTAAAATTTTATTAAATAAATAAATAAAAATTAAATAATTAAATAAACTAATTGGTAAATATACCTATTAAAAAAAAATATTAAAATTGTTTAAAATATTAAACAATTTTAAGAGTTAAATTAATTAAATTAAGGGCCAGTTTATCCACCTCTAGTTAGTGTCCCAAGTAAATTTATCTGACAATTAAGTCTGAATTTCGGTTGATCAATGTTTAGTTAAAATTTACTTACCTGTAAGATATTTACTTGCCGGTCCAAGCAGCTGTTAAATTTACTTGTAGGAGTTAAATAAAATCCGACCAATCACAAATAATTATATTTTCAAGATAAAAATAATTTAAAGTGGCCGAGAAATTCACTTAAAAATACTAAATCTGCTAGGTGCCGCGACTGTAGCGAGAATTCCCCATAGCAGCTGAGGGGTTGAAATTACCCATAGCTTGAAACAATCCTTTTCTTTAGGGATCCATTAGGTCATTTTTAAAAAAACTTACATAGATGTGTTACTATAATAAAGATTTCAAAAGACATTTTCCATTTTTATTCTGTATTCCATAAAATTTTATTTTCAATTATTTCGCGTTGTGTGGACAACCACTGCTACCAGCGTTGAATTCTTTGGCGATAACATCCCATTATTCCTTCTTTTCTTTCCATGTTTTTGCATCTGTTTGTTTATTTTCGAAATATCACCGTATTTTAATACTATCTTTGTAAGGAGTTTGTTTTCACTAGGAGAAAAATTAACTAATCCTTGTTTACTATCAGATTGCACTGTTTAGACTTTAGACCACGCTACTATAGACAATTTCTATTTATTTTGTATCCAAATTAGATATCTATTTGTTTTTTATAGCATTTTATATCTTTTTGGATTATCCGCTAATAATCCCACTTCTGATGTTAATTAACTAAATACACCACAACAATGATACCAATATCTTTTTTTTTTAGTTTATACATGGTGTGAACCATAAATAAACATTAAGTGTTAAGTAATCTCTTCGGTAGTTAACCAAAAGTTAAAAATGTTAAAGTTAAAGTAATCAACCCATTTTACTTACCAGAAGGATTATTCGGCAAGTAACTTTACTTATTGGTTAACTAACGATCACTTTAACTAGAGAATTGATAAACTGGCCCTAAGTAAATTAAGTTTTCGGGCTCCTCAGGCCTTTCGTCAGAATAATACATTATCGGTAAACATGGAAATAAATATTTGTTTAAAATATACCATTTAATTTACTATTACGAGTTAACAACTACACAATTTAGTTTAAATTTTTTGATTGGAGCACAGTTGAACAGATGAATTTAATTCATCGACGCTACTTCAACCATTGATACTTAAATATTCAAATCCCACAAATTATTATGTCAATCTAAATTGACATAAATACGTACTAAAGTGCGAAAAATAATATAAATTTAAATATACCTATAGATTAATACTCTGCTTTTTTTTTATAATATCCAGACAAATCTGAAAAAAATTTAAAAATTTCAAAGTCTATAATAGTTTTAATAAATAATTTGTTACAATAGCTTCTCTTCCTCCTCGGTGTTTTTTACAGACGTGCCTCTGATTGGTTTATTTCATTTATTACCAACCAAAGAAAATTTACAAACTTAAATAATAATATCTGGGAAATCAGTTCTCATTAGATAATTTTTATTAAAATTTAATTGATCAAGTTTACTACAAATATTTAAAATTCGTTGTTTTGGAAGCTAAAACACCAAAAACACCGAAAAAAAAATAAATGTCACCTAAGCACTAGCTTAGATTGTGCGGGTAGAGTACGATAAACGAGCATTAAAAATATTATAGCTATTTACAAATATGTAGCGGAATCTGATAGGCACCATTAAAATGAAGCGTTTAAGCTACAGAGGAACGTCAAATATCGATTAATTTAGGAAATAATCGATTGTAAAGTTTCGATTTTTCACATAAAACCCGCCTAGTTCTGTAAAACGCACCTCATTCTGTTGACGGTCCGTGGACTTCACATAAATGGTTAGATCAAGATTAATTAAGGGGTAGGGTCTCCTCAGATTGTCCTTTAGGTAAACTGGTCACATAAAACTAGATATTTATTTTAAATTTATTATATTAACCTAAACACATACGTGGGCTCATAGATCCCGATTTTTGACTGTTGAAGCCTTCGGAGAAGCTTTCTTCAAGTAAGCAGGTTAAAAGATCCCAATTTTCAAGTGCGACCGGCCTTAAGGGAAGTTTATTTTCAAGTGAGCGGACTCAAAGAGCAGGTTTTGACGTGGAATCCTTTTTATTTATATTAAGCTGTACAATCCTTCGATCCAAGTTACTATCAACAGGTTATGGGCCCATATCAGCAAGAATCATAATGGTCAAAAATGATTAGTAACAAGCCTGATAAAATTATCAAATAAAAAGTGTCAGTCACATTTATACTGTAAAAACATTTTATAGCAATTTACACAGAAAATTATAGGTAACTTTGTCATCAGAGATTATCTATTTGTGATTTTACAGTGTAGCTACTTCAAATGCTAGGAGAAGTTATAGCCTGTTCCTCTAGGATGCCATGTATTAGGTATGTATAAAACGTGAAAAAGTGGAGTACCATCCACAAGGAAAACATTTTGAAAAATATAATAAAATTAATGAAAACAACCAAGCTGGTAAGCATGTTTCGGCGACCAGAATGCACTGAATATAATCAAACTCGGCCTGCGGCCTCGTAGAACCAACTTTCTCTCTAATAGGTAATAAATACTTCACTTAATGTATTGGTACAGTAAAGGAATATTACAATCTTATATATATTATCTAAATCAATTTAAAAAGAAATTGTAAATCAATTTTAAAAATTAAAATTTTTGTAATTAAATCGAGTTCGAATTACTGGGAGTTTGATTATCTATGTTGCACTCTATTTCCAAACTATTATCTGAAATACATTAAAATGTCAGTAATCGATTCACACATAATTCCGGACCGCATTAAATCGGAACTTATTGTAAAAATTCATGTTAAATAAAAATTTAAAATCAACTAAACCTTAATGAGTTCCCAGGACTATATTACTGAAGTGCTAATGACAAAAATTTAGAGACCTGCTCTTCTGGAATACGAAGCTATCCTCATACAAAAATAGAAGTGTAAGGAATCGGCAGCCGAGGTAACCAGATTTTAGAAATTTGTAACTTTTATTTTTAAATATATTTTTCAATTAATTTTGAGGAAGTAAAGTATCCTAAAATTGAGGTAGAAAACACAAACTTGAATCCAATTTTAGTTTATTATTATTAACTTTATTAAGATATTATCTAATTATGTTAATTATGTTAAAGATGCTTTCCACCCGTTCAACGCCCGGTCATAGACGCTGTCACTTTGAAGACTCCTTCTCGACGCGACGCTTGACGCAGTAATCATATTATAGGAAGAAAATACATTTTATTTCATAACATTTTCACAATAATTTTCTTCTGATGCTTTTATTTGAAAAAACAATAAATTTATTTATGAAGTAAATTTTAACACGCTACCAACAAAAGCAAAATGTGGGACAAATAATGATGTGTTTATACGGGTCGAAATTAAGATAATTATGCAGGGTTGTTCGCTTATTGAAAACTCTTTCGCTATGTTATGCTGGTTATCATCAGTGGCGCTGCCAGGAATACGTTCTGGGGGGTGGGGGATATTATTAATTTGATAATTATGTAATATGTCTATTTGGAAATATGAAAAATATGTATAGGTACACTGTAGAGAAATCTAAAAGAGATATAAAATTAAAGTTTCAAACTTTTCTAAATTAAAATGCAGGGTTAAGTATGACAAAAGTTATAATTCAATATGATCGGTCAACTGACTTTTATTCTTAATAGGTTATTGAGCAATGAACAGCTCCTTTAATGATAGAAGTAAATAATCAAATATGAATACTGTTAAAAATTTTATGAAATCGTGTACAAGAGCCACAAGTTTAAACTCACCTCAACATGCAATAAGGGAGAAGTTATATGCAAGATTTAGTACACGCAAGCAGTATAATATCAAAAAGCATTAATAAAATAAAAGGAAAGTAAATTTGAAAAAGTTTATCACCGTTTCCTTGACAGTTAAAAAAGATCTTAAGTAATGTTAAATTTAAGAAAATTAAAATTTTAAACGGTTAAATCAGAACTTGCCCAAATTATAATTTTTGGTTGGTAAGTATATCTGAATACTACACTTCGCATCAAGAAATTATTCATTTATTTTTCCACTATTTGGTTAAATTCTGGAAATTAATTATTAACACTTAAACTACCGGTTATTTTGTTCAATAATTTACCTTGTGCGTCGGCAAAAATATACTGTACTATAAAGTGTAGACTTAACTATGCACAACATTTCCTAAATAAACAGTAAAATTTGTTACTTATGTCTTAACATGTAAAAGGAAAATTTATATTTTAAGAAATGTCCTATTATAGCTGCTCTGGATCAAAGTAAAAAAGATTTTCTGAAGAAGTCTTTTATAATCTTCCATCGATAAAATTGTATTCCGAATTTGTGGTGTTGTTCTTTTTACTATGAAGTGAAGTTAACTTATTTTGGCATTAATAGATAGATAGAAATCAGCATATTTGGCTTTGTCTGAAGTTCATCTTTATAAATAAATAATGAAACAGACTATAGCGTGAGTTACAGTATAAATAAAATAAAAAACTTTTTATCGCGCATATGGAAATGAAAGAATTGATAAAATTTAATCAAATGTCTTGTACATACAATTTAGATTTGCAATCATAACGTCCAACATACAACATTTAACAATCTAAAAAAAATTCATAAAACTTTAGTATATTTGCTTAATTATTATTACAAACTTAGTATAGTTGATAAGCATCTTAAATTTTTTCGTAGCGTTACATAAATTCATAAATCAGAACTTCTCAAGTCACGAAACTACCAATAGTACCTACAACTTGAATGGTATTTTAATTGGTCTATGGTTGGTATCAGCCCCAAGTAAATCAAGTTTTATAGAGATTTTTCTATTGGCCTTACTTAAAAATATAAGAGATACATAACCGAAATGACCTGTAACCTTTATGGGCTTGTTTTACATTAACTTGAATATATCACCCGGCCCCAAGCATACTCATTATTCTGTCTCGGAGATACATTACAAAAATCAAAGCATATAATCAACTGAATCCTATAATAGACTATCATTTATATGTTGCGCTTACATTTTTATCCATTTAGCAAGATGAGTAAATTTATTATATTTACATGACTGTTGCTTGACAAATATCGCACTCAAACGAAAATATTCTATTGTTATAAATTATTTATTATAAGTAGATACCTTCATTATGTTTATGGCGTTTTTCTTTTTTTATATTTCTCAATAATTTTTATTTTCCGAAGTTGGGTATTGAACGCATTTCATTTGCTTGTACAAACACTTCATAAAATTTAACTGCCACCAATTAAAATATAAACAGACCATTTAAGAACTAAATAAAAATCAGAGGTATTTGTAATAATAATGTGTTGTTAGACAAACAAGTCATTAATTATAATAGCCCTTAAATTTACAAAATTTTCATAAATGAAAATAACATTTAAGACACTTAACTCGATAAATGTACCTTATAATAACATAAATGATAAGAAATTAGAGTGAAGTAGTAACTGATATTTACGACGGCTAATAAATTAGGTAGTAACAATTTAATAATATAATAATATAAACAAAGCAGTCAATGACTTTTTGATTGACATATCTAAATTTCTTAACACTTAACTATGATGTAATAGCTTCCCGATAGTATAAATATATAATTAAACATACAAATTGCTATAATTTTAATCAATTACCACCATTAAACTTTAAATATACTTCATTTATCCAATAAAATTGACTATAATGCCCTCTATTACAGCTATCAAGTTCTTGTAAGTTGGGCAAACTTTATTTTACCTCTCTCAAAAAGATGGCGCTTAGAATACTAAATCGTAAATGTGAGTATCAAGTTTCCATCTTTTTCTTTTACTCACCGTCTTGCTCACAATATTTTACCCTCTCTTTACATTAAATTTTTTTTTAAATTTTATCTAATTCACAATTTTAAACAAAAATTGTGTCGTATTCAAAACTGACGCATATTTATTATCAATAATACTATAATTTATCATTAAATTAATTCATTTATGTTTGCAAGTTTGAAATATTTACCCAAAAATAAAATTTATTTTATATCTTAAAAAAGGCATCAATATATAAAATATTTTAGAGCCTTAATTAATTAGCTTTGTTCTTTTCTAATGAGCAAAACCTTTGCCATCAATAATTAATTATTCAAAAAAATTAATTGTATGATATATCATAAAATATAATATGGTATCGGAATTTACAAATAGAAAGAAATTGCAATAATATGTTTTATTTATGAAATTGCATTTTAATTTATGTATAAAACCAGTTTAATACATACCGATTCACATAAAATGATAAATTAAATTTAAAAACAAGTTGGTTGTAATCCACGGTTGTATTTATAGTAAAATCTAATTCGTTTTCAATATGTCAATATAATTTACAAAAAAAATAATGTTAGTATAAATATTTACATGATAAATTAAGCTATAATTTTAACAAATTTTAACCTAAAAAGCAATCTGATTAGTACCTAGCATTCAAAAATAAATTGTGCCATAAGTAATCCATCAACTGAATAACTTAAACAAATTGTCTTGTTACAACAACATTAGCCCCCAATTATTAGGAAAAATAAAATAATTACTATAATAATGCAAAACTTATTAAAGAAATTAATTAATTTAATTTAAAGTCAAACCTCACGAACTTATCCAAAAATCTGAATTGGTTGAGTAGAAGCATTTCTTCCTGAGTGAATCCGAAGGCCGAACAACCATCATTCAATGTTAATATCTGATAAATCCATTCTACACTGGTAATATTTAATAAGACAAGGTTTACTAGTAAAGAGGGTTACCACTGCTTTCTCACTACTCCCCCTCACCCAAGCGAACAACCGCATCAAGCACAGGATGGCTAATAATACTCTGCTAAACTTAAGTCGAAGTACTCTTTGCACACATTTAATGTCAAACTGAGAAGCTCTACCTCAAAATTTAGCACTGCTATAAAATGGGAACCCTTTGGGTTATCCTCAATCAAGTTCATCAAAATCATGTTTCCTCAATCGAATTGTCAAGCAAAGTGTAGTTGTAAATCAAGAAGTGAATAGGTACATAGTTATCGAAGATTAATTGCTGCCTATCGCACTTGAATATTCTCAATTAATCGGATAAAATTTATTAATCCTCTGGAGCCATTCAAATGCACGATTACAAAAATAATAATGTGCACAATTCAATTTGTCAATTGAAGTGAATTAAAGGTTATTACTTATCTATATTGCAAACAAATCCCCCCAACAATCATTCAAAGATTCCATGCGGTATTCAACCAGATCTCCAAGGAACTCAAACGAAAAGGTCCCTAAGGTCCAAACCATTCCAAACCAGTGGTGTAACAGCCGGTGTTCCAATGGTTCAGCAGAGCCAGATCCCAAGAGAGTTAGGGTTTCGGCCACATCCGAATAATTATTATAGATAAATAATTCGCCCACGGCGCGGGCACTCATTTTGCTTGATTCATTTTTAAGTAATTGCTCTAAATATAAGGTACCTCTTATAGTTAGTTACATCACTGCCATAAAATCAATATAGTCACCTTATACTGTACTGATACAACTATTTATGCAAATTTTGAAAATATGGGCATATTTTTTTAATTAGCTCAGAGACGTTTGAAAGACGAGGGCTAAAGAGGTTCAGTGCACCCTAGAAACTAAACATATGCGATAGAATATAATAAATTGTCAAAATTTATTCGAGATCCAATTAGAGCATACTGAGAAGTTTGTTATAGACAAAATTGTAATTTTTCAAATATAATTTTCAAATTTTGCAACCATTTTACTTCCGAGAGAGCCTATAAGACATCATTTTCATAGAAATATGTTAGCCCAGGTAACTTTCTCGTAAGCTATAATTTTTCAAAGTATACATAATTATGATCGCTCGTAAGCAATGGCAGTGTGACTAATTATTGTACATCTAAGGATTCGTATGGTTCCTTGAACCAAATTGTTATCCATACTTCAATGGGCAGATTTAGTACTTTCAGATATGTGGAACATCTGTGAATATATTTATTTTAAAATTTTAATACAAACAGAAAAAAGCAAGTTGTTAAAAAAAAGTAAGTATTATTTTTTATTCCCCCTAAAAATCGACCCCCTTTACATCTAAAAATTGCCACTCTGCAGCATTAAACCAACGCAAAAATATCTACCCACTAAAAAATAAAATTTTGTTGGACGACATAACGGTCAACCCAGTTATGTAATCAGACAACTACGATAGTAATGCATTATCCCTTGTAGCATGCAAGATTTTACCTACGACTTTTTGATATTTGATTATTTTTATTTAAATTGATATTTCTGTAATGTCAGTTAAAATAAAAATCATCGATATTTAATTACTTCTAAACGGTCCTAGATTAAGATCTAGCATATTTCTCCTCAAATCTTTCATTAGGCTTACCTTTTATTTAACTACAGAAAAAAATAATGCAGTAATTAATCTCATTGTCTGCATCGAAGAAAAAAAAGTACGTCTCATCCAGCAGTCGCAGATTTTTATCCTTTTATCCAATTTTATCCAAGTAAGTACAAACAAAGATAATTTATTCATAACTCCTAATTACCATTTTGAATGAAATACCAACTATATTCTCGTACTATGCCGTATCTTCAATCAATCTTTGTAGTAAAACTCGCATATAGCCTAAAATTAATGATCATGTTAAATCAACTCTCAATTTGATCCAATTTTCTTATTTTTCTAACACAATTCACTTTTATCCACTTTTCTGCTCCTATAGGCAAATCAAAATTCTAAAAAAATTTGTTCTAAATTAATTTATTTAATGATAATCAAAATTGCACAAGTTTTTTTATAATATCTCGCACTTTGCCTTATCGGCACTGCAATTATTCTGAAATAAAAACTCCACCAAATACAATTAAATTAAAAGTATTGGGATACAAAATTGAATAATAACCCCCCAGCAAATTTTAAATGATTAAATTAAACTTTACAATAAAACTTTGAATTATAATTTATAAATTTTTTCTCATGCTCACATTATTTTTTGTCTCTTTTCTCACATTTCAATTACCGAAAAATTGAAAATTATATAATTTTAAAATTTAAAGAAACGGTTTCCTTCCTGTCAATCATACTATTAATATAAAATCTACTCCTAATCTGGATTGCAGTAGGGTTTTATTAAATTTTTTACTCTACTTTTTTAATGAAACCAAAACATTTTTCATATGGGCAATTTTCTTTAATTTTCCAAAATGGCATGAACAAATGAACATTCATTCATGATCATTTACGTTTAGAACTTTTACCATATTTGCGATTATATAGAAAATTTTGAAAAAAGGAGGGGGAGGGGGCTACATTTTCTTTTACCAAGTAATCGTTAGTATGTCATGGTCAATAATCATCGTTGCCATCAAGAGAACCATGAGCCGTCTACGCATAAAATAATTGTTGCAAATTATAACTTTATAACTTACCGTATAACTTTTCGTTTTAACATACAATTTCATTCTAATAGATTGATTTTGATAGTTGGTTTTGGCAGTTGAAATATTTTTCGAATTAAAAATTTTGCTTTTACAATGATATTATAATTATCTTTGAACAGAAATCGCAAAAATGATCACCATCAACAAGGAAACTGTGAAACTAAAAAGAGAGATATCTTGAACTTTTAAAGAGTTTTTTAATATTATTTTTTATTAAACAATAAATTATAATGCTCATGATCATCATATCAGATTTGAATCTAAACATAAAAAATGTGTAATTAGGGGTCGTCAATGCCGGGGATGGTGTAACTGTGCTCATCAAGGTTAGGCAAATCTGACGTCCGAATAAAAATCCAATTTCTTGAATTTGTAAGAACAATTTTTATTATATTTTGTAAAAACATTCATAATTAAAAACACAAATATCTTGTGTGTTTTATTTGAAAAGTTTAAATAAATGAACAGTTTTCGTAACGTTCGATTTTAGAAAAACAAGAGGGAGCCTCTTTCTTGGAGGGGTACGAAGCTACGGTGCCAATTTCACTAGTAAATGTGCGCATTGAAAAACGACCACTCTTTTCAACTAGTTTTCTGAGGCTACCTCCATATACCTCGGAATCCGTCATCGCATTTCTGTTCATGGCTTAACATAG
The DNA here is from genome assembly GCA_958510855.1 of Rhagonycha lutea. Lineage (NCBI taxonomy): Eukaryota > Metazoa > Arthropoda > Insecta > Coleoptera > Cantharidae > Rhagonycha > Rhagonycha lutea. The sequence goes on along the minus strand of OY294036.1, from coordinate 13,933,246 downwards.
CTCGGCCTTCGGCCTCGTACTACACAATTAAAGATAATAAATATGAAGATATCGCGTAAAACATAATTATTGTAGATATAAAACAACAAAATTTCAGTTAAAGTAATACAACTTTTTATGTTCCGACTCCTGCTAAATGCAAAAAAAAACATTAAGGGGCTACATATCTTTGCACGCACTGAAAACCGAGTACATTTGAAAAATTACTATAAAGGATATATTATGTAAAATAAATTAAATTGTTGATTTGACATTTTGAACTAACTTTTGAACTATAAGAAAAAAAATAAAGCATTTGTTTTTTTTAATATTAACATTAATTTTTACGGGTATAAGTGGAGCACTGATGACGCCTCATGGTCGGCATCATAACTTCACCAAAAATTATCCAATCCGCAAAACTAAAAAATAATCTTGTAAAATAATGTAGTGGTTATTGTCTGACGGGAGCTTTTTTTAATTTTTTGATTGGAAAATTTTTTATAAATTATTAAACACTAACTTTTTCTTTTTAAATTGCATTCTCAAGTTTGAATTACTGTAATTTCTTTATTTTTGAAAAAATCAAAAATTCCTTCCGTCAGACAATAACCACTACATTATTTTACAAGATTATTTTTTATTTTTGCGGATTGGATAATTTTTGGTGAAGTTATGATGCCGACCATGAGGCGTCATCGGTACTCCACTTATACCCGTAAAAAATATTGTTAATATTAAAAAAACCAAGTGCTTTATTTTTTTTTCTTATAATTCAAAAGTTAGTTCAAAATGTCAAATCAACAATTTAATTTATTTTACATAATATAATCTTTATAGTAATTTTTCAAATGCACTAGGTTTGCGGTGAGTGCAAAGATATGTAGCCCCTTAAAAGTTCTTATACTGACTGAAACATTCATAAAAATCGGGATTGCTTCGGTTGCAAGAAAATTGAAGATTACAAAATATCAGGGTAGCGTAATGCAAAGGCCGCAGGCCGAGCTATGTTGCTCGGGAAAAAGGAGACCAACTATTACGTAGTTTGTTTGCATTGGATCAGAGGGCCAAGTCTTGGTGGTCTTTCTCGAGTTTGTTGCTGAGCGTGGAGACGCTATTCTGGTTGTAGTGGCAGAAGATATAAGCGGATATCAGGAAATGGTTGTTTGTTACATAACATGGCAATATTATATGAAGGGTCCACTGGAAGAACGATGAGGGTCACATTTTTAAATAGTCGAGTAAAACTAGGTTTAAAGTTTCACAACTCTTCAAAATACGTAACGTTACATTATGCTGCATATTTTCAACCGCAGTTTTTAGTGGAATTTCATTGTTTGTTTCCTGTGAGGATTGGTATGTTCATAGCTTATGTTACAAGCTAAGAGATTCCGATAAAATATCGATTTTGAAAAAAAATGGAGTCTCATCGTTCTTCCAGTGGACCCTTCATATATTTTTAGAATATAAAAAATATTATATATTATATTTTTTTATATTTTTATTCTCTTTATTAAATTCTCTCCCTAACATTCTGTGTTATCCGGACGACCTCAAAGCGATCTTAAAATTTATTTAATCGAATAGTTTTGCTAATTGTCGATGGCTGAAGAGTGTGAAGAAGAGAATGAAGAGTGTCGTACTTCATTTCCAACTACCAACTGTTCTATTTTTAACTTGTTCAAACTTTGGGTGTAGGGGTGCCAAAAAGTGTGACCATTAGACTTATAATCAAGGGGAAGGGGGTAAAAATCCTGAATAAACTTTTCTTCAAAATGTTTTACTACTACGAATATTATAATGTAGGCACTCAATTAAGGTGCTCGCACACTTAGGCGACGAGTTTCTTGACGCTTAGAGAAGCTTACATAGAATCAAATGGGAACCCGCACATTAAGGCGACGGCGACGTCACGTCATTTGATTTATGATTTGATTCTATGTAAACTTCTCTAAGCGTCAAGAAACTCGTCGCTTCACGTCGCCGTCACCTACGTGTACGAGCACATTTATAAGTTTTATAAATATAATTTTTTGTCTGCGTTTTAAAATGGTTGATTGTCGCACGCGATGAATTGTCGCACGATGAATTGACCGCGACGAATCGACGTAGATTCCTCCTTCCTGGTACGTTCCTTTTTTTGTGTTCTATAGAACACAATAGATGAGGGTGCTGATAAGTTATATATAGGGTCCGGATTTGTAGGCATTTGCATGTTTTTTTTGCGTACAGGCACGTGAAAAATTTTAAAAGGGGAGCATGTTTTACGCCTTTCTGAATCGTTTTATATAGTTTTTATTTTGCCTATAATGCATATTTTGAGTTTAAGTGCATATTTGGCGGTTTGTTGCCTATAAATGCTTATTTGCTTATATTTGTATATATTTTGCATATTTAGCAAATCAAGTAATAAAATTTTAAATAATTTTAATTATTCTCTTTCTGATATTGCCACCTTTTGTATTATTTAAAACAATAATTTTAATTAATATCTACTTTGTCAACTGTAGGTGCTTCAGTGCAATAACTGCATATTCTATTAATATTATTGCTCTGATCATGTTACCAAGAAGGTGCATGTAAGCCCCCCTTTTCGAATTTTGACTCCAAAATAGTCTCAATCGTTTGTGCCTGTTTGTGCAAACATTATTTTCGCTTGTACCCAAATAGTTTTCGAGATAATTCAATTTTAAGTTTGGGGGGGGGGTAGACATGCCTTTTTATATTCGAATTTCGGATTCAAAATAGTCTCAATCGATTGTACTTCGTTTGTGCAAACATTATTTTTCATTTGTACCCAAATAGTTTTTGAAATATTCGAGATTTTCGGTAACACGTATTAGCATGTGTGGTAATATTTACAGTTTTTTGAAATTTGAATTTCGGATTCAAAATAGGCTCAATCGATTATAATACTTCGTTTGTGCCTGTTTTTTTAGCGCATATTTGAGTGCTTATTTTGAAGTTTTTAGTGCATATTTGCCTGCATATTTTCAAGTTTTTTAGTGCCTACAAATCCGGACCCTAGTTATATATAACTTATCAGCACCCTCATATAGTGGAGTTTCTTGTGTTTTCTTCCGAAGTGTCATCGTCCACGTCGCTGAACATTTTATTATTTTGCTGATTTTCCACTTCACACATTTTTTTACAGTTTCTGATTTTCTTTTCTTCTTAAATTCTTGGATACTTATTTTCGTTGCTTCAAGTTGGATTCGTTAAATTTATGTGCTGTCTGTACCAATTTCTTTTGTAAAATATGCATAACTTAAAATTTATGATCATCAAGCTCCTAATTTCATCTAATTTCCTTATTCTTACACAATTCACTTTTATATCCACCCTTCTCCTCTTATAAAAAAAAATTCTTAACTTTGTTCTAAATTAATTTATTTTATTCAATAATTTTCGAATTTTCGAATTTTCTTATTGGTGATAAGATTTCAGCTGCCAAATTTGTTGGATTTTTAATTACCGAAATATTTGCCTGTCGGGATCGTAGCTTTTCAGAATTTCGATGCCTAACATTATGTCAGCTGGCATTTGGGTGACATTCTCCATGCCATAGCATTGGGAAAAAAATTAATAGATCTATCGAAATTTATAATAATGATGTCAAAAAACTGTAAATCGCACAGCTAAATTTTATTAAATCTAGCCAGCAAAAACGGATCGAAATGAAAAAGTTTAGAGAACGCATTAAATTTTAAATTCAAACTAAAAGTTTGAATAGCTTTCTCAATTACTACTCGATAATTTAATTGATTAATATAATTTGTCTGAAATTACCTATCCCACATATATTATTTGCTAGGTTTCAAAACCCGTCTTTTAACGTTTATTTAACTTTTCGAAAGGAGTTATTAATTAATAAAATATGAATTGTCAAAAAGTATTCGTAAAAGTTATTTCCAATCAAATTATCCACAAAAAACAAGTTTTCATGTCTGCAAGTAGGTATTGGCTGTAACTTTAGAAAAATCGTTTAAAAAGTTTGTAAAAATACATAATAACATAATGTTTCATATACTTATATGAAGTTTTTCTGTTTGAATTCTAAGAATGAAATAAAATGATATAATTTTTAAAATATCTATCTAGGTATCTATATATTTACTACATAGAAATTAAACGCGAGTTATAGTTGAAGTTGGTTGTAAGAGGAACGTGGACACTTTTAGCGGTAGTTTCGAGCAAGCCGAGCATAACATACCTTCAGAGCGCGGCTCTTCAAAGGCAGAATGCGGTTCCAACGATGTGCCATTGTTTTCACACACTGGATCGTAGCAAAAACAAGAGCGGCTATAGTCCGAGTACTCTTTGATTCGCATTGCGATTGTCATTTGCTAGCAGACAAACGAGTATCGTTCTAAGACTACCCGGTTAACTTGATGGTTTCGATGGTTTCTTGTTATCTTCTTCATTTAAGGCTACTGACCTTTCAAACATCACCAAACTTTGACTTCGATAGAAAAACACTAAAAAGAAATTATTTCATTCCAAAACATGCTTTTAATTATTTCACAGCTATTGCGATTTATCCTACTTAATTATATTTTAGTATCTCCATATCCAATTTAGTCAAAGTGTAACCTTAATTGATTTAATAATCACTTAATCAGGTAATTGAATATTGGACATTAATTGAGAGGAAAGGTATTACCGCACATTTCTAACTGTTTCGATGGTAAACCTATAGTATGGATTGGGTACCTTCTTGATTCGGAAAATTGGCTTAGTGCTAATGTTCCTACTTTAACTTCTTAAAAGTAACGAAGAACGATGGTGATTGGCATCGAGTGAGGCACAATCGTTACCCTCAATGACGCATCAAGATAATAAACAAAAGAATGTTAAAACACGACGTAGCACCTGTATTTTCCCATGCCTATCTACTACTGAATGTGCTATTTTTACCGCTTTGTTTTGTTTTAGGAACATCCTGAAGACTTCAACTAATCGACTATTGGAGTTCGCTATTGTAAGTTTGTGTTCAAACCATCAAACCTGAGTTATATCGTGCAATCAAAAGTATAATATAATAATATCGAGATTGTAAGGTTCTTTATCATTTTAGATTCAAACACTCTCACACTTTTTCTTCTAGTCTCTACTAAAAATTTCTTCTTCTTCTTTTGTTTTTATATGTCCAAGAGAAATGTAATGGAACTTCTGAGAAACATTATACTGCAATATGGAAAAAAAATTATGTTTGTGATATTTTAAAAGCTTTTATATGACTAGTATTTCTTTAAAAGTATTGATACAATTTTAATTATATTTTACTCCACATTTTTCTCACATGGAAGAATTGTTCAAACATTTTAGATATTGTTTATTTAAAAAAAAAGTATTTAATTTGTTTCAATTACGATTCACGAATTAAGTGCTCCAACGTATATGAAATTTATTAGTTATTAACCGTTTAATTATTGCCTTTACCAAAATCTCAGTTAAATAATGCCCCCATAAGTAGATACAATTAGGTAGTTACACCTACGTTACAACTAATTTAATCGACCGTGTAATTTTTCGTCCAACATAAATAATGTAAACACTTACACAGTAAAAGCCAGTTATTTGCACAAATTATTACAATAATTTAAGCATCCATGAAATAACTCACTCTAAGCTTAAGAATTACTGATACCCAAATGCACAATTTATGAGATATGCGCTACTGCTTGGGTTTATAAATTGAGCGCGACAAAAACATACATTAATATCATTTACAAAAAAAAGCTCAAAAGATGATATCTCTAATGATACTTAGCCATAAATGTCTTCATTCTAAAGTTTCTCTATTATAACAATTTTCTAGTTTTTTCTATGCTCAGCTCTTGAAATTGTCATAACAACTGAAAAATTGGAAGAAGACTGGCTATGGCGAAAAGTAAAAAGAATGAGTGATTTTGTAGATCAGTTTCACATGAACAAATTTTCTTTAGTATCTACTTATATTGCTAGGATAAATAGGAACCGATATTATTTCAATTTCCATAAATAGTAAAAAATTCGTAAAGGCCGCCCCACATGAAAACTAAAAATAATAAAAATTAAATAATGATATTTTTGAACTACTAAAATTATTGGACACAATATAAATCTAATAAAACTATTTAAAAATGGTAAAGAAATCATTTTCAAATGGAAATGACCACCTAACTAATTTTTCCGACTCGGAAATCGGTATGATACGATGATTTTTGGTATCCATGTTAAACTTTTTGCAAAATTTTTGCTACTCGATTTTGAACTTTGAAATGGTTTAAAAATCTCAATGATTATTATTCAATCATCGAAAAGCCTCTAAAATATTATTGCTTTTACTGGTCATGCATCGTAATTAATTTGTGTTATGATCAGGATGCATAATCAAAGTCAGAAGTACCAATTATAATATAGTAATTTATATTTTTGTCACTATAACAACTCTAATGAGGTGAGCATCATTATTTTGATCAAGATTTAATTATTAAAATTTAAAAATCGTTACATATTCAACGACCCAAAAAAAAGTTGTGAAAGATAAAGTTGTATGAAAATTTTTGGTTATCTCTCCAGCGTATCATAAATTACATTTAATATTATTGTTAATTTATTTTTAATTACTCTAGTAAAAGTCATGTCATGTTAGAATTCACAAGCAAAAATGAAATAATTCGTGACTGGAGATACATTTTGTTGTTATGCAGTTTTTTATTAATGTACGTTTTTCATGTTAGGTATTATAGAGGAAGACGAACATTGTGAACCAAACGAAGCTCGTAGCTGTGACAGTTGAAAGAATGCGCTTCCGGTTGGAGGAACAATCGTAAGTGCAGCGAAGCGAGGAAGATTGCGCCAAGCCCGTGCTGTGTCCCCCTCATTCTAATATACTACAATAAAACATAAATTAAAGCCAATTCATTGACATACTTTTAACTAAAATACATTTTGTTCAATTTCAAATCACCAAGTTGATCATTTGTAAGATACAGAAAGAGAACACAAAAAATATTATCAATAGATACTTAGCAGCAAGGCTTAATCATCACTCGCTTTGAATATTTTACTGTTAAATATATGGGATGCAAGAGTTTATATGGTTAATTAGCATCGCTTACTATACAGTTCCGTAAGATGGAACAATAATTACTTCTGCGTGTCCCACGTAAAAATATGAATGTTATCTACATGGTCTAATGGACTATTACCCGCTATTATCTTACCAAAAATAATTTTGTTTATATTATTTTCCAAACAATAGATCTTGGTTATGTGACAATTTTATTATAGGTTTTATATTAATGCTCGAGTTTGGAAAATCAAACAAACGTTGAAATGTCTACCTACATTTTTACAGTATATCTTGTCTTAACATCTAATGCAGGAAGGGAGAGTCCAGGTTATTTAGTTGTCTGCAGGTTACCGGAAGTGTCGGTCACTGGCCAAAGGACAGCGTGAGAGACACATACATAAGTATAAATCAAAACCCATATCAAATTGTTATTATTGTTATAATAAATAATATAATTACAAAATTAAATTAGTTATTTCTTCATAAGGCAACGCCATAAATAGCGAATATTCTGGTGTAGTTACTTATCTACAGGCCTAATAGGAAGGTATTTCTTGACAAAAGTAAAAACTACAACACTAAAGTTTTCTCTATACAGGATTTGATACAAATTTTTTCCTGGGTCGCAAACTCATGAGCTCACATGAATAGAAATTGTATCAGTTGAAGTTTGTTTACTCAAGCCTCAAAGGGTTAAAATTTTCCGTAATTACTTATTTCGGTAATCATCCATGCTTTTAGTTAACGGAAACCGGGTTTTCCTTTGGAAGATATGAAAACGGTTTTCCTACTAACGATAAATTTGTCATACAGCCAGAAAATTTGTTAATCACTCCAAGTTAAAATTTCTTCTGCTTTACAATTTACCACAGCAACACATTTAAAATTGCCATAGCATTTGTCATACATTAAAAATAGTGAGATATCAGATATAGGATAATAGAAAATCTTGTTTACCAGAGAGAGTAGAAAGTCATCTAGCGCATTGAAAAGCAAACAGAATACAAACTTTGCTCAGAAGGATGAACATTTCACCAGAACCATCTGAATGTAGCATCAAAAACAAATATTTTGCTTTAATAAGTAGATAGTAATAGTAATTATGACAAAAATGTTGAATAATTTAATAGAAAAATAATGCCCCGCAAATTACAAACATTTTTCTTGTGATGCATCCATGTTTCATCAGCAGGTACCAAACGCCGAAGAGTCTTTCGGATTGTCCAAACAGTGCTTCGAAGTTGTCGTACCACGACGTTAATAGACTAACTTGTTATTCATGCGGAGGCATAGATCATGGATTCTGAAAAAAAATAGTAGCTTGGTGGAACTCAAAAAAACGCAAATGGAGGTGCATGTCGCCAGCCCCCCCCCAAATCGAATTTTGGGATGAAATTTGTGTCAAACGTTTGAGCATCGTTTGAGCATCAATGAGCTTCCAATATTTTCGTTTGAGCCTCAACCGTCGCGGAGTTATTCGCGAAAACTTTTGGGGGGGGCTGGAGACATGCTGGCCCCCCCCAAGTGGAATTTCGGGGTGAAAATGGTGTCAAACGTTTGAGCATCGTTTGAGCATCAATGAGCATCCAAACTTTTCGTTTGAGCCTCAACCGTCGAGGAGTTATTCGCGAAATTCTTGGGGGGGGCTGGAGACATGCTGGCCCCCCCCAAGTGGAATTTCGGGGTGAAAATGGTGTCAAACGTTTGAGCATCGTTTGAGCATCAATGAGCTTCCAATCTTTTCGTTTGAGCCTCAACCGTCGCGGAGTTATTCGCGAAACACATGGGGGGGGGCTGGAGACATGTTTTTCTATTTTCGTTCCTATTTCGAATTTTTCTGTGAAATTGATGTCTATCGATAGAGATTCGTTTGAGCTTGAATGAGCTTCCATTCCCATCATTTTATTTTCATTTTCTGCAAAGTTACGAGTATTTCAAATTTCGAGTACTCCGAGCAAGTTCCGTTCAATAACCCTCAATTTTAAATCTATTTTATAAGATTAAAATTTTCGATCAGATTAAGAAAACTTAATCCTGCTTAATCTGTTAAGTGATCACTAGATTGATGGAATAATGTTGAAGTTGAAATTTTCAAAAAGAATCTGTTTAATAGAATATCTTTGGTGTTTATCAATAAAACTTGGTGAAAAATGTTGGCTTTTAGGACTAGAAGAGTTGGGAAAAGTTTATGTAACGCAGAAAAATTCATTAAATGTTTAAGCAATGTAATAATTGTTTAAAATAATTTAAGAATTTGAGAAGAATTTTAAAAAGGGCATAGACTAAATAGGTTAAAACGGTATTTTTCTCTAAAAAAATTTTTGAAGCCCGAAATCAAGCCAACTTTCAATATTCTGAAAGTTTATGGTTATACAGGTACATAGACGGGGCTGACGCCCCCTAAATCGAATTGTTCAAAAAAATTTGTGTCAAATGTTTGAGCATCAATGAGATTCCAATAATTTTGTTTAAGCTTCAACCGTCGTAGGTTAATACGCGAAAACTTTGGGGTTGGGGGGGGCTGTAGACATGTTTAACTTTATCCCACCCAAATAGAATTTTTGGGTGAAATTGGTGTCTAACATTTGAATATAGTTTGAGCCACAAGAACTTCCAAATTTTTCGTTTGATCCGCAATCGTCAAGGTGTTATTGGCGAAATACTTGGAGGGACTGTAGACGGGTAGACATGCTGCCCCCCCCCCAAGTGGAAAGTTTGGGTGAATTTGTAGCCAAACGTTTGAGAATCGTTTGAGCCCCAAAGAGTGTATACATTTTTCGATGCCCATACTTTTTACACCAATTTCACATAAAGATTCGACTTGTGCATGCTCCCCCCTCCCAAACCTATTTTGCCAATAACTCCGTAACGGTTGCGGCTCAAACGACAAAATTTGGTTTTGATCCACAGTGTTGTTCTAGGACATTAAAAAATTTTAATTTCATTTTATTATTTTGTTATAGGTACTAGTACCTATTCTTTATAAATTACATTTTTGTGGTAAAATTAATTTTTACAGATTTATTCCAAATTAAAATTAAGGATTAACGTACGAAACTAGCTCGGAGGATTCGAAATTTTAAATACTCTTCATTTTGCAGAAAATGAAATTAAAATTATGAGAATGGAAGCTCATTTAAGCTCAAACAAATATCTATCTATATACATTGATTTCACAAAATAAGTTTGAAATATGAATGAAAATAGAAAAACATGTCTACAGTACCCCCCCCCCCCCCAAGAGCTTCGCGAATAACTCCGAGATGGATGAGGCTCAAAAAAACAATTTGAAAGCTCATTGATGCTCAAACTATACTTAAATGTTTCACATAAATTTCAACAAAAAAGTTCACTTGGAGGAGATAAAATAAACGTGTCTACGCCCCCCCTCCAATTCATTCGCACATTAACCTGCGACGGTTGACGCTCAAATAAAAATATTGAAAATTCAAATATGCTAAAATGTTTTTCTAACAAATTTTTCTGAAAAATTCAATTCGATTTAGGAGCCGTCAGCTACATGTTTCTTTTTCTTTTTAAATTCTTAAATTATTTTAAACAATTATTACATTGCTTAAACATTTAATGCGTTTTTCTGCGTTACATAAACTTTTCCCAACTCTTCTAGTCTTAAAAGCCAACATTTTTCACCAAGTTTTATTGATAAACACCAAAGATATTCTATAAAAACAGATTCTTTTTGAAAATTTCAACTTCAATATTTTTCCATCAATCTAGTGATCACTTAACAGATTAAGCAGGATTAAGTTTTCTTAATCTGATCGAAAATTTTAATCTTATAAAATAGATTTAAAATTGAGGGTTATTGAACGGAACTTGCTCGGAGTACTCGAAATTTGAAATACTCGTAACTTTGCAGAAAATGAAAATAAAATGATGGGAATGGAAGCTCATTCAAGCTCAAACGAATCTCTATCGATAGACATCAATTTCACAGAAAAATTCGAAATAGGAACGAAAATAGAAAAACATGTCTCCAGCCCCCCCCCCCAAGTGTTTCGCGAATAACTCCGCGACGGTTAAGGCTCAAACGAAAATATTGGAAGCTCATTGATGCTCAAACGATGCTCAAACGTTTGACACCATTTTCACCCCGAAATTCCACTTGGGGGGGGCCAGCATGTCTCCAGCCCCCCCCAAGAATTTCGCGAATAACTCCTCGACGGTTGAGGCTCAAACGAAAAGTTTGGATGCTCATTGATGCTTAAACGATGCTCAAACGTTTGACACCATTTTCACCCCGAAATTCCACTTTGGGGGGGCCAGCATGTCTCCAGCCCCCCCAAAAGTTTTCGCGAATAACTCCGCGACGGTTGAGGCTCAAACGAAAATATTGGAAGCTCATTGATGCTCAAACGATGCTCAAACGTTTGACACAAATTTCATCCCAAAATTCGATTTGGGGGGGCTGGCGCAGTAGAGATCGCGTAACACCCAATTCCACCAATTGACACTAACATAAACACGATTGTACGAGCTTTGGTTTCTGCGCATTAGCTCCACCTTTTCTTCTTTCTTCGGAACCACTCTAGACAATGCACAGTAGCAATTGAAAAATTCTGATGTTAATATCACAGAGTGCACCCTCCTAAAATTTACAAGCACCATCAAACCCGTAACCTGTAATGGGCTGCCAAAATGTGATACAAAAGCCACAAATTCGTTGGTCAAACGAAATAGAAAGTATTTAAAAATCACATACGTACAGAGCTCTCGTAAGTTTACAACTATAAAGGTGACAGGCGCTTCCTTCTACTCGTATTATGACGATTGGCTTCAAAACAAGTGAACGTGATTACTTGCAAATTCCTCTTAGAAATCACTCGACAGACACTGTTTCGCCAACAAACACTGCTTCAGATCTGTAGCTGGACCTTGAGAGATATGAAGATGATAGTGCACGACAATAACACCGCTCCTCAATGTACGAAACTCCAAAATTCTAAAACCTAATCGAACTTGTTAAAAAGTGGGCGTTCGTGGTTATGTTGTAGTTTAACAATAACAACAAACATACGTCGCCAAAAGTCGAGTTGTATCGTTCGAAGTGCACACCAAACACTGCGAAGAAGTTTGCGCTGAGTTACCTAAGTCAGAAACATTTGCGGTAACGGAAAGGTTGTCCAAAAGAAGTGGCTCGAAAAACAGAAGCCGTTGACCCAAAACTATTTATCAACGCTCACTAAAATCGGCACTTAGAAATCGTTCTAATAGAACAGAACAGAGTGTCAGGGTAACTGATATTACTACACCAAAATGTTCATCGAAATTCAAGCACCAAATTACAAACGTAGAGCCGTATCTAGGATTATTGTGAAATGATATGAAAAGTAGTACCACGTAATGAATGCAAAAATTCGTTACAATATTTTGTACGCGTCCTATTATAAAGTTGACAAGGTCAGCAATCACGATTTCATGGATTTTGTTGATGACCATATCCTCAATAGTCACTTCAACTGGACAGCTGGGAAGTTTTTCATCAAAAACGAATGTTCGACAACGTTTGAATTCGTTAAGCCAATGTCTGATCATAGTCATCGAAGGTCTACTTGCTTTAGCCTTTAGCCTTAATACTTCGTTGGTTTGGAATTTATTGATGTTGTAAAAATCGTCTGTTTCCATGGTTCGGAATCCACGTTAAACTGTAGTTCTCCTGTGTTCATCACACATTTTCAACACGCAACGGATACAGGCAGGGAGAAATTAGAAGCTGTGTAAACTTTTAAAACTTAAAAGTACTGTGTCATCTATTCTCTCTCCAGTCGCATCCAATTAATATTAAATTTTTAAGATCTCCCACCACCTCTGTTACTGCTACTAAAAAACAAAATACTCGGGAAAAATTCGTAGCAAGTAGCAACTTGTTTCTGCTACGGCTGGCTCAAAAATACTTCAAATTTCACTTTTTCTGTAAATAAAACGAAGCACCATGGTGTGAATTGCTCACACAGTAAAAAATAAAACTCTTGTTGAAATCAAACACAAAATTTCAATAGATGCAAAAGGATACATTTTGTGCATAAATAAATGAGAAAAATTCAACACTTGAGTTATGCGATTTGAACTCATAAAACTCAGTTTATAACCAACAATACCTTTCCTTTGCCTCTAAGCAGATATTTAAATACTGAAAATAACCTGCCGCTGAGAAATACAGGCAGGAAAATTATTATAATAAAACTCGTTGTTTATTAATTTCTTAATTTATTCCATTCTTGATCCAATATCGTAATTAAATCGCTCTGATCCAAAGTAAAACCCCCCAACCTCAAATGTGCTTGTCCAGCACATTGATTTTGAACTTTCTAGAATAATTAACATTCAACTTTTTATCTGGACAGTAAATTCAAAATAAGCTCACTATGACGTAAAATGATGCGATTTTCCCACCGTAGGATTTTTCAGATTTGTCACGATGTTCAACTTGTTCAAACCTTGTTCGAGTATTCAACATTCACCACGCTAAAATGGAACACAAAAAACTAATTTCTCAATTTCCTCCAGAAATAATAAAAACTCTTTTCATTGCACTTGGATAAGTGACCATAGTGAAATAAACCATAAGATTAAGTTCAAATTTGGGCACTTGGAAAACACAAGAGAAACGCAAGGGACGTCTGTCCTCGTTGCAGTTTCCTACTGAAACCTCCTTGTTTTTCCTGAACGTTCTCTACCAATCTCCCAAAACTAAATTTTCTTACTGATAAAAAATTCAAATATTTCCCAACTTAAAATTTAATTTTCACTAAACAACTTGTCGGTGTGCCAACCCAACTGTTTAAACCTACCTACCATTATACAATTCAATAAAAACTTAATCTTGGGCATAAATTCATTTCTGCGGACTCGAACCGGGTATTACACTATAAATTGCGCTGGGCTGTTCTTGGGATCAAAATAGGTATTTTATACACCAAACTTGCGGACTTAAGAAGCGTTCACACTGAAGTGGGGTCTGTCTTGCTTCGGTGGAAAGCTGGCAAGTGTCAATTAGATTAAAGTATTTTCTTCTCTCCTTTTCTATGATTAAAAAATTGTTCATTGTCATTGGCCCTTGCTAGATTTCTACCGAAGCAAGGCAAAACCCCACTTTATTGTGAAGGTCGCTTTACCCTACTGCGCTGGGCTGTTTGGTATTCAAATAATTTTGAAGGCACAAGCGCCTTGATGTTAACTGTAATGTTGATAGGGTTATCCTCCAAAAAAGAACCAAATTAAAAAATAGGTTAAAATTATTATTAGGCCAAGTAAAAAATGTAAGAATGCCAGAAATAGACGGCATAGGAATAGAACTTGTAAAGTATGGAGAAGAATTGGTGTGGGAGAGGATACTAGAACTTATGATTCGGTTTAGGAGATGGACGGAATTCCCACAAAATGGAACAAAGATTATAATAGTTACAATAAAGAGTCCTCTCAGGTTTTATTTGAAATACCGAAGAATTTTTCCAAATTATCGTCTGAGTCATACCACATTAAGAACTTATGAAGGATCTAGATATATTCAACTATGGTAAAAGGAAGATGGTAAACTCCTAACGATCCTTCTACCTGCATCAGGTAGACCATCGAGGCAGTGTCACGAAAAATTGATCAATTTATGTTAGATTGTGAAGTAAGTTTGAATTGTTTTTACAGAGGAGGACCTACTATTATCGTTGGAACCCAACCACGGTGTGCAATGATCTTAATTAGGCTTTTCATTGCAGATTATTTCAGTAGCCCCTATTGCTTTATAATTCGGGGAGCTATTCAAAATAAAACTTGGATATTAACAGTTTCATTTAACAGCTAAGTTTTTTTAATTTTTTTTTTAAATTTAAAAATGTGACAAATATTTTGAAATAAAAAATTTCGTAGGATTTTGATTTTCAAGTCAGCATTTACAAATGAACGAGTCAAAGTTCTAACTTAGAAATACTTTTATCAGATTTTTATGAAATAAATGAAAAAGTTTAACCATTTCACGTATTTTAATAAAGTTAAAAAATCTTTTCAGCAATATTCTTGTTCGACAGTTACCGAAGTTTTTAGCTTTAAAACTTCACATGTCACATGGTTGGTTGCACCAATTGTTCTATTGTCGAATGTAAACCACTTCAACATTATTTGAGCGTTCTAAGTACTTAGTAATATTGAGTGTCATTCAAACGACTTCTACAGTTTCGCTTTGCACTGTGCCTGTGGTATGAAAAGTTTAAGTACTCGAAAAGATTTTAGATAAGGTTAAATCATCGTTGATAAATTGATTTTATGTTCTTGTGCAGAACTTAAATAAGAAGAATTGACATAGTTCATTGCATTTGACATGTGCATAAAATATATTTGAGTCATTTAATTAGGTGTTAATTTTCACCATTAATGTCATTTTGTACATGTTTGAATTTTCAATTAGTTCATCATGCAACCTTAAATGATTAATCGGTTTTTCCCTGGTACCGTTGTTAACAATAACGTTTCGGTGAAATATAAAGAGGATTCACACAGTAGTTCTCTGCAGGAGATCTATCGGCGGACTGGCAACCTGCTGTGAGAGTTGATTTAGAAACACCTCGAGAAACTACAAAGATTAATTTCAACCAGGTAATCATCTGACTGCTAAATATGTTTTGGTATAATGAATCATAATAAAAAATTTGGATAAAAGTTTTAATAAACGGAACATTATTTCCTAAAGTATACAATTTTTTGAATGGCCTATTAATATGATGACCAAAAAAGCATTATGAGTATACGTATTAATCAATTTAATTAATAATTATTATTGCATTCCACTCCGCGACAATTCTTAAGGGACACCACATTTATGTTAATTATTCAATGTAATTAAATGAAAATTATAAATACATAAAACTGAAAGTTGACTAAATTTGATGCAAGAAAACTTGCACCTGAATAAAATGCGATATTTTATTTTTACTTTGTTCGTAATTACTTCGAATGTCCTTCTGAACAAGGATTCTATTCTCTTCTGTTGTACTTTGTACCAAACATTGGATAATCGCTATCAAAAGTTGATTTCACAACATTGCTTACCATCACGATAAACAAACCAAGAATGCTTTCCTCATAGATAGGGTTTAAAAAGTTAAAAATAATACGTCATTGTCAAAACAATTTGTTAAAGAAGATCTTGATGAAAGTATGGGTTCATCATCCTGTTCTTTTTTAATACTTCAAGAAATTTATTCTACTATTATCACAAACTGCATTTGTGATTCCATACAAATGAATCCCAAACCATATGTCACCTCCGCCAATTATTTCACGTTTAAGAAGTGGGGACGTCTTCTTCTTTTCGCAGAAGAAATTTGAAGGAAAACGTTATTTATATGCTCGTGTGTTATACTTCCCCCTCCTACTCGGTCCTTTTACCATAAAGAGGGTTTGGTGAACCTTTTTCATTTGGGGACGATTTATGTAGGTCCTTTTATCCTAAGACAAAGGCTTCTCATGGCAGATTACACCCCGGTAGTTTGCCATTGCCTGCCGAGGGGAGACGGCCATAGTATGATTCTTACTTCACCCGGAGTCGAACCGGGTTCTCTGTATTAGCAGTATATGCGCTTAATCGCTATGCTAACGAGGTGCATGTCGCCAGCCCCCCCCCCCCCCCCAAATCTAATTTTGGAATGAAATTTGTGTCAAACGTTTGAGCATCGTTTGAGCATCAATGAGCTTCCAATATTTTCGTTTGAGCCTCAACCGTCGCGGAATTATTCGCGAAAACTTTTGGGGGGGGCTGGAGACATGCTGGCCCCCCCAAGTGGAATTTCGGGGTGAAAATGGTGTCAAACGTTTGAGCATCGTTTGAGCATCAATGAGCTTCCAAACTTTTCGTTTGAGCCTCAACCGTCGCGGAGTTATTCGCGAAATTCTTGGGGGGGGCTGGAGACATGCTGGCCCCCCCCAAGTGGAATTTTGGGGTGAAATTTGTGTCAAACGTTTGAGCATCGTTTGAGCATCAATGAGCTTCCAAATTTTTCGTTTGAGCCTCAACCGTCGCGGAGTTATTCGCGAAACACTTGGGGGGGGGGGCTGGAGACATGTTTTTCCATTTTCGTTCCTATTTAGAATTTTTCTGTGAAATTGATGTCTATCGATAGAGATTCGTTTGAGCTTGAATGAGCTTCCATTCCCATCATTTTATTTTCATTTTCTGAAAAGTTACGACTATTTAAAATTTCGAGTACTCCGAGCAAGTTCCGTTCAATAACCCTCAATTTTAAATCTATTTTATAAGATTAAAATTTTCGATCCGATTAAGAAAACTAATCCTGCTTAATCTGTTAAGTGATCACTAGATTGATGGAATAATATTGAAGTTGAAATTTTCGAAAAGAATCTGTTTAATAGAATATCTTTGGTGTTTATCAATAAAACTTGGTGCAAAATGTTGGCTTTTAGAGTTGGGAAAAGTCTATGTAACGCAGAGAAACTCATTAAATGTTTAAGCAATTTAATAATTGTTTAAAATAATTTAAGAATTTAAAAAGAAAAAGAAACATGTCGCTGACGCCTCCTAAATCGAATTTTTCAGAAAAATTTGTAGAAAATCATTTTAGCATCATTCAATTTTCAATATTTTTATTTGAGCGTCAACCGTCGCAGGTTAATGTGCGAAAGAATTGGGGGGGGGGGCTATTGACACGTTTTATTTTATCTCCTCCAAGCATCTATGCCTCCAAGTGAACTTTTTTGTTAAAATTTATGCCAAATATTTAAGTATAGTTTGAGCATCAATGAGCTTCCAAATTGTCTTTTTGAGCCTCATCCGTCTCGGAGTTATTCGCGAAGCTCTTGGGGGGGGGGCTGTAAACATGTTTTTCTATTTTCGTTCATATTTCAAAGTTTTTTGTGAAATCAATGTCTATCGATAGAGATTTGTTTGAGCTTAAATGAGCTTCCATTCTCATCATTTTAATTTCATTTTCTGCAAAATGAAGAGTATTTAAAATTTCGAGTCCTCCGAGCTAGTTTCGTACGTTAATCCTTAACTTTAATTTTTTTCTCTTTAAATTAAAATTTTGAACCGATTAAAAAGCTAATCCTACTTAAATTTGTAAATAATTACCTTCATTATTTTCATGGAATAAATCTGTAAAAATTAATTATACCACAAAAATGTAATTTATAAAGAACAGGTACTACCTATAACAAAATAATAAAATGAAATTAAAATTTTTTAATGTCCTAGAACAAAACTGTGGATCATAACCAAATTTTGTCGTTTAAGCCGCAACCGTTACGGAGTTATTGGCAAAATAGGTTTGGGAGGGGGGAGCATGCACAAGTCGAATCTTTATGTGAAATTGGTGTAAAAAGTATGGGCATCGAAAAATGTATAAACTCATTGGGGCGCAAACGATTCTCAAACGTTTGGCTACAAATTCACACAAACTTTCCACTTGGGGGGGGGGCAGCATCTCTACAGTCCCTCCAAGTATTTCGCTAATAATACCTTGACGATTGGGGATCAAACGAAAAATTTGGAAGTTCTTGTGGCTCAAACTATATTCAAATGTTAGACACCAATTTCACCCAAAAATTTTATTTGGGTGGGATTAAGTTAAAAATGTCTATAGCCCCCCCCCCTTCCCAAAAGTTTTCGCATATAAACCTACGACGCGACGGTTGAAGCTTAAACAAAATTTTTGGAATCTCATTGATGCTCAAACATTTGACACAAATTTTTCTGAACAATTCGATTTAGGGGGCGTCAGCCCCGTCTATGTACGTGTATAAACATACACTTTCAGAATATTGAAAGTTGCGCTTGATTTCGGTCTTCGAAAAATTTTAACTTATTTAGTCTATGCCCTTTTTAAAATTCTTAAATTATTTTAAACAATTATTACATTGCTTAAACATTTAATGAGTTTTTCTGCGTTACATAGACTTTTCCCAACTCTAAAAGCCAACATTTTGCACCAAGTTTTATTGATAAACACCAAAGATATTCTATTAAACAGATTCTTTTCGAAAATTTCAACTTCAATATTATTCCATCAATCTAGTGATCACTTAACAGATTAAGCAGGATTAGTTTTCTTAATCGGATCGAAAATTTTAATCTTATAAAATAGATTTAAAATTGAGGGTTATTGAACGGAACTTGCTCGGAGTACTCGAAATTTTAAATAGTCGTAACTTTTCAGAAAATGAAAATAAAATGATGGGAATGGAAGCTCATTCAAGCTCAAACGAATCTCTATCGATAGACATCAATTTCACAGAAAAATTCTAAATAGGAACGAAAATGGAAAAACATGTCTCCAGCCCCCCCCAAGTGTTTCGCGAATAACTCCGCGACGGTTGAGGCTCAAACGAAAAATTTGGAAGCTCATTGATGCTCAAACGATGCTCAAACGTTTGACACAAATTTCACCCCAAAATTCCACTTGGGGGGGGCCAGCATGTCTCCAGCCCCCCCCAAGAATTTCGCGAATAACTCCGCGACGGTTGAGGCTCAAACGAAAAGTTTGGAAGCTCATTGATGCTCAAACGATGCTCAAACGTTTGACACCATTTTCACCCCGAAATTCCACTTGGGGGTGCCAGCATGTCTCCAGCCCCCCCCAAAAGTTTTCGCGAATAATTCCGCGACGGTTGAGGCTCAAACGAAAATATTGGAAGCTCATTGATGCTCAAACGATGCTCAAACGTTTGACACAAATTTCATCCCAAAATTCGATTTGGGGGGGGGGGCTGGCGACATGCACCTATGCTAACGACCATCTCGTGTTATACTTAATTACATGAAAACAACAGAACAGCTTTTTGCACTCACCTACCCTAACGATAATCTTTACTGATCAGGATTAAATAAATTCGTTTGTATTTTCCTGATATTATCACTATAATATCGCATTAGTTCAATAATATTTTAATATTATTTATTGGTCCTATATAATGTGCATATTAGCTTGAATAATGAAATTTCTCCTCTTACTATAATTATGGCAGTTAAGTGTTAATGTACTACTTATTTTATTTAGCTTATTTGCATTTTATACATTTTTTAGATCATTTTCCTAATTATTCTGTTATTTATTATAAGTTATAAGCTATTCCCATAATGAAAATTACTGCAAGCATAGTTAAACAAATTTTTCACGCGGTTTTAATTTTATTACATAAAGTTCATACCGTTTCAATTAACGATTGCGATAAGAATTAATTTATCTTAAATAAAAAAAAGCATAATATCGCGTAATTCCTGTTTTCATTACCTTGCAAGAACTGCATTTTGAATTTTAATTAGTTCATTATATCAAAATATAAATGAACTTCTAGTATCCACTAATAATAAATAAAAACTAATTTGAATATTAATACTATATAATTTATTCAGAACATGTGACAAAATGGTAAATGTACGTTCAGTAAAGGGGAAAACGGGCACCTAATCATTACCGTCAATTTCACATCTCAAATACATGGAATAGACCAAAAAAAGGAAGATTCAACTCGTTACATTATGTTAAGGTAGATCTAGCGTCTTGTTTATGTGGCTTCGCACCGGTAATTCTTTCTAGTCATTAAAAAATTGAAAATCCAAAAAAATTAGGCATCATCATCAACTGCAAATCATATTTTTCAAGTTAGACCTGCCTTTGTTTATTGTGTAGCTATGTAAACAAGTAAATTTAATTTTCTGGAGTAATATTAGCTTTTTGCTGTTTTAGTTCTTGGAATTCATTTAGGTAAAACAAATCTTATTATAAACATCTTATTGGGCCACAGCAGTGGCGTGATGTGATCACTGGTGGAGTTACAGAGTGGAAATTCTAGATTCAAATCGTGGACTTCACAGAATTTCTTAGCTCAACTCTCCGGTGAACATCCACACACTGTGGTGAAATCGAACGCAGTACCACGGGCCTGATTTAGAGGCTCAAATTAATGTGTGCGAGTTTATCTTGACTCCACTATAATTAAATCCATAAGGATTTCTTTTCCAACAAGAAATGAATCCTTCATGTTTTTGCTCAATATTGTGTATACGTTGGATAATGCAGTTTACTTAATTTTTCGAATATTATTAATTCATAAAGTATGATAAAGTCATTGCTATTTGATTTGTGCAAGACATTTTTTGACAATCAAGCAGATTTGAGAGCATTATAGACCTAATCGTCGACATACATATGTCTTTTCACAGGACCCTACAGGAGCAGGCTCTAACCTTGTCACAATAATGGCATCAATGCAGAATTTTTATACTCCCAGACTTTGGTTTTAGGGAAGATAATTGTAAGTTGAATAGGAAAAATTACTTAAAGTGAATTCGCTCTTAAGCTGATGTTTGGTAAGTGATAGTAATAATCAAGATTTCAATATTGATACTTCATATTATAATGGCAATATCAAACGCTTTCCAGCATCGCACAAGATATTTTTCTGTAACTTTAGGATTATAAATGACCGGAATAGTTTTCAGTAAATTTATTTTCTTTCTGTGAAGATGAAAAATACTATTTTCCCTTGTAGAAAAATTGCGCTTGTGGTATCACAGCCAGTAACAAAAATTATTATTTCTTCTTGCTGCATTTTCTTTTGATGGATGCAGGTGCGTATGAGCGTCTAAAATTTTGAGGAGGCCAATAGCAAACTGTAAAAAATTATAATTTTTAATTTGCAAATATATAGAATATCTGTGTTTTGCCTTGTAAAAAGAACATTTTGAAACAACGAAAGCTGCAAGTACATTTTGTTTATGAGCTCAAAGAGATGGGGGAGGGGGCAATCGTCTGTAGGTGGACAGCTACATTTTCTTTTACCAAATGATATTGACGATAGATCTACCTGTCGATATATGATGGTTAATAGTCAATGTTGCCAAGAGAACGATGGGTCGTTTTGGAAATTGGATTTTATTAAACAAATGCAATTATGAAAAAATGTTAAATCTATTAAAATGTGAAATTTTATGCTATGCTCATGATTATCAGGTCAGATTTGCACATTCAACATTAAGAATTGTGTAATTAGGAGTCGTCCATGCCCAGAGGATGGAGATTGAGCAAAATCTGACGTATATAAAAATTCCATTTTTGGGATTTGTAAGAAAATTGTGCTTGAACTTTTCTATTACAAGGTGTAAAATATTAACTATCGCACTCGAAAGCTTACAAAAATTGTATTACAAATTTTTTATACATTTTTGTAAAGTAGTCTGTACAATTTCATTCAATTCCATCCCCTTATTGTTTTGAAATTTCGTTCAGACTCTATTAAAATGACTTCATGAGGCACGCACCACATCGTCTGGTATTTCTTGCCATACTTTGGCAAAAACTTTTTTAAAAATCTGCAAATTTATATTTTTTGGATTGCCCAATTTGCTAAGCATATAACCTCAAATACAAAAGTCCAAAGAAGGGTTAAGGTCTGGAGATGCTGCAGGCCATTCTTCAACACTAATAAATTTAAATAAATTCTCTTGGCACCACTCTTGGATCATTTTTGCCTTATGGGAGGGTGCCGAATCTTGTTGGAAATAAAATTTGTTAAACCGAAATAAAATTTTAGTACCTATGGGGTTGTACATGATCAATTAAAATATTGTTCAACTTATGAAAATCATTAATTTTCACGCCTTTTTCAATGAAAGCTGGTCTATTTTGGAAACCTGCCCCCAAACCATTAACAACGCATTATTCTGGAACCCCACGATACTTGTTTGTTTTCTAAGGATATTATAAGCCATACTAGCAGTATACAAACGGTCATTCTGGGGGTTGTCTTGTTCTTGAAATATCAGATGCTTTTCATCTGAAAAGATAATTTCAATATTATCGTGCACCGTGCAATCACCAATAACAATTCTTTGCATTTTTTATGTGTATTTTCTTTTTGTTTTTGTGAAAGACCATGAATTTTACTTTTTTTGTATGCCTTTAGACCCAGATCGTCTATTAAAATTAAATGAACTGATTGGTGACTTACGATAAAAATATTGAAATTCTAGCCAAGTTTCCTTGTCGAAACTGCACAGTTTCTACGAATTCGTTCCAATACAATTTTTATTTTTATTTGGGTTCTAATGGTAAGATTTCAACCGGTTTTTTATTAAATTTTAACTATTCCCATATCCTGAAATCGAACATCAATTCGTTGAACAAATCTTCTATTAATTTTTTAATAACTTCACTATATTTCATAAGTTTTCTTCCATTCAAGTGTAAATTTGAACCAAGCTCGCGTTTTACGTCCATCGTTGCAAAAAGTTTAATAATGAATACTTATATTTAAATGCCGATTGCAGTGTTAAGACTTAACAAATAGATTATGCAATTTTACCGTTCAGAATTTGTCTAAGCTTGTTATCACTGAAGATATTTATATACTTTCAAGTGCGACAGTTAATATTTTTACACACTGTATATAATTTCTTGAGTGAATTCCAATTTTAATTAGCCATAAAAATTTAAAAATATTTTAAAATTAATTAATAGTTTTTGTAAAGTTCGATCTTAGAGAAATGCGAGAGGTTTTTCACTTCAGCTTCGCACTTTACCAACGTATAATAGACATGAAGATGTCGAACAAAATAATTTAATTATTGTAGATATAAAACAGAAAATCATTAGAAATACAATTTCTTGTTCTTAGTTAGAGTCCTTAATAACTGATATATTTATAAAAAAATATATCTTTATATAGAATTGCTTAAAGAATTGCAGAGGCCGAACTATTTTACTCGTTGACGAGAAAACCAACTGTGATAAAGAGGAGAGGGACTGGTCAAATATTTGGAAAAAATTTCGAACACCCTTTATAAACAACCCCTTAAATTACAAAGATGGTTTAAAAAATAATTTTGCCAATCAATACTGTGATTAATTTTGTACAGAAATTGAAAAGAGGGCCACCTTCTATATTACCTTAGTGTAAATGCAACTAGCAATTAGGATTTTGCTTGCAGGACCTAAGATTTTGGGGGGCCATAATGGCCCCTGCAGGGCCGTCTCAAGAGTATTTGGCGCCTGTGTGCAAACCTATATTTGCCGCCCTCATGCGCCGCAGGCGGTAATTTCAAATTTTCAAGGTCATTGACGTTTAAAAGAGTTTAAAAATTTGGTGCCTTGTTTTAGCTACATCTTGAACTGTCGCGCTACGCAAAGTCGAGCCTTTCGAAATTCGTTTTAAAAAGTAAAAAAAAATAATTTTGTGTGTGTAAGACACGAAATGGGATCCATTTGTTCCAAAATGATGAACAACCATCTAGTACCATCAGTTTTATTAAAGAAAACGACTTTCAATTCAATTCAATTTCACTTCGTGCTTTAAAAATAAAGCACGAATAAAAAAAAACTTAAGGTTGGTTTTTATGAACGTCTACATCTGGCCGGCGCCCCAAATGTTTCTGCGCCCGTGTGCTACGCACACTTTGCACCCTTGGATGAGACGGCCCTGGGCCCCTGACCCCCTGCTGCTATTCGCCTTTATGAATGCATGAATTGATTGTTTTTTCTTGTCTTTATTTGAAAAACTGTATATTATTTTGATCTGCTGGTGTTATGATGAGAATTATTATGATAACGGCAAGATCGACATCTTCAACTTTATCATACAACAAATATCATTACAATAAAAATTGGCTTTAGTATTAATTTATTTTACCCTAATAATTCAGGATATTGGAGCGCCTCAGGTTATGAATCTTGAATATATGCTAGGAGAACGGAAACTTGTGTTTGGGTGAGATAAGTTTTATTGCAATTACTGGTTTCCCTTGTCAATTTGGTATTCTTATTTGCGACTGCACTCTTGGCTATTCGCCATTTAGCTATTTTAATGTACACAAGACTTTGTTTTTGTTAGGTTTATCCCTTCATAATATAGCCTAATTATAAATTTTTTTATGTTGTCAAGATATTTCTTCAGAATATAAATAATTACACACTTCAATTTATAATAAATAAGTAGTACTGTGTATTTAGTACGATTAGTATTAATAAAATTATTGCAAGATTATTATTTATTATAATATGTATTATACTTGTCTTTTGAGTTGTGAAGTCATATTTTATGTATTTTTACGATTAAGAATAAATTCTATATTATACTGCTATTAAACTGCTCTTTTATTTTATTAAATGATATATAGATACTGGAGCAAAGGTAAAATTGATAATGTAATCTACTTGACAAGCGTTTTACTTTGTAATTTTTTTTATAAATTTAATCACACATTTAAAACAACTCATCTCCTTGTAATAACAAATAATTACACATTAGACATATTTATAATTTAACATATAAGTCAACGGAGTGGTACGCCTAAATACAGACATTTATTGCACTTACAAGTTTTCGTCAATCTCAAGTTAGTTTTCTGTTTTCCCTTGTATGTTTGTATGGCTTCCACAGTGGGTACCAATCTTTAATATGTATAATTTTTAAACTTAATAATTAGTGACTCATCAGAAAGATTTATAATAATGTACTATGTGTAACTACCTATATCTCATTTTACGTGTATTATAGTGCATGTGGGAAGTAAGTGATATCACGCATATAACCAATGGTTTAACGTGGATTCCATACCACGGGAAGTGTAAATTTCTTCTCTGAATTTTTATTAAGTTAAAAACTATACCCACAACAAACTTCAAGAAAACATAATTTCGTGCTGTTGTTATTTATCCATAGGATATCACTTCATCAGCCTTCACCTGGTTTTATTTAAAATAGAAGTTTGCACATAAATATAGACACAAGAAAATATAAAGTTTTACATAAATTTACACTTGAATGGTGGAATGCACCATTTGATTTAATTGCAGATAACAGCCATTTTGTAACAAAAGTTATTTTTCTGGATAATAAACATCTGTTTAAGAGACCTATGCTTAAAATAAATAGAAAAAGCATGAAGTTTGTGGGTGTGCTTGCATAGGAAAATTATATGGCAGTACGATGTGCACAAGCTTCCCATCAATTACTGTAAACCATTCCTCGTGCAAACATAATACATTTATTTTAAGTATTTATTTGAGTGATTGCTATTATTCCAACATAAATTGATAACACCATGGCTATGTACAAGTGGACGTTTAATGTATACAATTTATTTGAGAATCTTGATTGGTTGTCGATGAAATATTTTTAAGCTCAATGTCTGATGAAATGGCGTTTTGTAATTATAAATTATTGTTATCCAGTTATTCATTCAGAAAATTGTAAACGAGATTTTAAAAAAAAGCATTTCCCAAAAGCAAAATCGTTTCACCTTTTTTAAAATGGGTGCCTTGAGAGACCGATGGACTTTTTGTTCGAGTGAACGTCGTTGCTGCATATTAAATATTCTGAGAATTTAATATTGCAAAATACTACCATTACTGAAAATAGTTTTATAACAAACAGGTATCAACTGCATAATTTTATACCCAGTCATTGTTACTTATACCTAAACACACGTTTTATATTAATAGCGTAGTCGCTATCACAGATTATACTTCTGTAATCGATTTCAGTTAAATTATGGTAATTTTAAATGTAATCGTGGCCATTTTGAATTTTTATTTTAAAAGTAACAAGGGGCGTTATTTAACACGAGCGGGTTTTTGAAAATGTTCTCGTTAGCGATGCATATCTGTGTTGCATTAAAGCCGCTTTCACCATAAAAGAGCGTCTAGATATTTTTAATGAAAACTTTGCAAAATAATCATCTTGAAAATTATTAAAGTTTAAAAATATAAAATGAAATGGTTAGTTATTATATGTTAGGATTAGAGGTATTATAGGATAATTTTAGTTGGCCCATATTTTGAATACGGTTTTGGCGATGATGGGTGCATTCTGCAGACGATGTAATGGTCAGATAACACAATTTTAGATTGTCTTTAGTTTTCTTTTATTTCCTATTACCCATTACACCTGCAATAAAACTAAAACTGGAGTACTTAAAATTAAAGACAATTAAATGTTGATCTTTACGAAATAGCAATAAAAGAACAAATATAATAATCGTTCTGCTATACCTAGACAAACAATTTACAGGGACCGGCAGAATTAAATGTTCAATAATTGGAAAAATTTTTTAAACAACTGTCGTTCATTCTATTATTAGGTGAAGAAATTCAACTGGGAATTGAATCTAAGATTCCACAGTTCTGAATGGCTTTTGGGTTTTCTGTTGGAAAGTATAGCTTTCTTTTCTAGGTGAAATCGAACGAAAATCGAAAGAAAATTTAATGCGGTTGTAAGAAGCTGAAAATCGCACTAAGATGCTGGATTTAACCCAGAAAAATTAAGACTTTCTAAAGGGGATTGATTACATATTATTTGTGTCGCATTGCATTGCAAAACGATGCATTACGCCGAGAAAAATATGTTTCCACCATCGTTATTGTATCCCTTTTTATCACTGTGTTATCGTAGCCCTCATTAAGGGTGCTCTTTGCAGATTACACCTAAGTGGTTAGTGAATCCTCGATAATACGAGTAGACAAGTTCATTCAAATTCTGGTAAATTCGTTGGAAACCTCTTAATCAATTTTCTTATTTTGTACATTGTACAGTTTTACCATACAGGGTGAACAGTTACATTACTAAATCGCATTCGCATTTTTATTAAGGACCGCATTCAGGGTGAAATTTTTTGTTTTAATGATGTATATACAGAGTGAAGCATCAAACATCAAAAACACATACCAGAGGAATTCTGATAGGATGAAGCAGGAACTGTATGTGACAAACATGACTAAAAAATTAAATAAAAAATTAAAAATTTAAAAAAAAACCTTTTATTTAAAATTAAAAAAGTGCACTAAAAATTAAAAAATCATTTTAATAAGAATAAACAGATTGATGTTTATGCTTACTTACAGATGCTTACTTACCTCTAAATAAATAGCCCCACGCTTTTATATTGATGTTTCCAAGAAGCTCTGTTTATTCTTATTAAAATTATTTTTTATTTTTCTGTCTTTAGTAATCTATATGTTTTAGTTTTTACTTCTTACATATTATCATCATAACAAAAATTAGAACAAACAAGTCCGTCCTAGGGATTCGAAGTTCATTGAAAAAATTAGTAACAAATAATTATAAAATCAAAGAATACTTTAGCGGATTACATGTTTCAATCTTAGCCACGTTTCTATGTTTATATTGTATTTATTTAATACGTTGCCTATAAATTGTTATCAAAGTTACCATTCAATAGGGTGAGTAAAAAATTTACAACATTTCGTGATGATAATATGATACGTTATTTGGTGCATATTACATGTAATGTGTTCGGATTTTTAACGTTCTGAAAAATGATGTTCAAATTACTGACGCTCTACCTTATTTTTAAAATTCAAGTATGGATTTCTGTTTCATTCGTTTGGATATAGTCGCGTGTAAAGCGATCGGCTGATAATAAATAATTGATGCCACCTGTTGTGATTATCACCTCCGCGCGAGAGATAACCTTGCAATTTTTTAGTGTTTTATCAGCTGTAGAAAATTATTAAGGGTAGATTGTACGAAATTTTAAACGCACTTGTGGATTAATTTTGGTGATCATTTTCATAGGAAATTTAATGGTAACTTTATTATTATGAAAATGATCGGCTGATGCAGTCACATTTTTGCACGTTCTTATGAAGGGATTGGCTGTTTTTGGAATTCTTGATATTAGTTTGTGTATCTGCAGTTCTGTTGCCGTTTGGCTGCGGTTAATTTAATATTGACGTGATGGACCAAAGTTTTAGATTTTATAATCGCCTAATTAAGTATGGTATTAATAATTATTCCCATTAGTGCAAGAGAAAGTAGAAGCGCCGAAGGCGATTTAATCGTTGTTAATGAATATGCAGTTCTTGCATATTAAGTTACGTTTCACTCGAAATCCGGATGAGGAACTACAAATATTTCAGAAGTATTAAAATGTACCTGAAGGAATATAATAGTAAATGGGGTAATTTTGGACTTCAAGAAGGACGAACTCATCTTTACAACTTTGCTATTGCTTACCGAATAAAGCAAATTTCTTTTTTCGTGGGAACTTTATTTAGTAGAATGGTTCATATTTTCCCTTAGTTAACTACCAGAGAAATACCTTTGTCCTCTTCCAAAACGAATGGGAAAGAGAATATATTTTGGATCAAAGTACTACCTAATTTTTGAATAACCTAAAAATTAATTACACAGAAACCCATAACTCAATTTACCAAGAAATTAAATAACAATAATTCCTTTACATAAACATCAGGTACTCTGTAAATTTTCTTCCACAAAAAACTTAGATACTATTATTTTTTATAGAATCACATTATTTTTTCATCCTTGAGAATCTTGGTCTCCATGCTTAAATGATAGATGGTGTTGTGGAGGAAGGAGCCACTAATTAGTCGTATGGATGTTCACTGGAAGGCAGAGCTAAGAAATTCTGTAAAGTTCGCGATTTGAACCCAGAATTTCCCCTCTGTAACTCAACCAGCGGTCACATCACTCCACAGCGTGGTTGAGGCGTTGTTGTTTGAAGAACAAAAATATTCTTTAGAGTGAAAAATAGCTCTACCATTAATGTCGTTCCAGTCGATTACTTATCTGTGATTAGCGATAAATACACATACCAATAGGTACTACCCCAATAATTATTATAACATACATACCCATTTTGATAAAAATTGCTGAGGATGATGTTTTGAAATTGAAAAAATCGCAGTTAATAACCTACATTTAGAATTTCATTGCAATATTTAGCAATAATAATTAAAATATGTACGTATTACCAATAAAACAGTTTGGGTTGCATAAATTACAAGTTGTAACATATTGAAACCCTACGATATCGTTAATATCCGTCTAATTGGACATATTATTATATTATTCATTTGTACCTATCGATAGTTGGTATATCATTTAATAACCGTTCAAGAGAACATACAATTATTTCTCGTAATATATCAAAAGAAAATTTTTCTATCAACTTATCCATTTTGCGTGGATTTAAAGACATATTACGATGTATTATTAGCATTTTTATAGTAACCTAAAAACACATGCTGCGTTCTATAATGAGAATTACATGCACTTCATAATTATTTTGCATTAATAGAAGTGCTCTATCTCTATCCATCCTACTGGATACATTGGATGCATTTTGCCGACTCAAACTGTAGAAACTTTTCCTACGGAATTAGTAGTAGATGCATTCTGTAATGTTTATTTGACATGAAATGGTTAAACTGCATTACATTAAACTGCCAAGAATGTTAAGTATTGTAAAATGGAAAACAGAAATTTAAATTAGAAATATAAATCGTTTTGAAGATTTCATGTTTACTAGAACTTTGATTTTATCATAATACCATTTTTTTACGAAGTAGTACACCCAATGTTTTTTTAATAATTGAAACATAAAATTTTAAATGCGTATCAAAATTATTATGAACCGCGATGAATGGCTAATAATAATAAATACACTCTAATTGATACTTGATATAGGAACTGAGAGAAAAAATTCCGACAAAAAAATTTAAATTCAAGAAGCGCTCTTAATTATATAGAAACCACACTTTCGTAAAATAACAACAAAAATATGATAATGAATGCAAATAGCTATAGAGTTGGAGGCAAAAATGGTCAGATTTTAATAAACATGAACTTCAAAAAAAGCTCGGTTGAATAGGTTTAGAAATATTTTTGTATAACAGTTTTTGAATATTTTATTCATAATGATATCTTTTGGTTGGCGCCATTAAATTTTTCAATAAAAATTAATGCGCTTCCTTGTCTAGACCGTAGTTTTAAAAAATACTTTTAGTGCCGCGCTGCTAATTAAACTACGTGACTTTTGCTTTAAGAAAACAAGAAAATTTATTTTTATTATTATCCAAATTTTGTTACTTTCGTCCTAAATTTTTATAGTGCGGATTTGTTTGCTTTCGAGTAATGATTGTTCTGTTTCATTATTTAAGTGTTGTTAAACAAATAAATACATAATATATAAATAAATACATTCAATTTGTGTTACAGTTGTTAGTTTTGTAAAACGGCGTGACTAAAGCTGTGGTCAGTTATCGCAATTGAATCGAACAATGAAGCGCTTAATTTACTGTATTTTATAACTCGGAATTACTACAATTTGTGTATTTGCGCTGTTTGTACACATAAGACCAATTTTTTGTGAGTTTCTACAAAGAGGTAAAGTGCAGTTGCAGTATCAACTTGGTAATTTATTGGTAGATACTAATTGGAACCGGGTTGGTTTTTTACTTGAAAGGTAAAATGCTGCTTTTTCTTCTTCCTTACTAATTTAAATCAGCAGATTGTAGTTTTTAATTTTATGTTCAGCTGTATTATTTTCTCGCCAGAAAATAATAGTGTTGGATAATGTAATGGGAATTTTATTCATTTTACTTTTACTTTCACTTGAATTTGGAATATAGTTTACTATTCCATAATAAATTATTGCAAATTAAACTATTATCTGAATCTTATCATTTTCTATTATAACCTACCAGGGTCCCTGCTTATCGAAAATCTCGCTATGCTAATAGTGAAATCTAAATTCAAAGATTTATTTATTAGACTAAATTTTGATTAATCCCCTCAAAAAAATAAGGTAACCTTTATTTTAATTTGCTAAATCGTCATAACTCAAAATTACTCTTTTTCAAGAAAATTATTTAAAATTGGTTTATTATTAATTCGTGAAAATATATATGTTTAATTATTAATAAATTACGAATTAAGGAATAATTATAATGACGAAGGTCTTAATGCAAGATCGAAAGCTCAAATATAACATTATAATTATTCCTTAATTCGTAATTTATTAATAATTAAACATTCAAGAAAATTAGTTTGAATGAACACAATTTTGTTATTTAACAATTTTTTTTGTCAGAATCTTTAACCTTCAATGAATTCTCACCTACTTTGAAAATAACCCTTTTTGACTTATGACAATCTTGAGATGAAATTCTCTTATATGTGATCAAAATAATGATCCATTCCAACAACATTGCATTAATAGTTTAAATATTATGTCAATGTTCTTGTAGAGGAAATAACTTTTTCATTACAACTGCCAATTAATATCGGCGATATGACATTATAGAAATCTAACCCCATTAGAAAAAATATGCTGATGCAATACTGACACAACTCTTTCTTTGTGAGTCAATTTTTAAAAACTTGTTTGTCAATTTTCCATTAGAAATATTGTTATGATTATTCTTACTTTAAGAATAACCACCCCAAAAAAAGAAAGACCCTCAAAGCTAACGTTTTATCGGAGTAGAGTTTTTCTCTTCCTCAGAGTCAGTGGATTCAGTAGACGAAATAAGAGGGCAATTTGTTGTAGACATAATTTATTAAGTGGCATAAAGAATCAATAAAAATTTGCATCAAATTAACTTGGACAACAATTTTGTCTAAAACCAATGTGTTATTTTTGTGCAATAATTAAAGCATCCAAATTTCATTTAAATCCTTGTATTTAGGAGCTAAATTTGGATATTTCATTATTTGGTGTAATCATGTGAACAAATTATAATCATTAAAATCAATAAAGTCCTTTAATTAATCTAAAATCAACACAATTCATTGATTCATAATTTAGATTAATTAAAAATAAAACAAATCTTGTACCTTGTTACTTTTTACTTGATCTGGTGTGTTCCCATAAAACAGTTGGTAAACATCAGGTTGCCCATTCTGTCGGAAGCCATCGATGCCTTCACAGCTACCAGCGAAAGTGTTCCAAATTCGGTGATTAAAAGTGCTGCTTCAATCCTTTAATTTTCGTTAACCGACTTTTTTAAAAACTGTTGGTTAAATAATCTTCGTGTTTTAGTTACACTTCGGTAAGCAATCAATTAATTTATCAACTTTAACCTGTCCACCACGTGTGAACATAACCTGTAGTTTTTACAGATTGTACAAATTTCTGTAATCCGTTTTTATTTCAGATATTCAACTCACGAATATCCAATTACGTACGCAATACACAACTTTCATCAAATATTCGAATTTCGTAAATTTATTTACTTCCGTTTAATTAAGTAAATTAATGCTTTGGTCTTTTTATACCAAAGAATCGCAATTGAGTTCCTTAATTGGGATTTTATCGAGAAATTTACACTTTCTCAATCGACGCCTCCCCAAGAACTCCTCTCTACTTGAGCTTCACCCGGGAACTGCCGTGTTTTTCGTTCCTTTTCCAAAATTCAAAATTTGCTCTTGTGGTGGGGATCTCGTTGCTGGTAACCAAAATGGTCCTTCTAGCAGGTAATGCAACGTTGTTAATTGCTCGCGCACCAAACTGATATTAACACTTTCACCTTATGTTTTACAGAAAACCGCGGCTGTTATCAAATTTAAAAAGTACTCACAGGGTGTTACAAAATTTCTGTATCTCACAAATAAACTCAAATTGTGTCTCATGTGTAATTAATCGTTACATGGGATGGTTTTTGTTTTTGATGCAAATCTTATTTTTCTGTTAGTCATATCGACTGACTACTGAATTAAAAATTAAATTAAATAAAATTACTCTCTTATCTGCTCGTTTACACCCTCTAATGTGGAAATATCACCACAATATATTCAAATACTTTCTGGTTTTGAATACTTACAACTCGAAAAGTACCATTTTTAAAAGTTATGTTATGACATTGTTCTACCAAATGAGTGAAATGTCCTTCCCAAACTATAACTTTATACGATAGGAAAAACAGTACCTAGTATCAATTTATTTATATAACAAATTACGTTTTTTTGACAGTCAATATAATTTACATGCGACAGTGCAGTCCATCAAAAATTGGATATCGAACCGTCGCGCGTCGCACATGAGTATTTGGTCTTAAAATCCGTCCATAAGTAAAAAATATAAATTCAATAATAGCCGCTTGAATTGTCTATTTTTTAAATTAACGTAAAGCTAACCCAAGGAATCATGGCTGGATGGAGCTAATGTGCAGAAACGAACATTAGTCCGTTCGACTTTATGTTGGTGTCAATTGGTGGAATTGGGTTTCACATGTCAAATACTGCGGAAGATTTTGGCTCCACACGGCCATGATTCCTTGGGTTATCTTTAAGAAGTCCTATAATTACCCCTGCTCGCCCATTTGGGGCTGAAGTAATCGAAATCCAGTCATTTGTGCATAGGCCTGTCTTTGTTCTCGATACGCTCAATTTTCAACAACTTTAACGTTGGTTTTTATGGTGTTGTAGGTGAATTTTAATAAGATTTTGACATGGACATTGATCAACAATTTATTGTGTATGCTTAATTTGTTTGATTTAATTTTAGTGTTTTCTAATTTTAACCTAGAAATTAAACAGATTAAAAATTGATATGTTTATAAATTTTTTTAATAAATGAAAAATGTGTCCAACTGTGGGATAAACACAGTTAGTATGATGTTGAGTTTTTTTAGGAAAAAATTTAAATCTGCATAAGGTTTTAATATAAAATTTTTTTTAACGCATTTAAACTTGTTCAAAAAACATTTATATACAAAATAAATAATTAATAAATGATTCTTTCTTACAAAAATGCAGTTGATTGCATGCACTTGGCCACGTGCAATTCCAGGATTGCATATTATATTTTTTTATATTTTAATTTTAAATGTTTCTAATACTGATATTTTAATTTACGAATTATTTTCTCGAATACATAAATTGATTTATAAATTGGTTAAAATAATAATCGCGTCATCAAAAAAATTTATTTTAATTTAACACTGATATTTCAAACTATTAATTTAAAAAATTTAAATTACCCCAATGGCCCAATATTCTGCCCATATTATCCGAATATGGATAATCTATATTGGCGCAATATTGTACAACAATATTGGCACAATATTGGTAATCAATATTGCACCAATATGGGCTAAATCTTGCCAATATTGCGCCAATATTTTGTGCTACATGGGTAATGAAAGTAGGGTTCATTCGGAAGTATGAAATATATGCAAAAGTGAACAACTACAACAAGAAAGACACTATGATTGGTAATATTTATTTGGTTATAATAAAATGGATCATGGTGGATATGTTAAATCACGTTAATCTGCTCATCTGGAAGATATCGCGGAGAAGCTATAAGTGACGCAGGATTTCGTTTGATGGATGGATGATTCATTCGAAAGGGTGCAGATAATCGAAACATTCATATGAACAGTCAATGGAAATAAAGGCCATATGTGTGAAAAATTTAATAATAAAAGTCCCGAAAGGGCAGGATCAGGAATATCTTAACCCCCCCTTGAAAAAGTAAAGCCTAACGCCACGGCGCGGCGGTTTCCTTGCGGCTAAGGGATCTGCGGGGGGGGGGGTGAAATCTGACATTACTGCCACAGATGATGTGTTTCAGACAAGATTTTCTCCTCCCAGCAGAATTCATACCTGCACCATTTATATAGGGCAAAGAAAACTGTATGAGCAAATTCCCCATCATGTTTCCTCCATTAAGTCCAATCAATATAAACAAAGAAGTCCATATTTGAACTTACTTTATAATACTTACTGGCTATATACTTAAGAAAATTCGCATATTTCTTAAACGGTAAGCGGTATCGCAAAAATGGTCATTACCAAATTTGGAGATGGTGATGTAATTCTCTACAAAAAAAATGGTCTAAGTAGGTTCTAGGTAAATACTTTTTTCTGAGATTCGATAGCAAATCTTTCATCTGATGATTAATTCTTAAGATTAATTTGAATCGTCTATTCTATTGATATTATAATAATTAATTAGCAAAATTACAATGAAATAATATTTCGTTATAATATTATGAAATTCAAAAAAAATAATAATAATAAACATTAAATTTCATTGCGTTTACTTTGTCCATTTTTTTAAAATAATTTAATAATTTTTTCGTTCAATCAGTTGTTACAAATTAGTACTTTTTGGCCGGGTTTTTTGAATGAAAAATGGTACTTTTACTCCCTAAAAAGAAAATAAAACTGTTGTTTTGTTTTGTTATGTTATGTTATGTTATGAACAGAAAAATAAATGTTTATTTTACTAAATAATCCAAATTGCAATATAATTTTAAAATTTATATTGATTAAACGAAAAATAGAGTTTGTTTCCTACGCAGAAGTCACTTCAAATTTCTTCAGAATAAAGCTACAAAGTAGGCTTTCTACTCTTGTAACTTAAAACTACTATTATCTACTATATCTACGAATCTAATAAATTAATTAGTATACTTTAAATAATTTTATTAGTTAATTTTAATAAATTCTATCTATTGTAACGCAATCCAAATTCATCTGTTAATTAGTAACAGTGCGGCCTTTAGGCCGCACAACCTGAGAAATCTAGTAATATAAAACTAACCTATGTAATAGGTTCAAAATATATACAAAAAGAGATGTATTTCACAGCGAAAACTCAAGGAATTGATGGAATCCATCTTAGTTTTTTAAGTTACCAAATTATGAAACCGATTATAAACTTCACATAATATCTCGCGAGATTTCAATGTCAGTCGGCTAACTTAAAGTACTTCTTTGAACGTCAGTTTTATTTACTTCAGGAAGTTCTATACAGGCGGCTCTCACGTTTTTAGGAAGAAATTTTTATGGGAATGTAGAAAAATAAGCTTTAATCCACATGTTGCACTGTAATACGTAGTTCGCTATACTCTTAAATTAGCTAAACTATACAATTTTTGTTTCAATTTTGCGATTCCGTTCTACCGTAGAATTACTGTAGAAATTACTACAGAAATTACTGAAGCTTTTCAAAGCTTCAAAGTTTTTGCAATATTTTTATACCTATGTTATGCTAAATATAAAATTATGTTAGTTAAAAATACTAAATTAAGTAGATTATTATAATATTATTCTAAAATTGAAGTATTATTACGAATTTTTAGGGAAAAAATTTACACCAAAAAATGTGAAGTTATAAACCTCAATAATATTAATGTGATAATACTTAGGATCCAACTTTAAATTTATTAGGTTTTTATGATGTTTGTATCCAAATTAGTTTAAAAAACTAACCGAAAAATTAAAAATTAATTATATTTCATGAATTGGAAAAAAACATGCACGGTATTGCAAAATTTGATACTAAATATTAAAATCGAATGCAATGAATTGTTGTTACACCAAGCCGTGTCCTATTCTTGAATACCGCACTGGCGGTAAAATAAAAAAAAAAAAAGTTTGGATTTAATTCAATAATTGAAACAGTTCATTTTACTAAAGATGTAGGTATTATACAGTGGCGTTACAGTTACATTATAACAAATTTAAACCTAAAGATCAAACATCATTAAATTTTCCACTCAAGATTTTCTATCTTTCTCTTTAATTCTCATAAAATTGATATTTTAAGTTAATAATTCAATCAAATTGATTCAAATTGATGTTTTAAAAATTTTTAACAGAATAATTTACCTGATGTAAAGATATAATCAAATCATACACAGATGTGGTTATTAAAATATTATGAGCATATAGAATCTACAAACCGTTTAGTGATGAAGCACTAATTATGGCAATTTCTAACTTGCGTGATTAGACAGTTTAATGTAGAACGCTTATACTAGATCAAATATTAACT
This sequence comes from Rhagonycha lutea, assembly GCA_958510855.1. Lineage (NCBI taxonomy): Eukaryota > Metazoa > Arthropoda > Insecta > Coleoptera > Cantharidae > Rhagonycha > Rhagonycha lutea. The sequence goes on along the minus strand of OY294036.1, from coordinate 13,895,630 downwards.
GTGACTTACATTAAATGCTAAGTGAAATTATCTTTTTGGAACTTTTTCATCTTTAAAGAAGAAAATTGCAATATTTGTTTTAATTATTTTAAAAATATATAGTATATTTCTTATCAATTTCTTAATAATTAATTACAGGGGTAAAAGAGTTAACCTGCGAACCTGGCCACTTCGGAATTATTTGTGCCGCGGTTCGGATTCCACGTTAAGCTGTAATAGAAGTTTCTGCTATGGATTATGTTTTTGACACAATTACCATAAATTTGCTGTTGATATATCATGGATATATCGGAATCTATATGCTATAGCTATATCAGGCGTCGCATATAGATGAAACTCATTTAACCAATCATAGTTTGATATAAATTCCGAAAAGTAGAAAAGGAAATTTTTTTATAAAATTACTAAACAAGTGGTTTAGTTCAACTCAACACTTAGTTATGGCAATAGTATTACATGTGCAATTTGGTATCTGCTAACATATAGGTGGTTAGTATGTAAATTGTAAGCTTTTAAGTTTTAAATGCTTCATTGTGTTGTATTTATTTTAAAATACATGCTAATAGCAATTTAATTGATATCATCAAGTATAATTAAATTGATACCCTTTTAAGATCCTGTGTGATAAGTTTAATCATGAAAAAGTTTATTACTATATGAGAGGCAATTGAATACTAAAAATCTGCATAACCGTGGTAGGTAAATAACAAGTCGTGTTTTTTATTATTTCTTTTATAATTAACGCAAAAAATGGTAAACTTTAATATATTATAACATAGTTTTTCGTTCCTTTAGGATGAAAAAGACAGATACCCATAATATATAATGCAGTTTCCATCAGAAAAAAAGTTTGAGCCTACAAAAAAATTACAAGAAATGCTTACGCACATCATTGTTTTGCAAAAAATCTCCATAAAAAATTTACATAGTAAAAACTTGGTCATATTCAAAATGCGATTTATTAGCTTACAATGGTAAACCATCCTTATTCATAACGATATAGCAAGCCATAAAGTTAAATTTATGCACATTAATTAAAAAGGTACGTTTAATATTTATGATAATGAAAATTATAATAAAAATGGCTTACAATTTCCAAAACACACTGTGCATGTTAAGTGTTGCTTCTTTACCTTCTTATACTTTAACAATCACAAAAATTGACAGCACCTACGTCCAAACCGGAAAAGATGTACCCCTTTGCTGTTGAGCAAAGAATTATTAACCAGCACACGTATGCGTTATAGCGTGTTCTTTACGGATCATACATATTTATAAACCGATCCTAACCTATAATAACCCTGGTCTGAACCAGCTTGATAATCTGTACCTTTATCCAATGTTCTGATTGGTTCTACACGAAAGAGGAGTGGCACCTAATTTTTTATGCATACATTTTCGATTCCTTTATTTTTGAAACATAGGATGTAATGTAAAGATATTTATGAATTTTTTACAAAACAAATGTCGAATCCGACTTGTCGTTCTTTTCCTAGGCAGGAACGTATCTAATTGCTGGACAATATTTTATTGATGAACTTTTCTTTCAGTTTCATATTGGAAATTAAAAAGCTAAACGACATTTACTTATGAATTATTAGATACCGAAGGTTTAGTTAAAATGTTTTACTATACAATTTACTCAGAGAAAAGTAATGAAAATGTTTGAAATTTTCAATTACATATTTATGAAACTGCCATCGTCTCCGAAAGTAGTAATTTATTAATCATTGTGACTAGGTACATTTACTGTTACTAACATTATGGTTATTGTCAAAATAGCAATGAAAGTTTTAAATCAAAATGATCGTAAAATATTTTTAATTTTTACGCAAACAATTTTGCGGATTTCAAGTTGTTGTAAAGTTGGTAACCCGATCCTTTGGTCGATTTACTCGTCCAAAGGGTTAATTTCTTACATTTTTAAATGATTTTATGTTTACCTCTCTACTATAGTTTCATTACGAAACCTTATAACTTTGGTGTATACGGTCCCAAAATAATCATAGGTCGTGGATTTTAAAATTAACCTCAATTTTCTCACTGTTGCTTAAATTTTTGGAATTCCTCCGAAATGTAATACACAGCGACAAATTTAATAAGTTAAATATTAATAAAAATTCGGTCCCAAGTATTAAAAGTTAGCAATTCATGAAGAAATTGATTTATTGTAAAAGGGAAAATGGGATGGTTTATTTATTGCAAAAAAAAAGCATTCTTTAGATTTTAGAGGCACAGTTGGAAATAATATCCGTCCAAATTTTATTTCAAAAATATTAGTAGATAAACCTAAATGGCTTTAAAAACAAAAAATTGCGCATGTAAATAAATTGCGTAGGTCAATCAATGCGGACTACACAAGAGAAAGCTATATAAGGCGGCCATTTCTAAAAAATTTTTAACGAAATTTGGCCAACAATTACTTCAAACTATGCGTAATAAAAAAAATTTTTTTATGGAACAGCGAGATATCAAAACTTAATCTTTAGTTTGCGAAGGTTGGTGTAACTTTAAAAAAATTTACTTTATACCTAATAATTAGGTGCGGTGTTTACGTAGGACAAAAAAATTAAAAACAGCTTAACTGAAATATTAGAATAGTTTTAACCATAAGTTAAAACCTGAATTTTAAGTTGTTATGCAATCAAAATAATAAATATTATTTGCTGACTTTATATTGGATCATATTAATTTAAAAAAGAAACAGTAAAAAAATTTGAATAATAAATAAATAATATTTATTTAAACATAATCTTAATACTAACAATCATAAAAACTGTAAATTTGTAAATTAAACAAATAAAATTACTAAATTTAAATTTAAAAAGCATTAAACATTAAAATAGGTACCAAAAACTCATAATTACTTTCGCTCTCTTTTGTTGAGTTACGTAAGCTTATTAACTTGTTAATTTATTTATTTATTAAAATATTTTTACTACTAGGTACTTACTTATTTTAAAAAAATAACTATTATATCTATTCTAAAAATATTAAATTGTGTCTATTATGAAAAAAAGTACTAACAAGCTAAGTAACCATAAAAAATTTAGTCTTGCGGGTTTATCCTAATTGAATTAATAAATTGTATAAATTTATTAGGGTTACTATACATAATTTAATATAATAAATTAATTTGGTATTTATATTATATTTTATTACTGTTTACTTACATTGTTAAATTTCTATAAGTATAATGGTTTTTAATTTTTTGTTCTCAAATTTTCCTTTATTAAATTCCTTTTTATAAAAGAATTCCTTATAAAATTTTTCAGAAGTTGCTCGAAAGTTGCCAAAAATTCTCGTTAGAATCACGAATAGAATAGATAGATTAATAAAACAAATACTAATTTATCACAATTTTATTGCAAATTAATGATTAAATTAATTATAATAATTATAAACGTTTACTTTATAATAATATATCTATATCTATTAGGACTGCTTTTTTTGCATTGCAAGGCAAGTAAACACCTCACAACACATCAAGCTACAGTTTAACTGCGTATCCGTTCCCATTTGCCAGGTCTCTTGCGAGACTTGGTCATGGTTCCATGAGCTTTTTTGTTTTCTTTACAGGTGATGAGGAGCTGGCCCATCAACCCGACCCCCAACCTGGAGGACCAGAGAGACGGCCAGAATAAAGTTCTTACTTCACCCGGATTCGAACCGGGCATATAGCGTTCATAGTCAACTCGCGTGACTATTATGCTCCGACCGTCTCTTTTATAATAATATAAACTAATAATTTCTAATAATCTTAGGTTAACTACCATTTTTGATAAGTAAACCATAATTTTTATAGTAGGTATAAGCTGATAATTTCTTTGCAATAAAAGCTGATTTACGTAATTTGCAAAAATGGTAACCGGTAAATCTCGTTGTTATATTACGGATATTGCTCGGAGAACAACTTTTTCGAAAAGGGGTAGCCTCTGCTTCCTAAAAAATGAAAGTAAAATAACCTAATATATCTAATAATGTCGACAAATAGTTAGCTTTTAACAAAAAGTTAACTTTTAGATAAAAAAGTTAAATGAGAAAAACATAGGACTCCGAGATTCTCTATATCAGTGATTCTCAACCACTGTACCGCGGCACTTTTGTGTGCCGCGAAATTCTAAAAAGTGTGCCGCGAAATTTTAGATATATAATTATGTTAATATTATTAAATAATATGATTTAAAATTATTTTATTTCGTACATTTAAAATTACTATCATAAACTATTTTACGCAGTGTGTTATAGGTAAGTAAATAATTTTTAAACTTTTCTTTCTCTTTGTGTGCCGCCAAATTTTGAAATCGTTAAAAGTGTGCCGCAACAAAAAAAAAGGTTGAGAATCACTGCTCTATATACTGTACATCGGTCAGAAGTAAATTTTTTGCTCTCGCCCTAAAAAGTGTCACTTTGCTCCCTAGTTGTACCACCTACACTTTTAATTTAGTTTTTACTGTTATATTTCATTTGAACTAAATACATTTCACAAATATTTTAATTTGATTAATGAGGCAATGAAGAAATGGAAAAAGAATTGCCATAGAATGGGAACGCTGCGATAGGGAACTCAACCCTCTATACTTTACTGTTTTCCGACGATCAAGTAGTCGTTGAAGAAGACGAACAGGACACGAATAACATAGTAAGAAAACTAAAGGGAAGATAATATGAAAAGTGGGGCCTTGAAATAAATTTAACCAAAACTGAGCACCTAACAATTGGAGAACCTGAGTTTGGGAGCAGAAGAGATTCGGGGATGCGAAGGTTTTAAGGAGGTAACTCTATCAAATAGCGGAAATAGCGAATCAAATATTAGTAACAACATTATCCAAGAAAAACGAGCCAAAGCCAGCTAAATTCCGTCCTGTGCAATAAACAGTCATGAAGAAAACCCAATTTTGATGCAATTGATAAATTGACTTTAAAATGCTCAAAAGGAACTATTTAAATTATTAGTAAGTTCTACTTATATGTAAAAAATATATATAGGTAAAGGTAAGAAATTTGGGATCAAGTTTTGGTGAATTAACAAGAAAATATTGTTTTTGCATAATATAAAGTAGAATAAACAAACAAAGGCAGTCCAAATACAAATGGAGTGAAAAAGATATTACTACCTCTAAACTAAAATTCTCAAACTGCATTTTTTGTTTTCTGTTCCAAAAAGGTGAAAAAGAATCATAATAATAATTTAAATTTAAAAATGATCGAATTAATTGAATGTTTTTTATTATATTTTCTGATGAAGACTTTATAGTAATCATAGCTAAAAGCAAAAATATTATAAATCCGACAATATTTTTATCATTAATTTCGCGAATTGAAAATTTTACTGCTTTGGCTAAAAGTTTGAAGTATCTTTAAAAATATGATTATTTTGGAATTTATGTAAGTTTTTCTGAAAAGAAAAATTAGAAAAGTTGATTAGATTCAAAGTTAGGAAGATAAAAATTTAAAAATAGGTATAACATTACAAAATTTTTGAATGGTGATTGTTTTTAACCCTTTTTTTAAAGTATTTATCCATAGTACAACTACAAAATTTTTGTAATACCCATTATATGTATAAAATGATGATGGTTTTCTAAAGCATTGTAATTTGCACTCATAAACAGGGCTGTTTTATTTATAGTGATAATAAATTAATATAGTAACTCGAACTTTTGACTTTCTTAAAATTATTGTATTTCTTCCTCGGCAACAGAAAGAACAGCTACCAATTTATTGCACTGTTTAACGCTAAGGGCAAAAGAACGTTTTTCTTTCTGAATACTGACCTGAAAAATGTAACTTTCTATTCGATTAAACAATAACAATATTATGTTTTCGTTCATTATAATAATAAATTGAATGAAATTGTAAATATTATAAAGTTTTTAACTTGTAAAATATGTCGTAATTTATAAGTAAACTTATATTAATTTAATTCATGTCTAGATAACTTGTAAAGCATTTAAAGTAATATTCATATTATAATAGGTAATTATTTGAAGGCTTGAATGGATGAAGGCGTAATGTCGCAAAAAATAAATTCACAAAATAGAAAGCAAATCTAAAATTTACTGCTATTAACCCTTTATATCTAAACAATTCCGATTTGAGAATTAATTTACCAAATGTTAGAATATGACATTTTAAGCATAATATAAACAATAAAAAAAAATTTATTGGTAAAATTATGATTTTTGCATATCTGCAACATCATATAAAATAACAAAAAAGTCAAAATGTTAAGTTATTATAGTTGATATGAAAGTTCCTAAAACAATTTTTGGTTGTTTTACAACAAAGTTCCATCGCAATTTTTTCTATTTATTATCTGTTTTTGAATTGCACCATCAGGATTTTCTATTTCACTAAATACAAAATAAACTTTTGCCATGCAACTGCTAAACACAGCATGAGACTTTGGAACGAAACATCAGGTTAGAAGCGCCGCATGCAGCAACGAAAAAATTTGTTTTTGAAAATTCGATGTTGAGAGGACATAGACTTTTCATCAGTATGTTGCAGATATGCAACCAGGTGATATAAAAATGTCAATTTTAGCACATTTTTGTAAAGATTTACTAGGTAACTACTTCAATTTTGCGACATAATCCATTCTGGTTTCAATTGCAAACAGCTTTTCTGTAAAATATGCAGTCGATTTTTCATAAAAATAATTATACCGATTCTTTTCAAAGTTATTTAATAATTTAGTTTAATATGTTAGAGGAAAATCTGTATATCAGAAGTACTAGAAAATTTATTTCCATAAGAAACAATTTTCATCTCCACTATTTTCTAGCCCTTAATCTTCAAGTTAATGATGATTTTATAATGACGATAGTGAAAATTTGCATCTATCTTGAAAAGTATTTAATATTTCATTGTTGTTCTCAACACAAAACTTGAAAGGGAATTCAATTGTTGTCAAATATCGACAAAGAAAAGAATCTTGCCGAGAAGTAGTAGTTTAAATTTTTATAAAGAAGAAAAACGTCACTTTTTGTTGCAATTTTATAAAAGAATTGCACTTTCTGATGATTGATAATTTATAATATTTTTAAAATAGTTTTCCCTAGCTATGATTTTCGAAAAGAAATCTGCAAATAAGTTCAAGTTCATACATTTTATGTTTACATTTTCCGATTTCAACTTATTAACATTAAATTGTTTTCCATATTTTTTAACAAAAAGTAGTTATACTAAATAGTACCTACATAATATTGAAATTTGAAATTTAATATTACATGTGGTCTAAGTACCTACTTACATAAAAATTGGTGGTTAACGCAATCTGGCAGCAATTGTAAAGTTTAGACAATAATTTTCATTTGAATATTTTAGACTACCAACTAAAAAATAAAAATTTTAGTAGATATTTCCAACCAGTAAAGTTTTCCGTAGATACTAAATTATTAAGAGAGTCAAGCACCAAGTGTAATTCTAATCAAATAGTATATAATTCACGATTGGAAGAAACCTAAATGCAATTCATGCAATCGCCTCTTTCATAAATATTTTAGTAAACGACTTAAAACATGCTCACCTATCAATTACTGGTTAAATCTCTTATATAAACTTTTGTTTCAATTATAAGTTCGGTACAAATAACTATTAATTATTATATGGTTTACAAATTATCATTGGTCTTCCAATTAGCATTGTTTTTAATAATTGCAGTAGTTATGTATACAAATTAATTTATTTAACGATTTTGCAGTCAGTGAACAAATGTATTTTAATATTTAAATCCATTTTCAATGCAAATCAATTCTTTTTTGTCAAATTTTTTTCAATTCCCACCAGCAGAGTTATATGGGTACTTAGAAGGAAATGTTTTAATTATAGTTAATAGATCCGATTAAAACAAGTGTAATTAAGTTATTTCTAATCTACACTAACCCTAATTAAATTAATTGATTTGAAATCGATAAAGTAATTACCTTCTCAGAAATAAGTTACATCAGGTACACTCAGCATCCCTCATGTTCACCCTGACCGAACAGCACTTTTTCATATATAAAGGACATTTTTTTATCTACATCTACTTAAATAGAAATAAAATTTACTGTTATATTTATTATAAAAATCTATATTACAGTTTTTGAAAGTAGTAATTTTATAATGTAGTATGATGTCCTTTCTAATGTTATTTGCTTATTTTGTGGCAACAAAAGTTTGAAATTATACACGAGATAAATCGGTCACGAAACCGACACTAAAAAATTCACAAACAACTTTTTTTGATAATAACGGCTACGTAAGTCCTATAAGAGGATAGACCGGTAGGTAAATTTGTATTGATAACTAGAAAACGTGGTGCTACGTGAAGCAAATTGGGTGTAGATAAACATATAATTTCGAACACACACTTCACAAAATGAAGAAAAAACGTAATAATCTATATTTTGTCGGCAAAGGTAGTGTCATTAGAAAAAGTATAAAAAACCATTTCAGTATCACTGTTGTAGTCCCTGAGTTGTCCAAATCATTATAATTATGTGTCCTAAGTTCGGCAGACGCCCGCCTTCGGCGCCATTTCCAGTCTTCGTCAGCAGCTTATTTTGATGAGAGCTGATTCTTTCCAAGTTTGAATAAATAATTTTTAGGCAATAGGATTAGTTTCCTTCCAAAAATACACCCACCGGTTATCAATAAAGAAACAATAAGGTAATGATAATTATAGACTATAGTATTTTCTTTCATTACAAATTAAGAAATTTAAATTTTAACGAAATACCCTCCGAAGTGGTACGTTTATAGTTTAATAAATTAAACCCCCTACCCGGTCTACTAATTAGTTTTCAAAACTGAAAAGCAAGAATTCACATTCAACGTCGCAATACTTTCAAGAAAATTTACAAAAGTAATATTTAATGCATTAGCAATTTGGTGCTTGATTTTTCGATAAGTGAAAATGTGAACCACATAAATCATATCAAAAAACTTTTCAATAGTACAAACCTCTAATCATAATGCCATTTAGATATCTAAGGCACGCATTTTGCCAACTAATAATAAGAAAAGTAATTTTTGCACAACCGAATCGTACGCAAGTAATTATTTTATAAGTATTTTCTCTCATGAAATAATTTGAAATGGAAAAACTAGTGGGCATTTTTAACCCCGAAGTAGGTGTGCGTGGATGGTTTTTTAATTGAACTGAAAATTTATATTTTCTTATCATAAAACCTTGACGATGTTGGCTTTTCGTAAAGTTTCCGCATCTGTGAGTCAATAAGTTTTAGATTTTAATTTAAAAAATCTGATGTAGATTTGCTTGTAGAAAATAGAAAAGGCGCATGAATTAAATTATTGATTAAGGCAATGCCTTTCGTCGAGGGATGAAGAACTAACAGAGAGGGTGATACCCCATACCAAGAACGATACGTTCCATTGTAGGCATGCGTAACCTGCCCCAATCGCAGAAAGACGACAAAGGGTAAAAAAAGATCTAGCCGGAAGTACATTGAGCTTTTCGACTTAGTGCTTCCGTTAAAATGGAAGCCCTGCTACACTTTAATGTTGGATTGCTATTTTTTTATAAGTAAGCGTACGAATGTTACGTTTTATAATTACATTTTAAAAATTTTCAAACGTAAAATGACATTTTAATTACAGTTTTTTTCACCTTCTACTGCAGAACAAAAATTTAGTTACCAACATTACGCATTTGTATTGAGTGATTTGTTTTTAGCGTGTATCACCGTAAAGCTGATTGATAAGTTGTGTAATTTCAAAATAATAAAGTTCAAATTAAAGCTCATTACGATGTATTTACTGCCTACCGTAATATTGTTATTGAGTGCTAAACGCTGTGTATTGAAATCACATTTAAATCAAATTTAAAAATGTGCCATGAAATTTCGTGTCATAAAATTATAGGATAATGCAAATGTTAAGATACATATTTATTACATCACAAAGAAACTAATAATTTTGTTATTAGGCACAACTTTCCTTTCAATTTTGTAATTTTTGGCACGTACTTAGACCTCAATCTTATCTTTCGACTGAAATTTGCCAACATATGGGATATTCATTTTGTTTAACTTGAAGTAACGCCTTTCAATATTCTAATTATTTTAATAAGATACTCTCACCACAGAACTTCACGTTTTATACTAACTTCTTACTTGAAAAGTTAAAATCAATCGATAAATTTTCAGTTTGAATATTTTGATTGACACTGCTTATTATTAAAATAGTCGTCAATAATTATTAAGCAGTGAAGATAATTTTAGCTTCTGGCACTATGAAATGTGCTTAATGTAAAAAAAATTGTACAGGTTGCTTTTTTACACAAAACTTGTTCATGTTGAAAAGTATTCACAACTAACGCAATCTAGAAAATTGATAACTACAATATTATAACTATGTATGGGCATTCTGGATGCATAATTATAAATTTAATGAATTTATTTTATGGGGCATAATTCTAATAAACAAATAAGAATCTAATATGCAAATGTTTTTAGGTATAATAATATATTCTAATTGGATTAATGATTTTTCACGTCTCATATACCTAATCTCACTACACCAAAACGGCTTTCTTCAAGCATATTATTATATTCCTAAAAGTTTAATACATTTTCATAAATAAATATTTAAGGATTGTAAAAAGAAAGTTGAATTAGCATGTAGGTATAAACAAATTGGATTTTTAACTTTTAAAAATTGTTTTATACCTAACTATCCAAATTTAAGTAATTGACATTTTTTTCATTGTTTAAAATTAAATCTAATATTAATTAATGTATTTACCACCTTTACACTATTTATTATATGGCTGTAAAACATTTAGACTTACTTTTTATTCACAATGGCCGTATAGCATAAGAAATGCAATCGATAGCATTAAAAACAATATTTACATGATTATAACAATAAATAACAATTTAATTGTATTATACCAGGACTTCATAATGTTTAGAATTAAATTACGCCAATTATATTATAATTCTCTTAATTATGTTATACAATAAAAAAATTATACCATCAGGATACCATAATGTACTATTAAAAAATTATTATTAACGTAAATTGTTATATAATTTCATTGATATGATGTTTTATCAGATGTATATCTATACTTGCGAATTCACACTTAAATAAAAATAAAATTATTAATATTAATATTAAAATAAAATTAAATAAAAATAAATAAAAACACTAAAAATTCTGCTGCATTGATAGCCTAATTAGGGTCAAATAATGAAGCCAATTTCTTCTTTTCTAATTCCCACAAAAAACCTGCTAAAAATTTCAGTTCCTTTTTGGTTTAATTCTCCAACACAACAGAATAAAGAAAATGGTTATGTAAAAATTGAATTAAATAGGTAAACTGATCTTTGCACGTTTTCCCAAAAAGTACTTTTATGAATCATAATATAATTATGGTTATTTTCAATACTTTTTTATTCGCAAGCCTGAATTTTAAATTAAAAAAAAAAGTTCAAAGCACTAAGTTATGACAAATTCATATAAATTCCAAATACCAAATTATGGTAGGTATAGTCAAGTACTGTGAGCCAAAAACTAAAAAAGTGGTTAAAGTTCAAGGAATTGAGTAAATGCACCTCTAAAAAATGTTTTCAAATGCGCTAATTTTAAATATGATCTACAAATTTAAAAATTCAGAATGACGGATCCAATATAGGGGTCAAGAATGAAAAATTTTTTGGTATGTGGCCTGATAATCCGCACTTTGATCCGGTCATTGATTTTGAATTTGATTTTAAAAATTCAAAATTAAAGATCTAATTATGGCGGATAAAATTGAAACGTTTATCAGGATTTGCCTATAAATTGGTACTAGTACACAATAGTACATTTTTGTGGTTTCCGAATCCGAATATAATATCAAACTTTTTAGGTTAATAATTGAACCTGCAATATGGCGCTCGAAATTGAAAAATTTGAACGTATTGTGCCAGAAAATCGGTACTGAGGGGTTACTGGCGTCACTGATTTTGAACTTGTTGTAAAAATTTGTGATTATGATGATGGTTACAACATGGCAGCCCTATAATTGGAACAGCAAAAATTTAATTTTAAAATTAAAAAAAAAGTATTTGTAAAACTTTACTTAATTAGAATTAGGGATTCACGGCTTCACTTGATTTTCAAGCTACTTGATTTGACTTGAAATCAAGTCAAGCTCAAATCAAGCATTAAAAATCGAATATCAAATCAAGTAGTTCGTATGTCAAGCATCAAGTAGTTTGAAAAAGCTTGAAAAATTACTTGATTTTGTATTTAAAAACTGAAGGGTTTAGGTACAATAATTTTTTATTAGTGCACCCACAATAAAATCATAAAATTTATCAATGAAGTCATAAAACGGAACGGTTTTTGCAGACAAATCTGGTTGAAAAATATAAAAAATATGGCATTTTACAACTTTATACTAATACTTAAAAGACATATTTCGTGACTCCATATAATAGTAAATATTTTTGGGTAAATTAAGTAATGAACTTTACGTTACATTAAAGATTAAACAATTTTGTTTACGAATGTACAAAATAACGCACATTTTAACCCTCCAATGGTCGCGTGGTCTACGATCGTAGACCATACTTATAAAAAAACTCCTAAGTAAAATTATGCGCGCCTACTGGAGAGTTAAATAAACATTTTACAATTTATTATGTAGTTAATTCGAATAATAACCAAGTGCATAACTAAAAGAGTCGTTTAAACTTGCGATTAACATAAAGACCAATTCATATTCAATATAATGTACCTATAATATGTAATTGAAAATTTAATTGAAATTCAAGTTATTTCTTTCTTTAATTTAATCGCGAGGGAACTTAAAAATTGCGTATCAATTTAACAAATATCGAAAAATCAAGTAGCTTGATGCTTGATATCAAGTCAAATAGGGACGACGGTAAATCAAGTCAAGTCAAGTAATGTGTAAAATCATCAAGCTACTTGACTTGATAATTTAGTTGACTTTTAGTTGACTTTTGACTTGATAATTTAGAATAAAATATTAAAAAGGAATTTCAAGAATAGGGTGTGATTTTAGTAGATATGTGTTATAATATATATAAATTTAACAAAAACTTAACAAAACGTTAAAATATTACAATTTTAACTTTAAATAAAGAACAACATGTAAGAAATTTTATTTAAAAACACTTTAAAAAACATTTTTAACGTTTTGTGAAAAGATACGAACAGAAAATAATTGAAAATATGAATTACAATTTTAACTTTAAATAAAAAACAACATGTAAGAAATTTTATTTAAAAACACTTTAAAAAACATTTTTAACGTTTTGTGAAAAGATACGAACAGAAAATAATTGAAAATATGAAAAAAAAATTGCAAATACCGAGGGGCGGGAGGGGGGTTCAAAACCGTGATGTTTTTAAAAAAGAATTGAAAAGTATAGTAAAATTATTGTATAATATAGAAAAGTAACATGATACATCGTTGTTTCACGACTCTTGTCGATCTTCAGTCGTATCTAACCAGCAAAAAATGAAAAAATTTATCAACAAAATAGTTATAAACGGCATGATTTTCAAAAAAAAATTAAAAATTAAATTCTTACCAATGGAATAATAAAAAATATAACTAGATTAACCTTATGCACGTGAAGTTCAAAATGAAATGAAAGCTTTAAAATAAAAATTTCGGAAAACTGTCCCTGACAGGATTGCCAAAGTAAATTGCAAGTTTTCATATTTTCAAATATTTTTAAATAAGTTTTTGTTAAATTTTTACTGTCATTCTTTAATTAAAATGTATCTCTCAAACTGAACTGAAATTTAAAAAAAAAGAGATACGATTGAATATAAAATTTAATTTTCGAACCTTGTAAGAGATAATTGTGTAAATTGAAGGTGTTTTGAATTTTTGGTGTAAAACCACCATTATCAAAGAGGGAAAACTCACAGATATTTTTGTTTCTGCACTAACTCAAGTGTATGTACACCAAATTGTAAAAATTTCTAAATTATTTCTAGTATATATATCTATTAGGACTGCTTTTTTGCATTGCAAAAGGTAAGTAAACGCCTCACAACACATCAAGCTACAGTTTGACTGCTTATCCGTTCCCATTTCCCAAGTCTCTTGCGAGACTTGGTCATGGTTCCATGAGCTTTTTATAAAAATATAGTAAATAAAAGTGTGTGAGTAACTGAAGCCTGGGTTCCACTTGCTCCGCAGTGTAATAAGCTTTTATTATAATTATACGTATAGGATAAGCTCTAAATACAAATTTTCTATCACAGCATTTTCTTTGAATAGTTACTATTTTCCCCAATAGTCGTCATTTTTATAATTTCTGTGAAACACTGAGGATTTTCGACAATTTTCTTTGGAGTTGCTTATGCTTGCTTTAACACTCTTAAACTGTTTCAAAATTATATTGACGTAATCATAATCCTATTTATTCTGACTTCAGTCATTGCAGGACACTTTTAATATGTTTTTAGCGTAAAATTTTAAGCTCTGTTAATTTTACTGTGCTAGGCACGACAATATTAAATTGTGGTTAGGAAATTAAAGCTATAAAGCACAGACCTACTACAGTAGAATCGAAAATTTAATAAATAATGAACATATCTTGTTAAATTCATTCTTACACTAAGAAAAAATTTTATTATCGTCTTTTTCGCATCTTGTGTATTATTAAAATTAAAAGAAAAGAAAAACTTTTATCTATAAGTTGCAGATTAGAAATTGCGTGTTTGAATCTCTGCCTTCCCGAAATTTTCCAGAATTCATATCCTACGCAAATAACATTTTTATCTGACAAGTAGCTGTGACAGCAAAACTTACATTGATGACCATCTAGCCCATCATCTGTCATCAATAGAGACAGGATAGTTAGGCAAAATAAAACCTCAAAAAAGGCAGGCAAAAAGGCATTAAAAACAAGCAAAAAAGGCAAAATAAAAGGCAAAAAGGTACAAAAAAGGCAAAAACGTTTTTTCAACAAAAATCATACAAATTCAAATTAATTCTCTTTATTTTTGTACCAACTGGTTACCAGAAATTTTTCGATATTATCTACAGCAGCTTAAATTTGTTCTCCTGTCACTCAAAATTTGTTTGAATGTGGAGAACGATCTCTCCACATCGCAAGACGTGCTAGGGGCAAATTTCAATGAACTTATCTGATCTGGAGTTAGCTCTAAATCGATATCGTCATTCGAAATTCATTGATGTATTTTAGAAATTTCCTGTATAATTTTATACGATGGATTTTTTTCTAAAACATTATATTAATTTTTCATTAAATTTTTTCCCTAGTGTCGATTCTCTGCTTCACTAGAAAGCTAATATAACAATAACATCTGTCAGTTTGGAATTCGCCAAATAAGCATAACGTCGCCGAATCGTAGTAATGTGATAACGCGCGCTGCATAATCGAATGGAGAAGAGGGTTTGTTTTAATAATTACGTCTATAGCATAACCAGATTATTTCAAGAATCTGATTCTACCGATTAGTAGAATTTGAATTTAAAAATTTAAAATTTTTATAATTAAATATAACATTTAGAAATTTTTAAATAAAATTAAGAAATAAATTTTAAAAAAGCAAAAAAGAAATATTTTGGTTCAAAAAGCACAAAAAGGGCAAAAACAACCGCAAAATAGGTGAAAAAGGCAAAAAAGACTGGAAACCCCCTAAAAAGGCAAAAAAGGCAAAAAAAAAAATGAATTTTTTAATAGTACATGCTCTGAAACGGATTTTAAATTGGGTCTGCCTGAAATACTTCAATTTTTAAAAAAAGGCATTTTGCCTAACTATCCTGTCTCTAGTCATCAATAATTCAAATAATATGTCTGCTAAATTTGGTGAAATTTTGGATAGATACGAATGCTCCAGATACAATCTTCTAACCTAGGACATAATGCATCATAATATATTATTTATTATATTGTATGTATTATTATGTATTATGCATTACAAAATCCTTCAACATTTTAACAATTTTGTCAAGAATAGAAGCAGCAAAAATAAAACCGAATGCTCACTGATGCTATTTTTGACTCTGGCGCGATGTAACAAAACGTCCTCCTAATTTCATAGCATTTATTATTTAAATTTAACTTTTGCAGGTACTCAGGATGCATTTGAATTAAATGATATCGCCAGGTACCCTTACACCAACTTACCCCACATTCTCCTAAATAAGTTATTTTTATTATTTTGCATCATAACAGCTTAATGTGAAATTTGTAATTAGTTTTTCTTCAAAATCAAATCTTATTCATGGTAGATAAATTAGATGATTCAATTATTATTCATCAGATTAATTACCATCTAACGGTAGTAGTATATAATTTAAAAGCATTGCAAAGTTATATAAATACGAAAAAATGTACTATAGAACCCAGTTAAGACTTCCCCGTACAAAGAAAAAATATTAACTGCATTTACATGGAATCCGAACCAAAGTTTAATTAATTCAGGAACGACTGAGATTTGAATTCACCACGTCAGCGGTTCAACTCCTTCGCCCATATATAGGTATAAAAAAAAGGATCTATTATCATCAAGGTAGGTCGGAATAAGAATTTAGAAGTTCCACAAAAAATATAGGCATATTTTAAGAATTATACATAATACTTTTTATGTTTTTACGTAAATTATATGTTAAGAAAAATACGCCCAAACGGTCAACCTTCAACTAGAAGAATGTAAAAAGGATTCATACTAAACTGCGATTAAAATTTATTGGTGGAATTACAAACATAGGTCATACCATCACATTGTCGATTTTTATTAGTTTAAACAATATTTTCAGAAAAACTCGCTCTACCTTAAATCGTTTTTAGCCGGTAAATCAATGTCAAAGTCACTCAAGAATTCAATTCGATTTATAACTTTTACAACGATAAACAAAAAATTGAAAATATTATCCGATTTAATCATTTGTAAGTTCAAATGGATAATAATTTTATGTTCAAGAAATTCCCATAATTGACAGAGCTGCTCTAATTTACTCTAAAAAAGTTAACTGCTTTCTCGATAATAGTAAAACTGAAAAATTAATCAGGCTGCATTGACACTGCGCGTCGCGACGCTAAATTTTTATTTTCTTATATGACCTCCTAGCATCCTAATACTATAACCAACATATTATATTGACCTGGTACTACAACAAAAAGAAAAATGATTTCCGGGAGTTCCATCAAAAATTTTCATACATTTTACATATTATTTTATTGAAATGTTGCTTTTGAAAACTGTTTATCCAAATTTTGTATACTTATTTTGATATATTATTGATAATTTTTAATTTTTATTTTTTTAGGGCATATCTGTTAAGATATTGGTAGTATTTCTGGGTAAAAGAAGGAATCAAAATAGAATATTGTTAAAATAATCCCATAACATATCAAGAGGATGGTAAATAGATAAGGATTGGAAATCTGCCTTATAAATCTTAATTATATTAAAGAATAAATCTGCTAAAATTAGGAACACTGATGTAAACTAAAGGTAAGTCTGCCCTTTTATTCCAGAATGCATAAATAATACACTAAAGAACAAACAACAAAGTGAACCCGTTGAAGAAGAACTTGGCGAAGCAGAACAATAATTATTAAATCATTATAACTAGGAATTATTCATGAATCGACTGAATAAACAGATTATCTTTTTGAATGATTTGGGTCTCATTCGCTTTCATCATCTAGCATATTTTTTTGCTAATTTTGTTCACGATAATATGTTGTAGGTACTACTATTTTGTAACCAGTTGTTCTAGTAGTGGTTCGGCCTTCAGCCTCACTCGAAGGGAATTTTAGCAAATCAGGTGCTAAATACGTCTAATTCATAGTCAAAACTTTGTATGTTGGTAAATATTTCTTGGTTGCTAATAAATAAACAAGCTAATCAAAGGCGGACCTTTATATTGCACGGAAGAGGAGTAGCAAACCTTATAACTCAGTTCAACTTTAAGGGCATTCCATAACCCCCAAACTCCCCGGTCTCAAATACCAAGATAGTTTACATTATTTGATGAAGATGGTTGTTCGGTCTTCGGCATTACTATCGTGAGGAATGCGATCATAATACATGAAAACCATTGTTCTTCGGCAAGCATATTTACTCGAGGGGATTATGACAAATCAGATGCATGGGTGTATTTCATAGGTTGCAAACTTGATTATAAATTATTGAACTTATTTCGTTGGTAGGTAATAAAAGAACTAATCAATTACAGCCGAGCCTGTAACTGACATATGGATCATGGAGGAGGAGCTTTCTAGCAAATTATTACATTAATGTACTATACAAGATCACTCGTTAAAAAAGTATCGGATTATCTAAAATAGGTGCTCAAAAGAATGGTACCTATTGGTTATTGATAGTAGTCTTAAAAAGAATATAGGCATCTGCTCTAAAATCTACGAATATATTTTTATGAACTCCTATTTTGGATGGTTTAAAGTCTATATGGTTTATTTTCTTAATCTGGCAATTTCTTAAATTTTCATTTCCTAATGTTTCTTCATAATTACCAGACTACCAAAACCTGAATTATCTAAAGGCTGGAAAATGAATGCGATCATGTTACTAAAACCATGGACTACAAAACTTTCTATCCAAGAAGATATGTCATGGAGATGAGCCGTTAGGGAAAGAGTTGATGAAAAGAGAAAAATCAACAAGATGAATTAGTTGAATTTGATCCTTATAAGGGAAAGGTTAGTTGTCCTAGAGCCTTCCAAGGGGAAGCTGTGATAAAAAGTGAATTGTTAATTATCCTTTCTAAGAGAAAGAGTTGCAAATTTGTAACGAATTTTTTATTCGTTACTTAAATTTTGCAGCACCGTGTATATATTTGCATTTAGCAATAGGTACGACGCAGACTTGCGACGTTTTACAGCGCACGTTTGATAAGAGGACGGGTACGCCATTTTGAGCGAGTACGACGTGTTTTCGAACATCGGTAATTATTTACCAATTACTTTATTAGAATCGTGTTAATTACACCAGAATCTAACTATTCACAATAGTAACGACGTCTGCTACGCTTGGAAATTCTTTTTTGGCTGGTCGTTGTGAGTTCCTGTCATAGCAAGCAATTTTTACTAACATCGTTTGATTGTGCGTAACATTATTTATTACCAGTGCCTTATCAATATCGCCATATTGCTCGTACAACTTATTGTTTGGTGGTTATCAGCATCTTATTCAACCCATTATCATGTGGTACTCTATCTATTAGTGCATCCTGCAATTATACAAGTCTGTACTGGATAGTTTTTTTTGGTTCCGGAAGTCGGATTTCACCCCAGTAGCGTTACCACCAGTTCCGGATATTTACTGATCAACATCTCCAGAGCGACTGCAGTTGACAATTTACTTACTAAGCATTGTATAAGGTAGAAGTTTGTAAACCTCCTCCAACAAAGATCTTTGGAAGTGAAGGTAAGATTTTTATTAGTATTTAATTGCGTCTTTCTGCAAGTTGCTAAGATTTTAAATTTTCGTGGAAGGTATTTGCCCTATATTTTAACTGGATAGTTTCGACTGGCGAGTGCAGTCCTTTGACTGATTCTTCATTTTTATTTACATCGTCCAGAACCGTCGTGAGTTGAAGCCTGTACCAAAATAGTTTTATTTGTAATAAGTATTTATTATATTGTTATTAACGTTGATTGGTGGTTTGATTTTCAAGTGTTTTCTTTGAAGTCAATTTTCAGGGTAATTCACCCCCTAGCCTACCGTCGGAGCTTAGCTGTCAAAAAGGGCAACATTTTAACAGGTAGCTCTCTACCTGGTGAGCAGTAATCGCTTCCTGGACCACCATAACGGTGGGGAAAAGGAGGTATAAGATTATTAGTTTCAAATTAGCCTTCCAAGGAGAAGTTTGTGATCCAACAGTGATCCAAATATTCATCATCTTTCCAAGTGGAAGATTGAATTTTACTTGATAATACTTCCAAAGGGAAGGTAAAAGTTGTATTAAGTCGAAGGTAAGTAGTCCATGCTTCCACATTATTCCTTGAATATGCACGTGGAAAGTCGAAGTCGATCACTGAAGGAAAGGAACGAGAGCTTAAATAATCAATAAACAGCAAGGTATTAAGCAGAGCCGAAGGATTGGAATACAAATTTGGATAAGCCATTGAAATTGGAAATGTAAATAATATTGAAGAGTGGAAAGTGTTGACAAAGAAAACAGAAAAACGAATGGACCAAAGTATGTGTGAAATAGGCTGGAATCAAAAATTATTGTAAGACCTCTGATAAAAGAACACTTAACCGATTGGGGGATAACAGTTTCTTATATTTTTGATAATTATTATTATTGTTTGTGTTTTGGTTGAAATTTTTGTGATTAATTTAATATTTTAAATAACTTTTGTACGTTGATTTACCAAGGACGTAGGCAGGGTTAATTTAAATTAATAAAATAAATTATTTAGTTAAAAAAAATTACAATTGTTATTCAATCACATTTCGTCATCCATCATTTGAAATTAATTTTGCATTGGATCAGGAGGACACAATCTTGGTGTTTATTCTTAAGGTCTTTGCAGAACGTGGAGTCAAACGGAGAGGCCGATTAATTTTGATTGTGGTTGGAGCTAAATAAATTTTATAAGATAAATTCGCTTATGAGTAGCGATAATCAATGTATGTAAGTATGAGGTGTTTTTGAGGTTTAACACCTTAACATCACAATATAGATAAAACCCCGTTAAGATAATATTATATTTCCTCAGCCTATTATAATAGGCTCAATCCCATTCCGATGGGATATGGAATCGAACTATTCTGTGTTGTCTCTATTTATTACCAATAAAAAGCTAAACCTAACTTTATGACACTATAGTAAGCCATAATTCCACTAATAAATTTAAGTTCATTACCCACATTAGATTCATTTTAGTGTTACCACTTAATCTAACCTTCTCTGAGAGAGTAAGGAAGAAATCTTTAAAAAGACACCACTTTAGCCCATCCTGGATGGTGCTGTGAGATTTAACCTAATCTAACGTAACGTAGCCACCATAACCTTATAATAAAATAAAATATTGAATTTGATTTAAAAAAAAGCTCGACAAAAAAACAACGTGTAGGATGCGATGATTGTAGAAGCTATTAATTTAATTGTGGCTATTATACGATCATTGAAAATATAAATCTATCAAGATGACACTATGCATTTTTGGATCTTTTGATTTAGCATGGTTAGACTCCAGTCGAGGTAAGAACTTGGTTCAGCCCTCCTCCCCTCGGAACCCAATGGTACACCACCGAGATGTAATCTGTCTAGTAAAATTCTTCTCAAAATTAATTACTAGTTTCAGAAACGTTAATCAGTGATTAAATTTTAATTATGGTTTCTGAAACCAAGCATACGTAAGTGTATTTCGAAGCCCACGTTAAACAGTTCGAACCCACACCATACACATAGGGGAGAAGGTTGTCTACACATAGCACGCAAAAGAGATATTATAAACTTTTAAATTAATTATTTCCGAAGCTCAGTAATTATCAAGAGGAATTTCAAATAAATCAATAAAACTTTCTAACAAATCTATATTATAATCCAAGATCACGGTGAATATACCGCCCGAGAATGTAGAAAATTTCTTCAATTTTTATGGAAAAAACGAGTATATCGACTATTTGAACCATTATTAATAATAAAAAAAAATAGAGTAACAACCTGTAAGTGTATGTTAGGTATGATATTATTCAATCATTAATTAGTTTCAAATACATAAAAATCTTTGCTAATCGATATCGTTTACCTGATTGATACTTTTCTTAATTGCAGCATAATAAAACTGTTTTACCTTCTTAACTATAAAACCAATTTATTATAGCTTAGGTAGAGCTATTAGTAAACTTATTTTAAATTGTTAGTACTTCAAATAGTTTCAAAATTTAGGTACACCCTATATGGTGTAAAAAATAATGACGATTAGTGCTGGATTAATATAAAAACCATTATTTTTTGTATTAATATGTGGTGTTTTGGCCATCTACGGTTGGAAGCACATATTATTGCGAAAATGTATGCTAATTTAATGTCAAGATACAGAGCTTGAAGCTAACTTCGTAATAACGTTAGCATCCTGCGGGTACATTGGGACAGATAATTCGCCCACCGCACCGGTTGAAGATTTTTCGTAAATGACTTAACTGGCTTCTTCTGTTTGAACTTTCTTTATAATCAAACCGGATAATTTATATAGGACTACATAATTTGTATCATTTAATTAACAGCTATTGGTGATTAATAAAAATTAATAAACAGGAAGCAATTACATCTGTCGACGATTGATGTAATTTGCTGTATTTTATTTGTATCATCTGATTCCATGATGTTTATTATTAATTTGCAGTGTAAATTTATGTTTGCGTCATTGTTGTAAAGATTCATATCTAATAGCCCTTTCTTTTATTTGGAACAAGCTAACCAGGTAATTTCTGGTAATTATAACTGTTATTAGAAACTAGAGCTTAAAATAACATTACATAAATTAGCAATTCTTCATAAATAATTCTGTGCACGATTCTCGTCCACATTATTTGGATTTTAAAAGTTTGAGTATCGACCTATCATAAAATTTAAATTAATCGCAACTGCTTTTTAATGCATGACTAATTTGAAGTACTATTACGTTGCTAAAACACTTCTGTAAGCTGGAAGTACCATTAAATACAAAGTTCTATTGTAATTGACTAGCAAGCATTGATAAAAGATTTATTGTACCCACATGAAAAGTAATCAAGTAGAACTTTTGAAGTTATAACATTTGGTAACATTGTATTATTATAACAATAAAAAGAAGTTCTACTCGCGTTAAATAATAAAAGAAGTGCATAGGGCGTTTTAACATTATTGCATTAACTTTTTAGCAAAATAATGTAACAACAAAATATAATTAAAGTCGTCTGTTGGCAAAATGATATGACCAAGTTGTTTTCATCGAAAAATGAGTTAGATTCTGTTAATGACGATTATATAAAGCATTGACACGAAATACCGAGTTCTTGGCATGCAAGGAACAAAGAAAAAAACCGCATCTTACGACAATCTGTCACTTAATGACAGCCTTCCGCTGACGCAACCGTAAAAATTAAAAAATATCTTGTCCGTGAAGGTCTACATTGAAACCTTCCTGCACGAATCCATATGAATTTACTATTGTTGTTAAAGCAATTGTCATTTAGGTGTTCTTGAAACTTTGTTTGTCAACGCGGCCATCAATTTCTAAATCCAAACTTCTATCAATGTTACATGTTAGGTAATAATTTTGTATTTAATAATGATGATTAGGTAAATTTTTGTAAATTAAGTATCTACCTTGAAAATGACAAACATGTTCATAACATTGACAGTTTTTTTGGGAAAACATACTATTCATTTACGTACAATGCAATTTTAAGTAAAAAATGAATGTGTTATTTTAAAACAAAATATCCAAATTTGTACAACTCAATTTATGTAAAAGTTGAGGAAAATGAAGTTTTAAGTGTTGCAATGAACATTCTGCCCATTCAAATTTCCCTATTTGCAATTCAACTATAGGGTTGAATTTGTAATTTATACAATATTGGAAAGAAAATTTATATGGAATGGATACCCAGCCACTATTCCAGTTTATTTAATTTTTTCATTTAAAATACAAGATGAGATTTCAAATTCGTCCTTATCTTGTGTGTCAATGAATTGGGTACTTGCTGTTTAACTCAGGATCCAAAGAATATACTACCAAAAATTAAAGTAACATCTACTTGGAGATGCTGTGATTACGCTTATCATTATCTTACACCTTAATTTGTGCAGATACTGCATTTCAAAGAGTACTTCATTGGAATGTCCAATAAGTTAAAGTTGCGATATCCATGTATTGATTGATCCGAAAATCAGAAGTACAGAAAACCAAATTTTGAATTTTTTGCAGATGCTGCACTCATGCTTATGAGATATGTAACAGTTGTTGTTGTAAAGCAACAATTGTGAGCAAAGTCCAATAAAACTGGAATATTTGCGCAACAAAAGATTGCAATACAATATTAAATACTAAATTGGATAATATCATTAATTATAATTAGCACAAAAATAATCAATTAAAATAATTTAAAAAAAAAAAAATTAGAAATGTTCAAATTCAGAAGTAATTTACAATAAAAGGAAGTTTTTATAAAAACCTGAACACCCATATAATTAAGGGAGCAATCACAACATCATTAATGTCGATCCAAAATGGATTATTGAAATATTTAATTCAAATAAATAAAAACTTCGTACATTTTAAAGTAAACATAAAGTAAGAGAAATATTTATGAGAAAGTCGGAAAAAGTTATAATTACGAAATATAAGTAAATCATGGGCGATAAATACCTACTAAATAATTCGACACTTGAAAGGCCAATTGGCGTAACCCTCACTTTACACATTTTTTAAATATTGGCTAATATCTTCTATGAAACCAAGGGTAGTATTATTTCAGAATAATTTGCAATTGAAAAACAAAACATTGAAGTTCTCAATCATAACAATGCATACTTGAATAATTAATTTAGTTTTTCTTGGCTAGAAGATAACAATTTTAAATGAGGGTTACGCAAATTGTTCAGGGCATTTATTATATTGCTGCTAAAAACCCAAGAGAAAAACAATGAAGATGCATTATTCGTCAACCGATTAAAAATATCAGTCTCACATAATCTTCCGAAGTTACTGATAAACTAATTTAATATTTCATGGTAGTACAATTATTATAATTGAAGAAAAAGGTCTTAAATAATCTACAAGTAGATAATATTTCTTCAACTTCATAATATAATAAAGACCAACAACAATCAGCACCATCCGCAGGGTTGACATGTGACATCCTATGAAAAACTAATCAGCAAAATTATAAAGTCAAAGACACCTTAGGGATCATCCATAAAGGACGTCTATATCTGGGGGTACGGGACGTCAAAAAAGTGATTAAATTATGACCAGCGGTGAAGGATTAGCCAAATATGATGTCTGAACCGCACGACAACAAAATTTCCGCTTTTGTGAAATGGAGCAATATATTGTACTGTATCGGTAGCCTTTGAAATAAGATATAAGGGTAAATTTAAAAAAAGGACTAACCGGCACAGACAATCCTATGCTCCGACTAGCAACGACTCTTTATTTCTCTTTTCGGGTTCTGGGAACATGACGAAGGACGCTTTAAGAATTCAAATAAAAACTCAGGATCAAAATAAACAAATTTAATTTTCTGAAAAGATCAAATTTTCTCAGCTTTAATCATTGACTATCAAAACAGCGAATTATTTGTTTAATTAATTATTTATATTTTATTTTCATTTATGCAAGGGGACACTTAATATTCAAATTTGTCCTACCCCTTGCACACACGAAGGAGTCACCGCGATTTCCTTTATCGGTTTTAAACAATACCTCTATGGATGTAACCCAATCCAGATGAGTCTACTGTGGAAATAGTGCGACCAAACTATCTCAAAAATAAACTTTGGTATCCAGAAAGCTGAACAGGTACCGTCCTTATACAATCGAAAGTAACGTCCTTCAGCCCTCGGACTTTAAAATACTATCAATGATAACGTATGTCGAATTTTAACCTCAAAAATCGAAATTTTGTTTCATTTAACTTTCCTAGACTCATCTAGAATTCAAATATTTAAATTTTCAATTATCCATCCAAATAACGACTGGAGATTCATTATTTATCCAAAATTATTGAAATTTTCACAAAATGGTGGATCAAATTTTCACTATGTGGGCAATCTACCAATAATCTCCAAAACGATCACTTTTAATAATAATCAGGAGATGTACCTCATCTCGGGACAACGCAAAATAATTCACTCCACTACTTCTGGAATCTATCCTGATCCTAGAAACTCAAAATATCGCAATTTACCAATTGACAAAATTTCAACACGTCGCGTCGCGTCCGCTTTTCAATCGTGGAAAATATATAGTTATAAATATGCCACTACAATATTTAATATAAAGAAAGTGGGGTTAACCGAAGATTGGTCACCAACTGTAACAAAGGGGGAGGGCGGTCAAAAAGTCGGAAAAAATTTCGAATGTCCTTTATGGACGACCTCTTAAGACAATAATAATATATAACGGATTATCCGTTAAGGTATCTTTGATTGCATAATTAATTCTTCTCATTAGTTTTTCTGAGTTTTTCATTGGACATCAACCCTGAGGATATGGTCCCGACTGTTGTTGGTCTTCGTTATATTAAATTTGTAAAATTGAATATCTGCTAGTAATGAAAGGACGTTTTCCTTACAACTATAATTTTACTATTACTTGTTTTTAAAAGTTTTGAGTTCATAGAGACTTTTAATAATTATGGATCACATTTTTGTCAGTATTTGTCCAGCCAATTACACAACAACCAAGCATTATTAATAAAATTTATTTTACCAGTGTAACTTGGATTGTATAATTATCATTTTGACGCCTATCTCAAAGATTTCCATAAAAATATTTCAAAACTTGCTCGCTTAATGGGAAAACATGGGGCAATCAATCAGAAAGATGACCACACTTGTGAACACACGTGACCGCACTGCCTGCATTCTTGGGAATTCAAAGTACAAAAATTTTCAAAATAGAACAGTTGATCACAAAAATTTCTACCAACAAACAAATAATTATAATAAGAATAGAACCTGGTATCCCCGAATCCTCCCGAATCCGTTAGGTGTCTTTTCAGCAACATCCTCCAATACTTATTGATTCCAGCTTCTTTCGCCCCTACTTTGGTCTATTTGTTGTGTCGCACAAACTTTCACTAAATTTTTTTATTGCTTTTAGCCTTGTTAACATTTTCCACTGATCAATTTTATCCACTTTTCCAAATTTGACCTCTTATCCAAATTTGTATTACAAGTTGCCGACTTTGCATACCACCTTGTTTATCGATTGTTTAAACTCCCATTCCCTTCATTGAGTAATCGACTTCGACCTTCCACTTTACTTTTCCAGGAATAACTGTTGCATTCACCTTCCCTTTCGAAGGGTTTTCATCAACTGACGTTTTTCACGCACCTTTCCTTTGGAAGGTTTACTATCAACTTTCCGTTTCAAGGACTAACGAACCTTCTCCTTGGAAGGATATTCAATGACTGCCTTATTAGAGAATATAAATGAACTTACCTCATACAAATAATACTTTGTATAATCATCTGGACATGATCTCAACATATCAACTGGATATTAGGACCTTAGTTCTAAACATGGAAGATTAACATGGTTAATTTGTATTTTTGAAGTTCCTGCTTTCCAATGGGATGGATAAGAATGGAAATGGTATCGATCAAAAAAGATCTTTTTCCGCATCTGAAGATACCCAACACTGATAGTCTTAAATTATTGTTAAATAAAATTATATGAGCAAAATAAACCATTTTCAAAAAACCTTTTCTTCTTTCCTGCTTTGGAATAAATTAAAATAGACATTTTTAAAACATTAAATTTCATTTGTGAAAACTTTGACAATCCAAAAAACTAAAGGGTATTATGATTTTTCAAGAATTGCTTATTTTAATTCTACATTTTTAATGATTATTAAATAGCAAATACCAAATACTGGGTATCTTCAGACACGGAAGAAAAATTCAATCCATTGTTACCATTTTCATTCTTATCTGTCACAATCAGCAGCAGAAATCTTAAAAAAGTTAATTTACCCTGTTAATCTCGTTCGTGTCTGATGAGGTCCACTCAGTTTATATTTCTGTTGTTCTATCGTTTATACGGCATCCACATTTTCCTACTTGTGTCCTACAGGGGATATACAGTCTAACGTGAATTCCAAACCACGGAAATTGACGACTTTCATGCATTCAATTCCAGAAGTGGGAAGTATATAATATTATAATGTTACTTGAGGCAGCAAGTACCCATTTGGTGAGTGAAAAGTCTTTCTAATAAAAATGGTACATTTTCGGGAAAATGTTTAAAAATAAAGATAATAGTACTACATTATTTATCATATCACAATCATATTTTTTTTCTATTATTTTCTTTATTATTTGTTTATCAAGCAATAACCGCATCAGGATTAATCCTATACACTTTGCTTCGAAGGTTGAAGGTCCTTTTCTATTAAAAGTGAGCCCTTACCTATCATCAAGGACGCGCGGGAATTCGTGAATAGTAACAAAATAACAGACGAAAAAATACTTTAAAATTAATTCAAATCTGAAAACCTCTTCATAAAGCTAAAAGTAACAAACTCTACCACAGTCTGGCCCATTCAAATAAAAGAAACAAAATTTATACTTCGCCCAATGTAACTATTTTTTTGAACACATTTTATATAGTATTTCATTTAATTTCTATAATTCCTGTCCAAGTGTTAGAAAGTTGGCAAAACGTGATAGGGATATTAATTTTTAACGAGTTGATGGGTTTTTAAAGATATTCGTTTATGTTTGTAATTCACAATTTTAAAAATCAGGTATTTAATAAATTTTTATTTTCTCGTTTATAATAAATTATAATAAATTTTATTCTATTCAATAATAATAATTATTATATTTGATAATTGAAATGTAAAATATTTCCCATAAACTTTCGACATTGAGAAGAATTATAGAAGTGAAATAATGAACTATATAGTTGTAATGTGGTAGTAGTAAAATATAAACTGGTGGTAAAAAGTGAAAAGAGATAACAAAACAGAAAACAAAATTTGAAATTATTGATGGTGTATAAAAAGGGAAACTTTAAATCTTCATTCGCAGCTTTCCACAAATCCAAGAATTAGCAAAAATACAACTTCCATATTGTTCGATTATGATTCGCATTCATATGAGTGGTGTAAAATAAAAGTACATAATATTTAATACTTTTTTTAAACATGTACAAAATATGTTAACAATTTTCCAATTGTAGCTAAACTGATGACATCACAATGTTACAAATAACTATTTGTTTGGTTTAGTCAAGTTGTAGACCATAGGCCCTTCCTAGGCCCTCCATTAGGGTCAAAAACTTTTTGGCACCATCGGTTCAGTGCAGTCAATTCGGTGCCAGACCAATTTAATACCAGGCCAATTCGGTGCAGCAAGACCAAAACGAATTGATTCTAAATTAAATTTAAAGAATTAATTTAATGTTGTATGATATTTTTTTTCTTGTCAATTTTTTCTTTTTTCTCGCTCCAGGTTCCTTTAACTATCTAGTGCGTGTCGGCAATAGCTGTTTGGTCTCACTCGGAGAGGTTACGACCATACACAAATTCTTCTGTTGGATTTGAAATAACTTTTTAGCAGCAAATCAACAATTATTTTTCAAAAAGTTTTTATTGATCACTTCCTGCCTTTCTTAATGATTCAAAAAAGTAAGATAATATCTAGAAGCAGTGTCTCCAATTATTCAAGATTTTACTCTACAGCAAAATTTGAATTTTCTATGGGATCAAAGAATTTTTTGAAACTTTTTTTTTGAAGAAAAGAAAGGCCATTAAAGCGTTATGATCTGGGTTCGTGTCCGTCTGTCCGCCCGTTCGTCCGCATAAATCAGAACACTCTAAATTATTATCTCTAATAAAAATCTCTTTCTATGCTGATAAGTTAATCTCTTAATCTAATTAAGTACTGGTCTTGTATATGGCAATAACCCATTTGCAGTGTTTATGATTTTTGAAAAGCGAAAACCAGATTGAATATTTAATAGCATGACGTGTAATAACAATTTAAATACTATATAATTTAATAGTAAGTTTGTCAATTACGTTTATTGATCATCTATAGCTTCTAACTGCATAAATTTTCCAGACGATTAATTAAATGCGTCTGTTATAGCAGACGTATCCCAGATCCGAGTCTGTTTCCATAGGAAGCTAACGGTTTATTGAAGGCGACTATATTCTGAAGTTGTAAGTAACGGGCTCGGATGTTACTGTCAGGAAGGACATTCTAAATAAAAGACGGCTCCTGTAATCCTATAAAATAATAAAAACGCTATTACATCAAACCAAAGCAGCCGACATAAGCTGCGTCTCCTCTACGTAAAGACATAGTAGATTACGACCACTTTCAAATAGAAGAGAAATATAAATTTAATTTTACTTAATCACATGCTAATAAAACTTTTTGTGCACATAACTACCTCTACCTCTACGTAGTTAAAAGTTATAATAAACCGATGCAATTAAAGTTTTAATTAGAGAAGTCTTATTTTAATTGCTTTGGTTGTATGTAGTGCTAGCAGCCGTCTAGGTAAGTTTTTAATACTTTTAAACTAACGCTGTGTATTGGTAACTACAATATATCGGACAGTTACATCTTATCCACTTATAGAAATATAGAACAGTTTCATTAGTAAACCTGTATGCTCTTTACATATTAAACTGATTATAAAATCTTTCAAGAGACTACGGCGCCGCTACCGATATCAAATTATAGTGATAGTTTGAAAGTTGACAAGACATCAGGCAGTTTACGGAATGAACCGAAGGCGAGTTTTCACTTCTAATTGAAAATAATTTCAAAAAAGTTACCACTTGAACCCTCCTTTGGGTCCACTTGCACCCCACTCGTCCCTGTTTGAATAATAAATTTATTCATCCAGATTTAAAATTCTAGTTCCGCTTATGGTTAGAACTGTTGGAATATAAAATTGGAGAAACACGTAAACCTTGGGAATAAATAACCCATTATCTGGAAATCCGTCATGGTTTACATGGAGAAGTTGGAATAATTTTATAAAAAGTTTAATTCTGTTCTAATTAATTTTTATTACCTTCCACATGCATGAGACCGTTTGTAAAAATATATAGGTATCTTCTGTCTGGCAAGATATATTATAATAGTTAAAAAAAATTTCATATTGTAAAACTGGGAAAGTTTTAAATAACCCGGTAAAGAAAACTCTTTCTAGTAACAGCTAAGGAATCGAAAATTTTTGTTTATTACTTATTAGCCGATGGGCTATAAGAGAAATAATAAAGATTCAAAAAATTGGCAATATGGGCAATTTTTGGGATAAATTTTGTTTGAATAAGCAAATTTGTTTCATTTGGTTATGCGTATGTACTTTTTAAATTATTAATAAGCAATATAAGATTAAGACAAGAACAAAATGATTTTGTTGTTAATTATTGTTAATTACTATATAAGGTAACACTAATAATAAAGATTAATACATTATTACAGTATGTAAATGAAAATAATCTTAAAATAAATTATACTCTCAGAAAAGTAATTTTAATTATTTACCTTAATGATACCTAATTATATATTATTAATTGAATATTAACAAAACTTACACGCTTACATTTTTATTACGACGAAGTAAAATTTGTATAAACTAAAAATGAAATATTTACTGATGAAGTGCAGTAAATCGAATTGAAGAAACTGGATGAATTCGTAAAATGACTTGAAGAATTATAATACCGAATATCAGGTTAGATCTGACCTAGGCTTCACCAAAATTAAATAGGGTGCTTGAAATTTCCCAACTCCCCAAAATATTTTAGGACTACGTTTCTACGTAATTTGAATAGATAAAGGCCCCTTCAGACGATCAATATATATTGTCAATAAAATATTATCAATACTGTTAATAAATATTGACACAGTGCATTTGATTCAGACGATAAATATTGATTGACCCTCACACGTTCAATAATATTGACAAAATCAATATATTGACAATAATATTGTCAATAAAATATTGTCAATACTGGCAATAAATATTGACACAGTGCATTTGATTCAGACGATAAATATAGATTGACCCCTCACACGTTCAATAATATTGACAATATCAATATATTGACAATATATTGACAATATATTGACAATAATATTGTCAATACTGTCAATCAATATTGACACAGTGCATTTGATTCAGACGATAAATATTGATTGACCCTCACACGTTCAATAATATTGACAATATCAATATATTGACAATAATATTGATCGTCTGAAGGGGCCTTAAGACTTCCCAATTTATTAAAAAATTCATCTTCTATATGTTTAAATATTGATATAGTTTTTCGAATCTAAAAATAGGATTAAAAAAATTCTTTTGTTATTTTTTTCTTTGAAAATTGTAGATGCGACTTTTTGTTTCATACTACTATAAAATTACTAATTATACTATTCATATTTTAAACTAAATTATATTTTTTACAATGTTACATACATCTAATTGTGCCAAAAATCGTTCAATTGTGGCTATACCGCATCCAAAACCTCTGGATCTTCGAGGGAGGCTAGCTTTTATTCCCAGTCTTAAAAGTTTATTGGGTGGCTCAATCAAATGATAACTTTTTAACCATCAAGTTAGTATTACAGAATAAAATAAAATAATTGGCATATTGCAATATTTTTATTAATGCATGGGTATGTATTAGGTCAAAACCTAATGTACAGGTAAATTAAACGTATCACTTTGTAATATGAATCGTTCAAAAAATAGGAAATTATGCACAAATAATACAAATCAGTTGGAAAAAGTAAATTTTGAACTGTTTTAAACTAGTTTCGTAAACGGCCGCTTAAAAGTCGCCTCTTTATTTTGAGTTATCCATGAAATAATAGGGATCATCATTGGAGGTTTCAGTTGTACCCTTACAATGAAGGAAAAATTCTTGAATCGTATATCTGTCACCAAATAGGTAAATTTTCTGCTTCCCTGAAAAAGGACTAGAATTTTGTCACTGGAATATGCATTCAACCCACATATTATTCAAAAATCTACCCATAGTTAAAATCTTGATACATTCAATTAGGAATTTAAAAGGAATGTAAAAACTCAGCTAATCGAAAACCGCAACAGTTGATTCAATGTAAAAATAAAAATGACCACGTTAAAGCATATAAATTATTATTAGCTTTTAGAAATCATTTTTAAATTAAAATTAACAAGCTAAGGAAGTTGAATAAAGTTCAATTTAATTCATAAATTTTTTCCTCTGATACCGACGTATATGCAATCTGTAAGTACACCTGTTTTCATAAACTTGTTTACAAAAATAAAAGCATCAAAAGAAGACATACCTAACTGATATCAAAATAACTGCTTAATATGCAATAAATTGAATTTTATTATCTACGCTTGCTTACCTGATTTAAAAGTTTAAATTAACAAATATGTGCTCAGCTTCGTGAAAAACCACTAATCGCAATAATTTTTTCCAAAATATAATTAGACTGCGCCAATTTGTCCCTGTGGCAAACTCTCAGCTTCTCTTACCTATGTTAGTTTTGTTAAAAATATTTTCGATTTATTGTTTTCCAATACTTTTCCGAATATAACCTACCTAACGAATGGTTTTCTTTCCACTACAATTTTCAAAATAATTTTCTCGATGTTCTTAACTAAATTTTCAAGGCAGCATTTTAATTTTGCTATACTAAAAGTAAAATTTTATTCTCATTCATAAATTGTAATTTTAGCGATTTTAGTGTGTACGTATCAGTTGGTATTGCGGTAAACAATGCATATAGAAAAGATGTACTTGCCCACCTGATACTAAATTAAGGAATATTTAGCCTAAAGGCTTACCACTATGCACATGTCACTGGGAACATATAAATTTTTAAAGAAGCCTTGAAGTTATAATAAACATAATAATTTATTCCTTTATAACGAAAAGTGTAGCCTACTTTGAGATCCTCTTCAGGATTTGTTAAATTTTATTCCATCCATTGATTTGAAAACATAATGACTTAATTAAATTTTACCTGATTTGAATAAAAATGAAATAAAACCTCGTTATTGTTGTTTAATAATAGTTTAGTTTTAAAATTAAAAGAGAGATGAACAAATACTAAATGGATAGTACTAATTAATATGCGTATTCCTAAAGAAAATAATTACTTGCTCGCACAAAACTTAAAATGTAATCCCATAATGATAAAAACATTAGTATAACTTTATGTTTTCGTCAAGGTTGGGAAAATAAAATTAAAAATTAATATTAATGTCTCTAATTACCCAGTAGTAAATAAAAATCTTCATTTTAATCGCTAGTCATAACATACTTTTCTTTAATACAATTAAAGAATTTTTTGCCACCGTATTACAATGCAAAAATGACCCCCCTCACGCATTCGAAACTGCGTCCGAGTTGAAACCAGAAAAAAAAATTAAACTGCAATAAATATTAAGAAAATTGTACCATATATTACATATCATAATAGACAACATTTTGTAGTTATTAATTATTAAATTAAATAATCACTGTTATCTTATAATCACTTGCACACGAGTGCAATTCATAAATTATTACAATTTGTTTTAATTTATATGCGAACTTCTGCATCCTCATATTAAACAATACTCTATTATTACTATTTCTTCACTATTAATAAGATTAATTGTTAAATTAACCGCTCTGTCATAATATAAGAAAAGATTTAATGTTTATATTTCTTTCTTTTATATTTATGTTAAATGAGATGAGAAAATTTCCTCAATTTTCTTTAATTCTTACTCAAAATAATTACTTCAACAGATATTTTTTTATATTATTTACGATAACCGTTAATTATTCATTAGAAAGATTTGCGTTGTGCGAATCTAATTATTATTGTATGCTATTGTAACTGTAAGGAGATCAACGGATAAGATAATGCGTGCGGAAATAAGTTTTTAATACAGGTATGAATTCCAGGAATATTTGGTATTTGCATTTTCTTTAGAAAACGCAATCAGCATTAAAATTTTTTTAATAATTTATTATTGTTCATGAGTGCAAATGAAAGCGTGAGCCGACGTGGGAGCTTTTTCATATTATGCAAATTTATTTTGAGATTCGGAAGTTAAAAATTGTATATTGTTCCCGCACTCCCTACAAAACATACTATTTTTTGTTCAAGCGAAAAGCGGTAGATACATTTTCTGTTGGTGGCAGAGGCAGAAAAAAAAGTAAAAGTACCACAAGACAATGTTATGCTTCTTTCTTACATTTTTCATCACTGAAAATTATATTCAATATTATAAGCAAGGGGTGCAAAGCTAGATCACCCATTATACAGCCAACTTGCTATACTAAATTCAGCTGTTCGATTCAAATTTAAACTTTTGGTTTACAAAACTGTCTGAAATTAATCCCATCACCGCAGTAGTTCTAAAAATTTTTGTTTTACTAACGATGTTTGATAATAAAAAATTATTGAACAAATAAATAAGTTCAAATTTTCTGTTGGTATAACATCAGATAATATTTTATTGTTAAAACTTGCTGTCTAATTACTCTACAAACCAAAATGGGGATATTCGTTTGCTTGTAATATTTACTTGGACAATTTTAAAAAATTACATAATTAAATATTTACACCAATAGTTGAATCTAAAATACAATAAAACAATAATACTGGCACATATAATTTACATCTAATTTACATAACTTAAAATTACATTTATATTCAAATCCGTTTTATATATGACTTATGTAAGGTATTTATGACAAAAATTGAGCAAAAAAAGTTTCTATTACGTAATTTAAATAACGCGAGGAAGTTCCATGAACATCATAAGTTATGTATAATAAATATAATGTAAGTTTTTCTTACAGCCCAAAAAGCTACTCATTAGTTTGGAATTATCCGGATCAAAATGATACAGCCCATACAATTCTTGGTAAATGGGTTGCCTATCGTACAGTATTGCGGAATCAATTCTTAAAGAATATTGCCTGTTTTAATAAGTGCTATTATATCTGCTCAATTAGTAAAACTAGATTTAATTTAAATAAGCAACAGGATAAGTAGTACAAATTTTGTAGGAAATCAAAAAAATATAGATGATAAATTAATTTTGAAAGAAATTGAACTGAGGCTTATTTAGAGATCAAATGAAAAACTATTCTTAGACTTTTTAATCCTTTTGTTTTATTTTTGTCGCAGAATTTTATAAAACTAAACTGGAAAGCATAGCCTTATCAAATATAGTGGATCTCCATATATTTTGAGTACTTCCATAGGACAGGTAACGAGCCGCTACTAATTCCCAATATTGAAATATTTAATTTAACACGCAATTGTTCATTATCTGATAATTCAAAATGTTTACAATGGATTGACCGACCACCTTAATATAAAATTCAGTTAGATTATCTACAACAAAAATACGTATTATTTTACCTACGGAATATCAACGCCGAAATCTAAAAATATTAAAATATATATGAGTAAATACGTTGGTCGCGTTTTAAAATTTAAAGGGGTAGGTTTAGGACCTTAGATAATTAACCAGGTTAATAAGAGCAAAAAGGACAATATTCTAAGCAATAGAGAGGCAAGTGAGAAACGAAATGGCTTTTCCCTTATTAGATATAGTTTTTCAATTCATTTCGGCATATTTTGTCTTTTTATGTCCTATAACTTCCCCAGCACTACCTGGAGATCATATTTGTTCCCGATAAAGTGTCTTTAGGACATCAAAATGGTATTTCATCAGAAGTTTTAGCAGCAAGATTGAGATTCCCCGAAATAATTGGATTAACTTCCTATGTTATAGGGAAAACGGTAATCTTATATTGATATTAATTTGTAGTATATTGCTCCTCCATTTCACTTCACTCCATTCCTCTTCTCTCCATTCCTCTTCACCCCATTCCTCCTCTCTTCACTCTATTGAGTTAAAATAACGCATTTTCTTATTCTATATTATTTAAAATTCTATACGAATTTGTCATCCACTTCCATTGCGCAATTTTAACAAAAATCAAGGATGGTTTACCTTTGAGGCCGCAAGGCCGATCGTCTTTTCTATGAAAATAAAAATATAAACTTAAGTTTGTTAGAAAGCAATTAACAACTTTGTAAGGCTTGTAAGAAAATTTTACTGCCTCACAGCTGAGCTAAAAATTTTAATTTTTCAAATTAAATGGATGTGGTAAAGTGAAACATAAATTAATAGAAAAACATTGAGAAACACTGCATTAATCGAATGTTTGCATGTGCACTTTTGTAATATTTAATAATTTAACTATTAATGAATAATAATTAATGATTTAATTAATAACAGAATAATTTAACTGTAATCGTAAATTATAAAAAAACTTTTTGCATCATTTACCAGCATTTAATTAAGTTTAAAGGTGCATTTAGAAGTTCAAACAATTTGCGTCAAGTTACCGATTCAATTTCATTGCGTAAAATTACTCATTCAGATCAATCAAAATTTGTTTGACCAGTTTGTATTTGATTAGTTTCATAATTATTATTGTAATCTACAATCCACAAAGGAACGTCGTTTTTCAACTTAATAAAAACTTAATTATCCAGGTCTGCACCACAGTGGTGAATGATCAGCTTAATGCATTGCAATTATTATGACTTATTCATAAAATAATGAATACTTAGTATAACAAAATAAAAATTGTATGTAAAGTTTTTCATTAGGTTTGTGGTATATTTTCGTTTTTTCTTGTATTAAATCTTTAATGATACTACCAGGAGTACCTACTGGGTACATTAGATTCCTCCGCATCAATCTCCTCACCTTGATGAAGATTTTGTGACATACGACAGTCATACAATTATGTCATTTAAGGTATTTTTCCACAAGTCTGGGTCACAAACCGACCGATTCTTTTGACGAAACCAACGATTTATGAGTTTCTTCGTTTGGTCAATCCATCTCTTTGGTGATCTTCCTCTAGTTTATCCGATACATTATTCTAAGGGCTCTTCCATTCACCCACATTTCAAAAATACCGCAATTTGCTATGCGCGTAGGTAGAGAGGGGATACGAAAACCTATCGAAACGTTCGGAGTGGCCGTAATAAAAACGAAGCGGGACTTATTATTAATTATTATTATTATTTAGCTATGTCTTATGTGATTAGCATACACACCAATACACCACGGACCTCTTACACAAAGTTTAAATTTAAATTTCCCTCAAAATTTTTTCTCAAAAAACAGTTGCTATTGTTAAAACAGTCCCAATTCATTTTCTTTATTGAGCCACCAGAGGGTAGCACGAGGAATGCACACAGCGAATAGTTACCCTTCTTGTGTCTTTCTTTTAGTTCTTTTTAGTAACTAACTAAATGATAACCTAGAATAAATTTAGATCAATAGATTTACTTAATCATTAATCTTGGTTTAGACACAGTTTAAATAATTTGTGAAAACCTAAATGAAACAGAAGAACTATTAATCTATAAAGTACGTCAAGTAACCCTGGGTCGCTCCTATTATATTTGCCTAATGGTTATCTTTGGATCAATTTAAAAAATGTATAACAAGACTATTTCTATATTTATCGTCATTTATTTTTCCTTAATTTCTTGCTTTCCTTCATTATATTCCTTAAAACTAAAAAGTTTTTAATTAATTTTATAATCTCAGAATTATAATTTAGGTAAATTTTAATGAGTTTGATGGCAGTAAAAAATTTTTGCAGACAATAGCTTTTTGGGGCTCCTCATACAATAAACAGAATTGTTTATAATTAATTAATTCATTATATAACAGAAATTCTTCCATCAAAATCATATAACTTATCCAAAAAAATGTGTCCAGGAAATTGTTTTTACTGATATTATTCCAATTTAAAATTTTAAATAATAATTTATTCATTAGATATTATTAATTATTATAAAATGCAAAATAAAATTATATTTTACAATAAAATTTCTACCTTTCAGGTAGTTCGTGTTTATTTTTAGAAGTAAAAAATTAAATAATAACTCTAATTAGTAATTAGCGTCTTAAACAATAGAAATAAAATATTCAAAAATGGAACAATATTATACAATATAATATTTGCACTTTTTATAAAGGCGGTCGGAGTATTTGTGGTCACGCGAGTTGACTATAAACGCTAAATACCCGGTTTGAAGCAAGAACTATATTCGGACCGTCTCCCCTCGGAAGGCAATGGCAAAACACCGAAGCGACTGGAGAGAGAGAACATTGCACTTTAACCTCGACTTGAACAAACACCTTTTTTTATTGGCTCATTTTCAGAATCTAAAACAAAATTGCGGCAGAGAGAAGGAATATTTTGAGTGTTCAAACGTCTTCCGAAATTATTAATTTCTAATGAATTAAAAAAAATTTTCTTTTGAGACTTTCTGATTATGCGTACAGCTCTAAAGTCCTGTTATCCTAGTAGAAAATACACAGGATTGTAGTGAAGCATGATGTCGTATAATCGTTGGGATGAAGAAGATTTGAAATTTGAAGATTATTGAGGGATTTTAATTTTCTAAAATTTGGAAATTTGAAATTAAATGCGACGCCTCTGGTTTTCAAAACCGAGGTGGGGTTTTTGAAATTATTATTATATCCTTGTGAAAATTTGAGTATTATTTTTGAAATGTGTTAGAAATTAAAGTAGGCACAAAAGTTGGTGTGCAAACCAGGCCCAGGAAAAAGGCTTTTCACAACGTTGAGAAGTAGAAAAATAGCAACTAAATCTTAAAGTGGGTTTATAGTTTTATGTATAAAAAAAATTATTTGAATGTAAACTGGGTTTAAAGCTGAATAATATTATTTCGTTATCCGAAATCGATTTTTAGCAATACAAATGTACCCATATAATTTTCTAAACTACTGAATCGTAAAATAATTGTTACCCAATTAGAACATTGGGAATTGTCTAGATATCCGTATCGTGCAAACAAACATTGGAACGACAAAATATCCATAGCTAAAATTGTTCTGAACTAATTTAATAAATGCAGGCTATAATTTTTAATACCTTCCTACTTAAAAGTGATGTCGATCATCGATATTTTAATGCAGCTATTATGATGTAATCATATCGTAAAAAGCACAGCACATTAAATTTTTCTTTCACTTCTGAAGTCTTGTTGACATTTAAAATAAAATAAGGTAAAATATTGACATTCTGACCGACATACAATTTTTTGTTCGTTAATTTAATTAAAGCTGTTTTGAATTATTATTTTATTTACTCTAGAAAAGATTTGAATTCTAAAAAAAATTATGGCAATTTTTAAATAAACAGAATTCAATTCAATTCAATTGATCCTTAACTGCAGCAGACTTATTCCTTCTAATGGCGATAGTTTGTCGACGGAAGCAAACTACTACTTGAAAGGAAATTTTATTACTTAAAATTAGACTTCCCTTCTAGAACACATACATAGGAGACCTATTGTTTAACGTGGATCCTAACCACGAGAATTGCAATGCTTTGCAGTTGTCTTCCCAAGCGAGATATTCAGAATAAAGTTCTTACTGCTCCCAGAGAGGACCTGGATACTCAGCATTAAAAATTAACATTCGTTTGAGTGTCAAGTGTAATCTTTAATGATTTTTCATTTCCATCCTTTGAGTCCCATTAGTTACTGTGCAATTCTTTGCAAAAATTGGAAAAATCCTGGGCCAGACCTGGTTGACACAAAACAAATAATAATTTACGGGATATTTATGGCCAGTTTCAGCAACTATGCTATATTTAATCTCTGATTAAGTTAACCCAGATCAAATATGAACCAATGGAAAACTACTAGAAGTCATAAAACCGATTTCAATTAGTTCATATTGATCTGGGTTAACTTAATCAGAGATTAACTATAAC
Source organism: Rhagonycha lutea (assembly GCA_958510855.1). NCBI lineage: Eukaryota > Metazoa > Arthropoda > Insecta > Coleoptera > Cantharidae > Rhagonycha > Rhagonycha lutea. The sequence continues at coordinate 13,855,103 of OY294036.1, read as the reverse complement.
ATAATATTGCTGAAACCGGCCATTACAGTTACCCACGAATTTCTTGCGCTTCATCTGCGCTTGGCCTGTGCTTCTTCAGCGCTGGGGGGGCGTTGGTCCTCTAACATTATTAGATCCTGTAGCCGAAATCTTAATTACTGCCTGGTAAAAAAACTATTAATATGAAATTTTACGTTGACACCAAAAGTTATGTGTTTTACTAGAAAATAGCTTATCATTTTCTTGACAACGTTGATTATTGACCATGATAATATGGACAGGTTGATTCGTCTTCAGTATCACTTGGTAAAAGAGAATGTAGCCTTCCGCCGACAGGTGATTGCCTACCCCTCATCATCTACTTTGAACTCATAAATTAAATGTCCTTGTGGCTTTCCTTGTTTTAAAATGTTCTTTTTACAAGGTAAAACACAGATTTACTAAATAATCGCAAGTTTAAAATTAAATTTTTTACATTTCACTGTTGGTCCACTCAATATTTTAGAATTAGACGCCCCTACGCGCCTGGTCCTATTACCTCGAATTAAATTTGGATTATATCTGATAGGGGTCGCTAGTGAAACTTTTAATTTAGTTTGGTTAATTAAGACAATTCAAAATATGCTCCCTGACAGTTGGAAATCGGTTTTAAAATTTAATATCCCATAGGAAATTTCATGTTAGAAATGTTTCAGGTATTTTCAGATTTTGGTATCACATTTCATGTTGGATTGACATTTTTCACACGGGGGCAGTTAATATGTACACAGCACCCCTGCTTTCAATTTTTATTAATATCGTAGGTTTTCCACCACTTGTCTATGCTCTAGGCGGTACATTAGGTCGGAAAATGCACTGAATTTCACAAATTCATGCTAATCAATCATTTATTTTGTTTTAATAGATTTGCATCCCTATAAGAAGGACATTTTTCGTTTTATTTCTCTATTCCTCCAACATCCTTGTTTTTTTCCAGTTGTGCACGGACATACCTGGTTTTATCAGTATGATAATATACTTTTACCACCTTAAATTTTGGTGACATGCCTTATTTTATTCCAAGGATATTTTATACAAATAAAAATTCACCTATGTAGGCGAGAAATTGGTTTTACAGTTTCATTTTATTGTAAAATATTTCCCTCGTTTATTCCGATACCCTTCAAATGTTAAAATAATTTTCAAGTAGTGTGTTATCATTAATAAAATAATAATTACAAAAATATTAATAAAAATATTGTTGCATTTTTTAATGTTGCTTTTTAAAATTTTTAGTCCTGTCGTAACATAGTTTCGTTTACACTTTAAAAATGTAATTATAGGGGTCAAACAACTTTTAAATACATTGTAAGTTAAAAATTATAATTATAATTATGTTAAGTTTATTAAATATATTCAATAGAAGTTACCGGGTTAACTGCCTGCGTTAGGCAATTCCAAAATTGTGTTGCTAATAGATATGAAAAAATTTAACCATTGTCCTAGCTCTGATTTTAAATTAAATCCCTGAACAACTTTGAAAAATTATTCTTTGTTTTTAACATAAAGTGCATTTTTTATCCTTTTTGAATATTAAGTATCCTCTTAATTGATTACATTCTGGGTAGAGGGATTTTAATTAAATTTAGCCAACAGTGATAAAGCAAAAATATTAATTAAAACTCAAACGTAAAAAATCAATTGAAAATTCATTGTTTATGCTTATAAAGCTGCAAATATTACATCTGTTCAAGGATTTATTATATGAAACATCACAACAGATCAAAGTATGTCTGAGAAAAACTAGCATTATAAAAATTAAGAAATTGAAACTTGAATCATAAATGTCAAAACATATAAGATGGATTTCAAAATTTATTTTCTACTTATCAAGTTGTTACAAGTAAATAACTAATTTATATTTAATAATTCTAACGAAATATAATAAATTAACTTAATACAGCTTTAAATTTATGTTTATAATTAAAACCTCTTTAAAAGAGTAATGAAAGCTATGCGTCATCATGAAATTTGTCTTCCGCGTTTAACAGATTGAACTTAATCCAATTTCCTTTCTTCTGCGTGTTTCATTTATTTTTTATGTTGGTGCAAGCAACTGTATTTTATTATGTGAACATTTTCGAAACTCTGATCTTCCTCATTTGATTCATCCTAAAATCGTTAACAATCCTCTTTTCAAGTTATCAGCAGCCACATCATATTCGTTTTACAATTTCCACTTAATAAAATTTATGGCCACTCTTAATTTTATGATTTCACTGTACGAACAAAATTAATTTTGTTAGCTTTTCGTATAAATTAATTTACAAATGAACTTATTTGCGTGCTTCCTCCTTACAAAATTATCTTCAAGATCATTAAATTGCTTCGTTTACTAATGTCTATAAAATTTCAAGGTTAATTTGTCTTCGGTAAATATCCTTGACAAATGTCGGTTTAAGTAGTAAAAATAATATGATATTGCAAGCTTCCTACACGCGACTCATCTGCAGTAGGACATAAAGCAATCAGCTGACTGAAGATTAGCCCTGATTGATCCTAATTTAGGTTTCCGGTTGATGAATGTCGACCGTGGACCGCGACTGTGCCAACGCCACTTTCTTGTATGGAGAATACAAATAATTATTACGATTCGTTTTTGATCTTTTCAAAATTTTGGCCAACTTTGTGGTTACACAATTTTGTTTCCACTTTCAATGCGCTTTTTCTAAATTCAGTTAAGAGCAGTTTTGGACACTTTGTAGTGGTAAGGAAATTTAAATTAGTTTCTTGAGTAACAAAATTAAACGGTTGCCGTAACAACAGCATAGTTAATTAGTTAAATTAGTTTTTTAGTTATTTTTTTTTTGTATAACATGGCTATGGGTATGCTGTTCTAAACGGAAGAGTTGAGCATTTGCATTTAACTTTTATGAGGCATAAAACTAACAAATTAGAAAACTACCATTTAAATAGCATAATTAAATTAAAAAGTAGCTTCACTAAACTGTTAAACATAAAAAATACAAAACAAGACGGCAACTTCGGTGTGACAATTTAAAAAGTTACGATTAAGGTCTGAAGAAATATCAAGTATATGCAAATTGGTAAAATTATCTATTATTTACGATTCAGTTTAAAGTTCCTCTGTGATTATTGGATAGACAATCGCTCACTTCAGATATTTTCAAATACTCAATTGTAACAACAGCACCTACACAAGTTGTAATTATGTAATTAAATTTGTCTCATTTGGGATGGAAAGGATAGAACGGCATGTAATTTATGTTTACATATAAAAATTATAGTTATTTAGCATAAAAGACATTTTTAAGGAAAAGCAATAACCTTTAGACAATGAGGTTGGTTATTTCTAGACAGATAAATAAAACACTTAGCATAAATTAAATTTGAAATACAAAAAGCTCAATGGGGAGGTTATGGATATAATATGGAATACTGAAGAAATATATAAAAAATAATTATTGTCCATTAAAGTTTAGAGTCACAGTTCATTATAATTTGATGGACAGAAGCAATCAAACAGAAGCAGTTAGATTTGTTCGTAGGTGTCATTAATCATCAAACAATGCAGGTAATTATATCACTACACTTCACACCTATACAACAAAAGCCGCACATCTTATGAATGATCAAATGTATATGCCTAAAAAATTAAAACCAGAATGAAATGTCTATCATGTCGTACGAATATTACGCTTCAGGTAAGTAACTGTAATCTTGTCGAATTTAATAAGCACAGCTGGAACGCACAAGTTTTTGAAACTCGAAAAATTGAAAAGATCATTGTTATTTTTTTACAATTATGAAAAAATTATGAGAACTGGAAATAATTAAGCTTTTTAGCTTTTCGAAATTAAAATAATTTCCCAAACAGTTTCCATCCTGCTTCCTTTGAGAAATGCGTTCGGATAAGTGGGCTCGAATTTCTCTTCTGTAATTGAAATTTACGTTATCTTATCACTTTGGGCTATAAGTGAAAAAAACCAATTTTGCCTACCTACTACCGCTGCGCATATGTCTTGTAATACACGTACGTTTGAACAAACCAATGTAGGTAAGCAAGCAACCCCGTTCATAATACAATTTTATCCGGAAGCTTCTGGGAACACCTACTCTTTTAACAAAACGGGGCTAAAAAATCGCACAATTCACGAGAATGTCATCTGATACTCGAGCAAGAAGTGTATTCATTCCCATTCAAATTCGGATTTCGCCCGCCTTCTTTTCTTTACAAATCGCTTTTTTGTGCGCTAAAAACCGTTATGTTACCTTTAACATACGACGACCCAATTGTGCTCAACATGTAATTTTTACTGATTGCTATAATTTTGCGATTTGTACCAAGATATTTTAATTTTCAGCGCGTGCCAGCATAACTATCGATGTTTGACTATGTCACTCGTGTGTCGGCTGTCAACGCAAAATCCTACCCATAATTTTGCAGCTTTACTATTTTAAATTCAAGAAGAATTAATTTTCAGTATCATTAACCATCGCTTAATAGACATTCATTTTTTAATTAAGCTTTCTTAAGTCAGCTGCAAAGAAATTTCCGTTGCAATTAGACTTGTAGAAAATTTACTATACAATAGAATAAATGAGTAGCACATCACAAAGATTTTTATGATAATTTTTTTTTATAAATTTAATTACTGAAACAAATTACGTATTTTTCCAGTTTCCCGCAAACTTATTAAATTGGATACACACAACAACAAACATGTGATTTTAAAATCAGTTCAAATTTTGACGCACAGCGGAAACTTATTACAAAAAGGTTTATTAGCTATGCATTTGTGTCTCCTATAGAATAGAAAATGTTTGTTTGTGTATTTCGAAACGTATTCAGAAAAGCATGACAATATTTGGTTGACATTTTGGGCGGATTGACCAGACACAATGCGGATATCAGCAGACGCTCAAAGCTACTTTTACGAGCCGCTTGTTTTCAAAGGCTACCTACCCTTTTCTGTACCCACAGTTTGCAAAATATTAACCGAAATATGATTAATATTTTAAATAAATAAACCGTTAGTAAAAAATTTGAAAGTTAAATTACTTTTCAATATGTCCCACATAAAATTTTTTTGACGAACGTCAAATAACCGTTTTATGAAGTACAAGTTTCTAAGATTACATCAAATCGTGGACAACATGGTATCATAACTTTCTAGAAAAAATAGAAAACTAATTGAATTTTATAACTAAATCACGCATTAATAAAATTCCTCTACTTAGTGGAATCAGTTGAATTGAAAATGATATCCAATTTAATGTGGAACCTAATGCAATATTTCCAATTTCTTCTGATGGTATTAATTTGCTATCCTTAAAGGAAGCTGAAAAAGAAGGCTAAGGAATGTAGGCTTCAATTAATACGAGTAACCGTTTTTTATTTCCTTTTAATTAACCTGTTTTATTTATACACAGGGTTTAGAAATCAGAGACCTTTGTGGTGCTCTACAGGGGATTTCAAAATAACCAAAAGTTAATCAGTAAATTAGTTATGGATCTTTGTTGCACAGTAGCTCCATTGTATACGAACTACCACACACATCTATAAATTTTTCAATAAAATTTTTTCGCAAATAAATTTCGACATAAATTCATATTAGTATTTTCAAATTACTTTCGGCAGACTTCATACTTTTAACATGAAGTACCAAAGCTTCATTCACGTTAGCTTTTAATCCCTGTGTCACATAAAGGGATGTAACATTTTGCTTTCTGATAATCCTACAGTCCTTTTACATGCCGGTAACATGCGAGACTCAAACGGTTCCAAATGTAAAGACTAGACGCACATTTTCAAATAACATTATTCCACCTCAATGGACAACTTTGGGTGTTTGTAAAGACTGGAGTAACTTGTGAGAATATTTTTGTAAACAAAATAATAAAACTATCAGACTAAATAATTTTATTCGCACAGATCAGGCGTGCAAAGTTTTTAGAGAAGTGCCACATTAACAATTAATTTGGGGTGCATAGTTTGTTTGAGCACAATTTATTCAAAATCAAGGCGTAAATTTTGATTTGATATTACCTGTATTTGTGATGCCACACAACCATTAGCAAAACGGAAGAAATATTTAAAATTGTGTTTTCCAACCCATTTTTTTATATTATAGTATTATGGGATCTTATAAAAATATTTGATTCGATTTGCGTTATATCAAAGAAGTAAGAAGTAACCCTTTAATTGCAGAGACGTTAAAAACGTATATAATTTTGATGATGAAATAAATATTATAAACGAATATAAAAGCAAAAATTGTCGGGATGGCCCTAAATTTGGAGTTACACCACTGTATAGAAAAATATTTTCCAGTTTCGGTTTGTGAATTTTTCAATAATAGTGCACAATTTAAGAAAATAGTAAATATAGTGAAACTTTGATGAAACCAAATTCTCGATTTAATAATTTCAACAAAGGGAAAGTTTCCCAGATTTTCTGACTATTTTGACGCAAAATCAAATTTAATAACGAAGTTGTTTCATAATAACCTATAATAGCGTCTAAATAGTGCAACTTCATAGTAAAACATATCATAATTTTTTAGACAGACTAAAGCTGCATTAAACACTTTTAGAACTAAAATATAAAGTTGGCACAAATGTAGAATATACTGAAAGTATAATTTTATACACAAACGTGTTCGTTACACAGTAACATCGTCAGGTAACTGAACAGGTCACCTCCTCCTCCTCCTCCTCTAAGCAGTTTATTCACCTTCGAAGTAATTATTTCTTTTAACTTTCTGCTTTTCACCTCATTTCATCGTATCTATCTCGTAGCTATCTCGTAGCTATCGTGACAAATTAATTACTTATTCTTGTGGAAACGTTCATGTGTACAAATTTTTTTACCGATGTTCTATTTGCTTTTACGGGATTGCAAATTATTTAGTTCCTCCCCCGTGATTTCGCTCATTTCAAGTTTCTAGAACAGACAGAGCTAAAACGTTTTGAATCGCGAAATTGCTTCATTTCGAACTTTTAAAATGAGTTTGGCGGAGCTTCAAAGTGAAAATGATTCAAACCGAACGCAGCCCAAAGCGATTAGTTGCAGCCATGTTTAAAGAATCTTACGTGCACTAAATTCTAGAAATTTAAAATTTTACGGTCAAATGCACCTGTATATGGCACTAATATCACTAATGTTCTGCATTAATGTCATATTTAACAACTACACCATTTACAACTTTTAATTCAGAAAGCGTAAATTTTAATTCAGGTTAGCCTGTTCTTCGAATCACTGTCAGTTGGCCGATATTCATTTGGCCGACGTTCATTTGGCCGAAATTCAATTGGCCGATACAATCATTTGGCCGACAGTCATTTCGAAGAAATTTTATTTTTAGTATTAGATAAAGTGACTATAAAAATAATTTAATAATATATAATTCAGAGTTTCTTAACCTGGGGTCCATGGACCCCTAAGGGGTCCGTGTAATGATCGCCGGGGGTCCATAGATAGCCTGCCTGACATAATGCGACTGTAACTATATCTATACGTGAATAACTACTATGTGGCACCAATAACTAAAAAGACGTTTACGCACCCAAAACTTTTTAGAAATAATATGAGCAAGTGGCACCTATATAATATGTTCGTTTATGAATATATGTAAGTTCGCAAACAATAAAACCTGGTAAAAATTCAATCTTGATTTTATCTTTTCGGAAGGGGTCCATGGGCCTTTTGAAATTTTGAAAGGGGTCCATGACTATAAAAAGGTTAAGAAACCCTGATATAATTGTTAAATTTCTTAACAATTTTATAAGTAGACAAAAATTAATTTTTTATTTATATATTCAACATTTCAACAAGTTCAGAAATGAGGTTCCTCAGAGCAATAGCAGGATATACAAGAATGGATAGAAAGCGCAATACGGACATCAGAAACGAACTAGCAATATTCAATTTATGTGAACGGATTGAAGAATACAGACTCTATTGGCTACAACACCTAGAAAGAATGGATGATACCCGTATACCAAAACAGATCTTCAGGTACAAGCCCCGGGGAAAGAGAGACGTGGGACGACCAAAGAAGAGATGGGCGGACCAAATCAATTGAGTGGCGTAACGGACTATAAGTCTATCACTTGATGATGATGATGATGATGATATTCAACATCACAACATCTCTTGTTTAATTTTGTTTAGTTACACACAGTTACACTTATATTAACGGTGCGCGCGGATTTTTTGTGCAACTCTGTCGTAGGTGGATGTGTTGCCAAAATAGACTCTTCCGCGCCGCCACTCCGCTCCGCGTTGCAGCGTTGCAGCGCTCCAGAGCCATTTTGGCAACACTAAACTCATTAAAAACATCCCCCTAGGGCCTTCCAACTCGGCAAATTGTGCTACTGGGAAGGGGGTGAATCTCGCTTTTTTTTGACGCACCGTCAATATATTTTTTCTTTTCATTTAAGATTTATTTTTATATTCACTTTCGGTAATAAAAATAACATTTCGGCCAAATGATGTTTCGGCCAAATGAAGTTTCGGCCAAATGAATTTCGGTCAAATGAATTTCGGGCAAATGAATTTCGGCCAAGTGACGGGATACCCTGTTCTTCAATCTTACAATCGCTATTTTGGTTAGTTTGTGTTCTGTTCTAACATTTTTGTATAGTTCTATTAGTATATTCGACCTTGAAGGTGGAAGTACTAACCAATCTGAGCTGCAATTAACGACTTTTGAATTAAAGCTGAAATTTGTGTAGATGCCCACGCTGTGCGGCCTGAAGGCCGTACCTACTGGAACTACTTTTAGGTTTTTTGCTTCTTGGTACACGGAGAGGAATGGATTGAGTGTTATGAACAGATATAGCAGCTGTAACCCCGTAATTTAGCATGTATCTGACGTAGATCAGAATATTATCAGCAGATGGCGCTACTAATTTGGAAGCCTTATTAAATTACACCCTTCATTATTAATATTATAATAATTCTTAGTTTATATTTCCCAACGATCAAAAATTTAAATCGGAAGGTGACTGAGAAAGTCATCTCCGCTGCAACGACGCAGAGAATTCATTGATTCGACAACTGCGCAACTACAACATCCAAGATTTCTCGAACCTCACGATGCCAAAGAGCATTCTTGCTCCACGGTCCATCCAGGTTAAGTATTTTTACATGATTAAATCCTAAGTAACCACATTTCTTTTAGACCACAACTTCCAACCTCCCCTACCATTGCACTTGTTAGCCAACCATGCCCCAGGAAGCAAGCTTCACGACCAAAGAAGAAACCACCAATCCTTCAATCCTTCAGACTCGTTTTTTAACACTATAGATTAAGTCCATCAGGCATAACTGTAATTTGTATTTTGTAGTATTTTTGTGCTTTTTGGGAGAATCCTCCTACAGAAGCAGGTTGCTCTCATCTTTTTCATTTATTTGATTTTTTTGTACATTACCGACTCTTTGAAGACTATAATTTTCACAGGAATTTATAACATAATAAAATTTTCTTTTTCTCCCTCCCCCGTCATACTTATCCTCTCCTCCTCCTCCGAAATTTATTTTCACTTCAATTTAATTTCCAATTAAATTTCACAATGTCATATATCAAATGTATATGAAGGAGATAAGCTTTCTGAAATTGTTCATGGTCATTCGGTCCATGCGTAATCAAAATTTCCTGATAAATTAGTAATATTTGATCTTCAAATAATATGATCACTATTTTCAACAGTATCCGCATTAATATCATTGAGCAATTCACCCTTTTTACTAAAGCAGGTTTCGCTTTTTAAAACCTCTTTTTTTTTCGTGGGATTATCACTCTTATTTACTCCCTGAATAAATTAATTTTTTCCAGGATCTGTTGCTACTACCAAATCTTTTTCGCAATTTAAATTTTCAAATAAATTCAAAAATTCAATTCCTAAATCGGAATTTGGTGAAGCGTTCTCATTTTGGAGCAAAACTCTTCCTCTATACTTTAAAAATTTGATTGGGCTCTATGAGCTTCTTTACCATTTTCTCAATACCATTAATTTTATTCTGAATTTACCATCCAATTGTATCATATTCCAAATAATTAATGAAGAAACTGCATTTACCCTCAGATGAAAACCAAATGATAATCGGGTGAGTTACGATTCTAAGCTTACCTTTAAAAAATTGACTCCAAAATTTTACGTTTTCCAAGTTTATCCAAGAGCATTCAAAATTTATACAGCTCAAGTTTTCGATCATTCGCCAAAATAATAATCAATGATCGTCTAATATTAATAAATGTCGTAATTTTTCCAATAGTAGACCAAATTTTCACCATGACGCGACGTCGTAATTATACAAATCTAAAAACTCGTTTATTAATCAACTTTATAAACTTTCCATCTACAGGAATAACAACGCAGAATTCTCTTAACTCCAGAATCAAGTTTGATTCCAGAAAATCTCAAATATTAAGACGGACGAAAATTCGCACGTCCACCTTCCAAGATGGCTTCTACCAAAAGACCTCGCTTCTCTCTTACCACCAGGACCAGGCTGGCTAATTCGGCTAGTAGGCGATCGCAGAAGGCCCCCGACCTAAGGAGGCCCCTGAGGGGCCTCAAAAAAGTTGTTTATTTTGGGGTAAAAGTGGTTTGTATTTTTTATATACCATTCAAATGTTAAAATAGTGAAAAAAAGTGATTTTCAAAAATCTCCATTCTTGGTAAGGGGTTCCCTCCTCAATATCTAGCCGAGGTCCTCAAAAAGGCCAGTTCGGGCCTGTTTACTTCTTCAAATCAAACATAAAATTAATAAGCTCAAAATTTTAATTGCATTGCCCAATTTATTCGCTACTGCTTATCGTCGAAAACGGACCACGACAGAATATTTTAACAAAATCGGTTGAAACAACGTTGTAATCAGTGAAATATTTTGAATTTTATATAGTTAATTTTTGAATTTGAACTAATTCTGGATAGTGCAGAAATCTGCACCCCTAAAATAAATTTTGAATAGTGAATCCCCAGAACGAAAGCGCCACTGTTTCTATACAATATCAGGATAGTTTTCAAAAGTTTTAGCGGATTTAAAGTTTAAAGTCCAACTTTTAAATATATTATTGATATATCTGCATATACTAGGTATTTAATTTTAATCAAAATTTAACGCAATATTTAGCTGTGGGTGTGTCCTGACTGTACCACAGATAATTTTATATGCGAATTGCTACAAGAAAATTCATTTTCACTTACTGTATATTTTTTTAGCATTTTTCTGATTTTTTAAATATTAAACTAGGATATTAACACTTAACAACTCGGAGGAATTGTAACTAATTGCAGTGTGTCAAAAAATTATAGGGAATCTATCGGTTTCACATCAGAACATATGGAACACTGGTAGTTCCCAATTTATTGTACCAATCAGACGGCCCGCATAAAAATTTCTAGAAGGCCATAGATTGCTCAGGGATGTGTAATTAATTAAAAATGGTTAAAAAGTACAATACTAACAAATCTAAGCAATAGATTCGAATTCAATGAGAAAAAAAGTTTTACAAACATTTCTTCCATATTTCAAAACATAAACTAAAACCCTTTGCATGTTTAAAAAGGTGAAGCAATTAACACCTTATAAAAAGCTAAAAGCAATGACACTGATTTTATTATAAATGGATGATGATAATAATGCGCCACTTAATAAAATATTACCGCACATTAACCATCAATTGATCTGTTAACTATTAAAGTAAATTAGTCTCCCTAAAGTGTAATCGATAAATAACGAAGTATTCTTTACATTAGCTTATCAGGATAATCTGGGAACATTGTAATAAAAACTACCCTATCCTTTTCATCAGTGTTCTTTGAAGTAATATTCTCGTTTGAGCGGCAATCGAAGATCATTCAGAATTCAGCTCAACGTGTGTCTCATGGTAGGTGGCACCCCTAACCAGACCACGTGTCTATCATTATTCCTATTCATCAACGCAGTCGTATTTAAATTAACACATTCAAATTATTGAAGCAATCCCAAGTATTTATACAGTTACTTGGGTAATTTTATATTGTATATGATCATCCAAGTAAATTTTACCATTAAAAATTACAAGACAAACTTGTAGCGAGGGGTGAGGGGTGCGCTGTTATAATATTGACAACTTTTTAGTAACTTTACAATAAAATGGAAACTAATGGACTGTGAGTAATGTTTTAAGTAAATTTATAGTTTATTGAATAAATTTTTTTTATAGATTCTATCAAGAAAGCGTCCGTAGCGGGTCAACGAGTAATTAATTATCATCAGCAACGAATAGCTCTAATTAACGAACACTAAATTTATATTAAGTGTTTTAATAAAGTCTGCTGTTTCCTTTAATTACCAATATACTTATCAATTTTATTATGGTTACCTTGCTTCTATTGTATAAACGACATTAAAAGTTCGAATTCTTGGACGTAAACGTAAGGTCGTACATAGGTAAAGACAATCGCAACAACTAACAAGCAAGTAATATTTGGAATTTCACACAATTTTTAACGCGGCACTTCAAAGACTTGGAAGAAGTACGAAAAAACCGCTCTAGTTACATATCGATCTGGACTTGAAAACAAAAAATATAAGCGGCAAATACCAGAAGTGCATGCGTACATGTGCGAGTAAGTTTTTACCAAAAGGAATGAAGTATGTAGAATTGTATGCATGTAGCTACTGAACTTTTCTTTATTCTAACCGCTCATTTTCAATCAACGAAGTTAAAAGAAAATTAAAACATGAAAGTGAAATATCACAAAATATACTTATGATTATGAATTGTACTTGTGGCGTCTAAAACAGCTTCGTAAAATTTTATGATGACCGTTGAAAGTTAAGGGAGTAGCCAAAACTGGTAAGCCTTCAGTCACCACAAAACGAAAGTATACACTACGAATAATGACATTATATTGGTTTTGCTGCATGGTATGAATACACAAACAATTAGAATAATACAGAAGCACATGTAAGAAGCAATAATGGGTTTCACCTTGGAAGATTAAATTAAAGATTAAATTAGACAATGAACAAAGATAAACAATGTAGATAAGCAATTCAATATAACTCAGTTAAGTAGTGTTGAACAAGATATTAGCATACACAAAGGGAAAAATAAAATAGCGAGGTATAGTAGTAAATTTCGCAAGTAGTAAATAAATAGGTACATGCAGAGACTATAGGTAATACTCGGGTAATACATCAATATAATACATACATAAAATATCCTATACCATAATAAGTATGGGTTCTTCTACAAGCTACAAAAGAAGAAGAACAACAAAATATTTTTCGATTTTTTTGAAGATGAAGAAATAAGTAGTAGTAGTATACATTTCGTAAGATACAGCAAAAAAAGAACAAATATGTAGTATGTGCCTATAATAAGAGATGAAACAGTTATTTAATAACTAGAATAAGTTAAACATCAGTAAAATATAAATTGCACATATAAAAAATTATTATTAAAAGAGAGAAAAAATAAAAACCATACAATCAACTAACTACCTGAGATTTTATTAGCCTTCGGTCATTGCCGGTTTTAAAATTATTTAAAAGAGAGACATCCATAATTATATATTTTTTTCTTCATTTGTATAAAAAATATTAAAATATTTTCAAAATGCACAAAAAACAACTGTAATTTGTCTAAAATAAAAAGTCAACATTGTTTGTATTTTATTTTTGTTATTTAAAAAAATTGTCTGGAAGTCGGAATTTATTTAAAAAAGTCTAAATATATGTGGGTATCTTTAAGTAATTAAATTGTGTAATATATTACTTATTACAAAATATTGAGAGGGGCAATGGTGAAATGTAAAATAATTGAATTTTCAACTTGCGATCAAAATTATAAATGATGTGTATTTTGCCTTGTGAAAGAACATTTTCGAACGAGGAAAGCCGTAAGGACGCGGACGTTTCGATTATGAGCTCAAAAAGAGAGGGGGGGGGGGGCAATCGTCTGTCGGTGGAAGGCTACAATTTCTTTTTTACTACATTTTAATTATTTTCTTTTTGATTGTTGGTTTTGGCTGATTAAATATTTTTCAATTTCAAAGTTTTGTTTTTGCGATTATTTTTGCACAACAATACTTGAGAAAAGGGTAACTGTCATTAAGGGAACGGCGATACTAACAAAAAACGATGCCTTGAGCTTTTTCAGTAAAAAAAATTACTTTCAAAGTTATTTGACTTTATTATAAAACTTTACCGTTAGTATTTCAAAACTTGATTGGTGTACTACACGATCCTAAGGGTGGTAATTTTTAGAATATTAAAAACTTGGATAAATCAGGTGAGTTTTTTTGGATTGGTAAAACTTGGACCAAACCGAATTTTTTTCGTCACACAACTAGCTTTCATTATAGTCTCTGATCTGATTGAGGACGCGTATGAGTGGATGAACGAGATTTCTGTTGTCCATTCAAATATATTAATTTTTATTAACCCACAATATGAAAATATGTTGCATCTACTAAAAGCGAAAATTTTCTGTTCGCATGATTATCATTTTAGATTTGCACATTAACATTAAAAAATGTGTACTTACTGGTCATAAAACGTAACCAGCGGGATTAGGTAAATCTAACTTCCATATAAAAATTCCATTTTGGGATTTACAAGAAAATATTGCTTGAATATTTTTTATTAGGTATTAATTTGTAAAAACAATTCTTAATTAAAAAATATTAAACAATTCTTGTCTGTTTCATTCCAATTTTAATCAGCGATAAGAATTTAAAATACATTTTAAGCCAATGAAAAGTTTTCGTAAAGTTCGATTGTAGAAAAATATGAGGGGGTATTTGATATCTGATTTTCGAATGTTCTGCGGGGTGCAGGGGAGTGGCCATTTTGTTGATAAACTCATGTTTGTTAACAAATCGCCAAAATGATCTAATTTTCTGGGGCTTCCATCATCATAAATGGTTGCAAAACGCTGGTTGCCGAAACAGGCTTACCTGCTTGGATATTTGCATTGAAATATCTGTTATTACCAGCTTCGTTTATGTTAGCTTATGTTAATGAATGTTAATTAAAATAACCGAGGACAAACGTAGCTGGCAACAATAACAACAATAGATATTTGAATGCAAATATCCAAGCAGATAAGCCGGTTTTTGCAACCAGCGTTTACTCTGTACGTAATCTAACATAGCTCGGCCTTGGCACTTACTATATCGCATAACATAGCTTTGCTTTCGGCCTCGCACCTCCCTAGACACATAATAAGCATGGAGATATCGTAGAAAATTTAATTGTAGATATACTAAAACAACAAAAAATCATTTAGATAATTGTAAATTTTTGTGCTCCGGTTCCAGCTACAGGAAAAAAAGCATATTGCATCATCTAGAAACATCGGGATTGCTTTGATTACAAGTACATTGAAGATTAAAATTACAAAAAAAAACATGGTAGAGAAATGCGAACGTCCGTCGGTCCGTATGCTAGTCATGAGGAAGAAGACCAACTTTGACAAGGGAGAGAGAAAGTGGTTAAAAATTCGGAAAAAAATTGTAGACGTCATTTATAGACTACCTCTAATGCCTGTTTTCACCAACAATTTATTTAAGAATTTCCTAGTAAAGAATTACTTAGCTACGATTCCATAAATGTGATTGGTGAAATTTGACATAAGGTAAAACACCCACTAGTTGAACAGTTTTGAAAGTAAAACCTATTTCACTCTAATTTAAGCAAATAAAATTCGATTAATTTGATTAAAATATGTTATTTATAAAAATATAGATAGTTTTGCATATAATAGCAAAGAAAAAAGGAATAATTAATAAAATTATCATATTTTTACAAGGTTTTTAAAATATACTTCAAATGCAGCAGTAATTGAACAATCTATTTTGAATCGCAGCCGTAATTGAACACTCCGGTGGTGGTTGTACTTGAACACGTGTGAAAATAGTAAAAATCAGTCAAAATCGAACAAAAATCCAATCGATATTCTAAAGATACATTTGGCAACATTGATTTATTTATGTATGACAAACGTAATGGACAAACGTGATCATTTTATGTTAGTTTTTTCGAGTTCAAGTTCATAACCTAAAAACTGTGATTGCGCGGTTTACGGTTTAGTAACTTTATATGGCAAAAGTAGCATGCTTATCGGCTATTCCACATGCCAACTTTCAAGTTAACAAAAATATAATTATTTCGATTTATAATTTAAAAAAACTTATAGAAATCAATTGCTAAATCATCAAGTAATTATAAAATACGGATATTACTTATTATGAATATTCCGTTTTTGCATTAAAACAATTTCAAAAATCTGTTCAAGTACTAGTTCCATTTCTTGCGGTGTTCAAGTGCTGGGTGTTTTACCTTAGTATTGACATAAAAAAAACTCATGTCAAATTTGACCAATCACATTTATGGAAGCGTAGCTAAGTAATTCTTTACTAGGAAATTCTTAAATAAATTGTTGGTGAAAACAGGCATTAAGGTTGTTAAGAAGAGGAGTGGGAGTAAGTTGTAGTGGTGTCTCTGTCCTTTACTAAATAGATAGGATAAAGCAAGAAAAAATATTTTTTTGCAAAATTTGCCAACTTCAAATAAACAAAATTTTAATAAGTAAAATTAATAAAAAGAGGCTTTTCTTATTAAGAATACATAGTTTTTAATAATATAGTACTAAATTTTATTCTTCTAAAGAGTTTTGGTCGGTTAAAATATTTTTTTACGTATTTTAAAACACTTTTAAGTTGATGTGGAAAGTGCGGCAACGCTGTATACTTTCTGCTGTTGGTATTTATATTATAAAATAAACACACGGATGTGATGTGGAAGCACTTTTCCGAGTGGTCGTGAAGACATGTCATTACGACAGTACTAAATATGTTGAGGTTAAACCTTCAATCAAGACCCTTCGCGAGGTCAAAATGGCGCAACTTAACCAGTTGCCAAGAATTGTAAAAATTCGAAAATAAGTCAATTATAACCAAACCACAACAACGACAGACATGTTTCGATCTTGTTAGATCTCATCAGTGACGTACAGTTATGGATTTGGTTATAATTGACTTTAAGTTTTTACCTATATAGCATTTTGTCGACAAGATTAATTGAATTATCCGATAATCCAAAAAATGACATCAACAATTCGCGCAATGCTAATAAGTATAAAACGACCCGTTTATATAATAAAATAAACACACGGATGTGATGTGGAAGCACTTTTCTTTTTTTATTATTTATGTGCAAATTCTTTAAAAAGCACGAAATTTTGCCCTAAAAAGCATAAACTGCTTCAAAAAAACACAAACTTTTGAAAAATAAAATTTAAAACATTTACCTATTCATTATTTATTGGAATATACATTTATGTTTACATTACATATCGATGTCATGGGTGTCAACATAACCAAAGAAAGTGCATTTAAAAGTGAGAAACGGCGACGTTGCCAAACGTAATGACGATTTATTAAATTTGTATCATTTTTTAGCATAATAATTTAATTTTCTCAGAAACTAAAAGGTAGACTTTCTTAAAATTTAGTACACTTATTTATATGACCTTCATAAATATTGTGGCGATTTTTGGTAATGGTGACGCACCTGATTGCAGAGTTAATGACGTTTAAATCAATGTGAAACCCCTCGCGTCCATTAACGCAATGTAATAACGTGTCACGAAACAGTAACTTTGACATTTTTTTATCTCGATAACTAAAAGGTAGATTAAGTTCAAACTTTGCCAGAATGTGCTTGATTATGCAAACAATATACTGTGAAAATTTCAGAAACTTCGCGAAGATTTCGATTTCCTTCTTAACAACCTTAAATTCGAAAGCTGGTTTGAAAATCAATTTTGCCAATTTAACATTTCTTTTGTTTTTGAAAAACTGTGATTAATTTTGCTTTGCACAGACATTGAAAACAAGGTCATCTTCTACAGTCTACACTATATTAGTGTAATGCAAGCAACCATTAGATTTTCTAATGAATTTTACCTGCAAGACTTAAACGTTTTGAGGGATCTATGATCTATGGTCCCCAAAACATCACGGTTATGATGGTTACGATTATGATGATGATAAAATTTAGAAAAAGATCTCAGAGCATAAGACTTGAATTATGCATTTCCTAAACTTAAAATTTTAATTTTGTTTTTCCAAGTATAGAAAAGGAAAAACAGATCATTGATATTTGTTTTATAAATAATGGAATTGCTAGATTGTATATTTGGTTATATAAGGTTTTGGGAGCTAACTTTTTGGGATAATTATATTAACTTGGAGAGCTAGCATCAATTTGCCTCCCCCCTCCGGTTTCAGTTACGATTTGTGGAACAATATTATAATGGTGCTAGCTATATGAATTCAGGAGCTAGCTTTTTGAAAAAAAATATTATCTTGGTAGACAAAATTTTTTTGCACTATTTTTTTATCCAAGCGTTCGGTTACCCAAATTTGTTTGTGGCCTACGGGTCAATATATTATTGTATAATTGCCTGTGATATTTTGGGAATCACATTCTAAATTAACAAACTATCATCGTTTCTTAGCAAACAGTAAAAGTCGCTACGTGCGCGCGTGCGCAGTTACTCACGTCCAATGTGCGCACGCGCAAAAATTCCCGGCAAATGTGAAGCGTATTTAAATGTAAAGTGCGCGCATGCGCCATACCCAAGTCAAATGTGCGCCGAATGTGTGTAAAAATTAAATTTTTAGTTTTATAAGCAGGACCGGATCAGAGTTTGGGGTCCAAATCTAAAACTGTATTTAACTCTTAACGGTCCTGTCATTAAAAAGATTTTCCTAACATTAACCTAAACTCGACCGGTGGATCTCTCTTTTAACGGTTCCCCCATTAAAAAAATCAATTCCTAACACTAACCTAAGCCCGACCGGTGCCCAAGTAACATTTTTCCCTGGTGAAATTTAAATGTCTCTGCTAGGGCCCTAGCAAATATCTGCCAGGGGGTTATAACAGGGTTTTTTTGACAGAGCTCTTACAGATACCTGGAAGGTATTTGTAACGGATTATTTGCAGAGCCCTGAAAATTAACTCTGGTAGAGCCCTGTTAGGTCTCTGTTAAAAATAATTTGCAGGGCCCTGCAAGAAATCTGTGGCAGAGCTCTGGCAGAGTCCCTGTTACAGGTAATTTGCAAGGCCCTGCAAAAATTCTGCGGCAGAGCCCTGACAGAGTCCCTGTTATAGGAAATTTTCAAAGCTCGTATATACCACGTGGTCTTCATAAAAATTGTCTTTTTTACCATTTTTCAATTACTTTTAATTTTAACAATTCATTAAATTTAAATACTATATTGTACTTTTAATAGTAGATACCTACTACCCATTTCCCTGCTTATTAAAATTTTAGCAAATCAGAATCAAGAATTTTGTTAACGATGTAAGCTTTCTTCATTCATATTGGTTAAGATTGTTAAAATGAATATCTTCAGAGATTTATTGAAAATTAATTAATCGATTTTTTCAAGCAACCAACGATATGACAGAAACTGTATCAGGGTTACAGAGACAAACAGAGACAGCTACATTGACAGTTATCTTTTATGAGTTACAGGTATAAAAAAATTCGTAAGCGCCTCGTAATTTTGAGCCAAAAATGTAGGTCTAGTTACTATGTAACGAAGTAGGATAGCGCTATAATAAATATTGTTATGAGAGAGAGAGAGATAAAATATTTTTAGTTCAGGTCATTTAGAATATTCTAGAATATTAGAAATACAAAATACAAAGGCTAATCCGCTTCGATTTTAAACGTCATTTATGTGCAATTTATAAATTTTAACAGTTTATTTATCCAATTTAAAGAAATCATAATTAAACCACGATCTAGAATTAAACAACAAAACTTTTTATCATTTTGTTAAAAAGTGATTTCATTTTTACAGTCCCAACAATTTAAATTAATATCCTATTGCTGAACTTAACTATTACTGATTCGTTTTGATCAATATTAGTTATCAAAAATTAAATTTCTCATATATACAGCACTCACAATTATTCTAGAAATTTTCAGTTAAAATCTGATTTTTATAACTTATTTGCCGATGGTAACCCATATTTACAAGACAAAATATATCGGCCCTAAATATTAATAAAATAAATTTTTGTCGCATTCTTTAAAAAAGTTAATTTTTATTTTTAACTTCTTGCAATCCATACTGATTGTGTAATTATGTAATTGAACTAATTTAACTCTGGGGCTTTCAATTTTATTACTATCTTACTATTTTATTATCTATATTTGCAGTTACAATTACGAATTATTGTATCATATTTTAAATTGCGATGTTTTACATCGATATAATTTCCATTTTATTAAAAAAGGTAAGTAAAATACGTTGATTTCTCAGCGGTTCACTCATTATTATACACAAAAGTGTGACCATCATATTACCAGTAATTTCAAAATAATTTATAAGTAGGGTCCGTAGGTAAGTGGTAAGAACGAGAGGCTACGGAGCAGTCATGGATGTAGGTACAGGTTCGAATCTGGATTGTAACAAAAATTTTTAAATTTAAATATTATTTTCAGGATAGGTAACAACATCGACAGAATGGAATTCAACCAATAATACAGAATACCAAGCATTAGAATATATTAATAGATATAATTAATAATGTAACCATGTAAATAAAATTGAAACCCCCAGAGTTAAATTAAATTAGTTCGATGCGATGTGTAATAACACAATCAATGGATTGCAAGAATCTAAAAATAAAAATTGATTTTTCTAAAAAATGTGACATAAATTTATTTTATTAAAATTTAATATTTTTTTTATACCTGTCTCTGTAACAGGGACAGACAGAGCCCTGCCAGAGTCTCTGTCACAGAGACTCTGGCAGAGTGCCTGACAGAGCTCTTGCAGAGTCTCTGGCAGGGTACCTAACAGATACCCTGTTAGGATTTGCGACAAATTTTCTGCAGAGGGTTTGCAGGGTCCATTTTCTCTGTCTCATGTTATGTGACAGAGCCCTGTTACAATCCGATTACAGAGACAGGGCCCTGCGAAATTTCTCTGCCAGAGCCCTAGCAGATATCTAGCAGGGGGAAAATGTTACTTGGGTGGATCTCTCTTTTAAGAGTCCCCTCATTAAAAGAATGGTTTCCTAACACTAACCTAAACTCGATCGGTTTCGGATGAGGGGACTCCCCTCATTTAAAAAAAAATCGTTTCCAAACACTAACCTAAGCTCAACCGATGGATCTCGCTGTTCATGGTCCCCCCAATAAAAAAATGTTGTTTCCTAACACTAACCTAAGGTCCACCGGTGGATCTCACTTTTAACGGTCCCCCATGGTACAACAAAATTATTATATCGTGCTCCCTCCCATTAAAATAATCGTTTCTTAACACTAACCTAAACTTGCCTGGTGGATCTCTCTTTTAACGGTTTATTCATTAAAAAAATCGTTTCGTAAAACTAACCTTAGCTCGATTGGTTGTTAATTATTGTTGATTTTTTCAAGTACTCGAAAAAATTCGTATATTTGCAGCATAATTCATAGCTTTAAAAGAGAGGCTTTAAAAATTTGTGCAAAAACAAACTGCACTTCTAGAGCACCGAAAAGAACTGTACCCAAAACTTCCAATTAATGGTTGCAGAAGTACCACCTAAAGTTTAACCAAGTGTAACTAAATAATACCAACCGGTACAACGTCGCAATCGCCGAGTAACTGCGCACGCGCGCACGTAGCGACTTTTACTGTATGCATCGTTTCTTTGGTTTAAAATAAATCACTACTTCTTTTTCTCTTCTGGGTGTTTTATTTAAACCTGGCGCCCATTGAGCTATTTTCCTGTCTAGCTGTAAATACAAGGTCTTCAGGTTACTTTCAAATACTTGAATTTTTAAGTATAATCTTTTTAAAATTATTTAATTTCTTTATGGGCGATTTTTATCTTTCTTATATATTGCGATGCCATTGGGCAGTCTCCTTCTATGTCACTGTGTGTCATTCATTTTACTTATTGTCTTTTAAGATAGATTGTAAAATACTAGGATTCCAAATAAAAAAATATATATATTGTTGTGGTATTTTGACCATGAGAGGGTGTAAGCAAGCAAATAAAGGGAGTGATTCAATTTTATTTAATTTTTAAGTCAATAATCAGTTAATTTGACTGATAGAAAAAACTTTTGCATCAAATTAATAACAAACCACCGCATGTAACAATTTACACATAAAACCATACAAATTTGAAATGATTTATGTAATACAAATATTTTGCAACATCCTGTGAATGTTATTAAACTTTTAAAGTGACGACAGTTTCTTGTAAAATTATAATTTAGTGAACAAACAATTATAAACACTATGGTACCTGGAAATAAGTGCGATTTTGGTAATCAAAAATATCGATTCCCACCATAGAATCCAAGTTTCGAAAACTGGGAGAGGGACAGAAAGGCCAACGAGCCAGAATGAAGCCAGTCTCTTGGTGAAACTCAAAGAAGGAAGAACTCGCGAGACTTCTTGTTGATCTAAAGATCAGGGAAGTGTAATTTTGTGAATTCACTAATTAGTGAGCAGTTGTGTAATTTCGACGAATTAAGGTATCAGTTAATTGGATACCTACAACAGAAATTTGATTATAAAATTAAACGCACGTGTGTGAAGTTTGGAGAATTGGCTGGTTTTTGGAATACTGGCTGCTCTGTGGAACGTTTGGTGGATTGGGATAGATTGGAATAGCTGGCGACTGCTGACGGGAGTTTGGCCACATGGATCCGGCAACGCACTAACTTCAGTAAAAATTTACCATTTATAAGTGAGTTATTAATGAAACTTGTATTTACTGCTATTTTATAAAATTACACCCATTACATGAATGGACAGATTTACACGTACAGTGTTAAAAATTTAAAACGTTAAATGTTACGTGCATGTCTGAGCCATTACACCAGAATACTTGTGGTTTGAGACAAACTTATTGTCCTCATAAAATTTGATGCAAACTGTTTATAAAAATTTTTACGTTCAAATAATAAATTATGCTTGTCACGAATTTACACCCTTTTATTTCGTTCGTCGAACCTATCAGCTCTGAGGAAGAGAAAAACCCATCTCCGGCGAAACGTTAGTTTTAGGGGCTTTTGTGGGGTGATCATTCATTTAAGGGTGAATATCATTGCAATATATTGCGGTGGAAACCTGAGATAAGAATGCTTAACACCGGTCAAAGTCACGGTCTTGCAGACTGTGCGCGACAAAGAGGAGATGACTCAGTTCAGGACAACTTGGAACAAAATTCACAATATGACGAACTTAAGTTGACCTGAGCTGAGGAAAAGTAACTTTGGGAAGAGTGGTCATTGGACGTGCAATTATTGCAAAAATTGCATGTTTCCTGAATTAAAAGTAATAAAACGGATCGGGGTACTGCGTACAAAATTAAATGAAATTGTTATAAAAAATATGTTATGTTAATTGTTGTTGTTGTTACTATGAATTTAGATAGGTATTCTTAATTTACGGTAGTCGAGATAAAAGAATGGACCAGGAAAATTTGATAACAAATAAATAAACATAAAAACAAGGGAAAAACGAGGTTGTGAGGGGAACGAGGAAGATAAACAAATCAATTAAGAAAAGTTACTCAAGGCGAGAAGTCGCATTTTTGGGTGACGAATTTATTAATTCGAAATCAAGAAAATTTTAGAAGAAAATTATTGAACACTTGCGAGTGCATACATTCTTCGAGATAGTGGACAAAGATTATTAATTGGAAAGGAATTATTGGATTACTAATTTGGAAATAAACCATTGGATTTGTGATGGAAAATAAATGATTGGAGTCCCAATTGGAAATAAATTATTGGATTCCTAATTGGAAATAAATTATTGGATCCCAAGTTGGAAGGATTGTGGGACCGTAGCAGAAGTAGTGGACGTCTAGTTGGATTGTGAAAGAAAGAAGCAGGGGAAGAATCATTGGTGTTGGTGGAAGTGGTTAATGTTATTCGAACCAGGAATTGCGTATATGGGAAGACTACCTAAGTTAAGGATACCTAGGTAGCTAGTTTTATTTTTATTATTATTTGGGGATATAAAATTTGTTGGGGTGTATAAGGGATTAAAATTGAGTATTACTTAAATAAATCGAGTCGAAAATTATATGTAACCGTTTCATTGTTTATCATTACTGGAGTGGGAATCTTGACTCAAGGTTACGAGTGCAGATCAACGTTAGCGGGACATAAGGCAAGCTGCAGGATTGGGGCAAAAGCAGTGTTAAGCATTTTTGTCTCAGATAAGTAGAGACAACCGAGGTAAGTGTGTGGTCGTCCGTAGGGGATAACGAGCAATCCCGGTGGACACTACAATATATTGCGATGCTAATTGACCAAACGGAGGATCTGCTACCACAATCAAAACAGAGGTCATCCTGTGCATATCTGCAATGGCCGAGAGAGGAGACGCCAATCACATCAAGGGTTCATAATTACTTGCGATTTAGAAAAGCTAAAACAAAAGAAGAAGCCTTTATGTGAGGAGGTGTCCTTTTGAAAAAGGTCCGTTATCGTGGACATGCTTTCATTGCAACGAATAGCATGTTTCCATAAATCAAAGAATGACCAGATGTGAGTGAAGGTTAGAAACCTAGTTTGTCAATGTTATGTTTAATTTAGTTGTATAGAAAATTTGTTAGTTGTTTAATTATTTATTTGTGTATTGAAAACGTAACCAAGGTATCCCTGGAGAAGATTGTTGGTACGCGGAAATTTAGAAGGATCAAATTTTAAGGAATCAAGATGTTGCTAGGAGAACAAAAAAAAGAAGCAAGCAATAATAATAAAAATTAAAGGTAGTGACCGTCTTGCTTCTAAAGGAGAAGGTTGTAAAAGGTTACCACCGGTTAGCCCCCGAAGTTGGTTACCGTTTTGGCTCCCAGACGAAAAGTTACGGTTTGTCTCCCGAAGTTAGTTACCGTAGGACTCCCAAAGTAAAAAAAATAAGACGTGACCGCATGGGATACCCTGGTAAATTGTTTGATTGTTTTATTTAATTGCTGTATTGAACGTTTATTTTAAAAAAATTTTTCAAAATTATATTGTTATCTAATCACTTTTCGTCATTTTCCACTAAAGCTGAACTTTTGTTTACGCTGGATCAGAAGGACAAAATCTTGGTTGTTCTTCTTGATGTTTCTGCAGATTGGAGAAGCTGATTGTTTGATTGTCTTCATAGAGTTAAAAATAAAGTAAGTGAACAATAAAATAAGTAGGGAAAACTTACGATAAATATGCGGTGTTAGTGGGAAAGACATTAACATCGCAATATTTTTTTATTTTTAATTTTTTAAACTTTTCTAACAAATTAATTTTTATGTGGTACCTATTAATTTTTCGTGTTCTTTCAATGCACTCTGGCAGGAAAGCCAAGTACCTACAGAATAGAACTCCAAATAAAATTTTCTTTATGTTTCGTCGTTCATAATGTTTAAGGTGGATAATGTCATCTGGGTTCATTATCGGCACTTTTTGGATGATCTTGTGGTATAATTTACTCAGTTAGTTGTGTGGAAATTGCAAAACGCGAAATTGGAATTATTTGTGGAACATTTCCATTTGTGGATCCGTTTTATCAGATATTATGAGAATCATGTTTTCACTGCTTTTAAAATTGATTGGTTTCTAATGTTATTCCTGTGCAGAGATCCGATTAGCTTGAAATTTGTCATTCCCTTCAAGTACTTGTGGTTTTTTGAAACATCGACAGCCCATTGCTTGAGCTTAGAGTCAAGTTATTATCACGTTGATTGAAACAACACATACGGAAATTTCATAATATAGGGTGTTTTTTTAGCTGCATGAGAACTTTCAATAGGGATAACAATTGAACCAAGATTGCTATAGAAACAGTTTTTTGACATTTGTGTTTAGCAAGGTTTGGCATTTGATAATGCATAGATTGACCATTGAACAACGCTACCAAATTGGGCTCACAACCAATTGGAAGTGGATCCATTTTTTTACCGTAAAATTTTGTTCAGTGACGAGGCACATTTCTGGTTAAATGGGTATGTGAACAAACAAAATTGCCGTATATGGAGTGAGACCAATCCGGGACATTATCTTGAGACTCCATTGCATCCATTAAAATTGACTGTTTGGTGTGGAATACACGCCAACGGCATCATTGGTCCATATGTCTTTCGAAATGAGGAAGGAGCTACCGTTACGGTGAATGGTGTGAGATATCGACACATGCTCAATACATTTTTGTTTCCAAAACTTCAAGAGCTAAACATTGACAACTTATGGTTCCAACAGGATGGTGCTACGTGCCACACAGCCAACGAAACCATCAATTTATTGAAAGGACAATTTGGTGACAACATTATTTCAAAACGTGGTCCTATCAATTGGCCTCCAAGATCGTGTGATTTGACACCTCCAGATTATTTTCTGTGGGGGTATGTTAAATCCATGGTTTATGCTAACAAACCAACAACTCTAAAAGCATTGGAGGCTAATATTCAGCAAGCCATTTATGAAATAAAGCCAGAAATATTGGAAAAAGTGGTCAAAAATTGGACTGAACGGATGCGCTTCGTAACCATTAGTCGTGGTGGTCACATGCCGGAAGTCATGTTCAAATCATAATTGCCTTTAACTGTACTACTTTCATAAAAAAATTATAACCAAAACATTCCGTCAGGTTTTTAATGTTTTATTTCATTTTGAAGTTCTCATGCAGCTAAAAAAACACCCTATAGTTTGTAACCGAGTAGTTGAATGACAGTAGTTTTAATTAGTTTAATTTAATTAGTTTTAAACGATAGAACTTGATTTAGGTGTACTAACTCTATACTAAGTCCTTGTTTATCAGCTACATCTTACTTACTATACCTATTAAATTAATATTGATAAGCCCAAAGGTCATAATATGATGAACGATTGACATCGTTTGCATTGTTGACTTAATGATACCGTATGTAGTTTATTCCAGTTTTTAAATCAATATCCAAAACGATTACTTCAACAAGAACAAAAAAAAATGCGATGGCCGGGAATCGAACCCGGATCAACTGCTTGGAAGGCAACTATGCTGACCATTACACCACCATCGCATGTTAAAGAACTACTAGATATAGTGAAAGTTCGACGAAAGCGATAACATAGTTATCTACTTTATACTGTACCTCTTTTCTACAATTCAAAATATATCAGGTTTTCTCGGTTTTTGAAAGAACTAAAAAAATAAGAAAGAATAGAAGTTGAAAAAAATGTATGTACCTACCTATTTAAGTTATAAAAGTTTTATAAATTAGGTGCAAAATAATAAATAAAAAAATATTATGTAAACAAACGAGTGAATAATTACTCACAAAAAAATAGAAAATTAAAAGAGAAATTATAATAGTATATTATAGGCCAAGGTTGTGAAGACATGCATTATAGCCCTAGCGCCAAGATTATATTCCGAGGTGCGAAGCACCGAGGGATATAAGGCGCGGGGGCTATAATGGTCTTCACAACGGTGGTTATATATACGATTTTTTCCACTACTAGGTTTATTACAATTCTTTTAATTTTTGTTAATACAAAATATTCTAATTTAAAATATTTATTTTAAATAAATTATAAAACAAATGACAGTCTTTTGTTTTCTTGATTTGACATTCTTGAAAATTTTAAATTAATTGTGATTAAAAGTTGAAATTTGAAGTTTATGAGCTCGTTTAGTGAGTTTTTTTAACTGTTTTGTAATAGAAAATCTACTACCGGAAAATCCTTTGTGTTTTCGCATTGAATTTTATTAGTAAATTCAAAGTAAATTAAATAAATCGTGGTTCGTCAAATTAACAAAAGATGGCGCTGTCACTATCTGTCACATTAATTTGAATTTAATAAAAATTTTAAAATTCAATTAATCTGTTAATAAAGCGTTTTTAATAGTTTAAATACAATTAAATAGCATCTCTTGATTATTCTAAATCATCTTATAACAACATTTTTCTTTAAAATAGTCCCCAAATTATCGAAAAATATCATTTTGTTCATTATTAACTAGTAGTTAATAATGGAAAAATTGTTGACCACTAGTCTATAACATGTCACTTCTGGAGCTTCATACCTAAGTAAAAATGATAGCCTATATGACTAGTAGTGGAAAAAATATTTTTTATGAAAAAAAATACACTACAAAATGAATAATTTTTACTTTACTTTTACAAAAATTGGTTACGATTTTGATAGATTTATCCGATTTTTGGTTACCACAAGCTGAAAATCGGTGCGGCCCTGATTTGATATAATAACCTGGTAATGCAATTTCTAAACACTAACTTTTCGAATTGATCTGTCTTTCATGTCTACTAAAAACTAGTTAATTTTTTTCTTCTAATTTTCAGTTGGATCTCTTGTAAAAGGGGTCAAGAAAATTATGTTTTAAGAAAGTTTAACGCATATCATAATAATATTCAACTTACAATGGAAAAAAGCGAAAACGTCCTAATTAGTATTTTCAACACGCATCAACTACTGGATTATTAGCACCCTATCCAACAAGTCATTGAATTGTCAATGTTATAGAGAATATATACATCTATAATATGTAGATGTGATGAGGCAAGTGTCACTGATGGTAAAATCTTGAATAAGGTCGAAACATGTAATCAGTTAAAATTTGAAGATTTTACACTTTCTTGCCAAATTTGAAATGGCTACTAATACTGGATACAGACCGTAGACTAATTAAAACATATAAACAATAATTTATTTGACCATTAAATAATTTAATTAAGAAGGAACAAATCATAACTTTTATGACACAACTCTGCAGTTTTGCTTCTCTGTTAGCGACCCATCCATTAATTAATTTAAATAACCACCAAAATTGAATTAAAATTTAATATACGATTAAACTCATAATCAAAGTTAAAGCAATACAAATGCATTGTTCGTTAACTTCAATTACCTAACATTTCACTAATTAAGGTCGATGCAACCCACCCTCGGAGTGTCTCACTATTTCAACCTTTCGCAACCTTTTCATTTTATTTATTAATTTATTATCGTGTTAAACATTTCTTTACTACCTACTTCTTGATAATTTTCGATTTCTACATAAATTTATTATTGTTCCCTTATCTAAAGTATTCCTGGAACAAGCGTGCAATCGATTCTTTTTTTTTTATTATCGACATTCTAAAATAGATAAAAGAAGAATATTTTTTGTATTATTATTTATGAGTTTTTTTTAAGTTTTTATGATTGTTGCTTATCAAAGTTTATTTTTAAGAAAATAAAAAAGATTCTTCGAAAGATCTAAATTAAAATTATACAAAGTCAAGGATGAGAGGCCCAATATAATTTGAAGCTTGGACGCCTTCTTTTTTATGTTCTGGTATTAGTAGTATTATCTCCAATATTAGGAAGTGGAAGATTAATAGAAATAAGTTCAAAAAGCACCCCGTTGGGATCTGCATTCAATATTCTTTCTGTAATTCGACTCCTCAGCACTACAATATCGATTGAAAAGATAGCGGTTTTACAATAATAGAGACATAACGAAGATACAAAGTGTAGGTGTTGCTTAAGTGCCAACAATATTTTCTCATTAAGTTAAGTAACATACTCACAAACGTACATTTGTATTGGTAAATACATGTCAATGTCATATTTAGACGAAATCATTTGTAACTGCAATAGCGCGAGCTTTCAACAATCCAAGTAAATTTACACTGATTGATACACTTATAAATAAATTTGCATTAATAGTTTGTTGTAAATTAAAATCTAAAAATATAAAAAAGTGACTTCTTCAATTGAAGAGGAGGCACGAAAATTAAAAAATAGTTTTTCATCATTTAAGCATCTTCCTTGTTAATCTTTTATGCAAGTGCTTAACTGATTTACATTGTTGGATATGACGACGTGCATACACTTTAAACAACGTTATCATTTAAACAAAGATTAAACATTATAAATGATATGACCTCTGCAACAATTAGACTGACCTGCTAAGTCATATTAAACCTTAACTCACCGTTTATTGAATACAATTACATTGTCTGGTCTACGCTGTTCAGTACCATCCTTTAAGCTTCTTAACCACGTAATCATTGAAAAATCTTGTACATCTTACTTGCAAATGGAACAATACCCAAGTTAAAACGAAACGCAACTTGGCGCCTGTAACCGAAAATAACTTCCTCAGATAAAAGTTGACATAATATTTAAGAAAGACATTTAAATAACAAGATCAGAGGTCAATTATAAAAATTAAGTTATAAACACCGTGATTTAATTAACGCTAACTGGTTATGTAGATTCTGTTATAATTGCTGATTCATGTATTCAATAATGTAGTTGTATAAATTTGTATACAAAGATTAAGCATTCATAGCAGTTTGTTATTATTTTTATTAATCGGCTTTAATAAAAGCTCAACTTGTTTTAAGAAGATAAAAAATTTTGTATTACTTTGAAAGTTAAAATATAAAGAATTTTGCGATTCAACTCACAGCTTCGCGTCATTCCGCATGAATGAATTGGAACTCCTCATCCTAATTCAAAAATCGGACGCCCTATAATTTGACGTCGCTTGCGTCGTCGTTTTCAACTCGACGTCTCTACTTTCTAATATCTCCATGTTTACACGAGTTCAAATATTACGCTTCGAATTCGATTCTTAATTCTCTCTTAATTTGTATATCTGTAAATTGGATAACCTACCCAGTTGAATCAACTCATTTTTATTTATGGTTTATGATTCTATCAAAGTTTTTTGCGGGGGATTACCATCCCAAGATTTATTTTTGGATAAAAAATTGAAGTTTATGAACTAAATCGCACGGTTTGTATTATTTTCTAATGTTTAGCATAAATCTGCAGATGATCAAAAGAGATTTATTTATTACTATCGGGATCAATATATGAACGTTTACGTTAAATTATCACCATGTGAATAGTGAGCATTATAAATCATGAAGTTGGTAGGTAGAGAAGGTACAATAACAGACAAATGGCAAGTTCATCACTAGCAGTTGCCATGGAGACGACTACAACGCAAGATACACATTAAATGACTTGAAATAGAAAATCCTTATAGTATTGGGATTATACTATCAACACCGAATTGAACAAGAAGCTGATACCTGAATTTATTTAAATAAAATCTTTTCTTCCTTTACCATGCCGATCATATCGGTTAAAATTCAAATTTACATCAAAATTCTTTATTATCCAAATTACGAATTAACTTCAGTAATTTACAAGATAATTCATTAAAATGATGCAAATCATTATTAACTTTTATTATTGTTATTATCTAATCAATTGTTGTTTATATTTCTTCTGCTTACGGTTACAAGAGTTATATATTTCAATTTAAGTTTTACGATATTATTATCCATTGTTGCATTATACTGTTGTGTCATCATTATAAGGTATGGATAATTTGAAGTTTATTTATGACAATTAACGTAGTACTAAAAAAAAATTTCCCATGACCAGGTCAACATGTGAACCATTCGGAAAATCTATGGTTCATCATTCTTATATGTGTTCAGGATAAAGCTAAAAATACAAGAACCACGCATTAAGTACATAATATAAACTGTAGCATTCCATTAATCTGAATGAAATTAATAACATTGGAAATTAACTAATCGGATTTTTCGATTACCAGGTGAGTCAAAAACTTACTCCGCACAGGCTTAATTTCTATCACTCCAAAATTCCAGTCAGGAAGTAAAATTTGATTTATAATTCTCATGCAAATAACTAGAACATTAATTTTTGACTGTGCCTGATGCCCCGCTGATCTACGATGTTATGGTAGACAGGCCAGCTAAGGGATAACACCCCCGCCCAGTACTAGGGCTTGGATCGCTCGTACGCGGTTCGTGGATTCTTCACGTTGTGACGCAGGCGATCGTTTGGCAACTAACAAAGAAAAGAAAAATTTAAGATCAAAGGTGGGGTTGACAATATTTGATTCCAAACTCCAGTATAGGAGACACGCAGAACACACAACAAATTAAATAAATGCCAGGATAATCTGAAAGGATATCCTGAGACAATCAAATTTATTTATACCCAGTTGTCCTAAATTCTTAAATTGTGAAATTTCCAATTGTTGATAATAAAAAAATTAAAATTGTCAAGCGATGTCAAGCAAAACTAATTTTAAATGCTACAATTGGTCATCTGTAAAGGAAATTTTGCTTGTAGTTAACATAATTACTTATGTAAATACTAATAATACAAATGTCATGCTTCTTTTTTATTTTATTGATATGCAAATGTAATCTTGCATCTATAATTATTGGTCCCTGACTGTTGATACAAAAAAAAATAGTATGATACAACCTTTGAACTTGAGCAATTATAATATTAAAAAAATTCTTACAATCCTAGGCCACTCAATAGGGAGCTAAAATGGGACTTACATAGAAAACCATAGCGAATGTTTTCTATTGGTTTATTAAATTTAACGCTTTTATGAAACCGGTCATTAGTATTCGCATCTTTGTGAATTATTATCTAAACTATCTCGTTTTTGGTAATATTCCACTCTTCAAATAAAAATTTTATTATAAATATTTTTTGCCTACTGGAAAAGAGATATTGTCAAAAAACTAATTTTGGGTCCTCAAACAGTAGCCCACCGAGGTCGCAAGTTTAGTATTATGCTACTCTTTTTTTCCTCTTATTTTTTCCTCAGTATAACTAAAAAAAAATAATAAAATTTAAAGGAATAACGCTATTACTTTCTTAATAGTAAGATATCTATGTAATTTCCGTAATGATCAATAATTTTGTCTTCACAGTTTACAAAATGCTCCGCATAAAACATTATTATAAAAATATGAAAGTAATTACCATAGCAAAATCAAAAGTCTATTAAGATTTAATGGATAGGTAATTAAATTTTATTATTAAATATAAAAATGAAATTTTATGTTATTATAATTCCGTCCCCTGCATCTGTCACCTTATCCATATGAAACCAACATTCCAGTAATTTTAGTTATTATTTATTTCTTGACGATTACTTATTAAATGCGCGGATTTTTAACGCTAAATTCGAAAATTGACCAAGAGTTACGAAATATTTCTGAATTACTGTTGATTCTGAAGAAAATCCACATGAAAAAATTCGACCTCCAAACACTCCACAGCGACGGATTCTGGTCTTAATTTGTAATATTTTGTAACTGAATAGTCGGGATGATGATACAGTTAGACTGTAGACTTCCTGGCTAAAGCGTGTGTGACACTATCACACTTTGGTTACATTTTCGTTCAACTTTGTTGTCAAATGTTTGATGAAAAATATTAAGCTGTGTTACATTATCACATTTTCATCACACTTTCGTCACACAAAAAGTAGCGCGTGTCACATTTTTAATCACACTTTTCGTTCAACTTTTGAATAATCATGCGCATTGCTGCAAAACTTAACAATACCAACCAACAAAATACACGAAACAAAATTAAACAGTTGATTTTGACACTAGTAACTTTAGTAGTGGGCTGCAAAGGTTGGCTACGCAAATTTCGTGAAGTATGTTTTCAATTTAGTTGCCAGCTTCACTACAAACATATCCCCACCCAAAAATTTTCATCACACTTTCAAACCAATGTTTGACAAGAAAGTTGAATGGAAATTAAACGAAAAGTGTGATAGTGTCACACAAGCTTAAGGTTAAAATTTCGCATGACATGGGAAATCCTACAGGTAGTTGGTGTGATGCTGGGAGTTTGGTTACAATCCCTGAAGTCACCGGTTCGATTCCCGATTGTTTGCAACTTTTATCTATCCTCCTATGTCGTTAAGTAAAAATTGCTTACCAGAAAATCTGAATTGCATGTCGGAATGTTGCCACACTGATGGATTACATTAAAAATGAATTAAAGAAGCTGTTCGGAGTTTATGTTGATTGCAGTATAAGAAGAGTAGGTTACCTCTAGGTACAATGGTAATGTTAATCCAATGCGTCGTCGTTAACATTTCGTTCGTTACGTTTAGACATCATTATGAACCGATCACAGATTGAATTTCGAAAAATGTTGTAATTGTTTGCTTTGTTGTCAAATTTATTAACTTACATTCGGCTAAAAGAATATGTTAAATAAATGTAGCCAAAATTCATTGCGGAGGTTCGGCCTAGCGAGGAAGATGTAGAGCAGCTGAGTTGTATGCAAACTGCACCATCTCCTTAGTATTTGAATGTTAGTGCACCTCTTATTTTTATTTATTAAGACGATTCACTGAATAAAATTTCGTGCATGAAAATAATTTAAAATTTAAATAACCTTTCCTTTTGTGCTTGGACGAAATTCATGGGTGTGTGCACCTATTTTGGTATTCAGCATTTATTAGAAGTATCAAATTTTCGAAAATTAAAATTTGGAAACAATGTGTAAATTAATTTTATACCTTCCTGTAACTTAATATTTTATGTATGAGCAAAGAGTAAAGTATACTAATTAATTTTATGTTATTATTAGAAAAAAAATTTTAATATTAATTTTAGTTTTCCCACTTTGATTAACCTGGAGTGCTGTGTAACAAATTGTTTTCTAATTGTCAAAAACGTTTAAGTTTCAAAATGTTGGCATGTTTTGCAAAGAAATTATTACCGTCGACAAAATTGATATGTGCAGCACGAAACTTGAGTCTAACCTCGGTGGTTAGAAAGAAAGCTGAAGAAGAAACAGTACATAAGAATTTTGAAAAGTTTAAATGTGTCCAGAAGAGATTCCAAGTGGATGATGGACGTCCAGTGTATTTAAAAAAAGGCGCCTCCGACAAATTACTGTTCCAGTTAAGCCTTATCCTTACACTTGTTGGTTTCGGATTGTCTTGGTACAATTTTTACGAATTCATGGTGAAGTAGAAATTTTAGTTACAAAATTTCCAAAATTTTGTATAGTAGCTACATTTATTCAAAATAAATTTATTTTGAAAAATTGATAATTGTTTTATGATTTTGTATTTATTAAACTATGGTATTTTAGAAATTTTAATTACAAAATTTCCAAAATTTGAAAAGAAAAGAAAAAGGAATATACTTATTCTGACATGCAGTGTACATTGGTTTCTGGCGCTGCAATACTGCAAATTGGTAAAATGGTAAGATAATTGTGTTTTTGGTAATATAAGCATGAATTTTGGCACACTGTCACGCCATACCCATGTCACTTAATCCAAAACTAGAGCACAAGAAGATACAAATTGTGCACTGAATCCCATTTTAAAAATGAGTGCCAATATTCTCAGAAAAAATCTTGGATGGTGTCATATCCAAAAATATTCAGTAGTATGCGATCTGAATTAATGCCAAAATTGATATTTCTATCATCAAAAGCACAACGACGACCTTCCTGCGCAATAATGAGGTAGCGAGGTAGCTATAATTTTCTAACTTACAGGAGAAAATTAAATTTAAATAACTTTAGATAAATTATAAAAGATGAATAGAAAAAATTCAAAATTTCCAAAGGAGAAAATTTTATATTTTTCAATAAATTTATTCCTTCCATAACTAAATGAATTTATCAGAAAAAATTTTTATTACTACACCTACCCAAAAGAAACATAAAAGTTATCGCCATCATGAAAAACTATTTGTTTCTTGATGGACTCTGTCCATCATATTTAGTGTAAATTTTCGAGTAAATTCGATCTACCGTCCCAAAAATTGACGATAGGAACTCAATTGTTGTTCCAAACGGTCACTAGGTTCTTCTCCTTATTTTACAGTAAAATCGTCACGTATTTTACCTATCTACAAGACAAAAGTGCAATGTTCCAATAATTGTGCATCCATTCCCCACCTATGGCCTCTATACCGCGTGAATTATAGCTTTTACACTAATCTAAGTAACAGCATTGTAATTCAAAATTTTGAAACCGTTAATTTTGCCTAACAGATAATTTTTCAAACCATCCACCGTTTACGATTAGTAATTGTAAAAAATGGCTGTCAATTTTGTAACTGAATAAATCTGCTGTGCTATTAGATTTTTTAGTGATTACCTTGATCAAGGCTGGATTTATTTATAGACAAACTAGAAAATTGTCAAAGGGCGCAAAATCGTAAAAAAGCGCTTTAGACGTAGCGGTTCAAATGTTACAAAACTTTCCAATATTTTGGCTTTTATTCTTGGCTTCATAAGCGCCGAATACTGGAGTCTCTGGGTGCTCGAAACCACGAAAGAATTTTACGTAAGAAAGGTGTAGTGTCCAAAGTATATCTGGGAAAGAGCCCCAAAAATGTCAAAATTCATTTTACGTAATTATTAATTAATGGACCCTCTAAAAATAACTATAAGTCTGTTTTTTTTAAGAAACGAGTAAAAAATTTCTATTCCACGTGGATAACTTGAATGTTAACCAATGAAATTGCTTGAAATTTAATTTCAACCTTGAATAGGGTTCAACCTTGCTTGAAATTTAATTTCAACCAATTTCATTGGTTAACATTCACGTTATCCACGTGGAAATGAAATTTTTTACTCGTTTCTTAAAAAAAACAGACATGACTTATTTAAATTGATAATAACGCAAATTTAACTCTAAGAAAACATCATTTTCTTACTTAAGGCTGGGGGGTATTCCAGTGTGAATAAGTAGAAATGAAACCGAGGGGTCTGGGGGGTATACCTCCCAGCATAAGAAAAAACAAGTTGACCTTTTAAAATTTGATAAAGACGTAAATTTAATTCTTGAAAAAATCTTTTTCTTACTTGTACGGTTGGGGGGTATTTCATATTAACCCCAGACCCCATTTTACGTTTGTTTATTTACAAAAATACTCTTCAGGTCAAAGAAAACAATTTTTAGAAATATGAACTGCTAATTTTAGCTAATTTTTTAAGTGTTTTTCTATTTTCTATAGTGAGAATTTACGGCTCTGAATTTGACTGACTAACTGATAGTTATATCAGTAAGTCTTCAATTTTTAGTGATACAAACAGTTTCACGTGACATAATTACTAATTATATTTTCTAAAGCTTAGAACAGGGGTCCCCAAACTACGGCCCCTTATAAGTAGATTAAGCCAATCCGCAGACGCTTTGACAAAATCTATATTATAGAAATTTGCTACTTTGACGGTCTGAACTGCGAGGTCATTTTTTAAAATTATTTTTCTCCATACGCTATATAAATTATATAAAATTGGTTTATTATTAATTCGTGAAATTAAATATGTTTCATTTTTAATAAATTACGAATTATTTGTACTTTTCTGATGATGATTGAAAAACTCAATCGAAAGCTTAAAATAAACTATTAATATTATATCCTTAATTCGTAATTTATTAAAAATAAAACATATAAATTATAATGATAATCAGATTGACCAGGCTGTGCGGCCTCCAGGCCGCACTGAATCTAATCGTTTGTTGTTATGATTTATATAAAAATGGGTCGTAAGGAATTTAAAATTTCTAATTAATTATTTTGAATTGTTATCTATAGATTATCCAGTAGATAATGTTCTTTTTAATTTTCATTCCAACATTTTCAATTATTTGTGTAGACACTGGGCACCTGGAACTTCCGAGTCGTGTTTTAAGAAATACATGATAAACTTGTAGTTTCGCGATTATCTTTCCTTATTTCTTAGTGTTATTGCTGTGTTTAACGTAAACAGTCGTGGTGTGTTATTTTTACGACTTTGAATTTGTTTTGCACAATTAAAGTAACGAGAATACTAGAAAATAGTATTAAATCAATAATAAAGTTTCATCAAATATCCAAGAAAATTTTTTTATATTGAATGTTAAAATAAAATTCCTGTAATGACAAAATTAACATACATTTTAACAAACTTTACATAAATTCTAGATACTCCGAAGTATTTTTGTATTTTTAATTTAATGCGGTTTGACCTTGAAAAGTTCATTTTCGCCTGCGGCGCAACCTTCTTACCATTTCATAAAAGTCACAAGTCTCCGTGGTAAATCAATTACTTCCCCTCCAAACCAAGGTTTCTATCCGCACTTGAAAATTTATCTATCTGCAAATCTGACTTACCTCCCTTGCAATGCTTCCGTATACTGTAATTATGTATTCTTCAAGAAGAATTAATTTAGAGGACGGTCATTGCCTTGCAGCTAACGCAGTTGGATGCGAATGCGGGGCACCGGGTTCAAACCTGGGGAGAGTCAAACTTTCTTATGACTAGTCTCCGTGCTTCGGAAGGCATGTTAAGCCGGTGGTCCCCTGGGTTAGTGAACTGCCACCATTAACATACAAAACCAGGATACATGGCACATCTGAAGGCAAGTCCAGCAAGCTACCTAATGGATGTAAAATATGTATATGCTCACAGAACTAACACTGCCAAGGCAACGACGCAGATGTTGGTAATAACAAACCTTACGGCTTAAACTACGTTATGAAGAAGAAGAAGAATCTATTGAAATGGAATTTCTTTCCGAGGATATAAATTCTCTTTGCAGTTCTTGAAGAATCATGCCCAATCATGTGATAGATAATGTAACACTCCTACCGTAATAAAAGTGGGTCCATTAAATATCCAAAATTAAAAAATGTTACTGAAATGCTGACTTTTCTAAACGTTTGCCTACAACTGGGTAATCAGGAAAATCAGCATTTAAATGTTGGTTATTATGTGAAAATTAAAATGAATCATTTAATAATAATAATAACAAACGTCTAGATCTGTCGTGACCCAATTAGGATAGGTTACTGTCCTCATTCTGTGAGGCCTCGTGTGAGGCCAGAAACTATAATCAATTACATAGGTACCAGATCACGGCGGCCGAACTGAGGCCGAACCAATAAGAGATCTGTTCGTAACATCTTCCATACATTGAAAGGTAATGATCATTAACTCAGTGATTTGAGTATTTTTCATAATGTGAAAGAATCCTTAATGATCATTAACTTGGCAGTGTGTCGAAGATGCAACAAAGGATCGGTGATGCAAGCAGGATTAATGCATTAACCCAAAAAGTGTTTCAGTGCAGCTTTTCGACCGCACAGCCTTAGAAATCTGCTCAATGAAAAAAATCTGTCTGTAAAGTGTGGAAGAACCAAATTTATCGATTCGTCGTCGATAGCAACAATTGGGACTAAATATAAGATCCAACTGGTACAGAAATTAAAGCCACGATCTCTAGAGGAGTTGGAAATTGACCCCGTGTTTTATCGCAAAATTGTATTTTTCGCCAGAATTCGCTACGTCAAGAACAGCCGTGATGGCTAAATGCCCGAAATAATTTTCAAATGTTAATGCCACTTAATTCTTTTGCTTTATTTTTTCTAACTTCTAAGTCTCGAGTGCGGCCTTTAGGCTGTGCAACCAGGGCATTCTATACTTTATTTATCCAACACACGCACCTAGGCTCCTCACCAAAATGTATTTAAGCCAATTGTAAACGAGAGTTTCAAAATTCGAGAAATAGAAAAATTCTCTTCTATTTCTTGGGAGGAGCTTAGGTGCATATGTTGGGTAAACAAAGAATAGTCATAAAAAGAAACATCTAGATTCATTTAATTAGTATCTACGCTCCTAAAAATAGTTTAATCTATTCATTAAATTTTATTCCAATAATCTAAAAGTAAAACTGAATTTGAGACTATATTTTGTATCAGAGGTACCAATATTGTATATATTTTTTTGTATTTTTTTTGTCTCAGTTTTATTTTGTTTTCCACTATTAAAGCATCAAATGTTAAAATATAGAAAATTTTGAAAGTGGTGATAAATAACAAAAGCTTTATTTGATAAACTAAAATCAATCAAAAATTGAATATGTGATCTGGAAAAATATAAATTATCCCAAGAAATTTTATCTCCGTTCGAAAAAAAAGCCTATACGTTTCCTGATTATAATGCTGCCAGAAAAAACTTTTATAAGAACAGTAATAAAAAAGATCTCTTGTGTAACCTGATTTGAAAAAAATTGTATATGTATAACTCATAAGGAAATTAACCTGTACCTCGTCCAGTAACGCAGAGGAACTTTTCTTAATAGTTCGAAAAAATTTCGTTTTCCTACATCATTCCAGATACAAGACCTGATCAGAAGCCTCTCATGAATATCGACTTTTATCATTGAATTTTTCCGTGTAATGATGACGATTGATCGTAGATCGTTGTTTGAGTCGCTTAATTTTATGTGATCCAAGAAAGGATCATCGTTCAATCTAAATGTGGGTTAGCGACGAGTAGAAACGGTGTTCTTAGAGCGGTCACCCAACCAAGTACGAACCTTACACTGTGTTATTGCTTGTCGTTGTTTTGCTTATGAAAAATAAAATGAAATAAAAGACATATTCATTATGAATTTCTATATATTTTAAACATTTAGAAATATTTTTTGTAATAATCATAATTTTTTTCTAAATAAAAGACGCTTTTAAAAACTACTTTACATAATTAGGTACAACTTCTTTCATACACACCATCAGCACTCTCATCAATAATGACTATAGGATATTATACAGAAATTACCAAAAGAAAAATTTATATAAAAAAAATATAACAAATTTCTCTCACTCTCAACAACTAAAACTTTACTCCGCATACAGGACTCATTCTGCTACGTATTTTACATAATTATAAACAAACAACCGTACTAACATTTATAAATAATAAATGTTAAATAAAATAAACATAACGTTAGTACGAATCACTAGCTATTTTCACGTTTTCACAAAACATTTTTTTTAAATATTAAACTGTAATGATAAAAAAACTTATTTTATTGCACCAAATTTAAATATTTCTATGTTAACAAGTGCTAACTTACTGCAGACAAATAAGTTTGCAGTGGAGCCTTGTAATATTCTAAAAGTATGACCGTTAAGAAAAAAAACATCATTAATCATAAGATTAGAGATATGAAATGTAGGTATTATAATGCTAATTTTGTGTTTCAACTGCGGTAATTTTACCAGTACATAAAAAAGTTGTTAAAATATATTTACCAAAAGTTGCTATTAAAACGATATTTATTACACAAATAGCTTTAATTAATATAAAGTTTTTAACTTTCTTTACTTTTCTAATCGATACCTCAATTTGGTCTGCTCGTAAGTTAGCACAAGTAATTTATTTTTAAAACTGAGATCTACAACTCTACATGTAATTTTAATTTATAAAAAGGTCAACAAAAATTGTATTACGTCGATAAATTAATTCGAAAACCCTTTTAAATGATGCAAAATGTAGAACAGTATTCAAAAACCATGGAGGTACTTTAATGTTTTTCTTTTCTATCTTACACTTTATCATACACTTCACTGGTCACCGTTGGTCACTGTTCTTATATTTTATATATTTATTATCTAATCACTTTACTAGTATTAAACTGCTGGCCACACTCTGAAACAAAAGAAAATTTTTATTAATTCACTGTGCACACAAGAATACAGGTACCTAATCATAAGGTAGTTTGTTATGTTTAAAAAAATTACAAAACTTTAATTTACGTAAACATTTTTTTGAAAAGAAACACAAACGATTGTTTTCGTATATTATTCCTTTTTAAATGGCAGCCTTTTCATTATTTTCTCGCATGTTGTGTGTGCGCAATCCACTCTTTGAATTTTAAAATGTTTTTCTTTTGCAATAATGCGACATTTACAACACAAACAAATTTAAAATATTCTCCTCTAGTCGAGTCGAATAATAATAAATTTAAATAAAAACTTTGCAATACCGACGTACAATTTAAATTAGACGTCCGTCCATTTAAATATTATATTTAAAAAAAAATTAATTACATACGAAGTGCCAATGATTTTTAAATTTGTTTATGAGATATTCCTTGATGCAGATTTGATAAATTACATTTCTAAACGTTCTATAGACATGCCGAGTTATCACTTTTAATTATATCCTGTAATATGTAATTAAACTCCTCAATTTACCGTTAATTTATTTTTTCTAATTTTTCTAAACACCTAGTTTATCGCATCATTTTTTGCACAGCAAAGTAGAAACGACGACATGAATTCGTCGCTATCGTACTAATACCATTAAGTGCTAATTGAATAAAGTAATTACTAAACGCATTATTTTACAATTATCGCAACTGGGTAAATAAGTTTCAAGTTAAAAGGTTTTCTATTTGGAAGTGAGTACACTTTTTTTGATTAATTTAGAATATTCAAATATTGTGGGGTTTACGTATAAAATATTAATTATTTATACCTACAGTTAGACTTTGCAAGCGTTTTTAATGCGATGATCATAAAATAATGAGTTTATTGAACCTTTTTTGTTCCACATTATTAGGCTTGAATAAAAGTCTAATAAAAAGGAAAAGGCGTAAGTATTCAATAGACTTTAATTAGTAAGCTATTTAATATTTCTCCAAGATTAATTTTCCATCTTGTAAAAAAGAGAAAATTAACCTATTGTAGTAAATTTAATAATAATTAATAAACTTACGTCAGAAGGCCTGGATTATCTGTAGGATACCACGAATACTGAGGGAGGTAGTTGTGTGGTGGATGAGGGTGTGGAGCTGGATGAGGTGGAGGGTGAATAGGCTGCTGGGGTTTTACATCCCAATTTGGACTTGCAGCTGGCTGACCCGACATATCCGAACCAGGGGTCGAACTTGGTGTCGGGGAAGAATGCTGGATATAACCCGTTGCCGGTGAACCGCTTGACGATCCGCCTCCTGAAAATACAAAGATATTGTTAAATGAAACTGTTTGAATTAGATAATGTAAAAAGCCATATTTCCATATTGTGGGCAGTTCAGACGGTCACGACTTGCAAAAACTCGACAAGAAAGAATAAAACGAATAAGAACCACATAGTAGGTGGTCAAGAATGACTAATTTTATTATTAATGTATAGCCGATTTTTGAAATGTTGCTTTTCTTTGTTTAACTTTTCATTTACAAAAATTTACCTGGCATCATATTTTGTCCCTGAGGTCCTGGACTCGCGGATGGAAGGTTTCCGCCACTTCCAAGGATACCCGAATGTGGCGCACCAGGATTTCCATTGTTATTTGTGCCGCCGGTCACCTGAGCCGCTTTCATCATTTTTTTGTATTTACTTCTTCTATTTTGGAACCATATTTTTACCTGGAACAAAATATTATTATTAGTTATTATTTAGAAAACAAACGTTTTTTTATATAGGAGGAGCGGAGTACCCCGGCAATAATTTTTACTTTTTCGAGTTCCTATATGAAAATTTGTTAAACATAAACACTTTTACGATTATACACAAAGTTGTACAGAATAGTGATACCCACTCTATGTTTGTTATTAGTGGGTTGTTCAAGCACTTTGTACGCTTGACAGGCAATAAACATTGATAGATGAATTTTTTAAAAAGAAAAATTGTGTAAGTATTCATGAAAAATTATTACTTTGTAATTGAAGTTTTATATACTTGGCAAAAGTAAAAGGTAGTTGGATCGACAACTATTTACAGAAAAAAAATGACCCGAGGATAAATTTAGTCATACTGCTGCAAGTGCCTTTGAATTTTTAAGATTTAAAAGAAGTAACAATACACCTGGCCGATACACACATGCTATGTCCACAGGGTGTGGATATAGATTGCTTAAGTATGCAATCTGGTGTTTGTGGCACCCTTTGGCCACTTTGTGACTTCTTCAAAGCACATTTCGAAAAAATTGCTAAGGAAACAATGTTAATTGTCTTAAAAATTTACATCGACCAGCTTTCCAAAATCACCTGCTCTAACCAAAGCGCTTTTGAATGCCACATTTTCACACAATTATTTGCTCTGCTTCTGTTCGTGCACGAGTCCATCGGAGCAAAATTGTAGAAACAACTTTAATACAGTTATAATTATAGTTACCTAATAACTATAAGGCAAAATATTAATGCAACCGCCATGTTTCCTTGAAATTTTTACCAGCAGAACGCAATATTTAGCGAATAACTGCGTATTTATGTAGTAAATGTGTTCGGATCGTTTGTTTGATCTCTACTTAATTAACATATAAAATTATAAACAAATCGGCAGCCTTGAAAATTTGTAAGACTTTGTCTTTGGAAAGAATTTGGTCTTACGTTTAATGATTTGGAAGTAAGAAATGTAGATATGACTAACTTGGTTTGGCTCGTATAATGCATTAAAATAAATTTACATTTTTGTAAGTGTGGAATCTCATTAACCATATAAATTAATGCACAGGTGAAAAAAAAGTAATAATAAAGTCATCCATATAGCAAAACACGCTACCGTATAATCGTTTTCTTTTCATCATTATGCTTGTAGAGCGAAGGCAAATTTTTAATCCAGAGCACTGTCTAATCAAAATTCAAGTCAACTTATTCATAAACCTTGCTGCAATAAAAGCAAAGCCCCTAGCAGTAACCTGTCAGTTACATGAAGTCTTCAACTTTATGACGTTCATTTTTACTCATTATAAATAATAATTAAAAAACAGCTACGAGAGAGACAGCGATTACAAAACGCAACAACAATTTCCATGATATCTAGAAGGCCTTGTAACATTTCCTTTGCTTCAACCTTTGAATTGCCTCAG
Source organism: Rhagonycha lutea (assembly GCA_958510855.1). Classification (NCBI taxonomy): domain Eukaryota; kingdom Metazoa; phylum Arthropoda; class Insecta; order Coleoptera; family Cantharidae; genus Rhagonycha; species Rhagonycha lutea. The sequence goes on along the minus strand of OY294036.1, from coordinate 13,810,634 downwards.
GGTCTCGGTACACTCACGAAGTGTATAAAATGTTTAAAATATAAAAACGTAATCAACGACTTCCATAAAAAAAATTCATACTTCCAACAGTCCTAAACGATAATTAATAAAATTCTTTAAGCAAAACTCTAATGATATTGAAAGTCGCTTGGTGTTTCGTGTGAAAATATTACGATCAGCACCTATAACAATTTTACGTAACGAAAATAATTTTGGAATTGTGATGTAAGTCGGTAAATCGTTCCGTTTTACATTTTCTGAGAGAATAGATGCATGAAGTAGTTTTAATAAAATTTTGCTTAAAATTATCTTGTGTCATTATAACTTGTTCTATCCTCAGTTCGTTGCGTAGTTAAGTGCTTTTTAATACTTCTCGAGCTATTATTTGGCTAATCTTTTTTATTCTTACCGCTATGATTATCATCATAACATTTAATGACACCCGAGTTACATAAAATTGTAAGCATGAAGGTAAAACTTAAAAAAAGGCCATTGCATAGTAATTTAACACCAAAGCCAAAATTTTTGCCTAATCGAAATGTGATTTTTTGAAATAAGTTAAGATAATTATATAAGTGCACGCAACTAATTAACTGTTAGAATTATTGCAATAATAATTTGTACAAAATAGAGAATTGTTGTCATTCCTTTCAACATATCATCAACTCCAACAACCTACGTACCATTCCACTTAATTGATTCAATTGAATTAATTTCTCAAATAAAATTAAATAATAAATAGAACCCGACTAGCTACCATAAAAAATAAAACGTATCCTTTACAGCAGTAATTGTTTTCTTAATTGAATGTATGATACAAGTTTCGAGATGACATGTTTTAAATGTCTGACAGAAGACGTGCGTTCATTATATTCAGTAATTGCCAATAATCTTTAAATTTTGCAAAAAAATCCTCATGGATTCCAATTAAACACCAGACAGCGAGCGGCTCTTGTACACGATCAAGGTAACTTGTAGGTAAGTCAATTTCAAACGGAACCTTTTCACAAAAAATAATCCATTAAAATTATGTAAAACGATTTGAATTTATTAGGTAGTAGTTGTCACATTAACAAAATTTACATGTTTAAAAAATTTGTTAAAAAAGGCGCCCAACTTTAATACTTTACATATTTTTAAATAAATTAAAATTTTAATCTTGTATTAATTTTTAATTGATCGTTTGTTTTGAGACTCTGACTAATTTAAATCGATAAGTGATAGATCAAAGACGTTTAAAAAGTTATTATTAATTATAATGTATACAAACATAATTAATTACGATAACAACAGCATTGGAATAACATTTCATGTTTAAATTATTATTAAACACAGAAATAATTATTTAAATATTTATTAATAAAAAGGACATGAAGTGTAGATATTATTTATAATAAATACTATAGTATATTGTTAGCATATAACATAATTTTATTATTACTACTACTTGTGCAATTTACACGTCAAGTAATATTGAAAATATAGGTATTGTGGAAGTTACTAAATAGTCGTTCTTTAATTAATACTTATAAATAAATAAAAAAAAATTGAATACTAAAAACTTCCGTTTTTTTTAATTACTTATTTATCCAATGAATGCTTCTGTTAAAATTAGATTTAAATTTGTGATATAATTAGTAATAATTATTAAATTGTTAAAATACAATGCGGCTTACTAGACCACAAAATATTTAAAAAAATGTTTAAATTAATACGAAGGTAGGTAGGTCAAAATAAAAAATAAATTTTATTATTAATAAAAACATAAAAGTAGAAGGGAATAAATCCAAATGAAGGATAGGGCCGATGAAGAAAATCGAACAATAAAATAGATACAATGAGAATTTTGTAAACGAAAAAAAAAAGATAAAGCAACCACAACAATGAAACACACACACACACATTGTCGCAACTTTAAAATGGTTTCGAATCGTGAAAGGTCGTAAAAGGCTGGAAGGGATAATTCAACATAAAAACGATTTTTAATTTAAAGGAGAAATTTTTTTTTGCCAAAAGTACTACGTTTAAAACAGCCCTTTGTAACCTGTAAAGCATATTAGGAGGTCTTCTGAGTTAATCAAAGATGATGATTAGTCAAACGATTTATACGATTCTATTTAAATTACTCGATTATTGATCATTATAATCCTTATGGGTTAATAATGATTAACAAATATTTTAGTCCTTCATGTAGCCTTGGCAGTGCTAAAAAGATAACAGGTAGTGCAGGACTCACCAAGAGAAACAATGAATACGCAGTGGCTTTGAAATCAATGCTAAGTTGGTAATTTTATTTCATATGAACATCTGTGGGTTGTCCTCTTTCAGTGAAGACAACAAATAGTCCAGTTTCTTTTACCAAAATTTTGATGTACCCGTTAAAAAATAAACGTCAGTCGAAGGGAAGTAAGTATCCACTTTGAAAAACCACCCGTCAAGAATGACGGTTAACCAAGTTATTTGTATTTTTGCTGACTTAGCTAGATTGTTCGTAATTTACTATGGGCACATCATGCCACAGTTTTATTATTTCATTTTTTGCCTCTGGTTTTACAGATTAAATAATATCTATATTTAGGTCAGCTTTGTAATGACAGAAATTAAGTCGAAAATTTCCTTAGAATTTCGATTTAACTTAAAAGTCAACAAGAAGTAATTGTTATGTACAATAGCAAACACAAATATTTTCTTCTTTTTCTTCTTTTTCTCGAAGCAATTCTTTAGAGAATTCTCTTTTAGTTTAGGCCTGTTATTTCCTAACATCTCCATCGTTTCATTGGCAATAATGTTACTATTATGACCATATAAATATTTTACATCCATTAGGTAGCTTGCTAAGCTGGCCTTCACATGTGCCTGTATCTTGGTTTTTTATATTAATGATGACCATACACTAACCGAGGAGGAGAAATTAGAAAATTTATTTGATAATAATCAATAATAATACATTAATATAACTACAAAATTATGTTTATTTTGTGTTTCAATTTCATGGCTATTCGATTCCTATAGGGAATTTTCGACATTTTTCTATAATTAATTTTTGCCATTATAAAGCATACAAAATTAATTTTATTTATTGATTTAGATGTAAAATATTCCATATAAAGAAAAGTGCTAAAGTATTATTTTACATATTAAAGTTATATTATCAAGAGCTAAAGTTAAATCCCCGTATAGGTATTATAAGAAAATACTCAAGAGAAATGTCCTTGTAAGTAATTTCTACTAAAATTTAAAAGGATAATAAATTGTAAAATATTTCTGTTATAATTATATAAAAATATATTTCTTCTGCATATAACTTTTCTACCTAAAGTTTGAAAGAAATGAATACCACAAAAACTCTTACAAAATTTGGAAAACCAAAGTTCAATAAGGAATAAATCATTGCGGAAACGAATCAAAAGATAATCTGAGAGAGATCAACATAAACGAATAAGAAAAATTATCAAAGCATAAATAATGGGCTTGAATAGTTATCCTATTCTCAAGATTTACAACTAAATTAATGACACTGATGATATCTAATAAGATCGAAACATGTCTGTCGTTGTTGGTTTCTTGGTGATAATTGATTTAAATTAGAATTTTTAAAGTTAAAAAACCTTTGGATGAGCGAACACCTGGGATCTTTTGAGACCACAGAATAAATAATTTTTATTATAATAAAATATTTTAAATAGCAATTTATTGCATGTTCCTAACTAAAAGCACAAAATAGAACTTTTTTTCTGCTTTATTTTGTTTGAAAATTTAATATTTTTTTACGTTTCTAATACTTAAAATACAAATGGAACTTTTCTCTCTATTTTCTGTACAATTTAATACGATATCCCGAATTAACCCTAAGATATCCAAAAATTGTAGGTGTGCATCCAGAGAAAATTGCTAAATGGTAATAATTACCAAATAAAGATACAAAAACCATACCAAATACAAAAAGATTATAAACAATTTTAGGAATTATTGAATTTCTTACAAAAAAAACTTCAAAACAGCGCATATCCATTTATTAGCTACTTGGAAAATATTTTTTAAAGTTGTTGAAAATAAATCCAAGTTAAAGAATTCTGACATATAGTCCGAATTAGTTTAACTTTCCATTTTAACTTAAAAATAGCTCTAGTGCGGCCTTAGCCTGGGCAATCCAATCTATTTGTGAATGATATTTTTGATGAACTTCTGATGTTTTTTTTTAACAAAGAGCAAAAAAATACTGATCTATAAATATTAAACTGATCATTTTTATTGTTGTTATCGATCTACCATTGTGTATAGAAAGTCATGTTGAGAAGAAGAAAGGCAGACCCTTTTTATCGTTATAACTTAATGATTTTCGCATCGTTTCGAATGTAAGGTTGCTACGTACCTACTTATAAAATGTGAAAGAAATACTGTTTTTGTATTGCCATATTGGAAGGGATTGCAGATATCAAAGTGTTTACTTTTCGCAATGCTAAAAGTAGCTCTTTTCCTAACGCAAATCTATGACAGAAGTAAGCTTTTTCGTGTGGAAGCAGATACACATCCATGATTGAATGATTGTGATGTGTTGTTTGTCGAAATCATAAAATTCTTCCATGTTACACTGTAGGTCCTAGTATTAGATATAACTGCAGACTTGTAATTCTCTCTCAAGAATTCATCTCCATTCACAAAAGCATTTAAACTCCAAAAACCCAAGCATAACTATGCAAAATCTTTCCTAACTACCCTAATTGGTAGTGACAATACCTCCAAAACTCTAAGTTGGGGGGGGACTGAATTGGAGATATAAAATTTGTTGTGGAGAAAAGTTTGCTTCCTTTACCCAACATTCGACTTCTGATTACTGTGTAGTGATCCTCGAATAGGCGGCATACTTCAATTTTGCATTTTGTGGATGGGGGGACAAATTCTAATCGCCACCACTGCCCTACTTAACAGTGATTTTAAATATTTAGTGGCTCATTTCGTGAAGGTAATTATCTCTCTCGTAAAAGATCCAACCGCCTTAATTCTTTTGGCTGGATAAAAGTCGATAAAGTGTTAAAATAAATATATTTTTTACTGTTGTCTTGATATCTAAATTAACACCTGACCAACTGATGATTAGCAAGACCTCACATATTGCAAATGTTTGAATAAGATTATGTCGCATTGAATAGTGATAAGCACATATGTTTTTGCTACTACATTTTTTTTTGTAAATGACCAATTAAAGGATTACCACTGTACCGTTAAATTAAAGAAAGCACAGCAGAAAACACGCTTCCATTTATATCCGAAAAAATTGACCATATTACAAATTTACAATGGGATACAAATTTGTAATAAACCTATATCAATCAAAATACAGTAAGCATTATGTTGAATTCAAAATTTTGTAATGAGCAACAGTTGGTTTTACAATCGACCATCTTTATATAGTAATTGTGACTTCCATTCCATCACCTTCTTCTTCAATTTCTGATTAATGCTCTTAGTGAATATATAATTAAGAAGTTCTATTGTAACGGTTAACGATAATTACAATACTAATTAATTAATATACTATAGATTAGATAAAAAAAAAGCTGTTCAACAAAATAAGTTTTATATAATCTACAATTCTTGAATGAAATCGCTATACGCTCAAAGAGATAACTAGGAATTTTGAAATCTCGGAAATTTAACAAAAACGATTTAATTTTATTTAATTAATCTAAGTAAAATTCTACTTTTGTTAATCAAACCGTTTCATGTGTGTTTGGTAAGCACCTACTTTTATTTTTACATTCTCTAATAGTTGAATAATGCAAAAATTCTTCGAGTTTGTCATTTTAAACGTAGGACTTCGCTCCCAAATGTATACCCCATTTTCCTGGATTCCTAAGCTGACTCATGAGAAAGTGTCAAAATGTGATATATCTGCGTTTGTAAACGAATCATGTCATAATTTGTAAAACAATTGAATTAATTTTCAACATGGGTAAGCTTAATTTCTATCAACCGTTTAACCACGTTTTAAAACCATCAAAGTCGAGCGTTCTGCTTGAAAACGTACAATATTTACGACCCAATTTAATAATTTATTTTAGGAAAACGAATTTATATATTTTATTGAATACAAAATGGTTTCCTAACACTTAATTTTATTGTAGTCGTATTATAACAGTTGGATTTAGTTCGTGTGCTGTTGATGGAAGAGCGGTTATCTAACCTTTGTTAAGGGTTACATAACAAAAGGTAAAGTGTGGGAGTTTGGAACCGCTCAACATAAACGCAAAACGAAATAGCATATGTAACTTGTGTGCTGTCATGTGGAAAACGGAAACGGAATGAAGCCTAAGGCGTAGTTGTATATTCAACTGAATTTTTAAACGCGTTTTATTGATTTTTTTAAACTACCTGTATTATTACAAAAATTTGTTAACCTCTCCACGAGAACGCTCCAAATTTTCCCACACGCACAAACATGGCTTTTCATTTGAACCAAAGGCATAGTTCAAACTGAATGTTTGTGAAAAAAACTCATTTAAATAAATTTTTAACCAAAGTTTCTTATGTAACGTTATTTACATTAAGAACGCGGATATGTTTGTAAGAAACTTCAACGATCGCGTGGCACACAAACCTCTTGAACCTTCAAATACAATTTTTTTTCAAATAATAATTAATCACTTGGTTTTTTGGGTAAATATATTTTTTAATAAATTTACAATAATTTCTCGTTACTTTGTGCTAACACGGCTCTATCGTGTTCATTAAGTGTAAACAGTGGTCTTAATTTAAATATTTTTCCAATTTTTTAAAAAACTACAAAGTTTTATTATAATTTTAACACATAATTAATTAAAATTTGGACAATTATTATTCAAATGTGTTCATTGTATTATACCGAAACGTAAACTTCCTTTTATGAAATTCTATAATACAAAGAAACGTTTTGTTTATTTTACTAATTAATTATGTTGTGGATACTATATCAAACTTGAGATAAGTAAGCCCGAAAGTTTTAAATTTCAGAATCTGTTGGTGTTATCATAATTTTGATATGACTGCAGATGAGCCTGTTTGTGACATTACTTATCGATGTAATTGATGATTTAAAAATATCAGTTTCGTAAAAGATAAAGTATTTTATAATGGAGTGATATTAATAATATTCCTTATGACCTGCAGCTTAACGTGGAATCCAAACCATGGTTTATAAATTTAACACATAATTAGGTATAAATGATTCCAAACAAAAATTGCAATTCTATTCCAGTTTTCTGAAATTTTTCGAAATGCTGAAACGTTTACTCCACATATTTCTGCAAGTATTGCGAAGTGCAACAACACGAGTTTTTTATTGTGAGTTCCGAGCAATGTAAATTCAAAGAAAGAGGCTGTACGTCAGGAAACTAGTTTTGCAATAAAATTTATATGGATAATGTTTTTATCAGGCTGTTATACATGTTAATGTTCTTATAATTACAAGAAATGTATCGTAAAAATTCCGAATTTGAAAATAGAATGGACTGCGTAGATTTTTAAGAGAGTCAAAATATAATTAAACAATAAGGCTGATTGAATAAGGATAGTTAGCAAGCATGTAGGGGTGATATAATGGCGGGCTAGATTATAATAAGGCAATTTTCTCAGCGGGTTTGCGACCCAAGGGTAAACATTGCTTGCCATAACGTCACACCGAGCTAATATCGACCATTGACAAAAAATTTTGCGAGCAAAGCAACACGTGCCCTCGTGTTAATTTACTTGCCCATCGATAAAAATCGATTAAGCTTGTACTTCACTTGCTGTTTCCAATGTGATAACTCATTAGTCAGAGCTTGGTGAATACACGAAGACAGTTAGAATGTAATTAATCAAAAAAGCGATGATAAAAATCCAAATCGACAATGTGAAAACTCAAATGGAAATTGTGTTATTAAAGCTATACACAAATTGCATAATGTATTGTTAGTTAGTTAGTAAAGAAACATTAGGTAAGAATATTTTATTATGTTTTTATCATTTCTCAGACGAGTGACATCTGAAGATGGATGTGTAAAGGACTTCCGCTTGTCAGCCTTGGTCACACTCTTTGATTCTGAACATTAATTTTGCGCGAAAGAGATCATTAAGGACTTGCTCAGTTTTTATTTTATTTCAATTTTAATTGTGATGCAGAAATTTTTTTACACGGGAGCTTTCTATAAAAGCATGGTCACGTGAAAAAATTGAGAAATTTTTCTAACCAATAAAGACATAAAATTTACAGTACAATAAATAAACACTATTTTTATAATACATTAATAAAAATGTCTGTAACGGTATAGCATTTTAGTATTTAACTGCTCAATTAAATGTCGAATATCTAAACGTCACTATTCCAAAAAAAAATTTTATAACGTTTATTATGTAACACGTATAACATTTTTAAATGTTTAATTGACGTTCAAATCTTAATTCGCAAATACCTTCAAAATAATATAAACTTTCTAAGATCCTCGCATAATAATATAATACCTAAATCCGAAATGTATGCTGCTGCTATATTAGAACTCCATACCATAGCATATACCACCTATGTTTTATATAATAATATACAAAAATCTTTAACCTTATAATTTTTTAATCGATATACAATAATACAAAAATAATATTTAACATTTTTTTATTTGTTCGGTGAACTTTATTAAAACTGTTGAATAAACACAATTAAAAAATACTTATAATAATTGATGACTTATATAAAAATTAGGTAGTTTTAGGGAAACTTGGATAACTCGAATATTTCATTTTTAACAATGATTGATGTTTCTTATGGAATTTTTATTTGAACAACAGGTTTCGATTCACACACGTTCGCCATCAGAACGGACTCGGGAGTAGTAAACGAAATCACGTTTATATTACGGTTTATTAAATTGGCGATTAAAATTTTTTGATTAGGGATGCAGATGCAGGTGAAATTTGCACGAAAGATTTTATATGTTAGAAAGCGATTCGAGAAGTGCATTGAAACGGTTAAATCCACCTAATCTTCATCAGCAGTAGTTGTTTGAGTTTTTGTTACCTTTTTTGAAGTAAATTACCTATAAAAACGTGGACAACCTGCTAGATTATGAATTTTTAATGAGCTTCTGAAGTGTAGACAATATAAAACAAGAACACCAGAATAATAAATCATGCGATGGAAATCTTGGTAATGGAAAAACAACAATTCGTCATATTTCCATATAGAATGTTGCATATACGCGTGTGTGGATTTGAACATTGTTCTATGCCGTGACTGTACTACCGCCTCGAGCGGTTTGATCATAATTTTTAATTAACAACGGAGTTTTTATGAACGCTTTTTGCCGCAATTTTTCTCGGAATTGTGTTTTTCTTAGAATTACTTTATTGTTTTAATCAAACTGCTCAAAAATTTTGATTTCACTTAACCGCGTGCATCCATTGCATTTGAGTCTCATCTTCACGTTAATTAGAAAGTACTCTGTCCCACTGTGTACTCCATCCTATTTTTTTTTCTTACTAAAATTTATTAGATACCGGTTTATATTATGCACTAAAATTTTGAACTGATAAAACTGTAAAAAAATTTATCACATCTTAAAATTTATAACTCATCCGCGAGTAGACGGCGAGTTTAAATGATGAACAATTTTATGAAACTTATAAATTGTTGAAGGTCGTTTTAAAAAGATGTTAGATACTGGTTCATGATGAGAAGGTTATGAAATGAACTACTTACGTAACACTTTTCTTTCTAAAACATGCTTAAAAATTCTACTCCAAAATAGTTAATTACCTCAACCACCATATCTGATTATAATTAGGTAACTCAAACTTGTAATTTGCAAAAAAAAAGTAAATTGCATATATTTTTTTCGGCCTAATTAGTTTACATAAACAAGATAACTAACATTTAAAAATTAAATTGAAAAAATTCGAATCGAAAAAATGAAACAAAAACGAAACATTTACTACGTTCTATCTTTTTCTTCGGGTGATTAATTACTTCCAAAATTGCAAGTTATATTGTATAAAAAGCATTAAAATTCAAGAGGCTGAAATTTAAATAACAATTACTAAACGTGTTGAAAAGTCCATAATAATTAGCATTTAGTTAAAATTTCTTTTTAAATGGTAATCTTAAAGTAACAAGCAAATTGATCGTTAATGTCATAAAACATAATAGTTAATGGTTATTGATATTTCCCTATCACATTTTCAAAAGTAGATAATGGTGCCATATACATACTACTAAATTGGAGTAAATGCATAGGTGGAATAGATAAAAAAAATGTCCTATAATACTACAAATATTAATTTGTATAATGCTTGGAAAACTTTAAATAGTACACAAAATTATTTTCATGAAAATTGTCTTGAATCAGATCTTCATCTCAGTGCACTTTTTGTACAGTTTTAAAAATTTTAAATCAGTTCGCCTGTGTAGTCGTTTTAATTGTATAGAAAAATATTAGTTTTTGAGACAAGTCGGTAGTAAAAGATTCGAATTCCGTATTAATAGCTTGTTGAACGAGCGTGATGACCGTAATTATTAAAAACGCTTATTAAATTAAAATAAAATAACAGAGGTTACTAAAATAAAATAAAAAGGTTACTTAGCACGCACACCACTCGCAAACGGGCTGACAAATATAGAAGAGGAGCTTACTAAAGGACGAAGTCCTAAATAATTATGAATAAGATGAATCAGCCTGTACAGGCCTTCATTTTTGGCAGCCTATATTTTTTTGGAATGAAGCCCAGAAAAACCCAAAAAATTTGTCAAATTGACGGTTGTTTAGGAAAAACATATAAAAAATATAACTACTCCCGAGGTCGCCAATTATCCTCAATTTTGTAAATTAGCCATCTAAATCTGGTTTTTGTGCGGTAACTCGTTTTATTTTCTTCCTACGACCAAAATGGTGGTAAGTAAAATTGAAGGCAATTAAAGCCTCTATAAAAAAGGTGCAAGGTTTATTTTCCTCAGACTAATACTTCCCGGGCAGTAGCCGTGAGAAGTCGCCAACTCAATTAATATCAAGTTATAGCAAAAAAAAGTATTGGAAACGAGAAAGTGTCATATAGCCTTTTAGTCTTCAATTTTCACGTTAATTCGTTGGATGTATCTTAAGAAATGCTCAATTAGACTTTTCTGGATAAGGAAAGGCAGGAGGGGGCGTTTGGATGAATGAAAAAATCTGTCTTGTTAATCGGAAAGTATAGAGCTTGTTTTATAATGAATTTTTTTTATCTGTGGGGAAAGAGACTGTCACTGAACTAAAATGAGTCGTATTCCATGTATCCATCACGCACTGTGTGGATGGATAAGAAATTGCATGTTTGTCAAGTAAGCTGCTTATCAAAAGTTTTAATTAAATCGTAATAATTAGTTGTTTTTAATTTTATGCAAATATTATTTATTATATTCTAAATATGGCAACACTGCAACGAAGTACTGCACTGTCTCTCGCGATTGACAACTTTAAATATAACCTCAAAATGCAGCAAAAATCTTAGGAGTAAAAAGAATAGATTATAATACTACTGCCCTTTTGGGAGAAAGATATCTTACAAAATCAGAGTTTGGTAACAATTTGCCAAATTTAATGTATTTGCAGACCTCGTAGTTGCTAATGTAACTAAGCTTATATGGAAATACACCGATGAAAATTAATTTGGCCGTCAAATCTTCCTACCCGCATGGGACTAAATCGAAAATATAAATTATCAAGACTATGAGAAAATAACGTTAGACGATAGAATTAGGGCGCGTTCAAGTTGACTCACCGAGCATCCCGAGCGTTTAGAGATCAGGATGCGCTCTAACGGATCAAATATCAAATATTCTTCTATGAGATTAAATACGATAGGTTAGCTTAGAATAAATATAAATTTAATTTATTTTAATGTGTTAAAGCAAAATTCTCATTTTTCGCTTTTTGCTTCAAATACGGGCTTATGAGATACGTATTATTCCCGTAAAAATACAAAAACTGTAGAATTTAAGGTTATATCTACGTTGCGGTTCAACAATAATGCGTTAGAGGGCGTCACTGACTCTAATAACCGGTCAAACCGGTTGTTTTCGAACGAAATCTTACAAAAACGAATGCTATTTTTATTTCAGAATATGTAATAATATAAATGCACATAATCTGAGTGATATTCTGTAACTTGTACTTACTAATATAATATGATTGGCAGAATGATTAACTTGCTTTTCTAAATTACGTTTATCAGACGTAACCTACGATTTCATAAATTTTCATAACATTTTTAACGAAGCGTTCAAAATAATTAAACAAAAGAAAACGTCTGTTAGTACTAACAGCCCAATAGAAATCTTTAGTTATTTTAACGCTCTGTTAATCTTTTTAGAAAACCGGGAGTTAAATAGGTCAATTAATGGTTCAAATTATTTATTCTCTTTACAGGATACAGTTGCTCACCAATTTTTAGCTAATTGTAAAGTGTGAAATTTTTTCTAAGGACCTTCTGATTAGCATGCATTACATTCCGATGGGATGAGGTGAAAATAAAGTCCCAAGGGAATTGGGTGCGAAGGGTAAGCAATTCAACTGTGAGTCGAAATGATTCTACGATAGAACCACTAAATTTCAAGATTTAGCAATGGAAAATTTTCTTGATAGAGATCAAACTGAAGCTTCAGTTTTTGAGTGAGTTAAAAATCAAAAAAAAAGTGAACAATTCATAAACTGAGTTTAAAATTAGTATACGTAATAAAGGATTTCTTGTCGCAGAATTTTATGGAAGGAAAATTTTGAAAAAATGAATAGTTTTTCTCTTCAGTAAGAAATAGTTATGATTCGGTTGATAATTTCATGTATTGTAATAATTACAAGTATTTGTACGCTATTGTAAGTTTTGCATGCAGTTAATAATAGTCCCCAACACACAATCATTTCATTTTTATCTTCAACAGCTCAACATTACACAACATTGTTGGTTTGTTGGTGCAGTTATAAACTCCAAAAAAGCTAATACGTGACGAATTTTAATAAATTTTGTATTTTTTATTTTACAATAATTTAACGGTTGAAATGTAGTATTATGCCGTGAGATCAAAAATAAAAAGTGACATTCTATAACGCAAAAATGTTACGTTCATACGGGTAGATACATAAGCCGGAAAAGCCACTGCCGCCCATATCCTGTTTAATAAGGCGGAAATGGACATATTGCATAATTATTATAAAAGTTAAGGTTATTTAATCGAAATAGATAAAGTTGTTTGTCAATTTAAATCAAAAGAAACCAATCACATTTTTTGAAAATATTTTTGCATCAATGCAATATAAAATTATTATTCGTCCTAAAAAGTGCATTTTGGAAAGGTAACAGTTGTTCCAACAGGTGGGTTATAGCCAAAAAGATGTCCCTGCAACGGTTTTTTAAATTTATTGTGTTTGTATTATTTTATTAACAAATCAATTAGGGCCAATATCAAAATTACGTAAAAGTAGTCACAATGTCAACTTTATAATGGAGAATTACTATATAGCTGGTTACGCTTTATAGATTTTACAGCATGAATTGATGCTTTATGACAGAACAGGAAATTTCTGAGTTATATTAAGTGTATTTCTACAGTTATGTATTTTATTTGACGATTCCCACATCATTATATTCTATAAATGATGGCTTTTTAATTACCATTATACATATTTTATTTTTTTTATTTGATCGAATTCACCTGCAAACACCATTTTTATTAGGTGGGTAGGTTCTTCAAAAAACGCATTTCTACTGCTTCGTGTCTACAATTCTGCTAGTTACATAATTTATAGTAATTTAATTCACCGTAATTAAAATTAAAACAAATTAAATTTCTTAAAACCTGTTATAAAAAAAAATGATACATTTTCGTGATTAATTTGTATTTATCTAAATTATCATATTATTAATGTAAATAAATGTAAAGCGGTAAATTAAATACTTAATTACATAAAATAAATTTGTAATTCCACACAGTATTGTTGTTATTATAACAAAGTGAATGAATTTTTTTTTGTATATTATAAATTGTAATTAATTACCAAAACATAGTATGTAGTATACTTGTGATTTATGTTAAAAAATTGTAGCGTTTAAAACATAATTATTGGTTATTAATTTACAATGCAAATATAATTAGAAACTATTCATATTTATTTACATTTGTGTGCTACTAAGAAAACTCCACAAAAAATACTCATCGATAGATTTGTATCGCATCAATTGAATATTGATTGACATTCCATAACAGAAAGCAACAATGAACGAGAACAAGTTTAATAAAATTGTTGATTTTTTTACATCGTAAAATTTTCGTCTTGGTACAATTGGCCATGGACTTTAAGTAACTCTGAATGGTAAAAAATCACCCGCTTGGATTGCGTGAGTAATTATCTCCTTAAAATTACCAACATTTATACAAAATTATTATTTACTATGTGAATCTCTTTTAATGATAATTCCTTATAAATAATTTATTAATAACGCCATTCACTTAAAAAATTCATTGAATAAAACTAAAATTTAGCAAATTCCTGTATACTATTAAATAGGAGTTTGTTTTACTTCCTTTCCGATATAATTAAAACTAACTAATTCGAGAAATGCACTGGGAAGTGTTAACATACATCTAATTATGCACACTAACTGATGAAATTCTTTAATTGGTGTCTCCAATTTGTCAAATTAAATTAATCACGCCGATAATTTAAACATAATTAAGAGAGATTAGTATTAATGAGTTGAAAATATATCGCGACTAATTGATTAAATTAATATGGATCGTTAGAAAAATGGAGAAAAAATGTTTTTTACGGTTCGGCAGTTTTATGACAAAACTTAGTTAAAAACTTTATTTTAATAAAAAAATTTATATATTTTTGTATAATAAACACTACTATTAAAAAGTATTTCCCATGTTGTGCTTGTGAAACCGCGACGAACAATTGTACAAAAATTACAAATTATTTCATTCTTTCCAATTCCAGAAATATTACAACAAAAAATGTATAGGAAATGATGACAATACAGATAGAAAAAGAGAAACGATAAAAAATAAATAAATTTGACCAAGGACTTTGTAAACCAATTTATTTATGTAGTATTAATTTTATTTATATAATTTTGGAGGTTAGGTTAATACAATAGGTTTGGCCAGCTTATAAAAAGTGACCCATAACATCAAAAAATGCAACATCACTTTCAGATTTTCCACTTTTCTGCGATAATTAAAATTGTTAAATTAGGGCTATTATTAAATCACTCACGCGTTACAAAATTAATAAGTTGATTTATCGAATCATAAAGTTAACGTTACACCATAATTTCACTAATCACATGTAATTATTACGATTTAATTTTCAAGAGTTGGTAGTTAATGCGATTTAATGAAATGCAGAAATCAAAATTGGCCTTTAAGATTTCGAAATTGTAGGTACATCGGTAGCCCGATTTTTTTATCTTGTCACAGTCGAACTTGAATGTTTGTGGAACACAACATTTTTATACCTACTTACAAGTAGTAATTTCACTTATTAAATTAGAAAATAAGAATGGAGCCATGTACAACATCACATTTTATTGTTAACGCATTTCTAACAGTAATTATTTGTTTAGAAATTCTCAAATTTTAACACTCATGTAACCAAACTATTGTTCAATATTTTGTAACTTTTGATAGCGAAAAAAGAACTTATTTCAGAAAATATTGCCTAACGTAAAATTGAAAATTTGGATGTATAATTTACAGAAGATACAATTTGCTAATATAATTATGACCGTCTATTATTACGGTAATTATGAATCAACAGAAGTCGACAACCGTATTAAAAATTAATTTATTCAAAACTAATTAGATTAAGCCTACACAACGAAATGTATACTTAAATTCTTTAGGTTACATTAGAAGATATCTCAATTTAAAAACAATACGAAAGTATTTTCCATATGTTTACCAAAATAATAAATCAAGTCTGCAATTAAGATCTCAAAACATATCTAAAATATGTAAAATACAAGTTTAATCGACACAACTATAATTAAAAAAAAATTACTTTAAAATCATTATACAAATTTGATAATTATATTAGCATAGTATAAGTAACTGCAATTATTAACCATAGAAGTTCCCTCTCCGATATTTGTGTAGGAATATTAGTAATAAAAAAAATTGAAAAATCGTTTAAGGGTAATTTATTTTAAAATTAAGTTCATCTGGTGCTAAAACAAGGGGCGTTATAGTTAATATATCAAAGTACAAAAAAAACTGTTAGGAACTTTGATTTCGAAACGTTTTGCCCCTAACTGGTGAAGGATAGACGATTGGAGACGTCAGATAGGGAAAGATAGGACCGATCGCATGATAAACTTTGCCCTAGTAGAAAGTTTTTATATTTTGAAATTTGAGCAGCGTTAAAATTAAACGAAATAAAATTCCATTAGAATTGGTATACCTATTTATGTATTTGCAAAAATTATGATCGAAGTTATTTTAGCCCTGATGACATGCTACTACTAAGTTGGGGAGTTATACGTTCGATATAACCTACTTATTGCATATTTAATCAGATATGATATCACTTTGTACAAAATGTAAAGCAAGTAAGACACGTAAACATAAATTAACCCGAGTATACCGTGGAATTTTTACTTTGAATGTACTGAACCGCCCATATTGCTTGCATAACCTCACGAGCTGGAAGAGAAAAGAATAATTCAGAAACGCCCATTGGACATGTATACCTTATTTCGATTTACAACAAGCAAAAATACACTTTAGAATGAGAATGACTTGTGGTCAAATTAGATTGAAAGAATTTTACACGCACCACGATGGTTTATGTTTATATTTTGAGGTTTTAAAATTGCTTTTGGGCAAACTCAACCTACAAGTCTGTCGATGTTTCTACAAACTTTTTTTTCTTAAATTATCTAAATCGTAGTCACTAGTTAAATTAATGCATTAAAAACTGTTCCTATTAGAGTTTTTTCGATCGTTGCTAATTTGGAAAATATTTCAAGAGTAACCACAACAATCTGATGAAGTTATAAAACCGCTTTGCAAGACGCCGATTTCAAAATGTGATAAATAAAATTAACTTATCGAAGCAATACACAATAGCAAAGTGGTTCGTACTTCGCAAATGCGTGGACGAATGCAATTTTGATCAAATCTCAGACATAAAATTTCAGAACTTGATGTCGTAATCCAAGATTATTAATCAATCATTGGATGAGACGAAGGATTTTAAAATTAATAGTTTGGTTAAATTGCGCTCCACACGGCTCTGGGAGTCGTTTAAAATGGTTTTTTAAAGAAATTAATGTCAGCACTTTTATCCAAAGATGAATCTCGTAGTAAAAAAAAATTTGATTCCTAAGGAAAAGACCTTCTGGAACATCTCTCATCATCTGATCTACTGATCATTTTTCAATTAATTTTTAGTTTGTCTGAATTAACTTAAATCAGAAAGCCTAAAAAAACTGGAAATTTTTAGATTATTGCACAAATTTCCCATTTCAGCATTAAATTGCCTAATATTTTGCTATTCCTTGATATTTATTTTGATTTTAGTTGAATAAATGCATCTTTTATAATTTTTAAATACTAGATTAATTATTTTTAAAGAAAATAGATTAGTATTTTTTGTTTTTGAATACTCGTCCAAATAATAAATTTTAATAACTTTAAAATGGACATTAGGGTCATACATAATATCAGCAAAATTGGAAGGGGGTTAAAAAACTCTAGTTTAAACAAAAGTATTTTTATACTAATTTTTATTCTTAATTGAGTTAAATCCTGGTCTACAGCAATAGAAAAAGAGGGAGAAAATTTGGAATAAAAGTAAGAAATTAATAAATTACCAAATGTGTTGCAAAGTTCATCATAAGGAAATATATTTGAAAAAGAATTATTTTTATGGAAATTTTGTCGTCATAGTTATTTCGCTTTTTGGATTTCAGCTAGGTTTGTCAGAAATATTAAATTCTCAATCAGGACTCGGGACCATCAGTATTATTAATGTTGACCAGGCTAATATCGAGTGAATTTTATTGTGCTTTTTTTTCGGTACACAATAAGAAATTCTTTAAACGTAAAATTGCCTTGCCTCTGGGGCGCTATTTACAGATAAATAACAGACAATAAAAAATTATTTCCCAAGTATTTAGCGTTGAAAATTAAAAGAAATCCGCCTGCAGTAAATTCCGACTGTATTTTTAACGTTTGCTATATTGCCTTTTCAAATTGTATTTTATATTACCTATAGGTATTAATATTCCTACAAATCATTTAAATTTTAAATGTATATAGCAAACTTTGACAATTACATCATTACGATTTAATGATAATTTTAAGAATGAAAATCACAAGAAAATATTCCACATAAAAATTTGCTAGAAAGCTCTTCCACAACTACATCAATGATGAAATCTGAGAGATTCTTCATAAGTTAGATCATATTTATTATGATTTAATTGACGTTAGCTACGTTTATTTAAAAATTATCACCATTCGGTATGGGAGAGAGGGTTCCATACCCCAAACATATTGAAATATCTATTTGCAACGATTTATGTTTTATAATATTTGAGATGTAACAGGTTCAATGCCAGAGCATGAAAATTAAACATTGGCTTTCGTGACCGGAGATTTGGAAGAATACCCACCAAGCATAAACAGAGATTTAGATTTTCTAATGACACGTAAAATCTTAACCTTCATTCGCTCGCGTACACGGTAAATTGGCCGCAGTAAGACATTTAGGGTAGTTTGTGACTGTACTGAGCCGGCTGGTGGAGCTTTTTTAAACAGAACACGGGCATGGTCTAGTGGAGGAGATAGTAATTAGAGAATACAAGCCCTTCCCACCTCTCCTGACACTCTGGAAAACCAAAAAGGTAAATTTCAACTCCAAAATGCGCAAGCGGATGAAGGTTAATTAGTACACCTACTCGCAAGCTTATATTCGATTTACCGATTTTATTGTCCAATTACCCTCCCCAAATTTGCGGCCTTTAATAAAAATAATACTAACTGTAAGACTATTGGAGACTCCTTATTAACAAACTCAAACATAACTAAGAACTCTTAAGGGATTATAAATATAAAAATTTATGTTCGGTCATATACCCTCGAGTTAGGTCGAAGGCTGAACAACAATGGCTGACACATATGGTTGGGTTCTATTTTAGCAAAGTAGAATGCCTAAAAAACAGTATCAATTATGCACTAGATGGCTAAGCCCCTTGTACCAGCTAGTAAAAATATTAAGAAGTAAACGAATAAAGGATTTTTCAGATATTATCATTGGCACACCTGGGCGCCATAGTTGTTCGGCCCCCGGTCTTCGGGGAGATTATGAATAATCGGGGGGTATTTCTTATTAATTTTTAATCCTCACTTTTCAACTTGCAGTTTTTAATTTAAAAAAAATAGAAAATATTTAGAAAGCAGAAAGAAAAGTGAAAAGTTACAATGCTCCCCCTCGGATGCATGTATCTATTTTGTTGAGGTTGTAAACCCCTTTTTAAATTGGTAAGCTTTTAAGAGGCGGTCTGAGCATAGCGTTCACGCGAGTTGACTATGAACGCTAATCACCCGGTTCTAATCCGAGTGAAGTAAGAACTTTATTCTGACCGTCTCTCCCCTCGGAAGGCAATGGCAAACCACCGAGGTGTAATCTGCCATGAAAGCCTTTAACAAGCATTGTTAAAGGTCACGACGCTTCTGTTAAGAAGCAATACAAAGAAGAAGAAGAAGCTTTTTTAGTAGAATGAACGAATCAATCAGAAACTCGCCAATAAATGACATGGATGAGGAGAAGATTTCTAGTAAATTATTATATTGGATTACGACTGTTGATTATTTTTATTCCTCTCACTAAATTACAGCAGTTTCGCTTAAAAATATCTTTGTTGAGGCCATAATCTCATAATCCTTAAAGAACTCAAAATATCAAAAGTGTAAAAGTGAAAATCCTTCCCAAAAAGGAAACTTTCTCGTTTGGTTTCTTGATAACTTCTGAATAATATGAAATTACCAACATTTTTCATCGCATGCGAAAAATCAAATCACTAAATCACAAGAATTTTATCTTCCACCGATAGATTGACAATGGTTGGTTCCAGGCACGATTGAGGTTAAACCAACTTTATGATTATCGCTATGTCAATCTTATTGGAAACTTCTCCCAGCAAGGGAATCTGGATTATCTCAGCGATTTGCTTCAAGTCACGAAGGAACGAGGCTACTTTGCTAGCAGCGGTTTGAAGTAAACCAAGCTACCAAATAGCTATCAAGAAAACAAACATAGGAAAGTTATTTTTGCCTCACCCTGAATTTTAAAATGCCTCTTTCCCGAATGTTATCAACCATGCTAATTGTTGTAATCGAAGGAAGGTAGATTTTTTTAAAGTTCTGATTGAACTTCGATTATAATTCAAAGCTATGGTACCGAAAAAACGCATTCCTATAACTAGAATGCTTAACCAGGTCACGCGTAACCACGCAGAAATATTATTTGCAAATCAGGCTTCCAAATAACGTGTTCCGCAAATGTCATTCAAAATAAGAAATAAAAAATGGTATCGTGAAGATTTTCACACGAGTTGCGTCTTAAAAACTAATAAAAGGTAAACATATTATATACGGGTATTTTTCTTTTAATCCAAGTTTAATTATGTTTCGTTGGAACATCATCATGAAAAATTTTTATTGTTTTATATGGAAGCAGGTGTAGACGTACACCTTTTGCATCAGCGTATTTATGGATTTAGTTTTTGTCGTAAAATGGACCGAGTTTGGGAATCGTAAATTAAAAGGTAAAAGGCTATAAGGTACTAAAAAAGCAACAAGGTCGATAAATAGTTTGAATAACTAAAATTAATGAACTAATGTAATATGTAAGCTTTGCGGGAGTTTACACGCCTTCTAGTTAATCAAGTTACCAACTTAACAATTTTCCCACAATCGATTGAAATATCCCTAACCCAAATTAGTCTTCTTTTAATTATACACATTTATCACATTTATTAAACATAAACAAGTTTTTCTAATTAGACATCAGAAAAAGTAAATACCTAAGTTAAAAATTAATATAAATTTGACAAGTCGCAATTTTTCGGTTTAATTAACCAAGTTTTTTTAGGTGTTCCGAGTCTCGGAAATAAAGACATTAGGTAGTGGTAATTTATATTGACAAATCAGGTGTTACTGTTGCCACTACAAATCTCGAATACAAATGTTACACAAAGGTTCATTTGCAATTCGAAAGATCATATCCAAGAAGCCGAAGTTCTAGACAAGTTTTTACTGTTAAAACATTGTCGTAATTTTTAACAGGTCGTTTCTCTCCTGTAAAAACGAGTATCGGTTATTTATTATGACGTCGCAGAGACTCGAAATTTAATGCTCAAAAAGGATACCGTCGTAAAGTAAAAACACGTATTAATTGTTTAATTAGAACATTATTTAATGTAAAGGTGTCTAACGTATAAATCAATAATACTCGGGATAGAAAGTTAGAACTTTAATCGTCACAATATTTTAATATCACTTTTTACAAGCCAAAACGTGTTCCTTATCTATCGATTACATTTGTTTCAAATTATAAATGCTAATTTTATTAATAAGTAACGTTTTAATTTTCAAGGCTTTAAGAGCCTTAATTTACATTATATACACATTTATAATGCTACAGAAGATAATGAGTTATTGCAAACTAAATATTCCACCAAAACTTTTTTCCTATCGAAAGGTGTAAATTTTCGAAAGCTCATTCCGATCATTTGAATATAAAATTAGACGTATCTCATCAATCATTCTATCAAAATTTGAAATCTCACTTTAAACGTTGTCGTTTCTCTACCTATTTGTTTTTAATATTTGATGATAAATATGTTAAATTACACTGATTAATTCTTCATGTTATTATCGACTACTGGAAAATTGCATATTTTACTGGTGAAAAATTATCAGCAAATATAATAAACAATATATCTGCCACGTAATAATGATAATTATCAGGATTTATTATAATATTTTCTCGAGCACCATATAATTTTCTTCTCAGATATATCAGATTCAAAAACGTCCATCCAAATGAAGCTTCGCTTAAGAAAAACATCAAAAACGCATTGGACGCCCTTAAACACGTTTTATTGTAATTAAAAAAGCATAAATTTTTAAAATGATTTTTTTGAATTTTATTTTGTCGTTATAAAACTGCAAAGTAGTCTAAACTCAAAAGTTTTATAATTAAAAAAGAATAAAATATTCAATGTCGTTAGGAAATATTGTTAAATTCGAAAAGTTACTGTGGAGAAGTTGATTCCAAGTTCGTTAGACCTGATTTAACGTAGAAAGGAACGGGTGGAGTTGGGCGTTACAAAATAAGTCATGATCTAACTATTTTTGTTTTTAGTTTAATATATAAAATGACTTTCTGTAAGTTTTCGAGCCGACTGACTATGTAACTTTGTTTGCGGTTATAAACTTTATTACCACGGTATTTTCGAACACAAAATAATAATTAAACTAACCAATTTTTTAAAACTTTACGTAGGTCAAGTTGATACAAATATCTCAATCGATTTCCTCACTTAACGACATCTTCAGGCTCTCTAAATTGTGTTGCGAATAATTAAAATTAATTTGGATCCATACAGTTATGCTTGTTTATCGAACAAGGGTTACTTTATAGCCCAGTAACAAAACACGCGTCGAAAGCTCGTTAGTAGATCAGGTCGAATGTCAAAGGTTTCCACTTCCCTATAATTAGGTGGACTCGCTGCGGCGAATAACACATGAAATGAAATTTTCCCTTATGAAATAGTCCTTTGCATTTTTTCATTTTTTTAGTATATTTTTGTTAGGATTTCGATTTTTCGTCACCTCTAACCATTACAAAAAATCGGATTGCTTCAACGAAACATTTCGATTCAAATTAGGATAACCACCCGAAAATGAGGATGAGGGGACTGACCTATTATAATAGAAAATGTGATTTTCTTTATTTAATGTCAATTTTAAAATATAAATTTGTAATTTGTTCAGTGTTCCAAATCTATAGCAGATCCGATGAGTAGGTACAAAGTAACCTTCGTTACTTGTAACATAAATAAATACAATGGTTATCTTTATCTTGCAGTTACAGTTAACCAGATACTCCTTGACTTGAAATCCTGTTTCCAGTTTTATATCAAATATATTTTTCCAAGTTTCACGATAATATTATGCTAGAAAAAGGCTTCATTAACCAATCATCCTTCGTATATTTCACAGATGTTTTCGACCATCTGTTGCCATGGCAACCGTTTCATAGACATTTTTAAAACTGGAAACTAATGGTTTTTATTTAAAGTAATTTGTTCGAAAAACGGTGAGATGGACCGAAATTTTTCTTAAAGGAAAAATATAATCAGTTTGATTTCCAAAAATCGAACTCAATTACATGGAAATATTATTCTTATTGTTGTTGGGAATATCCCATGAGCGTTTCCACGGTATTTCTAAGTATGGGCATCCCTAAGGATTAGGATTAAACAAAGCAATTTAATCTAGTTATTGTTTCTAAAATTCTTAATTTGCAAGTATTTTAATAAAGAACTACCACATAGCCTCCTTTAAGGACCAAGTGCAATAATCATAATTGAAAAGAAAAATAATGAATTTCCATGAAGCCGACATTCCAAGTCGATGGTACAAAATATAAGAAGGAATACAGCTTATTTCGAAATGTACGGTTTATTATAAAATTGAAAATTATTATAAAGGACGATTTAAAAAAAAATTATAATTTTACCTACAAAATTTGTTAATACATAATAATATCTGTAAAAAGCAATTAGAAAACATGTAATTAAACTTTTGTCTTCGGTCCCCTCTTTACAGTACAATTTCAATATAATAGTAAATAGTCATCATAATCCTGGGGTCTCAAAAGACCCAAAAAACCAAAAGGCCCTACCAAAATGATTTTACTTGGTTAAAAAAAGAGTTTTTTCAACGCAATTTTATGTTCCTTTTTACACTGCACTTAATTTTGTAATATTTTCAAATTATTTTATCCATTTTCTAGTGTGTGTGGACCAAGATTTCTAGCCTCCTACTAGTTAGGGCAAGGGTTAAACATTTGAAAATGTCCAAATATCAAAATTTTACTGTTCAAATTTCAATTCTTTAGACGCGACGGCTGCGTGGCCAATTATAAGCCTCAATTTATGATCACATGTGAAAACTTAAGGATACAGGACAGAATTGCACCTTCACAAGGATAATATTCTTCCTCAGGAAAAACTGGGGTTTAATTTTTTCAAAGAAATCATTTGAAATTAAAGCCCTTTCGAGGTTTCGAAATTCTATCCCCATTGAAATTAAGGCCCTGTGCTCCGCACCAAATTACTAGGCAACGACCCTGGTGAAAGCAAGTACCTGGTTCGATTCCTGGTGAAACTATTATGCAAAATTTAAATAAAATTAAATTTATAATCTCTAATATTTATCATATCAAGATGGCTACCTTGCTACACAATAAGGTAGCTTATTGTGTAGCTTGTGGACTTTCCCTTTTGCAGTATCGCGACAGAAATCATGATCATAATATCAAGAAAATTATGATGTCATTGTCGTATTTTACTTTTAAGGTTACATCTACTCTACACCGGTTATTCTGTTATCAAAAATACAAAAGTTTGGATAAATTACTCCAAAAATGTTTTTATTAATTTTATTACCTTAATTCGTAAATTATTAAAATATCCTTACTAATTTATTTTCACGAATTAAGAACTAACCAATTTAAGTAAAAATATTCAAACCATAATTTTCCACCATGATAGTCGAATGTTTTTCTAATAATTGAGCCAGAATCAGGTGGTTGTAAGTCGGGGTTGCTTAATTCAGAATTTTGCATTATTCATATGGTCAGTTCTCTCCTGTCCGGTAGGGGAGATCGGGGGCAATTGTAACATTTGTAACAAGGGCAAGAGAATATTATTTAGATTCAATCTTAAATTTGCATTAAAGTTGAGAGAATCATTTTCGTTTCTTTTAGATTTTGAAAAACCACTAGAATATCAGTAATTTGTTTTGTTAATTTTCGCAGGCAGCTTGCAGTTTTGAAGGTACAAACTGACTTAATTTGTTGCCTAGTTCACTCATTTCACGTAATTTTCAAATCGCTGCACATCTGATAGTGTCAACGTTATCCTTTCATGATTGTTGAAAAATTGAATATAATGATCTGAGTAATACCTTGAAATCTAGTTCGTCCCCATTCATTCCATTGCACAACTGTTTGGCTATGGCAGATGTCAAGTGAGTGCCGGCAATCAGCTGTTTTTGAATGCGGGTATTTGTTGCTTTATACAACTTGTTAATTTTTAAATATAACGTATGAATCACAGAAGCAAAAAGAAATTGTTTGGGTAATAATGTGGAAAAGAATTTAATAGAAAATTTGAATTGTTTACTATTTAATAATATTATAAAGGCAATAAATTGACTAATTAACTAATTAGCTATCCTCAAACATATTAATCAATGACACTGAAGTGAAATTAATTTGTGTTTTAATAATTTCTGAAATCTATTAACAAATTAGGAGCATAATAAGTAGAGTCCGGATTTGTAGCTATTATGCTTTTTCTGAAAATTCGAAGCAGCTGAAAATTTTTAGAAAAATTTTGTGTTTCAACTGAAAAGAAGTCATTTGGTGTCAAGTTTTATATGCTTTTTTTGCTTTTTTTGGGCTTTTTGTACTTTTCGTGCTTTTTTTTGACTTTGTGCTTTTCGTGCTTTTTTATACTTCATTAATGCTTATTTTACAAAATATTTCAAAGTTTGATCTTTTAAATGCATCTTTCTCTTTTAAAATGCAGAAAATTTTGAAAATTTTTAAAATGTTGCTTATGAATTAGAAAATTCGGATAGAAATCTATAAAAGATTGCCAAAATGTATTAAAGAATCCAGAAATTAAAGCAAATTTAGCGTTTATTAAATGCCACTGTAACTTTGTTACTGATGTTATAAAATCTTTCGAAAAGCAGCAAATGCGACAACATAAAAAAGAAATTGAAAGATGTGTTAGAGAAAAATGAAGGATTAAAAATCTTAAATAATATAGCTAAAACAATAAATAGCTGGAGAAACTATTGAAGATTTTGAAATGGAACCCCACTTGTAGCAAAATTCAAATTTGCACCTATTAACTAGTAGATGTCGAAAGAAGTTTTTCTGCCTAAAAAAATCTATTAAGTGACAGAAGGATGAATTTTACTAAAGAATATTTGGAAAAATTCTTAATTGTTTCAAAAATTAAATTAATAGGTACTTTTGTTTATGCTTTTTTTAAATAAAATTTGTGCTTTTTTTGACAAAGTTGATGCTTTTTTTAGTATTATTTGGTGCTTTTTTAAGCACTTTTTTTCTCATTTTTTATGCTTTTTTATCCGGACTCTAATAATAAGTAATTGTGTATTTAATTTAAATGGCGATTTTATGTAAATTAACTTTATTTTGTGTTTTTCTTTAACAAGAACGTAATAAATCTTGAAATCTCATTTTAATTTTTACATAGAAACGTGTAAAACGGTATTAATAGTGCGTCACGAGATAAAAAATTCAAACGAGTTTTCTAAGCCTAACGTAAACAAAAACCCTATGTAAAAGAAGGGAGTTAATTTTATCATTTTTCACTCTACATAATTTATAATTTAAGGTCAAACTGGTAGACGTCGTTTCATATCGATTTGATATAATTTATGAAGTACGTGGAACAAGTACAAGTTTCCTCTCAATATAACACACACATAAAATTGAAATAAATGCGTAAAGAGGGACGTACCAAATATATCACGCGTCCCTTGGGTATTAATTAATTATTAATTATAGTTTTTGTGTTACACTTATCAAGTTTAAGTTTAGGCTAAAACATCCTAATTTAATGTTGCAGATTCCAATACCTATGTTATACATAATATAAAGTTATGTGTTTTTCAGGGTGCTGTTCATAGAAAACCGCGATTAACTCAATGTTAATTGACTACTACACTAACTGGGTCTTCATGGTTCATAAATCGTGCTCCTAATTAGTGTACACAGTCAGCCACAAAAGTTGCCGCGACTCTGCGATAAAAATTACTACTTATGTTCTGGTACTACAAAGTGGTAAGAAATAATAATTAATTGGAACAAATTTGAAAAAAAATTTGAGAAAATATAATTAATTAGCATGTAAATAGTGTAGAGGTAGATAGATAATAAAAACAATATAAAGAAAGTAATAATAAAAGAATAAAACCACAAAACATTAATGTGCATGCTATTGTTATTATAGCTCTACTACTAAAAATACATTGATGTACATGCAAAAAATCAATTGCGGTACTAGGTGATTATATATTTAAATTAATTTTATATTACACGTTGTAATTGTTAATTAATTAGTTTCATAATTCTCATTTTAATACTCGTTTGTGTTTCTATTATACTTTTAATCTGATAGCAAGATACGCATTATTAATATCTATATACCGCGGTATGATCGTGGTTCCACTAAAAACTCGGGAGCCACTCGACATCTCCCATCAAATGATGTTTCATAACCTATATGACCAGCAAGGTGCGTTTAAAAACTTGGAACGTCTTAATTACAGGTCTGTTAATATAAAAAAAAGTTTTTGACTACTACAGATATAAAAAAAAAGGAAATAAAATTACAAAATATGGTTTTTTTATTATCTTGGCTACTGTTCTTGCAATCATTAATCCAGGTGGCTGTAAATTATAAAATGTAGTAGGCCACACGAGGTATTAATAATCATGAAGAATAGAATGCCAAGTTCCATGTCCTGAAACATCTTGGTAAGCTAGAGTTAATGCAATTTTGAATTTCATGCTCGTAATTATAAATTGAATTTATAATGTTAATTTACGGTAATTTTTTACCAGAGTGTATCTGCTGTTTGTAGATTTCCGCCTTTCGAGCAAAATCGATCTTTTGCCAAAAAATACCAACTAAACATGGCGATGTTAAATTTAAATATTTTACGATTAAATAATGCACCTGTAACCTCGTTCTCATTTAAAATCAATAAAAAGGCGAGAATTCCTAATGTGCACGTAAAAGGTAATAAACTGACAGGGACTTTCTCAAGCATATAATGTAAGATAACACACATAATATGAGGCATAGTCAAATCAAACTGGAACAAAACCTCATTTTCTCGATGTAACTTGTTTATATCTTTTAAACCCATTTCCAGAACATAAAAATAAATAATAAAAAATAACCACTTCTGTATGATTAATTATGACATAATAACTTTTTATGGTTATCAATTTTTAATAACTTATTCCAGTGTCTTATGATAAGGTTATTTAAAAAAAATTTAAATTATAATTCAATCATCAACAGGAAACACGTCATAAAATCATCTTTATTGTTAAGTTTTATATTTCTTTAATTATTTCGTGTTTTACGGTTGGATGGATGTTCAAAATTTAATTTATTTCAATCCATAAAGAATTTGATTTAATTAAAATGAAGAAGAATGCACCACAGAAGCTTCGCATGTGCTAAATTAGAAAACAAATTTGATACAGTTCATCACGAAGACGAAACCAGAAAACCATGATTGTAATTCGGTGGACGTCTCCGGCGTCGTCTCAGTGGTTGTCAAATAAAATGGACCAACCACATCGTAAAAGTTGATAACGATTCAAACCACTAATAATAATCATTGTCAATATCTCCAAGTGAGATTTAAAATTTAGTTAATCAAAATCGTATTAACATGCTAGAAAAAACTTGCCGTGGGGTTCATTCCAATTCGCCAATCTGGACCACCAAACAGCTACTTTCTCTAATTTTTTTTTCAAAAACAAACAATTTTGAAAGCAACAAGCAACTGTTTTTTGGTGCAGAAAATATTTTATGCGGTAGTAGATTATTTTTAATCCAAAATCATAAAAACGCAGTTAAGTCGATAATAAATGTCAAAATTGCCTGGAGAAAAAATATTGATAAAACTAGTATTATAATGTTATGGTAGGTAACAAGATATATTTCGTGTTCAGAAGCATTTTGTTGTGTAATTTATGTGTAATAAATTTTTTTATTTTTAAATGCAATAAATCATATTTATTAAATGTTAATTTCATATTAAGAATTAGTATACTTAAGACAGTGAAATGCAGTTACATATTTGATATTTCTAACGACTCATTGCAATGGTTAATGCAAAATATTGACTTTCTTCGATCTTGAAATATTATACGTACATACATATATACACAATATGTTAGGAAATCCTATTTTTAACTTAGAAGTAAGTAAATTTTATTATAATTATGCGGGTAGTACAAGGCTAAGAATTATGTACAATATTTTAAACAATACAATTGCAAATACACAATATAGAGGTTTTTATACATTTTGTGGGGGTTTACCATGCATAAATTCTTGGTATCTCCAGTGGTAAAGGTAACTAAGTTCCGTTTAGCTAATATAACTTTAAAATATATTAAAAATTATGTTACTTATATAATATTATAATTGATTTTATTAAGTTCAATTTTTAAATTCAGGTCTCCATTTGCATTGCTTCAAAAATTGATAACTGAGATTCTTATCTACGTTGGAATGAGTCAATTTGGGTCCTTTTTGTTTTGCATTGTACGTTATTATTTTTTAATGACTATAAGTTAACATCATAATAATAATTAACACTTAAATATACGGAGACATATTTATGTATAAAAATAAATAACGATCGTTTAAGTGTTAATAACTATTACCAAGAATTATATTGATGTTACTACTATTTCTACAAAAATTGTACATGTTTCATCGCGTTTCATTTTTTAACATACGAAATGTACAAAACTTAAACTGAATATAAGGCAGTCAACTTTAGACCATTTAAAATTGATGACTTTTTAATTATTACAACTTTTGAGAGGTTATTTTTAATAAATTGATAAATCAAACCGTTATGTGAACTTACAACGATTTGTTATGACAATATGCGATTGACAAACATTTCTATTAAACACAATTCGGCAATTACTATATACGATTCGATTTGCATTGTTTCGATGTGCGTCACAACCTCGGAAAGTAACCTCAAAATCAAATTGAGAATAAACCATTTATTTTTTAATTGTGTTAAAATATTAATTTTGTGTTAACGATTCTGTAATAATTCATACAGCTAATGTTGTTTCAATATTTCAATATCTTTAAAACAGAACCGTAGCTTATGGCATAGCAAAGGTGGTCCAGGCCATGTGTACACAGATTTGACGAGCAAACTAAGCTAAGGTGGTTAAAATAGAAAAAAATCACTCAAAAATTACATAAAATTAAGTATTATGTAGTTTATGTTCCTAAAAAAATCTTCCCCCCGCCCTGGAGGATACTTTAAAAGTATGCAATCGGAAAACCGGGGGGGGGGTCTAGGAGTATGGAAAACGCTCCAGTCGCAAGTTAGCAAAAAGATGCTTTCTCAAAAATTAACTTTGCATCGTTTTCAATTTTAAAAAGTTATCTCGTTACTAGATTGTGCAGCCCCCCCCCGTTTTATGCTCTTTTTTTCTTATTTTTGGGGAGTAGAGCAGACTACCTTACAAAGCAGAAAAAACACTTAAAATTGAGATAAATTTAGTATTAGTAAAATTTCCTGCTTTCCAACTACCCTAATTATTATAAAGATGGTCAGAGACGGAACTAGTGAAAAGCACCCTGGAAATCTGCCTGTACTTATGCGCGCCTTGCTCAATATTATAAATTATCTGTTCAAAACTGCTGAACATTTCATTTTAATGCATTTCAACCAAATGTGTCTCAAAAATTCAACAAAAGAATGTTTATTCATATGGCAACTACCCTAGTCTTATCTTCCGTATGTAATTTCTTCTTTGTGGTTTAGATTATAATATAATTGCCCTTTACCCATCGCCCCGCAAAACCTAACGTCCGTCGTCACTGCAAGTTATAAATAATTATACAGGATTTTTTAAGGTTTTTTTTATTTTTGAAATAATTTGTATGCTTAATTTGTAATCAAATCTTGATCTATCTGTTCTTCTCTATCTCATCAGATCATGAGAGTCTAGCGAAGTTGCTAGCGGCTCGCGCTTAAATGGGTGACCGCATGGTGACTGATTTGAGAAAATCACTATAGGTCCTGCTACCCTAACAACCCGCACTGACTTTCGTGGTAGAGCATGGTTACTTTTGCTATGGAAAACTTGTTATTATTTTGATTTTCTTTCTATTTTTCGAGATATTCACGAAAAATTTGTCATTAGGGTGATTCGATTTAAGTTGACTATGCTTGGTTTATATAATAAACAATTTATTTGGAATCACATATTTGCTGTAATAGGGCAATTGTGATTATTTTTAAAAGAATTTACCGCTTTCTCTTAATTGTTTCTATATGAAAAGGAAAATGCTCAAAAAATACGAATCTTTAACAATAATTCGTTGGAATGTCAAATCAATCTTCAAATTGGACGTGAACGTAGATAATGTTGAACTGCGAACTTCAAACAATTGAAAATTCGAACTTTGATATGACGGAATAGTGAAAATCCATTGGAAAACATTTGATTTCCAACATTTTTCAATTTGTGTTCATAACCACTTAATAAATTGAATAATCTTAATAGAAAATAGCATTATTTGCGATAAGAGGTTGGAAAAGTACCTCTTTTCCAGTCTCGGTGAGATATTCCTGCTTGAGAAGAAGCAGAGAGGTAAAGTGGCTCCTTTCCACCCCAAATAGTTATTGAAAAATTGAACTTTCCAAAAGATAGTAGAAAAAATTTATATTATCACATTTTTTCCATCGTTCTTCCAATTAGAAGATTAAAACCGATAATATAGAAGATATCTAAATTACCTGTTTAAAATTCCAAAGAAGATGCTAATTTTCTTTCAGTTTTTTATTACGTATTGTTCAAAAATGATGTGTCACATAAATATTAAATAAAATATCTTCTTATTAAATTTAAATTATTAAAACAATAACATTATCCTACACATGAAATAAAAATAAACACAAAAACTGGGCCTACGCGTATTTCGTTAAACCTACATTACAACTACACGGAAAAAAACCTAATTTATTGTTTCTTAATTCCGTTGTACTCCATAAAAATTCTTTAAATTTCAAAAAGTTAACATACCTGTGTCTGCGTAAGACCTAAACTTGCTGCCAATTCTGCTCTTTCAGGAAGAGCTAGATACTGCGTTCTTTGAAACCGTCGATTTAATTGTTGTAACTGAAGACTGGAATATATCGTTCGCGGTTTTCGCATTTTCTTTCCTTTACTACCACCCGACGGTCGATCCAAAGATAAACATTTATCTACAAAAAAATAGATACATATAACATACAATTCCAAACAATTCAAGGAAAATAAATTCTTAACCAAATCGATCGTTCAGGACTACCCTGACGCGACGGTATATAGTAGGTAATTTATAATCACACAAGAACTGAATTATGCTAGCCTTGCCATATATGTCGAAGAATATGTAACCATCAAAATTTCATTTTTTAAATATTTTCCAGTCTATTTTAATTTTTTAACTTTGTTTTATTAATTACAGTCCAAACTTATCCAATTCTTGTTTTTCTGTCAGTCTCTGATGTTGAAATCGCAAAAAATTACTTTTGGAAAAACTAAAAACGAGAGACATCTTGCTACATATAAATTAAGCATGTAATTCCCCCTATTGGATGATTTACTTTTTCAATTGGAAGCCGCGACGTGTAATTATTCGGTCATGTAAACTTAACAGTACTAACGCTTGACGTCATTTCGAGGTAGGGTAGCCATAATTTCATACCATGAAAACAGCCATCATGATAAAATACGTGTCAACTAAATATATTCCAAAATTTAATAATATGAGTAGGGAGTAGGCAAAACAAACAGAATTTTATTCTTAAATAATTAAATTTTTTACTTGTTCGGACTTTAAAATGCATAACTCAACTTGACTTTACCAGGACAATTTTAGTTCATTTGCATTGTTATCAAACAATTTCGGTTTTTAATTGGACGCTATCAATTTGCAATAATGATTATGAAATAAGTTAGTAACGGCTAATTGACTAATTACAAATTTCAAAAGTCAAATTACACCAAATGAATGAGGTTCAGTTGCATCAATTAATTTTAATCACTCAGTTAACAAAAATTTAGCGAAAAAAATAAATAAATAACCGAGATTTTACCTTAAAAATTAAAATTTATAAACACAGTCCTTGAGGACTATTAATAAAAAAAACATAAAGTATTTTATTATTAAGTGTAAACATCGCAATTATTATATTATACAAGAATTTTAAGTTATGGGTAGTTTACATAATTAATTTGTTCTTAAAAAAGGTTACAACCGTTCGACAATAAAAATTTTAGTAATAAAACAACAATTTTGAGTTATAAAATTATTTTACAATAATAATAAAAGCTACTGCTTTAATAAAATTTAAATACCAGAGGAATCTGTCAATCATTGAATACTTACAGAAAAGTTTTTTTCAAAGATGCGTGATGATATATCATCAAGCTATATAAGCATTATATTATGGTTATTATATTGTTGAAGCACAAAATATTTTCACTGGCACCCGAGTTTTTGGAAAATTTTAATTAAATATTTCTGATGTAGTTAATTCTAAATTATATTGTAACATTTAATATTTCATTGTATTTCTCAACTAATACGGATTATGGGTATAGCTGCGTACCATAATATTGACAAGTATTGCCAAATGTGCAACCAAATGTGGCGTTTCACTGTTTCTATTAACAATTAACTTTTCGGTTTCCAGCCGAGTAAATCAAAAATTTAGGCACAATTTTTTTCAATTCGGAATAATTTGGAACAGAAAAACATTAATAGTTTGAATTGTGTATTGATTGTATGATGGCGGTTTTAGTGAAAAAAAAGTTCAATTTTATTAAACGAACAAATAAAATATAATAAAATAAAATAAAAAAATTATGGTTGATGTAAAGATTAGTGAGGTTTTTCATATTGTAATTTACTTCTAAGTTAATTCCAAATCCAGTGTTACTAATTCAAAACGCAAAGAGCAAATTATCCTGACATTATGGCGATGAGAAATTACTAGCAACGGATCTAAAATAAATTGGATTATGTTTTATTATTCACTGAATTGTATAAAACATTGATAAGATCTTTTTCATATAAAATTGAATGGGCATATTATAGGTGTTTAGTATAAGGTGTTGATAGATCTCTATCTGGAGACAATTATCCAAACTAACTACAATTATAATCAGTGCGGTATAGGTAGATAATTTGGTTAATTATAATAAGCGAATTAATTGTTTTGACTTTTCGGTCAATTTCAATTTCGTTTTGGGTTCACACAACAAGTTGATGATTTTTTTATAACCGTTGAGTATCTTTAATTACGTGTTGCAGAACTTCCTATCCGTGATATACCCACTTGACTAATTGAGCAATTAAGACAAAATCAATTAATCTACTTGCAAGTATATCATCTATAATCTATTAGATGGTTATTTTTCTTGTACTAATACACATGTGAGCTGTTAGCGTGAGAGAAACATCAATTTTAAAAGAGTCGTCTGTTGGTATAGTCTGCAAGACTAGACGCTTGTAAATGAAATATTGATGCTTTATAGACAAGCTTACGGGAAACATATTAATCGAGTCTGTTTGTCGCATATCCATTTTATAACTCCCAAAGATCATTATAATTTTTCTTCGGACTCTTCCTTACTAGGAAATACTAGATTCAGACGGAAGTAAGCTATCAGACCACTCAGTCTCTCATCAATTCTGGTCTGCATGTACTACATCAAGACGTCTCCAGAAGAAATATCTCATCATCCAAACGGTGTTTCCAAAAAAACACAACAAATTCTCAAATGCCACACACAAGGTTAATGAGAGGTTTAAATAATAAAAGAGCAAAACGTGAAAGCATACAGCACAAGTTTTAATTGAGTAAAACATGTAAAATGGGAGTGTTAACAACAATCAAACGAGTAGTACATAAAATTGTTAAAAATGGTTAACATTGACATAAGTACTATGGTTAAGGCATGGTACATCATGTAAGTTCTCTATTTACATATGGATTGGAATTGAATAACTTTTAGGAAACATAAAATTTGGATTGTGCTGCTGAAGTGCTGATGCTTTTGAATTCAAAAAATTACTAACCTTAAATTCTCTTCATTTTTACAATTTTATTTTTGATTGATCAGACACTGAAGGTAAAGAAGTTAGCAAGCCTACAAAACCATCATCTTGCTTTGGTTTTTCTTATAATTCAAAAAGCAACTGGGTTAATAAAGTAGATACCTACTCAAAAAATAGTTTAGCTAAATTTTGCAAGAAAGTATTTAAAATCAGTCAAAAGACCAAACAAATTGATTCTTATGGAGAGGGCTTCTCCGTCAAGTGGATTTGAAAGTCCTGATAAATTCGGGAATTTTAGTTTTCTACAAAACATGGTTATAATATAGCAAAATGAATCAAAATGCAGATATTTTTCAACTTTTTTAACTAAAACGTGAGTTTTACCATTGAGACACCTAATGAATGCCCCCAATTATTAAATAACTGAGTTGGTCTATTCTATTTCTATTTCTGGGTAATTATTTTAATGAATCTACTAAATTTTTTATTAAGTTTGTTTTGGAAGACAGAAATTTCAATAGTAAATACTAATTTTGCACTTTAAATTATTGAAGGGATCATTAAGATTTTAATAATTTATTTGTAGTTTCCTCATAGTTTCCTCATTCTATATTTTTCTAAATGAGTTTGAAGCTTCACCTCCGTCGCGGAATACAAAATCGGCCATTTTCACTTTATAATATTAATATATTTACAGAATTTACTCCTTTCAAAATTTTAGAACGCTTTTCTTGGCAGATTACCGCCGTGGTTTGCCATTGCCTGTCGAGGAAACAAGGCCAAAATAAAGTTCTAACACCGCCCGGGTTCGCATTACCTACTTTAACCATAAATTAATGCCATAATATATTGGCGCTTCCTATTTATTTTTCAACCCCCTACGATTCATAATAACGAGGGAACCGATATAATCAAATTACATATTTATTTAGGTACCGATGATTATAAAGAAACTAAGCAAAGTGGTCGAACCAGCGATATTAAGTATTTGAAAACTTTTTTATATTTTCATTTCTGAAAGTATAGTTAAGCCTTTCAAATTAGCGTTACCTTCTCAACTTTTATTGGTAGAAATATCATATTATTTATTTATCAATCCATATGTAGTTTTCCCTCACTAAAAATAAGTCAAAAACTTGTATAATCTATAACCGGACCAGTGTAAACGTAGTTAAGTAAATAAAGTTTATTTGTTAGGTAGGTAAATCAATAAATAAGTTGCTTTTATAAATTAGTATAATATTTTAAAACGGTGTTTATTACGCCTAATGATGCGTTTTATTAGCAATTTATTGGTTACATTAAACATCAATTTATTACTGTTGCACGATTTTTTCATAAGTTAATATTCAAAACTTAAACATTTCATAATATTTTACTTTCTCACTTAGAACACTTAAGAAATAACCCAAAAGAAAGGTTTTTAATGTTTTTCCTGTGTAGCCGTCGAAAATAATCATCATTTATACGTGTCTTGTGACATCCGCAAGTTTCATATTAAAAATTCTACATTTTTGCCCAATTTTCCCTTTGTAACCAAGACCTTTCATATCCATCACAATTTCCCTTCCAATTTTAAACTCAAAACTTGTATTAGTACTTGGTAAAAATATCTTTAGACAAACTAAAATTGGATAATTGGACTGTAATATCAACTTTTATCATAAATTGAATATCACGTCGCTCAGACTGGCATGTAGTCACGGTGCACTTTCTCTGAGCGGTCGGCTTGGTTTCGAATCCCGCTCGAGAAGCGCTTCACTTAAGCTAAGTAAATGTATTGACTTACCGTCATCTTTGGGCGAAGGTGGGCAATTTGCAGCGTAGGACCCTAAGTGATAACCACTATATGTGTTTTGATGCATAGGAGGAAAGGGATAAGCACCTAAAGCCCCTCGTGGACTAGGAAAACCCCCATCGTGATGAGGGCCCGACGGTCCTGTATGCGCATTTCCCGCCGGTGAATTAAAGGGGTGTTGATATGTAGTTCGCAAAGGACCATATCCGTGCTGTTGTAATTCGATGAAAGCGCTTTTTGAAACCGGCGTTGAATTACTACTGTCTTGGGGCGTCGGTGGACCGAGATGTGCATCACCCGACATTGCTGGAGTTCCAGGTGGATCTTCGTTAGGGCCCCCAAATGGGGAACCCAGATCAGTAAAATTCAACGTCGTGAAGGGTTTGTGATCCACTTTGAAATAATGGGGAGACGTCGTGACGAATTGTTTATACACTTTTAAAATAATAAGGTACTATCAATTAAATTGATAATACTCATTATGTTTCCAGTTATTCGAGATGAAATATCACCACGCACAATTTTTGAACGCTGCAGTTGAACTTATAACTTTATGAAACTGAAGCATAGGCGCACTTAAAAATTTCTCGAGATATTATCCAGCACTTGTATGATTTATGTAACACCAAATAAAACCGACACCGACGGAGTATGAAACAGGAACAGAACAGTTAATAAAACACTGCAAGATATATGTTCGATAAACAAACGGTAATCCTCAGGCATAAAATCCGAAACCAAGTCACTCGAAAAAGTCGAAACACAATTCGCGCACAATAAATTTAATAATAATTCTTGCCGCCAAAGTATTTAAATAAAAACGATTAATTTTATTAATCACCGCTTAATCAAACCACTCGAGTAATTTACCGCAGTCAACATCGATAATATGTGTAATTCACACCGTAATTGCATAAAAACTACTCAAAGATTAACCCGAAACCAAATTACACCAAATTGAGTACATATGTCGTTTTTTTACGTCGAAAATTGCCTCTTAAGATCGCCCATCTACTTCCTACGAGTGTAGGGACTATAATGAACCATAATCATATAATAGTCGGCTTTGAGCTTAGTTGTGCATTTCTACCGATAGATTTCACTAGCCTTCAGCGGTACATTTAATAGGCTCCGCCTATCCACTATTTCATTGGAAATTCTTCCAATATAGGTGGGGTTTGAACCAATCTATTCTCATGTATTTTATGGATAAAGGCGGAATTTTTGTACTCTAGAATTAAGTAGAAACAGGACCTTGTTCATTTTACGCCCTTTCAGACATACAGGCGCTTCACATTTAGGTTAGGTTAAGGTGTTGGTTTGTTATCATGGTGTTTATTGATATAATTTAATATACTATTGCACTTCGCAGTTTCGTGTTGGTCATTTTAGTGAGGCATTTTATTATTTAAACCTACCAATTTATTTGTTTATGATCTTATCAAGGCTCAACCGTGACGCTTAAATATTGATTCGTCGAGTATCAGTGAACCATTACAGCTATATTATGTATCTTTTAGTGTAAATAAATAGTGATGAATGCATTTAATATATAAAATGAAATTGTTTAATTTATCGATGTGAGAATCTACTATATAACATTAAAATGAGTAAATAAGTTAGTGATATTGATCCTAATAGGTAGGTTGGATTACTATGTTATTGTAATCAATTGCTATTATAAATTAGATTCAGAATCAAATATGTTTTTTTTATTTTAAAATTGTATTTCAAAAAATATATTGTAATATGTACTATGTAAGGTATTGTAATAATGGTATTATACTATGCTTATTCCAGTAGTATACATTTCATATAGACTAAAATTATAATACCTATTATTTTATAATATACTACTCCGGCGTATAGTATTCGATATCATAATAATAAAAATTATTTATGTAAAATTACAAATTTGCATTAGGTATTTTGAAATCAACTTTATAAATATGTGATTACAATAACCGCCGCCTACTTATCGGTTCCAATATTTTATTAAATTGATAGGATAATAAATTTATTGTACTAATAGGTACCTAATATAATAATATTATAGTGAATAGGTTATAAGTGAACAATTTTTGCATATTTTCGGTAAATAATACTAAAATGTACAAAATTTAATAAAAAAATATATTTAACTTCACCAAATGACTTTTTTAATTTGTAAATTAAGTTTTTCACATTAAAATAAAACAATGTCGTCGTTTTCGAAATTCAGGAATAACAAATAAATGTGGACCTACATAAGTATAAATTTTGTGATTTGGATTATATTTTGTTCGCCTCTGAGTGAAAAGTTTAATAATTGTATAGTACCTGTTGTGTAGATATTTGAATAGCTAAAATATAATATTAGAGACAAGAAAAGTATTTGAAAATAGTTGAAAATGTTTAAATATATATGTATCAGTATAATCAGGGACGTGCCCAAGAGGGCGATGGGAGGGGATCCCCCCCCCAAAAAAAATTGGCAAAATCACTCAAAATTTGGTCAAGTAGTCAAAAACCGCTAAACCGATAATAGGCAAAAAAGACGATTACAAAAAGTTGGCAAATTTGAATTAATTAAGTTGGCAAATTCCCCCCTCAAAAAAGTTAGCTGAGCACATCCCTGAGTACCTATATTTATTACAATTTAAATATTATAGGTACTTATTTATTATATTATTATTAATATTTTAAAATAAAATGCAGATACCTACCTACTTAAATGTTTATTATTTTCTATATCAAAAGGATCAAAAGCATGTCATAAAATGAATCTCGTACTGATACTCCATCACACATGCGCACCCCGATAGAAAAAAGATCTCTTGAAAGAGAAAATTTAAATGATATCACATCAGAATTTTTGACCAACATAAAAAGTGTTTTCTACTACTAGGTCTCATATTCTAGATATTTTTGATTTAGAAAAAATTTGACGTGCCACAAATTACCTTAATAGTTTCTTAGTTGCGCTACTGCTGCTCAATCTGCTGCAGAACTACGTAAATAAAAAATGTGAGGTTGTAAGTTAAATTTATAACTGTTATATAATCTATTAGACATTTTTCCTTCTATTATACCTATATCAGTGGCGTAACTACCAGTGTGCGCGGTGTTCGAATGAACACAACCCGTAAAATCTTAAGGGCCCGAGGCAATGTAAAGTAACAAATTTTTAAACAAGGGTAAAAAGCGCCTGTGCAAGCCGGAAACGTACAATTCGGCAACGGGAATCCACCGGTCGAGCTTAGGTTACTGTTAAGAAATGATTTTTTACATGAAAGGACTGTTAAACGAGAGATCCGCCGGTGCCGAGATATTCAAAACAAATTTTCTCCTGGACCTTCTGGTCTGCGTTTTGCGAAAGATAGAAAGTACGCTTAAGAACTGGAGGGTCGTGAGTATTTCCGTAGGGAAGCATCAAACAATCTTTTCAAAACCAAATAAATAGTTTTTTTCTTTCGTATATTTTAGCTTTGATCAATTCTCGTACCTAATTATTAA
Source organism: Rhagonycha lutea (assembly GCA_958510855.1). Taxonomy (NCBI): domain Eukaryota; kingdom Metazoa; phylum Arthropoda; class Insecta; order Coleoptera; family Cantharidae; genus Rhagonycha; species Rhagonycha lutea. The sequence continues at coordinate 13,770,130 of OY294036.1, read as the reverse complement.
AAGCAATATCGTTGCCATGGTTACCGATGATTCTCTTCAAACTTGACATATGGAACCATTGTAGGGCCAAGTGGATTCGGGGTCTGGATTTATTGTAGAGAGTAAGATAAACTCACACGCACTTAAAGCCTGTTTACATTATAAAATTTCGCTTAAAATTTCGCTTAAAATTTTTATAAATTTATGTTTTAAAGTGTAAAAAATATTTCCGTAAAATGATTTTAAGGTTAATTTTAAGGTGTAAACACAAATCTGCAAATCTACAAATTTTAAGGAATTTTAAAGAAATATTAACGAAAATTTTAAGCAAAATTTTAAGCGAAATTTTAAAATGTAAACAGGCTTTTAAGCCTCTAATTCGGGCCCATTGTATACTACCTCCGGTATTCAGCTTCACCCCGATCTTGTCACTCCTCAAGCCCCTCCAGCTGGGCTTAGGGGTATACTAAAATATTCCGTTTGTTATGTAAGCAGCAAGAAGACAATTCAAGAATCAAACTTACTTGGTTATCAATTTTAAAAAGTCGGCTTGTTGCTTACGTCCCAGACCCCCCGGTTTCACGCCCATTTCAGGGGAATAGATTAGTTTTGGCTTAACAATGTTTTAATTGATTTTTTAATAAATTGATAATACTACATAATTTTATCTAATTGTGAATTGTTTTTTCAATTTTCTAGAGTGGATAAGCCCACTAAACACCCTAAAATGTGAACAAATGAGTGTGCAATCTAGGGTCTGCGGAGGTATTGATAATCTCATAAATAACTGTGGGGGGGGGGCAGAAGGTCCACTTAAACTGTATTATTTTGGGCCAAATTTTGTTTTTAAATCGCACACCTCTAAATCGCGGGGCCCGTCAAAGCTTTTGCTCCCACAGGTCTTACGCCACTAAAAATTATATTTTTTTTTATTTAATAGTTTCTATTACAATCTATCTATGGATAATAAGTAATACAAATGACATTACAAGACATGCAGGAATCATCCAGTGACATCTCCCTTTCATACATTTAGTCATAATGACTGTTAGAATTGACAAATATAAGAGGTCACTTAAATCTACTCATCCAGTCGTTTATATTATTTATTACGTCGCTTTAGTCTGTCGTTAATATTGACACCATTTTTCAGTTCTTCAACTAGCCTGTTCGGGTGGGCGCACAACCTTGTGTAATAAGTTTTGCTGTAGTTTACGATTTCTTCCCTAACCGTGGGTATTTGCAGGTCTCGTTGTATGACTTCATTTGGTACAAACCACGGAGCTTCGGTAATCATTCGTAACGCCTTCGATTGAAATCTTTCCAAAATTTCAATGTTGGAGGTGGATGCTGATCCCCACAGTTGAATGCCGTATGTCCATACTGGCTTCAGGACAATCTTGTAGATTAATAATTTATTTGCGAGGGTCATTTTTGAATTTTTGCCTATCATCCAGTAAAGTTTACTCAGCTTCAGCCCAAGTTGCTTTCTCTTCATGAAAATATGCTTGCGCCAAGTCAATCGTCTGTCTAAGTGAATGCCCAAGTATTTGGCATCATCGGATTCAATTCAACATTAATCCGACCAATATATAGGATATATTCTATATTATCTTTGAAATAGTTTTAAAAATCGAATCTCTTTATAAAAAAGAAACAAACAAACAAAATTTTAACGATTTTAATTAAAATATTAAAGAAAACCACACATAATAAATTGAGAATGGAATCGGCTTTTCTCTACAAAGTAGAAAAGGTAGAATCAATCCAACTTTAATAATAATTATTATGTGGTATAATATTATGTATTCGTGATTTACATTACCGTTGGTGGCGCCACCATAAACTAACAAAATAAAAGTCCAATCTTTAGTTTGAAATTATTCCGTATGTTGGCGTTCTGGTAAAAAGTATCATCCTGCTACAGGATAAAATCATCACCAAGTAATCGTTGATCTTCAAGTGATATTGCCTCTTTTAAAGATTTAAATATACCATACGAGTAGCATTGAATCATCCTTCTAATACCACAATTTTTCCTACTCCTGCTGAACACGTACACCCCCAAATCATTAACCCCTTATCCAATGATTTTATTGCGTGTTTAGTGTACTTACATCAGTAAACTGAGAACGTGAAAATGCAAAAATTTGACTCTTGTTTCCATCAAGACTCTGCACCAATCCTGTATAAGTTTCATCAACATTTTGGCCACCCAATTCTTCAGATTTGAATTACTGAACTTGTGGGTAAGTATTTTAGAAAGCTTTTTTAAAATGGACTATATAGGGTAAAGTACCCTCTATCCCAGAAACAGCGTGGGATGTTTTCAAATACAAATTGGACAAGACAAATTTGATTTTAGGTAGGTACATAAAAAATTGCCCTGTAGCGGGAGGTTTATAAAAAAAATTCAATTGTTTTCAAAAAAAACAAATCGGAAAAGTAAACAGAAACGGCTCCCGCCAACAGACAATCTGTACCCGACCAGCTCAAGTCTCCGCCGAAGAACGCCTTGGCAAACTTAATTCAAAAACCTGAGTCAAAATTGATACAATTTTATTATTCAAAAAACAATAATTTCTTGTTTTATGCAGTCAATACTCTGAACACACAACCAACAGATAATTTGCTGTTATAATTGGAATGTGAGACAACTATACAAACTACAAGTCCCGATTCACCACTTCTGGTGTTCTCATCTTGAATGCATTGCAAGATTGCGACATTTACTAATCCAATAAAGCGATACCCCTCTACGCTTTGAATGTACGACAGGATCAAAAGAAAAGAACAAAATTTCAAAATACAAAGTAAAAAATTGATACCTCAAATAAATTCACTTGATGCGACTTGATGTCAATTCAATCGTGACGTCACCGTATGCGCGCTCCAATATCATTCAAATGTCTTCGAATTTTTACCTTGTTATCACAGAAAACTAATTTCGCCGTTTTCACACAATTATCCGATAATCTTCATTCGTTACCGCTCCAATGAAACAACAACGCCGGTAATTTCAATCCTAACCTCAAATAAATTTTCGCTCATCCAGTTTTATCTAGGCTCATCCAAACTTCTACCATTCATAGAAGAGAACGCAAATGTTCACGTCCGTCGTTTTTGGCGTTTTCGCTACTGTTTATCATCCATTTTACAAGACGACAATATATATTACAAATTTAACGTCAAAAACTTAACTAACCGCTAAAATATTAGAATTTTAACTGTAAGTGAAGAATAACCTACAAAAAAATTTCATTTAAAAAGAAACAATTGAAAGACTTTTTATCCCTTTGTGGTAGTAAAACCTCAGTATAACCTTGAAAGTTAGGCATATACCTACAGTAATTATTTAACTCTTTCGCAAAAATGCTATGCTTCTTTTCCATTACAGTCAGCTTATTATCAATTAATAATAATCAATCTATTGCTTTTAATATATTTTTGAAGTTATAACGTCATTGTTAACGTTTTTAAATGGCAATAATATTTTTTGTGTCATTTGCTTTTCTGAGTTTCTAATTTTTTATTTAACAATTCGTCGGTTGACTATTAAAAAATATTCTATTAGCACTTTTGCTGGAATGTATTAAACTTATTATTATAATGAAAATGATATAAATCATTTTATAATGTGCCCTTTTTTGAAAAATAATTCGCATTTAAAGTAAATATTATTGCAGTGATATTTAGATTGACAATAGGAATTGCCACTAGTTGCAGAAACGAGATTCTCATTCCCACTATTTTCTCAATATAAAACACTGCAATAAATTTAACTATAAATGCGAATTTTTTTTCTAAAATACGGTGAATTAGGGCAAAAAAATTATCAAAAAAAACGAGAACAATTTTTCTTTCCATTTGTCAGTTGAACACAATATTTTTTTTCATTTTAGAAAAGTTTTAAATTTTAATATTGTTCTATCAACATTTACATTTCTTTCATATTTTTTTTTTTACTTATCCTATATCCTGCTAGACCATTATAATACTTGAGAGGTGCAAAAACCATTAAGTTGGAGCAAAATTGTGTGCTTTTATTTTGATCAATCACTGGAAAATGTGAAAGCCAGTCGTAACCTAATTGATGCAGTTTTGCCATTCCAAATCTTAACGTGTGCGCTGGTACATTACCATGATTAAACAGCACTTTTATCTTGACTAAATGAGGTCGTTTTTCAATAATTGCCGAATTTTATTGATCCAACAATGCTGCATAGTAAACTCCTGTTATTATTTGTTATTTCTAAAGGTAGTCGATTAATTTTCATTCCATGAGCATCTAAAGTCTTAAGAAAAAGAGGACAAAAACAGTTGCCATAACCTTTCCAGATGATGGAACCGTTTTTACATTCATTGCAGCTCTTCCACCAGCTTCAACCTACTGTTTTGATTATTCCTTACCACCACCATCGCACCAGAATTTGAAACAGAGCATTTAAATGGAATTTCTTTATCTCGCATCAGTCTTACATGAAATTCATAATGACGCGATAATTTTCTATTGTATTCTACCAAATTTCAATTGATGATTTCTTACATTTTGGTCTTGCTGAAATCACAGCTCCAGAAACAATCGTTTAATTCAACTTGGTAAATTATTCGTTACATAAAACGTCAGCACAATGTTCAACTGTGAACAACAGGACAGACAAATGGATGTTATATCATTTTGTCAGTTTTGAAACAAAACCAAAGAACTTTTGATTCAAAACTTAAAGTAATTTTAAATCTCAACCGACGTAGTTTTGAAATAAAAGTGAAGAAGTTTTGAAAGCTGCTACGTTATTACAATTATTTTACATTATATTAAACCTTTCGTGACCCCCCCTCCGACGTTATCCACGCACCTCGAAATTAATTTTAATTTGCAACAGACCCCCTCAGCGGTTACAAGAACCCCTGGGTGTCCAGTGTCCATAGGGGACACTTTGGGAACCACTAATTATAAAATTCCTTGAATTAAAGATTTCCTTAAAATGTAATTTACTCGTACCTACTTAGTTTTCTTCTCTTAACTGCTTAAAATCACCGTTCCATTTTAGAAAGAAATGGTATATTTCTGATTGAGTTTCACTTTACCATCAATTATGTCACAAAAGTGTTAGGTATGTTGCAGCCATCTATGAAAACGTATTGAATTGCTTCTGAGACATGAGATAAAAATACCCCAGTTGTTTATTATGGACGAAATAGGATTCATTCTAAATAGAAATAATTTCACACATTCATGGAAAACTAATAGGGAGCAAACACCAAACTTCACTAATAGACGTTACCTATTGATTAGATATAATTAATCAGTGATTAAATTTTAATTATCATTTGTGAAACCCAGCGCCGTCTTTTATATGATCGGGGCCCCAGGCCCAAGGTAATGAGGGGGTCCTTTAAGAAATTAAGTATGTAACTCAGTAGATAGGTAGGTCCTTATTCAATATTTATTTAAGTATAATATACATTATACAATCTGTATACAAATTGTATAGAACGGGGCCCGGCGGGGGCCCCTAAGAATCCGGGGCCCTGGGCCCTACAGAGCGGAAATTCTGGGTTCGAATCGCGGACTTCGCAGAGTTTCTTAACTTGGCCTTCTAGTACACATCCACGCTGTGGTATGGTTCGAAATCTAATCAAGTAGCCTCGTCTTGCACTCTTTTTTCCAGGAAGTATTTAATGGGATGACCCAGGACCAACACCCTCCCTCGAAGGACACTGATGTACCTACTGGCACAGTAGGAGCAGCGCAAATGTTCTGTATATAAAATGTTATCTTAGTATTAGTTTGGCTAGTGCTGGGGCACCATATATTTTTGTAAATAGATAACGAAAATATTCGAGTTGTTAATTCAAAAATTGAAATTGAATTGGTATTTTAAATTAGCATTTTAAATTAATTTTCTGTAGTATTTTAACCGTTGATTTAACTTCAGTTTTTCTTAGATTTCATTTTTTTAATTTTTCACAAAAATTCTTTTCACATTTTTTGTTTTCAATTATTATTTTTCCGATCAATTTTTTTCATTTTTGTTTTCTTTTTATCGGTTTAGTTGCGACTGATGATGGGCAATAACCTTGAAATAAAGATCTTTATATCGCAATAACATTATTTTTACTTAAAATTTGCTATATTTTTCAACTTTTTCGTAAAAACTCCACGTTTTTGCACCCCTCCCCCTATATTTGCATTCTTTGTCAGATTTTCAAACTATTTTCTGGTTCTACTTTGTCATTTGGAATAAAAGACGTTTTTAAAGTGTTTAGTAAATAAAATTTCTCGTATTGTGTTCTTTGCTTAAAGTTAAAATCCTAATATTTTAACATTCTGTTAAGTTTTTGTTAAATTTATATTTTACAAACACATACTAATATCACACCTATATTCTTGAAATTTCTTGAAATTTCTTTTTAAGATTTATTTCCGTGAATTGGTATGGTTCAAACGGATTTGAAAATCGCGGTACAGGGATGACTTTATCATGAAGTGAAATAAAATTGTTGTTTTTAGAGAAATTAAACTTAAATTTTCTGAAAAAATCTCCATCATTAAGAAATTAGCTTTGAAGGAGAATAATATATTATAATCCTCCGATTCACAATTATTTAATGTCAATGTTATTTCTTGCGAGCAATCATAATTATGTATTGAAATTATAATTCATGAAAAAACTACCCAGGGTACCATAACAATACAGAAATCAGGTCATAGACTAATAATATTGGCTATCCATCAACAACAAAATTACAATAATATGATGGTAAGGTAGTTTTTAAATTTTTGGCCAACGACGAAGTAAATAAAAACCTGTGTGCGAATTGAAGACATTATTTTTTGTTATACCTTACTCGTATATGCATGGAACCCAGCGTGGAATGGACATTCTAAACATTAACCGGTTGTAAAAAATTAATTTAAAGTATAAATAATTTGATAATTTGTATTTACTCTATTTATGTTTTAAATTATACTGCAAAATAATGATTAAAATCTAATATGATAATTTGGTATAAAACTCCCTCTTCTCTACCACCGTGTCATTTATAGACGCACGTCTGATTAGTTCATTCATTCAGTAGGTACCGACAAAAAACAGTTTACCAACCCAAAAAGTTTACAATGTACAAAATAGAAGCATGCTTCTGATTTGTTACAACCCTTCTGAGTTTTCCCCATGAGTGAAGCCGAAGGCCAAAAAACAACCAAAAACAAATTTTTATCAAGAATTAATCGACAAAATGTAATGATGTGAATATATTTCAAAATTGTACGATTTAATCTTTTAACCCTGGGGATTATTCCATACCCCCAGACCCATCTTCCTACGACAAATTGATAACACATCATAGATGGAGTATTAATTAATTTTTGATTCGTATTAAGTTGGCTAATTCCCCCCTGAAGAAAGTTGGTTGGGCACGTCCCAAATGGAAAATCAATTTTAAAGCATTGGAAAGTGAATTTTCTCTGAACTTTAGAACTCAGGCCGATAACGAATCAATTGATATAGAAGAAAATTCGAATATGTGGCACACTTTCGAATTGTCGTATTTCATAATTGTAATTCTTATAAGTTGCGTGTTTTTTGTTGCTCTAATCATTGTATGTTCATCGTGGAGTTGCTTTGGTTTGTTAAATTTCCAAATATGGCTGTGTAATCAGTTAAACACAAATCCGTTAAAAAAATTGTCTACACGAAGAGACAGTTCTTTGCCGATCATATCTCGAAAAAAAAATTGAAGTAACTGTTACGAGGAAGACCACAGGACAAATAGTGAAAGCTGCAACAATTATATTATACACATTGAGCCTGCTCAGAGCAATTCTCCTTTCCGATTGTAGTATGTTATAAAATAATTGTTTCATAACAATTTAGCATGATTTTGGATACATGAGTATTCACCTTTTATTTTTTATTAATTAGTGCGTGGTTCAGCTGGTAAAAATCGATATTGATATAATATCAGTCTAATCATTTTTTTTTATTTTAGCCGTATATTGTGATGCAGATTAAATTGGATTCTGAATTTGACATCAAATTAAATCAGTCGTAGATAAAAATTCAACAGAGTTGAGACCTTTCACACGTCAAACTATAGGTTGCGGTGTGAAGAAGATAAATTCAGCGTCGTGATTCGATTCACTGATCTTGTTCTTGTTCCTTTCTCTTCACGAGTGTCTGAAAGAGTTTCTAAATTAATCATTTCACATTAATCACTCTTTCAATATTTCTCATGTAATATTTTCGTTGAATATGCGGAGTAATTATTTATATTCTAAAAAATACCTAACGCTCTTCAGTAGATCGAAGTACAACTGTAGATTACCTATTTTGTATTTAGGAATTATTGAACATTTTTCGGCAAGGTTATAAATTAAAGAGCGGAATAGAGTGCTTCAAATACAGGTAAATCTAACAAGGACATGACTCCCCGCTGTGTTAAACGGTTCTTCCGATAAAGAATGCTGTAAACAAGCCGCAGCATCTGATACTATAATGTACTCAAATAAACTTCTGTGAAGTTAAGTGTCTTCTTCATCGACTACCGGTCTTAAATACTAAAAGGATATTTTTATTCCAAATGATAAAATTGACTCCACGGTGAGACCAAAAAAATAATGAAAAGCTTTACACAACTTACCTCGGATTCATTAACCTCAGTTCAAGTTAACAATATTTTTGTTGGTCCAGTGCAAAAACACACGGCTAAAAAACGGAAAGTTTTAAAGGAAATAACTGCAGTGAACGTCATCATAGTCTGTTTGTAGAGAAGATAATTAATAAATTAGTTCTTTTGACGGCGCCAGTCGGCTTTTTAAAAAGAAAAATAATATATTTTTAACAGGATATCTTTTAAAGCATCAACGCCTTTTTGAAGGTGTACAGTCAACATCAAAGCTTTCAATCGCACACTTCGATCTATTCACCTGAATCTTTTAATGTTACTTAAAAAAAACTGAAATCATTATAATATTTGGTGCAAGAAGTAATTAATGGAATAGATGAAATGTTTACTAATATTGATGAATTGCGTTTGGAATAAATAAGTTGTCTTCAAAAACCAATACGTTTGGTAAAAAATTTAAAATATAATGAACAATAAATCTTAACCCAACCTGTTGAGTCATCTTATTAAGTTTTCGCAAACGAGACGTGGAAGCTTTTAGACATAAAACTGAATGCGCACAAAAAATGTCAATAATTGTTGGATATTTGTAGAATTAATCATGCAAATTAAAGGAACGTTAATTATACAAATTTAATGAAGCTACCGTACAAATAAAAACGGTAATTTTTGTAGTGTGCTGGTATATTACGCTTCATATGAACGATGCAGTTCTGTAATGACATTGATTTATCAATTACACAAACACCGTGATGCATTTCCAAGATAATAAAGTACAATTAGAGTGGATGATTATTTAAAAATGCACTTAAATATCAGTAATTTGAAATGCTTAGCTTTAGGTTACTTCAAAACGTAAGGTTTTCTCATAAAACGAAAAGATAATTTTCTTCCTTTTTAAATTCATTCACTCTATCATCAGGCTCGACGTGTTCTTAAATCATTTTAAAAGTTACATACATAGTAGGGCTTTCTATAAAAAAGCAGAAACTGAATTGTTTCTTCCAAGTAAAACATCTTGAGAGGCAATAATCTCCAACGAAATAATTTGCTGAGAAAATGGTTCAAATTCGAATATGTGACCAACTGCGCTACCGAAGCAAATGGTTTTATATTGCGCGAAACCGTTTTTGTCACATTTTATTCATTAAATTCAGATGAAAAAGAGGGCCACCTAATCTCAGATCCATCAAACAGATTTCAGGTTAATTAATATATAAATAATTTTTAAAAAATAGAATTTAATACAATTAAATTCAATCTGGTAGATCTAAATGACTTAATTATGATTATAATTACATCCAAAACCTCGAACTATTTGTGAACGACATTTAAAAGGTGTCACTAACAATTTGTTATATTTTAAACAGGTAAGTATCATTAAGGCGCTATTAAAGGTACTAAAATAAATTTAACTTATTTAACCTACCTACAAAGAAGATAACATTTAAAATTACTTGTTTTTTAAAATAAAGCATTTGAAACAAATCGTTTTTGGACATAAAGTGCAGAACGCAACTATTGTCGGTATTTAACAAATAAAAATTAAATCTTTTTAAATTTACTTCGACATTTATCTATGTTTTTGTACCACTTTAAAAAATCACTACACTTTTGAACATTTAAATGTAAAATTTTATCAAATTAGGGCTGTAATTTCAAGGTGAAAACTATCAGGTAGAAGGGCGTTAACGATATGTTGTTCTATATAAATTTTTCGTTTGACTCGTTTAAGTTAGTTCAGGTTCATTTTCTGTGCAAACAACTGAGAGGTTAATTTATCAAAAACTTTAATATTATTTCAAAGCTACCGGTATTTTATGGATTTTTTATGGCATCTTCTTTTAATTAACATAGAAATGACGAACTTGCATTTCAAATTATAGCTAACAGTGTTAAAGTATACAACATAAACACATAATATAGTTATGGTAATTATAATTAGTATACCTAATTCAATGTAATTTAGTATAATGTCAGTAATAATATAGAGGTAATATATTATTATTAAATATATTACTACATTAATTTTTATATTAAGTTTTATCATATAGCACACAATCTTGACTCTATATTGGGCCATTGTTTGGCCCATCGATATAATATTGCTCTGTTTCATCCAGTATTGGCTAAATCCTAATATTTGTATAATGTTGCTGATCTCCTGAGTTCGTATAGACTAGCCTTTGTTGATAAATGTCAGAGAGCTGTGAAGTAGGTCCTGGAAAAGGAAGATTTAGTTCGGAGGTAGCTTTCCCCAGTAAAACTCGGGCTAAGTAACATGACAATAATGTAATAGTGAGTCGTGCAACTATTCAAAAAATTGCAATTATCAAATAATGTGTTTAACAATCATCACAATTACTAAATTTACTTTTAGACCATCAAAAGGTGGTTCCAGTATCGTAAGGCTAACTACAACTACATTGTAACCTCTGAGGTTACCATAAATGAAAATAAACCTCCAAAGCACGTTAATTTGCACAATTTGAAAGAATAAGAAACCTTTACCTGGAGCTCTTCATAAGTTACAAGGTCATGGTGACAGGTGGGTTTTAAATTAGCGATGACGGTCGGCGAAGTTGACAACAAAAGATGAAGTTTTCCCAAGATGACCAGGAACATCTGACCCGCATCACAAAGCAAACACTGCACTGCGACTTCATAGTTGAAACCTTGGTAAGAACAGTCATCGCTGTTGATAACAATTTCAAATTAGCCAATCTGCGGACAACTGCAGGTACCTTAACTGGATACTACAGATTAAATTAACACCTTCACACGATAGGGTATGCAGATGACCTTATTTGTCGTCGATGCAATGAAGAGAAGGGAACAGTTGAACATGTACTTTGTTACTATCCGGCGTTTACTTCAATGAGAGGATCTGTGTTGGCCCGACATGGCCAGAATCAGTAACACTCCGACTACCAAGATCCTGGAGGTCATTCTACAGCTGGAATGGCTTGAAGAGTGATAGGATCGTGGTGAAACTGAAAACTGGAGGTAGTACTGCCGTGAATAATTTCAACATCCAAATTTATTATAATTATTCCCAAATTAAAATAAATTATGTCGTATTAATGGGTTGCAATTATTCACACGAGACATTGAACTCCAGGTTGGTTGAACTTTCAACGGTTTCCGTTAGGAAGTTCAACTAACCAAAGGTGCAGTTTCTGAAAATGCAATAATGCAATTAAAGCAAATAACTTATGGCGTGACAGGATCCACGCAAACAAACTGTACCTGGGATCACCGATCAGGCGATTGGAAAATCAGGTGGGAGTCAATTACATAAATATGGTCAATCAATCAATGAGGGGTAGTTGTCGTGAGTTGTCAGTTGTCAGTAGTCGTCGGTAGCTTGAGTCTTCGGTAGTTAGCGTGCTAGCGAGTTTCCGGTATCGAGGTATCGGGGGTCGGTTTGCCAGCCAGATAATCCGGTGGTCACTACCCTTCATCGAGGTTGCCACCAATAGTCAAAATCTAAAGATGACCATCTTAAATATTATTATGTAAGTTGTTTTTGAATAATAATTGTAAAAGTTAAAAGTATTGGGACAGGTATTTAATAAATGTAGTTAATGAATAAACCTGGTATTATTTTACTGAGTGAGAATGCTACCCCCTATGGAACCAACGCTACCCCCTATGGAACATATTTGGTAATTGGTACCAAGTATTAAGACCCTAGTAGGGACGAACGGCCTTATACGACAGTAAAATAGGTCAGATTTTGAGGCCTAAGTGCGTGTGAGTTTATCTTGCACTCCACAAAAAATCCAAAATCCAGTAGTATGGTGAAAAAATTAATTTGCCAGTTGAACGGTTGAACTTGATTCTATCTAAAATTCAGAAATTAGAAGCAAATGTGATTGAAAATGTTTTAAGGTTAAATAAAATAAAAAAGATAAATCAATCGATTAGATTGAGTGCGAGATTGTTTTGGATGATTCATAATAATTACTCTCCAAATTGCTTTGTTAATTGGATGATTAAAGAATTATTTGGCTTTGCTGTTAGAATCGAGACAGGTGGTTCAAGATAAGTTAAGTAAGTGCATTGATTATTAAATTTTTGGTTATAATTATTAATAGTACCATTGACGATTATGATCTTGATACGGCTACATTCCAATTTTTATGCTATTTTATTTATTTATTTGCAGTAAGATCTGTTAAGCATTTTTTTAATCCCCACAGCTTTCAAATTTTAAAAAGTCTCAAACAAATAAATGAAAATTTTAGTAATAATGTCAAACTTTTTCGATTTTGATAAGCAATAACTGATTTAATATTAAATCATATTGAGCTAAAGTAAATCCAAAATGACCAATGAAAAAATGAGGTTTTGTTATATTACTATTAAAGATTAATAGATTCATAAATTTTCTACAAACAAATTTAAAATAATTTTTTTATACCGCACAGTAATAAAAACTTTAATTATCTTGCCACACTTTTTCGATTTTAACAGCCAATAGCTCAATAAATCAATACGATTTATTGAAACAATTTTTAACGAGTACTAAGTTGCTAAGCCAGCACACAATTTTGTTAACAATTCTTAATTATCATCAATGATGAGAAAATGAAGTACTATTGAAAATATTAAACAAATAAATACTGTAACTCTGCTTTTGCGGTTAAATTATTACAAGCAATAATGCACATGAATATTTTTCTTAATTTTAACTAAAATTTTAGCCTACAAATGAGAATTAAAGGCTGACCATGCAGTGCAGTCCTTTAAGGTCCTAATATTGACTTGGTCAGTTTTTGCAGTAAGCCCACGATATGTGTCTTATCGTACTCGAACCGTGCTTTTTAGTATGTAAAGCTACGGACAATTGCCTAACTAAATCCATTGAAAAATTGGTGCAATCTGATTTTAGACTTTTTGCAATGTTCGTATATATTTTGATTAGTGCCCGAGATTATAAAGGATTTTTAATTGTGATTGTGTAACTTTGGACATTCATATATTATGACTTTGACACATTAGAGTTAATTTTCAAATTCTACCTGTTTTAATTTAATTTTAAATTTGTTATTACTAATAACAAATAGATAATAGATAATAACAATGTAAAAACAAATCTAAAATGTGTTTAAAATTAAAACAGATGGCATTTGACAATTAACTCTCATGTGTCAAAGTCATAATATGAAAATCCGAAGTTGCACGATCACAATTTAAAAACTTTTAGTTTAAAAAACCTTTATAATCTCGGGCGTAGGACAGATAAAAAATTATTAAATATTAATTGCCAAGAAATTAACAGACAAAAATTGTTTCTGGAAAACCACAGAAACGTTAATTTAAAAACAAATAAGAATAAAAATTCGTTAATAATAAATAAAAAAAACCAAGATTGTATATATTGTGTGACAACTATATTTTCAAGATGCGGGACACGAAAGTATAATTATGGTGTTAAGTACTGATAATTGACTTGTGAAAACCACAGGCACATATTATTATGATTATTATTTTTATATTAATTATGCATTAATTATACAGAGCATTGAAGAAATTCATGGCCAAACTTCTAGTTGCGTACCTGCAAATATGTACCTGTAAGGATTCACACCCCACCCCTACTAAGAATCTTTAATATTTAATTTCAAATTTTTCTATTCCATGAGAAAATTATTATTTATACTTCTATTTTCTTTTCTTTAAAAGTTAGTTTAAATCGTTTATGCTCAACTGCTGATTGCCAGATAAGCATGAAATTTACTTGTTCTGTAAGTATAATATACTATAAACATAATTTTTACTTCTATATTAAAAATTTTTAACTTTGTGTTAATTTTTCTTCTTGGCATGTAGCAAAATTGTCCGATAAGAAATCAAAATATTCATTCAATTAAAAAAAACAAAAGCTTTCTTTCTGTTATTTTACCTGTATTATTTTCCTGCCTATTAGGTTTTCTTTTCGAAATGGGTATTCTGCAGCATATTTCTGCCGGTAAGTAATCAATTATCTTATATGGTTACACTTACACTTACACTAGAACCATTTTCCCATTAATTCCCCGCAGCAAACTATTGCATGATGTAGTTTGAACTTCGACGTTGTAATATTTATATCAGATCGTGATCGCCATTGTATAATTGTTCGTTCGCTCCCCTGCATCATGGACTGGGTTCGTTCAAATTTGACCAACATACATAAAATTATACTCTAAGAATGGCTTTCTTATACAGAGTGTTTCGCATTGTGAACATTTTGAGTATGGTAATTATTATATTACCAATTCGCTATGTGCGTGAGTAGAGAGGGGATACGAAAACCGATCGAAGCGTTCGTAGTGGCAGTAATAGAAACGTAACGGGACTTATTTATCTATTAATTATTATTATTTGTCTATACCTTATGTGATTAGTATACACACCAATAGACCACAAACCTCTTAAACAAAGTTTAATTTTAATTTCCTTCAAGAAACCTTAATTAAAACAGTTACTATTGCTAAAACAGTCCCAGTTCATTTTCTTTATTGAGCCACCAGAGGACGGGCAGCAGGAGGAATGCACACACCGAATAGTTGCAATATTGTAACATCGGTATTACCCAGCAAAGTAGCATGGAGTGAAACGTTAGCGACTGCGAATAAGTAGTTGCAGGTTCGAATCCCCAGTCACTTGTTGGGCCAGTGCTAACAACCTAGTGTAATTGATGCACGTTAAAAGGTTAATGATTTATTTACCAATATAGTATGTTTTAATTCTTTAATTTTAATTTATCCACAAATTTAGTTATCATCACAAAAATGAACCGTTTTTTCTTTTTATTATTCATCGTAACCACCAACTTATAATCATTTGTAATAATTTTTTTTGAGTGTAACTTGGTTCTAAGCAAAATAATTACATAATGGAAGGTACTATAATATAGGAATTTAACATGTAAAATTACATAATATAATATGCAGGTTGACGCATAGTACTAGTTTTTAATCCTGCATAAAGGTTATACGTAATTCTGTATAGAAAACTGTCAATTATTGTGCTAAAAATAATCAAGCCAGAAGAAAATTATGTCATTTTGTTACAATCCAAATTTTCACTGTTATGAATTTTGAAATTTAATTTTTAAATCAGATACCTATTACTTAAATTAATATTTCTAATTTAATTTTTTGTCGATAAGTTTTCTATTTCTCACTGAAAAAATTTCAACAGTCTACCCGATAATCGCATCCTGAAATTTATTTTATTTAACTATCAAAAGCTGTTATTAAACTTTCACAACTTCTACATTTAACTGTGGTGGTCCACATTCGGCAGTATTTTGAATCATATTTATTTATTAATTTTGAAGCTCATTTAAAAACTATTAATTATCTTTAAAATTATCAGATCCCAAAATTACAATTTTTAATGGGTTTGTCACAGCATCTAATGTACCGCTGTTCACCGAAGGACCAACCTAAGAAGTTTCGTGAAGTCTGAAATTCAAACCCGCAATTTCCGCTCTGTAACCACCTAACGATTAGACCAAGACACCGCCGCTGTGGTTAATTAATTTTTAGTTTACATAATAATATAATGTAGTCTAAGTTCAAATTAAGTGAGTTCAAAAATTAAAAAATTGTTTTCTTTTTGAAAAAATCTATTTATTTCTTCAAACTCTTCTTTAGTTTCAGTTCTTCTGTTTTGTCAAAATGGAGCAAAAATATTTTACAATCCAATTAAACCTCAAGAGTCAAGACTGACTAACATCATTACAAGTTAGTAGTTTTGGCTAAACGTAAATATGAACTTACATCTTAACGTGGACTCGAAACCACGGCACAAATTTAATGAAAAGCACTTTTCTGTTTTATATTTTTATAAAGGTTTTATTTAAAAAAAAATTTGTTTTATTCATAATGGTACATTGTGGATGATTTCCTTTTTTATATTATATGATAGTTTTTAATTAATTTTGCAATTATAATTCATTAATTTTCAGAGTTTTTGTTAGACTAGAAAATTAAATGGTAAAAAATACACTAAATTTTGAAATAATTTTATTCTGAAAATTTTTAGAATGTAAATTTTACGCGAAAATTGTTTCTGATGTGCAGTGCAACAATGTGACCTGCATTCACAATCTTCAACTTAAGGTCTAAAATTAACTATCAAATTAACTTAAAAAACTTAAAAAGACTAAAAGCATGATGTGCAATAATTATTGTTTTCAAAGTAGTTTAAATTTTAATTAAAGGATGCTGCTACTTATTTTCCTGCTTATTTAGTTGCAATCCTTGACCTTGAAAAATCAATCAAATTGCCAACGAGTACAAATTATTCTTTACTCATTTCACTATCTTAAATTTAGTCTTTAATTTTGAACTAAAGACAATTGCGAATGTAATTACTTGTCGGCACATCAGATTTGAATTCAGTAACTATGTTTAATTTTATGTACTAATACTATAATGAAAATCGGTCAGTTACTTTTGAGGTTGTGAATGCAGCTTAAATCCATATTTAGCCATAGGTTGACTAATAAATTCCTGTTACATAATATCTCGAATATTGGACTCAAAAATTAAAACATTTATCATTTAAAATGCATATTTAAGCTTTGTTCAGTTTGATCTACAGATGACTACCTTTTGTGATACCTTTTGATTTTTGATAGAGTGTGACAATTATTTGATGGACATATTTATATACAAATGTTTACAAAATTGATCGTTACAATCAGTGACTGGAGCTTGGAGCAAACTTTTTAAAAAGGCACCGCTATATTGCAAAAATCAAAAGGAAATAACTCCCTCGATCTCTCTCTATTCTCGAGGAAATAAAGGATGTTTATTTATCTGCTCTCCAAGTCACAGATTATTTCGCTAATTTGGCTAGTTCTTGTACTGAATTTCTTTAAGAAACAATTTTTTGTCTCAAAATTCTTGAAAAATTTTTGGCAATTTTTCATTTTTTATTTATTTCTGTGGATGGCTGAGCAAAAAAATTCTTAGTAACAAATCCTCTTCAAAATTTATGAGTGGGTACCAAGGTACTAGAACAAATCTTGAATTTGGCCTGTTTCGTAGGTAGTAGATATGACTTTTGTTTTTAATTCCATATAAATATAATATTTAAAATGTATTCATTATTATTATAATATTTAATGTTGATGCGTAAAGAGTAGCATAACAACAAATTTTAGAATTTAGAACCTCTGGCTAATATTTTCGGGGTCTCCTCTTCATCTCTTATCACAATTTACTCTTCAACCTCTTCATCGAAATTAAATCAATTTTTAACACCTTGCAATTAAATCATAGCTATTATCATATTCTAAAATTGATGCCAAAAATTAAACAGAAAAATTTCAACTCGAACACGGAGTAGACAATAAAATTCTTGATCTTGGTGAAAAAGCAATTTTGTAAATAAGATTTTGATAGCAGTAAATAGATACTAATTACCAATTGAATTTGTATTTTGGTTTAAAAATTAAATAGTTTCTTGGTAGGAAATCAGACGCTTTCAGGTCAATAGGAGCGTTTTGTGCTCACGAAAAGGGTTGAAAATTCAAATGTTCATTGAAAGGAAGTCACTTTCGTGTGTTTGTTATTGTAAATATTGTATAGCCATGATATTGTGTACAGGTAGCTTGGTGTAATAGTTAGGGAGTTAAGTTATAGACCTAAAGGTCATAGGTTCAAATCCCGGTGGATCCAAAATTTATATGTACGGTGTTTAGGATTACCATCCTACTATGCCATGTAGCCAGCAAAATGTAGAAGAAAAAAACTGCTGACATGTAATTCGGTCTTGACCATTATCCCATGTTGCAGCATTCGAAGAATCGTCAGTAGACGTCGCATTTATGGCGGTAAAATGATCACGGATTTGAAGTTGTTTCGTTGTAAAATGTAATGTGTATGATATGTAGTAAAAAGGCTGCTTCATTCCTTAAATAAATGTAAAGTAAATGTAAAGGGTGATCTACACCTGAAAGTGAAATATAATTAATTATATGTAACAATTTCATATACATACAAAAGTGAACCAAAAATGTGGTGTTCTGAATGAAGTGGTTCAAGATTTTACAGCAAATAAATTAGCAATAAATAAATAAAGTTGATTTACATCCAGTTTTCGCTGAGAAAGCTGATGCAAGCCGTCAAACAATGCACACATATGTCAAATCCTGAAAATCTCTTCAGAAAAGTGAAGGAACAGGCTGAAAATTGTTTACCTATGTGCATTGAAATTTATTAGTTCTACGTGTGATCAAGTCTTCAAGGCAGTACCGTCCAGGCAGTACAGTAAGTAAATTTCTGCAATTTAAGTATCTATTATTTTAAGATGCAATTCAAAATTGCAAATTTACGCACCATAAATATTTTATGGCCACTTATGAATGAATATCACAAGTCATTCTAAGTTGAAATTACTTAAATTGCGTTTGCTAATCAATTAAAATCATCATGTTAATTGAAATTGAAATATGAAAAATAATGAAATTTTAAGGTCATTTTTGAAAAACGGTGGTAATTACGTATATAAAATTATCACAAATGAATTTATCAAACATAAATCAATCAATAAATAATTGAATCAATCGACATCATTAGATATAGTGGCGCACAATTTTATAATTTTATTTGTTTAGGTTGGTCTAACAATTTTTAAAAGTTAGTGAGCTTAAATAATTACAGCTGTAAATGTGCTTTGTATATAAGATTGGACAGTAAAACATTCGATAAGATCCCAATATCAATAATTTATTCTCAACAACCTGATTTTGAAATTGTAAATAACATCGATTATTAACTGTTTCATAATTATTAAAGGTATAATTTTGTAAACAATTCGAAAATAAGTCAATTATAACCAAAATACAACAACGACAGACATGTTTCGATCTTGTTAGATCTCATCAGTGACGTACAGTTGTGAATTTGGTTATAATTTGACTTTAAGTTTTTTTACAATTCTTGGCAACTGGTTAAGTTGCGCCATTTTTACCTCGCGAAGGGTCTTGATTGAAGGTTTATCCTCAACACATTTAGTACTGTCGTAATGACATACTTCACGGAGCAGGACATTTGAACGCGGCCGTTTGAACGCGACCGGTTGAACGAGGCCGTTTGAACGCAGAGACGATTGAACGCAGAGACGTTTGAACGCGAGGACGTTTGAACGCAGGGACGTTTGAACGCGAGGACGTTTGAACGCAGGACGTTTGAACCCAGGGACGTTTGAACGCGAGAAATTGCACCTTCCCTCGACTTATTAACGACGCACTTTATTATGACCAAATTAGGGCAAAAGGTAGATCCCGGTTGAGGCTAGGTTAGTGTTAGGAAACGACTTTTTTTAAAGAGGTCATTAAAAGGTAGATCCACCGGTCGAGGCTAGGTTAGTGTTAGGAATCGACTTTTATTTAAAGAGAGGATCATTATTAAAAGGTAGTTCCCGGTTGAGGCTAGGTTATTGTTAGGAAACGACTTTTTTTGAAGAGGTCATTAAAAGGTAGATCCACCGGTCGAGGCTAGGTTAGTGTTAGGAATCGACTTTTATTTAAAGGTAAATCCCGGTTGAGGCTAGGTTAGTGTTAGGAAACGACTTTTTTTTAAGAGAAGGTCATTGAAAGGTCGGTACCTAATCCAATTATCTAATTAAGTACCTATCTAATTGCTCGCGTTCAATCGTCCCTGCGTTCAAACGTCCTCGCGTTCAAACATCCCTGCGTTCAAACGTCCTCGCGTTCAAACGTCCCTGCGTTCAAACGGCCTCGCGTTCAAACGTCTCTGCGTTCAATCGTCTCTGCGTTCAAACGGCCGCGTTCAACCGGTCGCGTTCAAACGGCTGCGTTCAAATGTCCTAGACCGCATACTTCACGACCTCTCGGAAAAGTGCTTCCACATCACATCCGTGTGTTTATTTTAGTTTAATTTTGTGTAAACAGGATTTTTATTGTTAATTATATTTTCTCCGATGAATTAATTTTCTCAAAAAAATCTACAATCTCCAAATTTTGAACATCCCCAATTTCTTGACATTATAGGTAAATTTAGAAGAAACAAATTTTTAATTATTAGAAGTGTATTCGATAAAGTTAATCGTAACACTTTTTGGGCAGAGCATGGTAAATTAAAATCAAAAATTTTATTAGAAGTGTGTTTGAAAAGGACAATAAATAGAATTTTTAGACTTTATACAGGTAAGGGTAATTACATCAGAGATTCAATATGTAGATGAATGTTCAGGATTACATTTTAGAAAAGTGAGACACAATTCGTCGAAATAACGCAAATCGAATCACAGCGTTCCATAAGTTTTCATAGTAATATTGTAAAATTATAGATTGCATATGCATAGGCGGATCCAGGGGGGGCACGTGTATATATTTATGTATATTTTTATATTTTTGTGTGATATGATAACACTTATTGTTGACTTTTTTCCCGGCCGCCCCTTGTGCTCCCCCCAGAAAAAAATCCTGGATCCGCCCTTGCTCATATACGATAATTGTGATCTTTGGATTAAGCGCTATTAAAATTGCATACTGATCGTAGCTAGCCTGGAGTGATAGAAGGTGCCATAACCCCTTATTGTAGGGTAACAGGTGTAAAATATGAAGAAATGAGTACTAGTAAGTGGAGTAAGAACTCCACCAGGGGGTAACGGTGGACCCTCCAGATAAAGGAATATGTGATTTTTCCATTTTCTAGAGTGGACTTATGCCCCAGCTTCCCATAACTTGGACCTTGATCACATAATACTAACAAAACTCAATTTTATTTTACTTTTAAAGTTTGTCGCTTATTTGTATCTCTAAATAAAAATAACAAAAATTACTTTGAAATTTTGCTTAATAAATTTTAAGCAGGTGAAAGATCATCCATCGACCTTTGGCGTTATTACATTATTTGCTGGTAAAATTAAATTCCAGTTACCTAAGATAAAGTTTCCTATAAACAAGGCTACGTATCAATCGTTTCACAATTTATTTGCTAAGCCAAATTTATTTTATATGAAAAGACGCAAATTGAATCATAGCGATGCAGATTAGATTTTCGGTAGTATGTTCTTGTTGCACAGTAAATCGAAACGACGCAAATCGAGACTGAGGTATTATAAGACTTGATTTTAATCACGATAATATGAGAGATTTCACTTACTACTCGTTGATTAATCATAATCTTATACATTGTTATTAATAATTATTTTTTATTCGATAAATTCTTAAGCCTCAAAACGCCTCGGGCCCTCCAACACCGCGAAGCCTACGAAGCTTAAGCTACGGCGCTGTATGTAATTATATTTCAATATAAATATTGAGATTCCTTGTGAATATTGGAATAGTATCGGTATAGTTATGGAACATTGCTAACAATATGAAGAGTATTATATTTATTTGCGGAAATCAAACTTCAAGATTTTTAAACTTATAAAGGATCATCAAATAGACTGTTAATTTTTATGTAGGGCTGGACTCGAATCACTTTTATATAATTTATTTTTACCAAAAGATAATTTAGATAGCACTAATAGTTTATTTTTAAGCAAAATTGGATCCTCAGGGTTACTGACGGTATTAACCTAAATACTTGTGGTATATTTTTAACATTTAATAAATATTAATTACAATAAAAATTCACTAAAAATGATTCGCGCTTTGAATATCAAGTGAGAAGATGAGATCGACTAGAAACTCCTTTTTGAGTTTTTATTCCCTGCAGGACAACTTTACCATACGAGCAGTTATGTTGCTGTTAATCGGTTTACGTGTTATTTGTTTTCATCAATGTCGGCTTGTTTATATTTTCATTGCACGAAATTTCTACCTTATAACAATTTTTTATAAATCTAAAATATGGTTCATGGTACGTATATAATACAAATGAATTCCTGCCGGACCCCTGCAATCTTCAATTATTGACAATCTTCATAATATATCAGAGGGGGTTAATTTACAATCACATTTCAATTTAAAAAAAAACATTAACAACCAGGGCCACTTCAGAAACAGAGTCCTGAGAAAAATTCAAGAAGATAATATCCTATATTTTAGAAACGCTTGAAACAAAGACATGTTTTGATCTTATTCGCGATTTTATATTTTAAATATATCTCATGAGATCCGTATCGTTTTGATGAATTGATAAGGTCCTTAACCATACGAAGGACTATCACTTTGATAGATTTAATTGAGTGTTAAAAACTGACTTCAGTTATTAACATTGGACATAATCATCCTTAGATGACTCTTGCAATACAAATTCTTTTCATATTAAAATAATACTTAAAGGAATTTACAGCTTTATTTTTCATTATAAACCAGAATAGCAAAGTATTTGCATTATTTCGAAACAATACCTACAATATAGCTAAGAGCATCACTATGTACCGCATCTTACGTCTGTATCCGCGGGCCCCCTGGCGCCACAGGCGTGCGCCAGACCCGTCACGCGACCACAACACGCCACCCTTCAAACGGGGTCTTTTAACCCCAATCGGGCAGACTTGAAAAGAAAACCACATCGAACGAAGGTGCACACCTTTAGGGCAAACACTCAAATAGGCCTTAACATTAACCTACGTCGAACCTTGCCATAATAACATATCACTATTATAATAATTATTATGAAATACCTATTAAATTACCTTCGCGTTAATTTAATAAATTAAATTTGAACTCTAATTAAGATAATTTTCAAATCGACTTGTTAGCTACCGTAAAAATAAACTACGCCAGGTTATTTTATTGCACAGCCTGCAGTGGTAACCACACGATACAAGAGATTTTTTGTGCAAATCTCTTCTAAAGCATTGTTGATCGCTTGACATTACACTTCAAACAAATAATAAAGAAAGCGAAAATTCGGCATTACTAATGAATAACTATAAACTGTTTTTGAAAGTTTACCTTTTTTATGGCAGGTGTCAATCAACGCAATTGCAATTTGTAATGGTAGAAATGGTGCAGCCTCACCTAAATTTTTAAACGATATTTTAAAGTGTAAAAAAGATTTTTGCGGACAAGTCTAATAAGAAATAGTATTTAGCAGTACTGGTATTTAGTATTACTAATATTTATTATTGTGAATAAACGGTTACCTGTTCGAGACCACACAGCTCCTAGACACATTTTGCCTCTAGTGAAGGTCGTTGGCGTCAAAAAGGATCATCCTCGGAAATTCATATTTCTACTAAATGCAGTTATTAGTACAAAAAAGTTAACGCAATTTTGGGTTTCTATGTTTACGCACTTCTTTTGTGTTCGGTGGTAATATGTGAATCATGGGGTTAGATGTTCTTTTGATGATCACGCAACCTACCCACTTATCTTTACATCCTTCGTGATCTTTTTATTCCAATAGAAAAATTATTCCAAGAGTTTTTTTAGTTCGAGTCTACCGCTTTTTTCTTGTGATTAATATTTACGTGCCTCTGTATTTGAAGGTTAGAAGTGTAATTGTTGCAAAGCAAAGGATTTGCAAATCATGATGATAATTTTAATTTGGACTTACACTACTGTCAGTGAAAGTCCTAATAACTACTATCTCAAAAGGTGTAGGTCGTGAATTTGTTAAATTAATTAAATTTGATTACCATTAAACTTTATATTGAAGTTAATGAGAGCACAATAATCAAATATAATAAAATTCCTTATCCAAATCTAAATTTGATGTTGTATTATGTTAGGTACTTAATTTGATGATGTATTATGTAGGCACTCAATTTGGATACCGTTTTATTCATTTACAAATAATAAATCGTAAGATTATTATTGACAAACGCTTCCGTAATATTTTTTCCTTTCTCGGGGTTCCTAGACATAATTGAAATAAATAGATAAAATAAAATTAATAGAAAAATTTTAAAAAATTGTGCAAAAAATATCTGACGTTATTGGTAAAAGCATTGAAAGCCCAAAATCCCAAAATTTAGCTTTTAATACAAAGATAAACTTAAATGGAGATTTTAAATTAAGTTGTTGTCTATTAAATTCCAAAGTGACGTTGGTACAATCGACACTGAAACATTTAATTAACAACAGATTTTAAATTTATTATTTGTCATTTCATCTCCAACTTTATGAGTCAAACTGTGAGATCACTGTAGCAGGATATTCTATAAAAAATTGGAATTTCTATATTAATGAAAAAGTTAATTAAGAAAGCTTTTGGTTTTGAGATGGATGTACTTAATGGTACCTACCATCGATGTTTTTCTATTTGAAAGTAAATATAATTATAAATAAACTATATTTGATACTTGGCTAGTGCTACTAAAAAATAAATGAGCAAAACTAGAATTTGACCTACAAATTAATAACGAAAGAATAGGTACTAAAAGGAGGGTGGATGTATGGGTGGGCAACGTAACGAAGCGACCAATTGGTGTTCAACTCTATTATAATAATCGAATAGTCGATAATAATAATAATCAACAATAAATAACTTTAGTAATTTATCAATCCTGGGACTTGGAAGCAGTGCTGTTGTAGCATTTCAAATGCTATTATTTATATTTTGGCGGAAATCTATGCATCACCCTGTGTGCGTTTCAAACACGCGCACGCGTTTTGAATTTCGAAAATTTATCAAATGTTCATTCTTCGCTTATCTTTATGAAAAGTGCAAGTTTCATTTTACGTTTGTGCAATTTTATGTTTTAAAAGCCACAAATTGTTAGTTTATTGAAGTGATCTTTTATTTTACCTTCTGTGCTACATTTGTGGGTAAGATTGCATTATTTTCTATCATGAGCGGAAGTTTGACTTTGATAAATTTTAGCTTTTTTTTTTTTCGTACTACCACCTCAATTTTATGTGACGTTCATTTTTGATTTCCAATCTTAATTATGGTTTTTGAGCGGTTCACATGGTGTGCGGTAGCCGATCGTTCATCTGGCTGTTTTTATCCACCAACCATATGGTTATTTGTATGGATATGGGCCAGCAGTTTGGTTATCTTGTTTCCACCTGTGATGACCTTGATTCCTGTGTCGAACCATTTGTGGCAGCCATTTTTAACGATGTTGGGATTTCGTTTTTGGGTTCACCATTCCTGTATGAGATCAATGGAGAGGGCAGGACTGATCAACATTCGTTTATCCCCAGCTTCACCGCAGTTTTGCGTCCTTGATTAAGAAGTGGTGTGATAAGTTTGTCACTTTGGCCGTCTCCTTTGACGATTTATCCATACTTTTTGGGAAGACGTGCGAGCTCCATTCCAACATTGTGGGATTTTTGTCGCAGCGGTAGCGTGAGCCTATACCACTATTCCATCTCTAGTGGTTAGGACAGCACCAACGACGTAGGATGGCTGGAAAACCATTAATTAGTTTTTTTTGGAAGCGCATTTAAGAGATTTGCTTGTTTTAATTATTTACATCGTCATTAAGATGCTATACCGTTCGCAGGTGAATTGATTCTTGTTTAATTGTGCAGTTTTTGTTATTTTTAGCTTTACACCTGAAACTCAGTTTAAACGATGAACCATTAATATTCCAGAGGTTCCAAAAGAATTGAGATGTTGAATCGGACGGATTGAGATGGAAGGGTAAGTTAGAAAACAATTGCTGTATTTAATTTTACTTGATGATATCTCTTGCGAATGTGTTATTTGCAGTCAATTTTACCAACGTTTTATGTCTGCGTTGGGCAATCTCCTGGATGCGCGGATTATTTTTGTGAGTTGTCTTCATATGGCAACTCATCTGTATTTTATTTTTTTGATTTGATTGTCCCAAGGTATCCCCTCAGGGTATCTTGGATTTCACTTGCTTTGTTATATGTTTTGTGTCTCCTATTGGAGTTTTGGAATCAGATATTGTCAACCCCATCTTTATCTATACTTTGTTCTTTAAATAAAATCAACTCTTATTTACTTCGTATTTTATTTAGAGGACTGGCGCCCGAAAGGTTTTTTTTTTCTTAGTTAGTTGCCAATTGATCGCCTGAGCCAACGGAAGAACCTACGAACCGCGTCCGCGCGACCCATGCTCTGGCACTGGACGGGGGTGTAATCCCTTTGCTGGCCTGTCTACCATTCCATTCGTAGATCAGCGGGGCAAGTGGCACAATTCAGAGCAATTTGCGTTACACTGTGGCTACAAGCATGCCGATTTTTATAAAGATCGGTCAATTAATAGCTGAGCAATTTCTATAAAACATTTTCACAGAAGTGAACTCGAGAACACCAAGAAAGCTTCGCTTCGCTTCAATCGGATTATCCGTAGTACAAGAATAGATATAAGGCTAAGGATAAGGATCAGAAACATTTGATAAAACCCAGGATGGAATAAAACTTATGGAATGCCAGCTTAATTTGATTCAACAGATGGACAGCAAAATTCATACCATGGAAAGGGAAGAAATCAAAATTAATTCTGCCAAAATTTGAATTTTTCTTTCTAGCGAAGCATGCAGGGTTAATAATAATAAGAATAATTTCTTGTCCCAAAAACACTGCTGCATCGATAGATGAAATTGACCCATAACTTTTTATTATTACCCTACAACTTGAATCATAACAAGACATGAGTTTGTTACGATTACGTTTATCATTGATTTTATGAATCCAAACCTCGCTTCCATAAGCCACGAAGGGGACAATAGCCCTATAGTAGATCTTTTTCAAAGAATCAAATTATCAAAGAATCGATTAGCTTATTGTCTAAAATAATTCCAAGATATTTGAATTTAATCTTTTACCCGGCTCCGTCAAGTTGGACCCCCGACTTTGGAATTTTGAAATTTTTTTACGTCATTTGGAAGTGCTCGCAAAGTGCTGGCGAGTGCTCTAATTTATTTAGAAAGTGCGGAGTCCGTTAACTTTTTATTAAGATTTGAAATATCCAATTTTAGAAAAGCTCCGAGCAAGATACATTGAATTCCCAAATTCATGATTATCGGATTAATTCAAGAATTAGTCCGAATTAATCTGATAATTAATTGGATACCAATTTAAAAAATTTACTATAATAAGCAACTAGATACTACACGACAAATATAAAAAATAGCAAATACCTTAAAATAGCAAATACCTTAAAATAATAAATTTGAAATGGACAGCATTGAAGAAAATTCCAGTAATTTAGACCAAAATAAATATAGCATTCTGGAAGAATGCTTACTTGAACATAATGTAGAGAAATCTATATTTCAAAAAAATGGTAAAGCAGTATATCCTTCGGATGAAGTTTACGCAAAAGTTTCCACCGAGTTGAAAGCGAAATGCCAATTAAGCTTTACCATTTTTTTGAAATATAGATTTCTCTACATTATGTTCAAGTAAGCATTCTTCTAGAATGCTATATTTATTTTGGTCTAATTTACTGGAATTTTCTCCAATGCTGTCCATTTCAAATTTATTATTTTAAGGTATTTGCTATTTTTTATATTTTTTGTCATGTAGTATCTAGTTGCTTATTATAGTAAATTTTTTAAATTGGTATCCAATTAATTATCAGATTAATTCGGACTAATTCTTGAAGTAATCCGATAATCTTGAATTTGGGAATTCAATGTATCTTGCTCGGAGCTTTTCTAAAATTTGATATTTCAAATCTTAATAAAAAGTTAACGGACTCAGCACTTTCTAAATAAATTAGAGCACTCGCCAGCACTTCGCGAGCACTTCTAAATGACGTAAAAAAAATTTTAATATTTGACAAAATTTAATTTGGCGGGGTACAACTTGACGTTTTTGTCAAAAGCCGATATTTCAATTCTTAATAAAAAGTTAACGGACCCAGCACTTTCAAAATACATTAGAGCACTCGCCAGCACTTCGCGAGCACTTCCAAATGACGTAAAAAAATTTTCAAAATTCCAAAGTCGGGGGTCCAACTTGACGGAGCCCTTTTACCCATTAAGATTAACACATAATCTCAGTCTTCGTTTCCGATAGATCCAATTCCATGCGACCACACCTTCAGTTTATCTTGAAGAACCAAAGACCAATGTCTTCACCTTGCCAATTTTTATTATTCCTGGTTCATAAACTGGATGTTCCAAATAATCGGATTTTGACTACCGCAATTGCCGCAATTTAAAAATATAAACTATTCTAAAGCTGCTTCCACAGTGAAAGCAGGTTTAACTCATTAATAGGGTCCGGATTTGTAGGCATTTGCATGTTTTTTTTGCGTACAGGCACGTGAAAAATTTTAAAAGGGGAGCATGTTTTACGCCTTTCTGAATCGTTTTATATAGTTTTTATTTTGCCTATAATGCATATTTTGAGTTTAAGTGCATATTTGGCGGTTTGTTGCCTATAAATGCTTATTTGCTTATATTGGTATATATTTTGCATATTTAGCAAATCAAGTAATAAAATTTTAAATAATTTTAATTATTCTCTTTCTGATATTGCCGCCTTTTGTATTATTTAAAACAATAATTTTAATTAATATCTACTTTGTCAACTGTAGGTGATTCTGTGCAATAAGGTGCATGTCCCTAGCCCCCTCCCCATTTCAAATTTTGACTCCAAAATCGTCTCAATCGTTTGTGTCATTGTGTCTGTTTGTGCAACCATTGTTTTCGTTTGTATCCAAATAGTTTTAGAGATATTTCAAAATTAAGCTTTGGGGTGGGCTGGAGACATGGGGGACCCCCCATTTCGAATTTTGACTCCAAAATAGTCTCAATCGTTTGTGATTCGTTTGTGCCTGTTTGTGCAAACATTATTTTCGTTTGTACCCATATAGTTTTCGAGATAATTCTATTTTAAGTTGGGGGGGGGGCTGGATACATGCTTCTTTGATATTCGAATTTAGGATTCAAAATAGTCTCAATCGATTATACTTCGTTTGTGCCTGTTTTTAGCGCATATTTGAGTGCTTATTTTGAAGTTTTTAGAGCATATTTGCCTGCATATTTTCAAGATTTTTAGTGCCTACAAATCCGGACCCTACTCATTAAACAGTTCATCTCTCTCCAATGGCAATGATAATTAATAAAAACGAAAATAAACGAAGATAGCAACCGGACAGATATTTCAATGCAAAAATCGAAACGTAAACCTGATAATATTATAATTTTAAGCTTCAGTTTCATTGATGAGGAAGTCCAATTCCGTTAATTCAATCGACCTTTATCTTTCATGATTTCCACCCAACCAAGATTCTCAAAGTCTGATCTCATCGTTTGGTGATCCACGGTGGATATTTTTTCAAGATGCAAATATTTTGGTGTTCAAAAGTTTGAACATTCGACTTGTTGATATAGGCAGGGTGCAAAATCCAAAGTAAAAATGAGGTCAGCAAAAAAGTTGTAAAATATAGTAAACATTTTACGATACACTGAAAATTAATGATCATTCTCCTTTTTGGCAAATCAAGGATTTGCAATTAATTTATTTAAATAATAGTAATTTTTCACATGTGTGTCCGATTAGTGAAATTTCGTTTAATAGTACTTTTCATCACAAGGCTGTAAAACGCCGTTTCCCGTCCGCGGGAGCGATAGTAGGAGCCGAGGGCGGAGCGTAAGCGGAGCCGAGGCTTCGACCGCTCTCGAGGATGTAGCGGCGTTTTACCAGCCGAGTTGAGGAAATGCACTTTTCATCAGTTTCTCGTCCGGAGGGATGAAAAAGAATTTTAATATTAGTGAAATTTCAGTGTCTCAATGGTATTACATAATGTAGGTAAAAGTAAATAATATTATACATACGTTAATATGTAAATATTTCAGTTAATTATAAACTGTACCTACACCTGTTGCACTAGCCTAACATTTAGTATACGGGAATTATAAATTCATCTACATAGTTTTAGTCTAATTCTAATGTAGGAGAGTGCCTTGAACAGCAAATAAGATTTACGAAAGAAAAAATAATTTCAAGTTTTATAATCTAAAATTTATAAAGTTTTTAAAAACTTTTTCTACTACTTTCCTTTGGAGTTTGTTTCCATTCAAAAGTTGCACATGTCCATACTAACTTATTCAATCTCCTTTATCATTGTGTTCAAGGTAGAGCAGTAGCAACTAAAGATGAGTAGGTGTTTAATTTAGTTCGTTTGTTTATTATAGAGGCTTCAGAGTAATACAGGTCCATGTGCATAGCGCGGGGGGGAGGGTATTAAAATAACCACGAAATTTCAAAATTTTATTCACTCTAGGAATTATTTTCATTTATTGCGTCCATATATTAATAAACTTATTTCTTTCTTGCGGGTTTAGTGGACAATTAATTAAACTCTTTTTTTTTAATGGGAATTATTCGATTTTAATTATTTTTCATATCTGCTATGAATAAAGTAGCTATTTTGTCAATTTTATTAATTTAGAGGAAATAAATTATTCATTTCGAAATGCTTCTGAATAATGTTTCTTAAATTTAAACAATAAAAGCAGAAAAAGTATTTACATTCAGATAAAAAATTATACTTACAGATGAAAATTTCGAGGCATGCCGATTTTAAATCCACATGCGTCAGGACGTTCTGAATGCATCCTGGACTGCACCACGAACATTAAGGTAATGCTAAACTTTCTTCTCGCGCCTTACTTGACTTAAAATGCTAAAATTGCAGTAAAGACTGTGATGTTAAGGCGCCTCTCTCGTAGCTTAAAATGCAGAATTTTAACAAGTCAAGATTGTGCTGTTAATAATAAATATTTTTAAGGTGGGATTTCAGCCTGAGAAGATATGTAATTAAATTTTGAAATCAAAGTTTTAAACTAAAGTTAAATGTACGTACTACATTTTGCACTCATATCTCAGAATTTAGATATTTTTCTCGAAATATATAGGAAAAACTCATGTGTAAAATTTGATTCTAATAAGTTGTGATTTTCAACATACCATATTTTAGTTAACCTTCATCCGCTCGAGCATGCGGCACTTGGGGTAGTTTGTGGCTGTACTGGGCCGACTGGTGGAGGTTTTTTAATCAGAGCACGGGCTTAGTCTAGTGGAGGAGATAGTAATTAGAGAATACAAGCCCTTCCCACCTCTCCCATGACACTCTGGAAGGAAATGGGGGAGAAAATTCAAAAAGGCAAATTTCAACTCCACAATACGCGAGTGGATGAAGGTTAATATAAATAATTAAATGTAAATCAATCTTTCTATTTTGTTTTCTATATGTTGCTGATATGCCACTGATGCAGGAGCAGCCAAAATAATTTCTGTTAAATAAATTAATTGCCTTTGCATCGGCTTGGTCGGTGCAGGGGCAAATTGTTTGTAACTATTAATAATTTAAATATTATAGAGTTTGTTGATTGATTTAATTTTCTTGCAAGTGCAATAGGTTTTGCTGCTCAAACGCTGCCATTTGGCACTAAAAACGCAACAATTAACATTATATTGGCATTAGGCTTATAACGAGTACACAAGCCACCTTATTAATTCAAAAGAAAAATTATTTAGGTAAAGCATAAAACTAAACATAAAAATTTTGATATTAAAATTAATTAAATTATTTATTTTGAATCATTTAAAAATATCTTTTTGATTTGTTCAAGGCCCTGCATTTTAAGCACGAGAGAGGCGCCTTAAATTTATTTATGGTTTATTCGTTTTTTTGTAATCAGGAACTAAGTATTTATATAACTGGAATTTGGCGTTGGTTAAAGTGATAACTACCTACAATATTTTTTGCAAAACTGATGAAATACGAACTCCAGATTTGCAATATGGCCCTAACTGATTTTCACACGAAATATGTTAGAATAAAGAATTATTTATTTAAATTAAAAAGTTAAAATTTTGAAAATTTAACTGTAAACGAAGATACATCATTTAGCTTTAGATTGATAGCTCATTTGCATTGTACCGCAAAACCAGGGTGCATCTGATGAGACTATGCCGTTTGGCTAAAGTCGAAATCAGCTGATAATGCAATGAGGTTTTTGTAGGTCCGTGTTTTCGACTTCTTTCGCATTTCATGCGTTTTTTGTTGGTGAAGTCTGGTTTATCTTGACTAATTACACTTTGTCATTTGTGTGTGTTGGTCCATTGTAATGATGGTTGTGTGTCTCTAAGAGATCCTCTTCCTATACATCATCATAGTAAAAGAAATAATACAGTATGGACAGTCGAGCATTTTTGCCGTTCCAAATTTTTATACGCATGTCTGAAAATAGTTTGAGTATGTATAGGTGTTCACAGATGTCGCAGTCTATTTCAATTGTATTTGGTGCTCTTTCGAAGAGAGTTCACAGATGGCGCACTCGGTCGCATGACACGTGACACGACAACTATTCATGAATCGTCAAACTTATAGTTTGAATTCATATATAACAAAAGGCAGCCCCCTAGGGTACTACAGATGAACTCAAACTATTTCAGATTTTTTGGAACACCCAAGAAGAAAGGGCCGACCAGGGACTGTCCATACTGTATTATTTCTTTTACTATGACATCATTTAGGTTCTTCTTGGTCGTTTTTGCCCGAATTCGGACGTCGTGACAGCATTCATGATGAGCAATTGCTTATCATTTTTGCGAATACTGCTTTCTTGGGACATAGTACGTATACAGTAGGGGTCCCCCTCCTTTCTGTATAAGAGACGGCCAGAATAAAGTTTTTACCTTATCCGGAATCGAACCGGGCATTTCGTGTCAACAGTCAACATACTTAACCGTTATGCTCCGACCGCTCGCGCTTTTTCATTCAAAATCATTCATTCATTCATTTAGGTACAAATCAAAAATTAAATACAAATTTTATTCAAAAATCACTTTAAAAACCATTTATTTACCTGTAATCACAGAATAGACTTTTAGAAATATGTTTGATAAACGAACAGATAAAAATAAAAAATGAGGGAGAATTTAAGAATGTGAAGATTTTAGAAAATTGGTAAGAAAAAATATTACCTACAATAATTACAGCCACAGTCGTGATAATGCGATAAGACAGCTATTTTCAATCATCAGTCAAATATAATCAAAAGAAATATAAAATTTGAGAGAAATTGAAGATAAAAAAATAGTAGGTAAGGATTTTAAAAAATTTTGAGAAATTTTACAAATTATAAAATGAAATTATGGTTGCGAAGTAAGTAAAAAATATTGGAAATTAATTTGTATGTATAATTTTTCCAAGTTAAAAAAATCAATTTTTATTTCAATTTTTTCGATCAACTTTTGTCTTGTTGAAGATATTATGCGACTGATGATTGTAACATTACATCCCACAAGTATTCACCATATTTATATAATTTTTCCAAAAACTTTATATTTTCAACTTCACCCCCCCCCCCCAAAGACCTACTTCATTTCTATCTATATAAAACATAATTTTATAATAATAATAATATCTAGGCTTTCGGTATTATAATTAAATATTTTTATGTAAGTGAATTCTGTGTGTAAAACAGTGAATAAGTGAGAGGTTAACGTAAACCGTTTACTCTTCTGATATCCACCTGATGCTTAGTATATTGTAAAAAATTTAAAAATATAAGTTTTCGAAATGGATATAAAAAATATTGTCGAAGTTTGATTATGCTCAAGTTAACTCGACAGTATTTTTAAATTTTTATTTAATATAAATACTAGCAATTTAGTATGGTGGTGGGTTACTTGACAAATTTATTTGTGTCGTGGTTCGGATTCCGAACATAGTGGTCATACGAGCTGACTATGAACGCTAAATACCCGGTTCGAATCCGAGCGAAGTAAGAACTTTATTCTGGCCGTCTCTCTGGTGCTCCAGGTTGGGGGTTCTTCGTCGTCGTAGGTAAAAAATGCAATGCTGTGAATGCCATTTGATATTAAAAAAAGTTAATATTATAATGGTCAGCCAAGACCCATTAGGGTTGTAGCGCTACACGATAGATAGATAGTGGTTCTATAGTGGATAGGGCCGATTACAACATTGTTCATATATTTATAAAGTTTATAGGACTGATGAGTCCTCAACTCTCTTAATATTGAATAATAATAATAATATATTGTAGACAGTCTAAATGCTTCTCTAGTATATTACGTGGTTCAGAATCCACGTAAAGCTGTAAATCCTTTGTGTCCATCACATACTTCAAATACGCAAACGGATACAGGCTAAACAATGCAGAACTGTAGATATAAGTAGGTACATAATACATTTATATAATATATGATGATACAATTATTTATTATTTTATTATGTGTTATTATTACTATACTATAATTTTAAAATATAATAAATTATTAGCTCATAAAAATTATTAAATTTAATTTTAAAAATTAACAAGTCATTAAACAGTAATAAAATAAGAATGTTTGTATGTATAATATTATATTTAATTTAAAAAAATTTAATTAGAAAAATTGTGCTGTTTATATCAAAAATTTATACAAAATTTGTATTACAATTGGTATACTTCTACTTAACTATAATAATATTTGATACATTTCAGTTATTGCAGATTTATCTATGTAAGAAATTTAGTTTAAATTATTCCCGTTAATAATTCAATGTCTTAAATATTATTACAGTAGCAATTAAAAATTAAACACCATAAACAAAAGAAGAAAAGATATCATAATGATAGAGTAATTCAGTAATTTAATTTGTATTCATTTATCTATGTCTTTACCTATGTATTATTTTTACTTATCATTCCTAATCGACTACATTTTCTCTTAGTTAGTATAATGCAATAATGTATTAGTGGTGTACTATTAAAATTTTGAACAATCTATTCTATTGCCTCTTATATTTTTGAAAGATTTTTTATCAGGAATATAATATTAAAATTCATAATTATCAATAGTAGGTATCTATATGCATGGTATATTATAATATACTCGTAGTTGGAATAAATAAAACATTTAAATGTTAGAAAATAGATATTTAAATAAAACTACCATTCAATTTATTAGTAATCATTCATTAAGAAATACTTTTATTGTATATTATTTAATTGAGCAGGTAATTGATATATTAACACATTAAGTCGGGTACAAATGGATATTTTAATTGTATGATTTAATTACATAATGATCATATATTAATTGTTTATATCATGAAATATTTAACTAATTTGTTATTAGTATATAATAATACCTTCTAAAGTCGATCTTGAGGAATGGTAATCATTGTTTTCTTCATTGCATCTATTTGAGGCAAGCTGCAAATTATAATTAAGCAATATTAATTGTATTTGCCTATACAGTAAGATCTGTAAGGACTTGAACTATAAAGCAATGGGGAAGGGGGTAAAAAAACACCCAGTTGTTTAGATTTAGACCGTCAGTTGAATTTTAATCTGATAATAAGTTCTGTTGTACTTTAAGTTCCCCAAATTTAATGTACTATGGTGAGATATTTTAGAGATAAATATTTTTGATTACATAGATACGGTTTCAAATCACTAATGCACTTGACGTTACTTTTTTGGATGAGTATATACACATATGTGATATTTCCTTCTATAGAATCAAAAGATTGAATTCATTGTAATTGTTATTCGAATTACACAACATCAAACATCTTGCCCAGCAAACGTGGACAGCCAGTGCTAATCGTTAATTAAATTTTTGTATATTTTGAATACAATGTATATGAATGTATTATGTAAGTTATAGAAAACCGCTATTTGGGCACCTTTATAAATTTTACGAGAAGTTAAGAGGAGTTGACGGGCAGCCGCGGGTTACTTGATGTGCCGGTGTCTTAAAAGTAGAGGTGTGTTTAAGTGGCGCCGTGGCAGTCTCAGGTGAACAAAGATTACCGCAACTAACTCAAGAAATAGAAAAAGACAGACTCCACAAATTTTAGTACCCACTTAAAAAAGCTTATCGTCAATATATGCCTTTGCATAGATGAAACATAGATGAAGATAGCAACATAACATATAAGCCAATGTAATTTAAATTACATGTAAATTTTTTTCCTAGCACGAATATAAAACCTACCAGTTTACTTTATTCAAGTAGCAACATGGTTTTTTTTTGTATCGCTACACAATAGATGATATTGACTGTTAGTTCATGTGAAAACTTGAACATCTTCAACTATTTCTTTCCACATCGATGTGAGATACAAGTTATTTCTCAATGTATTTGACTCGTGGGACTGAATTAACTGTCATTAAGTACCCTAACGTTCAACCAAATAAAGTTAATTTTTAAGTACTGCACCTGTTGAATTTTCTTTTTTAATTATTTTCGTTAATCGACCTGGACTTTCGTAAATTCACTATATGTATAGAATATAGATTAATAAATTATTCTCCCTTTAATCATCATTTGACATAAATGATTACCAACATTACAAATAATGAAAGTAAAACATGAATATAAAAACACAAACAAATTCTCGTTAAACAAAACTTTTAAAATAATAATTTCAAAAATTTGTATGTATAAGGACGTACGTGCATGCAGGCATATATTATTTTCTGATTAATGACAGGATCTATACGGTACCACCTACTTATACAAACTATTTGATATATTAATATTTAACAAGAACTAATTGCCATATAATTGTTGTTTGTCGAGTGTGATATCCATAAAATGATTAAGGATCCTTAAAATGTGTTTAGTCATATTCCAATAATTTATCACGAAAGAAATAAGTACTTTACTCGTTTAGCATTAATACAATATTGACTATGGAATTATTTTCCATTTTAACTTTTTTCTAAACTAATTTTGAAATATTTATAAATTTTACTTGGTGCGAGTAATTTAACCAAACACTTGCCTAATTTTGCCTTTACTTTTGGTTATCTTTATGGTATCTAGCTATAGTCCAGGCGCTAGTTTTTCTTTGATAAAAAACAAGATTTGTAATTTTTCGTGATCGTACCTTTCATATTAATAATAATAATAATATAAATTTTAGTAATGACTGTTAAAATTAGTAATAGTTGCAAAATGAAGTT
The DNA here is from genome assembly GCA_958510855.1 of Rhagonycha lutea. Taxonomy (NCBI): domain Eukaryota; kingdom Metazoa; phylum Arthropoda; class Insecta; order Coleoptera; family Cantharidae; genus Rhagonycha; species Rhagonycha lutea. Next base: position 13,732,716 of record OY294036.1, on the reverse strand, counting down.
GTTCGGTGTCGACAGGTAGAAGAGCCGAAGTGACAGAAGATCTTCTATAGTCATTCTGTTTAATGATTTACTATCTCAAAGTGACTATGCAATAAAAGCCCAGTAGCTACTTTACACTCTATTAATATAATAGATATGACGCCAGCCTTTGAACCAAATGAGAAAAATCCACACTATTAAGTGATTCTTGCGCCATCAAATTTGGGCTGATGATGATAGTTAAAATCATTCAATTGATATTTCTGTAAAATTATTTCTTCATAAAACTGCCTATGTTACTTTATAAATGAACTAATTTGTGCGTTCACAAATAATATTCACACACCAAACGGCATTTTCATTTGCAAAAATTATACCTTGTGATTAAACGAAATGGTTGGAACCGATAAAAACAGATCAACTTCTAAGGACGAACGGTGATGCATAATGTGGATCCTAAGACGAGCTCAAGGACTAGCGAAGGTAACAAAGAATAACCACAAAAGATCTTCAGCATTTCAATGTTATTACAAAAACATTTATAGAACAGTTAAATTCAAAGATAAACTTAAATAAGACATGAATTCAGGGATGTTGAACAAGTCAGAAGGTTCAAGTAGTTAAGTAGTCATTTGGAGTCAATTGGCGCTGTATAAAGAATGCATATCTACCATCTACTGAACTTTGAAAAGTAAATGTCGGTCAAGAACAAGATAACTGATGTGTATCGTTCGGTTTTTTGCCCCTAAATTAACACATACGGGTTTATTTAAAAAAGCCCATACTTTACTATAAGAATTTGTGAGCAAAGTCACGAGGTCCAAGGCATCCAGAAAATAACAAAAAATTCACGAAGAAAAGTTAATCGTCAAGAAGTCGGAAGACGATTCAACCAATTTGAATAATTATTTTATTGGCAACCTCGACATCGAAAGTTATGTAATACAATAGAAGTAATTATGATAAAAAAGAAAATAATATAAGTACCTACAAATAATTTCTTGGGTCTTCACGGTGTATTATAATATGAACAAACATAAAAATAAATTTTCGTTTAATCGTTGGTCACACTTCACTTTTCTATATAATAAAAAAATTGACAGTCGTTTTGTGTTGTTAAATAAATAAAAACGCACTGATCTATAAACAATGTCGTTATTGTCATCTTTGAATATCTCATTTTAATGGGGTGCATCATGCATGTCAAAATATCATGCAAATTCTAAATATACGGGTGAGTGTAAATGTAGGGTATGTGAATAGCATGTATATACTTTTTTTACCTGATATATAGTAATATGGTGTCATAAATTTTTTTAAATATTAAGGTATCCAACATTTTTAAATTGAAAATAGGTAATCCATAAAAAATATGAAAGAGGTAATAAAACAACTTCGAGATTTGGAAAAAAATTTCGTAAAACTTTGAATTAATTTTTAGAATGTTTTGAAATACATCCCTAAATATTGTGTGTATTTTTTAATTATCTACCTGAAATATATTGCGCCCTCTTGTATCCAATAGTAGAACTAACAGCGAAGCTAATAGCGAAAGGAATACACAACATAACAGAAAAACACCTAAAGCAGAATACTGTCGAAATTTTTTTGGCATTTGATTTTCTACCTTATTAGCGTTGGTAGTTGCCTCAGCGCTTGCATGATGGACCTTTACTATTTCACTCTACCATTTTTAGTTGTCATAGCAACATTTTAATGATAGGTTTTCGATTGGTTACTTGCGTATGTAACCATAGATGGTAAAACAAAAATGGCTGTTTCTTTTTGTATGGTGCTTCTTTTAAACAATATAATATATCAATGGATATGAAGCATAATAGGTACAAAGCATAGTTTTGAGCTGTCTGATGAATGATGATGTATATTTACCTAATAAAGAAGAAGAAACTAATAAAGTTTAATAAGTTGATAAGCTTTTTTCAATGTTTAGAAAATCTGATTTGTTTTAATGTGTCGAAAAGTATAACAAATAAAAGCATTTGCCTTTTGTAACAAAATTTGAAAATAAATCTTATATAAATAATAAAAAAATTTGCCTTATTGCTAATCGATTTCGTGCATAGTACGAATCTTCAGAACTTCAGACCTTAAAAATAAGATTGTGTTTTAAATAAATATATTTTCATTGTGAGGAAATGTTCCTGGTCATCTTTAACCCTGTCCTATACCACTAAGATATAACCTGCCAAGAACTGTAAAAGCTGTCCAGTAACTATACCTAATACCACCCTAATACATTATTTGCATATTTTTACTATCATTTCTTTTTTTTAAATCGAGTTGTCAGAATAAAAAATTTAAATACGCAACGTTAACATGCAAGATTAAAACAAAAATGCAAGAAATAACAAGAAGTAGAGGAGAGATATGAATTTTATAAAAAAAAGTTGCTTAACAGCCCGATAACTATTCGCGTTTTACATTAGCAAAACGCCACCACACGGAATAATTTCGATGTTCATTTAGAACGTATTTTGCTTTGTTTACATAATGAACTTGTTTACATTTACATTAACGCCACCACACGGAATAATTTATAAATCCATTTAAAACGTATGGTTTGCAGCGCCACCAACGGTAATGTAAAACGCGAATAGCCATTGTAAGTTCTAAAACCTAATTGACAATATTGCAAGTCGCAATTGCGAGATTGAAGTGTCAGTTGACAATTAAAAATTTTTTCTTTACCATATATCCGCAGGACGCCTTCGTAAGTTACTAATCAAACTGCAGTAAAAATCGATTGTTCCCAAAGGCAGTTTTGCTGTTAGTTTGGATAATATAACAGAGATGATAATAATAATGTAATACCATAAAATGGAATTGAGTCGGACGATTTTCAACTTTGAGTGCAAATAATCAAGGAAAGATAAAGAACAAAAATGACTATTGTGCCAAATTATGGGTATCAAATTCGATAAAAATTTTAATGTTAAAGCCGAAAATAATAATAAACCACCTGTTGTTCAACTTCGCCCTTTTTGGGGTGACGTTATACTTATTTGAATTATTTCTTAAAATGATTTTACAAAATTAAATAGGATAACTAAGGCATTTGAAAATTGGTATACCTAGGTACCTCTAGGCAGTGACGGATTTAGCACCTGAGAGGCCCCAGGCACAATTTAAATTTGAGGCCCTCCTCTAAATATTTTCACTACCCCTACACCCTACAGTGTGGATTCTACGCACACGGTTTTTATTCCGGTATGCACTATACCGATGGCAATGGTCCAAAAAAGCTAAATTTTAAGGTCCTCTTGATTTATGAGGCTATTAATAGTCCAGTCATTTTTTGGTAGTTTTACCTGGAAAGTTTTCCGGGAGTGTTAAAAATTGGTATTTTTATAGATTTCGATGTGATATTGTCGAATTTTTACTTTACCACCTCGTATCTTTGCCGCTCGCGCCGCCATATTGGAAAAATGGCGCTCAAAAACAGTTTCTTGACGAATGTCTCGCGACAGTAATAACCTGGCTGTGACTGTGGCGCCATCTGTGGATGGGATGATCCTGTGGACAAGAATTTTATGTGAAAGCATGCGCATTTGTTTCTGTTTTGTACTTAGAAATAGGAATACCAAATTTAATTTTGACAGATGTCAAATTTCTGTAATGAACTTAATCCGTTGTAGTTTGGATGAACGTATATGTACGGAAATTACATTACTTTACGTTAACAATATTCTAGTATGTTATTTACTCTATTACTATTTAAGTTATTAAATAAATTATTTAAAAAAATAATGATCATTAATTAAAACGTGTTAAAAAACACATTCAATATTAATAATTATCTTTATATTTAATTTTAAATTAAAAAGTTTTTCGCCTGTATGAGTTTTAAAATGATTTTTTTTTAAATTATTATTATTATGTGCACATTTGTAATCACAAATTTCACACTGAAACTACTAAACAAATAGTAGTATTACTGTTTATGATGTATTATTGTACAAGGAAAATATTTTTATTCACAACCAGTTAGTAATCGACACATTCCTGACTTTTAAAAAGTTGGGAAGCAGTTTATTATTTACTTTCACTTGCCAACCAATCAGAAAGCTATTTTGTTTTACTTTCAAACCTTAGGTTGGGATCCCGACCTGGAATGTCGCAGTGTGGCAAGAAAAGGAACTAACAAAAAATTTTATTTTTTAAATTAAATAAAATTAAATTTGATGAGATTTAATTATTTACAAACTGATTGTGAATAAAATTGTATACATACCTCGGTGGCAAGCTTCATTCCAGCGTCGCGCTAACAGTTGACTTCGGCGCTTTGCACCTCAGTCAACTAACTTAGCGCTCCGCTGTAATGAAGCATTTTCCACCTTGGCATGTAATATACTATAAATAATAAAAAATGTACTTTGACGAAATTTGACGTCAAAATTAAATTTGGTATTCCTAAGTACGAAACAGAACCAAATGCGCATGCTTGGATACATAATCCTACTTCGCATAACCTCACTTACAAGTCAAATTTTCTAAGAGTTACATCACCGCACTACAGATGGCGCCACAGTCATAGCCAGGTTATTACTGTCGCGAAACAATCGTGTTTCTTGACAATATCTCCTTTCCGACTCATTTTACAATGAAATAAGTTATGTAATAAATTAAACTAGAGAAACTTATAATTTATGTGCTAACCATTTTTTGTAAAATGAATAGCTTTAGCGTACGAGCGGCGCAAAGTCTAAAAGTTTAAAAAACTCATTTTCACACCACCAATGAGATAGAATAAGTGGCGCGTTTTTCTATTATGGTATCCCCAATAGGCCTAATCCACATGTAATTAAATTACATTTACTTCTTAGGTACTTCGATTCCCTAATCCTTGATGAACCAGGTTTTGCGAGTTTATCGTACCGAGCAAAACGTCACAGCTATGGATTTATTCCACATTATCCGCGATAGGATTATCAGCTTCGTTATGATCCTCTTGTTCCTCGATTTCGTTATACGTTTGGTCGAGAACAGTCTCCCGTTTCTTCCTCTTCATCTCTATCTTGTAGTGCAACTTGCGAATTATTCATATTATCTTTCTCAATCGACAGTATCTTACTATCTAAATAGCGAAGCAGTTTAACAATCACTTCAGAAAAGTTACTCTGTGCCAGCAACTTGCAAAGTGTCAAACAGTCAAAACGTGCCGACAACTACCAATAATAAAAAGGATTATCTCCAGAATCTTTCGGTATCACAAAATTCAGAATTTCATCAGCCCTTGAAAGGGAAAGTCATTGAATATCCTTCGATAGGGAAGGTTGTGTTAAACGAGTCTTTGAATATCCTTTCAAGGAGAAGGTTGTCTTGTGAGTTACACATTATCCATACACACGGAAAGTTGGTGGAACATATTCCAAAGGGAAGCTGTGGAAAAAATTAGTGGTCATAAAAGATCATTCATTCAACAAAGAAGGTTGTATTAAGTTGAAGGTGAGTCCATGTTTGTATTTATATTATTCCAGGAAATTCACGTGGAAGATCGAAGTCGATCACTTACAGAAGGAAATGAGAGCTTAAATTATCGTTAAACAAAAAGGTGTTAAGCAGATCTGGCGGATTGTAATTCAAATTTGGATAAAAGGTCGTGCAAAAAAACAAATGGAAATGAATGGACCAAAGTAGGGGCGAAAGAGGCTGGAATAAAAATTATTGGAGATTCTGTGGCGTAACTACCAGTGTGCGCGGTGTGAGTGAGGCAATGTAAAGTAAAAAATTCTACAACTCGAGAAAAGTTCATATTATATGAAGATAAATTTTAAAATCATCATTTTACGTATTAAATCCATCATGGGCCTCTTAAAATTAGTGCTGTTTATTTCATTTGAGTATTTAGTATAGCTATATGTTCTTTGCACGCAAAAAACCTGTTAGAACATAGCTTTTTATGTTAAAAACTAGAGTTAAACCAAGATTAAAAGATTTGGAAGAGCAATTTATTAAATGTTAATATTTCGGAAGGTGGCAGGCATTTGTGAGAGAAATTTTAATATGATGTAGATATGTAGTTAAGAAGTACGCATACAAAATTTCACGAGTATGATATTCCTACAACTCGAGAAAAGTTCATATGAAGATAAATTTTAAAATCATCATTTTACGTATTAAATCCATAATGCGACTCTTAAAATGAGTGCTATTCATTTCGTTTAAGCATGTTCAGTATAAATATGTTCTTTGCACGCAAAAAACCTGTTAGGACATGCCTTTTTAAGCTTTTTTTCGACTTCATTTTTTTTAATCCATTAAAAATTTACCAACCGCAAACAAACAGTATATAAGAAATTGTGAAAAAAAGCAAAAGAGAAAAAAGCAAATTTCTCGTTTTTTAGGGATTCAGCCTACTGTGCGGCGGGGGGTAGAGGGAGGAATGGTCCCTTTAAATTGTATTATTTTGGGATCAAATTTTGTTTTTAAATCGCAAACCTCTCTCTCTTTTAAATCTCAAACAAGGCAAATGACGCCTCAAAAAAGGGGTCCTCATCAAAACGAACCACAAATCTTATAAATAACGATGAAATTTAGTATCAACTGCAGATTTCAGTAAAATAGTAAGTAATAGAATAGAATAAATAGAAAATAAAAAAATAGAATAGAAAAATAGAATAGAATAAATAGAAAATAGAAAAATAGAATTGAAGAAATTTTCTAGGCGGCCTTAAATAAATTAAATTGTTGTCTAAAGGTCCACGGTCACCGAAAGGTTGAGAAACAGTTCTAGTGTAATAACTGATCTAAGGTCCAAAGCTTCAGACCAGACCAGCAGTCCTCAGGCGAATTCGACCCAACCTACAACTCCAAAAGAAGCTAAATCACCTCCAATCGTTTTCTCAATCCCGATGGACGACTTGAAGGCGTTCATAGCAAACACTAAAAGTTTAACAACTAACCCAATTCGTATACAAGATAATATCAGGGAATAAAGTTGGATGAAACACTAAAAGACCTTCTGCTACGTATTTCTAGGGCAACGCAACTATTTTTAAATATTAAAGGTAGATAACCCGATTGTACACTCAAACAATTTTTATACTGATGAGGGCTGCTAATAAATAGAAGTCTTGGAAAAATAAGGTATAATAGAATGAATTTAAAAAGTCTTGAAATGATTTGGATAATTTTGATTTGGGGAGGGGGGGATAATTTTTTTTTGATTTGGTTGTCTTTCTTGCAGTTATAATATTACTTTCATAAATTTCAAATTAGAACAAAAACATTTTTCAAGAATTGGTTTAGTCTATATTACTTATATTCCAATTCATGAGCATCTGAACTCATAATCTCATTGAAAAAGTTAGTTGGTATTACAATTATAAATAAAAAAAAATTAGAAAGAAGTTGATAATCTATAAATATTACAATTAAAAACCGAATAGAAATAATAGGTAAACAAAACCCAGCATGATGTGTTAAAAGAGATGATGCATGATGCGTGATGTGAATCATCACGATACAGATGATAAATGCTCTATTTGTTTGGGAAAAGTCAAGAAAGCAACAAAAATAGCAGTCTTATGAATTCTTATGAATGCATAACAAAATGGATAATGAGTACCTAATTATGCCATTCCTGCATGTCCTTTGGATCGAAAATCTTTTATCACATTGAATGCTTTCGCCAATAAAACAAATGATGATGAACATCTAATCTAAGATTCTAAGACATTACGTCCCTAATGCCTTCATTTATCTTCCACCTGTTGAAGAGGAACTACATTTACTGACGTAAATGTACAAAGTTTCAAAAGTTGTTAATTGTAATGAACAAAACCAAGTTAAATGAGTACACAAAGTCATTTTATTGTATTGTATTATTAATACCTAAAGCCTGAGGAAAATTGTTTAATCGCCTGTGGCGCTTTAAGGTGCGATTAGATCTGACCCTTTTTGCACGAATTTTATGTCGGACAGTAAAAGACAGTAAGAGTAAGACTCGGAAAACAAGAGACAGTAAGAGAAACAGAATTTCTGTCCGACATAAAGTTCATGCAATAAGTGTCAGATCTAAACGTAGCTTAAGTTAAAAAGAATTTCGGTCTTTCGCCTAATAATGTCAATAAACTTTTTGTGTAATTTACCAATTATAGCATGCACATAGAATTTCTGAGTACCCATTTATTAAAAAAAAAACACCTGATCTACAAATTTATTATCCAAATTACTGAATTATAATAGGGGCTTACACTTCCTATATATTGGACCATACCAAATTGTTTAATTTTATATGGAGTTGGTTAATCGTTTTAATGGTATTTTCAAAAACTATTTGTATAACTAGAACAGTATATGCACTGAATAAAAATTAGTTGCATTTAGAACGATATAAAAGCTCTACTTTTTTGCAAAACGAGCATATCATTTCGACTTGTTCGACTAATTTGAACAATAATTATTGTGTTCAGTATTTAGTGTGCAAAATGGTCAAATTATTCGCCGTTTCAATTGTAGTTACGTATTTATATATTTTAAATAATGACGTTATTGAGTGCAGTAGGGAAAGTGAAAAATTCGTGCTGAGAAAAAATTTGAATAGCGAGGAAAATAAAGCGAACACAGCTTTAAATGGTAATAACGATAACTTTGAAAAATTCTTTTTGAAAGCTTCTAAATCGGTTCCACGCATTGGAAGAAGAGGATTTTTGGTAAGAATAAAATATTTAATTTAAAAAAACTATTTTGAAAATAAAATAATTTTTTAGAATGATAATTTTTACGCAAATGCTGGCTTGTATGGTGCAAGCAAGTATCAAAAAGCTCCGTTTGTTTCAAATTCTCTTAAGAGAACAAAAAATTTTGAGGGTAGGTATTTATCATTTATTTTTTTGTTGAAATAAAAGTTTTGATGTTGCAGCACCTTTTTGGTCTGACATTGCACATATTTACGAATACAATGCTGATTTGCCAAACATGATGGAATCTCTATCAAATTTGGAATTGGAACAAGGAGATGATCCTTCGGTTTACGATTTAAATAGATTTAATGTGAAGAGGGAAGCTAATAGCGAATATCCTAATAAAGAAACTCCAGAATATCGTTTTCAACCTGAGGTTCAACGTTTTATGTTTTAATTTATTATTATGCACCTCATCTACTTTCTTCATGTGCTGTCACTTGTCACGCCTTTTATGTATTTAAATCTAATTAATTAAATTTGTAGTATTAAATAATATAATAAAGATTAATTGCAAATTAAAATAGATATTTTAATCACTTCGAGTCCGCATTAATTATTTTGGGTAGTCAATGTTAAACAAGGATGCGTCATACACGTTAATTACCCCTCGAGTACATTAAAAGGGGATAATATGGCAGATGTGGGGTGGAAGATGAAAACATTGCAATAATCAAGGAAATCGTTAATTCAAATCAAATCATATGCGCCAACAGCTCTTCGATTTTGCATCACGACAATGCACCGGCTCAAACTTCATGCTTATTCGTTTTCATTCATTCATTTTTTTATCAAAAACAAGACCACAGTGACAGTGTCACAACAGCCGTATTGAACACAGGCGAATACATACTGAAATTAATAATAAATGACCTTCAATTGGTTAATTTAAATTTTATTAAATTGTATTTTTGTCAATAATTCTTATGGCATTTATCACATTAACGTTAAAAAACCACAAAATACAGGATGGAACTAATTTTGGTCTTTTTTTACTAAAATCGACAATAAATTGAAAAATCTCAAAAAGAAACTTATTTTACCCATTTTATAATAAACAATTATTGTAAAAATAAATATTTAAAAGAACAATTCAAAATAATTATTACAATATCAAAACGATGAAACTGTGTGATTACCCCTTTTAAATTTTGAGACGCCTGTGATATTGGGAGAACTTTCAAACTGTATATACCCAACTATCATGGGTTTTACGAAATTTATTAACAACTTTTGTATTCCAACTTACACAATTTAAGACATTGAAATTTAAAAAAATAAAAACTTAAGTAAGTAACCTACAAAATAAATGGTACAAAAATTATCCTTGGTTTTAGTTCCACGAAAATTGACTTATACAAATTTATCAGGAAACTTCTTAATTTCTTCATATAAATACTTCTCTACTGCTAACAATATGTGATTATCTTCTATGTTGCAACTAAAATAAACTGGAACCTTTAATTTTTTCGATAATCGCATTCCGATATTTTTTGTCGAAGACGAAGGAGTGTCGCCTATTAATTGGGTGCTTATTGGTTGTTGAGTTCTATTATCCAACATTGCTAACGATAAGTCTTTAAATTGCAACGAGTTCTGATAATTCACAACAACAAAAAATGAGTCCAACATTTTAATAACTTCGTATAATATTTTTCGATCCATTATTTCGGTTTCGAAAGTGTGAAAAATAAAGCTGGATGGCACTTCTACCATTTTAATAGGATTGTTACTTCTAATTTCTGTGGAACCCATCGTATTTTTTAACTTTTCTGCAAAAAGAGTGAAAATAAGAAACATAACCTAACTTATAATTTCAAATTAATTACCGAATTTTGAAGTGTGGCCTATTATTACTTACGAGAATTCCTGTAGATGATTTTAAAAATTTATCACTATTCGTTTTGATAAGTTGTTTATTGATAACTTCAAAAAAATTTTATTTAAAAAAAGTGCAACTAATATTTTGGTTTTATTTTATATTGGTCATATTTTGTGGTAATACTGGTTATTTTTTATACAAGAATATGGAAATCTACTACACTGCCCTCATAAGTAGGGTTGCCACCCGTACTTTATAATAAAGTATTGTACGTTATTTCAGGTAATTGTACTCTATACTTTATGAGAACAATAAAGTACACGAAAATACTTTATTTCGCATGATTTGATTTCTTAGGGATTTTGTATCTTTTCGTTAAACGAAATTTTTCTATTAGTGCTGAATCGATTTCGCAGATGTCGCAAAATGTCCCGCTTTTTAGAAAATATCTGCATTTCCCCGGTATTTTTGTCAAAAATTCCAAATTACCTTATTATTTTTTAGTTTTACTAAAAAAAAAGACGTTGACCACGCCCCATTTTAAAAAAATTTTCGCCTACGGCGAGCTTTTTTTTTGGTCCCGCTTTGTCTCAATGACAATGTGGTCACTTTATACTAATTTGATACAAACTGCAAAAAGCAATAAAAAATATGTTTTTAAACATAATAATAAAGAAAAATAAATTGTACTTTATTTTGATACTAAGGTAAAACACCCAGCACTTGAACACCGCAAGAAATGGAACTAGTACTTGAACAGATTTTTGAAATTGTATTAATGCAAAAACGGAATATTCATAATAAGTAATATCCGTATTTTATAATTACTTGATGATTTAGCATTTGATTTCTATAAGTTTTTTTAAATTATAAATCGAAATAATTATATTTTTGTTAACTTGAAAGTTGACATGTGGAATAGCCGCTAAGCATGCTACTTTTGCCATCGAAAGTTACTACACCGTAAACCGCGCAAACACAGTTTTTAGGTTATGAACTAGAACTCGAAAAAACTAACATAAAATGATCACGTTTGTCCATTACGTTTGTCATACATAAATAAATCAATGTTGCCAAATGTATCTTTAGAATATCGATTGGATTTTTGTTTGATTTTGACTGATTTTTACTATTTTCACACGTGTTCAAGTACAACCACCACCGGAGTGTTCAATTACGGCTGCGATTCAAAATAGATTGTTCAATTACAGCTGCATTTGAAGTATATTTTAAAAACCTTGTAAAAATATGATAATTTTATTAATTATTCCTTTTTTCTTTGCTATTATATGCAAAACTATCTATATTTTCATAAATAACATATTTTAATCAAATTAATCGAATTTTATTTGCTTAAATTAGAGTGAAATAGGTTTTACTTTCAAAACTGTTCAACTAGTGGGTGTTTTACCTTATGTACTTTTTTTTTCTTACCTATAATAACCAATGTACTTTAACTACAAAAAAAAAAGGTGGCAACCCTACTCATAAGCAAAAACCCCGTAAAACCATTTTTTTGTGAAAATGAGTTTGAATTGTTTTCTTATAGCTGGTATCAAGATCTATCTACTTGCTAAGCAAAAATCCAGTAAAATAAATCTAATTGTATAATTTTGTTTATTTTAATACCCCGTACCACGTAAGAGGTGAACAAGTACTTGACAGTTAACTGCATTTATCTCCTTACCGCGGTTTTGTCATTTACGGGGGTTTTGCTTATGAGGGCAGTACAGCCAAAGCGATATGAATGCAAACTTGTTTATATTTTCAAGTTTCAAAATAATTTATGCAATTAGGAAGTAGCTTATGATTTTAATATCATTAAATAAACAAGTACCTACTACTTACTGGTCGTGAAATCTGAACCACGGCACCAATAATTTGGTAGCAACTATTACAAATCGAATTTTTAACTCCGAGGTCCGAAACCGAACCCCATCCACAAGTCCACAACATCTCTAATGTTGTGAAAGTTTTTGGATTTTCCTGACTGACGCAAAAGGACTTAATTATTCTAAAAGACTAAAAAGTAAACGGCTTTTAAAAGTAGGGGAAAGTGTTCCACAATGAGACAAGCGGCTTTTTTTTTAAACTTATCTACTGCTACATCACGTGAGGCGTGCTATTTCAGGACACTAAACATGAATCTGATGTGGCAGTAAGTTTTAAAAAAAAGCCGCTTGTCTCATTGTGGAACATGTCTCATTGTGGAACACTTTCCCCTACTTTACAGAATTATTTGACTATCAAAATCTCTCTTAAAAAATTGGGATTTTAATTATGCAATTTTAAGCAAATAAATACGCCCGGCTAGCTCAGTCGGTAGAGCATGAGACTCTTAATCTCAGGGTCGTGGGTTCGAGCCCCACGTTGGGCGAAATTTTTGTATAGAAAGGGAAAACTTCGCCTGCTAGTTGTTTTGTGGCCTTGTTTTATCAGCCTAATGTCCACTGCTGGACATTAGCCTCTCCATATTATGATAATATGGAGGTTGGTTTGGCCATAACTCACCACGCTGGCCAGACGGGTTGGTGAGTAGTCCGCAGATTGATTTTGGACTATAGTTGTTTTACATCCGGTAGCAGCTTGCTAGGCTAACATTCAGATGTGCCTGTAGCTCTGGTTTTTGTTAACGGTGGCAATTTGTCAACTCTAGGGGACCGCCGGCTTAACGTGCCCTCCGAAGCACGGAGACTTGGTCATAAGAAAGTTTGACTCTCCCCGGGTTTGAACCCAGTACCCCGCGTTCGCATCCAACTGCGTTAGCTGCAAGGCAATGAGCGTCTCTAAACTAATTTTTCTAACTAAAACTAATTATTGTAAATTAAATTATATTATAGTGTATAAATCGTTGAGATAGTGGTCTAATTAAAAAACAAAATTGTGTTTTCCGACGTTTCGGGTTTTTATTAATAACCCATTATCAAGGCTAAAAAAATAATTTACATTAGAAATTAAAAACAAATTAAATTAAAGAAAAAGAAGAAAAGAAAATTAAATTGAAAAGATTAATTAAAACAGTAATAAAACAAAAGAAAAATAAAAATAAAAACAAAACACTATAAATAAAGAAAGAATTTTTGATGGAAAAAATGAAGGTTAAGACTAGTGCTGCAAGAAACCGTCAATTTTAAAACCGGTTAATCGGTTTGTAAAAAAACTGGTTCGGTAAAAAACCGGTAAACCGGTTTACCGGATAGATAAAAAACCGTTTCTTACCAAACCGGTAAAAACCGTGCCGGTAAAAAAACCGTTTTACCGGTAAAAACCGTTCCGGTAAAAAAACCGTTTTACCGAAAAAAACCGTTTTACCGGTAAAACCGTGCCGGTAAAAAAACAGCATAAAGCCCGGTAAAAAAGACCGGTTATGAACTATAAAGACCGATAAAGAAACCGGCATAAAGAAAACACCGGGAAAAAAACGGTAAGAAATGCCGACAAATAACTGGTAAAAAACCGGCAAAAGACCGATTAAACAAAACCGGTAAGAAAAAAATCGGCAAAAAAACGGTTAACCGTTTTTCCGGTTTTCGGTACTAGTAAAAACCGCGGTTAACCGAAACCGGTTAACCGAAACCGGTTAACCGGTGTAATATCGTGAAAATTACTAAAATTGGTACGCGAATGCTGGTTGGGTTGCCTAGGTATAGCTTATACTTTTTCCGCGTTAAATGTATAGATGGCAAGGGGAACGTTTCTTGAATGGCGGGAGAAAAAACGGGTTTAACGTAGATGAGCTGGGGAGAAATTTTGGTTAATCTTTGGTGAGCTGTTGAGGTAAGCACTTAAAATTAATAAACGTTTTCTTAGTTATGGTATTTTGTAGCATGTAAAATTTCAAATTAGATCATCGTGATTGTACATATTTATATCTAGTTATGGGTTAATTTAAACATTTATTTTAAACTGGCAATTATTATCGCTGATGAGTCAAGTTCGTTCGAATTATACACGTGGGCTACAATCAGTGGCGTGCTGGTAAATCGTTTAACCTTCATCTGATCGCGCCTTTTCAAGTTACACTTTCGATCGCATGGGCGGCAATTAGACCGCCTTTGTTTTTTATTGTTTTCGTGAGTTTTTCGTTATTCAAAGTGCATGATTTGAATTATTTAAAGAAATATACATAAAATAAGTTTATGCTACATTTAAAAAAAGACCAATATGAAAATACATAAAATTAATAAATACCTATAAATGCTACATTTATAAGACGAAATTAAAATACATAAAAATGAAATACATTTTACATTTCGAAAAACAATAAAAATTAATTGTGAATAAAATTGAAAACGATTTCACAAATTAACAGTAATCATAAAAAGTTCACGTTGTCGATCGCGCTAGGCGGCAAATTGGCCGCCGCACACTGGGCTGAAAAATGATGTAAAAATTTATTTTCCAATTAATGTTTATATAGTAAATTTTTTTAGTTGGTAATATTAAAAAAATCGCACATTACAATCGCAAAATTCGTTATGTTCTGGTGGATTGTTTTGCGTTTAAATGCTTATGAATATTAAATATGATTATATTAAACAGATGATACTCATAGCAATGCGTTTATTTTAAAATTTATAGGTAAAATAACGATTTTAGGGTTTATCTTAACTTGAACTTTTCGAGCGTTCTATAAAATTGAGAACTTTAAAATTTAGACCTGCGTTACTGTTACCTAAACATCTATATCGTGTATCAATTTCTCGCTGGAATGTTTGCCTATAAGGAAGATATTGTCATTTCAAGTTTTAATCTCTTAATTTTATGTACCAAATCCGCTCATTTTCATCATAAAAATATGAAAAAAATGAAAATATAAATGTATATCAAATATATTTGTAACACGTAAAAGGAATTAGATTAGTAAATTATTAAAATATATCAATTAATTTACTATCACGTATTAAAAACTAACCAATTATAGTTAGAAAATACTATAATAATTTATTATTGTTGCATTGATTATACATAGCGTAAAAGAGTTACCTATCAGCGAAAATTTAAAATTAGTTTTGTTACCAGAACCCACCTAAACAAATTTATATTTGATTTAAACTAATTTAAATTAATTTTTATTAATATATGAAAATAAATTATTAGTAGCTACATAATTATTAATTTGTATCGCTTTCAGTAGCGTCTGTTAATTCAATTTCTGGAGTTAATTCCAGTAATTCCAAAGTTTCGGGTAAAAGATTTTTTGTTTGTCTTTTCTGAAATGGCCGAATACTTGATATAAAAGGATCTGAAGATATTAGCATATTATGTAAAATATCTTCGTTGGATGCTTCCCTGCAAAACTTTCTAGATCGGGTTTCTCTATATTTTCGAAAATCCTTATTTCTTGCTTCGGAAGCTTCTTCTGATAACTGGCCAATCGGAAGAAGAGCGTGTTTAATAATGCCTTCACCATGAAAAAGTATTTTGTGAAGTGAAACTGGCATATAATACCACTCATATAGTGAAACATACAAATTCGCTGTTTCTTTTCCAAACAGTTGAGATACATATATTTTAGGCTAATTAAATTTAACATGAATGTAATTTCTATTCAAATGTTTTGATTCTTATCCGTACCATTAAATCTAGAAGAACGATGTTCCGCCGGCTTTACCTTATCATATTAAATGCCCTTCTCTAGAAAAAAAAGCACCACCATCCAAGTCCGGGCAAGGGGCAAAAACCCTTTAGCACCAACCGACGATTCCACCTTGGAGTTTGAATGTAAATCACTATCATGTTTATTTTAATTGTGCCATTTTATTGGGGAGATATAATTCAACTTAGGTATGAGTTTCTAATTTCCTTCGAACAACTAATTATCTTTATATAGACACTATCGTGTAGAATGATATTCCCCGATTATCAAATATTGACCATTAATTTTGAATCCCTACTATTTACGGATCTAACATGTGACCCAGGTTATTTAAAGTAATTTTCACAGGTATTTAAATTCAGGGTGTTTGATTTGCGCGTATTATTCTTATCTTTGCTTCAGCCTCGAACCCAGATCATAATTGAAATAAAAGATTTGACATAACCCAAATATATGTAGTTTCATTTGTGTTGCGAGTTTAGATCGCCCCTTTTTTGGAGCGGTCATCAATTTTGTTTCAGCTTTGTTAACAACTCTGTTTGGTACACGGAAGAAAGGATTGGTCGCTAGGTGGTGTTCGGTAGGTAAATACATAACGTGGTGGCGATCTTGGCTATTTTCCGTGTCATCGATGATGAGATGTTGGCGCTAAATTCAAATTTAGAAGTCACATCTTACACCGGTTAACCGAAAAAACCGGTAATCGCTGACAGCACTAGTTAAGACCATAGAATAAAAGGTTAAAACCCCATTTTCCGGATCCCCCTAATCTAAACCAACCGTTCAAGAAACGTGGTACATGGTACTTTTCAAATTTTTAAAAACTTCAAATAAAATTTAGTAAAACCGACCAACCCAAATGATTTTGATTAAATCGATATATCCCATATATCATAGGTTGGTTCGTACTTCTCTTGAAACATAACATAGCTCGGACTACGGCCTCGCATTGATTTTTTGTAATCGTAATCCTCCAATTTTCTTGCAATTCCAATAGAAACAACTTTATAAATGGATCAATCAATAAGAACTCGTTTTGCTGACTATTGATTTTTGCCCATAGCTGAACCTGGAGATATTTAAAAAAAAGTTAGAAAAAGTGTGAGGCCGGAGGCCGAACTATGCTTTCATTGGGAGACTAAATGAGATGGATGGCTAACAAAAACAAAGGTTTAGAGCAGGGGTTCTCCACCTATAGTGGATAGTGACGATTTTAGCAGTTATGGTGACTTTTGAGGGGAGGTAAGCTATAAAAACTTTTGAAACTTGGTAAGAGAGCGTCCATTAATTACGTAAAGACGATTTTTGTAATTTTTGACCCCCCCCCCGGTAAGGGTACTTATTATCTCCTACTTATCTCCATGTCCCGTCCTGCAGTGCCGATGCCGCCTCGCCTTATTATTTTAATTTAAATTTTAATAAAAAGTTTTCCTCACGTAAGATTTTCGATACCTCCCCCCAAAACCCCTATGTAATTAATGGACGGCTCCTAAGTATGTTACTGTTAAACTTGCAAGTTCTACAAAAATAATAAAAAAATTCTAATCAGAAAGGAAACCACTTTGGAAACCACTTCATTAGATCAAGCAAAAATTGAATAAATTGTTACTTTCAATTTCAAATTTATTTATTATTATTTATTTACTTTTGAAATGAAATTCTATTCATTTTTGACCATTTAACCTTGAAAAATTCAAAACAATTTACCTGCGGCGCTTTTTCTACTATTTATTTCTATGAATGACTTACTTATTAGTAAAATATTTTTAAAACCAAGAGTGGTCCACCCAAAAAAATTCCTATAAAAGAATATCCACAAAAGTTTTAAAATAAAGGTGATAAGTCTGTTATGCAGGTAGGCCTTTTGAAATTCCATCACAAAGGTAAAAATTGCATTTTGGAAACAATATTGTAGTTTAGTCACACATTTATTTAAATAGACTAATAAAAAATTTCTATATATGGTGTATAATAAATAATTTTATAGTAAATTTATATTAGAAGCGTAAAACTTCTAAGTCGATAAAAATTACATTCCATTGGTATATTTCACTATCTTCTACAAATTACCATAAAATTAATTCTTCTTAATGAAAATATAAAGAAGATTAAATCACATAAATGGTTATGTAAAAATCAACATTAACAAAGATTAAATTAATAAAGAAAATTAATACTTATAAATTAGTTACATCAACACGTAACTGCAAAAATATATTTTTCAATATAAAATTGTATGTTTTTACATAGTTACACGAAAATAAGTGTGCCCAATTTAATCAACCATGACATACAAAATTTAATTCCAAACTTAGGAAGGTACTTACAGGGTCAACAAATCGAATTCCGATTTTAAAATATTACAAAATATAATTGTTTATTACTTATGAAAATATTTGCTTCACTGGACAATATTCATCAACAATTTATATATCTGGAACATTCAAATTTTCACATTAACAAACGGCACTAAATTTTTCTCTATGCGAATAACGTGGATTACTAGGTAATTGAGTAAAACTGCGCAATTCAAAAGATTTGTCTATTGCGTGAGCTGTCGCTGTATCGAGATCAAATTTACGGAAAATTACCATCCTGATATCACTGTGAAGATAAATTCGACCGCCTTTCGAACTCCTAAACCTGCAATAACAATTTTTCAAATTACACTTCACTAAAAACCTTCCTCGTGCTTACCGCAGGTGAATAAGATATCGTAACCATTTCGGATTATACTCAACTGTCTCATCGTGACAATCGCTTGGCAAGAACAGTGTGCGCTGACGTATAAATGTATTAGTATTCGGAGGCATATCGTTGAGATCATACAACACCACAAACATTTTCACAACCGATCCTAAATGATTAAATAGCGTCACTTGTACCGTACCAGATTTAGGTACTTGGTAACCTCTCTTTCCCAAGTTTATGTGGCCCTGAAATAACATCACTTAAAATATGGCTGCTGTGAGGAATAGAACAAACTTACCATAAATGGAGACGATACTTTCTCAAAATCGCCTAGGCTGTAAAAGAACACAGTGACAGGAACTGCTAAGTGTTTGGGAACAAACGAACCACTGGCACCTAATTCCGCCGTAAATCCATGAACTGTAGATTCCGGTTCCAAACGTCCATTCAAAACTGACTCCACGAATGATCCTTTTGGAAAGAATTGTTATGGTTAGAAAAATTAGCTTATAAAAACTGTCTGCTTGAAAAAAAACAAACATTAAAAATTAACGCAGTTTTCAATTTCAAATGAACCTAATAATTTTCTATTTTTCCCGAAATTTTATTTAAATGAGTTTTTTTTTAATTCTATTTCATAATTGGACGAACTTTAAAATCCTCGCCTACATTTGCTCGGAGCAACATGCGTCGTGACCGGATTAAATGATTACTGGATATACCAGGATTAAATTGCAAAATTACGAGAAGTACTTTTACGTGCGGGGATCCAAACTCTCAATGAGCAACGGCACTTTGCGCTTTATTATTTTCAGTTTTTTCCCGATGTTTCGCTTATTTTCTAAAATTTTAGAAAAACAAAATCAACATATGAAAATTCGCCGCAAGTGAAAGCTGTGTACCAAATTTCAGCTTTCTAGGACGTCGAGAAGTTGGTTAAAAGTGGCCTCGAAAAAGTCCATCCACACAGACGACGGACAATGCTCAACAAACATCCTAAGCTCTGATGTTCCAAACCTATCCGTATGTAATTGTATGCGCGTAAATTGTGGGGTCCAATTGTTCCCCAATTATCCTGATCCGTTTTAAGTTGCTTTTATAAATTTGGAACGACGAAAAATATCCGAATGTACAACATATCAGGGGGTAACAAATTGAAAAAAAATTGTACATCCTATACATTTTTCTGAAAATTAATTGCGAGAAGTTTATTAAAAATTATGATCATAAAAGTGTGGAACCCATGAACTCCAAACCAAATGACCTTATTTTAAAAAAAAAGAACTCATTTTAGTGGATTTACGAAGAAGTGCGGCCCGCACTAATTCCCACGTAAAATATTTGACCCTCTTACAAAAAAAGGTTACCAACCCCTGTTGTGGGACACTTGATCCCTTCTTCTTATTTTGTTGATTGAGGAAAAGGGGTGAATATTTAAAATGAATACGTTTAAAGCTTAAAGCCCACTTGGAACACGCGACGCGACACGACGATTCAATAGGCGACGTGAAGCGACGCGCTTAGAAAAGTTTACATAGAATCAAATGCAAGTCCGCACATTAAGACCACGCGACAGCTCGAGACACCAGGCCATAGCACCAGGCTACAAGAAAAGTGTAGCTAGGTGTCGCGAGGCGTTGCGTCGCGTGGTCCAAGTGGGCGTTAAGCTTAAAGAACGAAAAATGGAACCAAATGATCAAGTGTCCCACATTTTGCTCTCCGCGCTATATTTTCTAAAATAAACTACATAAATAATTATTCTACATCCTTATAGGTAGTTTATGCACTTCAGTGTCAAATACTTCAAATAATAACAAGTTTTCATCTATTAATTTGAAGTTGTATTAAAATTTGTGCATATCCACGCGTATTCACCGGGGGGGGGGGGCAATGTCCCCAGGCCCACTGCTTTTGGGGCTTCATTATATTGCGACGAAATTTTGTTGTTATTTTTAATTTTAAATCGCACACCTCCCAATCAGGGGGGGGGCGTCGAAGCTCTTGCTCCCGGGCCTAAAATTTAAAGTTGCCATCTCCGTTTTTTGGTACCATAAATAGCTTGACGGCGATGTGCATAAACCCACCTTTATGTTAGCTAAGTTTAAGGTTTCAAACAGAAAATTATAAATAAATTTTAAGTGTTAATTAAAATGTTGTTGAGAAACAATTAAAAAGGTGAGGAAAGTGCTTGGCAACAAAACTCTCTGCCTGTTTTCTAATTAAATGAAAAATTTCCAACTAATGTAAGTGGGGTAAATGAAAATTCACACAATTTATGTGAAAGATATCACTTACGTACTCAAATCCAAGCCACTTTCTTCAATTAATTTTGGTTTACAAAATTTACGTACATTTTTGACAATGCTGCCAAGTGTAACCTGAATTATATATCACCATTGATCCTTCAACCAAAAAGCCCCAGTTGAATGAATTACCAACCTAACAAATTATGTGGAGGCTTCCTTTTGTAACGCTTGACAGGTGGAAGTTCCTTAAGTAACAACAAACAGGTTTCAGGACTGCAAGGAGATATTGCACTACTATCACTTTCACTTTCCTCATCACTTGCTATTGATGAGCATAAGGCGCTAAGACAAAAAAAAGACGAAAAAATCAATACTTGAACATCGATAAAAACAAACATGAACTTACTTGCCAATTGCGGATACGGAATTAATACTGGAATCAAAATCAAAACATGATTTTCCTCTTCTTATCGGAGCTGGACTACTTGTTAGTGGCAATCCTGTCCTCGAATGGAAAACCATTGAAGTTGCATTGTCCAAAGATTTTCTAAATTGCGCTTGTTCTGTAGGTGATGGTACGTCGTAAAGTTCCTTTTCTGTTTCATTCCTTTTTAACCCAGCCAATTTTTCGTCCAAAAATTTATCTCTCAACTTATCTCTATTGTCTTCCAAGTCATCAGTAAAAGTAATTTTTTGCCTCGCTTTAAACTTTTTGCGGCTATACTGATCGTCATCCAAATTTGATAAATCAAGCACATTTTTGTGCTTAATTTTCGGAATAGGGCTATCACAATATTTTTTTTCTAAATAAATATTATTTTTATTTGATTTGTCCTTAATACTAAAATTATCACCACTTGCGCTCGTTTTATCACATAAACTGTTATTAGTATTACATTCACCAATCATTGCATTTTCACGTAAAATTGGTACATTGCTACCAAAATTTTGAACACATTTAGAATCACAACTCACATTCTTATTTTCTAGCTTACAGTCATTATTTTTTAATGCGCACTCTGTCGATGGTTTACTGAAAATTTTATCATCCGCGGTACTTTCATCGTCACTTTTCTTTTTTAAATGCGAGCTTCGTATTAGAGCATTCAGCAAAATATCTCCTTTGCTCTGCTGTTGTCCACTATTGAGATCATTGGTGTTTACTCTATCTGAACTATCAGCTTGTACGTTGTACGAATCGCTAAAATTAACCATCATCTTAGATTTTTTTACTCTTGGTTCTACTTTCGTCTTTTCGTTAAATTTTAAACAAGTTTCGTCTGTAACATCTTTTGCGCCATACTTGGAGTAATAAGTACTGTAATTAACGTTGGGCAGTTCTCCGCATTTGGAAGTGGAAGGCTTGCACACATAATTTTCTGAAGAACTCGGTGAACAAATTCGCTTAAATTTCAAATTATTGCCACTATCTTGTGACCAATTATCGTAATCCTCGTAATCTTCGCATCGATGTTTTCCTTTGAGAGTACACGCCGTATGCATTCGATCGTCAATGAGAGTACTCTGGGGAGGCATTGAGTTTATTTTGATATTGTCAAACTGCATGCTCAATAAACCCGACTCGCATTTATTGCATTTTACAGATGGAACCTCTGGTAACCTGGGTAAACTAAACAACGAAATCTGAACAACAAAACCTCCACCAATGTCAGTTGCTGGAAAATCGTGTTTAACCGCTACACTTCTAAAGTGGGACATTTGTAAAGTTTCGCCAGGAAAAGAGATGCGACATTTGATGTTTTCTTTTGATATTTTACTGAGATGTTCTGGAACCGTCAACCAAGCTGATATTTGAGAAAAATATAATTGAGAACGTATAGCATTCATAAGGTCGGCAATTTTGATATAGGAATTATCGTGAATTCTGAAAATAAATAAACAAAAACATAAATTGCAGAAATAATTTTTTAAGATCCTATTAGTAGATACATTTATTTAAAAATACATAGAATATAGGCAATGGAAAAATTTCATGATTTCCATACACGCAAGGTCGCGTAAATAAAAAGTTTATTTGTTTAAGTTTTAAAATACCTGCGGTGATTAACTCCGATTAACCATTGTTCCAGAAGATAGCCCGATTCGGATGAGTCAGATTCGCTGGTTGAGTAGAATTGGTCGGTATTCATTTCGCACGAACATCCAGCAGTTAGCACCACTTCCACACACAACGGCATCTTCTTTTGCCATAATTCTAAAACCTCTCCACGAACTTTCTCAAATTTAGAACACTGAAAACAAAAATAAAACATTTCAAATTGTGACATACTAGGTTTTCTAGCGTTTGCTGATATACAAAAAGAAAAACAAATATGAAGGTGCAAGGCGCAGGTAAATTGCGTCCCGTGGTTTACACTTGGTTAGTGTAAACTCTTACTAACTAAAAGCCGGTTCACACAGATGATTTCTCATCTTACTTAGTCATATGAGAAGTCATGGCTAAAATCATACCATCTTAAAAGCCAATCATAAAGGCCAGGACTGCTATAACATCAAAAATCATATAGTCTGAACCTAAAAATATTTCTCATATGAGAAGTCATATGACAAGTCAGATGAGAAATCAGATAGTGTGAACCGGGTTTAAGGGCCAGTTGCACAACAGAGGGTTAACTCGGGGATTAGCTGATCCAGGATCAAGGCATATGCGGTTGCACAAAGCCACAAAGCAAATTAAAAGAGGATCAACAAATCAGAGAGTTATCTTAAAAAGTTACTGTTGGTATTCCTGAATACTGTAGAATTCCCTAGTATATACAGTGATTTCAAGTTAAAATAGTCGGTTAATAGCAACATTTCGTTTAGGAAAAAAAATTTTTGGCGATCAAAAAATTCCACATCTGACCACTTTTCAAAATGATTTGGTCGATGACGAAACAATCGAGGTTTTCTTCCTTTCTTTTCATTTTCCACAACTATTTGTACCTAGTAATTCAAGAGAGTCACGATTATCTATTGTAATAATTTGTTAATCGAAGTTTTTATTAAAATTATAATTTTTAAATAATAATTTTGTCTTTTATAGACAACTGCAGTTACAAACCAGGGTTTAATTCATGGATCAGTGAGTTAATCCGCCGATTTCTAGGTTCACAAGATCCTAGAGTTAACCCAGGATCAACGCTTGACTCTTGCTTATGCAACAGACATTATTTGCTTTGATCCTTGGTTTAACCCTGATCCGAGGATGATCCTCTGTTGTGCAACTGGCCCTAAGAGTATCCCAATATTAACTATTTTTTATTCAGCTTTGAACAGGCGAACCCAATTACAAAAAGTGAAATATTTACAACACATAAATGTGAAATTGGTTGGAAATTGGAAATTGGAATTGGAAAAAACCTAAAGGTGAATTGAATTCAGAACTTGAGCAAGAAACAACTTTTTAATTCAAATTCGTATTAAAATTTCACGTGTAAACTCATAAATATAGCACTAATGTGGTTTACACAATAAATCAGTTAAATTTCCACTAAAGTGACACTGGCATTTTAATATTATAACCCAATAAGGAATAAGACTAAGAATAGTTTTTCTTTTTTATGTATTAGTGCCTGGTGGTCCCCATAGACCCAACCGATCCATATTCTACAGTGCTTTTCTAGACTCACTAACAAAATTTGTTTGGCCCGTTGCATTATTTGTATTGGCAAAATCATCTGTTTAACCAATGAAAACAATACAAACGGCGCCGGCGGTTATTTTGTTAGGGATTCTGCTCAATGAAAAACGTTGTCGGGTTTCCCTTCTTGTTTCTATCATCAGTACCTACCGTAACTTGCCTTTCCTGTGTCCTGTTCAAGAATTTTTTGCATTTAGGTTCCTTAATTGATTAGATTTGCGAAAATAACAGCATTTTGGGCCTGCTTTCCAAGTGGGGCCCGTTGCACCTGACTAGTTCATAAAATCTACTCTAATGGCCGGTTTCAGCAACATTATGTTATAGTTAATCTCTGATTAAGTTAACCCAGATCAAATATTAACTAATGGAAAACGACTAGAAGTCATAAAACCGATTTCTATTGGTTCATATTTGATCTGGTTTAACTTAATCAGAGATTAACTATAACATAATGTTCTGAAACCGGTCATTAGCTTATGAAAAACCGCGACATCCATAATGGATGTTCTCTGGCTCGAAACCATAATATGGAAATGAACAGAAAAAAGACATTTTCACTGATGAGAACTTCATATCTTCTGCAGTGTCAGATCGTTCCCTTTGACAGCTGACAGAAGTCCCTCAACTTCTGGAAAAAGTTCAGATAGGCAACAGATTCATTTTCGCCGCTAGAGTAAATTAAGCTCATTTCCAATAGAGCTGTGGTCCACGTCCAATAAGTTTAGTTCATGAACCCACATTAGATTTTCTAACGTTCGAATGCTTTTACCACCTTTTTACCCTTAAATATATTTTGGGGGCAAAGTTAACTTTTCACCATTCGAAAAAATAGTCCCCCTCCGCTTCCAAAATAAACCTTTTTTATTTCCATTAGTTTAAACCATCGTTTCTCAATCTTTTCGGGGTCGCAACCCCTTAAAAATCCAACAAAAATTAACATTTTTTTAACCTTAAACTTGATCCCCTAGGGATCACGACTGCCAGGTTTGGCGATCCTCCTTATACCTGATCGGGACCCCTCAGCAGGTCGCGACAATTTCCAGTGGTGAATCTAGGATTAAATCGGGAGGGGGGGGGGAGTTGTGAGTAAATTCAATATTTCAAAATTTCTCTACTACTTTTTAAGCATTTTCATGTTTAAGGAGTGCCCCTGCACCGTAGATCCGTCACAATATTGGCACAGATCTTATAGTCTCGCCAAAGCTTTCCAGGTGTCGCCATTTTCCCCCAGAGAAAGTTATTATATTGTAGCCTCATCATTTTTTGTTTAATTAGCTGCTATGTATTTAAAACATTTTCGTGCATTTTTAATAAATTATTCTAAAATAATACCGATATGGCTAATAAGTATGATAGATTTGCTATTTCAATTAGCACTTGCGTGCAATACAAGAACTGAGATAGTAATCCCATAAATATTTTACAACAATAATTATTCTAAATTGAAATCCCAATATTGGTAATGCACAAAATTCACCTCGAAAAATACAACACAACAGCATTGTCAGAATTTTTCCTATATAAATATTTGCAGTGTATTTAAAGGAAAATTTTTGTTTACTTTAATTCTGAATTATTTGATTATTCCACAATATAATAATTTGTATGTCGACATTCGTTTATGTAGTTTTAATTATCTATTTATGTGTTATGTCTAAAAGATGCTGTGTACAACTTTTGGTTTCTGTGACCCCAAACTACACAATATGATAAAATAAAAATAAAAAGTTGCAAACCTACAAATTAGCATATTATTTACATTTAGCATCAATAAAAAAAGGAAGAGTTTAAAATAAAATCTTTTTTAATTAGTTTTTAGTTGTCTATCAATCACTATTGTTTATCAATTGCACCGTTGCAAAAATCGTAAAATATGCCAATCGATCACGCATAGGTACATTTAAAAATGCAATTTGTGCATCATTTCTATGTGGGTAGATACGTCATATACGGTAAATTCACGCTTCCAATTGAAAATAATACAAAAGCGGAATTTTTTAACCCTCCAATGGTCGCGTGGTCTACCACCGTAGACCATGCTTTTTTAAGCCTTCTTTAAACCGCCATAGCTTGTAACAGTTCGAATTATATCGGTTGCATCTTTGAGTAGCTGACAAAAATTAGTCAATCTTTCGGATCCAGTAGTTTTTGAACTTTTAAAGTGGTAAATTATTGGTTTTATTAGTTCTGAAACAGGGCTTGTTTACAAGCGTAAATCACGCGCCTACTGGAGGGTTAATAGTCCCCAGGAAGGTACATAAAATTCTGATGCAATAAAAGTTAAATTATCATAATATACCTATCTAAGTTTCGTATGTGAAAAATGGCAATAAAGATTGGGTAGCCACTTACTCCATGCTAAAAAAATAATACTGAATCAAACTAGGTTTTTAAAAGAAACTAGGTTTCCCGTTGCCCAGTTTGGGTGCAAATGAAAAAGTCATTTGTTTGGATATAATAGAAATTTGGAGCTTCTCCATGATATCTCAATCGATGGAGAACATCCTTGAATTATTTCGGCATAATGACGATATGATACCGAGGTTATTACAACAAAGGAACTACAAAGCAATGCAAGTCAATAACCGCATACACTAAAATACCACACACCAAACGGTCACCTTTTTGCGAATACGCATTAATCACCTGACCAATTTTGGAAGACAACCAAAATGACACAAAAACCTGTATAAAAAATACAAGTCAACGGTGAACTTCTTTTGTTTAGTGGAAGTTTCCTACATGCAAATCAAGTTTGATAATACAAAGGATTTTCAAAGGCAACAGGAGGGCAGCAAAATAGGGGTAGTCAACTTTTCTCAGACTGGAAGAATTCACAGAAAAAAATCCTTGATGTTAAATTCGCACAATATTGTGTTCTTGAAATTGTGTTCTTGTTAATCCCAAATTGAGTTCTTGATAGGTACTGGGCTTGTTAGAAATATGCAAATTTTTGTACCTGGAAAATTGTATTGTATATGGTAACTATTGTTGTTTAAGTTCCACCCAATAATTGTGTTCTTAAGATTGTGCGAATTGTAAACGTAAAATTTTACTTGAATAATTATAAAGCAGTAAAATTTGAAAAAAATTTTCATTTTTAGATTATATACATTTAATCCGTAATTATGCAAAACGATTAAAATATAATTTAAATATTTACCGTTATTTATAGTTTTAACACGTGGATAATAATTTTATTTTAAAAATTTAAACTTAATAATTATTATTAATAATTCTCTTTGCTTAAAATTAACGAACATTTTAAGATTAAAGAATTTACTGCAATTAGAATTAAATGTTGAAAATTTAATCTAAAGAAGTGTGATAATCGTATTAATTTACTGTAACATTATAAATTCAACAAAAGCTTAAGTAAGCGTTAAAACATTAAAATTTTAACCGTAAGTAAAGACAACATACAAAAAATTTTATTTAGAACCTTTTATCACAAGATAGAACCAGAAAATATTGAAAAATATGAAAATTTCAAATACGTGGGGGGGGGGGGGTCAAACAACGTGTTGTTTTTTAAAAAAGGTGAAAAATATAGTAAAATTATTGAATAATTTACAAAAGTATCTTATTACTTTTCGTTGTATCGTATTTATTTTTTAAATTCTACAATAATTTCACTATATTTTTCAACTTTTTTAAAAAAACACCACGTTGTTAGATCCCCCCCCCCCGTATTTGACATTATTTCATATTTTCTGGTTTTCTTGTGACAAAAGGTTAAAACTGTTTCTAAATAAAATGACTTGCATGTTGTTCTTTAATTAGGGTTAAAATTTTAATGTTTTTAAATTTTACTTAAGTTTTTTATAAGTTAATAATTTTAAAATAAATTAAATACGATTATCACACTTCTTTAGATTGTTCTTTTAACATTTAATTCTGATTACAGAAAAATTCTTTAATTTTAAATTTTGAACTTTCAGCAAACAGAATTATTAATAATTATTAAGTTTAAATTTTTAAAATAAAATTATAACCCACGTGTTTAAAACTATAAGTTAGGGTAATTGTTACGGTAAATATTTAAATTTTATTTTAATCGTTTACGTAATGTAATATTTTAACGTTTGCTTAACGTTTTGTTAACTTTATATTAAAATTTTAAAATTAAAACAATTTTAATGTAAAGAATTAAATGTTATAAAACAGAAATCTAAAGAAGTGTGATAATCTGATATTGTAAAATTATCTATATAGAAAAACTTGAATAAGCGCAAAAATATTAGAATTTTAACTATCAGTAAGAATAACATTTATTAAATTTTATTATTTTTGAATTATTTCATTTTTGTTAACTCGATATATTTTATTTATTAAATTTAAAATTAATTCTCCAAGCATAAGTATAACTTAAGCTTATTATTATAATTCCCTTCGTAGACCAGTGAGTACAACGTACGCCTATAGATCCAGAGGTTACAGGTTCAAATCTTCAAAATCAAAAAAAAGGTAAGTAAAATTTGTCAAGTGTGTTCCCCTACTGCAATTAAAATTTATCGCAATTTAAAAATGAAAGTATAATAATAAATTAAGATCTGTGAATACAGATATTTCTAATAATAATTTATTTATATATTAAAAATTTTATTTTAATAAATTTTCTTATACAAAACACAAAATTGTGTTGTGGACTAGTAAAAAGGTTTTACCATAAGAAGGCATAATTTGGGTTGTATGCAGGTATAGATAGGTTGACCCAAAAGTTTACCTGCTTGGAACACAATGTTTTACTTGTAACCTATTTCAACCCAAATTTTACCTGGAGTATGCACAATTTTACTTACGTTTAGCACAATTTTTTTTCTGTGTACGAATAAACTATTGGGAATCTTTTCAATGCGGGTATGCTAATATATAAACACGTGCAAAAATCAATACCAAACAAGTTAAAAGAACGGTTTCTTTCTTTAGATTATGTCAGAAATGTATAAGGAAATGGAAATGCAATCATGACTAATTTTCAAGTACGTACTCACCAAAGTGTTGGATGAATCACAATCGTGTTCAGATGAATTATTACAATGCGGTCCTTCATAAAATCCTGGTGTTTTAGCGGGCGATTTCAAAACAATTCTGCCTTCTGTCACAAGAGCTGCTATGGTCACCAAAATTTCACCTCCGTCTGCTGCTCGATTTCCTTCGATTTCAAAATTAGAACAATGCATCTGTAAATAAAAATTACTTTCAATGTTTAAATTATCTATGGAAATTTTTTAATTATTATTATAATGCCAAGAGATAACGATTTATCTGCAGAAACTGAATGAAAACATAATATAATTTTGATATTAAGTTAATTATATAATATTATCTACACCTAGATTATAGATATCTTAGACTAGGCTTTTCACCCAGTGCAGGAGTCCCCAATATTTTTGAGTGGAGAACCACAGTACACAGTAAATTTTGTTACAAACCCAGAGAAATTCAATATTTCAGTTTATTAGTCTTTCGAGTTCAGTCTTATGTGTTAATTGTATTTTTGCAGACAATTTCTCTAGTAAAATTGTTTTCGGTTGTCTCGCATAAAATATTCCATTAAAATATCCAAGTCTATAGGGGAAATCCTGGTTGAGATTCAAACCACAGATTTTTGGACTACAAGACACGTATGCGTTGATTGTTTTTTTTTTAAATGATTTAACTGTAATGTCATACTTGGCTGCCACTTGTCATTATCTAGATAGGAACCCACACCCACGTTCGACCTTCTTATAAAATATTGATTTTATTACATACCATTTACCATATAAAAAGCGCGCCCATAAATTGAAAAGTTGGGTGAAGAATTTTCTTCAAAGAAAAGAAATCTTTTGAAATTCATATTGAAGAACTGCATTGATAAGTAGGACGTTAGAAATCAGATTTATTTTTTTAATCTCACATTTTCTACTACTGTTATGACCCAAACATGATATTCCCACAACACCCACTTTTCCACAACTTTCAGTTGAATTGTAAAATGGAAAGCGAAATTTTGAAAAATTTTGAATAAAAATAACAGTTAAAATTTTATAGGTACGTTAATTTATTACAAACATAATTTTCTTACTTAATTGTTCGTTAGATTGCATTAAATTATTGGTAAGTGGGTCAAACTTCAAACCACCAGAAAATTTAATAGATAATTATAAAATTAAAGCAACCTCATAACTCAATTTAGAAATAAAACTTTGTCCCTATTATGCGACCCACGGTATAAGCAACAAACGTAATGTAAACTATACATTTATTGAAAAACTTAAAACGAAAGGAGGTTGGTTGGTTATAGTGAGAGAAAGTACGTAAAAAACGAAGAAGTTGAAATTACTCAATATATTCGATTTCGTGAAATAAACGAGCTTATGCACGCTCTCCAAGCTAACCAACCCGGTTGATATTTATAACTTGTTAAAGTGGGTCTAAACTAATTTTTGTAATCTTCATACGCTATTAAGCTAACGAGATAGGTTTCCAATCACACAAATTTCCCTTTTACAGAAAAATGAAAATTTACCTTCTGCATCCACGCGAAGAAAAAAATTTAAATTGAGAACAAGTCCGGAAAGGTTACAGTTACTTGAAACTAATTGCACTTGAAATAACGCTAAAAACATGGCATATGAACTTGACTGAAGTAAGTCGAATCAAAAAGTGAAAAATGCGCAAAACATCTACCTAGGAAGTAGGTGACACTTGCTGACGAATCGATAGTGAAAATAAAACCTACAACAAATATTTATTAAAAATTGAAATGTTACACGTAAGCCCGACCATATCAGTGTTCTTTAAATTTAAGAGAAGAGATTTTTTTTTGACCGGATTATGTAAAAATAAATAATCGATAATGAATTACGTAATGTTCAAATCTGAATTAAGCACATTAATTAAGTTCACTTTTATGTAATAGGAATAGAAAAAATAATGATCCTTCGATTTTTTTTTTTTTCAAAAATAAACGTAATTAACATCTTTAGATTATAATATACAACCTCGTGGTTAATTTGCATTTATTTGTGCACATGTAAATATTTTCTTATTCATTGAGCTGTGTAAATTGTACTTGTGTTTATATGCGTAGCAACAAAATACTTACTTATTAGTTATTAGTATCAATTATTAGGTACTGTTCAGATCACTTTGTTGTGCATGTACGAGTAGATATATCATTAGTGGTTTGTCTTTGCAACAGCAGGGCCGCGCGCCCTCCCTATCGAAACTACGCTAGTAATTTTAATTATTCTTATAACTAAAAACTTGTACATACAATTTTACCACATCACATTATTTATGTTAATAAATTATACTAAAATATGAATAGAATATCACCGATATTATTATTTATCTAATAAGATTTATATTCAAAGACGTTTCAATTATAAGTACAGAAGATAATCTAATTATACCTAATAAATTTAAAAAACCGATATTTTATAATAATTTATTTATTTATTTAATTAATTAAAATATATCTTAATCAGCAGAGCTGGTACAAAGATAAAATATTACACAGCAATGAATTTATAAAAATTAATAGTTAAATGAATAAAATTTAAAAAAAGTGTGAGAAAAGTTTGTTCTTTCTTCTGTTTATTTACATGATCTTTGATGAATTTTTTGAATGGGTGTATAGAATTGACTTCCTTGGTAATAATCATTCCTTTTGCACATCAAAAGGAATAATATAAATTAAGAACTCCCTAAAATGCTCAATAGTTAAACTAAGAGTAATAATGAAGATCAAAATAAAGATAAAATAAATGCGATCAAAATTCAATCAGGTTATAGATAAAGAAAAATGAAAATCCTTGAACTATTTAATATTTAAACTTAAAGAAATCGATTTTCACAATAAAGAAAGGTTTAATTACATAAATGCCGTACAATATCGAGAACTCTCAGGAACAAATTCAGTCCAAGCATTCAAGTTTTATAAAACATCATTGGCGACTGCAAACATTACTCACATAGGTAGTGAAAAGCGGACAGTAACAAAAGAAAATGAAAAACGCATAGTATCGAAAAAAAATTCCTATACGCAGTTGAACTTACTACACCAAGGATATACAGGAACAAAAATAAATACCGATATAAAAGCTGAGCTAAACATAATATAATGGATGATTTCCCCAAAGGAAATAATTTAACGGTGTTAAGATTACAAGAACAACAACTCAATTGTTGTGTGTATACCAATTTATGGAAATTAAAGATAATCCAAATTTATACCTTTCAATTCAAACCATAATAAAAAGTGTAATGTATTCTTATATCATAATGTTCACTATTCATTTTGAAAAGAGTAAGGTTTTCACTTCTTCAGCCCACAGTTCGCATCAAATCGTCAATCTGCTTGGACGGTATGATCTTCAACCACATATGAATCTCGTTAATCTATTCATAAGCATCATTTTAATTAAATCCCAAATAAAATTTTTCACGATCGATTTTGAAGTCTTAATCATGGCCTACAAATATAGTGATAATAATCGATCAAATCAGTGGAGTTACGTTCTGTAAACTTGTAAAAGTACGGAGCTAACAATTAACAGAAGAGCAGAACTGCGAATAGTTTGCCCCACTCCATGAACTATAAATCGTAATGCTTCTAGATGACAAGCTGCTTTAAATTTGAGTGCCTGATGTTAGCAAAGGCAAAAACAAAATTTAAAATGAAAACCTTATTTGGGTCACAGTAGTATTTGGAAACCTAAAATAGGAGGTCATAAGGGGAGTGTCGAATGTCATTATTCCGCACAGAGTGGAAATCGTTACCATACGTGAACGTAAATAAACACTTAAAAATGTATTAAAATTAAGGAAGTACCTAATATACGTAGATTATTACCCCCTGTCGGAAGGGTACTCGTAACCCCCCCCCCGGTTTAATAACCATTATTTTCTATTTCACACATATAGCGCCCTACAATTAAGGACTATAACCCGCTCCTGTCGCTTGAAGCCTAGTTACGCAAATGATAGTTTTTCAGCCTCACAAATGTGTGAATATCAACAATTATAAAAATCCTATTCGGCCTTCAACCTCGCGAAGAGGGGAAGTTACCATACGTAAAGGCAATAGTTTTATAAACTATTATTTATTGTATCATTGATAGTCACAAAATTGGATTGTAAAAATGACCTTTTATTAAAAAAACTTGTTTTTATTGAGGTAATGCTAAAACATTCCGGTGATGAGTAACTCTTAACAGATGCGTTACTAACAGGCAGACAGACTTGAGCTTTTATTACTTTTAATATATTAAGCGTCATAATAGTTATTTATTTCTAGTATATGGCATAAAACTACAGAATAATCAAACTCACTTTTATTGTTATTGAGCGTCATTTTCTATAAATCTGTATATCTCAGTGGGTCGCAATAATTGCAAAACTATAATCAAGCTTAAGACTACTACATTTCACCTACTGTCAAATATTTTAAGATTTATATCCTAATTGTACTATTTCAACTTCCCTCCTCTCCGAAGAATCTTATTTTTCTCAATTTTGTCGCATCACACCTTTTGCTCTCCGCATCGAGAGGCTGCAAGAAATTAATTTGGGAGCCTTATAACTCTTTGTATGGGATCCACTTCTTATAATTGCAACTTTTAAGTACCATTTTGTGTTGAGAGAACAGAAATAAGTCATGCAGTTGAATCTGAAGGATGCAATCGATGGTTAAAAGCAATGACTTTTGTTTGTGTGATAAAAACGTATACACAAGAATGTAATTGTGACTGCTACACGTCGTCGTGCAGTACAGACCAGCTTCCTCTGTGGGAATTTTCTAGAATGTGGCTGTTAGATATGCAAATGTGAAAGAATTCACATTTTTTAATGTCTCAGATATGAAAGAGAGTCGAGGCTTCGAATCGCATTAGTCGTCTTGCACTAACTCCCGGCCTCAAGTTTTGTATGAAATTTAATCAAATTGTTTATTATATGAATTATTGTATACAGTAATGTCCGTATTTTTATTTAAATTTGTTTTCCAACGCCATAATATTATTTAAATAGTTGACGTTACTTAAAAATAAACATTTTTGTGTAAATTAAATATAATAATTTGAGAAAACTTCTCCTCCTTCGTATTAATTATAAACGCGTCTTTGATTGGTTAATTCATTTATTACCAACCAAAAATGTTTAGCAAAAATAATTTACAAGAATTTGTCACAATTCCTCCGAGTGAGACCGAAGGTCGAACAACCTCATCAACGATAATATCTGGAAATTTAATTATTTTCAGATACATTTGATTACGATTTAGTTAACAAAGTATTTTTACCGCGTATATTTAAAAATTGTATAAGTGTTAACCAACCAGGAGTCCTATAGGCCTGTAGGTATTCCAATACTTCGACATATTAAATACAATAGATTAATAATACGTACAACTTCACAGGTAAACAATAGATTTTTTGGAGTACGGCTCTCTCACGCCATCTGGTGTGCTGTCGGTGGTGGGCTCTAGAGATCTTTTATTCTATGGCGCTGGGGTACACGGGATTTAAACAGGTACTAACAACTCTTTCATAACACAATGGTTTTAACACCACCGTGCCGATAGAGGCGCACTTGTGCAATATTCCTCAAATTTGACGAAGTTCTACGTATTATTCATAAAATCATGAAAAGAACATACACTTTGCTGATATTTGAAACCGGGGGGTTTGGGGGGTAGGTACCCCCCCAACCATAGACGGATTTACGGAGTTTAAATTAACTAAGAACATGTAAAATCGATAATAGGTTTTAATCTCATGAATTTTTTATTTTTATTAATATCCATACTTACAAAACAAAGAGTCACTTATCAAAAAATCGACATTGATCTACCATTATACCAATTAACAAGCTTCAATTATTTCAGTAATACAAATATCAGGATAATACAAATATAAAAATTTGCTCAAAGTGAGGCCGAACAACCACATCGATCACTCCCTAGATGGCTAAAAGCGGAATTCGCCTGTGTCAAATAGACCAAAAAGATTTGCACGCCGGTCGATGTTACTGAAGCTGCCACGTGCCAACATAATCTTAAATTTGGAAAGAGGAATCGTAATTTTTCTTAAAACAGTACTGCATCTAACAGTTAAGTAAATAACATTGTCATCGTTGATATACTTTATTTTAATTATAACTTTATCCCCTTGGGACGTAAAAATTACTTTGCGTCTGCAAAGGAGAACCAAAAAGGATAATTTTACGACTCCTCATGAAATAGCAATAGTATTATAGAATATAATAACTAGATATAGCTAGATACTTATACGAAAAGGTATATTATAATTTGCTAAAAATTACTCTTTATAACAATGATATTGATTAAAATACAAAATCATCAACAATACAAAATACACATTAGATAATCTAACAATAATATTAATATGTAGAAGGTAATAAAAAGGGGTAAAATTCATATTGATCAAAAACAACCTTGATCATCTGTTTCTACCGCTCACCCCTAAATAGAACATACAAAATTACGCAATGCTGACATTTCATTCCCTTTCTTTCCCATTTCTCTAATATTTTTCTTAAAGGAAACATGCGAATACACCCTAACATGCTCTAGAATTATATTAAAAACATTTGTGATATTTAGAGTGTGGAATTTATGCACTAAAAAGTACCAAATATATGCACATACATATGCCGCAATAAATGTCTGAAATATGCACGTATATGTTTTAAAAATAAAAGATTATGCAGTAAAAAAACAAAAACGTAACCCAAAAGTATAACTAACCAGCAGTAAAATTTGGCACGGAAATATTTTTTTTTAAATAATAAATAAAAATAATTTTTAAAAAAATTTTAATTTGAAATTATTTTATAAAAGTTTTTTTAAAAGTTTTCTTAAACTTTTTTTATGGGAAAGGCAAAGGGAACCACCCCATTAACATTTCCCTAGTAAAGTCTTCCTGGCTTAGCCAGGAAGATCGCCTACGTCTAAAGAAGATATGGCACTAAGAAGAAGAAGAAACTTTTTTTAAAAGTTTTCTTTAACTTTTTTTTTAATTCTTTCAATTGGGGTTGAAAAAGTAACTAAAAAAAAGAAGAAACTTTTTTTAAAAGTTTTCTTTAACTTTTTTTTTAATTCTTTCAATTGGGGTTGAAAAAGTAACTAAAAAAAGTAACCATTTATTAAAAAAGTAACCAGCTGAGCACCCTAGGACGCGATTTTCTTTGCAAAGCTGTTCTTTTTAAAGATATTTTTGCAAAGTTTATCTTTTTAAAGGGGGTTAAATTACGTTGTCAGAACATTTTTAAATAATATTTTCTTCAAGTTAAGAAAATTATGAAAAATATGCACTTATATGTATTAAAAATAAAAACATATGTAATATGCAGTAAAAATAAAAACATATCAAATATGCCCTATCAAATTTTGGTTTTAAACTTTAAAGTTTTAGAAACGGATAGATACAATTTTTTACGACTCTAGGAACAAGCAACGAAAATATGTATTTACATATAATTCCACACTCTAGTGATATTGTATGAACAAGACCTTCTGTATAATTGAAAATGTTCAAACCGTGGATGATTAAAATTTTACCTGATTAGATGAACGTTTTAAAAATCAATTAAAAGTTTATGTTTAATAATTGATCTGTTACCTTAACTACATCTCCTACTAAAGGCAATATAATCTCTAGACCTAATAATTTTTCTTACATACCCAAAATATTTTTTACAATTCGAAAAGTGGAAAGTGTGAGTAAAACGGTGATAATTTAATTCTGAAAATTGATACATTACTGACAAGTATGAAAGTAAATCGGCCTTTTTTTTTAAATTTGTTGGATCATCGAATGGACATTTGGTGAGCAAAAAATTTCTTTATGATATACGCCAACGAAGTTGAACGTGAAACTAATACGCTAACCGCTCGTCCATTACAACAAGCTTAAATTGTTAATGTTGTGCATTTATTTATCTTATTTGAGCTACGCCACTGAGTAGTACATCATAATAAAAATGTTAATGCGGAACGTACAACAGAGCCAGCTCTTATGTAATTGATTGCTATAACATCAAGCATTTGTTGCTTCTCACATTTACATGATTTCAAACATTAATCAATATGCAAATAGACAAATTTGCTGAAAATCTGCCCAACAATCCATCAGAGTCGAAAATAAGGTATACTTAATATTAAAAAAAAACACGAATAAACGAACAACCTGTTGATTCGTTCGCTATAAATTATTATTATTAGGAATGCGTGTGTGTTTTACTGCTTATAATTTTTAATTTCGATTCTAATCATCTAATGTAATGCAATTGCAACATAACTTACGTAATTATTTTGCATTGCATTATCGTCAGAAAATCGATAATTTCAAGTAACGGTTAACATTTAAACGAAAAAAGAAGTATACCTACTAGTTTCAAACAATGAAAATCAAATGACGTCACGTTTCGCTATCCCCATAATCCATTAACATTGAACAATGAAATCTAAAATTGGCATATATTTACAAACTGTTGATAAATGCAATTGACTACATAGAGGTATAATTAATTCTCGTGTAGGCAGGTAATGCTCATAACTTATTAAAATATGTAAGCTGAACTTATTCAAAGCACGAGGCAAGGACGCACAAATTAGAAAAACGCAAGAGTATGGAAATCGCAACGATATAAAAGCAGCACAGCAATAAATTTAAACAAACTTTTGAACTTGAAATGTAATTGCTTCAATTTATCAGCTCTTTAAGCTTAAACAATGAAAATCAAAATATATAGAGTAAAAATCGATGTCCCCAAGGATTCCATAATATTTAACGCTCTATATGCAACCACCGAAGATTGAACCGCTGAGGTGATGATACATCATGAACAGCCTTAACCCCGACCACCCTGCTGCTTCGCGATGAGTTCTCATTGGGTGATTTCAGTTTAATGAATTTTTTCAATACACGCAAACTTACCTTGCGTAAGATTTTAAATCGCGTGACGGATAATTTTCCAAAACGAGGTTTCTGCCTTCCATCAAACTAGAAAAACAAATTCAACTATTCACCTAAATAATATTTGAAAGTTCCCTAATTTGTTTGTAAATACACGTAATTTTAAACTGGTACTTAAAAATTTGCAATTATAATTAATTACAATTGCTAAAATATTAAAATTACAGCATACGTGGATAACAATACTAAATTAAATTAGGTAAATTTTGGTTACACTTTATACTTTAATTGAGCAGGCTTGTAGCGTAATACAGTGCAATGTACCAAGTTGAATCAATTTAATGTAGAAATAAATTGTGTATATTCCCACAATCTGTTCGGCTTCGGTTACATAAAACAGTTTCAATTATAAGTTTTGAAAACAAACGCTAAGACTTCTGTCACAGTCAGTATCTCCTCCGTACAAGAAATCCCAAACTGCTTTTCACCCTAAACTAAAATTCGTAATAGTATATTTTCCGATTTCCTCAGATCGTTCTAATGCTCCCTCTTATCTATTTAAAGGGACTGATACAGTTCCAACGTAGGGGGATTTCTAATTTGAACGCTCGGAAGAGGTCTGTAAGCTTCTGTAGTAAAATTTGTTACTAAACCAGATGATAAGATGTAAAAGCTAAAGCAAAAACTCATGGGCGGCATTCCCTAATCTATCTAATTAGTACTCCTTAATCGCCTAACTACTTCTTAATGAATGAAGGATACATACTGTTTTGCATTAAGTTTCGAATCATGCAAGATGGTAGACCGACGAAGAGGTGAGACGGTGCTTTATCGAAAAACTTTTTTCCAAAATCGAACAACTTCCGCATACAACCCATCGGTGATCCATTTGGTAACGTTTTTCGAAATTATCGTAATTTTGTACTGTGTCAAGTTGAGATATTGGCAGAATAAGGAACGCCCCCGATAATATCCTGGTGCAGACAATTCGATTCATAGTAAGCTCATGGGAAAACCGTTGGTTCACTGGTTCTGTTTATTTCGCCATTGAAATGGAACGTCGACTCATCTGAAAAGCACAAATTTTGTCAGAAAATGAAAAAGGACATTTCCACATCACCACCTATCTATAATAAGTAACATTTAAAAACACTAATCGATATTGGAATTACAACTACCTATAGAGCAAAATTTCGTGAGCATCTGTGATATTGTTTATTTTAAATCCCGTCGATGCAGTTCTTAAGAGTTCATGAAGTTCATTCCCTTTTAAGTTCAAGCTTGTTCAGACGCCAGACTAGACGATTCGATTCAAATATGCAAAAACATTAGCAGGTGAATGACTACTAATTTGAGAAGGACTTGCAATATTTTAAGGACTAGAAAATCGACCTACCAAGTTCAAGATTGTTAACCTTAATTGTGCAGAATTCAATGAGGTAGTACACATATTGCGTGATTCGTTTACCACAAAGGAAGCTTAAATTAGTTGATTGTACCTTCGCCTTCTTGATCTATCATTTTAGTGAACAATTGAGTAATTAACATAAACCCACATGTTTCAAATATAAAAAACATTATTTATTAACTTATTTTGTGGTTTAAGCAATTTGAATTACTTCTCCTTCTGATTCATTCTATTTTGGTTTTCAAATCTTTGCTGTTGAGATGTCTTTAAATAAGTTAGAAAAAATAGAACAATAGTATAAAACTTTAAGCTCATGTTTTGGGAAAAATATTGGTGCATTAAACCCGCCAGTATTGATTTTAAATTATCAACTTGAGATATCAAAGTACTGTATGTGTAAACATGTGTTATGTTGTTTGGATAACAAAGCAGTGCGATGATCGAAAATTTAATTATTTTCAGGCTCTGAAAATTTTATGATAATGAGATTAAGGTACTTGACCGATACAATAACACAAAATATTTTTGGGACGACACAAAACTGGAAAATAATGGGAAAATAACCGGGTATATCGTTGACTCGCAAAGCGATCGATGTAATTTGAGAAATGTGAACTAACATGCACAAAACCATAATCATGTCAAAATCTCATTTTCATTAAAAATAACTTTCAGAATTTGAAGAGCCAAACTACGCACTAAAATTTTCATACGATATACCTAATACAATAACCAATAGCACGAATTAATTTGAAATGGCATTCACAAAATAAATTACATAATTATAATTAACAGAACAGGTTTTAAATCTCATTTGGTCTTTCATTATTGTTCCTATTCGGATGGAAACTATGCGAGAAGAATTTTATAATTACAAAAATTAACTGTGACACACAGGTAAATTTCAACCAAGAAAAGAACATAAATTGAGGTTTAAGATAAGTGAGTGTAACTTGAGAGAAATCGATAACCGCACAGAAAATAAAACAAAAAGCTTAAAAAGTTATTTCAAATACATTACATTCTAAATCGCAGATAGTAAAATTTTGAAACGGAAAGTTACGGATGGCTTATCGATACGACTGCCAAGTGTTGTATTAGCTCATATATATTTACGCTAAGGTTTAAGTCTGATCAATTCATATCAATATCAAAGTTCATCCGTTTCCACTCCACTGGAATCAATCCTACGGTTGGTACTTTTGTAAATAATCTTCGTATGTATAGTATATTTGCTCAATTCTTGATAGATTTCAGCAACTATTATTATTACACTTGAAAGTTATTTACAATCAAAAAAAACAAAAACAAGTTAGGTACATTTCAAAGTTAAACGTAAACTAATTAAGTATTTCAGGCAAGTTGTTAACCTTGATGAGAAGTGGGTGAAACTGTAATTTTAATTTGATTTTCAATAAACGCACCTAGAAAATCATTAAAATCCAAGATCAAGGTTTTAGTTAACTGTGATCGTGCAGGTTTTCCAAAAATTAAAGATATAACTCTAAGTATAATGAGAAATAGAACCGTGGAGTCCTAACCACGGCACAAATAAATTATAAAACAATATAATAAAAATAAACAAATTACGTTGGGTAATAATTTAGATTTGTTGATAATACAAGTTACCTTTCACTATAATTAACTTGCAGTAACAAAATCAATATAACATTAGACAATTTCTTTTTTTATAAAGATCAAGGCAAGTATGTCAAAAACGTCGATTTAAGTGTTATTTAAAATACTTACAATGAAGTAATCAAAAATTTAGGTTAACAAAAATTGATAAAAAAGTGTATCGATTTTATTTTAAATAAAAGCTGCTGCTTCACAACAGCTGATTTTGTTTTTATTCCCTTTATCTTTGTGTCACGAATGTCATCAAACATTGATGGAGAATACGATTGGTTGGAAGGTTTCCTGTTTATAAATACACATACACCTCAATGACACCAGCTGATAGCAAGGCCAATTCAATAACAATATTCTACAGACGAGCGTGATCCTGTTCACTCTCCAAGTATATGTTAGATAAATATTTTTATATAACAATAATTAGCTAATTAGACAAATAATCGTTCAAAGATCAATAAATTTAAAACGCAACTTATCTAGACATTATATTTAACGGGAACGTAATAAATATTTTACAACTTTATTTACTCTCGTCTTTGTTAGTTATAATAAAACCTTCAATATAATTTAAACAATACGCATTTTAACACGTGGCTAATTTTCCGCACATTTTAACAACTAAACATAGCAAAGAAAAATCTGGGGGCAAGTTATGTATAGGATGGCCGAATGTTATATTTTATTTTGAACAGCAGCTCGGTAACGGTAACTACCGAATTTAATTTAATAAAAGTGAAATGTTTATATTATAAACCCAAAAAAATATTTAGGAAAACTCATAAACTCTAGCAAAGCAAACTTTATGAGAATATAATATTCGTAATGGAATTTAAAATACAACAGGGAAGTGTTGACTGTAGATATTTTATAAATAAAAAGATAAATCGGCAGTTCCAAAACGGTTATGTAGTTAATAGCTTGTTTAAGCAATCCCAACTATTTACACGACGACAACAAATTTCAAGACGTATAAAAGTGACCGTCCGAAGCAATAATATAAAAATTACGATAATTAGGTACTACACTGTAATTTTTTTCTTTTTTTAAATAAATGTGTAATTATTGATAAGTACGGCAATCAAATTAAGTAAATAATTCTCTGCGTGATAAATACTAACAATCAAATATTTACCATACATACAAAGTGACCTCTAATTAGTGTACCGTATAAAATTTTGACAATCGAGTTATACAATCAAGTTAAATAATCCGCGATATAAAAGCACAGAACCGGAACACAGATTTAAGAAATTCTTTGTTAAGTTAAAAATTAACCTTGATATCAACAGCCCACTGTTATAAGATTCCAAATATTACAAAAAAAAAATGTTAAGCTTATAATTTTCAAATGATCAAGTAACTAAAAATAATTTTTAAGTATGCACAACAAAATTGAACAAGTTACAAGGTATCGATTCCTGAGGAACCTTTTCAACTGACTACTTTTAATCTGCATTGCAGCTAATAACAGTTCACTATAAATTAGTTCTGTAATAATAAAATATAAAAAGTACCTATCACTTGGCTTATTTTTATACAGAAATTTATAGAACAGTAACTCAATTCTAAAGAGGAGGTATTTTCGAAAGACGATGTTTTGCAAGGCGATAGCTACAATATTTCTAATAATAAATCGGACTATAAATGTACCTTTTAGTTAAAATAATCGTGTTAATTAATATATGTTTTATTAATAGAATAATATTTTGGGATATGATCGTTTTCTAATTTGGGGAAATCAATCACATTATTTGCAACTACGCAAATATTTAACTTTATATTTGTTCTAATCATATTAAAGGTAGAGTATCTAAATTTTTAAACTAAATATTATATTACTTTGTTATAACTCTTTTCATTTATCATTTAATAAATTAGCCAATAGAATTATAAATAAATGAATAAATAAATAAATAAAATTATGTATAGCCATTTATTTTAACCGTTATGTATTTAACATAACCTAACCTCACCATTAACATAAAGAAAAAACAGGATACAGGCACATCTGAAGGCCAGTCTAGCAAGCTACCTGATGGATGTAAAATATTTATATGCTCATGGAACTAACACTGTCAAAGAAATAGAAGATATTGGAAATAACAAGCCTTAAGATTTAAACTAAGAAGAAGAAGATGTATTTATAACATTGTTTAATCCTCTTAAATGTTAAATGACAAATGTTAAAATATTGGGTATAAATCTACTATGAGATTAAAAACTAGCACAATAAATTTTAAAATATTGACTCTGATCTTCTATTATGATGTTAAATATATACAATTAAATTTTATATGTTATAAACATAATTTTAAAATTTTTACTCAATTCGTTCGGTCTCTTTTGAAATGAATACGAAAAACCTCAAACGCACCACGAAAAAGCTGCCTATTAAGGCATAGTAGT
Source organism: Rhagonycha lutea (assembly GCA_958510855.1). NCBI lineage: Eukaryota > Metazoa > Arthropoda > Insecta > Coleoptera > Cantharidae > Rhagonycha > Rhagonycha lutea. The sequence continues at coordinate 13,688,654 of OY294036.1, read as the reverse complement.
TAAAATTTACTAGATTTATAAGTTAGGATTTAAAACCTAACCTATACTACAACACAAAACCATCCTGGAGATAATATCTAATCTTTCCACGGTGTAATAATTGAAGATTTTCCACTTTCACAACTTTTCCACATGTGTTTGGGATGAAAAATTAATGGTTAGACATTTCTATTATTGGATGACTGCCGACCAAAAGGTAGAAAAACAAACAAAAACTATTGTGGAAAACAATTTCAAGAAACTGTAGAGTGAAATTTTTCCTTAGTGACTAGGCGGAGCCAAATCGCTGCGCAGTAGATGTGGGATGATAAATTCCACCAATTGACACTAACATTGAACCAACCTGACGAATATTCGTATCAGCACATTAGCTCCGCCTAGTCACGAAGGAAAATTTAACTCTACCTTTTATAAAAAAAAAACTTAAGGCAGGGGAGGTTTCCGGTAACCACCCCCAGGCAAGAGAGACATCACCTTCAAGATTTGATACAATGAAACTGTAGGCGGCACACACCTGCCAGATGTGATACGAATAAAAGAATAATAATACTACAGCTTTACAAAAATAATTGTATATTATTATAAAATATTACTGAGGGAAGTTGGGTAATCATTTTACAGAAATATAATATTATAATATTTACTTTGTCAAATAAGAAAAATATTTATGTAGAACAAATTGAAAGTAGAAAACGCCGCAAGAAATTTTTCAGAAATTTCAACAATCTGAAAGTTTACAACGATTTTCTTTAATTTCAAACTTCGAATTTTATTCAATATTTGTTTATTAGTCAATTCCACCTGAATATTTTTGATTTATTATACCGAATCCAGGAACAGCGTCCCAAAATTACTGTATTGCGTATCACTAGAGTTGGCAACTGTTCTTAACGATAGCGCCGCAGGCGATATTTTTAGAAAATGTTAAAGTTAATCGTAATATTTACAAAGATATCCATACATGATCGCCGCACACTTCGCTGCTTGAAAAGGTAAAGTAATATGATGATAATACTGATATAAATATCGCTTAACCTTTAATTAGTGACGTGGGCGCTTCCGAGGCAATGTTCCCATTTGAAATATATCGTGGGCTTACTGCAAAAACTGATCAAGTCCATATTAAGACCTATAAGGACTGCATTGTATGTTAACTTTTTAATTGTCATTTTGGACTAAAACTTTAGTTAAAATTTAAAAAAAATCTCACTGGGGCCGAAAGCCGAGCAACTTAATCCCATTCTTCTTTTTAATTATTAACTAAAATTCAACCCTAAAAAGAGAATTAAAAACTGACCATGCAGTGCAGTCCTTATAAGTCCTAATATTGACTTGGTCAGTTTTTGCAGTAAGCCCACGATATGAAAGAAAGATTCACGTTACTAATTAAAGGTTAAAAGAAAGGAATTTTTACAGAAACTTTTTAAAATTTTCTTTTAATTTTTTCAGATTTAAGGGTTGAAAAATGTGTTTTCTATATAATTTTATTTATTTTTTTAAATTTTAGTATTGTTTTGTCCCTTTTTTAGGCTAAACAGAAATTGGTGCTCTGTAGGACTGTTATGTATTGAAAAAAAGAATTTTGAATAGTTGACGTAAAATATTAATATGAAGAAGTCGGACCAATGCGGAATTTTCCACAATTCTCCAAAATATAGTAGATAGTCCTCCACTAACGTCACACTTATTATATTAATATTAAAACCATATTAATTTTAAAACTTTTCAATGATATTTGCTACACAATTTATCAGTGTAGATAGTTAGTATATCAAAGCCCAAACAAAAATAAATTAGGTTATAATTATCATACAGTACATTCACCGTTGTATAGCCGCATTTATTGCTGCAGTTGATAAGAAAACAATATTTACTTATCAAGTAACTGATAACACATTTAAATTTATATTTTATATTCATAGTAATCTTGATTGTTCATTTGTGTATGAAAGTTTTATGATTATGTGGAAGGGTTCGTAACATGAAGGTGGAATTTGCAATGCTGCCAGCAAATCAGAATTAGACTGAGACACTGAATTTGAGTCGATCAATAACTATAGTAAACCAACTTTATTAAAGTAACGTCAATTACTCCATTTTGGTGGCGATCAGAGTATAGGCATATTCTCTAAATTCTTAAAATAAAAGAGTGAAAATTAAAAAAATTCTGAAATATTCTATATAAAAAGGATTAAATCTAACCAAACTGAGTTGAGTTACTATTCGCTGGGTGCGGAGTGCATAGTGGGGGTATTAAAAACGACGCCAGCGTCCGCTGCGGACAAATTGTGCAAAAAAGGTGGCCAGATGTCACGCACCCAGCGAATAAATCATTTTTGTTTTGTTAATCTTGTTTTCCCATCGAGTTCTTAATTTTTTTTTTTTTAATTCTATGACCATAGTTGTTCGGCCCCACTTGAGGAAATTACGGCTGCATAATAATTATAGAGGTTTTATCGCTCAGGACCTCATAGGATAACGTAATTGTTAATTAAATAATTAATTGTTAATTAAATTAAATAATGTAATTGATGTACCTAAACTATGGTAGATTACGACAAAACTTATGAGCCTTAGTTATTTCACGTTGCTCCCCAAGTAACACACAACGTCCTATGGACATCCGTTAAAGGTCCATTTTAGGTACATACGTCCATGGACCAGAAATGGACGTACTTAAAACGTTACTGGACATTTGTAAGACGTCAAAACCAAACGTCTGATGTATATCCATTTAAAGTACATACCATACATTGACTACAAATGAACATACATAAAACTTACAGATACGGATGTTTTTGGGACAGCACATAGGACTACCTGTGCTACTAGGGTCAGAGTTGTTTTAGCTTAGCGATTAAATGTGTTGCCTATTAATGCTAAAATACCTAATTCGAGCTTGTGCGGACTAAGAACTTAATCTTGCCCATCTCTCCTCGGCAGACAATGTCAAACCACCAGGAGCGTAACGACTTAGGATCCAATGGTTCGGTAAAACCAGGACTCAGGAGATTTCGGGGCCTGAACATACTTCGGATAATTAATATAGATACATATTTTCATGGATCACTTAGAAAAATTCGCCTACAGTGCGTTTTTTAATCGGTTCGATATCAGAAGATTATTATAATTGTTTTATTTCAACCATTTCCATTTCTTCACATTTTACACAAGCTAAACTACAATTGAGTGCTGTAGCCGCTTCTAGCTCTTGAGGCTAACACTGCAACCCCAATATTTAAGTGGTACGAGAATTCTGACTGAGAAGAGGCCCGCTTTTAAATTTCAAATCAGGCTCCCAAACCTCCTAGCTATAAACCATCAAGATGTTCTGCCAAAAACCCTTTTAAAAAAAGACCAAGGAAGAAGTTAGCATCAGTTCAATGGACTGGGACCATACGAAATCTGAACACTACAATCAGCAATAGATGTGCTAGCATAGGCGGATCCAGGGGGGGCACGTGCCCCTCCCAGACGGCATATTTTTATGTATATTTTTATATTTCTGTGATAACAGTTATTGTTGACTTTTTTGCCCGTCCGCCCCTTATGCCCCCCCAGAAAAAAATCCTGGATCCGCCCTTGTGTACTAGGATAGTATTGGGTAGGATGTGTAGGTTGAGGCAATGAACCAAAACCTGTCATATTACGATATTTTCATTGAATCAACTAATTTCTTGGATTGAAAAGAATTTCACTGTATTAATGAAAAATTTTATTGGATTTATGAATTCCTTCATTAGCTTTATATAAAAAATGTAATTGCATTTATGAAAATGATATAACAGTAACGATTCTCGGTCAATGAACCGAGGTTCATTGATATTATGAATATTACCTCAATGGGGGTGAAAAACAAAAACAAAGATGAGCAGGTTATTTTTTATATACAACAGTATAAATAGGTTAATACAAATCATTGTTTATTTTTCTAAAAATAAAACTAATTATCAGTAGTAGTATTAACTAATTTAATCTAATTTAAAATATTTTTATTTTAATTTCCACTTGGCTGGTAAACCTTTTATAAAGGTAGCGCGTTTCGATTACAAACAATCATCGTCAGACCGCTTTTAAATTATAATATCAAATAATCTCAAAAGAAATCAATTCATTTGTAAACATAAAGCTAAAAGACTTTTTTATGCATAAATGCTCCAAGTTTGGGTCGCTTGCGACTTTTTGCATTACGAATAGACAGATAGAAAGAAAGGTAACATAATGTACACAATCATTATTTTTTGTGCAATAAAATATTGTTCTCTTATCATATTCAAAAATATTATAATTGATTTTATTGCATTCAATTAACTGTGTAACTTTGAAATTTTAATTATTATTTAGCAAAACAAACTGTTTTTTGTTTGTTTTGCTGAATTCTATGTAGGTACAGGGTGGGAAAATTTCGATGCTATTATAGGGGAACTCTAAACACATAATATCCATAAGTGATAATAACGAAATAGATGATGTATTTTTTGAGCTAAAAACAAAAATAATCTCCAAATTTGCCCACCCTGTAGACCTAAAATTTGGTGCAACCTAGTTCTTCTTGGATAAAATTGTGTATGTGAAGTTGTTGATTTGATTAAAGCTGGGTTGACATGGGATGTGAGCCACGGCCGTGAGCCACGTTTTAGTAAAATACTTTTCGCGTAAACTTAAACTTAACCTGTAACCACTGTCATACATGTTTTGGGACGTAGTTACTGACATGCGGTCTCTCATACCGCTTACTTTTATTTTTAATTTTTGGGTTAATCAGATTAATATCACTGTAATATTTTGCTATGTCATTTGTTGAACTATTCTTCATACCTATGAAACGTAAAAATTCATCATAAATAAAATTAACTTCATTTATTTAATAAATAGTAAAAGTCCGCATAAATTATATAAAAGCGCTAGATGTTGATTAAATGTTGTATAAAAACTACATTTTAGAAAAATTTAAGAATTGTTAATTATAAATAGTAAAAAATATGTTGAAACTAAAATACTAACATAATAAATTCAAAAAATAATTAAAATTGAAAAATTTGACAACACTTTAAAATTGGAAAAAATGAGTGTTCGTTTTCTATGAATTTTTCGCAAATTTTCTTCGTGCACTGAAGGCATACCATTTTTTTTTAACTAAAACATAGAAAATACGATTTCCTCTTTAGTTTACTTAGATATATGTAACAAATCTTCTTTTTTTCCAGTTTTTTTCAAAAACTACATTATGAATATCGCTATCACTAAAATAATCGAAATCAGCTGCCCATTGTGTAATAACAGTCTCAAATACATAATCTATAGGCTTGGCAGTGATGTGCGTAAATTTGAAAGATTTAGATGAATCTGGTTCGATGATATTTAGAAAACAAGCTAATAATACATGTGTTAATTTACTACCGTAGTTACTGACATGCGGTATGTGAGACCGCAAGAAAACTTTGCTATTTTTTATTTATGAGCTAAACGCCTACTAAAACTTGTATCAAGTCATAATGTGTATATTTTGATGTCACTTGAAGGTACACCAAGGGATTTTTTGAAATTTTCACCATGACCCGTTTTATAGCGAAATGAATTTCTGGAGCGGTATGAGAGACCGCTTGTCAGAGGTTACGGGTTAAAACCGTGTAAACTGTTTTTAAACACGTTTGATCTCACCACGAACACAGTTTTATCAGTTTGTGGCAAGAAATTACGATTCGTATTTCATGAAACAGCAGTTTACAATAAGGTGCGTATTTTATGAAAACATGGCTCACGGCCGTGGCTCACATCCCATGTCAACCCAGCTTAATGCTTATAAGCAAAACTTAAAAAATATCCGTAAGTTTTCATACTAGATTACATTTTTTAAAATATACATTTTTCCAGTCATATATCTATCAACCGCATAGCAACAATAAAAAAATGTATTGTAAACAATGAGGCATTATTCATTTTCCGATACCACTGGTTAATATTTCCTGTTCTGGCCGATAGATAATTAGATGGAAATTTGTTTATATTTATACAGTAAATTTTGGGTAAATTTACATACTGAATGCATTTTTAGTGGGTAGAAAATATAAACTGATAGATAGTACCACACTGTTTATGAATGTATAGGGAGACCTAAATAAGACAATCAGAAAATTAAAAGCAAAAATTATCTTTTAGAAACATGAAAAATTATTATTATGAAGGTAAAGTTTGGTTTCCCCATTAATTGGTAAAAGGCACACTGTAAAAAAATGAGAGGCAATTTCTCTGTTAATTACATATTAGAAGAGATAAAAAGTTAACTAGGTAGTATTTAATTTATTTCATGTTTAATAATAATGACCCATCAATTTATAGTTATAAAAGAATTTGAATGGATAACGGTACCCTGTGACCATAGATTTTAGGCTACAGTGTAAGTGAAACAACAATTTTGATTGCAGGGTATGTGGGGCATTCATTTTCAATCTGACCTTCGGTACTGGAGTACCAACTAAACATTAGAGACATCCTGTACATCTAAGTAAATTAATTTGCAAAATTACACGTAGCTTAATAGGAAATTTTCGAGTTAATTGACGTGACGCTCTTGACCAGAAGCAATCAATAGCAGTATTTTTCCAAATCACTTTTCTAGTAGGTATAATTTAAATATTTCTAATGCGATAATATCATGCAAACGAGAATATAATTATTACATAAAAAACAATTAAAAGAAAAAATCCATCTACACTTTCTCTAGGCATAAATAATGGAAAAGTAATTGTAACACAAAAACTTTTACTTCTGTATTTGAAAGTACTGCATACTTTTCGAGTTCCTGCACTGCACTGGGACCCTCTCCCAAATTTTGGGAAATTGCTGAATTTAAATACTTGAGTTTTAAATTTTTCAAAAAAGCAAACTTGGATTGGACAAGGGGTGAATAAATTACACATAAAATTACATAAAAAGTGTACGGTTTATCACGCAAACAAAAGAAACGAGTTTTTATCATCGGGCTTTAGAGAAACATTCCCATTGGTAGATCAATGCAGTTACTAAGCGATAGGTAATTAAAAAAAATTTTGAAATCAAACTTACACAATCACACAATAATAAATTATTCACCTTTTGTTTATTCGAACTGTGAAAAACAAAAGAAGGTTTATAAACTTCAAAATTTTGGAAGAAAAAAAACAAATGCCAATAAAATTTTTAATTTTTTGGAAAGTTGTAATTCAGGGACAAATAATATAATAAAAACTCTTAATTATGGTACCATGTGTTTTTTAAGTAAACAAGTAGTTGTCATTAACTGATAAAGCTAATTGACAAGTTAATTGAAGATGACCCAAAATTTGAAATCTCAAATATCAATGGCATAGGATCATATGGTGCGAGGCGTGAGGGCATTAAACTATGACTAATATTATTTATGGAAAAACAAGACAAAATGGCACCCATCGAAAGCTGAAAGCACAATATTTAACCAAATTTGATTAATGATAAAGACATACCTTGACGATTCTCTACTTTTACGGCTCGAATGCACTAATGCTATAAAACCACGCTAAATTGTAAGTGTCTTTCTCGTATATTATACATTATAAATGATAAATTTAAGTTTTTTGAGACAATGACAGCGCACAACAACAAAACACACATTAACACTGTGAAAGCACAACGCGAACTGCTGTTGATCAGCTGATCAACTTTGACAGGAGGGAAAATGAGACCGATTGATACCCTCCTCTCGCTCTATCGAACCAAAAAAGGAATAGTGCAGTGGCGCACACTCAATACGGATTTAGAAAATTCCACATATTTTAAAATAACAAAGGGAAAATCACTTTTCTTAACAAATTAAAAGTTAAGTTACAATGTTTCTAATAAATCAATTTAGACACAACTTAGAATTTGATACATCCAAAAATACTCACATGAAATATGTGAAAAAACTAACAAGTATTTTATTTAAACATTTGTTACTTTAATAATATTGATTTTGTAATTATACAAATATTAAATTGTTTTTGAAACAAAATTATTACGAATTAAATCAGAGTATTCAATCAATATTGCGTTTCTAAAGATAGGTTGCATATCTGCTAACCTTTCAAATTAATCAATTAATTTGTTCTATTTTTTTAAAAATTTATTGCACATCAAATAATTTAAAAAGTTTAGGTATTTATTAACATTGCGCAACCTCTCTTGCTCTTGGTATACCAAACAGCTGGACACTGCTTGCCCTACCCATTTTTTTTATTTAAAAGTCGTCTAGCTGCATGGCATTGATGAGTAACATAATAGTTTTCAAGTTGCAGGTGGATCCATGAACGCCACCAACACTTTTTTCGAGGGTTGATAAATTTTCAAAAAATACTAAAGCTTTTAAGTCTTCCTTTTGAGCAGTTTAATATTGGACCACTTTCAAGGGTACCAAGAAATAGTTTTTAATAACTTATAAAGGCAAAATATTTGTGTGGAATTTCAACTTTGGCAATTATCAATTTTCATAATCTTTTATGTTATCAGAGGTTCTTTTTAAACTGGAAGAACTTGATAAACTGACATACTGTAAGGAGGGGTTACTTTGTTCCATACAAAGCACACCCATTGGCCCCCAAAAGTCTTTCGGTCCTGAGATAAATTCATTAGAAATCCTATTTCTGGTTGCATTATCAGTAATGTAGTGAAGAAAGTGTGAAAAATTAATCACAGTATCCCAAAAACAAAAAAAGGTGTGAAATAATAAACTTATACCAACAGCCAATACAATACTCGCATTTTATTTTTACCGATTTTGGCCAATTTCGCCCAAGTTTTATTAATGATTAATAAAATTTAAGGTTTATAAAAGATGGCCCAAAATGAGTCACCGGATGTTGTTTTGCTATATCTTTAAAATGAAACGACATAAATTTCATAATTTTTTTTCTTAATGTTTATTTAAACCTTTAAGTTTTTTTCCATTACTTTTTGAAGATGATATCGGTCATGTTCATGGTTGATGACCATTTGGACTACCGCATTTTCAATCATTCTGGCGAAAATTTCGGGCGATAAATTCTCGCACTCTTGTCGGATGTTCTCTTTGAGAGCTTACAAAGTCTGTGGCTTGTTTACATAGACCATCAGTGACGTCAAAAGACGCCAAAAAAAGAAGTTGGAGCTGTCAAATCGGGCGATCTTGCTGGCCACTGCAAATCGCCAAATCGAGACATTAGACGCCCCGGAAATGAGTTTTTATTGCCGTAAATTGATTAATTGGGACTGGCGGATATGTGGTTCCAACAGGACGGTGCAACCGCACACACATAAGAATATTTAGCTACCATAAAGATGTTTTTCACCTAAGTACAACTCTTTTAATTTTATGTTTGCGAAAAATTATCATCAGACCATAATTGAAGATCACAACATTCTCTACTTAAAATGTGTCTATTGCAGGGTCACCATCATCTTTCAACGTTTTTGCCCCCCCCCCACACACAATGTAATTTCTCGCCAATAACTTGATTAACTTTACCTCTGTAAAAAAATTATCATTAGACCAATATTAAAGCTCATAAAATTCTCTATAAAATAGGTTTTTCATGATAATTTTTATATTTACTCGAACATTTTTACTTTTTATCTTCTCATCTGAATTCAAACTTGATTAAAAAGTCAAATTTGTGACGACGGACGTCAAAGCGCCGGAAATAGACCATTAGTTTTACTCAAAATCAAATAATGAAGACCAATAGATTATATTATAATGGATTTAAATGAACACAAACTATTAATTCGCTTTCAGTATAGCATTAGTGGCCTATTTTTGAAGGGTAAAAAATTTTCCGCAAAAGAGATTATTTCAGAATTTGCTTTCCAGACATCCAGTTCGAATTTAGAGTATGAAACTTTGATTTCAGACAAAGATCCTCCTTCCGCCAGACGATGAATATGAAATGTAAGAAATTTGTATTCGTAATAAAAATTATTTGGAAAAGTCAATTTTTTTAATAATCTGCTTTGTACAGAATTCTATGCTATTCAATTTTGGGTTGATGATAGTTTTCCGTAAAAATAAAATTAAGTGAGTTATAAACGAAAATTTCTTTGAAGGAGTTAAAATCCTCAATTAAAAGAGAAGAGCTCATGTAATATTAGAGGATTTTTAAGGATTAAATGCACGAATTTTTGTAAAACTAACCATTTTTTCGGTTATCTTGCTTGGACGATTAATTATCAAAATAAAAATGTATAAGCTATGTAGGTGGGGCAGGTCTCCTCACTATACCAGAACTGAATAATTAAATTCCCTATCTGCCTCTATCACAAGGTTTCTTAACCTTTTTGTAGTCATGGACCCCTTTCAAAATTTCAAAAAGCCCATGGACCCCTTCCGAAAAGATAAAAAAAACAAGATTTAACTTTTACCAGGTTTTATTGTTTGCGAACTGTACATATAGTCACATAGTTAGTGTGACGGTTGCTGCTGCTTATGCCGGATTAGAACATCAAATTGAGGAGCCGTTTTGGATAAAGCAAGACGCATATCATCTTTCACTTCTAACCGATTCCGCTTCTTAGTTTTTATTGATACTTAACTCTTGAAAACCCTGCCTCGCAGAGATAAGTAGTTGCAAACGGAATCAGAACTGACATATCTCGTTTGACAAGTCGGGGGTAAGCTAGAGCTAAATGACACCAAAGTCAACAATGTTTTTTGTGTCAAATTCCGTTCGCAATACTTTTTTTGATCTCAAATCAATGAGATCATCTTTCACGAGGTCTTCATCGTCAATTTTGTCGAAGTCAATCAAAAATGGACTTCGTACCCATGTTTCCTGATTTAACTGTTCTGGACAAAAGTATCCTTCGAAAGCGCTCTGAAGTGTTTCCAAATGCTTTGACATATCTTTTTGAATTTTTGTCGAAAAATAAAGGCTTAGATCAGAAGATGGACCCAAATATTATATTATTGCATTATGTTAGGGCAGGCTCGCCATGGACCCCCGTCGATCATTACACGGACCCCTTAGGGGTCCATGGACCCCAGGTTAAGAAACTCTGCTCTATTAGGTGTCCATGCGAAGAAAAAATTTCCTTTTCCACTTCTGAGTCGTTGGCCTCACTACACCAGGGTTTCTGATTAGAGTTACTAAGCGTAACTTGCTCGGAGTTTTTTCGTTATTTTTCCTGTATTTATTTCAACAGGTTTAATATTTTCATTAAATTTCAGAATATTGGAATAAAATAATTCAATTTTTACCAAAAAATTTAAACAAAAAATTGCATTGAAATCAAAATAACTGCAAATCTAATGCATCTTAAGGCTTAGAATGTTTCCGTTATTTTTCCTGTGTTTATTACAACATAATTAATATTTTCATAAAATTTTAGAATATTTGAACAAAATTAAATTTTTATCAAAAAATTTAAATCAAGAATTGCGCTGAAATCAAAATAACTGCAAATCCAAGACGTCTTAGGCCTTAGAATTTTTTCGCTATTTTTCCTGCGTTAATTACAACACAGTTAATAGTTTCATGAAGTTTCAGAATATTTGAACAAAATTAAATTTTTATCAAAAAATTTAAATCAAGAATTGCACTGAAATTAGGAAAAATAACTGCAAATCTAAGGCATCTCAAGGCTTAGAATTTTTTGGTTATTTTTCCTGTGTTTATTACAACATAATTAATATATTAATTAAATTTCAGAATATTTGAATAAAATTAAATTTTTATCAAAAAATTTAAATCAAAAATTGCACTGAAATCAAAATAACTGCAAATCTAATGCTTCTTAGGGCGTAGAATTTTTTGGTTATTTTTCCTGTGTATATTACAACAGAATTAATATTTTCATTAAATTTCAGAATATTTGTACAAAATTAAATTTTTAAACAAAAAGTTAAATTAAAAATTGCACTGAAATCAAAATAACTGCAAATCTAATGCATCTTTAGGGCTTAGAATTTTTTCGTTATTTTTCCTGTGTTTATTACAACATAATTAATATTTTCATTAAATTTCAGAATATTTGAACAAAATTAAATTTTTATCAAAAAATTTAAATCAAAAATTGCACTGAAATCAAAATAACTGCAAATCAAATGCATCTTAGGGCTTAGAATTTTTTGGTTATTTTTCCTGTGTTTATTACAACAATATTTGAACAAAATTAAGTTTTTATCAAAAAATTGTAATCAAAAATTGCACTGAAATCAAAATAACTGCAAATCTAATGCATCATAAGGCTTAGAATTTTTTCGTTATTTTTCCTGTGTTTATTGCAACTGAATTAATATTTTCATAACGTTTTAGAATATTAGAACTAAATTAAATTTTTATCAAAAAATTTAAATCAAAAATTGCACTGAAATCAAAATAACTGCAAATCTAATGCTTCTTAGGGCGTAGAATTTTTTGGTTATTTTTCCTGTGTATATTACAACAGAATTAATATTTTCATTAAATTTCAGAATATTTGTACAAAATTAAATTTTTATACAAAAAGTTAAATTAAAAATTGCACTGAAATCAAAATAACTGCAAATCTAATGCATCTTTAGGGCTTAGAATTTTTTCGTTATTTTTCCTGTGTTTATTACAACATAATTAATATTTTCATTAAATTTCAGAATATTTGAACAAAATTAAATTTTTATCAAAAAATTTAAATCAAAAATTGCACTGAAATCAAAATAACTGCAAATCAAATGCATCTTAGGGCTTAGAATTTTTTTGGTTATTTTTCCTGTGTTTATTACAACAATATTTGAACAAAATTAAGTTTTTATCAAAAAATTGTAATCAAAAATTGCACTGAAATCAAAATAACTGCAAATCTAATGCATCATAAGGCTTAGAATTTTTTCGTTATTTTTCCTGTGTTTATTGCAACTGAATTAATATTTTCATAACGTTTTAGAATATTAGAACTAAATTAAATTTTTATCAAAAAATTTAAATCAAAAATTGCACTGAAATCAAAATAACTGCAAATCTAAGGCATCTTAGGGCTTAGAATTTTTTCGTTATTTTTCCTGTGTTTATGATAATAGAATTAATATTTTTATAAAATTTCTGAATATTTTAACAAAATTTAATTTTTATCCAAGAAATTCCTCGTGGACTTTTGAAGGTCGCTTTTTTTTAATGAACCTTGATAATTCTTGTACCAATAAGTTACAATTTTCATAATTAACACATCCGGAACATCAGTAAACCTTTAAATATACCCAAACAGTTTCATTTCCCTATGTCTCAAACTTTAATTATGAAATAAAATAATTTTCCTTACTTTTAGGCCCCTTGATTTACAAGGTCCCAGGTGCGCGCTCCTTGCGCCTGTTCGGAAATCCGCCATCTACCTATTCTATTCTCCAATCTATTTGTCTATTATCCCAGTTCTATGTTTAATTTGACAGCATAAAAAAATAAAATAAAATAAACAAAATTGTTTAATTTAACACACTCAAAAATCCATTTGAGAAACTCTTCTTTGAATCACGAAACCTGATGAGCAGGCCCGGACTGGGTCTTTTGGGGCCCTCGGCTAGAGACTGAGGAGAGGACCCATTACCAACAGGAGAGATTTTTGAAAATCACATTTTCCGCTATTTTGACACTTGGAAGGTATATAAAAAATACAAACCACTTTAACTCCAAGTATAAAACATTTTTTTGAGGTCCACTCGGTGCCCCCGGCGATCGCCGACTAGCTGATCCGGGCCTGCTGATGAGCCAATATCTGACATGAAGTAATATAGTGTAGTGCCTAAAAGAATCGTCTACTAATAATAATTAATTCCAAAAAAAATGTTAATTATCATCTATAAATATAATTTTATAGGCATCTGAAAAATGTTGAACATATTTTATTTAAATTACCTTATAATATTGTAATTATTTTATTTTAGCTAAATATATTATGTCTTGCTATAAAAAAAAATTTAGCAGTAAAAATCCAGTTATTTGTACTTATATTAACATTTTGAATATAAAGGCCACTTCAGTTTGGCCAAATTATTAGTTTACTACTGTATTCCTTATAGTTACATATAATACCACAAGTTACATCATAAGAAAAAATGTTCCATTTTAGCAGAACCGTAAGTGTGAATTAAAAAATTTCTTTTGTGTTTTGATATGTTTAATTTTAACTTGCTTTAACATAGGTGAGAGAAAAAAATATTTTTTCATACCAAAAGTAAAAAATTAAAATGTTGTAATAAAAATGCTGTAAAATGTAGAGAGCTAAAATATCCGTAGAAAGGTAGTTACTTAGGTACATGTAAGTTAATGGTTTAATTAAATAATAAAAAAATAATTTGTCCCAAAATTTAAAGTAAACATTTTTTTCCAACCCTCCCAAAACTGACTTTAAACACGAAAATATTCTTTTGTGTAATATGTAATCATTTTCTAAATTTAATCTTGGTTGTGTTGCAGGTGTTGGTTTTTGCTATATTAATGATGATAGCCATTCATATGTGCTATGCTAGACGAAATAATTATCACCGTGGCGATGGAAGATATGGACATAAACATGGACATAAACATGGTCATTATGGACATAATAACCATGGCCATAATAATCACGGCTATAAATATCATGGGCACAATAAACATGGCCACAATTATGGACATCGTGGTTAGGAGACATCATTAGAATTTATAAGGGAACATTAAAAAATCCAGAATAAAAATTTTCTACAATATTGCCGTAAATATTTTGTAATATTTATTTAGACAATTTGTAGGAAGCAATTGCAACCATTAATTTAATAAATTTTTTACCAATTTGAGTGTAACATTTTATTAGCACAACAATTTTATTCAACTTCTCTACATCGCAATGAGCTGCAATTTGGTAAAGTTACGTTAGTTAAGAAAATAAGACAGAGCTAATAAATGTGCAGTAACGAAAATTGGTTCGGTCCATTTACACGACAGCACAGGCATGTTCTTCCTTCACATTTACTGCGCTGGATTCTTGCTACGCCTTATTTTCTTTCTGTAACGTAACATTATACAGTTTCCGTGGGACATTTTCATATTATGTCAATTTTTTTTAAATATCTTAAAAAATGGCAGAAGAACTGAGAAAATACTGTGAAAGAAGTGACACGGCGCCGGCGCCGGTGCGATCTTCGTAACAAATTCCAAAAAAATTTAATTGTAATAAAACATTTGGTATAGGAAGTGCTATTCTCTAATACAAGAAATTTAGCGTCTTCAAAAATTTAAGCACAAAAAAAATTACACAGAGAGCAATCTAAATTTTAAACGCTGCGAAACCTTATTATCAAATTATACGAAAAAATTACATACGTTATAATGTTATAAACAATTTTGTACAAACAATGTTAATTACTAAAGCATTGTAATGAAAATTTAATATCTCATAAACGTTTAACATATTTTAGTCAATTATCTATTACGCATTACTATATTAATTACTTTTCAATGCATCGGATTTTCCAAACGCACCTAATAATGCGAAGAAGAAAATGTTAGGTATTACCATAGTATTATATAGAATTTCTATTTACTCGGTATTACCACAGGCAGCTACGTTATTATCTTTTAAAATCCAGTTCATTATTAACGTCATTAGTTTTACAAAAGACATTTAGCAGTAAAAAATCCAGTTTTTTTTTGTATATTAACAATTTTAATATAAAAGACACTTCAATTTCTTCAAGTTATCAGTTCACTACTGTATTCTGTAGTTACCAGAACAAGTATAAAACCATTCGAAAAAATGTTCCGTTTCAGTACCGTAAGTATGAAGTTTTAAATTTTTGTTTTGTTTTGATGGTGCACTTTAGTTCTTAATTAATAAATAATAATCAATCATAAATATGAGATATTAATTATCTCTATGAATTGTGTCGGGAAAAGTATTCATTTATAGTACCAAAAAGGGAAAATTTAAATATTGTAATAGAATAGATTGTAGAAATTACTATTATTTTGATATGAGGCCGAAGACCGAATGACTACATTTGCCATGGACTAGAATTTCTTTATGAAATTGTCCTAAAATGAAGTAATTTTCTAAATTTAATTTCTGTTTCTTTACCAGGTATTGGTTGTTGCTATATTAATGATGGTAGCCATTAATATGTGCTACGCTAAAAATTACCATGGTGGCGGCGGAGGAAATTATGGGCATGGTAATCATGGACATAATAACCATGGACACAATAACCCTGGACACAATAACCATAATAATCATGGAAACCATAACAATCATGGACACAATAACCATGGTCATGGACATCATGGTTAAGGACATCATTAGAATCAACCTTATACTTTAAAAGCTTTTTATGGAATATATTACTACAATTTGTACATATCACTATTATCGTGCTAAAATACGATTAGGCTTTAATCAGGAAATTTTAAACTTATCTAATAATTTATTGTAAATATCATGTAAACTGAAATGTACTTATACTACTGAAAATAAATTTTTATAATTTTATTCTGCTAAATTATTGAAAATCATTTCAAATGAAGTCAGTGGCGTAGCTAGGTGGACAAGGGCCCCGGTGCATAAAAAAAAATCGCCCCCCACCCCATTTTTCTACATGTTTGCATTAGAAATTAAAAAAAAACAGCTCAGGGGGCCCCGGTACACTGCACCGCTTTGCCTTATGGTAGCTACGCCACTGAATGAAGTATTAACACATACTTTTTATTTAAACTATACATTTAACTAATAGCTCGATTCCATAGTGTAATAATTCACCGAGGTACTACATTATGTTCAAAAAAATTAAAAAATATACATTGGAAAACATTACACAAACCTATTTTGAGATAATAGCGTAAACATTTCCCAATCACTTCTAATTTAATAAACTTCCAAATATTTTCTACGTTTTTTAGCAATAAAATTGCATTCGTGTTTCGGATTCCACGTTAGGCTGTATATTCCATTATGTACGTCAATGTAAAGCCACAGTGCCAGTAATCAGAATCTTCTGGCTTGTAATATTATTACAAGAGTGCAAATTAATTAACCCACTTTACACATTGGACTTTGAAATCATTTTTTCAGATATCAGACATCAGATTTACAAAAAATATTTAGGTTGTTTAAAAGGCTACTAATATCCTTTAAAATCACCCCAAAAATCTGAAAACAAAAACAACTGGAAGATTAAATTTTCAATTTCTATGAATTCAAAATGTAAATTTGCTTTAATAAATAATTAATATAGGTATATTATCCTCCTCGTCTTAAAAAATTACATTGTGTGGGAGATAAATCTTCTCAAACGTTGCAAGATGGCGCTAGTAAATTAAAAGACTAAGGGCCAGTTGTATAAAAGAGGGTTAACTCGGGGATCAGCTGATCCTGGTTCAAGAGCTGACCCAGGATCGCCGCAAGGTAGATAGATTACAAATAAACCTATCAAGTAAATCTATTTTACTTTACTATTTACTTGATAGGTTTATTTGTAATCTATCTACCTTACGGCTATCCTGGGTCAGCTCTTGAACCAGGATCAGCTGATCCCCGAATTAACCCTCTTTTATACAACTGGCCCTTAGGGTGCGTTCCACTTATAGCCCACGACGACCACGGTCGGCTATCAGTCCAATCAAACAACCGCGTTCAATCTTTAGTCCAATCAACGAACCATGGGACTATTCCGCGGTCGTCGTGGGCTTCAAGTGGAACGCACTCTTAATGTATTGTTGTAGCACCAATAATAATCAAGAGTTACAATAATGAAGCAATTTATTCTTCTCTTTCTTCTTCTTTCGGTTTTTGTTCCGTTTGGAATATAGCCACTTTTTTAGAAGTCCTCTCAATCCATTTCACTATCGTATCGTATCAGGATCGTTCTCAGGATCTTTCTCTCGAAGACTCGAGGTTTTTCCTTTTATAGCAACGATATAAGAGCTGTAAAGGTGTTAAAGCTGTTTTCTCCGGTTAATAGATGGCGTTACTAATTTTCTATCCCATTTGCAGTTAGCGCTACTCACTTGTGTTACTATTTTTTAAAATTAGCAAATAAACTTGCAATATTTAAAAAATAATAACCCCAAATCAGTAGCGCCATCTGAGAATGAGATAGAAAATTAGTAACGTTATAGCTCTTATATCATTGGTCCTAGTTAATTCTGACAAACCAATAGAAATCCACTCTTATTTTTAAATTGTCCCTAATAACAATTTTATTTAAATTAAATTTATGCCAACCCGCGTAGTTCTCGTACTCCACATTTCCATGCCTTGTAAACTTCTCGAGTTTTATATTGTCTCATATAAAATACACTAACACATAAAATTATGCATATGGGTTAATATTCACAATGGTATCAATCATTGCAAAAAGGAAGTTTTTTTAATAATTTAAATTTTCGTAATGCCGATCCTGTAAATATTGGTATTGCTGCATAACTACTTACAGATGTCGCACTGTTCAAATTAATAAACACCCATGTTTGCGACAGCCATGGTTTTTATTGTTTAATAAAAAAAAATAGAACGGAGAAGGCAACTGCCATATCAATAAATAATCGACATCGTTTCAAAATTCTAGTGAAAAGTAAAATTTTTTATTAATCCAACGTAAATATCAATCAGGTATGTAATCGGTAAATAATTTTAGCTGTAATTAACGGTCATTAATTAATTTGCAAATGTGTGAGGTTATACGTTAAAATTTAATGTGATTTTTAGGATGTCTGGTCGCGAAGGTGGTAAAAAGAAACCCTTAAAACAACCAAAGAAGAATGACAAGAATGTCGATGAAGACGATCTGGCCCACAAGCAAAAGATGAAGGAGCAAGCCAAGGCCCTTGCCGATGCCAAAACTAAAGCTGGCCAGAAGGGTCCCTTAGCTACCGGAGGAATTAAGAAGTCAGGAAAGAAATAACTATAGTTTGCGATTTATTCACCTTTTGATATTTGCAATGTAAAAATTAACTTCCTTATTATTCAATAAATTATTTTTATTATCCGTTTTTTGCATTTTCATATTTTTTTAAATGTTTAAATTAAATGCATGATTGTCAAATTAAGAGAGGGGCGCTTACTAGATAATGTAAAATAAAGGCATGTCAAAAAATGCAGTAATCTCTAGCCCGTTCTCACGAATCAAGTTTAGTTGACCAACAAACGTTGAATAAAATCTGTAGTGACTAGTGAGAACCTTTGTTTTAGGATAGTTGAACAACTTTTTAGAGGAATGTTGATCAACTGTAAATCGGTCAACTAAACTTGATTCATGAGAACAGGGCTTCAGTTAAATTATGGTTGAATGTGCCGACTTGTGCCATTTTTGATTTTGAAATGTCTGTTAATATCTAAACTTGATTAACAGCGTGGAAATCATAAATTAAGAAATTCAATTCATTAAGATCAGCAAAAATGAGATATATTTAGTTGTACGATAAATTACACATGGCAATTTTAATTGTTTATTTGTCCTTTGTTTACAATATAAATAAGAGTTCAATCCACTTTAAAATAACTACCATCCTTATGGTAATATGTGACACTCAATAACATCTTGCACATTAATAGTTCAAAATAATTTAATCAAAACAGAAAAGTCTGCTAGAAAAAAAAAATCAAAACATTTCGTGAAAACAAATGAATTTGTCATGAAATAATAATATTAACTTTGTACTATTCGATTTCGTCCTTAATTATATAAGATTCTTCACCCCTGTTTGATTCTTGTTTGGGCTTCCTACATACAAAATATACACTATCATATTCATATTGTAACATTGACTTTGGATTTTGACAATATCGCGTTTTAAGACCCGTTTTACTCCTTTCCATTACAAATCCCACTTTACTTATAATTTCTTTCAACACTTGATAACTGGGTTCAATACTTTTTTCTGTTTTTAAATCTGAGTAATGATACAACAGTGGTCCCAAGTTGATCCAAACACCTCCAGGTTTTAAAATGTGATAAATAAGTTCTATAAACTGTACCACATTTGCTGCACAATCGATGAAGAAACATGTAGCTACGCAATCCCATTCGTCTGCTTCTGTGTAAACTTCTAAGAAATCGCCAGCGGTCATAGAAAATTTACTTTCAGGTGTTGGCTTTGGTAAAACATCTGGAAACCTGCAAAAAAAAAGAAAAGAATTAGGGGCATTTTTTACAATTAAAAGAAAATTTATGAAGAATTTCAAAAATTTGATCTGCGATCCTCTCTTTCTCTCTCAATATTTCAGCATTTGCGACCCAATCTTAAATTATAATTTTCACCCCCCCCCCTATTATAATAACCAATAACAATCAGTGGTGTGATGTACTTTTAAAATAATAACATAACGTAAATACGTTATGTTATTATAGAGTGTTTTTCGCGAAACGGAATAACGTATCATTTTGACAAGCCGCTATTATAACGTGAACGTTATAAAAAAAGGTTTTCCTAACCGTTATAGTGCGAAATATATATGAACCTAACTTTCACCCGTTATATTTCGCACTATAACGGTTAGGAAAACCGTTTTTTATAACGTTCACGTTATAATAGCGGCTTGTCAAAATGATACGTGATACCGTTTCGCGAAAAACACTCTATAATAACATAACGTATTTACGTTATGTTATTATTTTAAAAGTACATCACGCCACTGAATGTCTACAAACTTTAAACATTATCAAGAATAGGTAAATTTATTGATATTTGGCAATGCTAGCGGCCCCCAGGTTGAGAAAAGCTGCCTTAATTGCTTCAAAAGTAACGTAACAATTGCAAATATTGATTTTACTCGTAATTCAAAATCATGACTATTACAGTTGTAATCACGAATAATGAAGCTTACGTCACAACCATCTGAATTAAGTACAGACAACCTTTTTTTTTAATTAATTGTAGTAACATAGGTGAAACAAAGACACACTATATTAAATTATTCTTAAATATCTGATTTTAGAAATCTTTTACGTCGAAAATTATCTGACACCCAACGTATGAGATAGAAAGAGATAGATACAATAGTTCTTAGCGTGCATAACAAATTAGTTTGATTTTAGGTTAAATTTCCATTTCATTAGAGCAGGGTTTCTTAAATTTTTTGATTTCCCAAACCGTTTTTGGTATGAATTTGACCGTGGACCCACTTATTTCATAAAAGTCATAAATATTGTTAAAAATAAAATTTTAAGCTTATTAATTATTAAATTTTATGATTTAAATTTATGATATCAAACACTTATGTGACTCACAATTTTCGTCTTATTTCATACAAATGCCGTTTATGACGAAGCTTCATTATTCGTGCAAACAACTGTATGTATTAAATCAATTATTGTTTTTGGCCTAAAAAATTATGCAAAACCCCGAGACTAAACTAAAGTTCAGATCACATGAAGATAAGTTATACTGCATTGTAAAGTAGAAGTTTCAATTTGATTGGTTTTTGCAAGTTTCTATTCTACAATCCAATACAACCAATCTTTATAATCAGGAGTGAGCAACCTGCGGGCCCTGGGCTGCATTTGGCCCACCAAGTTCTATTCCTTCTAACATGAATGAATATTCAAAAAATGTACATAATATTATGCAAAATAAGCAATTGATGATAAATAATTTTGCTTATTTTATTTGAAAATGCTATATTATATTAACAGCATTTTAGATATCTGGCTGACCGAGTAAACAATTTTAGTTACAATGGAATCTCTTCCTGTTCTATAATAATTGTGGGAGTAATTATTGGAATCAAGAATTTTGTTTTGGTTTTTATTTCTGGATCACCAACATGTGAATGATTTGTGACCTACCAGCATTTGTTAACATTAATCTTATTTCAGGGCCCGATCTATCATCAGGACGAGAACTTTTTCAACAGGTGGCGCAGTTACCTAGATTTACAGTTTCATTATAAATGACGTCTTTTATTGGTTGGAAAGAATGAAAGTAAATTTTCATTGATTTCAAAACGTCTTTTGAAATCATTCAAATTCAAATGAAGACAGGATGGTTAGGCAAAAACAGATCTGACTTAGGTGAAGCCCTAACATAACTCACCAATAGTACCTAACAGTGTATTAACGCTAATAAACGTTTTAATTGGTAATAAACTTTATTGGTGAGTTATGTTATGTTAGGGTTTCTCCTAAGTCAGATCTGTTTTTGCCCAACTATCCTGTCTCTATTATAGTCATGACATATTTTAAATTTTAATTAATGGTGCGTTTTTTATACAAAATTAACATAATCAAAATATTAATCATTTATCAAAACCGATTAAAAATTATATCTTTCTAAAAATTATAAAATAAATTCTCCTCTTTCCGTTAAAAAAAATATCAATGCTGTACCTATAACCAATTTTGAGTTGTAAATTAATTTTGAAACAATCTTAAAATCGCACCCTTAACTTAATATTATCTTACATGGATAATGTTTCATCTAGAAATTTTCAAAAAATCATCTAAGGCGTTATTTATAGATTTTATAGGGTGAACAAACCACCCATATCAGCTTTATTTTCAAAACAAAAAAGGGACCCCGATAGTTTAACCAGAAGAGCTCGCCAGATGTATGTCTCCAATAGGGCTTCTCATTTCCCGCAAATTTCAAATCCCGGGATTCCGGGATAAAAATTTTCACATTCCCGGGATCCCGGTGGGGGGGGGGGTTATTAAATTTTTTTATTTAATTTTGTTAAATATTTTTATAAAAGTATAAATTTGAATTGCAAAATCATAATAAATAAACAAAATAAATTTATGTATCCATATTTCGCTCTCCAGATGTTAAGTATTTTGAAAAAATTCTTTGGGAAGCATAAGTTGTCCAAGGAGCAAACAAGCTAGAGCTTGTTTTTTCCGTAGTGACTGCGATACAGAAACACATATTCGTCATTTCGGTTTATATTCGATTTATGTTGGTGTTAATTGGTCAAATTTGGTGTCACGCGTTCACCCTTCCACATTAACTGCGCACTTTCCAGTCACTAAGGATAAAATTCACTCTTATCACTGAATGATGACCGAATCTTTATAATAAATAAACCTGCTGCAGAAAAGACCCTTTCCAATTCAATTAATGTGAAGAGATGGTCATTAAATGCGTTGTATTATCTACGAGGTTTTCTTTTTAAAACTCATTAAATTTAACTAACCAATAGAAAATCATCGGTGGTACTAATAGACCAATAGAATTCATCCATTAACGTTAATAGCTTGTTAAAAGTCGTTAAAAGTTTTATGAAATTGGGGATTATCCTTATATGATTTAATATTTTACTAATACAAAGAAGTTGGGGTAGGGTGGTACTTGGGTACTACCAATTAAAGTATAATACCAACGAAAAAATAACGAACAAAAATTCAAATTCAATTGGATTTTAATTTAAAATATTAAGTATGAAGAATTCTCGGAATCCCGGGATCCGGTCTTAAATCCCGGGATTATGGGAAGTACTTTTACCCACCGGGATCCCGGTTTCCCAGGACCCCGTTTGAGAAGCCCTAGTCTCCAACCTCCCCATTTCAAATTTTAAAATAGTCTACATCGTTAGTGCTTAGTAAGTATATTATTTTAGTTTGTGCCCAAATAGTTTTCAAAATATTTTATAATAATTAGCTAGAGGGGGGACTAGACAAATGCTTATTTGAAATTTCGTATTCAAAATTGTCCAGATCGTTTGTCTTAAGTTTGTGCATTTTTATTTTTGTTTGAACTTTGAGATATTCAAGAAAAACATCAACGACACCGACGTGCATTATTGGATTAACAAATTTCCTGCTTCACCCTGCATACCGCAAAAGCGGTACCCCCAATACAGTCAACTGCGTACTAAATGGTGCCATTAACAGCAGTTTGAATAACCAGCACCGTAACTAGGACGTGGCAAAGGTGATGCAAGCCACGGGTGCACAGATTTCAGCCGCAAAATAACAATCTTTTTAAAAGAAAATAAAATCTAGAAAATAAGAAAAGCCACTTAAAATATGAAATAAAATTAAGTAATACTTATTATGGAGCTTATGTTCCTAAAAAAAATCTTTAACTGACCTATTAGAGGGTACTTTCAAAAGTATATGGAACCCCCCCCCCCCCAGCTGTAAGTAAGCAAAAAGATGTTTTCTCAAGAATTAAATTTATGTCTTTATCAATTTTGAAAAAATAACTTTCATTACTTCCTTAGGCTGGAGGGTATTCCATACCCGGTGTATCTTTCGTTTCAAGGGATCTGGTGAGCTTAATCACCCTAGAAAAAACACTTGTAAATGAGATCTAATTAAGTATTATTGTAGTTTATTCCTGAAAAACATCTTCTCTTGACCTGAAGGGTGCTTTCAAAAGTAAACAATTGGAAAACCGGGCTCTTAGTAAGTGACCAAACGATTTTTCAAAAATCAATAGAATTACTGTCAAACTAAATATACTTATCTATCTATATAAAATAATAAACTGACTGACTGACTGACTGATTGACTGATTGATATATCAACGCACAGCCCAAACGACTGGGTCCTTAGCGATGAAATTTTGCACAGAGGTTCCTGTTATCACGTAGGCGAGCACTAAGAAAGGATTTTATGAAAATCCTATCCAAAAGGGATTTATCACCTATTATCTAATTAGTGGTGACGCGCGCGAATGGATTAACGAGATTCCCACTGTCGACGTCCTTCAAGTTTCCAAAGCACAGCCTAAACCGGTGGGTCCTACTGTCCAGAAGCATGGAATTTTCTTTAGAAAGGAAAAGAATAAACTTTTAGAAATTAATAAATAAAAGTGTGAGATAGGTTAGGATAGAACGAGAACCTCCGAAAAGTTGATTTGGGTTGTCGTTTCTAGCGCGAGTAGAGAGAGAAATGAAACGTCAAACGGAATGGAAAGAAGAAGGGAGAATGAGGAAGATACAAAGAGTACGAGAGGTGGAGGTAGCCGGAAATGGGAATCTAAAATAAAAGAAGTTTGGTCAGGGAGTTGTTAAAAATAATTCGTAATGATGTAAATAGCAAGTATAAAACAAAAATTTTATGAATCATTGGAAAATCAGACCTAAATTTTGCCAAAAAATGAAAAATACATAAACTGACATTATTTTACAAAATTGAATTGAGTGTAGATAAGGTTAGCTCCGCCTACATCCACGGCTCACGATTTGAATAGCTGGAAAGATGTGCTTCTTTCACTTAATAAATCTCGTAAACCAACTCTAACCTAAGCTACAGATCCTTGAAAAAAGTGATAAATCAACTAAAAACAACATTTTTATTCGATGTTTTTGCTACAACTTTTGAAGTACAACTGAGATACCCCCCCCCCACTTTCTTATTAGGACTTCCTTTCCACTTTTAACTATAGGGACTTCCCCAAGGTTGTATGACACGACGTTAAATTTTACGTTACGTTACGTTAAATTTTATGGTTAGTTACCATTTAGTACTAAATTTAATTTAAAATTTAACGTCGTGTCATACGAGCTTTAGAATTTAAATTAGGTATCATATTTACATCTCATTTTACTCAAAAATCATACTTTTATATTAATGTTTTCAAGAAATTTTGTTTGTTCTTATTAAAATTATGTTTTCCTTTTTAGTGCATCTTTTTTCAAATTTATTTTAGGTTTCAATTTGTAAATAATTTTAAAAACATAATTGAGCGTCTTCAATCCGTTTCAAACTCAGAATATGAAGTTCTAACTCACTGGCCATCAAGATCTTGTGATTTAAACCTTTAGATAACATTTTCCTTTGCCACTATGTTAAAACATTAGTTTCAACAAAGCAGGAACATTAAATACCTAAAAGAATAACATAGATCGTATTATTAACGATATAAGGGTTGATTTATGCAAAAAAAGTAATGGAAAATAATTGGGCTCAATGAAAAGAATTCATTCATGCAAAAGCTTATGTGGTACATTTGAATGATGTTATTTTCCATCATTAATGCCTTTGAGTGAGCTTTCAAATAAAAAAAGTTACATTGATATCTCATACAGTTTTTGCTGTTAGTAATAAATATTTTTTAAATATTCAAATAGAATTAAATAGGTAAAACATAAATCTATTTTGGTAGAAGCTTAAAATTTTGAAGTTAAAATTAATTTTTTACAACTGCTACTGTGGTTCAGTTCTTGTATTGTTACAAAGTGAATTCCATTACGTCAAAAAATTATATGTTAAAGCAGGAAACAATATTTTCTTGATAATAAAAACAATTTAAGACCAAAGACTTGAGATAAACAAAAAAATATTTATAAACCTGTTTATCTCATGAGGAAATTGATTATTTAACAATTGATTAAAAAGTAAGCTAATTAGCTAAATAAAGTAAACAAACAAAAATATTTAGCATTATTATAATAAGTAAATAAAACTTCTTAAATTTTTAATATTATTACATAATCAGTTTGATTTCTAATACAAGAACCCCTTTATTATTGGAAATACTATTCTCATTATTGTTGCGAGTACCTATCCCATACTAATTAATTAATTATTATATAAACTCTTTTTTATTTATATAAATAGAACCTACCACTTGACGTGGATTCCGAACCACGGAGAATTAATGTCAATTTGGAAAATAGGTAGGTACAAGGGTTCAGCTTTAGTAATTTATTTTTAATTACATTTATGTTTATAAAACAATATTTTGAACAAAGTCCTAATGATAAGACATTAAATTTAAAAACATCATAAGATGACTTAAATTTGTGTAAAAATTCCTTATAATTCAACAAAGATGACGCAACTCAACTTTTCCATTTAAAAAATAAATTTGATAGATATTAAAAAAAAATTAATAATAATAATAATCTTACGTAACATTCAGCATCTGATGCTCGGCCGATAAATTGTTGCAATATTGGTGAATCCAAGGATAGACAACAAACTCATCAACGGTTTTGCAAAGATTTAGGACATAATAGGAAACTATCAACATGAATAAGTTAAATTCGTTTCCCTGACAAGAGTAACCACGCGATGCAATTTCAAATGCCAGTCGTCCCAAGCCTGCTCCTGGCACTAACACATTGATCTCACTTTTTGTACATTTATCTGTTGGAAACTGCAATTCCACTTCTTCAATAATAGGGGTGTAACATTGTTTACGTTCATCGGCACCCAAAGTGCTCCAATCCCTCATTAATTGCTTAAAAACAGACTGCACTTTATCCAACCCCTCGGTTAAAGTACCAACTTGAGTTTCAGAATGGGTCGGATTATCTCCAGCTAAAACGTTATCAAATATCGTGTAAGCGTTCTGAACAATTACGGGTATAAATTCTGAATTTTTCTCAACACAATGTCTGAAACTTTCAAGATCTTGTTTATATTTCGACAACCACTTCTGATGACTGCTTGGTAAAGACTTCAAGCAGGTTTCCTTGTGAGTAATTCGCAACATGGATTGTTCCCTAAACAACAAATGAACGTTAATTTTGTATAAACAACAAATATTTCTTTGTCCTTACTTGTAACTTTCAAAAGTGCTCAGGACAGAGAGAAAATACCTTCTTTCTTCAGTGGCATGGTTGTCGTTTGTATGTCCGTTCATCGTGTTACCTTTTAAATTTACTGCAACTAAATTTTGTGTATAACGAAAGCATAAAACTAACTTATTAAAATAAATCACTATTATGTACACCTAACCTAACAAACCCAAGTTTCCGATAAATTTGTTATTTCAATATTTTTCGACCTCAATATTAGGTTCCTGTTTGACCGATAATTTCAAATCATTATTTTTGTTTGTTGGCGGATATTTTAAAACATTCAGAATTGATACGATACCATCGATTACTCATTAATATATTGTTGTGTGGTCAAATGATTATTAAACCTTCATGTTTGAATTCATTTTAAACTGTGATTAAAATTAATCGTACGATCATTAATAATCCGGTGAAATTGTGCTCCCTAGCGGAAAAGTTGTGGGGTAGTTTTGATTTCTTCCATTTTATATGTTGTTTGGGTTGCTAAATCCGGATCTGAGGTTTGATAACAACATTTCGTGACGCAACATTGAAGAAAATGAAAAAAAAAGGTAAAAAATTTTATTTTTTAGCGGTTTTTTGCTTATAACTCGGAAACTATCAACTTTTCGTAAATAACTTTTCTATTCAAAATGAAAGTACATAAAATTTCCTACAAATTTTACTCTTTAGGTTTTTTTCTCCAACTGACCGTTTGGGCTCAAGCGGTAGTTGAAAATTGGCTTATTTCGGCTGTGTCCGTAAAAACTTTTTTTTTTCCACTTCAAAACTCTAATTTGTTATTAAAGGCTGTCAATTAATGAATTCCTCCTTCCAATACAATGTAGACTGGTTTAAACTATAATGCCATCTCCAGTACCTACCTACTAAAAAAAAGCATTTCAAATCACTGTGGTGTGGTACTTGGAGTGATATGGCGATTGAACAAACTCTAATGGAGTCAATGAAGACAAGTGGTGGTCTCACTCATGGCCCTGGAGTAATTGACAAGATGGACACAAAGGATGACAACACTGCATAATGTGTGCCAAGAGAGTGAGCACTTTACAGGAGTAGGAACTAGCAACGTTAGAAGGTCAGAACTACACCTTGACAGCATCAGATATACTATTCAAAATCGAAACAATACTGACCCAGATAATATGTTGCTGAATTTGTTCCACGAGCATCGTCCGAAGCGAAAGAGTGCAGCCTCTTGCGAACATGAACAGCTCTATTCAGATGAAAGATAGAGATGTAGTCATCAATCCAACAACATGCACTTTACCAACTTGTGAAAGCACCAAGCCCATAGAACGATTGAGATGAGCGCACAGAAAACAATCTGCTGCAATATCATTTACACTACAGAATCGATGGTGCCTACTGTCTCGCAGGAGAGTTTCCTTGCAAACTCCAAAAACAAGAGCCGGTTCATACTTCTTATATGGTAGTATATAATATAACATAGTTCGGCATGCGGCCTTCGCATTTCTCTTCCCTGATCTTTTGTAATTTTAATCCTCAAATTACTTGTAATCGAAGCATCCCAAAATTTTATGAATATATCAGTTTCTAAAGAACTCGTTGCTGATTAATATTTTTGGCCCGTAGCTGCAGTCGGAGCACAGAAAATTGTATTATTGCAACTGATTTGTTGTTCTTTTATATCTACAATTAAATTTTCAACGACTTCTTTATATTTGTTATGTATCTCAGGAAGTGCGAGGCCGAATTCCGAGCTAAGTGATCCGATACAGGAAATGCAAGGCCGTAGGCCGAACTATGTTTTGTTATTAGAAAAATTTTTTATTGGTAAAAAACACCACCCTAGAGAACGTCCGATTATCACAAATCAAAGGCTCTCTCTTATTTCTCTAAAATCGAAATTTGCGAAAACTATTCATTAATTAAAATGTTTTATTTTCCGTCCGAATGAATTTTATTTCTTCGCCAGACTTTATCTCCAGTGTTGTATTCCACTCCACTAGCCTAGAACCGCCCACGGCGAAGGTTATAGATCTTATAGTATAAGCTCATCTACAGGAGATGGTAATAAAACTTGTGACTCTGGGGAAACCGATGTAGGCTGATGAGGCTGTTCAGTAGATAATTAAATACCAAAATAAAATTTTTGTTTCCTACAAAACCTGATACAAAGTACACCTCATCTAAGGATCTCAACAACCCAATATTTTCCATCTGAAATTGATCTACATTGCGGCAAATTGGCCGCAGTAAGACACTTAGGGTAGTTTGTGGCTGTACTGAGCCAGCCGGCTGGTGGAGCTTTTTTAAACAGAACACGGGCATGGGCTAGTGGAGGAGATAGTAATTACAGAATACAAGCCCTGTCCCACCTCCACCTGACGCTTTGGAAGGAAATGAGAGAGAAACTTCAGAAAGGCAAATTTCAACTCCAAAATGCGCGAGCGGAAGAAGGTTAACCTAATTAATCAAAGCTGAACATGTAACAAACGAGCTTTAACTTTTGTATGTTTGTTTTCTCTGTTAGAACTGTTAAAGTCCTATAAGTCAGGGGTGTCAAACTGGCGGCCCGCCACGTATATTTTTGCGGCCCGAATAAACTTCGATGATTGCTTGTTTTATAATAAAAAATATATATTTCTGGGAATATTGCATATTTTACGATAAATATACCGTTCAAAAATGGAGGTGGGTGAACAAAAGTCATCAGTGCGGCCCGCGGAAATTTCGTTTGTCAGAAAATGGCCCGCGGCTAGAATGAGTTTGACACCCTTGCTATAAGTGACCTCCTAACTCTAATAAAGGCCTATAGAGTGTGCAGTACCCCCCCCCCCTAGAATCAGTAAATGGAACATCCGTAACATGAAGCGCAAGTCGGAGTTTTTCTTGTCGTTTCGTTCTTTGGGTGGCCTCCCATGCCGATACGCCTTCCTGTATTTTTATATTAAGTTCCTCTATTGCTGTTTCGAGTTCTTCTTCAGTTTTTGGAGATATTTTTCAGCTAATTCGCTCATTTATTATATTTCTGAATTCATTCAAATCCGTTCTTTTACTATAAAAAGATGGGGGTGTTTGTTTTTCTATTATGGATAAGCTAACCAGTAACTATTATGGGAGAGTGGTTCGAAGACAGATCCAAGCAAGACTCAGCTTTGATGTTGCTTGCATTTATTCCTTTAGTTACACAGAAATCAATCAGGTCAGGAATTTTTCAACAATCTGCAGGCCAATAGGTGGGCTCTCCAGTTGACGCCGTTTGGAGATTGTCTTTTTTCAAGGCTATAGCTGTCTACCCTTTGGTGTGGGATTATGTGATCTGGTTGTTTAGCATTGTAATCTCCTTCTCCAATAAATCTATTTCCGAGTGTCTTGAAAAATTGCTCGAATTGCTCTTGTTTGATGCGTATTTTGGTGGACAATAGATAGCTATAAGTGTGATTGGTTCAATGTAGTCCTTTACACTTAAGCTGGTTACTTGAATATATTCTTGTTTGAATTGTTCTTGTTCGTTGTGAACAAATTGATGAATTAATTATGATTGCAGTGCCCTCATAGGCCGCACCGTCCGGCGTTCGTGCGTTGTGTGCTACAGATATTATACCCTGCTTATAGGTACTGACAACTTGTCCAGGATGTGTAGAGGTCCAATCTCTACGGTGAAATCGGAATTAGCTTTAAATGGACGAAGAAAGGACTCTGTTCAACAATTGAGTTTTGTGGCTAGAGTGTGGTAGTAATATCAGCATATGGATATGGTGCTCATTGCATAATTCACAGCTTCATACAGCTTTTGTACGAATATCATCATAATAATTACACAAGTTTACAAATTCGGCTCAACTTTTGGACCAGAGCAGATGAGAACGATTTTTAACGTTATTTGATGCCCTGAACTCAGATCTTTAAACCGTGTGTCAAGATTGGTTCTAGTTTTCGAGTTCTCCATTAATTTAGGCGGGGGTACACCTTGTCGGCAAAACTAAGAAGTCCAACTTTGTGAATTTTTTCTGAGAAAATGAATGTATTTAGATCAATTTGGGTTTTGACACATTATTGTACAAGTCTTGAAAAACATTTAACAATTTTTTCAAGTCAAAATATTACAAAATGGCCGCGGGGGGCAGCTGAACTCCAAAAAGCAATTCTTAAAATGAGGTGGAAGATATCACAATGGTGGCGTTAATTTTTTTTAAGTTGTACAGGTTCAAAGTCAAAAAAATAATTTTTCGACCACAACCTCGTCACTTAAACGGTCATAAAAAATTTTTGAGACAAGAATTTAAAAATCTGGATCGAGGCGGACTGGAAAAACATATATTAAACCAAATTTTTTTATTTTCGATGTTGTAGATCTAACGACACCATTGGGATATCTTCCACCACATTTTAAGAGGTGCTTTTTGGAGTTCAGCTGCCACGCGGCCATTTTGTAATATTTTGACTTGAAAAAATTGTTAAATGTTGTTCAAGACTTGTACAATAATGTGTCGAAACCCAAATTGATCTAAATATGTTTATTTTCTCAGAAAAATTTCACAAAGTTGGACTTCTTAGTTTTGCCCCCCCCCCGCCTTAATAGATTAATTTATAATTTTTATTATTTAATTAATAGATGCAAAATTACTACAATATTGGAGCTCGAATGTCTCTCAAGATACATTTTCTGCATTCACATCTTGATTTTTTCCCACAAAACTTGGGCGACACGAGCGACGAGCAAGGAGAGCGGCTACATCAAGATATAGCGAAAATCGAAAGCCGATACCAAGGATTTTGGGACGAAGGCATGATGAGCGACTACTGTTGGACCCTAATACGTGAAACAGATCCCAAGCAGTATAAAAGACTCAGTTCAACCTCTGTTCATTTCTGAATTATACTTTTTAATTCAATAAATGGTCGTTAATGGTCAAAAATAGTAAAATCTTGAATATTTCGAAAACTAGAACCAATTTCAAAAAACGGGCTGCTGATTTGGATTCAGCCCCCAAGTTTACCTTATAATCAGCTTTTAGTTGCTCAGGTCCAAAACCGTGTAAACTTGTGTTATTATGGTTGTCTAATATCAATAGAAGTTGACTTTCTTCCATCACGCAACCAATGAGTCCATATTTATTAGCAAAGGATTCTCCCTCTTATTTCCTCCTTGATTGTTCCTAAAAATTCTAATCCCAAGGATTTCAATACAAGTCGTACCTGAGCAACACGCTTGTGGATGAAATTATCAAAGTCTGCCAACAGAGATGGAATACATCCAGGTACGACAGGATCATCACCTACCAATTTGCAACATCAGATGTATTCCATCCTCTCTCTGCACCTATTTCCTTCAAACTGGCACAACTAACTCACAGGACATGGGAAATTCGGCAGATTTCTCCATCCCTTTGGGGATATCCGAGAACTGGTCTATGCCCTGTGTGTAGTCCCCTCTCTGAACCTCCAGACCATATTATATACGATGATCATATACATATTGGCAAGGGCGGATCCAGGATTTTTTCTGGGGGGGGGGGCACAAGGGGCGGACGGGCAAAAAAGTCAACAATAACTGTTATCATATCACACAAAAATATAAAAATATACATAAAAATATACCGTCTGGGGGAGGCACGTGCCCCCCCCCCCTGGATCTGCCTATGCATATAGGATACTGGAGTGCAGGTTGTATAATAACGAGAGAGCAGCGGTGGAATCCTACTTTGGTGAACACCCGCCTGCAAACTTGAAAGATTTAATAAATCGCACTCCAGAAGATCTACTATTTCCTTTCACGGAATCCAAAACCTTGGTAACATCCCCTGATTCTCCCACTCATTTGCTTGCACCTCCTGTTGATTCTTCGGATGACGACGTCTTCGGGTAGCCCGACTACACAAGGACGGTTTTCTCTTCCCTGAAGCAAACATATTATTAACTTTTAGGCTTCCCTGTATCGAAAACAACGTTAACAAACCTGACCTTCCCAACTTGCGCGAACATGTTTGGAACTGCAGCTCCCTGATACACACTTTCTAATGATATTACTCATGGTATACCCTGTAACTCTGGCAAATCCATATCGAAATTATTTATGTTGGCAACCAATTTGTTGCCTTTATTCTTCTGTTTTGTATGATTATTTTTGCTAAAAATAAATACTTCCAATGTACCACTTCGATAATATATTGGGTATCAGTCGGTACGTCCACCTGCCGACTTCGCTCGGGTCCCATCGATCCTGCCACCTTTCGATAGATTGCCTCCTCAATGACCTCTACTGTTGTGAAGGATCCTAAAATTTGGCTTTCCTTTCCAGAGCAAACAGATCAATTGAAACTTTTGAACACGCCACCAGTACATCATCAGTGGAATTGTCTTGTATCCTTGGGCTACCCTGAGAACAGTTTTCCTCTACTTCTGCCGATATGTTACCTTTTTTAGCACCTCTGCCCATATAGAACTATCGTCAGTCATTTGGAAGTAATTCATGCGAACTATGTCAATTTTAATTAGTACCAATATATTATTAGGATAATAATTATTGCACACACAAAATTAAAGATTTTGAAGTGATCAAACCACCAATTTCAAATGAAGTGATCTTGCTAATATTCTTCCGACTCGAAAATCGGTATGATGCGGACGACCTAAATTCTAGATACGGTGATTATTAGTATGTTAATCCTTTTTTTTGATTTTTCTTCGTAATTTTCTTATACCACAAATCAAAATGAATGTAACCCAGCGGAGGGCATGGAGTAAAATGTAGGTAAGCGTTTACGAATACGTAGTTGCGGATTTGAATCCTCAGTCGCCTGTTGGGCCGGTGCTAATAACCTAATATTGAAGAAAAAAAGAATATGAATCCATTCTTAGTACAAAATTCGACAAATTTTCGATAGAGCATGTAGGTACATAATATTAAAATATTATCAATATGTTATATTAATATTATAGGCGCATTTATACTCGTTTGAATAGCAAAATAAATTACTATTTTTAGTACAATCATCATATTTCATCATAATTTAACAAAATTGAAGTGACGTCTTTCAAATTTACTGATGAGATTTTTAGAAGATACAAAAACATAAGTGAAATTGCGCGAATTTATCGACGCGCCAACGCGATTTGGTACTTGCGCATGACTCAACAATCATAAAAATCACTTGCTGCGGTCGAAAGAATTCAGTCGTGTTTTATCAGTGTGGTTGTTGAAGTTACTGTCTATATTTCTTGTTCTATTTTAAATATTAAACACATCATTCAAAATGAGATTAACATCAAGATATTATCAAAACATTGGAAAAGTGTTAGACTTCTACTCACAGTTTAATCCATCCCCACTTTCAATAAAAAAATTTATGGATTTTGGTAAGTTGAGATCAATCCTATTTTCCTAAATATTAAATAATATTTATTTTTTGAATGAAAAGAGGCACGTGTACATAATTTTATTGATATTACATGTCAAGTAATTATGTACCAATATTTTTTTGGTTAACTTGCACTCAATAATTAATTGACTTATGATCTTGAGTGATTAAATTATTCTTAATTGCAATTTTATTACAACGATCGAATTATCATACTTTTTCTTATTATCCAAATAATAACAATAGCAAAATATTATAATCTGTTGTAATATACAGGATGTTGCGTTATGTTATGTTTCAAATTTTAGTGGGAGTGGCTTGCCAACTTTTACGAATGTTTTGGTTTTTTAAAGTCGGAAAACCGCCAAAATATAAATTAACAAATTATATGTTCTGTTGATCGATTCAATTCCAAAAATTAACGTTCTTGACGTCATAGTTGTAACTAGTAATTAGGAACTTTTTTGTTGTGTTTTTTTACTGTATACTTATTTTTCATTAAATTCGTTCGCAAACATTGAAAACAAAATTATCTTTTTAAGTCAAGGATTTATTCGTGATTATAAATCTAGCTAGTCTGATGGTTATCATTGTAAATTTTTTTTAAGGTTGTTTTATCGGAAGTGTTTGTTTTTGCTAATACCAATCACGAAGAAATGCGAATTTGATGCATGAACAGCATGTGGATTTGTAAGAACGACACGATAAAACTGATATTTTCATAGATTATTACATCTTTTCAATATACCTATCACAAATTTTCATTTAAAAGGAACTGGCCGACTACATCATTTCCAGCTGTATTTCAGAAAGCGTCAATTGCGGTTCTGATAAGCCAATACTATCGCTCTCATGACTGCTCGTTTAGATAGCTGTGCTGGAGCGAAAATCGAGCAGCGTCGTAGAGTTAAAGCTGAACGACGAACTATTAACCATAGGAGGTGACCGTGAGGTCGGAAGTACTGGTTAGTCTGATTTACAATTGATGCTTTCTAAATTTAAGGTGGAAATAGTAGTTTTCCAAATATAAAATCCTAATAGTACATTGTCACTCTGCAATTCTGCGTAGTATAATCGGAATGTTGTACCCAGATCCATTGGCCGAACTAGTAATTGGTTTAATCGCCTACTTGACCAGATATGGACATCTTTATGATTACAGAAACTCGAACACATTAATCAATTATTGTAGAAAGTAAGCCAACTGGATGTTTAGAACAGAATTACTAGGCAAAGATTATATTGGAAGAAATACTATATAGCAAGTTGCAACTTTTTTCGTTTATTTAATAAGAATCTAATTAACCCGCGACCTAATTTTGTTTGGCCCGCACGATAATTTTTATACCCCTACCTTTATATTAGTGGGGAAACATTTACCACCTCCACTAGACAATAATGATTAGCAAAAATTGCAACTTTTACCTGCAGAAAAGTAGAAATCCACAGAAGTTAGATTATTATAACCAGGCAGATTCTACAAACAAGAGGAAAAACAATCGATTAAAGATTGTAAAGCAATCGACAAAAATTGATAGCTAACCAGAGATGTTTTAGATAAGATTATGCTTAAAATTAAAACTACGTGCTACTGATGAATGTGAATATTTTTAATAGAAATATGACTTACCAGTTAACGTGGATTTGAAACCACGGCACACTTAGTTTGAGTTGTATGGGTAAAACTGGACACCAAATGAAAAACGAAACTAGCGAAAATGAAATGAAGATATGGGAGTGAATAAGTCCCAGGAAAAAATAGATAATTGGAATAATAGAAGATAAGAAAATTATGAAATGATTTTAAATCCAATTCAAACATTTCCATTAGTTGTA
The DNA here is from genome assembly GCA_958510855.1 of Rhagonycha lutea. Lineage (NCBI taxonomy): Eukaryota > Metazoa > Arthropoda > Insecta > Coleoptera > Cantharidae > Rhagonycha > Rhagonycha lutea. Next base: position 13,652,058 of record OY294036.1, on the reverse strand, counting down.
GAGTATCAAGGAACTACTTTTTCCATACATTAAGTGAAAGGAATTACTCAGAGGTTGGACTTTAAACTTTGGAAAATTAAACTTGCAAATTATATCGTAGAAATGTTTAGGGGACCGCATAAAAGATCATATTAGTACAACTGACTTGGTAACTGTTTTTATTCGGACGATGAAGGTAAACCAGCGGATACAACCTTGTTGAATAGAAATCGCACAGCTGAGTTCTTCTTTCCCAAGCAAAAAATTGATTATTGTAGACCTGTTTTTATGTGTTCGGAAATTTGTACTCACGAGAATGTCGTTATGTTGAAGAGTAAGCTCCACTGGGTTTGTATTTGATACTAACATTTAGTGCAATTGATTATTTTGGTATGTAATAAATTGTATCACAAAGAGGTTGATAAACTGATTCTTATTAAGCTTACTATAATTAAACAGGTTTTCAACTGCATTTGTTTGTTTCGTAACAGTAATTCTATGTTGCTGAACTAAATAACGTTTTTCTAAATTTAATAAAATCGAAAGTCCTTGACAGTTTATTTGAACTTCACTTCCGACGTTAATTGGATTGGGATATTAATTTAATGCTCAGAAATACTTATTCCGGATATGGAATGGAATAGTTTCTTTATTCTCAAACATATTATTTACCTACCTATGAAGTTCAAGGACTAAATCCTTGACATGCAGAGAATGAATATAAAAAATTCACGATTTGTAGTATTTACTTTCCATAGACTGAATAATATATTGGAAATCACATTATTCCTGTTTTTATCTAAATTATCATAATCGTCACAATTCAATTGTTTTTTATGTATGTCCAGTCATTGTTATTCTTTTACAATGAAAACGTAAAATAATAATTAGGAATTTTGCAATATCCTTTGTTTTCAGAATAACTGATTTACGATTCAATTAAATTGGAACTATAAAAAAAACTTTTTCAAACAGTTATAAAAACTTTGATGATTCAATGCCAGAGAGTTAGATGGTCCACACTTGAACGTGGAATCCTAACCACAGCACAAATAAAACTGCGCTTGGGAGGACTTTGAACGTCAGACCCTTTAATCCCGAAAGAACCAAGTTGGGTATGTGGAAGAGGAAAATTTTGCTAAAATGGTTTTTCAACATTTTCCTACTCGACGTTTTAAACTTTGAAAAATGAAGATAGTTTGAAGTAATTTTTGAACAGACCTCGTACGTCTTCTACCATTCTTGATCAAAACTCTCTCATTAGAGACGAATCACATTTTGGAAATTTTAGTTCATGTCTACAAATTATGTACCTACCTACATTTCGTTAGTTGAAAATTTGTTTCTGCTATTATCGATTTTCTTCTGTACTCCTCTATTGACGTCATTATGTATATCTGTAAAAATAAGTTGTGAAACAATTTATTTTGGAATAAAGAATTTAATTTACCTACTTACACTGTAATTTTATATCACAAGATGTTTTTGTAATGTATTATTATTATAAGCTAATTTCAAGGTGCATTATCCAAAATGAATTACTATTTTATCTAAATATGCTACATTTGAGTGTTAACTGAAGGGCGGACAAGCAAGGACATTTTTTTCTAAGGTGGATATAATATAATTCATGATCAAAGAAGAAAATTCGTGCATTTCCTGCTCACCTCCGTATTATAAATCTAATATCAATTGCACAATCATTAGGAAAATTTTTCGTATTAAAATCCACAAAATTGTTATCACAAAATTTACGAAACATCTAATTTAATGTTACACTTCAACTTGTCAATTATTACCAAATTGCGACTAATTTTTTAAAATTCACTATTATTTTCAATTAAATTTGGCTCAAATTTGGCCCTACACTTGGGAAAATTAGAATTTTTTTTCACAAGTCTATGAAAATTTGCCAATAATATGAATAAATATTTGGTAAAAGTAATTTGAACTTTGGTATATGTTATTTTTATGATACTTTCCAAAAATATCGGAAAAATTTCAAGTGCACGCAAAGAGAGACCTTTGGCTCCACAAATGACACACATTTGGGATGAGTTTCAAAATTGCTTTCGTTTCCCAAAAAGCAGATATTTTCTTTAACTAATTGGCAAACTGGTCCAAAAATATTCAAGTATTTTTCATTTGTAAAGCTTCTCTAAATTGAATTATCGTATCTCTTCAGTTTGATTGTTATTATTAGTGTTGTAACTTGTGTCATCGTATAAAAGTACAAAGTTCATCATGATGTCAGAGGAAACACCGCCTATTTATTGAACCAATCACAATTTTTAATTGAAATTAGCTGTTGTGTAGCAAAATTTTTTAATCTTATCTTTGGATATGTTTTGTTGGAATTTGAAATAGAATTATTATTGTTCTCGTGACACAGTCATCCGACATTTTTGAAAATTTACTGGACTTTTATTTATTAATTTCTGCATTACTCACATGATTTTTATTTTATCTGGGCAACATTCATAAGTCAAAGGTAACAGGTTTGTCATAAGATAAAATTTTAAGCAGCACTAATGAACTTCATTTTATATAATTTAAAGTTTATCTTGAAATCCCCAGTTTTCTATAAAAGCTTTGAAAAAAAATATTGTTGGCAAATTCTGTAACGATTCAAAACTTGAGGGTTTGATTTTAAAATTTACCTTCTCTTTAAACTTGTGAACCTGAAGCCAGTGCCAGGGTTCGATTTTCCTTGATGAAGTACTTACGATATTTTTTTAATTGCGCCCTGAAGTACACTCAATGACTTAATAATTCGATAGACGTGGATTTTTGAAGGCATTGGAATATTGATTCTTAAATTTACACTTAATTAGCTTTCCTGTAGTAAAAAGAATGAAAAAATTTTGAATTTAATTTTAATTTAGTTTATTAGAAAATAATTAGTTTAACTAACAAAAAAAGTCCAGTTTACATAAGTCAAAGATCAAAATGACGTAGATTCAATAACACTAAAGTCACAACTGGCCTTCGATAGAACTGCATTTAGATGAAAGCCTCTTTTATGATAATTAGTTCAACCTTTTTGAACTTAAACAAAATATTTATAAAGGGTGAATGTAGAAATCTATTGCAATTTAAAACTATTTTGTAATATTTTTAGGAATATTTTAATTCCATGCAACCACGCATGCAACTTTATAAAATATCTACACAGGACCGGCTTTTAGAAATATAATTTGAAAATTGTTATGAATTATGATTATTTTGTATCATGTGAAAAATGTTATATTTCTAATTAAAAATATCAGGGACGGATTGCTACAATTCTATTGCACTAGAACGGCGATAATCCGAACATCAGGAATACACAGTGATTTCAACAGTAAATTGCTTCTTTCCAGACAACTTGATCGTTGTATGAAGAATTTGCTATAAAATTAGAATAGTAAATAGAAGAAATTAATAACCTTCAATATAAACACCTGTTAGACGCCATGATGTGGTGGGAGTGTATGTTCTGAAATCTGAAGACGTCGATCGAAGCAATAGCTTGGAATTATTGATGATATTCGCTATTCTGTATCTATGTACCAGGTATACCACCTATTACATATTTTTTAGTCTGAAAAATAAATTACTGTATTGACTATTATTATGTTATTATATTAACGCTCTTAAACCAAACAATTGACTTTATCAAATAGGTACTCGATTTTGAAATTTTATCTTTTCCCTCGAACAAAATATTATTATGTAGTTATGTAGAATAAGTACATACTAAAGTGTTTATTACATTTTTTTTTGCTATTTATTTTGTTTGTTTATGTGAATAATCTTATCCATCTAATAATCTAAAAATGTCAATGTCGCCCACCAACCTGATGAGGAATCAAAGGTCAAAATATGAAAATTGCTCTGATTATTACGGTTAATGCTGCCTGCACTGAAACCGCAAAATTCAAAATATACCTCACCATAAAAGAAATATGTTTGTTTCAATTAATGTGCAATGTGGTATACTAACCTGCAGGAAGTGCAATAGGTTGCTATGGTAACCGTTGATACATACAGAATGCGTTCATTTTTTACTTACTGGTTTACCCCAAAGGGTTGGGCCTACTAAGAGGGGGGAAGAAAGAGAGTGGTTAAAACTTAAGCTGCTTCCACAGTGAAAGTAGGTTTACCGGCGTCGGCTTACCAGCTCATCTCTCTACAATGTTAAATAATGTAAACGGCATCCGGACAGATAATTTCAATGCAAAATTTGAAGCAGCTAAAAGAGAGGATTTATTTTCTGGACGGTTGAAAGAGAGATTTTTATTGAAAGTCTCTGAATCGCCATTATCAGCTGATAACAAACTTTATATCTGGAATAGGTTGGTTATTGGTTTACAACTGTAATATTCCCTTTCCATTTTCACTCAGCATTATTTTGACTATTGCTTTTCTTTAAATTTAAATATAAAAAATGAAGTAATAATATTGTAAAATGTATCTGCTCGCCAACAGCTTCTATTAAATTACAATTATAAATACAAAATTTTATATGTTTTAACCTACAAAATTTATTAGAATTGTTATGCTGTTTATTTCACTACATTTTAGAAAAACATCAAAATATTTTATGTTACGCAAGCAACACTTTCGGTTTTTTTTATTTTAAAATATTTCAAATTTTTGGAAGCCAGCGAACATTATTCACTTGACAGTGTTTCTCAAACGTGCAATGTGCTGACTTTTTGGCGTACATTTCACCCTCAGCGTATTTATTTTTGATAAAAAAATATTTAATATAATGATATAAATAATATTGTATTAAGTATGGTACATATTTTGTAATTTGTTTATTATATTTCTGAATTTTTATATCTTTATTTATTATTTAAAATACTTATCGGAAAATAAATAATTAAATATTATTATTATTACGTATACACAATATAATTTATTATTGTGTTAAATTTAATAAATTTTATTATTGTTCTTGCGTTTTGAGAAGCACTGCACTATCCAATGAATTTTTGAGAAACTTGTGGATTTTTTATTTTTAGTTTAGCAATTTCATTTTCGGTAATCGAATATTTAGCCATTTAAAACGCACGTATAAAAAGTTTATTGTGTAAGATAATGGATTCTGTTAGCAAAATATTTTCACAAAGTTATCCGATGGGTAATAAAAAACTAAAAATCAATCATTGCTGTTTTATGGTGTTTGAGTAGGGGTAGGGGGAGCGTTTCATTGCTTTTTACTTCTCATAAATTATTTGACACAGCATAAATCGTTAACTGTGTGGTTACGGTGCTAAAAGATCAGGATTTAAACCCATATTACTAAAAAGGAAGAAAAAATTTATGTTTGAAGAGCCAACCCCAATGAAGAATTTGTATGCGCCTAAAAGGAACTTCAGATTTACGCCTACGTTCTCCAATTGAATAAGTGCAGTACTGGTACAAGAACTGTTTTCACTTGATTCTCAAAAACAATTATCTTCTCACATGACAAAGTGACGCTAGTACAAAAGTTAACTGAATTATAATTAACATTTTGTTACTTTTGATTGCTCTACAGAAGTGACACGTTTTCTGAACTTACGAGCTGCCCCATTTTGTTGATGTTTCTCTGTGCGAGCAAAACCCCAAATCTCTTCTAAAATTGTCATTGATGGAAAGTATGTGGAAAAGAAGAATGCTTACATCATACGATGGGTAACTTACCTACTATATTCCATATCTAATGTATAAGAAACGAACAAGAAAGAGATGAGAAAATTTATGAATAAGTATAACATTACAGTATAATCCGCTTATAATGGACTTGATCGTTATAAGTGAAGTTCATAAGTTTAATTGAAGAATTCGATCATTAGAAGCGTGTTTCCATTACAAGCAGACCCAATACAATTGAATTATTTAATCATATTATTGCTGATATAACGTGGCTCGCATTGTACCCCCCCCCCTACCAATAACTTAATCAAATTCAATGGGTATTCTGAACAACACTTCAATAACTGTGCAATTGCTAATTTATTATCGATAGCCATAGTTCTAATCGCTTTAACCACCTATTTGCTTTAATAAATTAGATAAAGTGGATAGAGTGTTTTAATTAATAGTGTATGCCTCCAGGTATTGATTAGATCTTCCAATACGTCCTTGTATCAATTTTTCCAAGTATTCAATTACCTGTTTTTGACAGCGTAATTCTAATGTGTTTATCTTTAATGATAATATATTTGCATATTCATGTAAATAAACATAATATTTACAGTGTTTATTATCAAATTATTTACGAAACTCTTACAATATTTAAATTACCTCAAAATATTTTTCCTTTGTTCCAAAAAAAAGTACAACGAATTAGACTACATTGGCAACAACCATGACATTACCATTCACAAAGTCATATTAATGTACAATATTTGGATATGATACTTGTACGTAGGCGCGTGGACTTTGTTCCATGACGTAAACGCAAAAGTTATTTGTGTTCCCTACGGAACTCCCAAATTTTTTATCTTTTTAATCGCAGAAGACGATAATATGACTGTTCGTTACAAGTCCAAAGTTCACATGTTATTTTTATTAATGCGCTCTACTATATTTATTTTGTATTTTAGAATATTTAGAAACTTTTTGGCAATTTTTAAATTCTAACAGGAAACGGCTAATTAAGTTGTTTTCAAAACGTTGTTTAGTAATTATTTAATTTAGTTATTGCATAATCGAGTCACGAACATAGTACCTACAATATTGTTTTATTAACACTTCAATTAATTGTTAACAAAATTACCATTAATAACTTATTTCTCCTCACTTACCCTTTTTTTTTGTTATAGGTCTGAACGCTTGTGAACGCAAGTCATTCATATTCCTTCGAAAAGAGCTACCAGTACGTCTGGCAAACATAATGAAAGAAATTGCCCTTTTACCCGAAAATTTATTAAAAACTCCATCTGTGATATCGGTAAACAATTGGTATATGAGGAGTTTTCAAGAAATTCTCGAGTTTGAGAAAATGGACGACATTAACACAAAGAATCTACAGCATTTTTGCGATAGTTTGGTCCAGATTCGTAACAGACATTCAGATGTAGTTGAAACTATGGCACAGGGGGTTTTAGAACTAAAAGAAACGTGCGACGTGGATCATCACACCGAGCATAGCATACAGTACTTTTTAGATCGTTTCTATATGTCGAGAATATCTATTAGGATGCTAATTAATCAGCACAGTAAGTTTTTCATCCGTTGAAGTAGGGACTTCCCCTTACTTCTGGAATTTTGAAACTATGTTTTAACCTTGAATTTTTAGCTTTGATGTTTGGTGGACAGTTGGAACGTGCACCAGGCCCTAATCAAAGCAAATATGTTGGCTGTATCGACCCCCACTGTAATCTAGTCAATGTAATAAAAGATGCATATGAAAATGCACGATTTTTGTGCGATCAATATTACCTAGCTGCTCCAGAACTGATAATCAAGCAATACAGAAATGGTGAGTTAAAAGCGATGCGGTGTTTTTCTCAGGCGTGATTATGTACCTTTTTGTTTTCAGCAGAACTGGAGGCCGAAGCAGATATGCGTCTTGTTTATGTTCCTTCGCACCTATACCATATTTTATTTGAATTATTTAAGAATGCGATGAGGGCAACCGTGGAGTACACCAAGACAACTACTTATCCTCCAATTAAAGTAATAATCAGTAAAGGAAAAGAAGACATATGCGTGAAGGTAAATTGTTTTTGCTGGTTTATTATGTTTGATTTTAATTTTGTATTGTGTTCACCAGATGTCAGACCAAGGTGGTGGTATTCCCCGTTCTTTACATGAACAATTGTTCAAATACATGTATTCCACTGCTCCGCAACCGAGTAAATCAGATGCACACACTGTTCCGCTGGCCGGATACGGTTATGGATTACCAATTTCCCGTTTATACGCCAGGTATTTCCACGGTGATCTGTGTGTTATGTCATGTGAAGGTTTTGGAACCGATGCTGTGATATACATGAAGGTAAGAATTTTTTTTTAAAATTTGTATAAGGTACTAAAATTTTCTTGATTTCAGGCTTTAACAAATGAAGCAAATGAGTTATTGCCCATTTTTAATAAAAGCACATCTAAGTTTTACCGTACTGTGATACCAACTGGTGATTGGTCAAATCAATATTCCTTACATAATGGTAAACACAAAAATGAAATTATCAGTGGGACTATGTAGCTAGAAACTTCAGATGAAGATGATAAAAATTTATGATGCTAGTTCCATTTTTATTCTGTTGTAGAATGTAAGGAATTTTGTTCATTAGTTTTAATATTGACAATGTTGATGAAATGAAGGGACCTGATGATTATAACATAAGTTTATAGTGAATTTAGTAAAATAATTTGTGTGCCAAAAAGGTAACTTTGCAAATATTTTGTTAATATTTGTACTGTTATTTTTGTGGTATATTGTTTAATTCAAGACCCAATAAAAAATATAGCAATTGTTGCTTTGATTGATTAGCAATTCTTAGTTGCTTTGATATCTGATTATACATTAGAACGCATATCTATCTCAGAAGTTATTTATTCTTTAGTTTTTTTTAATATTTTATGGAAAAATATGATCCATCAGAAGTGGGATGATAAAAGTGCCCAATTTTGGAAATGAGAGTTAAACAATCAGCACAAAGTGAAAACTATCAAATCACTTTAATTTCCTAATTTTTTTTTTAATAAAGTTTAATATTTTTGTAAGTACTTTGTAAATAAATTTTTCTGATGCCACTGTGGTATTTAAAACATGTACGAAAAATCTTTGTATTTATAGTGTGTCCATTTAACATCTTTTCTAAAAAGATGTACACAATATTTATTTTTATGTAGTACCAGACGATGAAATAAAAGAAAAATGTGATATTTAATTTTTATTTGTATGATTACCTGTATTTCTCTTATTCTTCAGTATACAAAGTATTTTCATATACATTATACTTAAATTGCACCCCATTTTCTTCTTGGATCTCATCTGATACGTTAGGATCGCTGTAAAAAATTATTTTTTAATCAATCCACACTTGGGTAAATTAATTTTAATTACCGAATTTTTCGAATATTTTTAACCAGAGGCGGAAAGAAAACATCACTATCAAATTCTTGGTCTATTTCACTTAAATAGAGTCTGTAGAAGTATGGTGAATCCATTGCATACTAAAATGGTACAAATTAAAATTTATTCTAAGGTTCTGGAATCTAACAGGAACCTCCTTGGCTAAAGTAAGGCGATTTTGGATATATTTTCAGAATTGCAAAAATTCGATTTTATTCAAAAAAATGTTGCTCAACAAGGTGTTAGTACTAATTAGGACAATGTTGGAACAAATTCATTAAAATTGAAAAAAATTCTAGGACACTTTTCTCAGATTTGGTTAGAACATATTTTTCTGATTATGAAAATTTTATTTTATTTTTTGTGTATTTTATTCAACATTGCGCAAAAATCGTTGATTGTTCTCATTAGTACTGAACTTGATTAGCTCGAATAAATTTGGTTGATTGAACATAATTTTTGAAAGTTTATCTAAATCCGGAAAAAAATTAAGGATTATGTACCTACTATTTAAAACTAATATTGTGTAGTTTTATTGAAGCCATTGAACAAATACCAGTTTTTTTCCACTACATAAAAACATAAACATTTATGATTCATGTTATGTTTTGAATTAAATATATAGAAGGTTACATAAATTTAAGTGATTATATAATAAAATAATCGCTTGCAACTAAATTACTATTTTTCAAATTATACTCCAAAATGTATAATTGAATGGTTAAGTGCAAAAATGGAAGTATTACAAAAATCGCCATTTCGAGATAATCGATTTAAAGTCTGCTTTGTTTACACCAAAATCATAATTAATTGTTAAAAATGATACAAAATTAAAGTATAATTGTTTAAATATTATCCTGATTTTGTTCTTCTTGGTTTTCTGTGTTGTTGAATCTAATTATATTACCATAAAGGTAGTGGTATTCTTCCGAAGCATCATATTCAAATTGCATGAAGGTTGATATAGCAGAATCTTGTTCATCTGTTTGTGGTGCTCCTCGTCCAGAAGATTTAATACTGTTAACCTTTTTTTTTATATTATATGTCGGTCACCAGTTGGTAAATAGTATATTATACACCGAGGGAGTAAGGTGCCACTTTTCGTCATGAGGGTAAAGGTTTTTTACACGAGGCGCAGCCGAGGGGAAAAATTACCCGAATGACGAAAAGTCACTTTAATCCCGAGCGCGAATATACTATTTTTTGCCTTTCCGAAAGCCAATTAAATATTTGTTAGAATAAGCGAGAATTACCAAACCATAATAGCCTAAAGCCAGACCTGTACATGGCATTAATGAAGTACGGCCCTGATTATTATTTAACGAATGATTAAGTAATACCAACTTAAGTTGGTGGTCTTTACTTTTCCTCCCGCTGTTTTACTTTTCCTCCCGCTCCTAAGAAAAGTGGCACTTTGCTCCCGCAAAACTGGGAGTCAAGTGACCACTTTACTCCCAGAAAGGCAAAAAATTGTCTATATCACCAGTTTCGGCTTCCTTCATTTCAAATTTTTGCGTTTTTGATGATTTTTTTATAAGTACCAGTACAAAATATTCCTCAGGAACGTACAAACGATTATGCTTTTTTACTTGTCGTTTATAATAACCGAAAATAAAATTATGTGGGTGGCTTATTTAGCAAGCATTGCAATAATTTGCTGCTTTGGGTGCAGAAAGGAAAGTACTTTATGCACTAAACGGATATTTGATATGGTCAAAAATTTGTTAAAACTGGAAGGTACAATATTTATTTTGGTACCAAACGATCCGGGATCATGGTATATTTCAATTTTGGTAAAAATGTCAGTATTTCCCTTTTCGCACTTAACCATTGAATACATTTTTTTTCTTCAATTATATCAGGATAAATATAATTTTCAACGCTTTATTTTGCAATACTTAATACAATAAGGGTGCGTAATGGATTTGCATCTCTAAAATTTAAATTTAGTTATTATGGAAAAATTTTAAGTAAAGGGATAAATTTATTTTACAATAATTGAAGTGTATTTGTTTGTTTTCATTTCTGAGTTCTCGTTGGAAATAGTTACATTAACACAGCCGAGTGCAATAGTGTAAGTCGCTGTGGCTTGTTGACTAGAATCTCCGGTTCGATTCCGGAGGACCGAATTACTGAAAATATGCTTCCGTTTTCATAAACTTTTTTGAACTGTAATTAAGAATTTTAACTGTAAGTAAAGAACAACATGCAAAAAAGTTTTATTTAAAAACCATTTTTAATCCCTCTTTGACAAGGTAGAACAAGAAAATATTTGAATTAGTATTGTTTTTTTTAGCTTTTACTTACAGTTAAAATTCTAATATTTTAGCGCTTGGTTAAGTTTTTTTAAATTTATAATAGCACACCTATTCTTGAAATTTCCTTTTAAGATTTATATTTTGTAATTAAGGGTTTAGATTTCTGCTACGTCTTCAACACATATGAACCTGAGACGTTATTTTAGCGAAACATTGATCTATTTAGTCAAATCGGAGGTAAAAGTAGTAAAATTCGAAGTAGGTCACCAAAATTTGAATTTCCTGTCACATTAAGAGTTTAATTTTAGTTTTAAGAGTTTAAATTATGCAAAAAATGGAAGAAAATAAAAAATTGGAAAAACTAAAAAATGACAATAATTGAATAGAAAAGCGTACAAACATAGCAAGGATGTGGATGTCGATCGCGATACTCGTCGCGATATCTACATCTAAATCCAGATATTTGCTATGTTTGAACTTTAACGTTGCTTATTCTATAAAATTAAAGTAGTAATTATTTTTTATGCTTTTACCAGTTAAAGTCATAAATTATGATTCACGCGTATAATAATGGTACAAATCGATGATGACCCTCCCCTTGTAAGTTTATCTTCTTCTTCTTCTTTCTAGAAGTAATTCTCTAGAGAATTCTCTTCTAGTAGGCCAAGGCCTGTTATTTTCCAACACATGCGTCGTTTCCTTGGCAGTGTTAGAAACTTTGAGCATATAAATATTTTACGTTTTTTACGTAAGTTTATCAATTCACCAATACATGATGGAAGAAAAGTAAAAATACTGCAAAGGCATAATATTATGTAAAAGAAAATTGCTTTTTAACACAGATAAGCAAATTTTTTGTTGTACTAAAGGGGATGAAGTGAATCGAGATGGTATAAGATTATTGTGACTGGATGAACAAATAATACAAATTTGGGACACAAAAATAAAAGTCTGTTTTGATGATACTTCACACCTACCCTATAAATTTCCGTTCCACCAATAACCCAAATAGATTCATATTCCTCAATAAAGTTAGGATCGTTTAGTTTTTCATTGATTTCATCCCAATTATTAAATCCATAAACATTTTCCAAATCTCCGAAGGTTAATTTTGATCGAGATAAAACAAAATTGATCCTGTTTGGCAAATCTCTATAACGAGGAGAAAAGCCTTCGTATGTTTTTCGTCCAATTATAAAGACATTTTTTTTGGTAGGATGTGATGGACTGGTTATATTTAGATAATACTCGAGTTCGGATCTAAAGCGTTTTTGGATACAATTTTTAAGGAATTTTAAGTAAAACTTACGGCAAATTCCAAGGTAAATCATTGTCTTTTCCGATTCCCATGTTTTTACTTACACATGAAAAAATGTTATACTTTAACTTCATTTTTCACTGAAATCAATCACTGTTAGTTAACTGAAATAATAGAATATTTGGTAAATACGGAAACGACTGGCATTTATAAGCGCCGAAACCACAAACTTGAAAACAATCATTTTGTTTGTTTTGATCGATAATTTTTATGTCGAGGTTTTGGTTTATCTTATCTGAGGTCATCCAATAAATACCTATTTCCATCGTATATAAAAATTCAATGTTCTTTATCACTTTTGTTCCACTTGTAGGCTTCAAAATAGAACAACAAAGGAAATTCAAAAAAAATTGAAAGAAGAACGAATGATTGTAAAGAGTGTCATCTTGTGAGAATCTCATGAAGTTTTCCGATTAGGAAACCAGAAATAATGCAGAGGCGTACCTGCTACATTTTATCGATTGTACAGCGTGGTACCTAGAATCAATACAAATAGGAAACCGGTAGCGTGTTTGAGGTATATAGCTGAATATAAACTGTTTTATTTTATTAGTTTGTGAAGCTCTTCCAGGTGAGTAGCATTACATAAACATTCTTTTAAACGCACGTTACTTGTATTTACGCTTAGAAATGACACGACTTTCCAAATTTTCACTGCTTTTCTCGTGCTAAATATAATTTATTCTTTGTGTAATGGAAAAATTTTTTTACACAATTTTTACATTAAATCAAAATAATCTAAAAGCTTCGATTAGCTTATTATTATGTGCATTACTATATCACTAGATAAACATGAACATTTTAATAGTATATTATCATGGATAAGGAAGAAAGCGTCACAATAAATAATAATATAAATTTATGCATAAAATGAATAATTATTGTTGAAATAATAATAAAGTAAATCCATTATAAGTCCTTATTGCACCAAAGCTCCAGGATAATTGGTTTTGATGATTGCAAAATTTTGCGGTATCAACTGGCAGGAAACTTTTGAATTACAATAATGAAACTGAAACGTGGTAGGGTTATCCTTATTTTCCAGTGATTTGAAAATTTGAATTTGAATTTGAAAATTTTCAAAAAATTATTTTTACTGTTGAAATTAAAGTTGACCAAACGTTAAAGTCAGTGTGTGGTAAATTACATGACCACTCGACAATTAATTAGTTTCATTTAACTTGTAACATATTTACATACTATTAATCAATATTAATTTGAAAAACATGTAATTGTAAAGAAAAATTAAAGAATTTTTATAATGGGTCAAGCAGAATGGATAAATATAAATTCTTGTCCTATTTCGGTCCAAGAGAAAAAATCAATAAAATTTGTCGTTAATGTTCATTAACAACATTTAACTCTCGCGTAATTTCTTACATGTGTACAAAAAACAGTTGGAATACCTCGTCAACTGATATAACTTTGCGTTGGTTAGAAAACTCTTCTCTTCGAAAAGTTCTTATTAAATTTTTAATTAGGATTTAGAAAAGTTATAAAAATTCCGTTCTTAACCCAGATTCATGTTTTTTTATTCCAAGCTTGCAGATATTGCTAGTTGCTACGGTTGACTAATAAAGAGGCATCTCCGAGTTTCAAGAGATAGACAAACCAAGGTACGGCAACTTTATTAATAAAATGAATTACACAAACTCAAATACAGAAGTTTAAAATCCTTCATGTCTAAATTTTGTTTCTTCGGCTTCCTCTTTTTTAATATACATTTTTTATTATTTTCTGTTATCAAGATAAAAGTTTTTGCTTTCGGAAAGCCGGAAATTTGAATTTATTATTAACGAATCATGATAAACTAAAAAGGAATACACCATTAGCAGGAAATTAGCTAAAATCAAATGATTACTACTTTAATTAATCAAGTAGTGGGGGAAATTATAACAAAACTTTGGACGAAACAATTCAAACGTCCAAGCATAATATAAATGTAATCAGTTGAAGTTCAGTTAATATCCGCACATGCAAATTTATTTGCATAAAATTGTAAAATTTTATTTTTTCCTTTGAATGTTATGATATGATTAGGCAATTTCTATAATTTCTTCTGTACATTCTGTAATTTATTATAAACATTGATTAATGCTTCTCCACTACTTTGTTCCGTGTTTGGAACCGACCCATCTGTGTATCTTGTATCAGATGATATTTAGGTTTCTCCTTCACCCTTTCGGGCATAATAGCCTGAGTAGTTGAACATCTGAGTATGATAGCATCGATAGCCTACCCTTGTAGATGACATTATCTCAAATTTTAGTTTTCAGCCTATATTATACCTCTAATAGAGAGCCAGTTTTCACTATCACCAAGTAAACAAATTATAGACCCAAAAGCATCCCAAAGGATGCAAGGAGCAAAGTAACAAGCAATCATTGAGGATTGCTGTTTATATCTAAAACTGATTAAAAAATAATTGTCATCATTAGCTATCCTTTAACTTGAAGAAAAATATTTAATTTTCTTTAAAAAAAAGCAGATTTAAAGAATGTTCGGTGAAAGTTTTGTTGTTTTAAATCTTCTTTGGTTTGATCAAGTAATATTCCTTATTTTTAATTATTCCTTGCATATTTACATCAGAAACAAATATTTTGTTTGAATAGTTTTGCAACATGCGAATTTTTAAGTGAGCTTTTATTGTTATTTCTACTGCGAGTCGCAAATTTTCTGATAAAATCATATTACACTCCATATATTATGCTTTTATATTTACTAGTAAATATTAAACATAAGGTCCGTTTTTTTTACGCTCAGGTAGGTCAAGTTTAAAAGTTAACCACATATTGGACTAATTTATTAGTGCCTGCTAGAAACTGAAAATCCTGAGTACAGTCCAAATAATCCACCCTTTAAGTAAGTGTATAAGTTTTTCCTCATAATTAACCATATTTTTTATTTACAGATGAGACGAAACGATATAAGAAAACATAATTATTTTATTATTTTGAAACAAAATGTGTGAAGAATCTGCATGTTTAGTGCCCCAACTGGATCAACAACAGAATGGTCACCCCGAACCTAGACGTAAGTAATTTTTCTTGATGTATTATTTCTCAATGAAATAGTTCGCATCCCGGTCGCATTTACTACATTTCTTAAGCAAAACTGTAACTAGAGCGTGATAAAGGTCAAAATAAATAGAAAAATAAACTACCCTTGAAAATAGAAAAAACTTTGAAATGCAAGTTTTTGAAAAACTTCTGTTGATCATTTTCAATTGCCTTTTAGACCGTTTCTACTATCATTCTTTACTTTAGAAAGTTTTTAATTCGTGAGCTCAGTTAACGTGCTATCCCACACGACGCATATTCCAGATGAGACCTGACAAGAGAAAAGTAAAGAAGCCATCCTGTGGCAGCAGAGAAATGCACCGATTGACGCCAAATAAATCCAAGCTTACGACTAAGCTTTGGAACAAAAGTTTACAATGTGATATTTAAATGATAGGTCTACATCCAAACATACAGGCCCAACTAAAAGGGGGGGCACTCGGGTATTTGTCCCCGGGGCCCGGGCATCCTCAAAGGCCTGGAAGGGTCCGGAAAAATAACTGTATTAATTTGATAGAAGCCAGAAAAGATTAAACGGTCTTGCTATTTTGGCTATTGAAAGCAAAACGGCGAGAACAATTAATTACGTTGACATAATTGAAGATTTTGCACAACAAAAGGCGTGAAAAGCGAATTTTTGAAATTTTAATTAATAAAAAGTTAAATATTTGGTCTCATGTTTTTTTCTTTCTTAAAAAAACAAACAAATGTACCAACTAAATAATAATATAGGTAAGGCAATATCAAAAAGATCTTGATCTCTATTTTTTTTATTTCATTTTACCTATTTCTGATATTAATTCTATACCTACTTATTTTTCCTAAATAAAAATACAAAGTTTTTGATGTTTTCTTTTTATACATGAAATTTTTAAGAGCAAGGGGCCCGCGAAAAATCTTGCCAAGGGGCCCGACTTGGCTCTCGACGGCCCTGCGAACATACACCAGGATTCGCAATTTTGGTGACGCGTTTTAACTCCCTGCCATTTAAACTGTACCTGAGGAAGGATGTAACCGAAGATTTCTGAAAGTTTAATAAATAGCAAGATCCTGTTGCAAAATTAAACAATCCCTGAAGGAACCAATTAATTTGGATATCTTCAGATCATCAGCGAACAACAAATAGAAATAATTTGAACCTTGCTAATATCATTTATAAACAATAAAAATAGAATTGGACCACAATATAGACCCTTGCGGGATTTTCTTCATTTGTGTACAAAAATAATCACAGTATTGCAAAAACAAAACTGTGATTTTATTTTCACACCCCTTTTTTGAGTATTTTTCATTATACTCCAAAAAAAGAGGCTAATCGTACTCTTGACAACGTTGATCTTATTTTAGATGTCCATACATAAGCACAGAATTGTAAATCAAGTCGATTCCCCTCTCTCTCTCTCTCTCTTTTAAAGCCCATAGACAAAAATGTCCTTCTGGATTTTATTGTTTCAAAATGTCTCTTTTACAAGGAAAAGTGCAGATTTACTATATTCGTCGTATGACAAGAAAAACTCATTAAGTGCAGTTTTCGACAAAAACGAGATGTTTCACTAAGTGTGTTATTTTATGGTTATGCTTGCCTGAAAAAAAATGACGTACCAATTTATAATATGAATGAGGATTCATTAGCATTTTAAATATCAAAACAATTGCTGTTAAATACGATTTATCAGATATAAAAAATGTTTAAACTTCATTATCTCTGTTGTCTTGAAATGTACTTAATGAGTTTTTCTTGTCATACGACGATTATAATCGCAAGTCGAAAATTATTTCTTTCTACATTTCACTATTGGCCCCCCTCAATATTTTAGACGCTCCTAGACGCCTGTCTTTTGGCTTTGGATATTTTTTTAAATAAATGAGTAAAAAATAAAACATAATTTTTGTATTTTTAAATTTCACCATTCTAGTTTAAAATCGTCAATTCGTTCTCTAAATGAATTTTAAAATTGCGGTGAAGGGGAAATTGGGGTGAAATATAATACTTTTATTTTATATTAGGAAATTTGTATTCTCCCTTATGTAAATCGGTGAACGTATTTTTTTTAATTATAATATCTCACGTGATTTGGAAAATATTATTTGCATACGCATTATTTGTTTTTATAAATTAATTTTTATAATTTTTTTTTATTATTCTTTTGATATATTGGAAAGGGGAGGTAGGAAGGGTAGGTAGAAAATTAGTCAAATACTTATTATTTATTCCTTTCGTTAATCAGTTATGCATTATTTTATGTCAATTTTTGTTTTTTAGGAAATAAATTATATATTATTTACTAGGGATCCGCGTTGTTCAGCGAGTGCCGTCCTTGGCTACCATTGGAAAATGTCAGAGACAAGTGCGGGTCCACCAGTGCATGAAACTTATTTTGGAGCGGTTATAATCTCCAGGTTCACTCGAATCACTGTATAGGAAGTACAGTTATAATCATTTGAGTATAACTTGGCTCCCAATCAGCAGGGGTCAGTGCTCTCATCTTTCTCTCATTCTACCCCCCCCCCCTCTCTTTCACACAGCAATTTACTTTAACCGACAGCAAATATTTAGAGATAAAACATCTATGGATGACATAACTACGAGGATTTCAAGCTCGAATTACTGATGCTTCTAAGATATTTTATTATTCTTCGTAAGATGCCTAAGTATCAAACCGTGAAGGTCTAGCAAATATGAAAACTGATTGGATGCTTACCCCCTTTCCAGTATAACAGGACCACAAACGTGGGGAGTAGATAGCAGATATAAATTTTCAAAATTTTAGGTTAACAAATTTATTGGTAAAAAAAATAAATAAAAGATAATAATAATGTATTAAATAATAGATATCATAAGTCATAACAATGTAGTACATACAAAATGCAGTGTTCAATATAAAGCAATATAAAATACAAGAATCTATAAGAAAAACGAAAACAGGGAACTCTGCGACAGTCCACTCATTAAAATTATCACCTTGGCGCCTTCCACCATCTAAGCCGGAATGATAGAAATTGTGGATCTTTGAGATAGTTCAACTGATTAAAAATATATACCCCAGGACCAATAAATAACCTAAATCGGGTTTTTTAAGCCAACAGAACACTTAAACAGTGATATTAATTCAATATTAACTCTAGCATTCAAAAATATTGGTTTTTATTAAACAGATGCAATTATGAAAGGATATTGAATCTATCTGAAAACGACCGCTCCTTTTATCTAGTTTCCTTCCATCATTGCAAAACTTAGTTCGGCCTCCGACCTCGCACTGCTGCTCCTCGCTTAATGTAGCTCGGCCTGCGACCCCTTCACACTTCGTATATCGCGTAACAATCACCCTGTATAATATTACAATACTGAGGTTCTTCAAAAATTCTCCATGTGATAATTTTTTATTCCTTTTCCTTGCCAGTACATTTTGCGCCCGCTACTGGCTTTTGGCAAGGAGTATTAACCTTTTACGTGCAAGATAAGGTTACTTCATTAAATAACGAAAGTCGTGATTCCCAATTCTATCTAATTTAGCAGATACGTAAAGATAAGTTCGTAATGGTGATAGTGAAATCACACCAATTTAATTTGAAACTTGAATTTCCTGAAGAACCATAATTTATTTTATCTAAATTGTCTTTCCCTAATTTACTTCGTCTTATAGTAGGCGTTCAACAAATGAAAATCTCTGGTACGTAATACCACCGAGAGATATTTAAAATGTAGGTGAACTTAAAATGTCTGTGAGATATGAAAAAAGTTTCAGAGTTTCCAAAGACTTTCCGAAACTTCGCTAATAAAATATAAATATGGTAGTATTAAATTTTAAATTAAAGGACATATTCTCAAATTATATTCAAAATAACAGCTACACAAGCGTGAGTAATGAGGGAAAATTGTTGCACGTAAGCTTTATCGATAAAATAATTAAATATTTACAAGGACATAAGTATGTGACTTTTATAATGCTCGTAACAATAAATAATAACTTTTTCTATAACTATGAATCTATTTTTTTTAAATAACTCTTAGATCTCATCAGGAAACATAATTAAGAAAGTTCTATGATATAAAATCCATGGTCCAGTATCCTTGTGCCACAAAGGTATTAGAAATAGAACTAAACCTTTCAAAAAAATTTTCTGGATGCGCCCTTGGTATTCACGACCTAGTTAAATGTTTGTTTATTATAGGAACCTTAACCGGATACTCCTTGTGTCAAAATCAATATCCTAGTCACGATTTATTGAAATCAGCAAATTTTTTGAGGTAATTTTTCCAAATATTGAATTGATAATGTTTTATTCATTATTCATATTTTAGTGATATTATTATTTGATATTTTTAGGTACTCTGTTATTTTCAACAAAAATTACTATAAATGACGTAGACCCCGTTAAATTTTTAATTAATACCTGGTAATTTAAAATTTTTTTGTGTAATTCTACAATAAAAATTGTAAAAGAATTCTTTAATAATCTACAGGTAGATTTAAATTTTTACTTCTTACAAATTATTATAACAAAAGCAGTAACAACCAGGACCGTCATTGGGATTCGACGTTTATTGAAAAAATTGGCAAGAAAAATTATAAAATCAAAAACACCTTAGCGGATTACATGTTTCAATCTCATTCCACGATTCAAATACATTCCTGGTTCGGATTTGCAAATGTAAAAGTAGCTTATTCCCATGGTTTGGAGTCCACGTTAGCCTAGAACCTAGAAGCCAGTGTTATATTATTATGTTAGTTTATCTCAGCAGAAAAACGAAAATAAAGCCAAAAGAGAACGAATACATTGTAAAGTCTAGTCAGTTCTTAAAGCATAACGGAGTGAGAAATAGAATTTTTGAAATCTTTTATTCATTTAATATTGTTTTCTAATGAAAACTGACCTTTATGAAAACTGACCTTTATGGTTCGAATTTAAAATTTTCTTCTCTCCAAACTTACAACCCTGAAACCAAGGGGTCGATTTTCCTTGATTTTATACTAATAACTGTTCTTAAATTTGTAATTCGATCTTAAAAGCTGCCACCAGCAATTTATTAGAAACTGCAAAAAATGAAAGAGTGCTAGTTAATTTCCTTTTGGTTTTTAATTAAAAATGTAATTTAAATTTAATACTACAAACACATCCAGTTGGATTAATGAAGTTGGTTTGTGTATGATCAAAAATGTAATCATTTTCGATTACATTAATCTAGTTAGATGGAAATTTTTAACGTTATAAGAATAAAAAAATAAACATGCAATAAAATATAATAACTTACAGAAAATCAATGAAAATTTCACACTTCTCAAAGAAAAAAAGCCAAAGAGCAATTTGACGTAATCAATGTGGCACAAATAAAGACACAACTCGCCTGTGAAATTTTTTTCCATGTTTATTTATATCTTTTTCAAATAAGAAATTTTATTTTGAAATGGATTCCAGTAACCCTAAATCTTTCTTAACATTTTGAGAACTCCTGGAATCAGTGTTGCACGTCTTTTTAAGGGGACACGGACAACTCGGCACCGGACGACTCGGCACCGGACGACTCGGCACCGGACGACTCGGCACCGGACAACTCGGCACCGGGAAAACTCGGCACCAGTTGAAAAACTTTAAAAAAATTAAAATATAAAAAAATTTATGAGGATCATTATTAAAAGGTAGATCCCGGTCGAGGCTAGGTTAGTGTTAGGAAACGACTTTTTTTTAAAGAGAAGGTCATTAAAAGGTAGATTAATTACTACTTAAAAATATTTAAATGTGTGACATAATAATATGGTCCGGTACCGAAAAAAAACCGCGAGATTCACTCAATTCCCAGTAGCACAATTTGCCGAGTTGGAAGGCCCTAAGGGGATGTTTTAATGAGTTTAGTGCTGCAAAAATGGCTCTGGAGCGGACTCGGCACCATCACAACTCGGCACCAGTTGAAAAACTTTAAAAAAATTAAAATATAAAAAAAATTATTATATTAAAGAAATTATATATCTTTTTGTACATATTAGTCCATTACATAATTATGGGATAAACCGCGCAAATACTCTAACATATTCACTTTATCATAATCTGTTACTTTATAAAGGATAGATAATCTTCGAGAACGTTAAGCGCGTTTTTAATATCATCTTCCGGAACAAACGCTACCGAAGTTATCATACGTGACTTTGCGACGGAAATGGTCTTAAAATCCGAGGTGCCGAGTCGCCGGTGCCGAGTTATGCCGGTACCGAGTTTTCCCGGTTCCGAGTTGTCCGGTACCGAATTGTCCGGTGCCGAATTGTCCGGTGCCGAGTCGCCTGTGCCGAGTTGCCGGTGCCGAGTTGTCCGGTGCCGAGTCGCCGGTGCCGAGTTATCCGGTGCCGAGTTATCCGGTGCCGAGTTGTCCGGTGCCGAGTTGTCCTGTACCGTTTTTAAGCTAGTGCTAGTGCATAGTGGAGAATCCCTAATGGTGGAGGAGCAGCCTGCGCAACTGCCCAAAGTCCCGCACTCCGCATGTTTTCGTGTTTAAAATAGTTTTTTTTAATATTATCAATAATTATTATGTATACTAAACTGCCGACATTTTTGAGTATAGCGCATTTTACCTTGAAATGTTTCCAAAAATTTGCCTGCGGCGCTTTTATTATAGCAGTAGACAAGTTTACTCTTGTTTATATTATACCATTTTATATTATGGTAATTTTAATCTTATCGTCTATATTTAGGTATAATTTATCGATTATTATCTTGAAAATGAGAATTAAAAGTTCTGAAGATCAGATCTTGCAGTTATAAACTTTAATCAGTGGATTATCTTGAAAACAATAATTTAGAGTTTACAAAGTTAAATTAATATTTTGGAATATAAAATAACTTTAATAATACAGAATTTCTTCTAGATGTAACATTAGTGCCGTCATTGACAAAATAGTACATTTATAAATAAAATTAAAAGTTCCAAAAAAGACCGCTATTATAATTTGCTTTCATTTGTTATTGTATCACTTCTTCTTTTGATTTTTCTATTCCCACTACAATACACTTTCGATTTTAAGAACCTCAATTAGCTGCCCGATAACCCCTAAACTAACCCTCCCGATAAGGAAATTTTCATTGTTGAACTAAAAGAAAAATAAGTGCGGCCTTTAGGCCGCACAGCCCGTGCAATTTAGTTTATAATTAATTATATAGATTTTTACAATCTGTGAAAATCACTGAATATTTGTCACGTTGGTACTAAGTTACAGTGCATCTTTTATGATATAGGACGAGTTCGATCTGACCTATTTTCGCTTTAGATTTCTGTGCGATTGCAAACATTTCAACTCCGTTCACTTTAGAATTTCGCTTGTTTCAAGTTTCTAAAATGAGTGGAGCTAAAACGTTTGCAATTGCTAAAAGGTTTCAAAGCAAACTTTCAAAATTTTATTGAAGGAGCTTCAAAACTTTTGAATTAAGGGATTTGATGATTTATAATAATTCTACCGGTGATTTCCATTGGCTTTAGCATTTGTTTTTATGATTTACTGTCGTTGATATCAGGAAAGACTGCCGATTCCATCCGATTCAGTAACTTTTCCAAGGAGGGAGGCGATTCCATAGATTGATAAGAAAAAAAAATTGATAATCCCCTCTACTTTTTTCCAGTAATTTTATTTTTTATGATTTTTACTATAGTACAGGGAGACCGGCCACCGATGTGAACATAGGAAATTAACATGGGAAATTGATTTTTCTTTAATTCCTACTTCCCATCATAACGGATAAGAATGAACATGGTATCAATTTGAAGAAAAGACCCATTTTTTATTGCGCTTCTAAAGATACCTAACATTTGATATTTTGCTCTTTAATTTATGTTAATAAAAGCTCACTAATAAACTAAAAAATAGAACATTTTAAAAAAAATTTAATTGCCTTGTTTGAATTTTATTGCAATTGTTTTTGCTTGAAAACCAATAATTTCGAACAAATTACTTTGACATAATTATTATTACAATAAATTTGGTTAACAATGAACGCAAACACAAATTATCCATAACTTGTTGGAAATTATTAGTTTTCAAGCAAGAACAATTGCAATAAAATTCAAACAAGGCAACTAAAATTTTTTTAATTGCCAAAATTTGCATTTTATTAGTGAGTTTTTAACAGTAATTAAAGAACAAAATATCAAGTGTTAGGTATCTTTAGAAGCGGAATTAAAATCTCTTTAAATTGATGCCCGTTTCATTCTTATCCGTTATGATGGGAAGCAGGAATTAAAGAAAAATCAATTTCCCATGTTAATTTCCTATGCATGTTCAGCATAACATCGGCAGCCGGTCACCCGGTATAATGCTTAATTTTTCCAATGAGGGGGCAATTGCCCTTTGCCCCCTGGATCCATCCTTGATTTTATTCAAACTCAAAAATTTAAAACCGTATCTCGTTACTAGTTATTATAAAGACTCAAGAATGAATAGAGCACCTTATATTTTGTAAAAAAAAATTAAAACAGCGACACTCAAACGTAAAGATCTTAAAAATGTTCACATAAAATCTACTATGAAGCAGTTAATCCATCGAACCACAATTTCATTGAAGAAGTGACATATTATTGATTATAAAATTACAAAGCTTTCAATAAAAATATTTTTTGTATAGCTAAATTTATAATTTTTCTCTGTTATGTAATTTGAGGTTTATTACAAAAGCTATTATTACAAAATTTAATAATGTAATATTTAACCCAAATAGCTACAGCATCGATTTCATGAAAACGTAAAAGTGTCATCTAAAAATGTCCAATCTAATTTTTTTTTCTTTAAAAACACACGATCATACATTTTGCATGTACAATTTACAATGCGGAAAACTGATTATCATACAAATAGTTCACTTTATTGTTCCAACCACCACAAATTCCATATAACTTGAAATAGGATTGTACTGCATGTTTTTATTATATTGCATTATGTAACATCAATATTCAGTTTCGTTTTGTTTTGTTTCAGTGTCCTCAGTAGGCAGCGGGGGAGGGGTGGGAACTGCTGGAGAAGCTTTGGTCGGCTTTCATGAGGATGCATTATCGCACGCAGCTGTTGGAAAAGCACAAATATTACTGGCGCTTGTTTTAGGATGTGCTGTAGTAGCTGAAGGTAGCGAGTTTGCGATTTTAGGATATATTATACCATCGGCTGAATTGCAACTATGCATTGATGATCATAGAAAGAGATGGCTAGGTACCATTAAAACTGTGTTGTGTCCTTCATTTAGCTATAATACTTTACTTTTAGTATCCATCACTTTATTAGCTCAAGCTGTGGGTGCATTGGCTTGGGGTATTTTAGGCGATAGAATAGGAAGAAGAAGAGCCTTAGTTAGCGCTTTATCGGTTTCCCTTATATTTACTTCCGTTGCTAGTGTCATGCCCACTTATGGAACGTTCATGACAGCCAGGTAAAAATATCGTTGCGTAATTATGCTCAACTTATATTTATTGTTTCCGCAGGTTTTGTTCTGGAGTAGGTGTTTCGGGAGCCGTTCCCTTGTGTTTCACGTACTTGGCCGAAACTTGCCCTAGGGCAACTCGCACAAGATACGTTGGGCTCTTGTGTGCGTATTGGCCACTGGGTGCGTTTATTGTTTCACTCATAGCACACGTCAGTTTACCAAGGACCGGAGCGGAAGTGGTTTTGGATAGTCGTGAACATTGGAGTAGTTGGCACAAATATATTATGTGTACTATTTTCCCAATGATCGCATGCATGGTGGGCTTAATTTGGGCTTCTGAATCTCCAAGATATTTACTAGAAGCTTCTAGAGAAGTAGAAGCTTTAGAAGTTTACCAAAAAATTCATAGGCTAAATCAAAGAATAACGTCGTACGGATTAACCGAATTAGAACTTCCAGGAAGAAGTGCTTATCGTGATAGACCTGTCAATTCCTCTAGAAATGTGTTTTCTCATGGGGTTAATACGGTAAGTCCATAAACTTCTAGTTTAATTTGATGCATCATAACATAAACGATTTTAACAAAATCAATTTTGTAAGATGCAGATTATTATTGATCGATGGGTACTTGGTAGCAAAAATTTACATTAATTCATGTAGCTAAAAAGTAAAGGTGCGACATTACGTGATATCATGCTCGAATTTAGATTTTCTACAGTTTACTTTGAAAGATAAAACTTTGCCTTGAATTTTATAAAAATGTAGGCGGATTTTGTTGTTTGTTTTCTATTATTAACTTTGTATTCCAGCACCATTTTTCCGAACAATAATTATTATCGATGATAGTATAATAAATTTTTGTTGGGAAGCAGTCAAAACTTTTTTATTTGTTTTATATATAAAAAATAACTATGGAAGGGAGCACGTGTTTCATAAATAAGCAACTTTCCAATTTTTGCTATCAATCAATTTTTTCTGTTCTTAGTTATTTTTGGCAAAATGCCAAGCTGTGCTCTCTAATATTGTGAGCACATTAAAGCAACCTTTGCGTTGTGCATGAAACATTTCAAAAACTTTTAATAAAAATGCTAATTGATATTGCTTGTTACAGTTTCGTGAAGCATTCCAACGCATATCATCTCCATCCCATTTTCGTACCACTTTGCTATTAGCAACTCTACATTTATTAATAGGATTCCTCTATATGGGAATCACAACATTTTCGACGTCAAAAATACGTGAAATAAACGATTTAGATTATTTTTTCTTAAAAAAATTTGTAAGTAAAGCAAATTACAGTGAATTAACTTTCAATTCCACTATAGAAAACGTCCAATATAGAGATACTATATTTAGAAATGTTACTTTTACACATTTAGATTTAAACCATGTAGATTTTGTCGATTGCTTGTTTGATAACGTAGAATTTTCTAATGTTAAATCGTCGATTACGTATTTTGAAAATTCCACCATCAAAAGATCGAGGTAGGTAAAAAAAAAGTATCTAGCAACAGATTTAACTCTCAGCATTTTTAGGTTCATCGATACCGATCTCACCGAACATCATTTTGTAGATTGCAATTTGATAAATAACACATTTTTATCTTTGATATCTGAGTGCGTCGTGGATTTCGATTACAATATCTACGTGAACGATCTGTTTTACGAAACGATTTCTTGGTCAGGTCCACTATATGTTTTGTTAATATTTAGTGGTTACGCGGTTGAAGGAGCATCCAGACCGCCTATATTAGTAGGACTATTAATTGCAACAAGTTTTACTGGAGTTGGAATTTTCCTTTTCTTTAATGTTTTAAATATCATAATTATTCAAGCAATTTTTAAAATATTTCTGGTGAGTTCCCTAAGTATAGTTTCCATGGTTGTTGTAGAAGCATACCCGTGCCATATGAGGTGAGTAAAGATATTAGGTAATTTTTCCAATATTTACTTGTTTCCATTTTAGGTGTACCGCACACGGCATTATGAGGAGTTTATTCCACATAGCATGTCTCTGTGCCATTCCAGTTTACAGCACCATGGTGCACACTATGCTATTATTCCCTACAGCAGTTACTGTGGTATTAACAATCTTCACAGCTATTTTATCAACAAGGGTACAAGATAATAACAAAGTTCTTTTATAAAATGTTGCGTAACATTTATTTATTTACTTATAAATGTGTGAGTGTGCGTATATGTTTACCTAGTATCTGTGATATTATTTTATTTATTAATAATAATTAATACTGTAAGTTGTGGGTGACCTTTACATGTACCTATACCTAGATATCATTGTTAAACCTTTACAATTTTTGTGGCAAAACTTTCCTATTTTAAGTTTTTACTAATCTTAACTGCATATCAAAATAATGCCTCAAAGCACTGCAAAGAAGTCAAATTAACGAAGATATTCTGGTTACCTTACAAAATTAGATTTATTATGAATATGGTTAGTGAAATCCTACTGTACGTTTTTATAACTAAATAAATTTTGCTTGTTTAAATGTAAAATTATATATTATTAGGTACCATTACAAGCTTTCTCAAAAAAATCCAATAGAAAAAGTAGGTAATTGTTTAATATTTGTCAGGTTATGTGCCCACTCGGTGGCTCTACAGCCGAATTGAAACTATGTAGTTTAATTTTTAATTCAAATTCAAGAAAAATTACAAGTTTTAAAACCCATTAATTTTTATTTAAATTAAAATACCAATGTAGGTGCATCGATTTCGAAACAAGAAGTGTCCTAAAAAACCAAATCTAAGCATTTATTTTTATCTAGAAAAATCAATTTTCTTTTCATTATAATAATGATCGCGGCTTGAATGTTTGTTTTAATTACAACTGTTTCCCGTCACGGAAAAAGCAACCAAAAAGTGAAATTTACCTAACACCACAAATTTCATTACAATTTCAGCTCATCTAATATTAATTACATAGCGGCATCGGCTGGTTTTATCATAAAATGTTTTACCTCTAATTAAAGTATTATATTTATACATTAGCTAATTGGAGTGTGCTTATATTTCGCACTTAATATAATAATATGCAATAATTTTTTTAGTAACTACAGAAAAGGTACCTCCACCATATGTCACATAGTCCAGTCAAAATAGACATTTCACTTTGCAAAAATTCGCATCCAGCTGAAAAATGGCATAAACATTAAATGCACTATTACAAACAAAATATCAAAAGTCCCCACCGATCCCACGTCTGCTAAAAAAGTTATTCAAGGTCAAAGGTCACCAATATCGGTTTTTTACATTTTCCTCGTAAATGATAAGTGTTATCTCGTAAAAATAGGTTAGACAAAAATTATAGATCATGGAATTTTCTACAAAACTTATTCTTATACTTTTTTTCGTACGAATCGTTATTCCTCAGATATCACGATTCAAAAAGTTGGGAAGTTTTATTACACAGTGTCCTATTGATGATTGAAAAAATGGTAATATTGGTAATGATTAAATGATTATCGAAATCGCGATATATCAGGAATAGCGATTCGTACGAAAATAAGTATAAGAATAATTTTTGTAGAGAATTTCATGATCTACAATTTTTGTCTAACCTATTTTTACGATAACAATTATCATTTACGAGCAAAATGCAAAAAATCGATATTGTTGACTTTTGACCTTAAATAACTTTTTTAGCAGATGTGGAATCGGTGGGGACTTTTGATATTTTGTTTGTAATAGTGCATTTAAGGTTTATGCCAATTTTCAGCTGGATGCGAATTATTGCAAACTTTGCACTTTTTTTGTCTATTTTGACTGGACTACACAAAGCAGTTTTGGCATTGTAGGTACCTTTTCTGTAGTTATTAAAAAGGGGTGAAATATTTAAATAAAACATGTACTGATGTAACAACGCTGGATAATAAAATTAATATCTACAAACATACGAGTACTTAAAACTAATTATTCATTTGACATAATTTTCATAAAATAATTATATTCCTAACACTTGACTTAATAGCATAGTGGCTCAAAACCCAAAAATGTTTATAAATTAGATTCAGTACCATTGTTGGATTTCAATGTTATTTTCTTGTTGAAAAGATTTTCTGACTTCCAAGGTGATTCCAATTTAGATTAAGAAGCCAAATATAAAAGAACAGGTGATTCATTTTAAGAACAGGGATCCTGTAAGGATTATTGTTTAATAATTTATTGCTATCCACCTCAACAGATGTGAAATCTAAAATAAAGTTTATAAACAACGACATAGCTGCTAAAAAGTCAAAAATATACTCATTGTCAAATTTGAGCCAGAAATGCAGAGGTTGAAGTACGAGAACTTCAAGCAGCCAACTTAATAAAAAATGTTGTAAGCAGCAAAAAAGATTTATTTGTGATATTATGGAGGTATGCAGTACCAGATTTGTGCACGCTGTATAAATTTTTGAGAAATCTTCGATATTCAAAGCCTAAATTGTTAAATTAGTGATATTTTGTAGGATCGTAGGGGACTGCATATGCATAGCTAAGAATTTGTTAGTAATTTCTTATTTTACAACGAATATTCAATAAAGTTGGTTGATGAATTTCCACCCACGCTCAAGGAAGAATTTAATTTTTTACGACGTAATGAGTTTTCGAGTAGCCAACATTACGTACGATTGTTAATTAAGATTTTTCTGAAATAACTATAATTAAAGTTTTGCACGCAACATTATGAGGTTTACTTTTTAAAAATCTTACCTAAAATGTTCAACAATTAAAACCTGGATCAACAGCTATGTAGGAAATTGACCTATCACCAAAATTAATTTTTCAATGTGCAGTTTATTAATTATTATAAACAAATTTTTATTGTGAATATTAATTTTGATATTTAAACCTGGTGAAGCATAAGGAAATTAGTAGATTTGAAAAAATTAATCCAGTAAATTTCTTTCCTTCTATAAAACATTCTGATGATATTACATAAAGCTGTAATTTTCTGTTTTCCAACGAAAGCTTGCAAGTCAAGAACGTTGAGTAAATCTATAATTTATTGGTATAGAAAATTCCACTACACAAAAATTTGTATTTCTTTATTTTAAAATACATGTTTTATTGAACGATTAATCAGAGTCACCAACAAGCAATTAATTAACAGTTCGCTTTTTATGCGATTGGATCCGCTGAGCTGGCTTATAAATTCAGAATGTATCTACATTTTGGTGAACCACTTTTCTGCAAAATAAAGGGATAATTGTTTTTGTACAAATTAATACAGAAATTCCCCAATATTAATTTTATACACAAAATATCGAATTTTCAGTTAATTTATATTAAAATAATATAACTTAAAATTTTCTTTGGACCCAATCCCCCCATCCTCCAATGTAAAGGTTCTAAAGATTGTTTATCTGCTCCTTGGCCTAGAAGCTGGTCCTTGGCCTCAGTGGCGGATTTAGAACTTATGAGGCACCAGGCGCACTTCAATTTTGAAGCCCCCCTCTAAGTATTTTCACTAATCCTGCACTCCCTAAAGCAATAATTGATTTGAACCCCTGGTACCCGGGGGGCCCGTCCACCAGCACCGCAGACGATTTATTTTTTTAATACTTTGTTTTTTACTAAATATTGCACTGAAACCAAAATACCTGCAAATCCAAAGAATCTTATGGCTTAGATTTTTTTTGTTATTTTTCCTGTGTTTACTACGACAGAATTGATATTTTCATACAATTTCAGAATATTTGAACAAAATTAAATTTTTATTAAAAAATAATTTAAATAAAAAATTGCACTGAAATCAAAATAGCTGCAAATCGAAGACGTCTTAGGGCTTAGAATTTTTTCGTTATTTTTCCTGTATTTATTACAATAGCGTTAATATTTTCATAAAGTTTTGGAATATTCGAACAAAATTAAATTTTTATCAAAAAATGTAAATCAAAAATTGCGCTGAAATCAAAATAACTGCAAATCCAAGGCATCTTAGGGCTTAGAATTTGTTAGTTATTTTTCCTGTGTTTATTACAACAGAGTTAATATTTTCATGAAGTTTCAGAATATTTGAACAAATTAAATTTTTATCAAAAAATGTAAATCAAAAATTACGCTGAAATCAAAATAACTGCAAATCCAAGGCATCTTAGGGCTTAGAATTTGTTAGTTATTTTTCCTGTGTTTATTACAACAGAGTTAATATTTTCATGAAGTTTCAGAATATTTGAACAAATTAAATTTTTATCAAAAAATGTGAATAAAAAATTGCACTGAAATCAAAATAACTGAAAAACTAGGGAATCTTAAGGCTTAGAATTTTTTCAGTATTTTTCCTGTGTTTATTACAACAGAGTTAATATTTTCATAAAGTTTAAGAATATTTGAACAAAATTCAATTTTTATCAAAAAATTTAAATCAAAAATTGCACTGCAATCAAAATAACTGTTTTTTATGAGTACTCTACAGAAGATAAATCAACAGTAGGTGCAATTTTCCACATTCCATGTTCAGACTTGAAAATTGGTAGGACGTGAACGATCTAGACACGGTGACTTTTAGTTAAGGTAGTTCTTTCCGTACATTCCAGTCAGAAAGTTATGACCCGCATCAAGCTAGCGCCGCCACTTTCGAAAAACCCAAAAAAAATATATGGAGAATTTGTGGCTAATTTGTGGCTAATTAGTTGCCACAATCGCGAATTTGTTACTCTTACCGTTCGAGAGTTACAGCCATTTGAGTGGTGGCGGCGCTAGATTTATATCAAGCCAGCGGCAGCGTCGCCACCACTCAAAAACTTACTAAAAATAAAAAATAAGGATATCGGAATTTGTGGCTAATTTGTTGCTAATTAGTTGCCGCAATCGCGAATTTGTTTCTCTTACCCTTCGAGAGTTACAGCCATTTGAGTGGTGGCGGCGCTAGATTTATATCAAGCCAGCGGCAGCGTCGCCACCACTCAAAAAGTTACTTAAAATAAAAAATAAGGATATCGGAATTTGTGGCTAATTTGAGGTGCATGTCGCCAGCCCCCCCCCCAAATCGAATTTTGGGATGAAATTTGTGTAAAACGTTTGAGCATCGTTTGAGCATCAATGAGCTTCCAATATTTTCGTTTGAGCCTCAACCGTCGCGGAGTTATTCGCGAAAACTTTTGGGGGGGGCTGGAGACATGCTGGCCCCCCCCAAGTGGAATTTCGGGGTGAAAATGGTGTCAAACGTTTGAGCATCGTTTGAGCATCAATGAGCATCCAAACTTTTCGTTTGAGCCTCAACCGTCGCGGAGTTATTCGCGAAATTCTTGGGGGGGGGCTGGAGACATGTTTTTCTATTTTCGTTCCTATTTCGAATTTTTTTGTGAAATTGATGTCTATCGATAGAGATTCGTTTGAGCTTGAATGAGCTTCCATTCCCATCATTTTATTTTCATTTTCTGCAAAGTTACGAGTATTTCAAATTTCGAGTACTCCGAGCAAGTTCCGTTCAATAACCCTCAATTTTAAATCTATTTTATAAGATTAAAATTTTCGATCAGATTAAGAAAACTTAATCCTGCTTAATCTGTTAAGTGATCACTAGATTGATGAAAAAATATTGAAGTTGAAATTTTCAAAAAGAATCTGTTTTTATAGAATATCTTTGGTGTTTATCAATAAAACTTGGTGAAAAATGTTGGCTTTTAAGACTAGAAGAGTTGGGAAAAGTTTATGTAACGCAGAAAAACGCATTAAATGTTTAAGCAATGTAATAATTGTTTAAAATAATTTAAGAATTTAAAAAGAAAAAGAAACATGTAGCTGACGGCTCCTAAATCGAATTGAATTTTTCAGAAAAATTTGTTAGAAAAACATTTTAGCATATTTGAATTTTCAATATTTTTATTTGAGCGTCAACCGTCTGGCTGGAGACATGCTGGCCCCCCCCAAGAATTTCGCGACTAACTCCTCGACGGTTGAGGCTCAAACGAAAAGTTTGGATGCTCATTGATGCTCAAACGATGCTCAAACGTTTGACACCATTTTCACCCCGAAATTCCACTTGGGGGGGGCCAGCATGTCTCCAGCCCCCCCCAAAAGTTTTCGCGAATAACTCCGCGACGGTTGAGGCTCAAACGAAAATATTGGAAGCTCATTGATGCTCAAACGATGCTCAAACGTTTGACACAAATTTCATCCCAAAATTCGATTTGGGGGGGGGCTGGCGACATGCACCTGCTAATTTGTTGCTAATTAGTTGCCGCAATCGCGAATTTGTTGCTCTTACCCTTCGAGAGTTACAGCCATTTGATTGGTGGCGGCGCTAGATTTATATCAAGCCAGCGTCGCCACCACTCAAAAAGTTACTTAAAATAAAAAATAAGGATATCGGAATTTGTAGCTAATTTGTTGCTAATTAGTTGCCGCAATCGCGAATTTGTTGCTCTTACGCTTCGAGAGTTACAGCCATTTGAGTGGCGGCGGCGGTAATTCGATTTCAATCCCAGAGCTCGTAACGAAGGTACGATTGAATTTTTGAATGCAACCTGGAGATTGGTATATAACGGTACAATGTTCATAAATCCCTTATGTTAACCCTAGATCACTAATCATTATTATCTAGTTACACTATCATTACACATTCGTCTCACAGACGAACAAAATAAAAAATTTTTAGTAATAATTTTTTTTAGTTGAAAACCATATCATGAGAAAGAATATTTATTAAACTAATGAATAACCATCACATAAGTAAAAAAAAACTTATTCTATGCACCCATTACAGCCTGGAATTATATGTTTTATACAAATAACCATGCCACAGGAGTGACATGAGAATTTTGTCATCCTGCGCTTCTGCTAGGGACAAAATGGCCAAATTTGACTGTGCTTGAGAAGTACTTGGCGTAACATCTTCAATTTTATATGAAATATGAAATAATTTATAAAACATAAAAATACAATATTCATTTATGAATAAGTTATAACCTAAGAGCGGTGGTACACTTCCAAGCTCCATCAAAAAACCAAAAGAAAACATTCATAGGTCATTATTATGCCATATCTTATAGAAATGACAATTCTTGGATAAAGTTGGATGATTTTAAATCCAATTCAGAAAAAATTGACATAAAAACTAAAATTAATCTATCCATTATATTATATTCTTCATAATACCTACCATTGTTTTACATCATGTTCTATTGTTATTAATTATTATTATAATATCGTATAATATCAATAATAATAAACAATTTATTTAATAAAATTTAATTTGAGTTTATTAAAATTTTGTTTTGAGTATCAGGCTCTGGCATGAAATCAAACTAGCGCCGCCACAACTCAAATGGCTGTAACTCTCGAAGGGTAAGAGCAACAAATTCGCGATTGCGGCAACTAATTAGCCACAAATTAGCCACAAATTCTGATATACTTATTTTTTATTTTTAGTAAGTTTTTGGGTGGTGGCGACGCTGGCTTGATATAAATCTAGCGCCGCCACCACTCAAATGGCTGTAACTCTCGAACGGTAAGAGCAACAAATTCGCGATTGCGGCAACTAATTAGCCACAAATTAGCCACAAATTCTGATATACTTATTTTTTATTTTTAGTAAGTTTTTGGGTGGTGGCGACGCTGGCTTGATATAAATCTAGCGCCGCCACCACTCAAATGGCTGTAACTCTCGAACGGTAAGAGCAACAAATTCGCGATTGCGGCAACTAATTAGCCACAAATTAGCCACAAATTCTCCATATATTTTTTTTGGGTTTTTCGAAAGTGGCGGCGCTAGCTTGATGCGGGTAAAGTTATGGCTTATTACCCATGTTATACGAAGCGGCTGCACAGGGCTGCACTAACGTAATAGGCGAAGTTTTTTTAACGTGAGTGTACCCCCCACAATACTTACGTCTACTTGACTCGGTCTCTCATATCTAGAGTCCGGATAAAAAAGCATAAAAAATGAGAAAAAAAAGTGCTTAAAAAAGCACCAAATAATACTAAAAAAAGCATCAACTTTGTCAAAAGAAAGCACAAATTTTATTAAAGAAAAAGCATAAACAAAAGTACCCATTAATTTAATTTTTGAAACAAAGGAATTTTTCCAAATTTTCTTTAGTAAAATTCATCCTTCTGTCACTTAATAGATTTTTGTAGGCAGAAAAACTTCTTTCGACATCTACACTACTAGTAATAGGTGCAAATTTGAACTTTGCTACAAGTGGGGTTCCATTTCAAAATCTTCAATAGTTTCTCCAGCTATTGTTTTAGCTATATTATTTAAGATTTTTAATCCTTCATTTTTCTCTAACACATCTTTCAATTTCTTTTTTATGTTGTCGTATTTGCTGCTTTTCGAAAGATTTTATAACATCAGTAACAAAGTTACAGTGGCATTTAATAAACGCTAAATTTGCTTTAATTTTCTAATTCATAAGCAACATTTTTAAAATTTTCAAAATTTTCAAAATTTTAAAAGCGAAAGATGCATTTAAAAGATCAAACTTTGAAATATTTTGTAAAATAAGCATTAATGAAGTATAAAAAAAGCACGAAAAGCACAAAAAGTCAAAAAAAAAAAAAAAGCACGAAAAGCACAAAAAGCCAAAAAAAAAGCATATAAAACTTAGTACCAAATGACTTCTTTTCAGTTAAAACACAAAATTTTTCTAAAAATTTTCAGCTGCTTCGAATTTTCAGAAAAAGCATAATAGCTACAAATCCGGACTCTACTTATATTATATCTCTCGCTCACTCATATATAAGCTCATATCCCTCCACTAAAAATAATAATCTAAACATGGAATTACTTTTAAATTTTTATTAAAACTACACGGTAAATAATTTTCATTTTTTTTTAATTGTTCAAATTATATGTTTCTTCAATTTTACTAGTTTTCGTCAGAATGCCAATACTCCTTCGAGGAAAAAAATTAAAAAACCTGTCATTTTCACTCGCTTCTTCCATGCTACATGTACAAATAATGTCATTTTTAATTGCAATTATTTCTTATTAGACACGGTAAATCGCCTTGAAATTTTAACAGCGTGTGTGTGCTACATTTAATTACTTATATTCAAAGTTTAAAAGATTTCTCAATATTTTGTTTGCGCGACCCTACTACCTTAAACTACGGACAATTAATTAGCTAACGAAATCCGTCGAAAAAGTACCGCAACTCAATTTGAACTTTTTGAGAAAAATGTTTGCACTTTTCTTATAGGTATTAATCAGGAGAAAAATAAATCCAATATCCTCGAACACTTCTTTGGATTTTTAAGTAAATACTTATTTCTAGAATTAGAAGGAAGTTCTGTAAGATTTGTGTTGCAAATATTTTCAAAACAAATATTTTTCTTTTGAAAAAATGATTAAATTGTTGTCAACCCCACATAGTACCTATACTATGAACCAAACATAGGGTAGCTGCCCTTATCTAGAGCGGAAACTACCACTTCTTATCCATACCCACAAACAAACTGTAACGATTATTTTAGTTTTGTACATTTTTGTACCAGATGGCAGCTGTAATTAAGTTGAGAGTGAATTATTAATCAGTGAATTAACAAAGATAAATTTTATATTTTTTTGGATTTCAATAAAAAAAATCTATAAGCATTGCTCTGCTATTACGATTGTGAAGCATTCTGTATTTTTATAAAATTAAAATAACAATTCGGCTATAGATATTGGATTAATTTTCCTTTAATATTATTATTGTTATTATTTCAAGCAAAATTCTATGAATATAATTAAAGTTAATTTCAAAAATTTTCGAATTATCGCAAAATTAACCCTTAAACATTTGGTAATGGAAGGTGGCACTATGTAAACCAACAGACATTTTCATAATTATCCTGTTCAGTAGAGCCACGTTTGGAGTTGGTGGGATGTTATTAATATCATAAGGGAATAAGCTGCTGTTATTGCGCAGCCCAAGGCAATTTTCTGCTTCAATCTCTGGAGACGAGTAAACGTTGCATAATTGTTTAATTATTGAGTATAATCTAGAGAAACACGAAAAGTACAACTTACACTGTAACCATTTCAAAGCTAAGCATTCCAAAAGATTTCATCATACCTACTATCCAAAAAAAACTTAAGTATTAGGTAAGAACTAACCATTTTTTTTTTTTTTAAATAACGGTTTTAATAATATAAAAAATAAATATTGTTTCTATCTGTAGAGTATTGTTAAAATCAATTCAATTTAGGGGAATGGGTCGTCTTGGGGTTTGGGCATCCTTATCGTTGATTTCATCTTCGGTTTGATCTCCTCGCGATTTTCGCCAAGGTTCTTCAAATGGTATGATGTTTGGTGTTAGAGTGTACAATGTAGAACAGTTATCATTCTTTAGCATGTATACGTCTTTGTCCAATATTTTTCCATCGACAGTATTTGGAGGACCTTTCTTACTTGACGCAAGAACATTATGTAAAGTGGAATCCAACATCTTGACGTCCATACCAATCGATAACTCTTCTGCGAATTTCTACAAAAACCCCTTAATAAATTTAAAATCTCATCAAGTGAAACAACAAACTTGCCTTGTTCTTTAGATTATTTGCATCGATGATATTTATCAATCCTTCTTTTGGTTGGCGTTGTGTATATGGCATGGAATACATTTTATCTAACTCTTTATGTTTTAAAGAAGCGACACTGAACAACACTTTCATGCTATCTGTTTTATCGATACTCGCTGTGTCCAACATTTCGGTGTGACTACCTATATCTTCTAAAATATTTTGAACCAAAATATTCTCTCCACTTGGTGTTAGTAATTCTTGACTAAATTTGCCTATAGAACTTCCTGAGTCAATCACTTGGCCACTATGAACACTCGCGCTGCTAAAAATGGGTTCTATAGTAGAGATACTATCAAATTTCAAATTTTGACTAGCCAAATCCTCGCATTTTTGGCATTTCTCAAGATTTCGAAAAGACATTTCTTCGCCTGCACAATATTTAAGTGTTTCTAACGGTAACTTTTCAAAACGAACCAACACTTCAGAAATGGTATTTCCAACCACTTCGCATTGATTATTTTCGGGGTATAACATGGTGTTGTAGGAATTTCCATCGGATTTAGACTTTTGGTCGTCCTCGGCTTGTTCTGGATTTTGGAAAAACTGAAGTTTGTTGCTCTCCTTCTTGAAGTACGAACAATTGTAAACATCAAATCCAGATTCATGCTTTTCTTTCGTTTGGCTTTGGTATAAACTTTCTAAAAATTAATAACTTTTGTTTCAAGGCTATGAAAAAATTTAGAAAATTACCTGGGTACGTTATACTGTCACGACAATCTTGCAACGTAAAACATAGTGCACCTTCAGATGATATGCTACTTTGTGATATGTTACGTTTTAGCAGGATATGTAGCGTATGAGTTTGATTCAAGTTGTTACAAATTAGAACCCATTCGACAGCGTTAATTTTTAATTTGGTGACACTTTTGAGAGCAATCTGAACAGATCTATCGACATAATCTTGTTTTGGCATATTTACCTCGTATTCGGTGACGGAACTGGTCAGCAAATTCAATAACCGTTTGGTAGCATTTGTAACTTTTCTTTCTGATGCTGTTATGTTGTTTGAGACGGGTAACTTAACAGCCGTCTTCAAAATAACGCTCCTAATTTGGTTAAGCAGCATGTGTGCTATTATTGTTCTCAAATTTAATATTTCTTCTTGTTGTTGCGGTTCCAACAGCACCCTCCCGGTTGCATCATCATTTTTAAATCCGTCTTGGGAATTTGGAGTTGAATTGGTTTTTAGAATAGTATTTGATTTTGAACTAGTTGAATCCATCCGATGTTGTTTACGTGCACTGCGTTTTTCCTTAGTCTTTGTTTCGACAGTACATACTTGAATAATTTGACATTCATTTGGATCCAAACTTGCATTACCAGGACAATCGCAACCTTTATTTTCTAACCTACGTATTAGATCTAGTTTAGACTGATGCACAGCAAAATAGTTTGGTACGTAACGTTCTAGAAATTCCTTTCTATATTTTTCATATGCTGCTAACCATTCTGCATATCTCATTTCAAACGTAATTATCTCTTTGATACTCTCCTCAATTGAAAAAGTTTCTTCAGTATATTTAGACTTACAGGTTTGTACACTTAAACCTAGATCGACCATTTGATTCAAATATATCTGGGCTTCCATTTCAAAATTTTTAAAAAAATTTAAATTTAGTTCAGCATATAATTCCACAAATTTTAAATAAATGAAGTAGAAATTGTCCACTTCAGGAAGTAAGTTAATAATTTGTAGTGTAGCATAGGCAACCTCCTTCAGCGTGCACGTTTTAATCCTGTTTTTGCTCAGCATCAAAAAGGGTTCTTCGTATAAAATCAAAAATCTTTCGTGGTAAGGAATTTTTATGTACGTTTTTATATCTACGCGAGGATTCTCAGTCATTAAATGATCGTACGATTTAACAGTCACGTCGTCCAATTTTTTTCCTTCGTGCATTCGCAGTTTGTACGAATTGACGTCCCATAATCTACAACCAACCAAACATCTCTTAAGAACAAACAGTTTTTGGCTTTCAAAATTAAAATGCATATTGCAGCCTTGCAGGTTAGTCCTACTCTCGTTATATTTAATATTCCTAAAACATTGACCGTTATAATTCGCTTTAAAAACCTTTCCAAAGCTATCGAGAGTTCGTAGCAGTTCACTCGATTCCACAATCGGCGACTTCTTCTGGTGATAAAAGTAAAGTGGTTTGATATTAAATTTAATTGTACTCTTTTGCAAGCACTGGTTGCATAACCTGGCTTCCATCAAAATTTCTTCCATCGAAATTTTTGTGCAAACGTTGTCATTGATGTTGACAACGTACTCGCCCAAAATTGTTGAAGTCATTGTAACATTATTAGGCAACATAACCTCACTGCTGCTGTCTTTACCGTAAAATACAACAGTTGCATAGTTAGGATGTTCGTATTTATAATTTAAAAATACCGAAACCCACCCGTCCACTACTTCTTCTTCATCATCACCAAAACAGGATTCGTGTTTGCGCGACAAATTTGAAGGCGAAACCGAATCCGTTTTAAATGTATTTGTCGAAAAGTGTTCCAGAGAGTTGGCAGAAGATAATTCAGGTACATCGATCGTGTGACTGAGCCTCACCTCGAAACTTTGGTTTTTAACGCTTGAAAGTCGAGACCTTCTTAGCGCATCAGTTTGTTGTTCTTTATGAGCAATTGATTCGTCTACTGGTTTGGGCATTTCCATTACATACAGCAATTCGGGAACTATATCAAGCCATGTGGTTATGCGGGTACCATCTGGAAATTGTGTAACTAAAGAGCTCTCTCTATTGGTTTTAGTTTGAACGCCATCTTCTCTTTCAGAAAGCATTTCCTCGTATCGATAATCGATAGAATTTGTAATGAAATACTTTTCTTCTTCGGTAATTACATTGGGAACGATTTTTATTTTATTCCCGCTGACGGTGATCAAACTAAACCTTTTAAATGGTGCAATACTATCCTGTACCATGTAGACTTGGTTATGATCACGAATAACTCTCTTTTTGAATCGTAAACAGGCACGATGGCTCATTAAATGTTGACTCTTGTGGTTATCGATCAAATGTTTTTGTAAACGATTAAACCTTTTGTGCACGTGTTTTTGAAATTTGGTTAAACTTCTGATGTTAACTGGGCCTAAATTTGGTGTTTTTGGAAGCTCCGTACTAGACTTTTCTAAGTCGACATTAATTAAAGGTACTTCGCATTTGACCAACTGCCCGTGGACATTGAGAACTTCGATATTTCCATCGCAAGATTTAATTATAACATCCCCAGTTCGCGTAAAGGTTCTGGAATATTCGTTGTCTATATTTTGGCATTGGGGTCCCTTATCCAAATATTTTTGTCTGATATTATAATTCGAACTTCCAGTTCCTGTAATAGTTTCGATATATAATCCAGATGGTAAAGACGCTTTCGTGTAATACGCAACTGGGGGTTTATTATAATTCCCGGGCTTGATGGGTAGAAGTTTACATATTTTCAAATTGATTGTGCTTTTGCATATGGGTGGTTTATACGAAAACTTTTTTAAAATGCTTCCAATTTGCATTTCCACGTTAGATTTGATCCGTTTCACGTATTGGCGCTTATGGAGTGGACTAGAACAAATCTTGAAGATTGGCATTTGAGCCTCCACTGTTTTTTTCACCTTTTTCAAAAATCTTTTGTAAGTTGGTTCGGGTCTTACCCTTCTAAGTAAAATATCGGAAAATTGTTTAGTTCGATCAAATATTTCTTGATATTGAAAGCTTTCTTCACTCTCTTCTTTCACTTCAGAAATAATTGTTTCGCTTTTAGTTTTAATTTCTTCCTCTTCAACTACCTCTTCTTCCGTGCTCGACCCGGTTTCATAACTGTCTTCACTTCCAAGTGCCTCTTGAAATTTTTTAGTTTCTTCAGAAGTCAGTGAATCTGAAGGTTCCAATTTTGTCGATATGCCTCTCAGATTAAGTTGTTGAAGAAATGGAATTAGAAGTTCTTCCGAAAGTATTAAATTCCTTTTCGTTACATAAGGGATGTTATAACACTTAATCACTGATAATTGTTTTTCGCATATAAAATAAATCTGTTGGCGTTTTGGTTGTATGGATTCTTCATCTGGTTTTTCTTTTTTCAAATTTTGGCAAATTTTTTCGCAAAGCTTTTCTTCTGGTGGAATTATTCTCGGAGGTTTGAAAAAGTTAATACAAGTTGAATCTGATAGAACAAAATGAAAGGTAAAGGGGTTCAATAGGGTACACTTATTATAATGAAGTATTAAATTGTTGCCCCCTACATACGCGTTAATGTTAAGATTATTCGGTTCCTTTGCAAAATGGCTCGTATCCACTGTTACTTTGTAACCATCTTGACTATGAAACACCGTTGTTGAACCGGTCAATTGAAACCTTTTATTTGATATATCGTAGGAATGAAATTCAAACGGTTCCTTATCCCCCGATTGTCGCAGTGTCAGTTTTCTTGGAGGGGGTAGTACCACTGGTTCCGCAAGCTTTTCTAAGATAGGAAGCTTAGAAGGTACTTGTGGTTTGCCGTCATTTTTCCCCTTACCTTTTCCCTTTTTACCTTTGTCACTCCCTTTTTTACCTTTATCGCTCCCTTTTTTACCTTTATCGCTACCCTTTTTACCCTTACCTTTTCCACCTACTTCAGGCGTTTCGGTCTTTTTTTCGCCCTCTAATATCTTTGCTTTTAAAGAACCTCTTTGAATGAAATCAAACATAGTGAATTTTAAATCAGGATAAAATTCCCTTTTTAACGATTTGCGATGCGTAAGGGCGTCTTGCAAATCCTTGTCCAATCCTTTTTTATAAATATCTTCTTGTTTAATTAACCAATTGGAGTCCTCGTTTATAATGTACTCACAAAATTCTCTAATATTAACAACGGTGCGGATGGCGCTGTTCCATACTTCACAGCTAATTCCAAACTCATCAGAATTATTGTGGAAACGAAGCAAAAGTGTGTCATCGTATCTGCAATAAATATGATCCAAACAAAGGTAATCTTGGTTTGCCTTATAAAGTTCTTGAAGCATAACCAAATCTATCAGCGGTTCATGCCATTTAAAAGCACAAATGTTTTTGGATTCATACAAATTTGGAACATTGGAATATTGCATATTTGGGATATCTGGGTCTGGAAGCTCACTAGAATTTTGTTCTATGGGTTCGATTTGGTAGTAATTAAAAATGTCCATCGCTTCTATATTCGCATTTGGTGGAGGCCTTTTGGGAAAAAGTTTTTGCACATCATCCGTACTAACTTCAATTGGTACATAGGTAGTTTTTTCGCAATAAATTGCAGTTAATAATATTGTATGAATTATAAACTGTAACTCATCGATTTCCAAATCCAAAGTTTCTGCTATGGAATGCAAATCTGCCCTTCTGTTTAATCTTTCTTTTGATTCCGAATCGCTAAGAGGATATCGCTGCCATAACATTATTGGTAGGCATTTTACAAATTTATCCAAATGTATGCTCATGAGATTCGGATATAAAGATTTGTACGAATTAAGCTTGATTTCGATATCATTATTTTCATCCACTAAGAAAGGCGTTACTGCTATTTTGATATTGACTTTTTTGTTGAAAATTTT
Source organism: Rhagonycha lutea (assembly GCA_958510855.1). NCBI lineage: Eukaryota > Metazoa > Arthropoda > Insecta > Coleoptera > Cantharidae > Rhagonycha > Rhagonycha lutea. The sequence goes on along the minus strand of OY294036.1, from coordinate 13,608,904 downwards.
ATTATCGATAATGGAAGATTTCTTTTGTATGACATTTTTCAAAAGGTTTGCTGTTTGCGATTTAATGGTGCGATTCCATTCACCACATCCATCGGCAAGTAATTGGTTTCTAATACTCAGGGATTCTTTACTAGTTATGTTGTAGTTTGAGGAAGACGTGGATTCGGTGTCTGGATATGGATTAGGAATGCGACTCATTGCATCTTCTGCGAATGCGTACATAATAGAAAACAGTGTGCTACATTCGGGTGGAAATGCAGCCATCAGGTCGTGGTACATCGTAAAATGGGACTTTGGTATTTTCTGTGGCTGTGATTCAAAATTAAAAGTTTTTAAATGCCTGATGTAATTTGTATATTGCCTCTTTACATCATCGTGCTTTGCAATTTCATTTGCAATACTATAAAATACATCTCTGCAATGATGTTTATCGGTTAAGGTGCTGGTATCGAATGCAGGCTTTTCCAAATAAATCGTCATATGGAAAGTTTTGTCCAAAAACTTTGGACATTTAGTATTGCTTTCACAACAATCCTCGATTGCATCCCAAAAACTTTCAACTAGCTCAGATTTGCTTGTCTCTTTAAGACTAACACTCGAAGGTCTTTTAGGGCATTTTTTGCTGATTTCGACTACACCTGTAACTCGAATTTTTAAGTCGTATAATGTTTCAATTAGATTGATATCGTAAAATCCAATAACAATAAAAATCAAGTGCTTGGGTTTAATTTCAATAGTATTTTCTGGTGATAATTGGAGTTTAATCAGATTGGTTGTTTTTTTAAATTTCAAAACATTGTTGGGATTACAAATATCGTAAACGTCAGCCTTAGCCTTATCACCTTTTTTACCTTTTTTTCCTTTTGAACTTTTATCGCTTTTGCTACTCTTGCTACTCTTGCCTTTATCCTTGCCTTTACCCTTATCCTTGCCTTTACCTTTACCTTTACCCTTCCCTCCGACATCAGGAACAACTTTCATGTTTGCACGTTCTTCTTCTAAAATCTTCTCAATGTACACTTCTTTTTGTGCAGCAAAAATATCTTTAGTAATTATGTTAATAATTTCAAGCTTCACTAAAATTGCCATTAAGGGGCAAGGAATCATTTCTTCTTTGGATAAATAGATGTTAGCTTCTTCGGCTACTCGCCTATACAAAATATCAGCAACCGTAGTGCATTTAACTTTGGAGAAGTGTTTCATGTTTTCCAATATATCTTCATAGGTTATGCACCTAAATATTTTCTCCTTATTGATCTTGGACTCTATGTAAAATTTTTCTACTGCCGGGAACAAAACTTCGTGTCTTTCGCACATGGAAAATACCTGGCAAGATCTGCTTTTATGTAAAGCGTTTATATCGAATTTTGCAAGTTCTGCCTGCCAATTCAAATTCAGCGTGGAGACTGTTGGAATAATTGGAGCAGCAGATTTAGTTGTAGGAGTACCTGCTTTTGATTTAGCACCTTTCATTTTACCTAAAATATAAATTTAATATTAAAACTGAAAATATATTTGGTAACGTTTTTTATAAGATAGTATGGTAAATCGATACTATTAATTAAAAGTGACATTACAATGTCAAATAATGACAAATAGATGAAGATTTTAAAATCTCACTAAAATTGATGGTACTTTTTTTTTTGAATAAATGAATAAAATTTATTTATTAGGAAGTAACAAAAAACCAAAGGAAGAAAAATTTACTTTATGAACACTTAAGAGAAATTTTCACATGTGATGCATCAACTTCCTTATTATCATATTATTAAAACTATACTGAAAAAAAATTCAGTCTAATATTATTCCCATATTATTTAAAGCTTTTAAATGCTTTAAGTGAGCCGAATCTTTAATTTTACGATGCTTTTTTTATCACAAATTATAAGTCAATTTAAAGCAGTCTAAACATGGGGAAGCTAATAGACCTATAACACAAAAAAGGGCGACACGATTTAATCTATTTTATTTACAGGGATGTTTTTAGATTTGTATATTTATATTTATTATGACTTTATGGCTGAAGATTTTTATTTCGCTTTGTCGTTTAACTTAATTGGATTTTTATTTGATTGTTTTTATTTATATTAAAATGTGAAAATTTTATTTATTACGATAATTAAAGTGAAAACATCAGAAATTTATTTGCTCTTTTGAATTTTTTTTCAATTAATTTAATATTTACTGGTTTCTTAAATGAGAATGTATATTTTGAGGTTCTAAATAACCATATACCGTTCAAAGACATATGACATATTATGACATCATTTTTAAATCGATATTGAATTTAATAGACAAGAAAGAAAAGATCACAATGTGATTCTTATGTTCTAAAGTCTTTGATACTTCCCTTATAGCCCTGATGCTAAAAATATAAAAAGAAACTGGGTTCAGAGGGATTATTTTCAAAGTTGTGCATTGTATGTTACTGATGTGATATCACAAACAAATGTTTCGTTGCAAAAAACGGAGATCACACTAAAGAAATTAAACGAGCAATTGAAGCACCTTATGGGATTGGAACATAATTTTCTCGACTCTTTGGGGAACAGGACGTTAACACTGCTTTAAAAGAGGTACGAGCTGCCAAGGTTCTTTTCTTTGACAGCGTTCATCCTTAATTTTTCCAAACATGGGTAAAAATGCAGACAATGGGTCTCTGCAATCTTCTCTGAAATTGGGGAAACTGATGTAGATGTTCCAGCTGACCTTAAATGAACCAAAATGACATCCTTTCTTAAATCTAGAAAATCTTAAAACTTGATAATCATGTCAAAATTTATCCACTAATACCTGTTGCTCTTCTTGGAAAGACTTATACAATCACTACATCTTTATAATCCTTATCCTTACATACTCAGCAAAGTTCCAGTAGAGCAGGCTAGTTTTAGACTACAGTCCAAGACTCAGACAAAAGGTTTGTCCAAAAGACAAAAAGAATTTGACGAAAAGTGACAACAAAGGAAGGTAGGAAAAACTCAATTTTGGAGTATTTATACAGTTCATTGTGGTTTTTTGGTATTAAATACAACAGAACTTTGGAGCAGAACACAAGAACTTTTATTATCTAGCACTCCAGAAGATTTTTCTATTATTTTAAAAAGAAAATCTTCTTCTTCTTCTTCTTCTTCTTCTTCTTCTTAGTTTAAGCCTTAAGGCTTGTTATTACCAACATCTAACATCTGCGTCGTTTCCTTGGCAGTGTTGGTTCTGTGAGCATATAAATATTTTACATCCATCAGGTAGCTAGCTAGACTTGCCGTCAGATGTGCCATGCATCCTGGTTTTTATGTTAATAGTGGCAATTCACTAACCCAGGGGACCACCGGCTTAACGTGCCTTTCGAAGCACGGAGACTAGTCATAAGAAAGTTTTACTCTCCCCAGGTTTGAACCCTGTGCCCCGCATTTGCATCTAACTGCGTTAGCTGCAATGCAATGACCGTCTCTCCGAAAAAGAAAATAAATAAATAAATCTAAAATTTAAATTTTTTCTTGTTGTAATTTTGAATGAATTTTAAATTTTTTCTGATGATCTCGTTATTCTTCAAATCAAATTGGTAAGGGCTTTCAAAATACCTTTTGGATTGTGCCGCCGGCCGGCGCCACCGCCGGTTAAAAACAGGAAGATCTGTTGTTCTGATTGTTTTTCATAGGAGAAGGATAAGTTACTATTTTTCAAAAATTTGACTGCTCCAAATTCTTGAAAAATAGTAACTTACGCAGAAGGGGCAGCTGTATCAGACCTCACAATTTTATCAACCTCAATTTCCTATCGCTCCTCCTCCTAGATCCTTTTACTCTAATGAGGGTTTGGTAACGTATGAGTCTCCAAGCATCTCGATCCGAAACCAGGCGAGATGCCTTCCGTAATCCGCAGTTTATTAATTCTTTTGTCTGATCGACACGTCTCTTTGGCGATCTTCCTCTACGTCATTTGCCTTAAATTTTTCCCTGCACTATTAGTTTCTCCATCTCTCCATCCTTTCTAGATATATAATAATATGTCCTGAACTGTTCTAAAACGGAGTCATTAGTGCGGTATTTTGTCCAAGATTTTCTGAGGACCCTTCATTAGACCCGCATTTCGAATGCCTCAATTCTTTTCTGATCCGCCTTCTTCAATGGCCAGGTCTTCTTCAATCTCAGTTTTGTAGCTCAGGTAATTGAGTTGTCTCTCCAGATATTAAAGAGTCTAGCTGTGGTTGTTCTAGCCAAGGTCAGTATATACCTTATCTGAGCTTCACTGTTCCCACTGTTTGCGATGAGTGATCCCAAGTACACAATTTTCTCCACAACATCAAAACCGGCCACTTTATGTAACTGCGGAGAATTATTGTCCGCTTTGTTTATTATCATTATTTTGATCTTCTGCTAAACTTTATAAGTTTAATCCCGTATATTTCTCTAACTTCCGACAGTTTCCTCATTATAACAGCAATCTGTTCGGTGTCTTCTGCATTTATCCAAAACCAAAACAATTTTAAAACAAAGAAAAAAACAGACAGAGATTTAAAAAAGGCTAGATTGCAACCAGAATTGTCAAATGTTGCTCATAATTAATATATTGTAACGATTTTCGCTATGCGGATAAAAATACCTGCACGGGAAAGTTGTCAACGCTGAAGGCTTGCGGCAACTATAAGAAGTAGAACAAACAGATCTTTCTACTACCGTAGCAATTAGAGTATAAGCAAAAGTTGTTCGAGACTGATCTCTTTTGGATCGTGGTTTCGTTTTGCTAGGTACTGAAAGCTTATGGATGATGGTCCAAATAATAGACTCTCCTTTATTAATTAAACTGCCTAAAACAAACTTAGCTGAGTTGCCCTGTTGGTGCGCCATAAAAGTTGTTAATTACGGGTCTGTAATTAACGTTAAAATAATTTAAATATGGCAAAATGATTATTTATTAACAAATCATAATTATTTAAAACCATCAAAACAGGTAAGTCTTCGATACATTGATTGTTATGAAGCTTAAAGTGTAGAAATCTGTGTAAATGATGAACACAAAGCAAACACATTTATAAGAATTTTCTCTAGCCTAATTTGCCTTGTATTCTCACTTGAAATGTCAAATGTAAAGCATAAATCAAAATAATAAAGTTTTATATAAAATGTTTTGTTATTTACCCCGTATTCACGAGACGCCAATAATGATAGATAATATTGTTTCCATAAAAACTCGCGTGTTGATATAGGTGACATTTGCTACCAGTTTAGTGTGTTGTCGAGACTTCGACGCATCTTTGATCGTGCATTAAATTTAGTGGGTGATTGAAAACATCGGACTCGCACGTTGATTGCAATCTTGTTGATACCAGACTCGGATTTGTGACTTCCATAAATTGAACCTCAAATACGTAAGCATAATCTTGAATTTTATACTCGATATTTTCCAAAAAAATTCCTCGAAATAGCTAGGATCGTTATTCGCAGGTCGATCGACAAACCAAAAAACTTTCAAATCTTCATTACTAAATAAGATGAATCCAAACTTCATCAAGAAAATGTGCGTCAAAAAAATTCCCCAAAATGGCGGCAAGACACTTCTGGATTAATCAAAATTAGCAAAATTAGGTTTCCTACAAAGAAAACACTTTCCACACGATCTCACAGCACTGTAATTTATTCCTGGTAAATTAATCGAACATTTCAACTTGGTTCTGAGGAAAATAATTTCCATTCAAAAATTACATGGTCTGGTCGCTCACAAATCTCGCTTGCGACTCGCTTATCAACACGGCCAGATATTTCCACCACGTCTGCTTCGAACCCTCTTCTCCAATCAGAAATTGACAACACTTATAAAGATACAATATCCATTTTGGCGGCAATTCAAATTTGTTCATTAACACAAAACTTCTTGATTTCAGGTCGCAAACTCACACAAAACTTCATCACGCCTCACACTAGATTGTTCATGACAAGAAAAAAGTGTATGAGTGTGTTATCAGTGACAAATTAGCTCCTGTATGAGCAAACCTGTTTTGATTTTTGTAGGTTTCAATTTCAACCCTTCCTGAAATCAACTTAATCATTTTGCCTTCGCAATGCCCTTAATTCGAGACATTACAATATTTATTCCCAAACTCCAAACAAACAACTAGCATTTGAAATGTTACAGTAAATATTACAAATAACTTCAGAAAATGATTGAAAAAAAGGAGAAAACTACAAATTAAAAAATATTACAGTAAAATATGGAAATATCCAAAATATTAATTGTTGTGTAATCATAAATATTATAAATAGCAATAGAGATCGTATGAAATGTGCTCAAATGTTAGGAGTTAAATCGATACTTAAATCAGCACTCCTTCATGGGGGATCATGACAAACAGTAGGTCATTCTGGGATTAATATCCAACACACAGCTTGAAAAAATTCGATGTTATCTACTAAACACTTTTCGAAAAACCAAAACCCCTACGAGTCTAACCTTTGGTGGACAGAGGTAAGTCCACAAGTGAACGATACATTTAGTATTGGTACTCATAATCTGGATGTAATCCAAAAGTTCCAAGGTTTTCTGCATCTACTTCAACCCCGGTTTGAATTCCGTTCTTCCCCAGCTTTTTGTTCCATGCGAGATTACTCATGCGTTAGAACCGTGTCGTTACTTTGATCATCGTTTGCGGATGTTGAACCGCCTTCCTGACAAGTCAGGTTATAATAATAATATATCGATGCAGATGCAGTATTTGTGTCAATGGGATTTGTGACTTTTTCTCAGGAAAATCTTAAAGATTGTTATTTCTGATAGTAATCAATTCTGGTAGCGTTCAAGTATCAACAAGAATTTGACTCCCTATCCAAAAGGTCTTAAGTCCTCTTGGTTAAGTTAAAGTCATATTTCTGATGACTGCTTCACATGCATTTAGTCCTATTATCAATGGTAAGTCATTGTAGTAATTATACCTTTGTGTTAGGTCCTAAATACCGTGAAGTCATTTTTGGCTGTGAGGCTGTGATGATGAAGGGCGGTCTCAACAAAAAAGTGACCATGCTTTATTTTTTTTTCATTGGTAGACCAAAATAATTGACTAACGAAAATAGAGATTTGGAGCAAGGGTTGGCTTCGTAAAAGTGTGATATCACTCGATCCAGTCTCGCTTCGCTTTAGATACAATGCACTTTTTATTTGACAAGAAACAAAACCTTGAATTTTTAAACAGAATTTTTCTTTAATATTTCGAGGATTTAAAAATTTAAGCAAGCCCGGTGGCATTTGCTCTGGCGCCATTTTGTCCCAAATCCTGAAGCGCGTCTCCCAGATATTTTGGATTTCTATGCGTCGTCGCTTACCTGGCTTACCGCTTAGCACCTTAGCTCTCGATTCCAGGCGTAATTCTAATTTTCTTTTATTTATTTGTGAACGGTTTTCTGAAATTTAAAATCTTATTGAATTACAAAAATCGGTTAAATCTAACCGCTGCAGTAGTGTGGACCACAAACAATCGAATTTGAATGGAGAAAAAAAATTTTTGGGAAACTGCAATTCAGGAAGTTTATTGACGAATTTGCATCGGCAGTTGGATATTATCTTGGTTCGATTGTCTGCTATTGGATGGTGATGGAAGATCCATACATTTTTACGAATCTTTAAATTACAATAAAAAAGACAATAATTTTATATTTTAGAAAATCTCCAATTGCATCGTTTAATGTTCTAAATTTATTCTGTATATTAAACTTATCGCTGCAATTTTTATCAATTAAATCCAGAATGACAAATTATTTTGTTATTTTTTATGCGGGGATTTACACTTTTAATAGGGTGTATTCCCCAATGCGCTATTACCACTTTTCCCATCTGGATGCGATGAACTTCTCTAAATCTGTAGGGTTAAGCATTTGATTGCCTCATTGTATTTATACAATACAATTATCATGTCAAGCATCCTACTTCCATAATGCATGACTATTTCTTTTTATTGTCAATTAAATTGAAAACTGGCTTTTAGGGGAGATATGGATTACTATTTAATCGTTTGTTTTGACACTCCTAAACTGTAAAATTATTGTTGATATCATAAAATGTACGGTTCAAATTAGGTATTGTTCGTATTTTTATTTCTTTCAATAATTAAATAATATTTTTTAATATTGAAGAATGATATAAAATATTATTCGGTTAAAATGTATAAAATTTTCAAAAAATGTTCTGCAATTATCACGAAAAATCGTCTTTAGAGCGCAATAACGAAAGCGTTAATTATCGTTTTTTATATTGAAGTTCCCGTAACGTTTAATTATTAAGTTTTCGTTTTATTACATTTTCATGACTATCCAGATTTCAGCACATCTGAGTACTGCTGAACGACTGGGATCCAAAAACCTCGGAACGATCAATAGCCCGTCTTACACTGTACCAGCTTTTCTTTCCACATTTTCACCCATTAAAATTATAAAAATTAAAACTATTGTTATTAAAATCGTAAAAATAAAATCAATTACAAACAAATGACTTTCACTAATTTCCTTCTTCCGTTTAGTCGGTATAACTAACACTATCTTCGAGATTTTCGGTGCTGGAAGAAATGCTCGTGTCTTCCTCGTCTTGTATGGATATGATGGTGGATAATTTTCCTGATTCCAAAGTGCCGTCAGTACCTGCTGTAGTTGTGCTTCTTTTTCTAGGCAGGCTGTCACTATCAGTATCGCCAGCGTAATTCACAATAACTTCCGCTACTCTACAGTCACATGTGTAATCGGTACCGCTCAAACATGGCATATCGTCTTCGGCTTTTTCTCCAGCATGCTGCGGACAACATATCCGTTTACATAACACGATAGCCACACTTGGAGGGTAAATAAAAAAAAATAGAATATTAACACAAAATTCCGTCGCAGGCGAAATATTTCGAACGCGTTTCTTGGTTTTTGGATTAATCGGATATCCTTGGTTATCGTAAACGACTTTCTCATTTTTCAGATCACGTTCGTGATACTTCTTCATTTGTTTCGGAAAATGGAATATAATATTCAAACCGAAAGTTCCTATATAGCATATACAAAACAGTCCTACCAACGCTTTACAAAGTCCTAAAAACAGTAGAATAATCACTAGGGAAAGGGTGATGTACAGGATTAGAGTAAGCGAATCTTCAAAAAATGTGTAATGTATTGTGTAACTTGCTATAGGCATTGATCCTTGAAATCCTGCAGCATGATAATGATGAGGCGACATTGGAAAGCATGTTAAACCACCGAATGATCCTGTGCATGCACATAAACAATGCCAAGAACAAATACATCGATCGTATCTTTGCAAACGGATTCTGCGAAGAGCGGCCAGCTGAAACTTATAATTTAACGCTTCGATCGAGCAGTGAAATCTGTCCCAAGGAAGTCGACAATTAATGGTGAATATATAAATATGCTGATGTTGAGGAGGTATTAAGACAAATTTTGAGTGAATGTTACTAAACACGGCTGGAATTTCTAAAGGACAATCGGTCAATCGAGTCATAAATGTACTAGAAACTAATCCAGTATTGGTTAATTTAATCGTTATAGTAACTCGTTTACTTGTAGCGCAGTCGACGTAAACTTCGCTAATTTTAGCTGTCGATTCCTTCCTCAATATTGCATTAAAATCAGACTTAATTTCTAAATCAAGTTTCATTTTGTGAGGGTTACTATACTCAAAAGATAAAAATTTGTCTCCCGTTATTTTATTTCGTCTTATCGGTTTCAAAGGTAATTTTCCGAAATGTTTAAGGAAGAAGCAACCTTTCAATTTTAACTTTTCCGCTTGATGATCGTGCAGCCATAAATCATACGGTTGATTTGCTAAACACGATCCTCTTCGTTTGGCGCATCTATTTGGTTGTTTGTAAAAGGCTTCATATCCGACTCCTGCTACGTTGCACTGATCTCCTTCCAATGATACCTGACTTGCGTGTACAATCAAGAATTCACCGTAACCTGCTCTTGCTTCGGGAAATAAATTTTGTTTAGATTTTGGTACATGTTCAGGAACGAGGAACAAGGCGGATTTGTAATTTAATGCAAAAGTGGACAAATCCAATTCTTCAGGTTCGGGAACATACCTGATGGAAAATATCTTAAGATCTGATAGATATTTGTTTCCCATAGAACTTATTCGAATTATTTTATTTCTTGTCAGATCTTTCCAGACAGAATGGCCACTTGGGTCAAAGTGTTTTACAAAGATTTGAAATAAAATCACGTGGTTTACCATCGGCGGTTGCAAATGGTAAACAGTATACCATAAATCAGAGAAGCGTAAACAGTGAGTACTTTCGTGATATGCAGTTTTATTTACATGTTTTGGAGTCCATCTATCGGCACAATTTTGACCTCCACGTCGTTGAGTTCCACCAGCTTGCACTTGACGTCTATATAAACGGTTATGAATCGCCTTTCGTGCTTTCAGTATCGAATCTAAATGTTTTATTTTCTCATTTACTAAATCTGAATCTTGATCACTAACATTTTCGAACGTAGGGTCAATATCTTCCTTTTTGGCTTTATGATTTTTTTTATCCACGCCCATATACTTCCCCTTTAGCTTAGAATCCGGATTAAAAATTCCACTTTCACTTTTTTCTTCACTACCGTTGGGTGTATCTGAGGTTTGCACATGTGAAGAATATACTTTTATTGAATAGTTTTTGGCAGAATTGGGATGATTTGCGTTCATCGTGTTTGCAAATAAATTATGGTATTTCATTTTTGTTAATGGGGATATCCATTCTTTTTCATAATTAGCATTCTGATCATCTCTATTTGGCTGATCACCTTTATCTGTTACTACAAGATCCATAGCCTTGTTAACACTATCACAACCTCGTACGTTTCTAGGGCATTCAATCCCACCTAGTAAAAACGATGGGTCTCCAAAATTAACCATATCGCTAGCATATTGCTGCAAAGATTCTGGTTGCTTAATATAATTTGTAATTTGATCGCAAGAGCAACAAAAGCCTGGACTAAATGGTATAACTTTACCTTTATACGCGACTCTTCCACAAGTTGGATTAGAGGAAATTATGTCGCATCCCTCATAATTAGGAGAACGTTTGGTATAAATTTTTTCCTTTACTTTTGAGTTAACAACATGAAGAAATTTCATTTCGTACATTTGCAAGGTAGGTTCTTGTTTAAGTTTTAAAATGAAGGGAGTAAAAATTCTTGTATATTTTCCACCTGTAGGATCGTATACATGATCCACAATTATGTAATGATTTCTGTTGTGATCTAATTCAGTTCTTGATACTTTTATTGTGATCATTAACTTCTTTCGGCATTTTTTTAATGTTAATTCGTTGTAAGGTTCATCTTCATCAAAACCTTCAAATTGTCTAATGTTATGTTCACGTACTGTACACACTGGTTCATATTTCCTTCTCATAGTTTCATCTGCTGCACAGGGTTTAATATTAGGACAACGAACTAAAATGGCTCTTATTTCGACATTAGGCAAATTTGGTAATTGCATGCAGCAACTTAACTTTTTCTTACAGCACATAGCTTGCCTGTATTCTCTATCTAATTCGTTTTGTAATTTCTCTCGCTTGCGTGCTGCTTCATCCGGATTTTCTTCCAGCAAATGTGCTGTTTTTAAAACTAATAATATTAATAAAATCATACTAAAAATTAACTTAAACATTATTTTTAAAATATCAGTGCTTTTGACAAATGCATTATTTGACAGTTAACACTTTTGTTTACGAATACAAACTTCAATGCTTCAATGAATTTTGAATGAAAAATGGATGGATCCACGTCTCATCTAAACCCAATATTATAGTTTGTTGTCCCTCTGCTCCAAATCAATTAAAACAAATTCGACAATTTTTAATTTCAATTCAAAATTTTTTAAACTATTAGTAGGGTAAACTGATCCTAGAAAGGACCTTAAAAATTACTACATTTTTTAGTAAGCTGACCATCAGGATATGCAATTGGTTGATCATTACAACAAAATATTGATCCAGAAAGAAACCGAAAGATACCTAGGTGTTTTGACAACTGCAGAAGAAATAGAAAAAGTTCACAAAAGTAAGTAATTTTTACTGTATAATTAATAGAGAGTTACTTTTTTCTAATTAAATGCAATTGTTTGTTTTTCTCCAGATCCAAAGTTTACAACAGAAAAATTTGAGAAAGCCTGATGGAAAAAGCACATAGATGAGTATTAACTGGAACATCTAGCGAAAGGAAAATCTTCGAGGATACAGACAAGTAAGTTTCTACCTTCAGGCAGTGGCATAACTTCAAATTTTAGGCCCAGGAGCAAGAACTTTGAGGGGCGGCCCCTCGATTGAGAGGTGTGCGATTTAAAAAAAATAAGGTATTATTCGCAAAATAATGCAGTTTAAGGGGCTCCAAAGCATTGGGCCTGAGACCATTCTTCCCTTTGCCCCCCCCCGTTATTTACGCCATTATCCATACCTCCGGAGACCCTAGGTTGCACACTATTTTCTTCACATTTTAGGGTATTTAGCGGGCTTATCCACCCTAGAAAATATAAAGAACACTTCAAAATGATATATTATGTATGAACTCATAAATCATTGCATTGGTATTATTATAATTATTTTTTATGTTCCTAAGAAAATATTTCCCTGACTTGAATGGTACCTAGATAATGTTATTAGTAAAACAATTGAAAAACTGGGTGCTATAGAATACCCCCCAGCCGTAATAAGCAATATATGTTTTTTCAAGAATTAAATTTTGAAAAGTTATATTGTTACTTCCTTGTGCTGGGGGGTATTGGGGGGAGTAAACATTGTTAAACCAAAACAAATTTATTCTCCAGAAATGGGCATGAAAACGGGGGGGGGGTCTGGGGAGTATGGAATACCCCCAGCACAAGGAAGGGTACACAACAACGCGAATCTCTCTTTTAACGGTACTCTCATTTAAAAAAATCGTTTTCTAGCACTAACCTACGCTCGACCGGTGGATTCCCGTTGCCGATTTCATCCAGTGCCAAGTTGTCCGTTTCCGGCTTGCACAGGCGCTTTTTACCCTTGTTTAAAAATTTTTTACTTTACATTGCCTCGGGCCCCTATGATCTTACGGGCCGTGTTCATTCGCACACAGCGCACACTGGTAGTTACGCCACTGCCTTCAGGTCAGTAAGTAACTATTTTTTTTTCAAAAAAGGTAAGTAAATATTCGTCGTAAACAAAAATTATCCTTCGATTTCGGTGAATAATTGTACCAATTGTAGTTTTAATTTCCAGTTAAAATAAAAGTTGCCTTTTTTTCATTGGTTTTATTAAAAGGCGGGCCGAAAAGCAGATGCGGGCCGAAAAGTACCACTTTACGCCCTCTATTTAGAGCCAAAATGTGACACTTTACGCCCGCTTGGACAAAAATAAATGTTACGTTTACTTTAATAGAAAATACAAGAATAATGAAAAGAAGAAGGCAAGATAACGAAGGGAAGAGGCAAGCGAACGGAAGGAGGAGGTAAAGGAACAAAGGGAAGAAGACAAGGCCAAACGACATGTGAATACCAAGGAAATCCAAAGGAAAGCATTGGATTACACATTTTTTTATGTTGAATGTGGCGGCAAAAGTTCTAGCTACACCATTGTCATGCGCACAACGTATAATTTTCCCTTTTGATAGATTCAACATCTTTCCTTGAAATTTCACACCTAATACTCTTGAAATTTCTTTTTTAAATTTATATTTTAACAATAAATTGGATTTGTTTAATAAAAACCAATATTTTTGAATGGACAACAGAAATCTCGATAATCCATTCATGCTCGTCTTTAATTTTAGAATTATTGCAAAATGATTTGAAAAATGTCAAAGCATTTTTTTTATCGCTTAGTTGTTTCGTTTTAGTTGTTTTGATTTCCATGCAGAAATAATAATAATAGCATCGTAAAAACAAATATTAAATTTCTTATTAAATTGGCATCAATTAATTTTCAAGCCAATTATTCTGGATTTTAATTACATATTTAGTTTACCTATATTGATAAGATCCAACATCCTATTATAATTATTGCATTTGTAATAAAAACTAATTTTTTTGCGTACATAAACAAGAATCTCATAGATGTTCATGCGCGTCCTCAATTTTATAATTGAATAACTTGCACAGTTATTTTTCTCTAGAAAATGTCAAAACGTCTTCTTTGTTAATCCCACCGTTTCCTTGACGATGGTGACCTTTTTCTCGATTTATGTGCAGAAATTAGTACATTACCTAACGCAGAAATCGAAAAATATTTAAATAGCGAAAACCAACCAAATAAAATTATTATTAAAATGAAATTTTATGTTAAAACCAAAAGTTACGTAAAAGTTTTGATTGAAGATAATTAAAGAATATATGGGTCATTCCACCAATTAAAGTCAAACTCAAAGTCTCACCCCCGCGGATTTTTTTCAAATTTTGTGGAGGTATTCTCTGTAAAAAATTAATAACTCGCTGAAGATTTGGGCTCGATTAAATACTTTCGTCGTAATGATTTTTTGAATTTTGACAAAATTTTTTTTTGGAACTTTTTCATTAATTTTTTGAAGTAGAAACATTTTTCGTAAAAATTCGAACAATACAGTTTCTTTTGTCAAAAATTCTTATCTTTTTAATGAAGATATTCATTTTTTATTATAAGCAACAAAAGACCCTTAAAACTTCAATTAAAGTTAAAAAAGCGATTTTTCTGACAATGCGGCAAGTTTTTTTTTCAAATTTGATATTATTTTCTGAAAGCTGTGAATTTTTTACACAAGATATGTAATTTTCACTATGTGCATATTTTTTGTTTAAGTACAAATAAATAAAATACGATTAAAGAACTTTCATTTTTGAAATTAATTCGGACGTTGAAGTTTTATTTAAAATTTGATATTATTTTCTGAAAGCTGAGAAATTTCTACACAAACTAATATGTCATTTTCACGATGTGCATATTTTTTGTTTAATTTCTAATAAATAAAATGTAAATCAAAATTAAAAAACTTTTATTTTTGAAATTATTTCGGATGTTGAAGTTTTATTTCAAATTTGATATTATTTTCTGAAAGCCGAGAAATTTTAACACAAAATATGTTATTTTCACGATGTGCATATTTTTGGTTTAATTACAAATAAACAAAATGTAAATAAAAATTAAAATACTTTGATTTTTGAAATTATTTGGGATGTTGAAGTTTTATTTCAAATTTGATATTATTTTCTGAAAGCCGAGAAATGTTAACACATAATATGTCATTTTCACGATGTGCATTTTTTTTATCTAATTACAAATATATAAAATGTATGCTATCTACAAATAATAAAAAACCTTTTATTTATTTATATTTAAACAAAAAATATGCATTGCATGCATGGTCATCAGTATCACTTTGGGCTCATAAACGAAATATCCTTGTGGCTTTGTGATAAACACAGATTTACTGTATAATCGCAAGTTGAAAATTATATTTTTTTTACATTTTACTATGGCCCCTCAATATTTTAGACGATCTTACGTGCCTGGGATAGTCCGACCTGTCAAGGGTGTGAAGAAGCAGACGAAACGGCGGAGCACCTACTTGGAATCTGCTCAACATTAGCGTCTAAAATAAGATCAATTTTGAGAAAGTTCTGGCCTAACATGGGTCAGTCTGGGTGGCACACTACCTTCCAAAATTCTTGAGTTTTTCCAGAGTTTGGACTAGCCGGAGGAGTAAAACAAACGGTGGGTTGCTGAACGATCTGCATGGTGGTAGCTGATTTTTTGGCCTGAGTCCTCGCAAACTTTGGTTTGTTATCCATCAATTGCTCCATAATTATTTTTATACTAATGTAAATTTGAAACTTATTTGAGTATGTCCCCTAGGAAAAATGTTCGTCCGTTATTGTCACGGATAGTTGTTCTCAGTGTTAAAAAATATCAATAAGTATAAATTCTTTTATGCGGTCAAAAATATGCGGTAGTATTGCAAAATTGCATGCGGTTACATGAAAAAAAATTATGTTAGAAAAACGAAATTTGACAAGCTTTTCAAAAATTTCTTAAAAGCTCATTTACAAAAGAGTTTAGGTACCTAAAATGATCAAAAATTTGAATAGTAATTAAAATTACCTAACTCCAAAATATGAAAGGAATAGGTAAAAAAATTTAATTTGCAGATTGTAAAATTTAATTGTTGAGAATCCTTTAAAATGCGATCCGTAAATTTGCTTTTTTACCTACCACCAGGTAGCACCTAAATAAGATGTCGATTACCGGTCTTTAGCAATAAGAAGATTAAAAATTAAATAGAAATTAAGGAATAATTTATGTGAGGATTACTAATAATCCTTTATAACTTTTAGCCGGGATCAGTTATCCTTTTCTAATTTAAGAATTTAACAAAATTGGCCTGTACTTAATTATAATTATTAATTCTATTACCTCAGATATTGAATACTAACACGATAAATAATATTAATTAAACAAAGTTTGATAACTGTTCTATTGCCACTTGCTCGGAGATGCAGTAGTTCAAATTCAAAAAAAAAATACTTCGTGGAACCAATTGGCCTAATTAAATGAATAAACACTCACAAAAAAATGTTATTGGAAAAGAACCCAACAGAATAATAGTCAAGTTAAAGTTGCTTAGAAATTTGTCCTTATTAAACTACTAAAATGTGTTTATATAAATCATACAAGTTAATCAATACGATAAGCTAAACTTCCTAAAGAACATTTTCGCAGGAGAGGAAATGTGGGATATATCCACATAATACGGTCCGACATCTACACTAAAACATCATTACGACTATTTAGCCGATATGAAACACATATCAATAGTACATAAGGACTCTAAGAAGATAACCAATGAGAAACCGTAACTGCGCCCAATCCGCACAGTTATCGACTCCCCACCAAAAGAAACACCTACTAGTTAAAGCTCGAATTTACGTTTTCAAAAACAGTGTTGTTACGGCCGTAATCGCCTAAAAGTTACGAAAGTTTGTGGATTTTGTTTCTCAGTTTCTCGCCCAAGTGTGTTTTGCAAATTGTGTACTGTGATTTTTTTTATTTAATTAAGAAAAAATGTATCATCACGAATCCAAAAATGGACCAATGGTTCTTGATGTTATTCCACCTCATTACAATATGCATCGGAGCCCATCGCATTCGCCGAAAAGTACAGAACAATACCAAAAAGGTAAGAAACATTTTTTTGTTTAATTATTGGATTTTTGAAAAAACTTTCATCGTTTCGAATTAAAAAGTCTGGGTTTATCACTTAAAAGTCGTCAACACCTAACAGTAACTTATCGAAAACGTGCTAATAGCCTTCTTGTAGATGAAAAAGATTAAATCAGCTTTAAACGCAGTAAAATTTAGTTAAAACGGAAATTCGTCTCCAATTCACTTAAATGGTAGTTCCGCAATGTACCTACCCTGGTTTAACCAGTGGTCTTTGTAACCACTTGTAATGTCTAGACGCCTTTACCTTCGGATCATCACCACTTTAAGATTTTGCTTCCGTGAGTTTAGACATTAGAGGGGTAGTTTAATGTCCTCGTACTAATTGCCTGTTGAGAGGCATCTTAAGTTTATAAAACCATAATTGTTATTTCCGGATTGAAATTTGGCGGCACATTTCTCATCATCGTGTTTCAGTTTTAACCATTTTTTTTATTTCCAGATTGCGGTAGTTCTGAATCTCCAGACAGTAAACTCAACAACAGCTTACAAAGTGATCCCAATATTAGAAGATACCGAACAGCCTTTACAAGAGAACAATTGGCGCGTTTAGAAAAAGAATTTTTTAAGGAAAATTATGTCTCGAGACCCAGAAGATGTGAATTAGCGACCGAATTAAAGTTGCCAGAAAGCACCATCAAGGTAATTTTTGATTTTGATAACACGTTTTTTTACACCTACATTTGGAAACCAAATTTGTTTACTATAAAAAATATAAAGTCGTAAATTCTTTCAAGTGCATTTCCTTTTATAATTGAATATTAAAGATGACCATTGTAACCAATTAGCACATCACAAGTCAAATAAAACATTAATATTGCTTTTAACACTTCAAAGAAACCGCTGATGTTTTTAAGCTTAAACCGCACTATCACCATACTTTGGCTCCTATTTTAAGACTCCTTTGAGCTTATCAACATCCAGTAGCTTAATGGACAGATAAGTTCAAATCATATGTTTTATGAAGTGCTAAATACTTAAGATTAAGGCGGCAATCTTTAAAAACGTTCAAATGTATTCATTAAATTAACGTCGAAGTTTTTTCTTTTTCGTGTAATGTGCTAATGTTATACATGAGAATATATTTGTTCGCATAATAAATTTCTTTGTTTCGTTCGGTTTTTTTTTCTGCAAAAATATTTAAAATACTTTACATAATGTACTATAACCGTTTTTTACTTGTTACAGGTGTGGTTCCAAAACCGTCGCATGAAAGACAAACGGCAACGATTGGCAATCACGTGGCCCTACACCGCAGTTTATACGGATCCAACCTTTGCTGCATCCATCTTACAAGCAGCCGCCTCAAGTTTACCGCTTCATTACGCACCTCCGCCGCCAATGCATCCATACTCATATCCTCGTTACAATCCATGGAGCCAAGGTTTTGGATTATCTCAAAATAGCATTCCTCTATCAAACCACGCAGCTCTGGGTTTAAATCAAAATTTAAATCTTAGTGCCGGACTCCCACAAGGATTACCGCAAGGTATCCCACAGCACCACTTACCTCAAGGACTGAATTTAAATCTTGGAATCGACTTCCAATCCTATCCGCTGAAATTAGACAGTCATTCAAAATATTCGCCACACGTTTCACCTACAACATCGGACGTCAGTCTTAGCCCAATTTCGGAAGGACTTCTCATACCAGCTAAAGTGGAACATCAAACTCACGTAGATTTGCCCGAAAAACCAAAATTATTCAAACCTTATCATTCCGAATCATAAATATTTTTTTTTTTTCGGAAATAGTTGTTCAAGACGGCTGATCACCTGAATTTTCGGGTCCAGGTTGTTAAAAGATAGATCGAAAATCGTGCGGTGATTTTGAGAAAACAGAAATAATACAACTTCGGTTATTTGAATTAATTTTGCTCTGTTTTGAGTATTACTTCCAAAAGTGAAAATTATTTTGCCAAATAATTTTTGTTTTTATACTTTTTCAACTGAATCAAACATAGCCAAAAATTTGTTATTGTGAATATTGTTATTTACAAAAATTTAAGAATGATTACAGTCAAGCGTAATGTTGTAGAAGTTGTAGAATATTATTCATTGTAAATAGTAGATAATTACGTCATTGTTAATTTTATTTATTATTAGTTTATAGGTACAAATGTGTAAATAAATTTTGTAAATAAAGAGATATTTAAATTTTTGATTTAATTTAAGAAACTGTTCAAAATAACGAACCTGAACTTTTTATGTAATTATTAAATTATGTTGAAATAAAAACAGAAATTAAATTATTTGTTTTGTTATTTTTTATTTAAAATATTTTTTAAATCGGATAGTGAAAGCCAACTTACAGGAAAAGAAAATAAGATAATTTAAAAATTACTGGTATAAAAAAAACGCAATATAATTATCATTTCAAAAGATTTCAGCAAATTTATTTCCTTCTCCATGCATTTGAAACGATATCAATTTTATTGCATTATGCTTAGTTTATTAATTTTTATATAAATTCATATTAATTTTGGCAAGCTATAATATTTTAAATATTAAAAAAAAAATTGCCCTAAAGATTTTTGAGGAAATACAAAAAAAAACGTAATTAATAAATTATAATAAGCAATTTTCAATAAAACTACACAATTCTATAGATCTCTGAACAACTTTTAAAAAAATAGTAGATACCTAAGGAAAAAATCAGCAGTTGACCAGCACTAAAATTTTCGCAAGTAGCCTCTTAGAAATAATATGCAGAATTATGGATTATAAAGTAATTTTTCAAGAAACTTTTTCAAAATCTTGAATAAAAATCAAATGCTTGTTGTAGTATACATTTTTGAAAGTGTTCAAAATTTCTTGAAAAAATAATTTGTCTTATAACTCAAAAGTGAAGCAACAGCAGGGGATAGAATTTCTTAGCTCGGCCTTCCAGTGGACATCCACACGCTATGGTGAAATCGGAGGTAAATCCACACAATAAAATTCCAGAAAAAATTCCAACTCGAAAATTGCTGTAAAATCCATTTTTTGTAATTTGTTTTAGCTATTTTAGCGTAAAAATAATAATGTCAAAAATTAATAACTTTGGAACAGTGGAGCATCTTGCTCGGAGCAAAGAAATTGTACTATTCCAGATGAATGACAAGAGACCTTAATGATCTGGCTTCGTGTCTATGTGTCCGAATAATTAAAAACCAATCTGAATGCTTCGAATTATGATCCCTTTTTTTGTTGTTTTGTTTTGTTGATGACATTTAAAATGAACGATTTTTTAAATATTTGACCCCACTTGTAAGATTTTGGAAACCCCCATATCTTATGTAAGGATATTTTACAATGCTTAATATTAAATTCATCCCTTCATAACCTCCCTCCCAATTTGCAGCAGAAATTTGTATGTCGAAGCGAAGGAATTCAAAAATTGATACTATACGAAAATAACAGACTGGAATGTAATTCCCCTAGATTCACCGGTCGGTCACACCACCTTTATTATCTTGACATGTTGATATATTTATTTGAAGCGGTTACGATTTAATAAAATCAATATGACAGAACATACGCTATGTCGGGTATGGAATACCTTCCGAGCATAGACGGAGTTATGGAATTGGGATTGCTCAGCATACGTTAAATCTTAATTAGAACTCCTGGTGCTCGCGAATTTTGATATTTTGTATTCAAATCGTCTCTTTTACTGCTGAATTAGCACTCCTCAAATATGTGAGTAGCTCCACCTATAATAATAATACTTACTGTACTCACAAATTAAAATCTAATATAAGTACATTAATTTGCTAGAAATCTCCTCCTCTTCCGCCTAAGTTGATTCAGTAATTTATTACTAGTCAAAAAAATTTACCATCTAAAAAAGACCTACGAAACAGGCGCATTCATCTAATTTGTCATAATCCCCCCTAATGCAAGACTGAAATATTGTAGCCTGCACGTATGGAGGCTGCAGGTCGTACAACTACATCAATCACGCATTAGATGGTTAAATGCTGCCAGGGGCTAGTCTATGTCAGCTAGATTCGATATATTTAGGAAGCGGAATAAATATTAATATAAATATAATGGGGGCCCAAAAAATATATAATATAACATTTGAAGCTAAGCCACTGCAAGTAGATGCTTATAAATATAGCATTTTAAAGGAAACATGTCGCCGATAATCTATCAAATACACATCACTCTATGATGTGTCATTCAGAAACAATTCTGAAGATAAATCCATATATCTCAAGCACTACACTCGGAAACTGCGGTTGCAGTTCAATTTATTCCACCTCTGTATTTAAGGTAGGAAGCGCATACGCGGGATGGGGCGGTAATCGAACAGTCTGAAATATAAGACAAATTTAATATAACTGAGGAAAATTATTCAATACAATTAAAAATCTTTCTAATTAAATTATGCTGCTTTGATTGATACAAATGAGATAACTCAAAGGTTTCAACTCCACCCCCTCTCACCTCCTTGAAGTCAATAATCTCCAATAATTTACAAAATTATAATAATTTCCGGGAAACACCCGGTTCGCTCCGAGTGAAGTAAGAACTTTATTCTGGCTGTCTTGGTCCGAATAGTGGCACAAGTCAGAATAGAAATTTGGAGTAAACAGCGCAAAATTTAAAAGCAATAATATAGGCATATTTTGCTAATAAAAGGTTTTCTATTCATTTTAGAGTTGCGCCACTATTTTAGTTGAATTAAGCGCCCAAAAATCTACTTAAATCAATAAAACATGAACACGAAATTTTTCCACTTGTGCCACTATTCCGGCCAAGGTGCGAATTATGGTTGCATTCCTTCTCAGTGAGGTCGAAGGAAGAGCAACCACATCAATCTAGTCGTAAATAAAAATGGCAATTATTCAGCTATTCGCTGCTTCCTATTCCCAGTTCCAATGTCTCCACTGGCGTCAGTGGCGTAACTTCAAATTTTAGACTCGGGTGCAAGAGCTTTGACGGGCCCCTCGATTGAGAGGTGTGCGATTTAAAATCAAAATTTGGTCCCAAGATAATACAGTTCTACCCCCCCCCCGTTATTTACGCCACTGTCCATACCTCCCCAGGCCTTAGATTGCACACTAATTTCTTCACATTTTAGGATGTTTAGTGGGCTTATCCAATCTAGAAAATTGAAAAACACTTCAAAATGAGATAAAATTAAGCATTATCAATTTACTAAAAAATCAATTAAAACATTGTTAAACCAAAACAAATTTATTTCCCTGAAATGGGCGTGAAACCGGGGGGTCTGGGGGGTATGGAATACCCCCCAGGTATACGTAAGCAACAACCCGACTTTTTAAAATTGATAACCAAGCAAGTTTGATTCTTAAATTATTGTCTTCTTGTTGAAGACTAGGGAAGGAATATTTTATACCCCCAAGCCGGATTGGAGTGGCTTGGGGAGTGACAGGATCGGGGTGAAGCTGAAAACCGGAGGTAGTACAATGAGCTCTACAATAAATCCAGACCCCCAAACCCACTTGCACTTGGCCCTACAATGGTGTCATGTGTTAAGTTTGAAGAGAATCATCGGTAACCATGGCAACGATATTTGCTTTTAATAATTTATTATTAGGTACGAGAATTGATCAAAGCCAACTAACTATTTATTTTTTTGTTTTGAAAATACTGACAGACCCTCCAGTTCTTAAGCGTACTTTCTATCTTTCGCAACACGCAGACCAGAAGGTCCAGGAGAAAATTTGTTGGGAATACCCCCCAACACAAGGAACACAGGAAGTTCGGCACCAGCGGATCTCTCTTTTAACGGTCCCCTCATTTAAAAAAATCGTTTCCTAACACTAACCTAAGCTCGACCGGTGGATTCCCGTTGCCGAGTTGGTCATTTCCGGCTTGCACAGGCGCTCTTTGCCCTTGTTTAAGAATTTTTTACTTTACACGACCTCGGACCCCTAATAAGATTTTAACGGCCGGCCGTGTGCATTCGCACACCGCGCACACTAGTAGTTACGCCACTGACTGGCGTGATTACGGGAGCTAGAAAGCTTGGTTTACCTTAAAAAAAGTTTAGCCCATTTTAAGACATAGAAAATCAGGTTAAACAAAAGTAATAAAATTTAATACGTATATTGTTCTTCGTTCATTTTAACATTAAATGGCTTTCTTGGCAGATTAATCTCGGTGGTTTACCATTGCCTGCCAAGGGGCGGACGATCAGAATAAAGTTTTTGCTTCGTTCTGAATCGTACCGGGTATTTGAAATTAACCGCTACTATTCCGACGTTATAATTTAGGGACCCTAGGACCACCTGATCTGGGGGTACTGCATATTCCCCAGAATATAGTCCTCTGTTTCATAATGTCGCACAGTATGGGGGTAAGAATTCACCTCTTAAACTTTCTAGCTCTTCCTTATTAATTTCCCAGTTTTTCATCGCCTGCCTGACTATCTCTATCCAATATTTTTGGTTGCTTCATACCTCTCCTGTATTTCCATGGTGGTTTTCATGTAAAAATGCGTTGAAACCATCGCATATCTTTCATTCTTAAGCTATTACTCACTATTAAACTATTCAACAAATATTTAATCACAAAATTTCATTGGGCTAATATTAATGTATATCAAATTTTTACCAAATATTTGGTAAATGGTCAAATGGTGTGCTAATTGCTTTAGTAGTAGGACATGGTAGTTAGGATCTGATAAATTTAGTAAAATTTAGTAATTAGAGTTATGGCCAAACCAACCTCCATAATATGGAGAGGCTAAATGTCCCGCAGTGGACAGAAAAAGGCTGATAAAGAAATTTCTCTTTTTAAAAATTCATTCACGTTCCAGACATGGTGTAATTAAAGGATTTTTTTTTGGTAAATCAATTAACCCCGTCCTACCGACAACCCATCAGATCTCGATCCACGGATTTTCCGCAATGGAACAATTTTTCTCTACTTACAATATTTTGAGAATATTTTGGAATATATTTTTCATTTTTGCTCTCTTACGCGAATAGTGCGTAACTAATGTACTTTGATTTTAAATGGGCACTTATAACTTTAAGCTATTCTCCACCTATGATGTTTATCGTTATGCAATTTAAATTTACACAGAAGCGTGGATTAATCAGTCACGACCAAAAATAGAAGCCAAAACCTACTTTGTGTGCTATGCAAATATTTGGATGCTTAAGTTTACACGAAAATTTATTCCGCAGATATTATAAAATGCATACACTTTTATGAAAAATTACAACAAACGCGTAATAATTTAAACGAGATTCAACATCTGATTAGGCAAAAATTGCAATACCATTTTTGGAGTTTCATTTATTTAAATTACTTGAAAATCAAAATTATTCTTTATATTTCTCAACAATCACTCAAATTATAATTCCAAATTCCTTACACCATTTATATTGTCAATTACAAATTTTGCTTTGATTTGATTAGTTAACATAGTTTAATATTCATCAAGTTATGTCTAAACAGGAGGCAGGAAAAAGCAATAAAGACAGATCATTAATAAATCAGCAATATATCACATATAATTGGTATTGATTTTCTATTAACGCATATCCGTAGCTTTGCTGGTAATCCTATCTTATATCTATTACAATGTTGACTACATTTACAGCGCAGGATTAATACAATAGGGAATAGGAACAATTTGTCACGCTATTCTATTGTTCCACCCCTAGGATGATAACACATTTATCTGCATTACGGACATGCTTCGATACCGTCGATGGACCTTACAACATCTGCTTTATTTTATTTGCCTTTGTTTTATCACTATGACTTACGACAAATCCCATGAAATTTTTTTAATAATATCTTTCAACATATGTCAATTTGTAACTTCAATTTTACACAAAAATCTCTCCAAATTTAATTTTGCCTGTATAGAAAGTGCGCAATGGAGATTATAATCAAATTTAGCTGATACAGAACCAATTGATTCGTCCGACTATCTTTATTGCTATGTTCCATAAAAAGATCATTATCGGTCCATAAATATATTTTTGGTCATTCATAGCAAATCAAAATAAACGCTCTTATCGTTTTCAAAAATAATACGACAGTAACAGCAAAATTTGTGTCGCACGAGGTTTTGGATCGCTATTTTGTGTTGGAAGGTTACCGAAATTTGCATAAACCGTTCATTTTACCTTTGCTCTTACCGCTTTGCTATTGTAATATTGTATATTTCGCAAATTTACCCAACGTAACTTAAGCTTTCACTAAATTAGCTTTATTTGTACAAATGGAAGTTCCGTTATTTCGTCCGTCGGTACCCGAACTACACAGGCAGATTACAGAGAATCCAAAATAAAGCGTGGCGTCTCTGCGCGTCTTTAGGTATGGAGACAATTTCCGTCGTTACCCCTTACAGGAAACGTCTACTTTGCCTAAACATAAAAATTTTGAAAAGTAAATGGCTGTGTCACTAACTAAAGCTAATTGAACAAATTAAATCCGATAAATATAACAAAGTTAACTAACCGACCGTCAAATAGCAGAAAATGAAGTTAATAGCGCGAGGATAACTAAGCTTTACAATCACAAATCAATTTGTGGGTAATGGTGCTATTTATCGTGTCGAGCTTTGTGTGGGTGGTGTGGTCCGCATCTGTCATCAGACGTTAGCGGTGATTGTTATTACTGCAAATCTATAGTTTACCACATTGGCCAGTGTCCATTCAATTCCGCAATTATGCTATAAATTTTGGACGACATATACATGAGGTAGATCTCTATTTAGAATCTAAACCATTATTTTGATTCCGATATTGTTCATTTATTTATACTTTTTGTTACACCAAAATGATATTTTCTAATCTAATTTTTTTTAAATTACTTAACTTCCTTTGCTGCTATTGTAATTATAACTATTATAGTTATTGTACTTATTATGTTTTGTAAGTATTATATCGCCCCCAAACCACAAAGTTAAATTGAAACAGTTAAATATTATTTTTTGCGCTCCAATTCGTCGCTTACCGCTTAGCACCGTCCTTAGCCACCCCTGAATTTAAAATAATGTTCGAAAATCAAACGGTGGCCATTTTGTTGGTGAAAATGCAAACTGAAAATCGACCAAAAAAATTGCATAGTTTTCTGATCCTGGATTTTCATCTCCGTGTAACATAGCTCGCCATACGGCCTCAAACTTCATAGCACGGCCTGCGGCCTTCGCACTTCTTATGTCACATAACATAGCTCGGCTTACGGCCTCACACTTCTGTAATGTTATAATTTTCCATTTTTCTTGCAATTGAAACAATCCTTTTACTTGTATTGCTTAGTTTTCTGAAATCAGCGTCTCCTCGTCGCGCAACATAGCTCTGCCTCCGGCCTCGCACTTCTCCCAGATGTCAAAAATTTAGAAAATATCTTTTAATAAAATTGTTAAAAACACATTAAAAACATCTATTTGAATATTATTAAATTTACTTAGGTTTTAAACCTCATAATTGAACTCCTTTAACAGCCATGAACAGCCCAATTATAGTAAATATAAACATTTTGAAAACCGTTACTCTCTAATAACAATAAAAAAATTTACGGCACAAACGAAACGGTAAATTGCATCTCAAAAACCTAACAGTTTTTTTGCACAATTATGCACATTTTTGCACCATCCAAAAAAGATGCCGAAATCATAAAAGTTCCTGTTGCGTCGTAAAATCAAAGCCGCCTAAAATCGACCAGACTCAAAATAATTTTTAAATTACCACAGATAAAATTCATTTTGTTCGTACCTTCCTCAGTCATGGAAGTTGCAAAGGAGAGATGTTGTAAAATAGGCAATTCCAAAAATTACGCATTTATGGTATCTCGACAATAAATAAATAAAAACCATTATTTGTGTTACGACCTTGTTCATGAGGAAAATTTGAAAAATTGATTTTTAGTCCGTGCAGGGTTGGCGACCTGTAACAATACCTTAATAGCCAAAATAAACCACATTTCTGGTCACTTTGGTAACATCACCATTTGAATGGTCAAAACAGAACTAATGGATTTGTTATGGCAGGTTCTTTCATTTTACATGTCACTAAAGAGTTTGAAGTGAAATATGTTCATTTTATAAATAGTGCACTTTATTGCCGTGATTTCTTTTCTGCGAAAAATTTCTGAACTCAAAATTATCAAAAGAAAACCAAGAAGTCAGGTTGCTCGAAGAATTGGAACAGTAAACGTGAAGTTTGGATAATTGCAACTTTTTAAATATCCTCATCAGCAATCAGAACTTTAATAATAAATGAAGAAAGTTATTAATATACCACAAAAAATATGTGAAATCAGCTTCCAATTATCTGTATTATTGCATCTGATAACTGCCGAGACGTTTGATGAGATATTATGATATTAATAGTAAGATTTAATTTTTATATTATGGAATTTCTTTCATTTTAAATGATGATCTTGTAAACTACGCTTATAATTATAAAATATGAAACAGGATGTGTATTAGGAAGCGACAAAGCAAAGACAAAAAGGCAGAGTGTTTTTAAATCGAACTTTATTTGACCTTAGGGAAATCAGCGCTTTGTGACATCGTAGACCGTAGAGATCACGTCGCCTTGAATTTTTGCATCCTAATTCTTATGTGATTTAAAATATTTATGATGGAACATAAAATGCTATTATTAATTTAGTGTCATTTTAGCTCCTATACACTAGAAAATGCATATTAATTATTATGACCCTGTAGAGTTAGGTACTTCCATTTTATAATTTAATTCTTCTCATCTTTTCTTGCGGGATAAAAAGTTCATGAAAAACTAAAACGGATTCTCTTTCAATTATCCTTCATCAATCCGACTGCTGGAAGCTATATCAATATGTTTATAAGGTTGGTATTCAGGAATAAAAAACCTTTAATAATTAAAGCCTAACCTAATTTTTCATTTCCATTTTGCATCAGCGAAACCATCATCCACTATCCAAAATGGTGGCTCTAACTTTTATTTATAGAGCTTTTAGTATGTTAACCAATATCATCTGGCTAAAAGTTTACCCCATCCAATTTCTTTTATTAAATATCTAATTCCTCTGTCATCAAAATTCCGTAATGATCCGGTTTTGGCATTATATCACATTTGTCAAACTTTAGGAAGATAGCTTTCAAAATTTTACCTAAACATTTTTCAAAGCTATAAAGCAATAAGGTAGCAATAACTGTACAGAAAATTACAATGGATATTTTATTATTTTACAGTTTTATTGACATATTAAGTTATATTAGGGTAAAAGGACCCGCTTTGGCATAATGTCAGGTTTATTATAGGGATGATAGTATACGAATTTCAAAACCCATGCGGTTCACGTACTTATAGTGCCATTATTGCAATTACTTCAAATTTCTAGTGCATTATTAACCCTAAACTTAGATGGAATAAGTTTTAGTTTCAAAGTAGCGATTCGTTCCTAAATCAAAATTTCAGTCTGATTTCATTTTTCAAAACCATTTTAATTAGTTTTTAAATATCATTATTCATTACTGAAGAAGGATTTATTGCATAATAACTGAAATAAATCCTGACGATAACGAAACTGGATATTTGATGGACCCAAAAACCCTGCATAATAAAAATTACATTGCTACGAATATTTCTAAATTTTTGTTGTCCAAAAATAGTAATTTAGAGAACACAACGCTAAATCTCAGACTGCCCATGAATTTTGAGGAAGAAACAAAACGTGATGGATTTGCCATTAGTATTCTACTTTATCTCAAAATTTATTATTATGACGGCAATTTTGCAAAATATGAAACAAATCGATGAGGCTCCATTAAATCTGCACATTTTGGTAGTAAACCCAAAAATTATTTGTCGGCTTAAATCAAATTTTATATTGCAGCAATAATAATAATAGAACCAGGTAAAGTTTATGAAAAACATTTAAGCAACCCTAACAGAATCCTTTTCCAAAATATACAACCCTTAAAATCAAAACTCAAATAATAATAGCTAATAAAATCATAAACTTTTAAAAGTTCAACAAGCGCACTAACATTTTGCTCTGCAATAGACTGGGCCCAAAAATGACAAGTTTATAGTGATAAGTTGTAAAAAATAACCTTAAATAATGTGTTTCTGCTACCGTGACTTACAGGCACGAATGTTGGTATACAAAATGCACAGAATGGTCTCTTCGTTTATGATGCCGGCGATACCAAAGGAAATGTCCCGTGGTCTTCGGCGTCCTTAAATTTGAAACGCAAAAGATTTTCAAAATTCAACATTCATAATCGAATATTAACGTAGTTAATAAAGTGATATCATAGAATAAGGGTCGATTTCACCTACGCCATTTAAGAATTTCAAGAAGATAATAACAAATAATACGTAGGGATACATAGAAAATATTCAAAAACCCTGAACAAGAGCGGTTGATAATCTTTTAAACTTCTTTCTAACCTTCATCTGGTAAATTTCGGCACTGCTTTATTTGTCGTATTTAAAAATTTCCCTAATCACAAAAGTTTAGCATACAAAAGGAATTAGTATTTTTATATTATCACTTGAAAATTTCAACACGGTAGCAAGATTTTTTCATTCAATTGGAAGTAGGAATAATCCCCCTCAATAATCTTTACTTGGAAAAATGAAAGAAAAAGATTTGCATAGCATAAAGACTTTCAGGTAGTATTCATATTTAAATCAATCATCAGCCACAATTGCATCTTTAACTGTACATTTTTGTCTTTTTAATTTCATTTACTTAAAATGGCTTCTGCATGGATAATCTCACCTTATTCAAAATTTTACCATCAGGGTTACTATACTTTAGGTAAACTTCAATTTTGTTTTCCCGTTATTGCCTTAATATGTTGGGAAAAAAAACTTTCCTAATTTAATTATTGTAATGAATAACAAATAAGTTTTCTTTAAGATTTTGCAAATAAGCTCATCTGTTTGGTAATCTTACTTCTTCATCATTTTTATTTGGAAATTGGAAGTGACAGTGTGTACAAAACAGAAGTAACTGGAATAATGCATATTAGTAACGCACAATGGTAGTTTAGTATTGATACACAAAAGCTGGACCGAATACATGCTGCTTCAAAAATTACAATGGATGAGAAACTTTTAAGTCCCAAAAGTGTCAACATTTGGTTACACCGACAATATGTTGACTAAATAAATGTCTACTGAAGAACAACAAGCGAAACGTAGCAAATTATAATTTTTGTTAGTTTTTCAGGATCTAATTTTATTTATGTAGCAGAACCTACATAATTTGTTTGCAATATCTGGAAGACACCCTTCTGATTATTCTCATGTTAAAATAAATCAGATTTAGGTTTTTGTAGGGAATCAAAGAAAATACGATCAACATTCTTAACTTTATAATATTACCTAATATGTAGGTCAGGTTTTATGATCAAATCGACTGATCAACCAACCAAAGAACAGTTTTTTTTGGAAGAACCAGAGAAAAAAAACTTTTTGGTCAGAGATAACGAGAGGCTGATAATTTTAACATTACCAAAGATACAGGAATAAAATAAATTGAAAAGTTTGACACTGTGATCAATTTTCTAATGTTTTTTCGTTTAAGAATTAGAAAGGCTAGGCCACCAGTAATTCAGAACTTACCATTCCATTTTAAAATACTGTAGATAGTACTTTCACTTTGAGATATGTGAACTATGTGTAAATAACGTGAAAATTACGTCTTTTGCACTAAGCAAATAAAATACATATGCGATGGTGGTGTAATGGTCAGCATAGTTGCCTTCCAAGCAGTTGATCCGGGTTCGATTCCCGGCCATCGCATCTTTTTTTATTATATGTTATTTTTTTGGGTGTTCAAACGCACCCCGATATTATTTTTCTTTTGCTATATTCGCATCTATTTTTAATTAACATTTATAAAATCTTAAATCTAAGAAGTCGATGCATCGTAAAATCAAGGTATAAAACAATAATGAGTCTGATTAGTGTTTGAAACCTACATCTACTGGCAAAGTTTGGTATCTGATCGGTACCCCCCCCCCCCCGCCGAAATGCAATCAAAGGTTTCAGAAAGCAAACAAAAGGATAACATGAAACAAAGTGAAACCCATCCACTTCATACTGGACAACGGCCTCCAAAAAATAAGATTAAAATAAAAAAGAGTTTCATAGTTCTGACTCGGAACGCAATTTACGGGCGTTTGATGAGTTTTAAATTTATGATGTCTGCTCTCTGCTTTATGTGAATCTCTTTTGCAAAATATGTTATCTACGAATCTCTATTTATTCGATCGACCGAATCGGCGCTCCACAAGGTATAGTGGAACGTATAACGAGTTTATTGTTTATTGATATCTAAGGAAATTTTGATAAAGCCACCCTCGAAAACATGAGTGTAGCACTACAACTTCATGGGGTTCCCATTAACATTGCAAAATGGATCTGTTTTCTGTTATATACTGGTATGGAGAACCGTGGAGATTGGTATAGGAGACATTAAGAATAAATTAGTCAATAATATCAAGTAATTAGGAATAATTCTTACATAAAGCTGTCGAAACAAAATGTTCTTTCTCCCTGCTAGGTCAAAAGGCATCAAGGTGATGAGAGTAACAAAAAAAGACTGACAAACTGGCAAAAAACAGTCTGCGTCAATGCTAACGGATGCCCTCCTCAACAGGGGTGCAGTGGGGCCAGAGCGCACCAGGGCGGACCAGGGCGCCGCCCCGGTACTTTTTTTTAACACAGTGCGCCGGCCGCCCGATACGTAATTAAATTAAAAGAGTACAATTAACTTAGAGATAATAGATCCAAATATTAGTTCTGAGAGAGGAGGAATAATTAAATTATCACGATGGTATATTAATTGTAACTGTTATGGAATGAAAAGCTGAAGATTTGGAATATTTCAAGCTGTAATAACCTTAAATTATACTATAAGGTACATTTAGGGGGGGGGGGTATTACCCTCATTACGCCCTTCCATATTTTTTATTCTTTTAATATTATGCTTTTTCAATCCTCAATATTTTCTTCATTAATATTATTTGAACGTTCGAGTATACATAAATATAAAGGAATACAACACAGGCAAAAAGGGTTGAAGCGTTGAAGGCCACTGATATAGTAAATAACAGGTGACAGAACAGTAGTGGAACAACATTAATTTATTTAGGGAGAGGTGAAGCAGTATTCTTCGTAACGTAAACATGTAAAGTTGATTGCAGAGCCTGCAGAAATGTTATTATTGTTAATTTTTTAATTCTTTCCAGGTCCTTCAATTCTTGAATCAAAATAACCATCTTCACTCTAATGTGAGCTCAAAGGCCGAACAACTATATCCCTCGCGTAAAATTAAAAAATAGTAGCTTCTTGGTATATTTTTAACAAATAATCAAGAGAATATTTTGAAGTCATATTCAAAAAAAAGTTATGAAAATAATTAATTGACACCAGTGGCTTATATCTTACTGACAATGGTCGTGATGACTGATGAGCCTCCAAAGATTATAGGACCCGTGCCCCCTGGTCTTTCTCCAGTAAAAGTCAAATTATGGAGAATAATCAATAGTTAAGAACCTTTCCTTATTTTAAAGTTAATTTTTTAGTATGTTTTCTCAGTGACAACGGGCGTTAGGTTCCTTGGGGTCAGGTGCGGATACAGGGGGGGGCAATGGGTGCAATTGCCCTCTGACGCACGACTGAAGCACTTTATTTTGACCTGAATTGAAATTTGTTTTGAAACAAAAATTATTTTGTGTGAACGAAATCCTGTATTTGCATCTGTGCGGGGTACTGGGTAAGGGGAAATAATATAATATTATCTAGACGTCAATAGAGAAATCAATCACTAAAACTAAGACTAGAATTGTTATATTATTTGGTATCATATAAAAAGAGTAAACTATAGTGGTGCTATCCTAGCGCCAAAATGCCAGTATTGGGTTTGAAACCTTACTCTTAAAGACTTACTCCAGATTCGAAAGCGACGAATGGTACAAGAAATGTTTCAAATGTTCAAAACAAAAAAGGATTCGTTTCCTACACTGAATACTTTTGGTCTCTTCTATATTTTTGATATATTTCACCATTTTCAAGTTATTATAAAAAACTGGTATCGTATCGTGCAACAATGTAATTTCGACGTTAGCGCCCAATGTGGCGAATTTCAGAAATACTGTTGTACAATTTCTTAAGGTTTTATTCGTGATTTACATTTACAAAACGCCATAACACGGAATAATTTCAAACTAAAAATTGGACGTATTTTGTTAGTTATGGTGGCGCCACCAACGGTGATGTAAATCGCAAATAATTGGTTACTAATTTAATAATCCCTCCTTTACGACAATTGGCTGTAGACACCAACAACAGTTCAAAAATTGGTCGCTTGACCAATATTTTTCACGAATAATTGGGGTTAATTTTTGAATCTTTCCAAAAAGTTTATAAAATAATTCTGATATTAATTTAATAGAAGAGCGTAAATGGATTGTATTAAATAATGATCAAATATGGATTCCGAAAAATTTGGAGAAAATATATATGTGCGATGGTGGTGTAATGGTCAGCATAGTTGCCTTCCAAGCAGTTGATCCGGGTTCGATTCCCGGCCATCGCATCTTTTTTTATTTATAATAATATAATTAAAAAAAAAAAAATTTACATTATTGAAAAACAATTGCAGTTAATTTAGAACTAAAATATACTATAAAATTGTAATTTGAATAATTGTGATAATATTTTAAATCAACTAACTTGTTAAAAAATATATTAAAGATCCTAAACATTATTTAAAAATATATTCAAAACTATGATATTTTTTAACAATCATTAAAATGCAAATTTATTACAATTAAATAAAAAAAACAAATAAATAATAATTAGCATTTTTATATTTGTATATTTTTTATTTGTATTATTTTTTCTTTCGTGAAATTTATTACAAACAATTTATTTTCCTTTATTGCTTGTGTCTAATATGAATTAGAAAAAGAAGAAGATAGCATATAAATATTAATAAAGCGCCTTGAAAACATTTCAGCTGAATTTATAAAATGAATCTGTCTGAGCGAGGCAGCCCTGCTATCATGGCTGATAATAGAGCGCGAGTATTTTTATCAGTCTGTCTATCTTTCTCTTTCATTGGTCGTACCTCAGATTGTAGCGCGTTTTCATTGGTTAGGAGAAATTGCTAGGGGAAAAACTAACATAAAACAAGGGCCAATTTCATGGAGCACTTCGTTCTTCCAATCTTGCCCTTATACTATTCAATGAACAATATTACGATATATTGATGTGCTAGCAAATTCTCATTTATTTTATGTTATGTTGTAGGTAATATAAAGGGTTAATTATTCTTCCGTGTATTTTCATAAAAACAAATTAAATTTTATTTTCACTTTAAAACCCAACATTAATTTATTAATTAATAAAAATATTCAACTTCAGAATCCACCATAGTACCTACTACTTAAAACTAGAATTACTATTTATGAGTGTCTCCATACAAAAATTACATAATATACCTACGACGAGATGATAATAAGAAACCATTTTTCTTCACTGAAGGCCGAATTACAAGTCAGTGGTTACTTCCTTAGTAAACGTAAATTAAGACCTACAGTTTAACGTGGAATCCTAACCACGGTACAAGTTATTTGATTGGGAATCGAACTTCCGACCCTCCGGCCCGAAGCCAAATTTGCTGTTAACTACACCACACTAACAATTCAATTTTGATTTCCATAGCAATGGAAGCTATGAAAATCGGTGATGGTTCGATCCCCATGCAACCTGAAAATTTAATTTTACTCTGCAAATTTCTAGAAATTTAATAAAGCCAGAGGGGAAGCTTTTTAAGGGAAAGTCATCTTGAACGTTATATTACGTCCTCACGAATTCCATCGCAGCTCACAATTTATTACAGCTATTTATTTCACGAACTAGATTACATGCATATAAACGTTGCCGGGGGTGGAAAGTGGATGATACTCATTCCATATCCACCTATAAACAACTAATTTAAAATAAAAATTGGGTCTATAATTTTTTTATTTTTGCAAAACTCATCAATAATTGTCTAAGATTTAATTTGGACTTGTCATTTTGTCACTCAAAGTTTGCATGATTAAAATAAATGGGGAGTTTGCCTAAAAATGTTCCTTTTTCGGTAGGAAATGCATTTTTTAATTATTAAGTGATTTTTCAACATATTGCGCTCTCACCAAAAAGACGCCCCGAATATCCATTTCAGTTAATTCAAAACTGGCTCTTTTTTTATTTTCGTCATAAAAATAGAGAAAATATAATAGTTTGATGCTATTATGTAACTGTTTCTTCTATTATCTTTTAAGATATGCAACATAATATAGAAGCTTTTTCTCCAAATTTTATTTGCTCCATTAAATTTGTCGTTCACTAGATATTATCGGAATTTTTTAGTGTTATTGCAAATGAATGGATTTTTTAACTTTTTAGATATATTCCATTTGTTTCACAGATTAATTATTATCAAGATGTACCTATTTTCACGAAATGCTGAAGTCGGCGCCAAATGTGTCGTTTGATGCAGTTCCATCATCAGATCGGAGAAGTTAGCTTTAGCCCAATTAGGGGTTGCGTTTTATTGAAACCACAAACTAAAATTCAATTTTGCAGTAAATAAAAACTGTCAGGTTGGTTAATACTAATTTTTTTGTATAAATTTTAAGCATTTACAATGAGTTCGTACTTAATAGAGGAAGAAGCAGTAGCTTTGAAATTATGAGGTAATAAAACGAAAGTGCACCATAAAAATATAAAATCATTTATACTTCCATGCTTTCTTAGACTTTCTGAGCATAACTAATTTTATGCTACCACCGTTAACAGTACTAAACTATTTCCAAAACTGCTTAAAATGTTTATTACCTCAAATAATATTGCTTCGTAGAAATTTTTTCAAATTTACCTACCCCGATTATTTTTGTGATTACAAATGAGGAAAATAAATTAAGTAACAATAAAAATTAATACGATAAGAAATTAAAAGAAAAATAGAGTGACTGAAGAAAGGATAAGAGTTATTTACAGCCAAATAAGAGCCAGTGTTGGTGGTGTGTGGAAATGGTAAATCCGGAGTAAATTAACTGATCGCTTCAATTTATTGGGTTGTATATAACAGTCAATAAGTCTATCACATGGTGGTATTAGCTTGTGGTTCTACAAAAAGTGAGATAAGGTGGTAATCTGTTAAGGAAAGTCTAATTAAATCTATAGATAATTTATACACTATTAAATAAGCAATATAGCGCGATTTTAATTTAATTAAGTAATTTACGGTTTCAAATTACCCTTAGTAGAGTAGAGTATAAAAATCAATTAAAATTTATATCTGCCAGTTTATAGAAAAATAAGTAAATTAATGAGCTACCCTCTCCTGGTAAACTGTCTTATTTTCTACAACTCAGAAATTACCCCCGTAACCCCCGTTTATTTTTTAAATCAAAAATTTGAAGTCCGGCGCAAGTTAAAAGTTGACTTTGACAAAATAAATCTCTCAGATACCTTAAGCAATAAAGTACGCTAATAAAAAGTTTAATAAAAGCCTAATGAAGCAGCTACTGTAACAAATTAAGAGATCTTGTTTGAAATATTTTGACTTTTATTGACCAATTTTCGGTAACTGTGACTAAAATTCAGTGCTCTTCATTCGTTTCACCAAATACACAACGTTTTACTTTACCGACATCATTGAACACAATAAAGATATAAAACTGTCAACACTGTTTGAAAATATTAGCTCTTATTTCTTTACCTAACAATTTCAAACACCGCGCCTTTTACTATATCAATTTTTTTTGTTATTTAAATCCATTTGGTTCATTACGTGATGATTATAGGTTTTATTACAGAATGACAACTCTTGCCAGCAGCAGTGGAATTGAATCCATAATCCATTTGTATTTTTTATGTGAACAAAAGAGTAGATTTTAATCAAAACCTAATAAAAGCAATATTTTAAAATTACAACGTTATAATAACGTTGTTATAACGTAATATATTAAAAACTAGTATTATTAGTGACACTTCTTTTGTTTCATCAGATATCCCCACAGAAAAAAATTGGAGGACTTTTGAATGGCCAGCTCAATATCAGGCAATCAGTAGCCCAAAAATCAGGTCAATTTGGTACGTAAAAGCTACCGTTTAAGATTTGAAAAGTGACACATTATATTTATTATAGTTATATTGCTTTGAATAAGATGATTGTAACAGCCTTGGCCCTATTTCACTTTTTACTTATTTTCTTTGTTAGAAAGTGTATCAAATTTACTTACTGTAGCAGTAAAAGTAATTGGAACAGAATTGCTGCTCCTACTGATTTATTATTTCAGATTGTCAAAATATTTTACAACAGCATAACAAAAAAATTTCAGCATGACAATAGAAATTTAAAAGTTTTCTTCTAATACTGAGATTTCCATAATTGTAGTTACAATCGTACTTTGGAATGCAATAATAAATTATCGTGTACCAAATTAACATGCGTTTGATTTATTTTCCTTGGAGTTTGCTCGGAGATGGATTTTATTTTGTCAATAGTTTGATATATTTTTGGTATAAATATATCAGAACTTATATTCACGTCATTCCAACCCCAATTTAAGAAGGCCGTCATATCAATTTACATTTTACTGGATTTTCAATAAAATGTAGCTTAATTGGAGAAGGTATCCAATAGATAAGGTGGATAACGCTCCCGATTGAATATTGGATTCAAAATAGTTTACCTCATTTGTATATCTCCTTTGCACATCTTTTAGTTTTATCTACTAACGCACAAGATGGATTAACGAGATTCGAAGTTTCTGCATTTGAAGCCAATAGGAATAAAAGAATAATTATGGTTATAAAAATTATAATATGAGATATGTTCGATAAAATTGATCGTAACACTTTTTGTACGAAGTATAATAATATAATTAATAAACTAAAAATCAAAATTTCTATATAATTACGAAGACACTTCTTCTATATCGGCCAATTTACCTACTCAAGCTAGATGCAATTTTTTGATAGAGGTCAATTTTTTTAGGAGCTGTTAACTTAAATCCTGCTTATTTCCAATTTAAAATTATTAGATAATGATGAACCTACTTGAAGAACTTTTCCACCGACTCCCAGCTATTAATTAATTATTAAAAAATAAAATTTCTATAACCTGAACTGCTTGAACTTCGTATATTGCCATAGTGCAGTGGTGTAACTGTAGCTACTGATGAGCCATGGCAGACAATTAAATTTTTCATTATACACTAACAATGGGTAGTTCATTAAAATTCCAATAAAAATTATTAGAGCACTTGGCTTGGGCTGAGAAAGATTTCACTAAATCTGCTCAATATTTAAAAAAAAATTCTGCTATGACAATTTCTTAATTATAATTGAATGCATAAATCAAACTTCTTTAAATGCCCCATCAAAGAGAAAACAAAGAGTTTTTATTTTTAGGGTTTCCTTTTTGATTTTAATCAACGAAAATGTATAATTATATAGGGCGTAATAGTTTTATAATTATTTATTTCGACAAATAACTTCTCTGCGTCTCCTGGTAGGCAGGATTATAACTACTTTGTTTGGTTCTGGAACTTTTTAAGGTTGGTAAAAAATGAATAGTCTAATCAGAGGTACGTTATTGTTACGTAGTGATAACTTTACCCGCCAGGAGGCATAGAATTAATTTTTAAAACTAGTTGGTTCCTCTCTTCATTTTTCTTCTTCTTCCTATAGCTATTTCGTGAAATAAGCCAAACGTCCCAATAACAACGCATGAAATACAGAAGTAGTCGAAACATTGGACCACAAACCTCATTGGATTATCAGCTGATTTCGACTTGAGCCTTACAGCTGAGTCTCATCAGATGCATCCTGGCTTTGTGATAACCATGCAACAAAATTAGTACCTAGTACCCACATAATCATAACGAAGAAGACTGCGCTCCTGTATTTCATGCGTTGTTTTTGGGACAAACGTCGTTTGTTTGCTTATTATGTGTAAAGACTAAAGATCACATCTATCGTACAGATTAATTATTAATTAACCGGTGGTCCGTGGCGTAATTTTAGTGGTTCGCGAAAAAATTCTGACATTAAAGAAATTTGATCAGCTCATTTAATGCAATTTTTAATTAAAAAATAAATTGTGTTTAAGCTGCCTCCAGTGGCGGATTTTCGAAGAGGCCTCAAACATTGAAAATTAACCAATATAAAACTACAACTGCTTGGCTACATTTAAAGGTTTGCTGGGGTTTGCTGATGTTCAAGTTATATTAATTACGAAAATTGAAATTCATTGGTACAAGAATTGTCAAGATTCATTAGGTAAAAGAGTTAAAATCCAAAGTATACGAGAAATTTTTAGTTAAATAGCAATATTTGGTGAAAATTTGATGGACCTAATTTTGGGGTTGGGATTGGGTATTAAAACCAGGTTTTAATTAAGGCTGGGAATTTTTAACAATTTTGTATTTGAATATTCGTTCAAAAAATCACAAGAATATTCAAATTATTCGAATATTCAAATTATTCGAATATTCAAATTATTCGAATATTCAAATTATTCGAATACTCAAATTATTCGAATATTCAAATTATTCGAATATTTGGTTATTCGAATATTTAGATTATTCGGATAAGTATTCGAATATTCGAATAATTATTCGGATATTTGAATATTCGAATATTCGGATAATTAATTTAAATTGAATAAATTCGATTATTCGAATATTTAAATTATTCAAACTAGTTTTATTTGATTAATTTATTTTTAATATTAATATTAATGAATAATTGGTTAAGAAAAATGTAATAACGCTAATAAACGTTTTCTATTGGTAACAAATTTTTCTTAATAGGGGCCTTTAAATTTTGATGCGAAAACATGTTTCAACAGATGGCGCGCCCTAAAATATTAATCTTTTCTAAGAATCTTTTTACCAATACAGAATTTTAATAATTTATAAAAGTCATATGAATAAACGATAACTAATTTAGGCAATGAGGAGGTTTGCAAGGTCGGTCTGCTGTGCATATAAATCCGCTCTCTACGTAATATATTAATCTGAATATTCTAGTAATTGAATATTCTAGTAATTGAATATTCTAGTAATTGAATATTCAGATTAATCGAATATTCAAATTATTCGAATATTCAGATTAATCGAATATTCAAATTACTCGAATTTGAATATTTGAATATTCGAATAATTTGAATATTCGAATAATTTTAATAGTGCCGTTGAGAAAATATTCATATTCGAATATTCGAATACTCGATTAGTTGATTATATTCGATAGCTGGAAAGCCCGTCCACGGACGGGTGGCTAGTCAGTGGAGCTGTTCTTTAGCGGTTTTTAACGGTCTTAATTTAAAAAAAATGTCATTTCCTAACGCTAACCTGAGCTCGATTCCTAATACTGACAATTTTAATTGTTTGTGTTCAAACGTCCTCACTTTAAAGAATAAAGATAATTTAATATATTTATTGAAAATGTAAAAGTCAAATATTAAATTTTCTGTATATGATTATCGCATTAACGGATAAAGTTTTATTATATAATAAAGAAGATTAATACAGCTGGAAGGCTCATCCATGGAAACTCAATCCAAGGAGTGATCATATTAAGTTGGTACGACCAACGACCAATCAGAATGCGTTGTGTGTCCTAAAAATTGACACGCTGCTTTTTTGAAAAATTTTGAAAAACAAAACCTGATTGGTGTGCCACTCGATCCCAGGGGGAGATGATTAAGTTGGTACTACCAACAACCAATCAGAATGCCTTGTGTGTCCTAAAAAATTGACACGCTGCTTTTTTGAAAAATTTTGAAAAACAAAACCTGATTGGTGTGCTACTCGATCCCAGGGGGAGATGATTAAGTTGGTACTACCAACAACCAATCAGAATGCCTTGTGTGTCCTAAAAAATTGACACGCTGCTTTTTTGAAAAATTTTGAAAAACAAAACCTGATTGGTGTGCTACTCGATCCCAGGGGGAGGTGATTTTAACTTTTAAGTTGGTACTACCAACGACCAATCAGAATGCGTTGTGTGTCCTAAAAAATTGACACGCTGGAGGCGGAGGCGGAGGAGCGTGCTGGTCTTTTATATGTTTGATTTTGATTCCCAGCCTTAGTTTTAATGTGCAATATTCCTACATAAAATAGACAGTATTTTCAAAAAAAAGTCGCCTGCGGCGCTAATAAACGGGGTTTCTCCCCCCGTGTGCCGGAGCTTGAAAATTATTGCTGTAAGTTGTAGGGGTAATGAAAATATTTAGATGGGGACCTCAAAAGTTCTAAAACAGCCACTGGTTATACGTAAAAATATGTTGCTCAGAGCAAATGTAAGCGTGGGATTCAATAAGTTTAGTTAATTATGACATAGAGTTAAAAAAAGGTTTTTAAAAAAAATTTAGCGATCAAAGTGAACAATTAAAAAAGTTAGTGGTCCGCGAAATTTAAATTGCCAATTTAGTGGTCCGCAATACGCGGTCGGAGCGGGCGGTCGGAGCGGGCGGTCGGAGCATAACAGTTAAGTACGTTGACTGTTGACACGAAATGCCCGGTTCGATTCCGGATAAAGTAAAAACTTTATTCTGGCCGTCTCTTATACAGAAAGGAGGGGGACCCCTACTGTATACGTACTATGTCCCAAGAACGCAGTATTCGCAAAAATGATAAGCAATTGCTCATCATGAATGCTGTCACGACGTCCGAATTCGGGCAAAACGACCAAGAAGAAGAAAGAATACCCAAAAGGTTGCCGACCGCTGGCCTAGACCCTAGAGCAGGGGTGGCCAACCCGCGGTCCGCCTTGAATATTTTTGCGGCCCTAAAGATTCATCACACTTTTACAAAATATATTTATTTTATAATAATAATTATTATTATAATAATAATTAATAGTGAAATAATTAATTAAAATAAATAAATATTAACAAATTTTAATTACAGAATATGCTATAATTTGCAAAAATCGTTTTTGTTATAATAATACTTCAGTTTAGAGGAGAAAGAAACTTGAATTCATTAGTAAACGATGAGGTTAGCGTCGAAGGCCAGGTTTTCGAGAAGTTTATTATTTAAAAAAACATAGTTTTCTGCCCCTGTAATTACAAAAATTAGCAGAAATACATCTTTTTATAATTTCTAACTTCAAATCTAAAATCTGTTGACCTTGAAAATCTAAAAATCTTCCCTGCGGCGCAATCTTTACCCCCCCCCTTCAAACAATGGTTTAAAGACGTGTTTTTAGCCCCCTGCTCAAACTTTGAACTCTAATTGCGCCTATGATAGTGTATCTAAATCTAACATGGGGATATATAATTTTATATGCGGCCCGCGGAGTTATGGTGCATTTCCAAAGTGGCCCGCAAGATCATTTGGGTTGGCCACCCTTGCCCTAGAGCATACACAGGGAGGTGTACTTAGTTTGCATGTATATTATTGATAATATTAAATTTTAATACTAAATGGCTTTCTTGGCAGATTACCCTCGATGGTTTGCCATTGCCTTCCAAGGGGAAACGGTCAGAATAAAGTTCTTGCTTCGCCCGGAATCAAACCGAGTATTTAGAATTAACAGTCAGCTCACTTAACCGCTATTATGATACCTACGGTTTCAACATAGTATGTCTCATCCCCTTTGTTCTAATTTAATTTATGTGGTTATTTACTGAATTATATTTTACTTACATAACTCATGAGCGTCCTTATTGCTGCTTCACCCTGGCTGTGGGCTTAAGAAAATTTAATATTTAATTTAAATGCAATTTTTGAAAGTTCAAGAAGAAAAGACCATGAAATTTAAAATTTGCAACCCCAAGAAACAGGAAAATTTAATGTTTATAGATTTTATATTTTTATTTATTATTTTGGAAAAATGTAATTAATAATTATTATTATAAGGAAGAAAATTGTATCTATTATTATTAGAGATAGGGTGGTTAGGCAAAATGCCTTTTTTTAAAAATTGAAATATTGCAGGCAGACCCAATTTAAAATCCGTTTCAGAGCATGTATCAAAAATGCATATTTTATTTTTCCTTTTTTGCCTTTTTGGGGGGGTTTCAGTTTTTTTTGCCTTTTTCGCCAATTTTACGGTTGTTTTTCCCTTTTTTGTGCTTTTTGAACCAAAATTCTACATTTTTGCTTTTTTAAAAATCATTTCTTAATTTTATTTAAAAATTTTTAAATAATATTCAATTTTACAATTTAACAGTTTTAAATATTTTAAATTTTTAAATTCAAATTTTTAAACACAGTTTTATCAAGGTTTTATCTTTGCGTGAGGTTGGCGCAAACATGCAAGTCTTGATATACCCTACTAGGGTAAATAAATTTCAAAATCTATATAGTAAACCTATTCCAATTTTGAAAATATTTTAGTCCAATTTGACTATTAGGAGAACAAATTTAACGGTCGCTAACATAGAAAAACTTCTGGTAACTAGTTTTTTGTTTCAAAAAACGTTTTTGCCGTTTTTGTACCTTTTTGCCTTTTATTTTGCTTTTTTTGCGTGTTTTTAATGCCTTTTTGCCTGCCTTTTTTGAGGTTTTATGTTGCCTAACTATCCTGTCTCTAATTATTATAAATATAGAAAGCGGATGATGGGAGGAGCTGAAATTATTATTAAATAAATTAAGGACACTCTGAAAATGTTTAGGAGGAAATCAACTCTCCTGAAAATTGGGATAAATAAAAAATTGATTATTTATGTTGAATTCCTTCAAATCTAATTTGTAATCAGTAATTGCATTTTTGATCAAGTAAAACATCAAAGAGCGGATTTGTGCCTGAAACCTCTGTATCTGTGTTTTACAAACTGTGTTTCGGGGACCCCTTAACAAGGGGATCGGCAAAAATATTTAAATGTAAGGTTCAATTATAAAAATGAGTTAACTTGTTAATTAACTAATAATTTATGGCTAAAATTTTATTTTTAACAATATTAATAAATTTATGATTTTATAGGTAAAGAGGTTTGCAGTCAAATTCTTTCCAAAAAGAGCTTCAGAGTCAAAAAGTTTGGGAAACCCTGGTATATGCATACAATAGTAGCTATTATTAATATTTAAATTGGTTACTTGTTAATTCGTGATAATAAATTATCACATTTTGGAAAAAGTCCTATTTATGCTTATGATTTAATTAATTACGATCAAATACTTTTACAGTAGTAGTAGTAGCATGGGTGGCAAATGCGGAGCATTTCCGGGCGCAGCCCGACGTTCTCCTTCATCTAAGTGGTTAGGCTTATGGGGTAATTTCCAAGATTGGGGAATTCCAGACCCGGGATAGGCACTGAGCCGGAAATACTTTTACATTGACAATACGGGAAACTTTTGCAAATTATATTTATATAATTTCGACAACATGTTTAATAGCGCCACCTCTTAACTTGAGTTGCATATCATCGGTCAACCGCAGTCATATCAACCAACATAATCCTTAACTATG
Organism: Rhagonycha lutea; assembly: GCA_958510855.1. Taxonomy (NCBI): domain Eukaryota; kingdom Metazoa; phylum Arthropoda; class Insecta; order Coleoptera; family Cantharidae; genus Rhagonycha; species Rhagonycha lutea. The sequence goes on along the minus strand of OY294036.1, from coordinate 13,564,297 downwards.
AGAGGACTCTAATTTCAACCGCGCCGATTGTTTAAAACTTAAAATTAATTAGACAATTAGAGTATCCAACATAACTTTCTTGGTTTCTTGTGCACAAAAGGAAAGTCAGAACTCCAGCCGATGGAGACGCTATGAATCAGCTGTCGTCGCTAATTTGAGAAAGTTTCCCCATAGATCTTATATTACATTAGATAAGACATATGGTAGACCCCAGACCCGTAGCCCGGGGGGGGGGCAATTTGGTGGTACGTGCCCCCCCACCCCCGAAATGTTGAAAAGACAAAGAAAATGGAAGGGGAACAACCGAAAATTTTACATTTTACAAAAGGTTTTTTACAAGTGCCCCCCCCCCAATGAAATCCTGGCTACAGGCCTGGTAGACCTATTTGTTGTGAAGCAAGCAATAAAATAACAAATTGACGTATATCTTCAGTAACCGAATATGCACTGACTTCCGCATAACCTCTCTACTGAAATCATTCTTTTGTAATATGAAACTTTTGTATTATGAAATATTCTTAATTATATATCTCCAGTGGGGCATTAATATAGCATTAATTAATAATAATGATTAATAATTTTTATGCGAACTATTCATTCTATAAAGCGTACAATAAAGGTACGCAAAACATTGACTTGAAAAAAATAGTGTAAGTAGTTTAATTAAATTGTCTAAATCGCAAAAAAAATAATTAATTAATAATTTATTTGACGATGTTTTAGGAATCCTAGAACTTCCGGGCTGTATTTCACAGAATACATGGAATACCGACAGTTTTGTCACTGAATAAATTTAACCAAAAGAGTCCTGATGGGACTTTTAGGTTCCCCTAATTTTAATTTCTTAAATTAACCATACATAAACCAAAACAAAAGCGTTTCAATCTTGACAATGCCTTGAAATATTTATCTAAAATAGTTTAATGAGGGTAAAACAATGATGCATCAAGAATTTCCTGTTTGCACTTTTTTTTCTACTATTCCTCAAAAATCTGTAGAAAAAATATTTTACTTGGTTTAATTGGTTTTAATTCCACCTGGATTATAATAATTCGTTTTTTAATGAATTTTTTTGTTAAAGAGTTTATGTTCAAATATCGGAAAATTACAATTATATTTTTTATATAGTCGGTTTTTAAACGTCTTTCGACGTTATCCGATACCTAACTACCAACCTTGCGAATTGGCATTTGGTTTGTTTAGCATTTTACATTTTTTACCTAGACGAGGAGCAAGCCCGACGTAGAACCACCAACCTGGAGGACCAGAAAGACGGCCAGAATAAAGTTTTTACTTCACCCGGATTCGAACCGGGCATTTAGCGTTCGTAGTCAACTTATTCGACCATTATGCTCCGACCGTCTCTTTTCATGATCGACACCGGCTTTCGCCTAGGGCAGGGGTGGCGAACCTTTATGTATCAACGTGCCATTTTTTCTAAAGAAATGTTTAATGAGGCCATAGACGTGCCATCAAATAATTAAATATAATATTTTATAGTGTATTTTTTTATCGGTGGCGTGCCCAAAATATTGTGTCGCGTGCCATCAATGGCACGCCGTGCCATAGGTTCGCCATCCCTGGCCTAGGGCTTAGGATCGACTGACTCGTGTGCAACGGCTGTTCACACAAAACCCTTCTCCACATCAGTCCTCCAGGGCCTCGCTGGAATATTTGCTACTACCACCAAGATCTGCACCGACGGCGACGGCTGCTCCAGACGGCCTCGCGGCCAATCCTTCTGCGCTCACCGCCGCGCCCTCCTACACGTCGGGGTCTAATGCGTCCGCGGTTTTGACACCGCGCGACGTTTGCTTGCCGCCGACGGCGAAGTATAAGCGGGACGCTTCAGCGCCATCCATTTTCAGGGCTAGTAACTTCGGCAGGTGAGTTGTTACGCACTCCTTAGCGGATTCCGACTTCCATGGCCACCGTCCTACAATTATATTTTTCTACTAAATCAAAGCGATCAAAGTGAAAAAATATAACAATTTCTTGTCGCTCTAGAGACGATGAAAAGGTCCATGTGGGCATCTTTCGGGGGGTGGAAAGAATAGAGTGATCTTGGGGGGTGTAAATGTGTATTGTTCATGATAAGCTGGGAATAGGCATGCTACTTATTGGCATGCTTTTATGCAAAGGACAAGGTTTGATCTATACGTGAACTCGTGAAAACTCGTATTACAGTATAAGACGAGATTTCAATCAAACTATAACCTTGGCATGCCAATAGGTAGCATGTGTATTCCCAGCTATACGGATACGTATACGGAAAATGGATACGGAAACCGTACTTGCACCCCCAGCCCTCTGCCAGGGAAGTCACTGCTTATAATTATATTGTTTAAGCACTTTGCATTAAAATTAATGCTTTATAGAGTTCACGTAGAATTTTTAATACATTATTATAATAATTTCGGCACTCGAGTTCCGTAGTATGAAATAGATACGCATCAATAAATAAAATTTTTAATTCAAACTTGTTGGTAGCGCATTCTATCATCAAATTGGATAACCGCTAGTGAGGCTGTAGGCTTCTGACTGAAATATACTGAATGAATCACGGAATGAATAACAAAAAGTTATCCACTCGTTCAACATTTAACAAATAAATGAGGCTGTTGAAAATAATTTAAAAAAATGTAATCGATTTTTTGAATTATTACAATACCCGCTCTTATTAGTTCAAAAAATGTACAACTTTTCTACACTAGATGACACTTGCCGACTTGTCAATTCTTAACCTAAAATTGTTTCTTTCCCCGAGTGGAAATTAAAGTGATCACACGTGGTGATCAAAAAAGGGGTTATAATTTGTAATTAATTTAGTGGTGCAATAATTTACAAAAATGTCGCTGTATAATTTTAAGAAAATCGCGGTCGTCCCGACTGCTAAGGTAACGAAAACCGCATTAATTTACCTTCTCTATTTTGAAAACTCAACCTTGCTTTTTTCAGGACTTCATTGATATAATTTTGTCCAAAACACAAAGAAAAACACCGACAGTTGTACACAAAGGTTACAAAATCACAAGAATACGTGCGTTTTATATGAGAAAAGTTAAATACTCGCAACAAAGTTTCCACGACAGATTGACTCAAATTCTAACCGAATTTCCAAAATTAGATGACGTACATCCATTTTATGCCGATTTAATGAATGTATTATACGACAAGGATCATTACAAGTTAGCTTTAGGTCAATTAAGTACGGCTAGGCATTTAATAGATAAGTATGTTGATCGGTTTTTGAACCGTGGCCATTTTTCACGTCTGATTGAATTTTAGTGTTGCAAAGGATTACGTACGTTTGTTGAAATATGGTGACTCGTTGTATCGCTGCAAACAACTTAAGCGTGCCGCTTTAGGTCGTATGGCTACGATTATGAAACGACAAGGTGCAAATTTAACTTACCTTGAACAGGTTCGTCAACATGTTGCTCGTTTACCTTCTATCGACCCATACACTCGAACCATCATTATTTGTGGTAAGTTGCCAAAAGTAAAAAGTTGAAAAGGGGATTTTAAAGTATTGTTTTGCAGGTTTTCCAAATGTTGGTAAATCGTCTTTTATTAACAAAGTAACCAGAGCTGAAGTAGAAGTTCAACCTTACGCTTTCACCACCAAGTCTTTATATGTTGGTCACATGGATTACAAATATTTGCGTTGGCAGGTTATCGATACACCCGGTATTCTTGACCATTCGCTCGAACAACGGAACGTGATTGAAATGCAGGCAGTAACAGCCTTAGCACATTTACGTGCCTGTATTTTATATTTTATGGATTTGTCCGAACAATGCGGTCACAGTTTAGACGAACAAGTAAGTTACATGGTTGTATTTTGTGACGATTTTGTAATTCATTCATTTAGGTCAAATTATTCGAATCGATTAAGCCGTTGTTCACCAATAAGCCTTTAATTGTTGTCGCCAATAAAATTGATATCGTAAAACTTGATGAACTTCCTGCTGACCGCAGAGCTGTACTCAAGACAGTCGAGGAAGATCCAGATATCCCAATCATCGAAATGTCCACCATGTCAGATGAAGGTGTAATGAATGTTAAGACAGAAGCCTGTGAAAGGTTGTTGAGTTACCGAGTTGATCAAAAAATGAGATCCAAAAAGGTGGATGGAATTTTGAATCGCATACAAGTGTTCTACCCCGAACAAAGAGATAATAAAGAAAGACCTACGAGTATACCCGAATCTGTGATGCTTGCAAAGCAGAAGAAAGCTAGAGGAATTAAACGTAAACTGGAGAGAGATATTGAATTGGAAGAGGGTGATGATTATGTTGTGGACTTGAAAAAACATTATGTTGAAATACCGGAAGAAGAACGATATGATATTATTCCCGAGTTATGGGAGGGCCACAACATTGCAGATTACATTGATCCTGATATATTCAAGAAATTAGAAGAGTTGGAAGCAGATGAGGAGTTACGCGAAAGCACAGGACAGTACGTCATACCGAAGATCGAATTGGATGAAACGATGAAAGAAATTCAAGAATTGGCTCGTCAAATACGCGAAAAGAAAGCAATTATTAAAGACGAAAAACGAGTCAAGAAGCAGTGCACGAAACCGAATATACCACGAACAGCAGGTGCTATGGTTCGTGGCCGTACAGCCAATAAATTACGTTCTAGCATGCAGAAACTTGGTGTTGATATGAGCGAAACTGAAAATGCACATTTCACAAAAACACCGTCGAGATCTCGTAGCCGTTCGATGGCACCACCAACTAAACGTGCACGTATGGAAATTGAACCTGTCAACAAAAATAGGAGTGTTTCTCGAGTACCTAGAAATGAGTTGGGAGTTAAAGATGTTGTGGTAAGTTTTTATTTTTCAAGGTTAAAAATGAGAGTTTTAAATGAAATTTTTTTTAGATGCAACGAAAATTGGATAAACTTGCTCATCACAGTATCACTTTGAAGACTAAGAAATACTGCATGAAAGGTGAAGCTGATAGATTCATTGGTACAAAGAAACCCCAACATTTGTACTCTGGAAAACTTGGTCGTGGTAAAAGAGATCGTCGTTAAATTTAGAATTTTCTGTTGTGTGCTTTATACTTTGTTTATATTGTTGAAAGTTGATTTTGCTTGTGGTTTATTTAAAATTAAATATTGACTTATTTAACAACAATTGACTTATTTTCCTATTATAACTATTCAAACTTTGAACTGCAAATTTTTACATTATAATTCGGAAGGTAGTCTTCAATACCAATTTAATTTAAAAATATTGGATGTGGAGGTTTTGAGATCTAACATTATTTAAAAAAAGTAAAAATACGGATTCAGAACGTGGTTGGGGGGGGGGGTTAATTGATTTAAAAGAGCTGAATGGAAATATAATGTACTGGAGCGAAAATTTTGAATTTTTAACCAGGTACAGTCAAAACTCTCTAAATCGAATTCTCATAATGTATTAAAATTTGTTCGAATTAGGGGGAGTTTGAATTAGAGAGTAAGAATTGGATTGTAAGTTAGTTGGACGTGTCAATAAATAATTCGATTTAGAGAATGTTTCGAATTAAAGAGAGGTCGATTTAGAGAGTTTTGACTGTACCTTGAAATAGCAATATATCACTGTACTAGGATAATTTGAAATGTTAAATGTTTTATCATTGGGGTTATTCAATGAGTGAACCAATCAGATTACTCAAAATCGCAGTAATTCACTGATCTTTTGCTTATTACTCAAAAAATTTGCACAAAAATATATATTTTTTTTAAAAGAGAATTGGACGCAGGCCGTGTTGTTTTTAATTTTTTCAACATTTTTTTTTCACAAAAAATTTGAATTTAAAAATTAATATTTTTCAAAAAAATTAATTTTGGTATCATAGAATGCACAATAATTTTCTCAATAAATAAATAGTAAATTTAAAATCTACTTGTTGGATTATTCTAGATCTTTTCTCAACTATAATTTGTTTTATAATAATTTTCTCGTTCCATAGATAGCAAAAACATTTCCTTAAGTTGAATTGGCGAGCAGAAATCTACAAGACAATTGAAAAAGGGTGGTACTTAGCGATTTAGGTTGAAGGTTAAGAACGTTGGTGCAAACGGGCATGAGTAGTACTAACTTCTATGGTACTAACTGATGGGATAAAGTAAGAAAATTTTAGAAAAGTAAAAAAGGGAAATTATTGAGGTGCTTGTCGCCAGCCCCCCCCCCTCCCATATCGAGTTTTGAATCAAGAATAGTCTAAATCATTTGTGCATTGTTTGTACCTGTTAGTACAAAAATTTTATTATAGTTTGTACCCAAATAGTTTTTGAGATTTTCAAGAAAAATATCAAGGACATTGACGCGCATGATTTGATTAACAAAGATCCATTCTTGTATAAACAAAAATAATATTTGCACAAATAGGTACAAATGAAGTAGAATTTGTTTTTCTACAGAATAGAAATTTTCTACAAACGATCGAGACTATTTTGAACTTCTTCATGATGTGTTTCCCAGAATCTCGTTAATCAAATCATGCGCGTCAATATCTTTGATGATTTTCTTGAAAACCTCAAAAACTATTTGGGTACAAACGAAAATAATACTTGCACAAACAAGCGCAATCGATATACAAGCGATCTATCAGTATCAATAATTAGCTTTTGATGGAGCAATTTGTATGGGTCTAAGCCCAATTTTCTCCTTCGTCGATAGGTGCATTGACTGTGTAATTCAAAAGTGAATTTACAATGATTTTTGTTTTCGGCCTCGAGCCATTCATATTTTTGGAGCTGGGAAGACCCCCTTGAGGTGACGCCCCAAGAGTGCAGCTCTTTGCTATTTTTACTTGGAGTACTGTACCGATTGCATTCGCCTACCAACACCCGCATATTTATTATCACAACTTAATTGGTGACTCCTTTAACACTTACAGTAATTGTGTTTGGGGAGCCATTGGTAATTTACAACAATCAATAGTAAAAATTTAGAACTTTAAACATGTAGATCGGGTATAGATCGATATTTTCCCATTTTCGGTTTAATTTTTGTCCATTGTTTTTCTTATCCTTGGGTCTTCTCATGATCTCATGGTGTTTCTTGTAGTGCCTGTTGGTGTTGTTGTCCTGCCTGGTTTGGAGCCCAGCTGGGCATAGTTTTATGGATTATTCGAATTAAATGTGCCATCAGTTTTGCAGTTCGTCTTCGTCGGATGGTGGTCTACTTTCGTTGGTGTTCCTGTTTTGAAAATTGTTACCGGAGGGGGGGTCACCCTCCCCTACGTTCATTTGATCACAATGGGGGGGGGGGGATGATTTGGATTGGCTGGTAAAGGGCCGCCCATAAGAATGACCTTAGGTCTAGGGAAATTTGGGGTGGCTGCCGGGTCGTACTGGCCTAATTGGCTTATAAGCGGGTTAATTGAATGGGCACTCTTTTTATAGAGTCCCTCTGTCAGGTCTACGATGATTTTGTCCAGCGATTTGGCCCCTGTAGCTGCCAGAATCTGACGATTGGACACAAACCACGGGGCCTGGACCGCCTGACGAAGATTTTTGTTGTGGATAGCATATATTTGCTCCATTCGGAATTTATTAGCGAAAGCCCATGCAGGGGCTGCGTAGGTTAGGACCGGTTGTATGACCGTTTGGTTGATCCTCAGCTTATTTTTTGGCAAGAGCTTACTATGTGGGCCTAGGAGGGGGTACAGCGCTCCCTTTACTCCCTTGGCTTGGGATTTAACGTGGTTTACATGTTTGCTCCAGCTAAGCAGGGGGTCCAGAGTGACTCCCAAGTACTTTGCCGAGCTACTCCATGGAATCCTTTCGTTGAACATCGTGATTTTGTGTTTATCCGGCTGTCTGTGGGCTTTACTAAACACCATGGCCACACTTTTAGTCGGATTGACCTTTAACCTCCACTTGCGGTACCATGGTTCCACTATTCCTATGGCGTCCTTCATCAACTTGACTATCCTTTGTCTGCTTCTAGACTTGACTATCATACCTACGTCGTCCGCGTAATACGCCATCAGGGTATTGTTGGGCGAAGGGAAGTCGCTCATGAACGCGGTGAAGAGGGGGGGGGAGAGTGGAGACCCTTGGGGTAAGCCTGCTAGCATGGGATGCGGCGCAGATTTGTACCCGTCAACCTTGACTTGGAACCATCTATCGTCCAAAAAGGAAGCGAGTAGTTGGACCAAGCCTAGTTTGACCCCCCCTTTTATTAGCTTAAAAAGCAGGCCCGGCTTCCAGACCTTGTCGAAGGCCTTCTCGACATCCAAGAAGACCCCCAACGCCTTTTGCCCGCGATTTAGCGATCTATACTCTATTTACCCAACATATACACCTAGACTCCTCCCCAAAATGTATTTGAGCCAATTGTAAACGGGAATTTCAAAATTCGAGCAATAGAAAAGTTCTATTCTATGTTTTGGGAGTAGCTTAGGTGCATATGTTTGGTAAACAAAGTATAGACTATTTTAAATCCGAAATTCGGACTTTCTTCCACACTTTTTAATTTTAAAGCGAGGTGAGCCTAAAAATATCGATAATCAAGGTGATATAATATATTATTGATATTAGATGATAAAATATCATCATTGATAATTATGTAGTAAATTATTACTAATTAATAAGTAAAAACAGGATCGTTAGGCAACAACAGATTGGACTGTTCGGGACAGGATCAGGAGAGAGGATCGGAGAAGCCCTAAGATAACTCACTAATAGAGAAAGTTTATTAACTATAATAAACGTTTTAATTGGTAATAAACTTTCTCTATTGGTAAGTTAGGGCTTCTCCCAAGTCCGATCAATGTTTGCCTAACGATCCTGTCTCTACTAATAAGTAGTTTTGAGATAAAAAAGAAACTGTTGACGTTAATATTTTCATTAAGAAATACAGATAAGAAGTTAATATCGTACAATTAAGTAATCGTATAATTAAGTCATAATATAGAAAGTGAAACGATGTTAATTATAAAAATCAAAGTTCAATAAACGTTGTTGGTTTAAATTTCCCCCAAAAAGTATCTTCGCGAATTTGACATTTAATTCTTGAAGTTGGTAGGAAATATTGGAGAGTGGAAAGTTGTGTTGTTAAAAACATGGAGAGACTGGAGTTTTATATAAATTTTACAATTTTAGTGTACATATTAGTTTTTTTAACAAATTCTATTAGTGCAAATTTAGTGCATAAGAAGTTTGAATATAAATATTCATTTAAACCACCTTATTTAGCACAAAAAGATGGAAGTGTTCCGTTTTGGGAATACGGCGGCAGTAAGTAAACACATTTTAATACACGTAGGTAATTTCCTGTACCTATGCACGATACACGTATCATTCATATATCGCGCTTTTTTCTTCAATTCACATGATTACATTTTGAAGACGTAACTCGTTTCTTACTTACACGTGTGCTATGGACACGTAAACTAACCTGTAACAGATGTTTTTACTACTTGTTTCACTTGTTTCTCAAATTTATCAATTAATTTGTATGAAAAAGGCCAAAAGGTCGGTTTCTATCGAACATACTTCAAATTTTCAATATTACACTACAAATGACATACACGTCATCATTGTTTTGGACCTTTTAGTCAATAAAATCAAAACTTGTTTTTCTGATATTTTCTCAATGTGACGAAATTTTGTGATTTTGGGTTAAAATCAAAAATACCTTTGCGTAATTAGATTTTTTTTGAAAATTTCAAATTTTCTAGTGATTTTTAATACATTGTAAGTTAGAAATTAGGGCTTTGGTCCTTATGAATGTGTGCTAGTTAGATCAAAGCGTGATAGTAATTTATTATATAATCAACTTTGCTTTAATTTTTAAGCCACTTTGTTGAATAGCTTTTTTATACTTGAGAGCTCATCTGAAAAATGAGGTAAATTTACCGTTTAGTGTTTAAATTATTATTTAAAAAAGTGGTAAAATTATGCAGGATGTCTGAAATAAACCGGACCTTAACCTTGTGGCTTTTATTATGATTATTATTTTCATGTATTCCACTTTCCGTTTTTCCAAGGGTGAATTGGAAATATTATGGAAAATGCAAAAAAATCACATGGATCGGTTTTAAAGGCCCCGAAGAAAATTCTTTTCTGAATTGGTCTTTGATTATATTATCAATACTTCGATTAAGAGCGCGCTGCAAATTTTAATGCAAAAATATTTTTTAACATGATGTATCATATCTTTTTTCTTTCTTTTACATATCTTTTCTTAATTGTTAATTAGATTACCCAGTTTTCAAAATACAAGGTCTGCCATAATTTTTAAATATGACCTTTTCACCGCCACATAATTTCATCAGCACTAGGGTTGAATAATACATAAGTCAGGACCGTCGCTAGGGGTACTTCTGCCCGTGTGAAAAGTTTAATTTGGGCGCTCCTGTAGTCCACTTTTCAAATTTTTTAAATACAATTTCTTAAATCTTTATTTCTGTACCTTGGTGAAGGACTTTTTTAAACTATCCTAAAATATTGAGTATAATTTGGCCGCCCCTGCAGTTATCAAAATTTTTAAATAAAATACAATTTCTATAAATTTATAAAGACCTAACGTTTTGTCGTCAGTTTTGCTGTCAGTTCAGGCAAGAAAACACAAACGTCTTACCTAAAACCATCAGAACTGATGAGTAGAACGTCCGAAATTAGGTCTTCATGGATCTTTTCTTGCTTGAACTGACAGCAAAACTGACGACAAAACGTTAGGTCTGGACCACGTTTTACAGATTTACTCATACTTTCTTTTACCTCGTCTACATTTCGTCCCCTATCGCATTTTGCTTCCCATGCATCTCTTTCCTCCCTTACCGCTACCCCACAAAGAAAAAATTGTACTTCAAAGTAGTACAATTTGTGTCGAAAATAGTACAATTGCTCTAAAAAAATGTTTTTTTCAAACAACTTGTTGGTTTTAAAATTATATATTTTTTTATTATCTGAATCAATTATATTTTAAAATTTTATTTAATTGTACGATGATTTTAAGAGATATTATGTTATTATATCTCTTCAAGAAGATATAATTTATAATCTCTCTATTATCTCTAATAAATAAAATTTTAAAATATAATATTAATTCGGTTAATAAATTACATCATTGTTTTAAAAGAAAAATTTGGCAGGTTCGGGAGTCGAATCCATATCTACCGTTTGCATACCAGTTGTTGCTAACATTAACAGAGTTAAGCGGCGTTCACAATGAAGTGGGGTCTTGCATCGGTAGAGAGCTGGCAAGCGCCAATTAGATTAAAGTATTTTCGTCTATCCTTTTCTATGATTAAAAAATTGTTCATTTTGATTGGCTCTTGCCAACTTTCTACTGAAGCAAGGCAAGCCCCACTTTATTGTGAACGCTGCTTTATAGTATAGGGTGTTTTTTTAGCTGCATGAGAACTTCAATACGAAATAAAACATTAAAAACCTGACGGAATGTTTTGGTTATAATTTTTTTATGAAAGTACAGTTAAAGGCATTTATGATTTGAACATGACTTCCGGCATGTGACCACCACGACTAATGGTTACGAAGCGCATCCGTTCAGTCCAATTTTTGACCACTTTTTCCAATATTTCTGGCTTTATTTCATAAATGGCTTGCTGAATATTAGCCTCCAATGCTTCTAGAGTTGTTGGTTTGTTAGCATAAACCATGGATTTAACATACCCCCACAGAAATAATCTGGAGGTGTCAAATCACACGATCTTGGAGGCCAATTGATAGGACCACGTTTTGAAATAATGTTGTCACCAAATTGTCCTTTCAATAAATTGATGGTTTCGTTGGCTGTGTGGCACGTAGCACCATCCTGTTGGAACCATAAGTTGTCAATGGTTAGCTCTTGAAGTTTTGGAAACAAAAATGTATTGAGCATGTGTCGATATCTCACACCATTCACCGTAACGGTAGCTCCTTCCTCATTTCGAAAGACATATGGACCAATGATGCCGTTGGCGTGTATTCCACACCAAACAGTCAATTTTAATGGATGCAATGGAGTCTCAAGATAATGTCCCGGATTGGTCTCACTCCATATACGGCAATTTTGTTTGTTCACATACCCATTTAACCAGAAATGTGCCTCGTCACTGAACAAAATTTTACGGTAAAAAAATGGATCCACTTCCAATTGGTTGTGAGCCCAATTTGGTAGCGTTGTTCAATGGTCAATCTATGCATTATCAAATGCCAAACCTTGCTAAACACAAATGTCAAAAAACTGTTTCCATAGCATTCTTGATTCAATTGTTATCCCTATTGAAAGTTCTCATGCAGCTAAAAAAACACCCTATACTTTATAAATTATAATTAATAATTTTTGAAGGTATTGTAACCTGAATTTAAAGTTGATCGATTCCTATTTTGTTGAATTTAATTGCGAAGGAAGTCCAAAAAGTTATTTTCATGTTTCTTGGAATATTTTTGTTTTTTTGAAATTTTTACAGTAGAAAGAAAATGAAAAAATGTAAAGAAATATGAAAAAACTGTTTTTTCCTTTTAAAGTCAACAGGAATTGAATTGAAAGGCTGGAATTTTGCACAAGACTGTCATTTTACATAACAAACTTCGAAATTTTTAAATAAAATTAGGGGGTCGGCAACTGGCGATCCCAATCCGGATCCCGAAATGCAGAAAACTGGACCCTTAACATATCTCACTTCAATGTTTTATCCGATTTTCATAAGAATAAATTATTAAATCAGTCATTTATTGTGTTTATTATAATTTTGTTCATCAATATTGTACTTTTTTTTATTTTATATTTGTAAATACAGACCTTTTTTTAGCTCTTTCAATATTTGTCTGGACCCCAATAGAAATTACTTGCCGACCTCTGTTCTAAAACATCATTTCTCAAATTATGTTGTGTGAGTAAAAACTTCCTCTTTTTAATGTATACCAATACATTTTTAAATATTTGTAGTCCTTACAAAAAAATCTCGAATCAGGTATTTTTTTTTACTTCTAAACTAGCCAAACCTCTTAATGAGCAAAAGAAAATAACATTTCAATGCAAGGTCTTCTTGTAAAAAGGTTGAAAGAAAAAGTCAGTACAGTTTTTTTGAAAATACAATGAAGCAAAAAATTAGTTATTATCTTATTATTTAAAAATATGATTCTGATAATTATTATACAGTGGAACTTTGATATTCATTTTGATATCCAAAAGTTTGAGTTATCAAGACTTTTACTTATAGAATATCACTTGTATTATGTATAAATATAAATCAAGCTATCGACAAATTATTTTCCCACAACGTAAAGCGGGAGAAAATAGAGAACCTAACAGCAGGATGAAGTAAAAAATAGAGGGGGGGGGCATCTGAAAAGAATTCCACTACTTTCTTATAATGAAAGTATCCAAGGTTGATTCAACAAGACCGTTCTTGTATTTTTTGGACGAACCACAACGTACCATAAAGTCTTATCAATGTATTAAAATACTGCTATGTAGGGCGGGGCTTACCCTACTGTATTAATTTTGAAAATTAATTCAGGGAAACCTACAAATGCGTTTACCTTAAATTTTGGGTATTTATTAATTTCAATCTTATTCAATATAGGTACTACATGTATAATTTTATTAAAAAATATTTATAATTGTAGAATTTACGTGAGTAACAACGTTGTTCCTGGTGTGTAATTGGACGGTGTACACGGTTTTGGCAATTTGGTTGATCTGAAAGCAATAAAAAGAAATTTTTCATTAATCACAATATGTGGGCTATCGCAAGTCGGGCCATTCTGCCTATATTGTATTTGTTAAATAAAATATTAAAGGAAAAAATTCCATCGAAATTGGCCCGACTTGCCAAAACTACTACTTTGAACATTACCTATACTCCAAATTTTAATTCATTCACTACAATATTATTTACATTACTTACCTTCCGTTAATCTGTAATTCCTAATTCATATAACTGACCTTCCCCACTATGGAAACCTTCCTGATGATATGATTGAGCCTTCCCTCGCTGAATTCGACCTGTTTTGGATTCTCCAAGCATACGAACTTCCCCAATTGAAATTGCCATTAACCATTGGACCATTAGGTCCAACGATCAATTTTAGATTGTGCATCACTTGGAGGACACTTACATAGCCTTAATTAATCCCAAAAATTTAAATATGACAAATTGAACTTTAGCACAAAACGATGTCTACTTTGGAATAGAAAATAGAAAACTGAGCAGAATTACGAATCCAGAATTGTGTGTTGGTTTTACTTTAAAATGTAATAGAAACAATAACAATGAATCAATACATTGTTTTGCTGGTGTTAATTACCGTAACGACAATATTAATTTTTATTACTTTTAATCAACCTTCGCCTTCGCTTTGATTTATTGTCTACCTACATTCTAATCAGCTCAAACAACTATAACTAAAAAAATATTACAAATTTAAATGAAATTTTAAACCATTAGGTACTTGTTTTGATTATTTATGCCAGCTTTGTTTACACCTACACAAATTCCTGAACCTAATTTCATTACCTATTAAAAATTGTGTTCTTTTTACTATAGATGCAATTGCAAGTTCTGAAAATGTCAGGATAGCTCCATCATTACGGAGTCAGAAAGGTGCAATATGGACAAAAAATCCAGTCAATCATGAGTGGTGGGAAGTTGATTTGGTGTTTAGAGTAACCGGTAGAGGAAGAGTTGGTGCTGATGGTTTGGTATGACATACAACTTAAAAAATCCTATTTTCCTTTAACAATTTATTTCTGCAGGCATTTTGGTACACTCAAAGCAAAGGAGCATACGACGGTGATGTATTTGGATCAAGTGACAAATGGGTTGGTCTTGGATTATTTTTCGATTCTTTTGATAATGATAACAAACACAATAATCCATACATTTTCGGTATGGTAAACGACGGAACGAAATTATTTGATCATCAAAAGTAAATTTTCCGTTTCGTTGTAAACAATTTTATTTCTTATTTATATTTTAGTGATGGATCCACTCAGCTTCTGGCTGGTTGTTTACGAGACTTTAGGAACAAACCTTTTGCTACAAGAGCAAAGATTGAATATTACAAAAACACACTTACCGTACTTTTCCATAATGGTATGACAAGTAATAGTAATGATTATGAAATGTGTTTCCGTGCTGAAAATGTAGTCTTACCCAAAAATGGTTACTTTGGTGTTTCGGCTGCAACTGGAGGTTTGGCGGACGATCACGATGTTCTGCACTTCCTAACTAGCAGTTTATGGGCAACAGGAGATCAAACAACTCCAGGTCAGTCAGACGAACAAAAGAAGTTGAATCAAGAGTACCAGGATTATCAACGTAAATTGGACCAACAAAAGGAAGACTACAGGAAAGAGCACCCCAACGAGCAAAAAGTCAAAGATCCAGATTTTGACGAATGGTTTGAATCCGACAATCAACGAGAATTGCGACAAATATTCCAAGGGCAATCGCAAATGTACGACGCCCTTCGAGAATTAAGCCGAAAAATGGACGAGGTTATAGGGCGACAAGAGCGAACTCTTAGTTTGGTTTCTATGCAATCAGGTGCCGTTGTTCCAGGACAGCCACCTCCACCACCAGGTCAAGCGGGACAAGTTCCTCAAGGTGGTTTTTCCGATACCATACGTCGACACGAAATTGATGCCATGTTTAACAACCAAAACCAATTGATCAATGCCGTGAGAGAAGTGAAGTGAGTAATTTTAATTTTATTTGTAATAGTTTTTATAATTGTGGTACTTTTGCAGACAGCATCTGAGTGAACTGCAAGGAAGGTCTGAAACCATAATCAGCAATCAAGCAAAACAACCTACGGCTCAAGTGCAATCGGTTGGTTACGACATGCAATCGTTGGTTTCTGAAATGCGAGACGGACTGAATCACGTGAAACAAAACTTCGCTCAATATGCCCAGAAAAGTGGTGGTCCTGGTGGTTGCCCAACAGTTAGTTGTGTTTCAGTTACCACGGTTCTTGTTATCGCTACATTGCAGCTGATCATTATCCTAGGTTACTCCATTTACAGGTAAAATTAAATTGCAGTATTGAAATAAATTTATTGGGGAATTTAACTTTCATTTGCAGGGATAGGCAAGACAGTCATTCAAAGAAGTTTTATTAAGAAATTTGTACTATTAGAAGAATACAACTAGGATGTAATTTCATTGTAATTCCAGTGAAAATTATTTTATGATTCAAATTACGTACCGTATTCATTCCTTCATGAACTGCATATTTTGTGGTTTTAATAAACCAACGGTAAACTTTTGTATCAAACCTTCTTCATTGCTTTTACAAACAATTCTATCGTGTCAGTTGTGTTAATGTGATTGGTAATTAATTTATGTCTTCCGTTGAACAATTTCAATATTTCTATTTTTGTTATCTAGAAAAAATAAATAATGAAATTTGTTGTTATTTCTTTTTTTAATATATTTCTACTAAAACTTTAATTATTTTTTTTGAACATGAAAGGTGCATTTTTTATTTCATTATTTTTTTCACTAACACTTTAAAAAATTAAAAAGGCACAAAGGTCGTTTTTTGAAAATTTTATAAATTAATATTAACCTGTGTGAACAGGCCCAGACTGGCTAGGTCAGCGATCGTCGAGGGCCCCAAAGTGGCCTCAAAAAAGTGGTTTATATTTGTGGTAAATGTGGTTTGTATTTTTTTTATATACCTTCCAGTGGGAAAATGTGATTTTCAAAAATCTCCCCTTTTGATTAGGGGGCATCTCCTCAGTCTCTAGCCGAGGGCCCCCAAAGGAGCCAGTGCAGGCCTGATTGAAATAATGGAAAGATAAAATAATAATTTTTAATAATAGTATTAAAATTTTTATATTTAAAATTATTGAATTTATATTTAATTTGTGCACATTTTGATTTCTTTGCTCGATGGTATAAACTTCAGGCATTTTCGGAAAAATTTGCACTGTTTTCCGGTCATATTATTTTCGTTATTATTCTTTTAACATTTTATCAAACAAGATTATGTTGAATAGTCATTAATTAATGGTAACAACAAAAATTAAATTTCTTTATTAACCAATTAAAATAAAGTTAGTTACATAAAAATTAATTTACAATTCTTCAAGTGTGATTTTAAACATAATATATTCTATAACCTTCATAGGGACTCGCAGATGATTGACCAATCGAAAGTATGTCTTGGGGTGTTTGATGTTGCTATTATTTCTTATAAATTTTATAACAGCATTTTTACTTAATTCCTTTAAAGAAATAAATTTGGATAAAGAAACATCGAGGGGTTCGCTACTGTCTTCACGAATTTTCTTTATGGGAGGAGTAAAATTTTCTATTATATAATTAGTATAATTTTCATTAATCAATTGTTTAGAAAATAGGACTTCATAATCAAAATCATCTTCATTTCCGCAAATTATACTTCCCAAATATTCTAATGGATTATTTTTGTTGTAATAATCCAAATAGTCGCTTCTTAGATTCATAGTTAACAGTTCAGCTTCTGCTTTAAATCCAAAAAGAAGTAAAGCCTGACCAATATCTTCAAATGAAACTTGAGCACCTAACGATAACCAAAGATTTATAATGTAGATTATTTCAATAGATGAAACAGCATGAAAATGAAGCTTTGATAACAAAAGAGTAAAAATTCCGGTTTTCTTATAATCTACATACTCCGCAATAAGATCTGGTCCAATCGTAGATCTTAACATGAACATTAAGCAATCGTGCCAAACGTCCAGGGTCAATAGAGAAAAATTATTTAAATATGCATCAATAAGTGGTACCCCGCCGTTAATTCTTACAAGCGTACTAAAAATTTGTGATTTACGTTTCCATAAGTGCTTAAAAAAATTATAACAAGCTAACTCTTGTTGCTTTGCTTTGTAAGTTAAATTGTCAACTTTAAAATTACATAATCGAAGTGTAATTACATATAGTAAATCCCAAGGAAAAAGGTCTTGGAAGTCTCTACATAATACAGTAGAGAGGCAGAATTGTTTCCTAATTATGGCTAATTCAATTGGTGTAGCTAGATAATTTTTTTCACGATCATAAAAATTTCCCCCATTATCCAATAATATTTTAATTTTCCTCAAGTTTCCAGGTAAATGTGCAAACGCCCAATGCATTGGAGTTTCATTCATATTATTACAAAGATTAACATCAGCACCACTTCTTAAAAATAACTCGGTAGCATCCGTCGAACGCGAGTAATGCAGAACACCGCAACCATTTTGAGCATCTAGAATGTTGATATTAGCTCCAGAATTTACTAATTTTAATGTTATATCGTAGCTCCAAGAACACGATAATATAACTGAACCCATTCCGAACATAGTTCCGTTTAAGTTCATAATTCCTTCATCCATCATATAATGCAAAATGGCTTTAGATCTCTCACTATAAAAAAGAATATTAGTAGATACCTATTTTGTCTCAACTAATTTAAATAAATAAAAAAACTTTTAACAAAGCATTAAAAATCATACTTATAAAATTGTCATGCTGATTTGAATTTCCATTTTGTGAAGAGGAGTGTTTTAAAACTTCATTTACAACTCAAAATTGGATATAGATACAGAAATGATTTTTTTTTTAACGGAAAGAGGAAAATTTTCTAAAGGTCATGATACAATTTTTAATAGGTTAATTAACGATTAATATTTTGATTATGCTAATTAGCGATTTTATATCAAAAAAATGCAATTAAAATTTGTCATGGCACAGTTAAAATCATGAACATAGAAAGAATGTTCAGGGTTAAAATTGTAAGTGCTGTAAATGAAGTTTCTTTTCGACCATAATATGAATGATGGGCACGATATGCCCCCTATCCTTACAGATTGTACAAAACGTCAGGCAGTTCTGTACATATGAGATTAGAATTGAAAGTTACTCTGAAATAACTAATTTAATTACTTACCTTTCCTGCAAACAATGTAAAGCATACAAAAAAATACACCTTTTTCTTTCGTCGTTCTCATCGTATACGAAGTTTTCAAATGGCTTAGCTTCCTGTAAATTGTGTAAATAATAGTTAAATTCGGTTATTTCGCTTGGTTCTGTAAAAGTTGGACCCGTAGCTCTAAACGCATTTTGCAGCATTCGAAAGTTCTACAATAAACTATAATCAATTATTCTGAAATTAAATTATTTTATAGTAGGTATCTACTTCTACTGAATCAATAAACTGAGGGATAATAAAAAATATAAGATAATAATTTATCTTTGCAATAATCTTAAATTTTTTAGTTTATAATGCTCCGCACCAAAAGTATCAGGATAGATTTGATCGATTATGTAAATTATTGAGAATAAATATTATAATGTAGTTTTTCTTTCAATAAACTTAAGGGTCCGATCTATCATCATTACCTAGATTTACAGTTTCATTATAAATGACGTCCTTCATTGGTTGGAAAGAATGGAAGTAAATTTTCATTGGTTTCAAAAGGCGCGTTTTTTTACACCATTCCAATAATGGTCTAAACGAAACTTTATTTACAGCACTTACAATTACTTGAAATTTAAACAATTTTGATGCAGAATATTAAAGATTGCTATTTTAACTGCATCATAACTGTGCGTGTTTGATATAAAATAGCTAATTAACACAATCAAAATAATAATCCGTTATCAAAACCGATTAAAAATTATATCACGACCTTCAGAACATTCTCCTCTTTCCGTTAAAAAAAACATTGCCGTATCTATAACCAATTTTGATTTATAACTTTTGATTTTAATTTTTTATTGGAAATATATTGATAAATTAGTTAGTTCGATACGTTACCGTTCCTCTTAACTGTAGTGGCTGGAAATATTCAATAAATTCAATTTCTTCCATTTGAAACATTCTTGCTAATAATTAATAAATAATACTTGATTTTTTATAAATTCTTGAAACTGTGCTATTGGCAAACTCGTGGGCAAACTGTAACTTTGTAAATCTTTTCTAATTCCACTTCACATAGGTGGTATTATTCAATTTTAAAAAATTTCCACATAATTTAGCTGAAGCAAAATTTTTCCAAATAATACGGATTCCCTGGTTGTAAGTTGTAAGTATTTATTGTAAGGTTGTAGAGGTAATTTTTCGTTAGTGGTTGGCACGTGACTTGGGCTTGCGTGGTAAATAAAATCCATAACCAATTGGTACAAAAATAGAACCGAAATGACGAATATTCGTTTCTGCACATTAGCCACTCCCAACCACTAAGGAAAAATACAACTATAACGGCCTTAAGAGGAATCCTTAAGGCGAAGCATCACCACGTTGGTGTAAAACCTTCTTTAAAAAGATTCGTTAAACATGTTTTTCAAGAAATGTTTATATATTTTTGGAATTTTATAAATTCAGCTTCGTAGCTCAATAGAATAATTGTTTCTTGATACTGTCAACTTTTGGTAATTCTATTTAGTAATACGATATTAAAGAAATCTCGAATTCCAATATTCAGAATTTTCAAAAAAAGGAATATCAAATTTCTTTTCAAATGTAGTAATAAAGACAATTATTGTAATACTTTAGTTTACAGAAACGATCATTCTATTGAGCTACGAAGCTGAATTTTTAAAATTCCAAAAATATCTAAATATTTCTGGAAAAACATGTTTAACAAATCTTTTTAAAGAACGTTTTACACCAATATTTAGTCACGTGGTGATGCTTCGCCTTAAAGTTGTAAAATACACTTTCGCAATTCAATGATATCTTGCTTATTACTCAAGAAAATTGCACAAACGTATATATTTTTTAAAACAGGACACTTGGACGCACGTCACTGTGTTTTTATATTTTTTAAATTCAAATTTTTTTCAATTTTTTTTTTCAAAAAATTTGAATTTAAAAAATATGAAAACACAGTGATGTGCGTCCAAGTGTCCTCTTTTAAAAAATATATACTTTTGTGCAATTTTCTTGAGTAATAAGCAAGATATCATTGAATTGCGAAAGTGTATTTTACAACTTAAGGATTCCTCTTAATTCCATCCAACTTTTCAAAATATGTGCATAGCACCGGTTTTTAGAATAATAATTTGAAAAATGTTAAGAATTTTAATTATTTTGTATAAAAATTTAATTATGCGAAAAATTCTAATTGAAAATAACAGGGACGGATTATCACAAAGTTATGCGTTTATTTCTCTAAAATTTAATTATTTAAACGTAAAAATTTACTTATTTTAAGGGATGAAGAAAAAATAAGAAGTTTTATTGGGAACCAAAATTATTTTTGCCCAGGAAACTTTTCCTACATTATCGTAGCGTAAATAAGTTTATATTGATTTTTGCCGCACCGTGTGCAACATGCCAATGACGTGTGTCCACGTTATCTAATAAGGAACCTGCATTTTTATAACCTTCGTCGGTCTGGTAAATAAACAAGTATAAAAAAGTACCGTGATTATGACATAAAAATGGTGATGTTTTGGTGTCAAATGTTGTTTACTTTCTTGTCAATATAAAGTAGGTAATTAGATAAAATTTTTGTATTTCATCTACTCGTTAGTAATTTAACTGTGATGGTACGTCTTAGATAGATTAATCTAGGCTTGTTGTTTATTATTTTCGGTAATTTTACTACAGTTAAAAATTATAACAGAAAGCAAAGTAAGTATAATATGTAATGAAGGTGAATGTCATTGATATCATTTACTGTTTTTTTGGCACATTTCATATTTAATGGAAAGGGAAAATTATAAATGTGTTTTTATCTTATATCTATATCGGATCTTCCAAATTTGTAATCGATTTTTCCAACTATGTTTTTCTTATCAGATGAGTAGTACTCACCAATACATGCAAACGACCAGTTCGACCAATGTTACTACACGTCTCTGCGATATCGAACACGTATCGCAGTTGTCTGAGAACTTATCTTCGTTATGCTTAAACCAGGAGTATTCCGATGTCACTTTAATCATTGAAGGACAAAAACTTTATGCTCATAAGGTAAAAACTGCTTTTGCACACACTCTTCACTTTTAACTCTCCTTTAGGTTATTTTAGCTGCACGAAGTGAATATTTCCGCGCCCTTTTGTATGGTGGCATGAAAGAATCGAGTCAGGTAGGTGCTTGTTCACTTCAAAATTCTAAATTTTCACCACTTTTCTCATACCTTCCAGACTGAAATTGAACTCACGGATGCACCACTAAAAGCTTTCAAAACTTTATTGAGATACATTTATACAGGTGAGTTAATAGTCCAATTATTAGGTACTTTTACGAAATAATTCAAAAATGCAATTTTTTTGCTTCAACTTTCTGGTCAGACTTTAAAAACCAACCCCTAATTGGAACTATGGTAAGTTTGTTCGAAGATTTTAAAAATGTCCAAGTTGTAGATTGACTGTTTTGCATGCATTCTATGCCCAAAATAGTTATTAGCAAAATTAAACTAGATGAAATTCTGAGTAAAAGCAAAAAAAAGATGATGTTCCAGTTTATTTTCGACAAGCTTCTATAGTTCCTAATGTACACCTTATTTTTGTCCAAAAACTTAGGAAGTATATGCAATAATTTTGTTGGATATTTTAAATTTATCACAAAGCAATGGCCATACAGGCCAGTGCAATTAGCTATAGAATATAGGGGTCCTGATAATTATTTTAATAGTTTTTTTAATTTTCTAAACCAGTTTTATAAACTGGTCTCCTAATTATGGTGACCAACTCTAGTGACATATTATTCACTAGAAAGATTTTTAAAAATAAAGGTTATTGGTATTTATTTTTTTTTATTATAAAAATGGTTCTATTTTGATGAAATCAAATCAAAAACAGAACCGGTTTCAACCTTCAATCCAAGTTTTCAACCTTCTTGAAAAAGTCAGTAAAATCAAGGCAATATCTAGTTTTTCCCATTTATATCCATTTCAGTGCAAATTTCGGTTAAAGTAGCCTGATCAAATTTTGTAGAGCATAAAATTTTCTACAACTTTTGTATTTACAATTTTCTTCTATGTCTATTAAGTATCGAGATATTAGTAAGTTGTAGAAATGCGTATAAGTTAGCAAAAAGAAATAAAATGCACGACTGGGTTTAGTTTTTCGTGATTATCTCGTTTTCAGTGTAATTTCGAGAAAAATTTAACAACAACAATTTTGTAGAGCATACAATTTTAAACAAGTTGTGTATGTTTTTATCTCTATTATGTAGCAAAGTTCAAATCTATCTAAATAACACTAAACTACCCCTGTTTCAATTCAAGACCTGATTTTGGTGGATTAGAGCCTCTATACCTAATAGAGATAAAAAACTTAAAATAAGTAGTTAAAAAGTAGTTTTATGAAACTACAAAATTAATTTCAATCGCAAATCACTAATTGAACTGGCGTATTAATCAAGTATTGAAAACATGGTCCTTATTTTATTATTATGTTTTAACTACACCATTTTTTTCAACTTTAATTCGGAAACAGTCACATGTATTTCATAAAGCGTCAACTGTAATTCAGAATAGCAAATTTGTTACTGCTACAGTGAGTATGTCGCCAGTCGAGATCCCAATTTTTTTGTGATTCTAGATTCTAGTACTTAAAAAAATTATTACTTTTTCGTATTTTAGTCGATTACCTCTTAATTTTTGAGTTATGAATTTTTGAAAATATCATTGTTTAATTGCTATTAATATCGTAACTTTTACAATAAGTAGTGGTGGTAACCCCATAATGTGATATCGGCACTATGGTATAATACATAAAATTTTAATAGCTGAAGCAAAATTTTTCCAAAAAACCATCCGCTTCCCAGTACCACACTTTGTCGAGTAGGACTGGTCTAGTCTAGGGCAGCGGTCGGCAACCTTTTGGGTACTGCGGACCACTAAATTGGCAATTTAAATTTCGCGGACCACTAACTTTTTAATTATTCACTTTGATCTCCTAAATTTTTTTGAATAATCTATTTTTAACCCATTGTCATTATTAACTAAACATATTGAATCCTGCGCTACATTTGCTCCGAGCAACATGCGATGAAAATATTTTTACGTTTAGCCAATAGCTATTTTAGAACTTTTGAGGCCCCCTTCTAAATATTTTCACTACCTCTACAATCTATAGCAATCAGTGGCGGACTAAGGCTAAAGCGGGCCCTAGGCAACATTGTAATTCCGGGCCTATTTTTCAGTCATGATACATACATAGGCGTAACTAGGGGTCAAAAGTTTGGGGGGGGGGGCTAAAAAAATGTTTAAAAAATTTTTTTTAAAGGGGGGGTAAAAATAAGGAAAAATTGCACCGCAGGCAAAAAAATTTAGATTTTCAAGGTCAACAGAGCTTAGGTTTGAAGTTAGAAATTATAAAAAGATGTTTTCGTACTAATTTGTGGGATTTCAGGGGCAGAAAACTATTTTTTTTATAATTAATTAAACATTATAAGCTTCTCGAAAGCCTGGCCTTCGACGCTAACCTCATCGTTTGCTAATCAATTCAAGTTTCTTTCCCCACTAAACTGAAATATCATAACAAAAATAATTTTTGCACATAATATAGCATATTATTCGGTAGTAATTAAAATTTGTTAATATTTATTTATTTTCAAAAATTACCACACTATTACTTCAAAAATCCGTTTTAAGCATAGAAAAATAAAGGGGCAGTTCTTAACATTTCTTAAGAAATCAACTAAATGGGTTGATTGCCAACTCAAAAATAAATTAGAAACCTAATTTTCGGGCCCCAATAATTACGGGCCCTAGGCACGTGCCTAGGTGGCCTAGGCCTTAATCCGCCACTGATAGCAATGATTTGTCCCGTTCATTAGCGCCGCAGGCGACTTTTTTTGAAAATACTGTCTATTTTATGTAGGAATATTGCACATTAAAACCTGGTTTTAATACATTATGGGTGGGTTGTACCAATGCGGGTTAAACCTGGTTCAACTTTGAACTTAGTTCAACCAATCAACATGGTCAAATACGGGGTTTTTAACCATGTTGATTGGTTGATGATTATTTGAACCGAGTTAAAAGTTGAACTAGGTTTAACCGACGTTGGTACAACCCACCCTATACCTACCTATATAACATTTCATAAAATTAGGTCCATCAAATTTTCACCTAATTTTGCTATTTAACTAGAAATTTCTCGTGGACTTTTGATTTTTAACTCTTTTACCTAATGAATCTTGACAATTCTTGTACCAATGACTTTCAATTTTCGTAATTAATACAACCTGAACATCAGCAAACCTTTAAATATAGCCAAACAGTGAGGCGTCTTCGAAAATCCGCCACTGGAGGCAGCTTAAACACAATTTATTTTTTAATTAAAAATTTTTTTAAATGAGCTCATCAAATTTAAATAATAATGTCAGAATTTTTTTGCGGACCACTAAAATTATGCCACGGACCACCAGTGGTCCGCGGACCACTGGTTGCCGACCGCTGGTCTAGAGAATAATATCTTTAGTTAGTACAGCGTTAGTCAAAATGGCTCGGAGCGTCTGTATCGTATGGGACCGGAGCGGATGGCGCGTAGAGTCGATTTCCATAAATTCTTCAATCAACGGTTTAACGTAGAATTCAAACCACGGTATTGTATATCAGGATAATTTTTTTCCATGTCGAAAATTTTGGGAGTATTTTCCGATGCTAAATTACAGGGTTTTAGCAAAAAATCGCATTTCCGAATTATTTACTTTCACACCTTATAGTCTGTTTTTTTTTACGAATCGAGTAGAAAATTTTTATTCCACGTTTAACCAATGAAATTGCTTGAAATTTAATTTCAACCTTGAATAGGGTTCAACCTTGCTTGAAATTTTATTTCAACCAATTTCATTGGTTAACATTCACGTTATCCACGTGGAATAGAAATTTTCTACTCGATTCTTAAAAAAAACAGACTATAGTCCATTTTTCGCGACATGATGACTGGACTACAACTATAACGACACAAACAAGTGAAACCTGACCTATTCCTAATTTTTTCTAGGTCATATGTTTATAATGACTCTCAGGGAGGAAGTGATATTAGACACTTTGGGCTTGGCCCACCAGTACGGTTTCCAGGAACTCGAAACAGCAATATCTGACATTCTCAGGCAACTTTTAGCGCTAAGGAACGTTTGTGCAATTTTGGATACGGCGCGATTATATGGTTTACAATCGTTAGTTCAAGTTTGTCACACGTTCTTGGATCGCCATGCATCAGAAATATTAGCGCACGAGTCTTTTCTTCAACTGTCACAAGTTGAGATTTGTGTAATCTGTTTTAAACGATAGTTTTAAAAGAATTCTTTTAGGGATCATTGGTGGAACTACTACAAAGACATTCATTTTTTGTTCCCGAAGTGGAAATCTTTAAAGGTGTTGCCGCTTGGTGTCGAAGTAACGAAGATCGCGAAGATCTTGTGATGAAATGTGTCCGACTGCCACTTATGACGATAGTGGATCTTTTATCAGTTGTCAGACCGTCTGGTTTAATTAAATCGGATTCCATACTTGACGCAATATCAGAGAAGACGCATTCGAAAGTTAGCAATCTAGCACACAGAGGACAATTAAGTGAGTGGTTGATTGAGTTGTGTCGGGTCACCATTTTAGTTTTATTTTAGTTGTAGATGAAAATGTTGCTTGTCCAAGAATGGGAGCAAAAGTTGTTGCTGGTGAATTAATGGATGCTCTATTAGACGGAGATCATTATAATTATGACATGGAACGTGGTTACACACGACACGCCATCAATGGTCCCGGTGATCAAGGCATTGTCGTCAAATTAGGAATGCCTTCAATTATAAATCACATACAGATGCTGTTATGGGATCGTGACCTTCGGTAAGTTATATTAAATTTTTTTATATTAAATTTATACTAAACGTTTTGAGCAATTTAATGCAAAAACTCGCGAAAAAATTCAAACATTCTGGTTTTTGTCAAAATTGCAGTATTTATTGCGCCTATGACCAAGACTACAAAAATGCTTCTATACATTTTATAATGAAGGAAGTTTGCGCATGAAGTGAGTCACTATCTTAAGTTTTTTTTTCTTTCAAATATTGATACAATCTCCAACGCTCATAAAAAAACACACACATTAGGGGGAGCCCTCCCAATTCCAAATTAAACTTGGCATTAAGCCAAGGCAAAATTATATTACTCAAATCTTAAAATTACCGGGCGATTTCGACATAATTAATACTTCAAATACTTCAGCAACTTTTTATTATAAAATTATCTCTTCCCAGACTGTAATTTAGTAAACCAATCTGTATAAAATTGTAACTGCAGGTTATCTTCTGATACGTAGGGTAATTCCTTAACACGATTAATCCACGCCCAAATATTGGCATACTTTGTTTCATCTAGTGCAACCAAAGTGTGTAAAGCAGTCACTGTTGTAAATAACGTAATATCTGCTAAAGTGGTTTCTTCACAACAGATCCAGTCTTTATCCGTCAAATATATTGCCATCATATCATAAGCGTGGATAACGTGTTGAGCTTGTTTTTTTGGTACCGCTGTAATTTCTCCACGGATAAATGACATCTAAAAATTTGCAATAAGAATTTTTAAATCAGAAACAAAGTTACCTACCAACAACATGTGCCAATATGCAAACAGAACTCCTGTGTCAAAGTATAGTTTGTCATGAATCAAAGCACGTTTGTATATATCTTGAGGGTATAGCGAATGTCCAAGACCAAATTTGTCAATTAAATAGCAAGTAATTGCATGACTGTCGACTATTATTTTACCATCATCATCTAAAGTTGGAACTGTTCGCCTTGGATTAATCTAAAAGATTAAACTGCTGTAAAATGATAATTTGAAATTACTATTATTTGTGCCATTACCTTGAATAAATCTTCAATGGTTGCAGAGTTAGGTTCTGGAATAACTATGTTGATTTGTAAAGTTATACCCAAAGCTCGAGCCGTAATCATAACGGTTCTACAAGGTGGACTTCCACGAAAAATGTATAATTTGAGCACCATGTTTATGAAGTTACAATATGAAATTAAAATATTTCATGATTTTGTAATCTGAAGTACCTGGCTAGATAACATTTATTTAAATAGATAAAATTTTCACCGGTTTTGGGTAGATAATACTAAATTTATAATCAAATAATCATCTAACTACTTCAAGTTTCACCATTGTATTTAGTAGTGAGCGGGTTTTCCCCTACCGAATTAAACTTAAAAAATTACACGAAGTTACAATTTTGGCGCCTAGGAGTTTGCTTCAGGAATTTTCCAGCCCATTTTGGAAAATTTTATAGTTTGGTATATTATTGCTATACCGGGTGTTCATTTCAAAAGTAGCGGAAATTCTGGGTTAAAAAGCGTAACATGGTTGGATGATACTGTCATGTGGAGCTCAAGAATAATCGGGGTACAGGGACCTCAGAGAAACGTACACCTCGGGTGTCCGGCATTGCAAGGGGGCACCAGACCGGGGGTATCGCGGACCGTATAGAATCTCTTAGCTCGGCCTTACAGTGGACATCCACATGCTGTTGGTGACACCGGATGTAGTGCTCAGGACCCAAATAGGTCTCCTATGCTCAAAAACAAAAGTTATTTCTTAAAAATTTGATGGTATGGTAATTGTAAATTAGATGATGACCAAATCTCCGGGATTTGAGTGTCGACCAAGAGAGATAAACGTGATTTTATTCTCGATTTTGTTAATGGGTTACAAATAAACAATATATTATTGTTTCATTTTTAGTTCTTATTCATATTACATTGAAGTATCGATAGACCAAAAGGATTGGCTAAAAGTTATCGATTACAGTCACTATTCTTGCCGTTCCTGGCAGTATTTATATTTCGAAAAGAAAGTGGTGCAGTATATTAGAATTATTGGAACTCACAACACGGTTAACAAAGTAAGTGCATTTTAAACATATCGACTTAAGTTTATTAACCCATTGATGTTACAGGTATTTCATCTGGTAGCTTTTGAAGCATCGTACAAGTTGAAGATTCCAAAAATGATAAACGACATAGTTGTACCAAAATATAACGTGGCTACATTAGATTGTAGCGCGTCAGTTATCGAGGGGGTGAGGTAAGCAATATCTCTGCTACTTTAGTTAAAATTAACTAATTTGTTGTTCTCTTTTTAAAAGTCGATCTCGTAACGCACTGTTAAACGGTGACACTAAACATTACGACTGGGATTCCGGTTACACTTGTCATCAGTTGGGTTCGGGAGCAATTTTGGTCCAATTAGGTAAGTAAACTTTTATTAAAAAGTTCAAATTCAAAACAGTTATTATTAGGTCAACCATATTTAATTTCGAGTATGAGATTGTTGTTGTGGGATTGCGACGACCGCAGTTACAGTTATTACATAGAAACTTCTGTAAATATTTGGGATTGGGATATGATTGTGGATAAAACACGCGAGTCGTGTAAATCGTGGCAAGTTATAAGATTTCCACTGAGACCTGTCGTTTTTATTAAGATTGTTGGCACTCACAATACCGCAAACGAGGTTAGAGCATTTTTTTAAATTTGTCAACATTTTATAATTTGTTTTACATTAGGTCTTTCATTGTGTGCACTTTGAGTGTCCTTCTTGTGATAAAGAGGACCTAAGCAATTGGAGCAGCAGTTCGTCTAAGCGTTCGTTAAACAATTTAAGTGAACACGGTTCACCTAATGTTGCTGTCCAACCCACAGAAACTGCTACCGAAGCTAACGAACTTATAATACATTCAAACGAAAGGCCAGATTAAGGGATCGTTTGGTTTCACAGTTTTTCTGCAAAATAATTATTTTATTTTACGTTTGTCACGGAATTGTAGGCAAAATATTAAAAGGTTGTACTTACGGAAGAAAGTTGAGTTGATTGTATTTATTTGATGTTTATTGTTGTTTAATGAAGTTTTTTAAAAATTTAATCTTTGTGGTTTTATGGTTGTTAGGTTTGTAAAGACAAATTTGTGATTGTTACACTAGAAAATGATTTGTTTGTGTGTGTGTGCATTGATCAAGTACAAACAATATAAGTAGTTTTAAGTTCTCAGTAATTGTGTCACTATAACTTATTGCTTTATTCGTTTTATTGCAATTGTAAGTTTTCTATCCAATTGTATGTCCTTTTAAAATGCGCCGTAAAGAAGGCTGTGTGATTATTACTATTTGTGATTACTTATAATATCGTAAATGACATGTTTATGGTGTTGTAGAGCTCACCCGCTCTAGGTTGACCGGGGTGAGGCCAATTATTGAGCAGTAGAGATGGAAGGAGAATGTGCCAGTGCTGTTTTAGCCACAACCCTTCCAACTTAGGCTGAGTGTGCTCTAGTACCTTTTATCTTTAGTGTATCACTTCATTATTATTGTTTAAGTTTAAACATTTGTTTTCAGTTGACAGTGTGAAGAAATAATAACAATCTCACATTAACTGTAAAGTTTGTTAACAAAGTATACCACGTGTTTACAAATAAAAGTTAATTAAAGATATTATGTCTTTTTGAATTCAAAAAAGTATAACGCTTTTGTGCTTCATTTGTGCCTTTTGCTACTCTACTTTCAATTTTGTGCAATTATTATTTTCGTTCGAATTATTTATTCGTTTACAATCCCAAATATTCTTTCTCGCCAATTTATCCTGCACTTCTTTTTCACTAAAATTAAAAAAAACTCTTTTTTCAACTCAAACTTTTATTATTCAAAATTTTCACACCAAATTCTCGCAATTCAAATTTTTGCAACCTCACCACTCTGCAGGTCGATCGCCAGACAGCTAATCGTAAAACTTTTACCCCACCTCGGCTATTTCTAACCATATAATTTTTTACACTTTTAGGCCAAAAAAATATACTACAATATAGATCGTTTTTGCTTCATTGTGCAAGTTTTTATATTAACTGTCCCACTAAATAACATTAAATTAAAACGAAAGTTTTGTAAGAAATAATACAAAAATTGTTTATATATTATTTGTAAAGTAGTCTTTACAATTTCATTCAATTCTTTCCCCTTATTAATTTGAAATTTCCTTCAGACTGTGTTAAAATGATTACATGCGGCACGCACCACATCGTCTGGTAATTCATGCCATACTTTGGTTAAAACTTTTTTAAATTTCTGCAAATTTGTATTTTTTGGATTGCCCAATTAATCATTGGCTTTGTTTTTGTTTGAAAACCAATAATTGCCAACAACTTGCTTTGACAGATTAAATTATATTTGGTTAACAATGAACACGAACACAACTTACTTTGTTCATTCATCAGAAAAAGTTTTAGTACATGGTATCTATCGTAGTAATTTGCAGTTATTGCATACAAATAAAAAACAATACGATTCTAATATTATTTTATTATAAAAAGTATAATAACCTAATCTATCGTAAAACATAGGAGGTGCAATAATCGTATTAAATTTAAAACTACGCGATTCCTCTATACCAGGGATGGTAAAGACGTCAACAAATGTTTTTATCATTTATAATGGGTGACTGAGGACTACTCTTCGCCTTAATGTATTGATAGATAAACATATTATTTAACAAGCAAACGATTAATCATTGCAATGAGTTTTTAAATGCATTTTTAAAGTTCCCCTTTTCATACATTTACAGCCACAAATTTCGCAAAGAAATAGTTTCTCATCGGAATGAATTCTCAAATGCTTCTTTAAATTTGAGCTCATCGCGCATTTATACTGACAAAGTTCACAAGAAAACGGTTTCTCGCCTGTGTGAGTTCTCAAATGTCTCCTTAAATTTGCCTTTTGTGTACATTTATAGTCACACATATCACAAGAAAACGGTTTTTCCCCAGTGTGCGTTTTTAAATGCAGTTTCAATTTTGATTTTTCAACAGTTTTATAGCTACAAATTTCGCAAACAAACGGTTTCTCGCCAGTGTGAATTCTTAAATGCCTTTTTAGTTCTCCCTTTTGGGCACATTTATAATTACAAATTGCGCAAACAAAAGGTTTCGCACCGGAGTGCATGTCTAAATGCAATTTCAATCGATACTTTATTCCACATTTATAGCCACAAATTTCACAGACAAATAGCTTCTCCCCGGAATGAATTTTCATGTGTCTTTTCAAAGTTGCTGAATATGAAAATTTTGAGTTACAAATTTTACATTCAAAACTTTTTTCAACGGTGTGGGTTACCATATGCTTTTTCAAAGTTGATGATTGTGCACATTTAAATTCACAAGTTTTACACTGAAAAGGTTTTCCGCCCGTATGAGTCAGTAAATGAATTTTCAAAGTTGTTTTTTGAGAACATCGATAACCACAAACTTCACAATTAAATGGTTTATCATCAGCATGTGCTTTTAAATAATGCTTTAATGTTATTTTTTTGCAAGATTTAAATTCACATATTTTACATGCAAATATTTGATGGTCGTTCAAGGATGCTTCCACTGAAAAGGTGGAATTACAAATTACACATACAAATTGTTTCAGTTTTATACCTTCAGATGATTTGCACATATCTTTTGTAGAATCTTGAGCAAGTTGAAGTTCCTTAATTGAAGTATCTTTTTTATGGTCATTTGAATGTTGTAACTCTTCTAACTTGTTATCCATATCTTCTCTTTTCATTTATTTGCCAACATTTTTAATTCTAACAAGGCAAATATTAATTTAAATAATTTATTACGAAACACATAAACATAACCGCCAAATTATGACAATTCAAATAATGTGGCGCCTGGTGGCGCCCATAAACATTGGGATATTGGGAAGTGGTTACGATACCTGCGGTGGCAAACCGCCATCTAGTAGTGGATTTAAGAAGTTTAAAAATTAGGAGAGGAACTGAAATTTTAACGTTTCACATAAATATTTTCTTTTTACAATAATCACGACCTCATTTCAATTTAATTAATTACAATGAAGAAGGTTATGACAGTCTCTTGGGCGCCCTGAATCTATTTCTTAAAAAATGTATCGGTTTTTATAATTTAACCCCCCCCCATTTAATTTTTCAGCCTTTATTCAAGTTCTAGGAGAGTTGGTAAAACAACCCCCCAAACATTTTAAAACTTATCACAAAAAATCATTAAGCTCATCGAATATTTTTGAACATAAAACCTTATCCAACTTTTATATTTTTTTCCTCCATCCAAATCCAAAAATCTTAAATTTCATAAATTTTTTAACATAAAAGAGGTCCTCCTCCTTGGAGCTAAGAATAGTTGGTCACCTTAATGGCATCGAAAGCGACGCCTCACACCTAGTGATGTCACAATATTTTGGGCAACTATTTTGGTCTGTCAATAAAAAAAAGTTAAAAACTCTCTCCATCACCACAAAACATAGCTCGCCCTACGACCTTCACACTATTTTTATTACGTAGCATAGCTTGGCCTCCGGCCTCGCACTTCTCCCCAAAATATGTTAAATATTATCCTATCCCATGAGAACTCGAGTGTGACCCAGACCCAACCCAGTTTTTCCACCACCGAAAATGGTGAAAGAAAATAAAAATGTTGAAAAGACCAAATTGGTATTAGTTACACCCGAGCTCTCATGGGACAGGCTTTAAACCATAGATCTTATATTATATACTCGTAAGATAAGATTATAAGAAGTAATATAAAATCTATGCTATAAACATAAAGATTATCGTAAAAATTTAATTTTAGATTTAAAATAACTAAAATCATTTGGAGCAATAGTACAATTTTTTGTGCTCCGAGCAAAAACCAATATTTTGCAAAAAGTTTTCACTGACTGATCCATTCATAAGAAGGCGTAATTGCTTCAATTCCAAGAAAATTGGAGGATTCAAATTTTAAAATATTAGTGCGAGGCCGTAGGCCGAGCTATGTTATATAACATAAGTAGTACGAAAGCTGTAGATTAAGCTATGATATATGAGAGGAGAAGTGCGAGGCTAAGCTATGTTACGCATAGATGAGAAGCCGACTTCAGAAAACTAAGGAATGGTTGAATAGTGGTTTTCCAGCGCTTACGCTGACCAACAAAATGATCGCCATTTTCTTTGTCAACACACAAACATAACCTTAGATTTTTAAATCTTCGAAATATTGAATGAAAATTCTTTTTAAAAATTTAAGGTAGTGTTTGCTGTCAGACAGGCACTGGCGTATCACCGGTCTGTTCGGTACGGTGCTCGGGAGCTCATGGGTTTGAAGGGCTCAATGCGGGCCCGTAAGAGACGTAGAGGGTAGAAAAACAGAAAAAGTATAGAAATTTACGAAATTAGCGCCAAACCGTGTTGTTACCGCCTCTGGAGCTCATGAATGTTTTTTGCACCGAGACCCCACCCCCAGTACCAACTGTCATATCATTTTATCATCTGCCATATTAACACATTTTTATTAAATCAACCCTTGCTTCAAATTTCTGTTTTCCTTAGCCAACTGTATATTTTGGTCTGGGAATGAAAACAAAGTAAAGGGTGGTTATTTTTTTTGTAAACGTGCCCACTGCTGAGGTGTAAAGCTGATGAGGCCACCCTCCATCATCACAAAATATAAAACAAACGAAAATAACCGTAATAAAGGTGACAAACGTTCTGGTTTTTGGACCTCTGTTCTGGTAGTCACTGAGTTTTGGTTCTGTTTTTATTACCTAATTTTTTCAAAATAGAACCAATTTAACCCTAGAATGGTAAGCCGTCGTAAAATTGACGACTTGCCTTATACGTTTGGTCTAGTACGGCTATTTCGGCAAAAGTCACCCTCACGCCTCTTTCAGTACCTTCCCGATTTGGCTTAAAAACATTATGTATGTAGTTATTATTGTGATTTAGTGCCGTTATACCACTCATTTGAGACTTCCTTCGTCAAATTTACGACGGTTTACTAGTTGTGTAATATTTTTCCTTATGGTAATTTTATACAGGTAAGAGAAAAAATCTGTCAAATTTTAAAATTAGATATGCCAGAAGTAAGAACAACTCCTGTAGGAAAAAAAAAGCTAATATGTGGATTTTGTCCGAATCACACAGTCCGGATGACAACTACATATTGTAAAGGTTGCAAACGTCCAATCTGTGGAGATCATCGTGCTGCTTGCTGCTTAAAATGCGGACCCCAATAATTATTTTTGTGTATGTTTTTTAATTTTTGTTTGCCAAAAGGTTTGTTTAAAGGGTATTTCTACATTTCTTTTAAAATACATAATTTGAAGTTAAGTTATTGACTATATTATATCGACGCCCCCAACGAAAACTATAGTAACTCAAAAAATTGATTTTATGAGTTACTATAGTAAAAAAATCTATTATATCGGTAAGCATTTGCCTAGAAAAATATCGTAACTTTGTAGCAACTCGAGACGACCAATAGTAGACACTGATCCTTAGAAATTATGCAATTCTGCAATTTATAGTGACTATATTTAAATATTGAATTGCGTTTTTATTAAAACTAATTACTGAGTTACTATAGTCTTCGTTGGGGGCGTCGATATGTCATCGTAAAATTTACGATGGTTTACCATTTATGTACTTCGCAGATAGGCTTACCATTCTAGGGTTAAGAAAAACTACGAATCACCTCTCTTTTTGCTCATTTAAGGGGTAATATTACCTTACGTGCAGAAAAAATATGATCTTTTTCTGAATTTATTATAAAATAATGGAAAAATTTATTCATATTCGGGTTAATCCCATTAAAATTTTTATTGATTTCTTAAAAGCAAAATGAAGGCACATAATATGGGGAAGGGGCCTCGCCAATTTATTTTGCAAAATTAGGTTACGCCGCCACTGCATAGACCACACGAGCGAATTAATCGAAGTTATCGATAGTTTTTTAATTATCGATATATAGATATCGCCCAGCTCTAAAGTGCACTAAAAATACCTACCTATATAATTCGACTATGCTCGGAAAATCAAAAAAACTTAAAAAGAGTCACATGGACGTTTCTAAAAATTTGCGGTGATATGACCTAATGTTAATAATTCTTTTTTTTCCCTCAATATCTTCATACTTATTTGAGTATTTTTAATGTAGGTACTTTTTTTAAATCTTTTATATTGCCACGAGCGTGAAGTTGGTCCCCCTTTTTTAAAATTAATTTTGTATAATATTCTCAATATGTTTAATGTTCTTAAAAGAATTTTTTGATTTTGCAAATAAATGAAGAAATCGAAAAGAAACTAGTTTTGACACCAGCCCCCCTTTTTTGAAATTTTAACTTTTTTTATTGTTCTCAATACCAGAGGCGGATGGGCTATCAAAAAGTTACCGGGAAATTTAAGTCGGCGCGGCGGCCCAAAAATGCAATCGTCACAGCCCAAAATTGCGCCACAGGCGAACATTTTTTGAATGGAGGGGGGTCCCCATCCCGTTGCGAAAAAAAAAATTTAATACCAGTAACAAAAATTATATTTTTATTAATAACAAACCATAGTGAATATAAAAAAAATTAAAATAAAAGTGTATCTTTCATTAATTTGCTGCTGTTATTGTCGATGTCATTCATCAAGTTTTTTTCTATATTCATCAACTTTAATGACTCTTATCTATTATCTGAAAATGATCTCTCGCAAGCTACTTGCGAAATGGGCAATGAATGTAAAAATTGGTATGCCAAAGTAGGCCCATATAGCCAGACTGAAAATGAAGGTAGGGTAAACGGTTTGTATGGCCGGGCAAATTATGGGTGCGTGAGGGTGGCGGAAATGTTTTAAGCGCCGTAGGCGAAAATTTTTGAAATTTCAAGGTCAACGCAGTTTAAGAAAAATTAGAAAATTTATCAGTTTGGCAGATAGCTAAAGATAGTGTAACATTAAAAAATTGACTTAGGAGGAGTCCTAACATATAAGTCACCAATAGAGAAAGTTTATTAACGCTAATAAACGTTTTGATTGGTTTTAACGTTATAACTTCTCGTAAGTCAGATCTGTTTTTACCTTGACCTAACTATCCTATCTCTAATTACGATACTATTTATTAGGATATCCATGGGAAAACACAAACAAATAATGATTGATAAATTCTAAAGTTGATATTATATTTCATTATGTTGAATGACCGGACCGAACAACCGACGGCCCCATCCGCCCCTGCTCAATACTATTAAAAAAATTTGATTTTCAAAAAAAATAACCGTAAAAAACGCAAAATAATATTTCGTAGCAGCTTTTTTTGAAATTCCAATTTTTATTATGTTCTCGATTGATTTAAATTTGATTTTAATGTTCTTAAAAGAATATTTTTAATTTTGCAAAACATAGCCGTGGAAAACGCGAAATAAGATTTTGAGATGGGCCCCTTTTTTGAAAATGCGTTTCTTTTCAATTGTTCTCAATTTTTGCTAAAGGTTAAGAATCCTATTAGAATGTTTATTTTTTTATGTTCTACAGAGTACAGAATATAGTTAGTAGGTATAATTAATTTTAATAAATAAAAATTGATATTTTTTTACTGCTTTGTGTGTTCAATTTTTCATGTTTATTATAAGCGCTTATTTTTTAAAAATAATCCGCGCTCTAATAATTACTATAACAAAACTTTAATGTTAAATTATACAAAACTTACACCACTGTAGTTCTGGGTCCCTAATTTGTAAAGCAAGATTATGTAGGTTGCCCCTCGCCTAAATAATTTCAGAGTCCGCCACTGCTTTTAATAAAAATTTTTTATTTGGTAGTTAAACAAAAGTTTTGTTATAATTAATTTTTAACAATGTTTATGTTGTTTAATAATTGAATAACAACTTGATAAAGGTTTATCTCACAGATGGCAATAACAACGCAAAATTAAAATTTTTCTTTTTAAATGATTCGTAATTATTAAGATTTATTTATAAATGCCATTATAATTCGTGACGTCAACTTGTATCGTTTGACCTACAGATATGACAACATAAGTTTTAAAGGTTTTAAACGAGTTCCAATTTATCGAGTTTCTAATTCGATTTAATAAAAATTGGTTGTGTGGCGATTGGAGGATAATTTTTGTATGAATTATGAGCAACAAGGCTCAAAAGATAATATTGGAGCGAACAAAATTAGGAGTCGACTTCATTCATACATGACCGTTTGCGCTGACATACCACTCACCAGTCACCACACACACAGAAGACAAGGACGGACGGGAGATTCCGAGAGCGAGAAAGAAGTATAACCTGTTATGTAAAACAGAGACAGGTGTCGGACAGAAGGGAGACACAACATGGGAGATTCCTATACAACAACCCACGCACTAAAAGGAGAAACCTAATAAGAGGAAATTCCTCGACAATAAAAAGAGAAGGAGATGCAATTTGGGCGATTCCAAGATATGCAAGTTATTACGATCAAGTTTCTGTGAATAAAAACTAAACAAGTTGTTTGTGTTTAATGTATCGTCGGTATCTATATTTAAATAATGATAGCATAGTCGTCGTAGTTTGAATTTCTGCTGCTCATTGGCGATAATTCAATTTCTCATTTCACGAACGAAAATCAGTCAGTAAAGTAACTATCGCACGAGCGTGTGGTGTTGATTTACTAATTATCAACCTCTCACTTCACTCCACGTTTGCCTTGCTTGCTCGCGTTCATGATAACAAATACACACACGTACAATCTACGTCGTCATGCCGTATTGTTATTTTTGTGTCGCCGTTATCATGAGTTGCGTTTTGGCGCGGTGCGCTAAATTAAATTAAATTTTTCGTTGGTGTGCTATGATTAGCTAGCCCTACGCGAGCGCCATATGGGTATGTAAACATCGTAAAATCCTTTCGTCAAATCCCCGATATGTTCAATAACGTAAGCCAAGTTGATTAGACTTTGAACTCGGTAATTCGGTACAGAAAAACATGAGATGTAAAATCGACAGAAAGAGAAAGCATGACGCATAAAATTCTAAGGTGAATCCAACAACAGACAAGGATAGACGACGAACAGGTTTGAAAGTTTTCGTGGAACAAGGTGGAATAATAAATAACTATACTGCCGAGTGAGAACGAACAACGCGACACCATTGTAATAGACAAGGAAGACGGCACCGTATTGCAAGAAGCTGTAAGCAAAGTACACTTTAGTCACTGTGTTTGTTGGACTGGGACAGAAGAAGTAAACATGGCGCCGCGCGAGCCAGCATATCATATTTAGTGTGTATATTGCATACACGCAGTATCCCTACATTTTATTCTATTTTATTCAAAAATCTCGTACATAAGTGGAATATCGACAACACACACCATTTTTAAATCAGTGATTTTCATCAATACTATATTATTTTTAAAATAAGTGCCAAGTGTGTAAATTGCATAAATGTTATCAGTTATCGTAGCTAATTATTGCTATTTCGTTTTATTGTTGCAACATTTTATCGCTCCTACAATATCTTCGTGTAAATATTAATTCATTTTTTAACCTAAACAATTAAGTGCCAATTTCTAAGATGTAAACATTGGGAGTTATCGCTGGAGGCAATTTATGCTCGTACCAAGTGCTGGTAAGTGGACTTTACATTATTTTACTTCTTCCCTCGTTCGTTTATTTACATTTCAATCGCTTTCGCATTTTCGTCATTTAAATTCCTGCCGAGCTATTTTTTTGCACGGTATTGTACTGTGGCGCCGTGTTGACTATCACTGTGGCGTCATAGGCTGTCTGTCTCGCAGTCGCCGTACGTTGCCCCACACCCCGCGCAGATTCTTTCCTACACATGTCCACAACCATAGTGACGTTCTATCTTTTGAATACCACTGATATTTTCATTGGCAGGAAACGCGTGCTATGGCATTCCAAAATATCGATGGGCACATTGCGAAAATCCTTTCTATACATTTTGTACCTACATACTTTCGCTATGAATAGCCATCGTCCATCCATGAATGAAACGTACAAACTTCCATGGAACGAGTATTCGGTTTCAGGGAAATTTTTATTACTATACGCTAATGTTTATTTATTCGTTCGGCATTCCGTTCTAAAATTGAATGCTCTTCGTATTTTTACCAATATTATTTGTTGTTTTGCCAATCGCATGATATTGTTACTCATCTGCATCATTACAAGGTTATCCGGCAGCGAGACGTATGGGCCACAATAGCAATTACTACGTCAGTTCCACTCGGATTTAATCTAAACAATAATTAACACCACAATCCCTGTCACCTTCTTCACATTTGCTCACGTTCCGAGTGCCATTCGTCATTGGGTGGTGGATACTAATTACTAAATTCGAAAACCGATTCGTGATTCAGCACTCCTCCATCATAAAATCTGCCCACATACACGCACCTTATTAACGGAGACCTGTATGTAATGTCCTAGCCATTCCAGCATAATTAGCAAAACCCGTTTTTCCTGCACATTCATAATCGACTACCAGTTTTGCCACTAACTTGACACACTGGATGGTGTTTTCTGTACATTCAATTAGAAACATTTACCGCGCATTGCAGAATTAATTGCGGGCATTTCAACATTAACCACAGTATAGCTACCAATAATAGATTATGTATCTGGCAAATTGCAGGAAAATTACGCTGCTGCTACACTTTTAAAAAAATTTGATGAATGACTTATTGCCAACATTATTGTAATATACTTTACGATATAAATAAAAACCTCCATTTCCATCACATCTGAGACCCGTTCAAAGTTTCATTTTTAAGCCAAATTTAAAAACGAGTAGGCGTGCATTTTTTGCCGGGCTAAATTTAGATCATTTTTTGTAAGCGTTTAGTCACTTTGTTATTCCAAAAAACGGAACGAACTCTAAAATTGGTTAAAAATGCTGCTCCCTCCTTCAATGATTCCCATTATTATTTTTCTTCCCTTCGTTAGAAAGATATACGGTCAAATTAGGGAAACCTTTTTAAAAGCGAAGAGGCGTTGATTATCTCCTCCGATTAATTAATACGAGGTAGGATGTTTTTTGGGCGACTAAAATGTCAGGAATTCGACAGCGTGACCATTTTCCATGACTAATTGGAATGTAAAGGAGATGATGGCTCATTGTTTCCAAAACATGGTCTTCGGATCGAAAAAAGTTGTTTACTCTCAGGCCACCCAAAGAAGGATTTTAAACTTTCTGATAAATGGAAGGATGTTGGCCTGCCCCTAGTTTTATAATGATTGAGATTAAAAGAACAGAGATTTTTTCAATAACGATTTTAATACAGCTAAAGGGGGGAATACCTAAGGAAAAAATTTACTACAGTCCATTGAACCAAAATTGAACGAAGGTATAGGACGAAGAAGACGATTATATCCGTGGTATAAATTCTTCCAAAAGCAAATTAATGCAACCATGGAATACGATACTTCAGAAAGAAGCAAACCATATAATTTTAGACATACGCCGATGAAAAATAGGTTCATTTACGCGGGACGTGTCAATCCATTATGCTACCTATTTCGTTTCAAATAAATCTTTATTTTCCTAAAAGCAAACCAGATGTAACATAATCAACATTAAGTTTTAATGCAAAGGGAGACAACATTTTGGCGACCCTCTCATTAAAAATACAGGTGTAATTTTATATTCCAGACAAAAAAGGGTGTATGACTTTAGGGTGTTTAGGAATTTATTTGTTTATTAATTTTTCGTATATCCAGTCAACAAGTTTAATGATTGTTATCGATTCAATTTTTAGACAAATTGCACAAGTATTTTGAAAGTGTTTAGTCATAAGTCATAGTACAAAATTGTTATCAATCATGCTAAAAAAACTATATTGCTCTCAAGTGATGCTCAAGATCCCCCACAACGTAGCTCATTTTTAGAAACAATTTTAAATAAAAAGAGCCGTAGTAGATTTTGATAAGTTGTGTAAAATTACACAAGAGATCCACTTTTTGACTGTAATTTTACACAAAACTTATTTAAAGTACTAAGCATGTTGCTTATAACGCCAGTTTTATGGCTTTTTTATTCTTAATTTGAGACTGAAATTTACCATAGAAATAATAGGCGATTGTTGATTTTTTAACCATATTTAACCGGTCAAACCAGTTTCTTTTCCTTTTTTAATATAATAATATGGATCATAGCACTGATACAGAAAAAATGTAACTTATCATTATTTTCGTTGAAGATTTTATTTATGTACTAATAATAATTATAAGTACAAAATTATTACCTAATCAATTATAATTGATTCAATAAACCGATAATATATTAATATAAACCCCCCTTTTTTCGGAGGAACTTAGGAAAATTAAAATAGTAGTTTTCATCACAAGGCCGTAAAATGAGATTTTATAACCGAGGGGCTTTCGTAGACGAGGCGAAGCCGAGGCGCCCGAACGCACCCGAAGGTGTAAAATTATTTTACGGCCGAGTTGATGTAAACCGCTTTTCGTTGTGCCGAGACCAATGGAACCGCTTGGTGTAAACTACTTTCGACTCCCTAGGCCGTAAAATGGCACTTTTCGTACCTCAAATGAGGTCGTCACTTTACGGCCGGAATAACGAAAAAGAAATTTCAAGAGTAAGTTCTTCCATTTTATATTTTATTTTAATCTGGTTAGATGCGATTGACGATAGGCAATATCCTTGAAATAACGTTATATCGCATTACTATTAATTTTTCACCTATAATTTTGCTATATTTTTCAACTTTTTCGTAAAAACTACACATATTTGCATTCTTTTTCATATTTTAAAATTTCTCGTATGTTGTTCTTTTACAGTTAAAATACTAATATACGGGACTTTGTTAAATTTTTTTCACACATACGTGACATTGGGCCGGCCAACTATATGCGCAACTAGAAGGGGAGCCCCCCAAAATTTCTGTTGTTGACAATTTCAAGGTAAAACGCTTTAATAATACATTTTAATATAGTAAATTAATAGCTCTAGTGACTCGGGCGGGGGGGGGGTGCTTAAGACTCCTAGTAGAACCCCTGGTACGCCCACTTTTTTCTAAAAATTTATTTCCATAGAGATAGAAATACGAGAATTTCATTAGAAAAATATGAGAACAGCAGTGCAGAGAGAACCGGTGCTACCTGCCCTTGTGTCCCCCCTACAAATTTCGAATATGTCGCCCCAAATCGCAAAGTTGTAACGATGAAAAAGTTCAATTTTTCAAATAATATTTCATGCGCTTCTGTTTCCTAAATTTATATACTATGTTTCTTTTTTTCCGCCTTAACAACGCCGACGTCTACAAGCATACCTTTGCTAAAATGCAGATAATAATCAATTATTCTATGATGCAAGCACTGACCTATTTTGCGCCCTTATACAACGCTTGCCGCTTAGCACCAACCCTGAGTGCACAAATCTGACAGCAGGGTTTCGTTGTCTAATCCTTGCTTGTGACCCTGGGTAAACACCACTTTTTTTTTCAATACAAATATTTTTAACAAATTTTTCTTTCATCCTTTCTAATTTTACAACCCCATGATTCGTGCATCTGGAGCAGTTGGAGCGAACTGCTCCACAGTAGCTACGCCCTAGTCTATGGCGCATTTCATTATGATGTATATCAGTTATTGTGCTTCTTAATTGGTCGTTAAATAAAAACATCTGATTCATATTTTGTATGATTTAGAGTGAATTTTATCCTTAGTGACTGCGGCAGTGCGCAGTTAATGTGGAAGGAGAACGCGTGATACCCACTTCCGCCAATTAACCCCAACATAAACCGAAATGACAAATACTTTTCTGTGTCGCAATCACTACGGAAAAACAAGCAAAAACGTAAATTTTATAATGTAATCAAATAAACTGTGGCAGGCCTAATTTATTGGTAGTGGTCGCGGACCGTAGTTTGGTCAAAGAATATTTACTATAGGACTAAGAGGGACACTCTTCAGCGTTTTTCCGTGCGCAAAATGGCTACCGTTTACATTGTTTTCATTAGTCAACTATTTCGGCCCGCCAATGAAAACCAATCAGGCAGCTGCCATTTTATTGGTAAACATGCGCTCTAAAAATCTTTGTTGAGTGTCGTTTCTTGTTCTTATTGTAAATATTCTTTGGTTTGGAGATCCCTGACCTATATGGCTAGCTAACGATATTTCCTATTATAAACTGGTGAAGCCAGCGACCATTATTAGTAAATAGGGCAATATTCTAATCTCACAATTTCATTGTATACCTACCATAAATGGACTTTCTGTGTTAAAATACCTTAATTATTTCATAAAAAATGATTAATTATGTATGTGAAAATGTATTTATTTAATTAATTAATTTTCCCTTTTTGCAAATGGCGACAATGTCTCCGGCTTCACCTTCCACAAATAATAATAGTATTTTTTAAGAAGACAAAACAAATTTGAATTTAAAAGAATTGAAATTAGGAACCCATACGTCCAAGTGTCATCTTTTAAAAAATATATTCTTCTTTCTCGGTCCTTTTACCCTAAAGAGGGTTTGGTGAACCTTATAATTTGGGGACGATTTATGTACTTTATATGTTTCGTACTAGGTCCTTTTATCCTAAGACAAAGGTTTCTCATGGCAGATTACACCCCGGTGGTTTGCCATTGCCTGCCGAGGGAGAGACGGCCAGAATAAAGTTCTTATTTTACTCGGATTCGAACCGGGTATTTAGCGTTCATAGTCAACTCGCGTGACCGCTAAGCTCCGACC
This sequence comes from Rhagonycha lutea, assembly GCA_958510855.1. Classification (NCBI taxonomy): domain Eukaryota; kingdom Metazoa; phylum Arthropoda; class Insecta; order Coleoptera; family Cantharidae; genus Rhagonycha; species Rhagonycha lutea. The sequence continues at coordinate 13,519,867 of OY294036.1, read as the reverse complement.
GCCTCAAAAAATATATACATGTCTACAATATTTTTTGAGTAACAAGCAAAATAACAGCAAATTACGAAAGTGTGATTTTTAACTTGGAAGGATTCCTCCCAACTTCTAATCTAAAGATTCTCAGTCGCCCTTTCAGACTACATTCGGGCGGTACTTGCTTAGATAAAAATATAGGAAGGCAAATTTCTACTTTTAGAACGATGGAAGAAAACATTATTTTTAAACATTTACTGACCTACTCCTACATTTTCTAAAGCTTCTCATCACAAAGCGCTTGTACTTTTCCCTGTCTCAGCTTGACGAAAAACTTGACGCATAAACTTTTCAGGTTTTACCTGAACCCCTGGATCCACGACCTTTCTTCTACCATTAATTATGTCATGCAAACATTTCTGTCACCAATCACCATTAATCTCAAATGAGATTGGCAACTTTAGGATCATATCAATATTAGTCTAAAGATGAGTGCACACACAGTTATAATTCAATAAACTTTAAAGTTTTTATTATTTGATAATCTCAACACTTCAAAAATCACAACATGATAATGGATTTGGTGAAATCAATGGTAATTTGGCAAAAAGAATCGCAACATTCAGACGCTTTTTAATCTGGGTTGCCCATGTTGATGTGAAAAATATTGCTCTGCATTGTTCTATATGATAACATCTTCAGGCTAATGGTTTTTATCACTAAAAACAATAATGAAATTGGCCACTTGTTGCTATAAGCTAAATATGTAAATATTTTGTTTGTATTTCACTCGATTTAGCCATCTCTCTTATTTTTATCCTGACGGATGATTGTGGGATTCCCTATATAGTAATACGTAAAAAAGATTCGAATTATTCGTTTTTTTTTATAGGTATCAGGGTATCACAGCCACGGTTTTGAAGTTGCCTAAAATTGAAAAACTTATTTTATAGCTGGAAAGAGAATTAATTTAGCAAATCTGAAATTCATTTACCTGTGATGACATTTAATTTTATTTGCGATTGTTTGGGGATTCACGATGAATTTTTTAATCAAACATTGAACTTTCGAGTTATTTCCATATTAATGCAAATTAAAGAAAAATGCGGTCAGTTTTAAATTTGTATAATCAATATGCAGTGATGTTAGTGCGTAGATTGTTTATTATTGTGTGTTAATTGTAAGATGGACATTAAAATCCCATTATTTTTTAATTGTCACCGTTACCGTAATAAGTTTCCCTCGTACTAATAATTCATTCAAATAATTACAATGCACGTTGCTTTCAAAGGTTGGTTTCAGAGTGCAAGTTTTATTTTTGTAATGCGAAAAGTACGAAAATATCTGCTCAAAATGTCGACGTTACTTCTTGAAGGGTCCTCCAGGAATTAATTGCTATTGATTAATGTAAATTAAATTGCTTTTGTGATTTTTGCGGAAAATTAATTATTGTTAGGGTGGATTCCAGAAATAGCATCAATGTGGGGGTTGGTTACAAAGGCTGAAAACACTTATAAAGGAAAATTTTATTATCTACAATGAGGTATTTCACTAAACCAGAGCCTAAAGTCAGTACAATAATGTTCAGGTTCTTTGATGACATTCACCCCAAAATTTTACGTCAAGATATCATTTTAGTAAATTTTATTAATTGTTCCTGCGTTTTAGAGAGATTTTGGGATCTATTCAAAATTTTTGTAAAAAAGAATGAATTGGAAGAAAAGCTTCAACGTAGGCTGTGTTTGGCTTCTCCATGGAGGCCAATTTCCTTTCGCTAACCTAATTTCTTAACTAAGGAAACCATAGAGAATGATAAATACTTTATTGTCTTTTTGTTATGCCCACTCTTCCTTATCTGCACTTTTTATAACTAATAGAATTATTTTGAACGGATTTTGATTTTCGAAATGAACCAAACTTTTCTTCTTAAATTGGATCAAGTACCTAATTGTATTTTTCCAAAAATTCTAAACTTTTGAATATTTTATGGCATCTGTTTTTCATCAAACTACTGATTTATGACCGAAGTTATTCCAAGTTGTTTAAATATTGCTATAATTTTAACATTACTGATTGATAATATTTTTATTCTGCAACTGAGCAATGTTAATGCTTTATTATTTATTTATTGAACATCCAGTCACGAGAGTTCACAATAAGATAAAATTGAAAAGTTGAGAAAATCGTCTGAAAACCCAGGATTGTTAAATATTTAATGTAAAGAAAATCTAATAAATCAAGCAGTTGAGCGTGATGAGTGGAAGAAAAACAGGATACATTTAAAATCTTTGTATGCTGTTCGAGTCAGGGAGCTGCTCGATGCAAGTGAACTTTAATTGTTATTGAAATCTAATTCAAAAATATTATGTATTTTAATAATATTCGTTATTGTGACTATTTGAGATATCCACATTCAAATTTTTTGCTACATTGAACAACATAATTATTATAAACAAACAAACAAGAATGCATGTGGAACGCTATCTTCATTCACATTCAGTCGGGGGATTACAATGGCCATGATATTGCTAAATTCATTAGCTATTTAGTAATTTTTTATTTATATGTTATTGGATGACACATTGTGTTGACAAAATATTCTTCTCGTGGTCACTGAATCACTGTGTTGTCTTTATTTGAATTTTTTCCAGAAAATTGTTTTCTAATATTTACATATTTTATTTATTTATCAAAAAAACGGAATTTTACTTATTGATGATAGAATACTTCCATCTGATCCCTTGTTTTGCAAAATAATAGCTAAAATCGTTCCACTGGTCTTCGTATTTACATTTCTATTTTTGTTGGCTAGCCAATATAGGAAATGACATGTTCACAGTAGGAAACGAATTTTTTCAAGGAAGTATTTGATAAAAGATTTCATTATGACATAATTATGTAATTTTTGTCCAACTCCATAATTATTAGACCCAGTTGCTTGCTCGTGTTTACTACTTTTCTATAAATAAACATCATCAAGTTTTCAATATGCAGTCAGCATAATTACGAGAAACGTGGGTTTCTCAGAAAAGTACAGGTAGAACTGGTTAATTTTTCTCAGAATTTTATAACTTCTTCTCGAAGCATACGTATTCGAGAAGCAACGTAACAAAGTTTTTCAATCTTACCTGGGAAGGGAATACACCTGTCGATGGCTATTTACATCACCATTTCTGGCAACTGTTTGGATTTAAGGGATCCTCCTACCTTATACCTGAATCACAACAATCATTTTATTTGTATTCTTTTTGTTGTACAAATTCAAATTTTGTTATCCCCATAACCTCATTTGTAAGTAGGTACTTCATTCTGGAAAACCTCCCAATTATTAGGAGGCAATCTTCTGCAAATTTGGTGTACTGCTGGACCATGACAAATATTTTGCCCAGAAGACCTATTTATTAATTTTGGTATTTCAATTACTTATCACAAAAAAGTTCTATCAAAATATTGTGTAATAGCCTACACCGCAGGTTAAGGTCAGATCTAATTATACTTAATAAGTTTCTCACAGAAGATTATGCATTAATTTCTTTACGAGATTATTATTGTACGATGAATTTCTAAACCAGTGCTTTTCAAACTGTGGGTCGAGCATCTCCTTCTGGGGAGCCACGAAATTAAGCATTCGATAAAAACGTTTCTATTATAATAATAAAAATTATATGCGAATCAGAGAATGCTTAAAAATTATTTTCAACATTTAGAGGTTGCGATTTGAAAAATTTTGAGAAGCCTGCTCTAAACCAGTGCTGTGACGGATAGACCAATGAGGATCGTCATATAGGAACACCGCCGTGATGGGGCACAATTTTTTTAGTTCTAACAGTTCTAATGATGTTGTCTAACCCAAATATTGTTTAGATTATTGCAATAATAAGGATGACGGTCTCACTGTTGCTATTATTATTTTTTACCCAGAAACGTTTAATGCTTTACAAACTAAACGGATTGGGGACGTCATATTTTTATTAGATTTCTAGACATAACATAATTATCGCCTAAAAAATAGGAAACAATGCTTAATCATATTTTAATGGCCGGTGGAAAATTGCCCCCTTATTATATAACACATTGATTTTTTTCTCTTTTGAAGAACCGGAAACATACATTTACTCGTTAATATTATCGCTTAACCGTTTAAAGTTATCAAGAATTAATAAGTTTCTAATTGTTGTTTTTCTGGTTATTTGGAGTAAATCCAATTTGCACAATTATTAATAAGTACACTTGTTAACCTTATCATTTTTGATATTCGTTTATCTTACAAACTATATAAGAACTGTCTCGGAAATTACATGTGTATAAAAGTGTTCATTCATAGAAGATTGAGACTCGATAACATTTTAATTGGCTACAAATATTTTTTCGTTGAACAAATTTGCAAAAATTAAAAAGTCGTTGGAACATGCCAGATTTTCTATCCGGAGTGTCTCATCCCACTTGTTCATAACTTCAAACTATATTTTTTAGAATTTTGTATCAGTAATTATACAAATTCCAAATAGCTAGGAAATACATCCGTCAAAAATAACGGTTCATCTATTATCCACCTATCCCCACCAATTCTGTTATGGTGGGGACAGACGATTTCTTAATTAATAGTTCATTAGTCACAATGAATTGCATCTTTTAGTAAAGACAGGGGAGTAACTACTGGGGTTCCAATTCTCCGGTCGAAACAGTGAATTATAATAAAATATAAATACAAATTTAATCACGAAGTTATTTCATAATAATCAAAATAAGATTTATGCATTTCCATATTAAATGAAATGTTTTTCCGGTACCATTAAAAATAAATTATTATTCTACATAGTTGAGGAGTAGGTCGAATTAACAACGTGATAAGTTGTGCAACATTTCGAACTTCATTGTTCAACTTCAAGGCTACTAAAAGATTTCCATTTTAGCATTTTTTTCAGGGGATCAGAAAAACTGCCATATAAAGAGTATACACTATTTTAAAATTTTAATAACATCAAAATTATTCAAAAAATATCAGTTTACATTCAAACTGTATGCCGTAAAATTATTTTGAAAATTGAAGCTACTACAGTAAAAAGTATTTTGGATTTAACCGGATTTGGAAATGAACAGCGATTTAACTCATTTTGAAAGTGAAATTGCTTGATGACTTATAGTATTTTAATCTCAAATACAGGGTGTCCCCGCACTCACTTTACATAACTTAGGTGGTGATAGGATAGAGGACACTTTTCTAAGAACAATAATATTTAACAAAAATTTTTTTCTAAATTCAAACCCTCGAGAGTAGGCCTCTTTAAAGCATTTTTTTTAATTTCCACCTTCATGTGGCCATAGCACCGAATATATTGATTTTTCAGTAAAAATGGTTTAGTGCTTTTTTAAAGAGCGCGAAATAATCTACAAACTAGATTTAAACCTTTTATTGTCTAAAATCAACGGCTTTCGAGTTACGAATTAAAGTAAGTTAAAAAATGTCGAAAAATTTAAGCTTTCTTTTCTTTTGGATTTTTTCGAAACCCTGTATCTTTCAAACGAAACATTTTACAAAAAATCTGACGCCCATTCCGGATAGGAAATTTAATGGACTACAACTTTTGTCTAATAAAAATTTTTGAGAAACCTCTCCATTTCACAGAAAATAATAAACAAGGCAGTTATAAAACAACAATTAAATTCACTAAATTTTATATTTTTTTTGAAAAATTATTTTCTAATTAATTTTAAACTATTACATTATTTCGGTAAATGTTGAAAATGATCATAATATGATAAAGTTAATATTTTTGTTCAGTACTATTCATACTAATTTGAGAATGAATATTATCAATTGCATTGAATGAACAATTAATAATATTAATTATTTTAAAAAATCTTACAAATTATGTTTAATATGCAGGTTAGTGCAACTCTGCAAACTTCATACATAAATACATGGTTGGATTTAGTCGATTTTGTTTCAGAACTTATAATAACCGTATAAATAACTGCTTGGATTTAACCGAATTTGTTTCTGTATGTAGCAAGGATTTAGTCGGTTTTGAAACCCATTTGATGCATGAATTAGTCGGTTTTGGAAGTAAATACAATCTTTGGTTTACAATTTGGAGGCTTTAAATTCATTTTACACCTCCAATTTTTTGTCAGTCGTAAGGTATTGATTTGCTATACCGGCTATACCCGATGGCATCAATAACTCATTTACTGAAAAATATGGATTTAGTCGGTTTTGGACATAGGCGACTCAAATAACTGTAATGTTGAAATTGAAAATATTGACTTTTTTAGATCATTTCTGTGAGGTTTCAGAAACTCTTTATGCACAAAATTTCTTCACTAACCTGCGATTTTTCGACAGGTGCATGATGTATGTACACATTAAATTATATAATATTAAGTCAATAGTAGGTAATCATTTTTTAGTAATCTAAAGTAATAGATTTTTGCTGTTATAATTTGTATAAAATAAAATATTCTTGATTGTTTCTGTCAAAATTAATTTTTACTAGGAGAGGGGTTGAATAAATCGCAGATAACCCAGGTAAAGCTGGAACCTTCGATTTTATTCCATCTTTACTCTCAGACTTTTGTCCTTCGCTGGATGCGAAGTGCATAGTGGGGGTATTAAAAAACGACGCCAGCGTCCGCTGCGGACAAATTGTGCAAAAAAACGTGGCCAGATGTCACGCACCCAGCGAATAGGCACTTTGCTCTGAAAAAGCTAAGTTTATCCTTATTTTTTTTAATCAATTTGTATTTTGTATTGTATTGTACTAAGGGAGTCGATTGGCTGCGGGGGGGGGGGGGGGCTTTTAGAACTGTGACCATAGTGTTGATCTTTTCTTCATAATCCTTCTAATTAGGTTTTCAGGAATTCAATTTTGCCATCAGCAAAGCATAGAATGCTCCTTTTCATCTCCTTGGATGTCAGTTGCGTCTGTCCCAAATATTTTAGCCTAAGTCGAGCTTTGCAGCTACAGAGAATGTGTTCGGCGGACTCAACCTCCAACAGTCCTATTTTTTGAGGTTATATCTCACTGGGAAATGTCCAGTAAGCAACCCCATTTTGTTCTTTGATAAAAGAAGAAGCATTTTAGCATCTGCAGTCGAGTATTCGATAAATTTACCAGAGTTTTCTTGCTCTCAGTTTCCCAGTTCTGAATTTCCACCCTTCTGTGTGTTTTAGATAGCACACAGAATGGTTGGGGTCCAGTAGGAGGCGTTTTTGAACCTGATCTAGCTAGTTTGTCAGCTATTTCATTTCCCTCATGACCTGGCACCCAGTGAAGTGGCATCACGCATCAAATCAACTTAGTTTTTTCTTTCTTATCAATCAATCAAAGTAAAAGTACCTAATACTGGTTTGGTATGGTTTACAAAAGTAGATTGCCCAAAATTGCATAATTTCCTGTTTGCGATGCAATACAACTAAACTTTAAAGAATGTGATCGTTACTTGAGGGTTCCCCTAAAGTAAATAAGTAACTGATTTAGAAAATCATACTTTAAACGAGATAAAGCGTATCTTGGAGAATTATCAGAGGTTCATGGTTCAAATTATCACCTCATTCATAATTTCGATTGAATCCAAAACAACATTTATAGCAAATTTTTGTTTCGATTTTGATTAAAAAACGTTAGGTAGGATAAATTTTTATACCTACTACAATTTTATGGAAGATACCCATAGTTTCGACCTTGATTGGATAGATTTATGGTTATGCAATAATCATCATTATTATTATGTATTTATTTAGAAATTAGCAATGCCTTCCTGAAACAACTAGAAAAATGAATGGATTTGGCTTCTCGTAAGATTTTTATAAAGTGCTTATTCAATTACGAGTAATTGTAATGTTCTCAAAATTTATTTGCACAGGATATCAAATTATCTCCAACAGTAGATTGCGAATAAGCAAACAATATCACCTCTTTCCAAGAATAATCAAAACCTTGGAGGAGTGTCTACGATAATTAGTAATAGTTAATTAATGCAGGACTCATACAAAAAATATTTACCATTGTGAAAAATATTGTTTTATTATTTATTCACGTAATTAGCACCGAAACTAGGTTTCATAACTCCCAAATCCATTTTAAATGTTACCGAAATATTTTGCATTATTATTTTTCAACAAACTGAAGAAAAATCGATGCTTCTGTAAAAGGTTAACTACCGCATTCTTAATAATATACGATCGAGTCAAGGTGCTATAGAAATTTCCAATTTGGTTTTTGCATGCCTAAAACTCATTATCCTAATTTTAATATCCAAGAGATGTACAAATATCAAGATTTGTAGAAAGTTGACGTTATTTCCTGGAAATTTTTTATTAAATTTTCATTATCATGTTTTCAAGTTCTCTTTTATCTGTTGGTATTAAATATTATTACACAAATATTTGAAATGAGAATTTTATCGTTAATTGTTATCTGCGAAACGTGGTTCGATTTATTAAATTTTCTGTTATCAAGATTGTACGAATATCAAACCATCGCCGAAGATATTGGCATTTCCAACTCGTCCCATTTCTTTTTCACTTAATTTGGAGAGACCAAATTCGGTAGGTTATTTGTTAGTTTTTTGGTGTTAATGAATTCGCTATCTTACAAATTGAAAATACTACTAAACTATATTAATTGCTTTGTTTTCCGGAAATAATCCAATTGAAAGATATAATCTTACAATTAGACGTCGAATAAACTTTTGTAAACTTGCCGTTTTTACGTCATTTCAACCTTTCAGCTTACATCGTGACTGTAGTGTACACGGTCTAGAGTTCAATGTTTGTTGATACATTTTTAATAAGTAAGATAAATGTATAAATATTTTTTAATCGCTAAAAAGTTGTTATACTCGATGATTATTTGATCGTGTGCTTATCTTCATCTTGACATCTGTTCATCAATACTGAAGTCGAATTGGAAGATTTCAATAATTTTTGGATTGGGTGTCTAATTTTGGAAAATTATGGGTGAATGCTTGAATTAGATTGTCAAGATTTCCTTAGGAGTCATAGAAGGTCCAGGTTTTTACTTTATTAATATACTTCATTTTGGTAAGGTCACCTCTGCCTGCATGGACCTTATTGGACCACATTCCCCAACTTAAACTTGTATACGTTTAGTATTGAATAATACAAGATTTGAAATTTTAATGAAATCAAGTAGTTGCCATAATTTATCCGCTGAGAATTTGCACTTCGAGAATAAAACATCTGAAACTTTATTCAGTTTTTGTGACTTGCCTCCTTCCTAACGCAGTAGGTACTGTCCTAACGTTCATCCGATCTTGGCTAGACGATTTTTCTTACTTCCAATTTCAATCCTTTCCCTCAAGTATGGAGTAATGTTAATTCCGAACGACTAAATGGTCGAGAAGAATTTTTCGGACCCCACGGTTGCCTGCACCGGCATGGGAAATGCGAAAGGTTCTTTTCAGCATTAGTTTTCAATTTTGTTACATAGTAATTTTATCGGGAATCGAACCTAGTATTTTCACCTCGATGTAGTAAAGTACTCGTAGTAATAATTATGTCAATATTACTATACTATTAAATATTTTATTGAAGAATAACGCTAATCAATCAAAATGGATACAAGGAAATTGATAAGGGATTTCCAGTAATTTACGCAAAACTTAAGAAAAATTTTATTTCGGGAATTCATGGATCAGTTAATTTTAAAATTTCCGATAATTTCTATTTTCTTGAAATTTTGAGTAGCTTTGTAATTTAGCAAATTTTATCAAACCTTTAGCTTTATCAGATCTTTGTATAGCTAACTAATGGAGTAACGAATAATTTTGTTTGTTTTGACTATTTTATTTTCTGAAATACCTTATAATTTTTTTTAATGATTAATTTCAAAGCATTCTGATTCGTTATTCTAGCACAACATATAATTAGCATGCATCATTCAATACGCGTAAAACTATAGGCAGAACCAAATGAACTCCCAAGTTGTTTATATTTTTTGAATTGCTGTCCTTGACAAGATTTTTTTTTAAATTTTGGCGGTATGCAGCATTGTAGAGAATCATAAATTAAAAACTACCTATATCCGATTCAATCGCGGTTTGTTTCTTCCAATAAGGTTATTTACTGTTAAGCCGGAAAAGTCTTCCCAGCATACAGGAATGGACCGGCCACGTACAGGATACTGTAAACCTTGCAGAAGCTATTAGTTCTGCTTTACGTTATTGTAATTTTTATTTTTTTCATCAGTTTGACTTCCCGAGCGCAAAATTTTGGTTTTAATTCATAAACATAATGGGCAGAATACACCATTTATTTCTGCCTCTAATCCATTTTGATGACGGATAAGCAATAAGTAAAGTTGGTTGCAGAACTTTTAAAGTCGCAGTTCAAAAAAATAGTATAGGATATAATGTACTATGTGCAAAACCACGAGATAAATCACTCTAAAAAATGGTGTATAATAAAATTTCCAAAATTTTAAAAGAAATCCATAGGAAAGCCCAAAAATTTCACATACCTGTACACCAAAATTCCACAGTGACTTGCCCCTTGTACGAAACTGATTAATAAACTATGACGTGAGCCTTATAATTTTGGGTGTCTCAGTTTTCAATTTCTTATCACTTATATATGAAAATACACTTCTTACACAAGAAAAATACATTTGTGAAAACAAAAACAATTTATTTTTAATTTTCTCATACTTTTTAATTTTCAAATTAGTAGGAATATTTTAATAATTTACGAATTAATGGAATTAAATTAATATTATATTTTTAAGCTTTCAAGTGCGATACACTCTTCATCAGAAATTACATAATAATTAAATATTAATTTAATTCCATTAATTCGTAAATTATTAAAATATTCCTACTAATTTATTATCACTAATTAAAAACTAACCAATTTAATTTTTAAAGAAGAAGGGGCCCTCAAAAATATTAGGTGTTCTGGGTCCATTATTGCCCAGGTTCCAAGTTCCCTCTAGCGCCGACACTGCGTGTGTCGCAGGAGGGGAGCAGCCTCAGGATTCGTAATTTTAGGGTGACCTCAGACCTCCCGTTCCATATTAATTAGTAGGTACTGTCTTAATCTCTTAGCACTTGAATCTGGCTGTGCCCCTGATGCTGACCACAGTAATATCTCATTATTAGTAATTCTGATTGCGAAGGGGCCCGCTTTTAAATATCGAAGCTGGAACGCAAACATCTTAATTACACCGCTGTATAAGATGCTGTAGTTCCCCTGTAGGTTTGCTAGCGCCCCTAAGAGGCTTCAATTTTAAACTTCTTGAAATGAATTAAATAAACAATAACTAACATTTCATATTTTCTTCCCTATTCCTTTTTGAATTTACCGTGAAGAGGAGTGCGTGGAGGGTTCAAAAATATCGATTTCTCCGGGTCTCTCATTTTCCTTGAAAGGTCCTGTTAACACAAATTTGCTAATTGTTTGAATAAGTATAGTTATGCAATTAATAATGGTCCAACAGCTAAATTGTTGATCCAGTATGACAAAATGAAGTTTGCTAAGTTTTTGAATAATAAAACTGCCCTTGAGTGTTTTAAATAATATATAATGCAAGTGAGATCATTGAGAAAGCAGGAGTTCTATTTATCTTGAAAATGCAAAATATACAAAAATATTATATGGTATAAACTGGGGATGGCAAATAAAATTTGATCAATAAGACTAAAAGACAAAAGTTTTAAGTCATAACGTTACTGCGGAAATTTGGTGTACAGGTATGTGGAATTTTCGGCTTTTCTTTTAGAATTTTGGAAATTTTTCTTTGTATTTATATAAAAGTTCTACTGCAATAAAAAAAATTATTTGTTTTTACTGATAAATTCAATTTTGAAAATCTCTCGTGTACATACCACGTATTTGCCATCACTGATATAGACAACTTTCCAAAAAAGTCCACGATAGCATATTTAAAGGTTTAGACGCAGAAGGCACCCAAAGTCGCACAGTTTGACTTTTTAGTGTTATTCACCACTTCAAATGCAGACGTTTTTGTACGAATTTTAATTCTCAAAATAATAATTTCCTCATTTTTATATTCTCTTCTATTCTTTTATCATAATTTACTCAGAAGAGTTATTAAAATTTGATTTTAATAATCTGTATTTGTGTTTTATCTTTGTACACAATATATCTCAGAAACTAGACATACAATTGGTTTAAAAATTGGAGGTTTTCTGCAGTATAGGGCATTCATGCATTATATATTATAAGATAATAAAAATCGACGAAATTCGCCGGAAGTCAGTGGGGGGGGGGGATTCTTTGATAAGGTAAAATGAATTTATTATACCTTGCTAATTTTTATTTCATTAGATCGATATAAAGATAAATTATACGCGCTTTTCAATTAATTTTAGCCAGTTATAAGTGGTGCACCTATCGACGTTGGTTGGAATTTTATTGTGCATGGAAAGTAAGAATATTATGCATCAATTATTATTTGCTTGTTTCATAACTCATTGCAAACGTGAAAACGAAAGTAAAAATATTGATTTAAAGATTTCGCTATTTGCGAAAAGTCACCCCCACCCTATGATTACACATTGTTCTAGTAGTACAAAGGTTTACGATGTGGACAGTAATTAATACATTTCATAGCTAAGGACTTCAATTACTAATTAAGGTTAAACATTGGAATGAATTGGTTGACCTATTTTTACTAATTTGCATTCAACTAAAATTATGAATCTCTCGAAATAAGCGAACAAATTAAATTAAGAAATTTGTACGTCCTGTTTTATGAAATACAATTTAAAATTAGTAGTAAGTACATATTGGGAATTTTCAATTATAAAATTTGATATTGTTGCCATATACGTTTGAACCTTATCAGAATCTTATCACTTTAGAGTACAAAATGACTCACAATAGCTGCACGAATTTCTCTATCGTGTATTTTCCATCTTACTTCAAATTGTAATAGTTTATTTCCATGAGGTTAAATAAATATTAAACGAAAGTGTATTACTGTTTAATATGGTAATGTAATCGTATAATTGCATTGATGATAGTAATAAGTTCTATGACTTGGCATTCAAAAATTACAATATTTGCCTGAATACCTTCCTCTCCTCCTTCCATTATTAAAATTTACATTATTTCACTGTTGTGTTTTTTGTTGCAGATATTACTAGAAATGGAAAGCAGTGCCGATAGATATTTTCATAAGAAATTTAAAAAGCAGTTAAATATCGATTCGAACAATGTTGAAAAAGAAGAAAAAACGATCGTATGTAGTACAAAAGGCAACGAGTCTTTACTGCAAAATTGTGGCAATTTTGGTTCGGTTACGGGGGTGTACATGAGTGATACTTCTGTTGCAAACCATGAGGATAATGTGCCAAAACTTAGTACAAATAACACAAATACTTTTAGCATCGTAGAAACTTCTAACGTAGTTACGTCTTCCATATCTCATGTAAACATAGTTAATGCAGTAAAACAGAGTGAGAGAAACGCGAACGCATTACAAGAAGATAGTGAGAGAAGTAAACAAGCTGGGGAATTAGTGGATCCACAATCTTCAAACAGTTGCATATCATATCTAATTCCAAATTCTAGTAGAGTAGAATATTACCCACCACCAGAACTTCAATTTAGAGCAGTTAATTTTGATACGAGATTTAATGTTTCAGAACCAATTCCTTCAGCTGATACGTCTTCCATTTTAGACAATGTATATTCTAAACAATACGTAACTTCGAAATTAGTTAATGTAGAGAAAGCTGGGGACATATCCTCCAACAGTAGTTTAGTCAACGATCACGGGACTAATCAAGAAGAATGTTATAATAATAGTAAGAGTGCAGAAACAAAAAACGATAATCATGTACCCGAACTAAGCTCTAACGAAAAAAGTTCCACTGGAAAGTATATTTGTTCCTATTGCAATTTGGCCTGTTCGAAGCCAAGCGTTTTGCAAAAACACATTCGTGCCCACACAAACGAAAGACCATACCCATGCATCAGTTGTGGATTTAGCTTTAAAACGAGATCAAATTTATATAAGCATTGCAGATCGCGAACGCATGCGAATAGAGTTTTAGGAAACAAAGCTCAAGAAATCCATAACGAAATCGATGTAGATAGTCAAAATAAAATGGAATATGCGGAACTACACAACTCATTCGAATCGGTTCACGAAGACTCAATGGCAATTAGAATAAAAGATAAGCCCATCATGGAAGAACGAAATTCATGTATCGAAAAAATTGGAAACGATAGCAAATCCAAACCCTATAAACCTCGCTTTCATACTGCTAAAGCTTTTTTTGACGATAATTCGAGAGATAATCAAAAGAATCCAGAAGATCAAAAAGTTCCGGTTACCGTCCAGAATAACAGACCTTCTAATTCTGCTTTATTATCATTACACATCAGCGAAGTTATTAATAAGAATAATGCAATCATAAATTCTAACGAATCATTATTATTAAGAAAACGTTCCTTAGAAAACAATCAATTAGAAATTACAAATAACGAATCCTTACCTCTTCGGCACAATGAAATAATTTATCCTCAACAAATCCAAATTAGCGACGAGCGAACGCAGGAAGATCAGCCACTCAATTTAACCAACAAAGGCCGAAAACGATGTATGAGCGAAGCAGCTCCAGAACCCACCATCCAAACCAGCTTAATCAAAGAATTACTCCTAAAAAACTTGTACGCCGATTCTATGCAATGTCCGCACTGCAAAATGATTTTCCAAACTGTAACCGAGTTAGAATTGCACAAACTGAGAAGTTGTAAAGCTTTCATCAAATCCGGCGCGAGATACAGCAGAAGTAGCTCCGTAAACGTCGCTTCAATTTTAACCAAAAACAAAAACGCATTCGCCGACATCCCGCACTTACAAAACACCACGTTTCCTTTAAAATCACCTGGACCTTTCTTGGGAAAAACGAGGCTGGTGGAAAGTGATAAAACTAAATCGTTTTCGTTCGACGACGGCCTTCCAAACTTCGAGTCGAACTTGAACAACTCAAATGATCTCCTAAAAACTAGCATGCGTTACTCCATATCTCCGTTAACGATTCAACACGATAGAAATAAGAAAACGTCAGTAAAAATGTTCGGTGGTGAAGTGAAAATAACACAAACTTCAGGTGAAATTAAAAGTTTCAAGATCGATAGTAAAGACGATTTTGAAAAATACGGCACAAACGGTAATTTTCCAGAGTTTAGTAGTAGACTCAGCGAAAATCGCGTGGTTAAGTCGTGTTTACAGTCGGGCGGCACGGTCGTGCAAAATAAACCGAACTATTCTGGAAAACAAGAGGCGATGAGATCGTCTCCTGAAATTATACGGGTATACGAAAATAAATCGCTTTCGCCAAACATCGATATCGTAAGTTTGGAGAAGAATAAGTTTAATTTCGAACGATCGACGAGTCACGATTTGGATACTGAGCAAAAGTCAAATTCCGAACAGGGGGTGGACCGCTTAAGTTTTCAAAATGCATCCAATTCCTACAAGTATCAGAATATTATGGATTTTAGCCAAAATGCTGTTAAACAAATAGCTCCAAATATAAAGCAACCAAATCTCACTATTCCTGGACTACCGGTACCTAATAGACTGAGTTTTTCTCGGTCGTCTTCCTTAATTTTTGAACCGAAGCACAGTCCGCCGAAAATATTCGATTCTATTTCGTTTTCTCGATCGCCTATGGAAAACTCTCGTCCTAACGTAATAAATTTTTCTGAAGCGCAGAAACCTCAGGAATCGGAAAAGCATTTGGAAAATATTCGATTTGCTCAGAAGCAAATTTTGTTGCAACAAAATATGACGCACGAACCACCGGCTACGTGTATAACAAGTCCGAATGTATACAATCCTCTTCACTTGTTGGTAAATGGAAAAGTAGTGCGTTATGTACCTGGAATTCCTGGCCCAATAGCGGCCGAAGTTCCCACGGACGTAGCTTACGGTGGAAACCAACAACCAACTTCAAATTCTTCACATGTACGACCTCAAAAATGCAATACCCGTTTGATTGTTACGGAATCTTCGTCATACTCAATGAAATCGTCCGAACCTCGTATGTCAACGGGTTCGGTCCCAAAAGCTAAACCATCATCGGAAAGTGCGACACCGCCTTACAGTGGTTTGTTACAAATCGATAAGAAACATTTGGAACACGACCGACTGACAAAATCACCAAAATTTAGTGCTTTACACGTTAACATTAGCGAACCCACAACACCAAAATTTGCCGAAATGAAATCTCCAAACATCAAACCAATAGAAATTAAATCTCCTGCGCCAAAAAATGACATAAAACCGGTCAACAATCTGATACCGCCTAGTTCAATTGTTGGCGAAGCGGCGAAAAAATTTGCCCGTCCAAATACGTTGGCACTAAAGCCGAGCATAGCGGCCCATAAGCAACATCACGGCTTAACTCCAACAATGTTTAATCAAATTTTAATCAGTCCTGATACTCCACGCGTGGCGAAAAAATACATGCAACATTTTTTACATGGCAACTACTTCAGTTATCTGGGATTGAAAAGTTCCACGAAGCCCGTATATTGTACGTTAAATAAAACTCAACCTTTTTACGTTCCGCATCATTTTAAGAAGTTGAGCATGTATTCGGAATGGAGGCAGCAAGATATTAAAGGGGACAAATTGTATGCGAGTTGTTATGATCCCAGGCAGAGACAGCAGAAGTATGTTATGGCTGGAAGAGGCACTGCGGATTTGATTGTCCATTCCAGTTATAAGGTATATAAGTTTATTTACAACTCCTTTTGTTTGTTTCCTCATCAGTAAAGAATGCAATGCATGTTATAGTCCGTGCTTTTTTCTTTTGGTTTGGTTGCTTTTGTGTAATTAATTCATCGTGGTTTTCTTTTGCTATTGAGGGTGCGAGGATTGCCAATTATATGAATTATAAACACTTACACTGAAAATAGTTCTCTTCCTAGGATAAGAATTCCGTTTCCTGTTTTTACGTTGACAAAAGTCAAATTCGAAATTATTTTAGCAAAAATAATAGTTCAACCTCGCGTATTTCTCTTGATCCAGTGGAAAGTAAATTTGC
Organism: Rhagonycha lutea; assembly: GCA_958510855.1. NCBI lineage: Eukaryota > Metazoa > Arthropoda > Insecta > Coleoptera > Cantharidae > Rhagonycha > Rhagonycha lutea. Next base: position 13,502,845 of record OY294036.1, on the reverse strand, counting down.
ACTTGTACCAAATAATTTTTCTTTAAAATTGTGTATTTTAGACTTCAAATTTTAGTGACACACATAATATTGATACAACATATACCTAAATATTATATAATCAAAAGATATTACTACTTAGAAACCTTAAAAGTCACGTTCCAATAAATCTTTAGTCGGCATTGAAATTGTATAATAATTACAATAATTGTTTTAATTATGAAGTACTTTGTTAAATGCTTGCAAATCATAAGAAACTCTTTCCTTAATTGTATGTTCATATATTAAATATTTTAATTCCAACACAGTATGATAATAATCATTAAGCTATTATAATAATAATAATTAATATGTTATTAAACATAAATTATTAAGGGACGATTGCACCAACAACATTCAAAGATTGAACAGACATTTAAAATCATTTCCCTTTTAACATTTTTTTTTGCAATTACTAAAATTGCCACTGTACGTGCAATCTAGTGAAATATTGGACTCTGGATTTGAAGCATTTTCTAAAGGCTTGTAGAGTAAATTTTATCCTTAGTGACTGGGAGGAAACAAAAATCTGCACAGTAAATGTGGAGGAGGAGCTTGCCAGTGCCGCACACTGGGCTGAAAAATGATGTAAAAATTTATTTTCCAATTAATGTTTATATAAAAAATTTTTTTAGTTGGTAATATTAAAAAAATCGCACATTACAATCGCAAAATTCGTTATGTTCTGGTGGATTGTTTTGCGTTTAAATGCTTATGAATATTAAATATGATTATATTAAACAGATGATACTCATAGCAATGCGTTTATTTTAAAATTTATAGGTAAAATAACGATTTTAGGGTTTATCTTAACTTGAACTTTTCGAGCGTTCTATAAAATTGTGAACTTTAAAATTTAGACCTGCGTTACTGTTACCTAAACATCTATATCGTGTATCAATTTCTCGCTGGAATGTTTGCCTATAAGGAAGATATATATTGTCATTTCAAGTTTTAATCTCTTAATTTTATGTACCAAATCCGCTCATTTTCGCTAAAATATGAAAGCTTTCATGCTTCAGAATCCATTGATCCGTATATACGATGAGATAATATGCCTATAAAGGTTTTGAAAATCGAGAAAATATAAATAAAAAAGGAAATAGAATAGAGAATTAGAAAAAAAGCAAATCAAATCAAGATGAATTATAATTTAAGAACAAATTATGATCTTTATTTATTACTTAAAAGCTCCCCTGACACACATCTTGATGATTACAAGAAACTTTTTGAAATGGTTACTTCCAGACTTGATATCAATTTTTGTGAATCAGAACTGAATACTTTAAAAACTAGTATTAGAATGCTTTGTTTGAAGCTGCGTAGGAAGTGGAAACAGTCCAACCGTACTGAAAAAATTTTTTTGGAGAACAATAATTCATGGTTGCATTCTGAGTTTAATTGGCCTCATTGTATAAGACTGAAAATTAAAGATATGGTAGAAAAGACCGAATTTATTCAATATAAGGATACGCAGGAGCTCATGTGTTCTACAATCAGGAGTATGTACAACAATGGACTTAACGATGTTGCAAGGATTTTAGAACATTTACAAGAAAATCCTGAATTTGTTATAAAAATAAGAAAAATTCTTGATGATAAATTTAAACCTGTCGTGTACTCGAAAGAGTACTCGAAAGAGTAGAGAAACCCGATCTAGAAAGTTTTGCAGGGAAGCATCCAACGAAGATATTTTACATAATATGCTAATATCTTCAGATCCTTTTATATCAAGTATTCGGCCATTTCAGAAAAGACAAACAAAAAATCTTTTACCCGAAACTTTGGAATTACTGGAATTAACTCCAGAAATTGAATTAACAGACGCTACTGAAAGCGATACAAATTAATAAGTATGTAGCTACTAATAATTTATTTTCATATATTAATAAAAATTAATTTAAATTAGTTTAAATCAAATATAAATTTGTTTAGGTGGGTTCTGGTAACAAAACTAATTTTAAATTTTCGCTGATAGGTAACTCTTTTACGCTATGTATAATCAATGCAACAATAATAAATTATTATAGTATTTTCTAACTATAATTGGTTAGTTTTTAATACGTGATAGTAAATTAATTGATATATTTTAATAATTTACTAATCTAATTCCTTTTACGTGTTACAAATATATTTGATATACATTTATATTTTCATTTTTTTCATATTTTTATGATGAAAATGAGCGGATTTGGTACATAAAATTAAGAGATTAAAACTTGAAATGACAATATCTTCCTTATAGGCAAACATTCCAGCGAGAAATTGATACACGATATAGATGTTTAGGTAACAGTAACGCAGGTCTAAATTTTAAAGTTCACAATTTTATAGAACGCTCGAAAAGTTCAAGTTAAGATAAACCCTAAAATCGTTATTTTACCTATAAATTTTAAAATAAACGCATTGCTATGAGTATCATCTGTTTAATATAATCATATTTAATATTCATAAGCATTTAAACGCAAAACAATCCACCAGAACATAACGAATTTTGCGATTGTAATGTGCGATTTTTTTAATATTACCAACTAAAAAAATTTTTTATATAAACATTAATTGGAAAATAAATTTTTACATCATTTTTCAGCCCAGTGTGTGCCGTAGTAAATTTTATTTACTTCTGGCAAGTTCATGCTTCTGATAGATAAATATATTTCAATTTTATTATTAGTAGAACAACTTAATAATACAAATTTGAACGAAATGAACGCTAAAATTTAACATTTAAAATTTAGAGGACGGTCATAGCATAGTGGTCACGTGAGTTGACTATGAACGCTAAATACTCGGTTCGAATCCGAGTAAAGTAAGAACTTTACTCTGACCGTAAGTAATTAACCTACCGAGAGTAATATGCCAAGAGCATCCTTAAATGTTAATGATCTAAAGGGTCCAAAAGTTGATATGTGGACTATGGGGAAGCGTAATAACCACCCCACCAATATTTAAGGATCACGACGCTTCTGTTAAGAAGCATAACGACTGTATGATGATGAAAATTTAACACCCCATGCTTGCAAACATGGACTCGGCCTGACGAATATTCTTTTCTGCATATTAGCCACTCCTAACCACTACGGAGAAAACAAGCTCTACTAATTTATTAATAAATTTAATTCCCCTCTCCCAAGTATTTCGCTAATAACTCCGCAACGGTTGAAGCTCAAACGAAAAATTTGATTGGGGAGGGGTGGGAGGGCTAACATCACGGTTTAGGAGTTCATTTGGATTATATTTGCCGATTTAGGTTACTTGTTGACCCTGGGGTATATTTTTAATGAATTGGACTGTGTCAGATATCTACATTTTCTATGATTCCGGTTGGGGCGGTGGACGGCGCTCAGAGATATTTTTAATGGGTGGACTGTCTCAGAGATCCCGGTTAATTAGTACTGTGCATTAAAAAGATTGCAACATAACTAAGAAGTACTTGAACCATAAACTTTCCATGTTTGATCCGCAAATTTTCTTTTATAATTGATTTTTTGGACAGTTTACTATCATCCTGTACCTCGGAAATTTAAAATTCATGTTCCGGGATTTCGTGCTATCTCTCCTATTAGTATTTCAGTTCCGTACTATCACCTACATTTTGTTTACTTTTAGTTTTTTTTTACAAATATAGCTTGGCAGTGATTTTGTTGCTTTTAAAATGTTTTTTGAAAGAAAACCTACACTAAGGACATGATTTACAATTGTTTACTTTTGAAAGTACCTTCCAGGTCAGGGGAAGATTTTTTTAGGAACCTGAACTACATAATATTTAATTTTATCTTATTTTCAAGTGATTTTTCTATTTTCTAGGGTGGCTAAGCTCACTAGACCCTTCTATAAATGTAAAAAAATCGCCACAAAACCCGGGGGGTCTGGGAGGTATGGAATACCCCCCAGCATAAGGAAGTAACGAGATATTTCTCAAAATTGATAAAGAGGCAAATTTAATTCTTGAGAAAATATCTTTTTGCTTACTTATGACTGGAGGGTATTCTATACCCCCTAGTTTTCCGATTCTTTACTTTTATAAGCATTCTCCAGATCAGGGCAAGTCATTTTTAGGAACATACACTATAATCCTTAATTTAATCTCATAATTTAAAATTAGGTATGTACATACTCCATAATTAGGTCCTACTGCCACATTATTATCAAAAATTATTACGATATTAGATAACAAAGCTAGCCCTTGATTAATTTAATGTGGAATGACCCTTAACCCTACAGTCATTTTTATCTGCTCACATGACAAATTTTGTTGACCTCAGCTTAATATGTCGTCCTTTATCCAAATTTTGCTTTTTGTTCTCTAAATTCTAAATCATGCTGACTGTATTTAATATTTATTTCAGTTTGTTGTCAATGAAAGCTGCTCCAGTCGAATAGAAGATCACAACAAAGCAAATTCAATATTGGGAGGCTATGAATCAAATGAAGACTACACCTACGTTCGAGGTAGAGGTATGACACACCGTACTGTTGCTTATTTTTTTCTTCATTTTTTTGTTTAATAGGGAGAGGACGTTACGTATGTGACCAATGCGGGATTCGTTGCAAGAAACCGTCTATGCTGAAGAAACACATAAGAACACACACCAATGATAGACCATATACTTGCAGTCACTGCAATTTTAGGTTGGTACCCCTAATATTTTTATTTAATCTTTGTTTGAATTCTTTGAATCATTTCAAATCTACTTCCCCATGTTCAGGATACGACGGGACCTTACACTCGAAACGCTGCAAAAATCATAAAAAAAATACGAAATTTTTGTCACACACTTTTTTCAAATTTGTTGTGGTTTTTGCAGTATGATCCACAGTCTACTATGATTTTCTCTTTTGTACTCATAGGGTCATGCTATGGGGTCATGTCCTTGTATAAATAAAATCGTTTATCAAAAGACGAAGTTTTTTAATCACTTATTAAACCATGAATTTTTTTTTAGTTTTAAAACAAAAGGAAATCTCACCAAACACATGAAAAGCAAAGCTCATACTAAAAATTATACTGCAAGTAGCAGTTCGAGTTCTTCTACCCAACAAAGTGGGACTCCGAGTTCAGAATCAGACACCGACGATAGCGGAATGGATAGCAGTGGTAATAATTTAAATATAAAACTCTGTTGTACAAAAATTACACCTTTTTATCCTCAGATGAATCGACAAGGCAACAAGAACACGAGGCGGCGTACGGATTACTTTCCCTGTCGCAGAAAACCACCCACAATAAAACAAGTTCGTCTCCCACCAGTTCAAATTCTGTTTGTTCTGTAGGCTTCAATTCCATCGAAAATCGTTTTAATTTTATGAATACAGAACAAATAACTCAAGTGAATAACAGCAATTTTGCGAAAAACAAAATTTTGGATCAAGTTACGGTGAATTTTATCGGAAACAAACTTATGAACGAAATTCCTCTGAGCATAGATCAAGCTTCGAAGGAAATGCTAAATGTGGTTCAATTTTTGGGGAAAACAAACACCAGTAGGCCGTTGACTTACCCGTACACTTCAGAGGTGATGGATAATTTGGAGAAATCGCCAACTTCGACAACGAAACTTTCCAGAACTTTTGAAAAATATAAAGAACAGTTTGGTATCGAACGTAGAAGCCATTCCTTATCGCCCATAATGGAGCACAATAAAGTAACAGAAAGTGAACACAGCTTGGAAAGTAATCACTCCGAAAAGTATGATTTTCTAGAAGAAAAGGAACCGAATCCTCCAACGACTCCAATATTAAAAGTGAACGATTGTGTTCTAAGTGATGTTGTGAATTTAAAACGAAAATTGTCGGATTCGGACGAACAGGCTGTGGTAAAATTGCACAAACCTCACATCGAATTTGAAGCTATGGATTTATCGATGCCGTCATCTGCACAAAAACGCAGTCCCGTTCGGTACAACGGCGACTCGTTCAGCCAACAAGAAACTCGAACCAATCATCAAGTTCTCGATCACAGAAATTCGGATAATTATCAGGAATTTTATAACCACAACGGTGATGCTCACAATGCAAACGAAGTAAATTTTGTAAGTCAAGATAGCGTGGACGAAGTTGAAAGTGTTGTTAACTTAAAAACTTCTTCACGCTACATACCAAGCAACGATCAAATTAACGTTAATTATGTTTATCAAGAAAGTAACCCATCGATGATTACGACCTTTACGGAAATACCTTCGATGGATTACGATAACAGTGCCATGGAAACATTAGCAGATGTTGCTACGAAGCAAGTGAAGCTGGAAAAAAATACGTTAGCCAAAAGTGTCGCGTCTGAATATTTGAAGTTGGCCACTAAACAAGAGAGCCAGTCCGGTGAAGGTATGAGAGAAGGAACCAATTTTATTTCGTCTTCGAAGGAAGTGAACGAGATGATTGTCAAGTCGGAAGAAAATAAAAGTTGCAGTATATGTGCTAAAAGTTTCAACAAACCTTCACAATTAAGGTGAGAATTTTGTCCCAAGTAAAAGTCGAAAAATAGTAAGGTTTTTTTGTTTTAGACTTCACATGAACATTCATTATTTAGAGAGACCATTTCGATGTGATCCGTGTTCTGTTAGTTTTCGAACCAAAGGTCACTTACAGAAACATGAGAGAAGTGCTAGTCATCATAATAAGGTAGTTTTTGGATGAAAATAAAGTGGATTGGATTTTGTATGTTGTATTTTTGTTTCAGTTGTCTTCCTCGCCATTGCTTTCATCGTCTGAACCAAGACCATTTAAGTGCTCTGACTGTAACATAGCTTTTAGGATACATGGCCACTTGGCCAAACACTTACGCTCGAAAATGCACATTATGAAATTGGAATGTCTCGCTAAAATTCCATTTGGTTTATATGCTGAGCTTGAGAGAGCCAACAGTTTGCTTACAGAAATTAATACAACTGATGGGGACCAATGCTTGGAGAGTTTAAAGGTAATTTTTGAGAGGTTTCCCCGTTTGAACTATAAAATGAAATTGTGTGCTTGTTGCAGGTGTTAGCAAAAAAAGTATTTATGAATGATCCAAGTAAATTAAATCAGTTGGACGTATCGTTGAACAATACCGAAGCATCAGATAGTTAAGTTATCTTATATATTAATTTAAATTGCAAGAAGACTGAGTAACAATTTATTAAAAAACGAAAAGGTATATCTACATTTTATAAATATTTTAATGTTATAACAGATTTATAATATACGATATATATTATATACATAAATATAGAGCTTATATATTATATATATATTATACATAGATTAATTTTACAAAAAAAGCATTCTCATGTGTCAAATCTATAATGTGATGTGATATATTATTTTTAGTTCGACCATTTTGTATATAAGGATATTTTAATTTAGAATTTCTAATAATTTAACAAAAACGAATATTGTGAATGTGAACGTTGGTAAATTTAGAGCGCCGTGACGTGTTAATAATTAAAATAGAGGATTTATTAAAATTGTACAATTTGTAAAGTTTTATTTGCTTTTAGTATTGCAATATTAACAGAATGTTACGTTTTTCTTCCTTAATATTCGCATTAAAATGTAAAAATTGTTTTGTTTCCTTTCTTTATGCAGGTTCAAGTACGTAGTAGGTAGCGAAAGCGATTCTTTTATTTTTAATCCGACGAAAAAATTGACGTTATTTAGGTTTAGGTGTGTTTTTAAATTTGTAAATATAATTCTTTCTTAATTAATTACAAATTGTCGTCTTTTGTGATAATTTGTATTTACAAACTGTTAATTTCTTTACATTGTTGAAACAAGTACAACATTATTGTTGAAATAAATTTTTTGTTTACTTATTTATTTTATACACTTTTTTATTTACTCTTTCTCCTAGGTATCCATTGCACTTTTTGATGAAACAAGTTAAAAAAAATTAATAACCACTATTTTAATGAACATGTACGAAATTTATTAGAATATTCAATCTACACAATGTATAGGACGTTTACAAAATTAAAATTAGCAAAACAACCAATAAGTATCTTAATTATGTACAAATTATTGTTATTATAAAACATAACATGGATAAAAAGGTTAATAGTCAGTTAATGGCTACGATTTATAAATAAAATGATAAATTAACATAATACAGTAGTAAAACTTAAATTAAATCTGCTTACTCTAATTTCAAAATTGCAATATTAAAATAATAAATTAATACAAAATTCTTATTTGTATATCGGCACTAATTAATAGCAATATTACACATACACTTAATCCATAAAAATTGACCTATCATTTAACCCCACAAGTCGTCAGATTTTCCAAATTTAAAAATTAAGGATGATATAAATATTAATGCATTCTGTAGGAAGAGTCCAACTCCAGGCCATGAATGTTTTGAATCTAAAAAATAACAAAATTAATTTGTTTTTATTTTTTGCACTAATTTTGAAATTTGATTTTCTTTTCTGTACTGCACCATTTCCAGCTTTAATTCTTTTCTGGCTAGCTCTGTAATACTGCTTGGTATTGGACCTTGCACAACTCTCTTGATGAGCAGGAAATATTGAACTTCAATTGATGCTCTCTGAATTAAAGGTGGAAATGGTGTAGTTGCACAAATGGCTATTTTAAACCTGACCAAAGGGTCATTCCATGTGAAATCAACACAACTTTGCGCGTGTAACGTCACTGCCCAGGGTGAATGTAACTATAAGCATCTTAAATCTTGTTGTTTGAAGAATATTTGATTAAGAAAATCGGAATATAAATTTTTCAAATTTTATTCATTAAAGGGTCTGGCCGGTTAAGTATGTTAAAAATGCCTTTTTTGAATTTCATGATGGCAATTTTTTTCAAAGTTTGTTATGTAAAAAGACAGTCATGTACAAAATTTCAGCTTTTCAATTTACTTCCTGTGGATTTTAGAAGGAAAAAACTGCTTTTTCACATTTCTTCATTTTTCTTGTACTAAAAGATATCCGAAAAATCTCAAAAAATTCAGAAAAATCAAAAATCACCTAAGAAATATGAAAATAATTTTTGGAATTCCTTCACAGTTAAATTCAATGAAATACGAATTTATCAACTTTAAAAAAAATTATTTAACCATGGGGGAATTTTCCGACTAGAACAAGAAAATTTGACAAAATTCTACTTTGGAATCCCTACAAATTAAAAAAAAAATCATCTCAAAATTCCACTTGCAACACTATCAAAAATGTAAAATTCTCTTCAAATTCAATTTCGTAAATTAACATCAGCTGAAATTCTCGATTTCCCAGAATTACCAGATCAGTAATTGAAGATTCTCTTCACTGGTTCCTTCCAACTACCCCAAGCTGTATCCTATCTGATCGAAATGATGGATTAAGATGATAATATTATCATGAGTTATTTAAAAAAACTTGAAAAATGAGAGTAATTCCATCATTCTGATTCTCGTGAGGTCGAGACATATCAATAGCAAGACATATAAATGCTACATCGATTATGCTCGGAATTCACAAGGTCTTTCAGGAATCCGGTGTTACGTTTGTGATTGTCCAAATAGTCGACACACTGTCGGATGCTGCTCGCAAATCGTAGCCGTGATTTTTTATTTAGCAAATTCTCGATATTTATCCAGAATTATAAGGCCAGTCGCGATTCTCACAAGACTGTTTGGTGTGGAAGAAGTGAATGCAGTCATTAACAGTGACAATGAAGAAGATTAATGTGGATTGGGCTTCAATTAAAAGGCTATGCAATGACTGAATCCTCAAAGTTGGAAAACACACTTTTCCAATTCGCTGTTATTTTGATTGTTACTTAAAAAATTGCACAAAACTTTTTCTTTCGCAAAAACAATGCGGTCTGTGTCCAAGTGTACTCTTTTAAAGAATATTACTTTTATGAAATTTTTTGAGTAATAAGCAAAATAACAGCAAATAACGAAAGTGTGCTTTTCAACACAATTTACATGGTATGCTCAATTAAACATAATTTATTTAAAAAAATGTTTGTTCAATTTTAATATTTCAGTAAAGTACTGATAGCATACGCGGTATTTGGCGAAAATTTGAAAATACAGAAATTATTGGGTTTATGAGGTGTTCTGTTAAAATGACCCGGTATTACACGGTCACTATGAATAGTTTTCATCGATCATCTAGATCAGTGATTCTCAACCACTGTGCCGCGGCACTTTTGTGTGCCGCGAAATTCTAAAAAGTGTGCCGCGAAATTTTAGATATATAATTATGTTAATATTATTAAATAATTTGATTTAAAATTATTTTATTACGCACATTTAAAATTATTATCATAAACTATTTTACGCAGTGTGTTATAGGTAAGTAAATAATTTTTAAACTTTTCTTTTTCTTTGTGTGCCGCCAAATTTTGAAATCGTTAAAAGTGTGCCGCAACAAGAAAAAGGTTGAGAATCACTGATCTAGATATATACAGGTTGTCATTTCAAATCATAAAACACCGTGAAAAGCAGCCATAGTTGAAGTTATTGAAGTAAAATTTCTATAAATTATAGTATTCTGACAGCTACCAATGTAGTAAATTGACTCTATTAGTGTGACGTTACAACTTTGAAGAGAATTTTGCATTTTTGATAGTGTTGCAAGTGGAATTTTGAGAATTTTTTTTTTAACTTGTAGAGGGATTCCAAAGTAGAATTTTGTCAAATTTTCTTGTTCTAGTCGGAAAATTCTACCATGGTTAAATAATTTTTTTTAAAGTTTATAAATTCGAATTTCGTTGAATCACGTCACAACGTTGAAGAGAATTTTGCAATTTTGATAGTGTTGCAGGTGGAATTTTGAGATGATTTTTTTTTTAATTTGTAGGGATTCCAAAGTAGAATTTTGTCAAATTTTCTTGTTCTAGTCGGAAAATTCCCCCATGGTTAAATAATTTTTTTTAAAGTTGATAAATTCGTATTTCGTTGAATTTAACTGTGAAGGAATTCCAAAAATTATTTTCATATTTCTTAGGTGATTTTTGATTTTTCTGAATTTTTTGAGATTTTTCGGATATCTTTTAATACTTTTAGTACAAGAAAAATGAAGAAATGTGAAAAAGCAGTTTTTTCCTTCTAAAATCCACAGGAAGTAAAATGAAAAGCTGAAATTTTGTACATGACTGCCTTTTTACATAACAAACTTTGAAAAAAATTGCCATCATGAAATTCAAAAAAGGCATTTTTAACATACTTAACCGGCCAGACCCTTTTCAATTTATGTTTAAATAAATGTTGATTTATTCAATTAATTTTGAATAAATCAATTTCTTTTTCTTGATAGTAAATGTGTACCACAAATTGATTTGAGTTTTATTTTTGAATTTAGTAAATGGAATTGAGTAAGCGACTTGTCTATAAATTTAAATGATCTAAGCATTTTAATGACCATCTCAAATTTTCATAAAATTTGGTATGTAATACTTAGATAGTGAGTTAGTGAATTGCCACCATTAATATAAAAAACCAGGATACAGGCACATCTGAAGGCAAGTCTAGCAAGCTACCTGATGGATGTAAAATATTTATATGCTTAAAGTTTCTAACACTGCCAAGGAAACGACGCAGATCCTAACTAGAAAAGAATTCTCTAGAGAATTACTTCTAGAAAGAAGAAGAAAATGGAAGCTAACAAAACTAACCCGCATCAAGATTTTGATTTTCTGAAAAAGTGCATCACCAAAAAAGTTTTAAAAAATCCTGTAAATACTGTGTACTTACCAAAATTTAAAAGTGGGAGAATAGCTTTATAGTTAAAAATACTTTAAGTACACATAAGATGATTTTTAAATAATACACTAGTCATGTAGTATTATTGATCACATGGGGATACTTACATTGATTATTTCAAATATCAAATTGTTATTCATGGCACGATCTAGATTCGTGGGTCATTCCAGGTCAAATCAACACACTAATTTTAATGACCATCTCAGGTTTTGATAAAATTTGGTATCCAGGATGAACGGCCGCTGATTCGATTATAAGAAAAGAAGAATATCTCAAACGGTTTCTAAAACATCGTTAAATATGACTGCAAGCGTATTTTTAATAATCATAGCAGCTCTCGTAATTATTAAGCTAAAGGTCCATGTGATTGGGTTGGCGGCTCAGTAAAGAGAGTAGTCGCTAGAGCAAGCCTACAACGTCCAAATGACAATCAAATATCTAACTTTACGAATAGGCAGTAGAAAATGTATCTACGATCAAATTTACCTTCTCAACACAAGAAGAGTATCTGAAACATTTTTGAATAACGGTTTCAACCAGGAGATAACTATTAAAGGGACTCAATTTCAACTGCACCATGCTTATATACCTGTTCCTTTACACTTATCATAGATTTGTGTAAAAAACTTCTCTGGAAAAACAGTATATACAAAAATTACCAAACAAACTCCAAATGTCAGAAGTAAGCGTTAATAACCGCTGTATATAACAAAAAATGGTGACCGGCGTGTTTTGCAGAAGAACAAAGAAGATGAATTAAAAGTAACTTTTCTACATCATGGTGGACCTTCACCATCATTTTCATATCCGAGAAAGCCAGATGTGGAGAACTTTGACAGATTTGCTGTGCAAAAAAATTGATTGTTTAATTCCTACTGGAAGGATTTATGTAATAACTCCTGATGAGACTATGAAAAGTACACAGGCTCTGCTAACCAACTCTAACATTTAACTAATGCAAAAGTAAATGTTATATTATGCATAACAATTTCAAATAGTCAATATACAGTATGGAAGGTTGAAACTGTTACCAATTTTTAAATCCCTGCCATTAGTAAGCCTCCTAAACTAAAATTTTCCAACCGATGTTCTTTTGTTTTGACGTCTATAATATAAACAAGTTTTTACATTTGGAGCGTGTAAAATGTCAAATTCCATCAAAAATAAGGATTTAAATCCAGTACGAGAAATGATCATTTCTCTGCACAAGAAAGATTTATCGCAACCTGATATTGTAAAGAAGCTCTCGCATATGAAAATCAACAAAATGTTCGTAAGTAGAACTATTGCACGCTACAAGAAAACTGGTGATGCTATTCCTGCCAAAAAAACCGGAAAAAAACGCTCTAAGAGAACTTCAGAGGTAATTAAGGTTGTGAGAGAAAGAATTCGAAGAAATGCCGCTCGCTCTGGTCGTCAGATGGCTAAGGAGCTCGATATGTCCCACAACACCATGCAATCATTGCTAAAAGAAGATTTAGGGTTCAGAGCCTACAGAAAACAAAAAGTTGCTGGACATACTCTCAAAAATAAAGACGAAAGAGTGAAAAGATGCCAAATACTACTCAAGCGGCACGGTGGTCCTGATATAATTTTTTCAGATGAGAAAATGTTCACTTTAGAACGTCCTCTAAATAAACAAAATGACAGGGTGAAGGACATTCCCAGAAATATTAGAAGCATTCCTCGCTATCAGAATGCCTCTGTAGTAATGGTTTTTGGTGTCATCTCCACAAAAGGGAAATTTTCGCTGAAATTCATCGAGAGAGGGGTCAGAATAAATAAAGAATATTATTTACAAGAAGTAATTAAAAATTTAATTGAGCCAGAGGCTAAAGCTTGAATTACATTATACTTTTTTCGTCTAGATTTCTCGAATAGAAATATGCAGCCCGTCCGAGTTTTCGTTCGGGTCGGTCCGAGTTCGGGACTACCAACATCCCTATTGGCGTAGAATAGGTAAGAGGTCCGTGATAGGTAGTCCCTTTTGGCGCCATCTATAGGTACTAAAGCAAATGAAATAAAAACTCGAAACAAAATCAAACGAGAATCTAGACGAAAAAAGTATAATGTAATTCAAGCTTAAGAAAATGTATGGCGATGAAGACTTTGTCTTTCAACAAGATTCTGCCCCTGCCCATAAGGCAATCATCGTGCAAAATTATTCCCGATTTTATCGACACGAAAGAATGGCCTGCTTCCAGTCCAGACCTGAAGCCATTGGACTTTTATGTATGGGGTTACATGTTACAAGAACTGGGCAAATACAAGATTAAAAATTTGGACCATTTCAAGCAAGTGTTGCTAAAAATTTGGGATGATATGCCGCAAAATCAAGTGCGTGCCGCTTGCGAAAACTTTTTCAAGCGATGCAGAGCTTGTATACAAGAGAAGGGTCAAAGATTCGAATTAAAATAAAAAATCTTCAAGTAAATAAATTAAATATTATGCATATGAATTTGTAGATTAAAATTAAATTCCCCTTCCTAGATATCTTGTGTTTTATTGGTAACAGTTTCAACCTTCCACACTGTAATTAAAAGGGCACTTGACAAAGACACACCGACAAAAATTGTCTAGAGGCGCTGGAATCGTAAATTTCTAATTTTAAATCCATTTCGTAAAAATTTAATTTTTTTGAGATTCTCTAGTTTACAAAGTATACGACAAAAGAGTTGAAAACGATCATTTATCTGTCAAATATATCGCACGATGGTTATTTTGAACCATTTTTCAGTTGTATCTTGTATAATGTATTTTAAATATTCGACGTTCAAATACTTTGTAGTTGTATTACAAATGTATTTTGCCCAGCCCTGTCTATCTAATTATCAAATTTTATCAAAATCTAAGATGGTTATTAAAATTAGTGTGTTAATTTGGTCAAAATAGCAAGTTTCGAGATAATTAGTTTAATTTTAAATTGGGGCATTCTTAGAAAAAAATGCTTTTAGCTTTGTTGAAACCAATTCTTTCTTGAAAATGTATCTAAATAAGCCACAGTGACGTTTTAATAAAAAAAACTAAACTAAAATAAAAAAAATTGCGATAAAAGTCGTGAAAATTGTTATCTAAGGCAAAATTATAGTTTCGAGATAAAGCAATTTGATTATTCATATCTTGTATGTCTCATACGCATATGGGTTTCAATAAATATTATATTGATTTAAGACCATGTTGATTCAAAAACTACATTATCATTTGGAACCTAATCTATGTACTTGTCATACATCTTTTATCGAATCTTTTTGTTTTCATTTTCGCCTAAAATCAGCCTTGCAATATAGCAACTCTTTTGTTGTATTCACCAATATTCCAGAACTCTTCCAAAATAGCAGGTTTTTTAGTAACTTTCTCTATATTTCATTCTAGAAGTTGATAGATCTGTAAATTGTTTCGTATTTACTAGCAGGCGCGGATACAGAGGGGGGAGGGGCAATGGGTGCAATTGCCCCACTTACTCACGACCGAGGTACTTTATTTTGACCAATTTCAAAACAAATTTTTTGTTTAGAAGGAATTTTCTGGAACATAGGTAAAATCATACAAAAATTACCCCCGCCTGAACGAAATCCTGTATCCGCGCCTGTTTACTAGTAACATGCTTTTTCCAAAATTGCATAATTTGTATTTAAATCTATAACTACTAATAAATGAAATGAACATTTGGTTTCACAATGTTATCATTTTGAAACTGGTTAGAAGAAATTAGGTAAAGGTTAAGCAATATGGAATCAGAATGTCCCACCCAACACTTTGGAAATTTAATTTTATGATTTACTATAGCTTTCGTTGGGGGCGTCAATATAAGATAAGTAAAAGGTAATATGTCAACTTATACCATTATCTTCATTCCTCAAAATTGCAGGAATTTAAAGGAAGTTGTAAACGTAAAAGAAAAAAGTAAAATAATATAAATGTACGTATAAACGTTTTTTGCATATGATTTGAAATTATACTCAATTCATTTCACCCAATTTGTTACTTATACCCTTTTCCCCTAGATAAAGCATAACACTATTTTGGAAAAGGGCGCCTTAAATATCACTGACTCAAGTTTTAACTTCCTTAAAATTCAAAATTTCCTGAGGGAACAAACATTGATGTTTAAAATTTTCAATGCCCTCTTATCGCTTCTCCAATTCTTTTTAATAAAAAAAAAATAAATTGACTTACGACTTCCTACAAAATCGGCAAATAAGATCCAACAGGATGCTATAACCGAAGCAAATCCCATCACAAAGCCCAAGAACAACCAAATTCTCGAACTCCTCGGTCCCAAACAACCACCTTCGTAAGCATCTCCTCGCATCTAAAAAATGAAGTTCAACATAAAACAATCGGTTAACAAAGAATGAAATATTTACCTGTGCATTTGAAACCGAGTTTACCATTATCAACGATATAGTTCCAACAACACCACACATATGATAACCAGCTGCAATATCACCGGTATATACGCTGGCAGCATCAATTATCAACCACCACCCAAGGAAAAACTAAACAAAAACAGTTGAAAGAGAACTGTGAAAATCACAACCAACTTACCAAAAATCCAGAAAATACGGATATCAAGGCATTCCTCCTGTTTTCACCTTCGAACCATATACAAGGAGGAATGCTAAAATTTTCACACAAACTTCCCATTATATTTATTGTTTACTAAATTTTACTAAAAATTGAAATACAACATTACTCGTATGAGTCAGGAAAATTTCTCGCGCTTACCAACTGCGACGAAACTAAACCAAAATAAAAACAAAAGAAAATGCGATAAATTATACATCGGATGTTTTAGAAAAAGATGACGTTTGTAAACAATAAATTAGGACTTGTTAGTGTATTATTTTAAAAAAAAGTTTAAAAAATAAAGTGATAGAGTAACTTTGCAATTTATTGTTTCACAGTAAAATATGTAAATCAAATAACTAAAATGAAGTATGACAATTGCACATAAATTCGTAAGCACTCCGTATAATACTAAAGTTTTTGCAAGTTTGTGAAAATTTGGAGCGCTGTCATGTAGATTCAAAACATTCAGATTTTGATAAAAATTTATCCTCTCAAGTTTATTATAATTTATATTAATTCGTTTACATATTGAAATAGCAACAAAATAAAAACATTTATGAATAATTATGACATTAGTGCCTTAACCTCAAAAAATTATATTTAGGATGAATAAAATTGCTTCCAAACAAGAAAATGAAAACGGAATAGAAGAGTAAGCCTTTTAAATTTACTTCTTGACGTTTCGACTTTTTAATGATGAAATATTGTAGGGCACTTAACCTCAGCACCACTTTAACTACCGAAGGGTTTGATTTGCAAGCAGGTGAAACATGGATTTATCCCACAAATTATTCCTTAAGAGAATACCAATACAGTATTATTCAAAAGGCGTTACTTAATAACACAATGGTAAGTGGACAAAGTTGGGTAGTATGTCGACACGGTTAGAATGTTGTTTTTAGGTGAGTCTTCCAACTGGTTTAGGAAAAACTTTTATTGCTGCTGTGGTGATGTACAACTTCTATCGGTGGTACCCTTTAGGTAAAATTATATTCATGGCACCAACTAAACCGTTAGTTACACAACAAATCGACGCTTGTTATAATATTATGGCAATTCCAAAAGACGTGACTGCAGAACTAACGGGTACGAAAAATCAAAATTATCGGAAAAATATATGGAACGAAAAGAGAGTGTTTTTTATTACACCTCAAGTGTTGCAGAATGATTTGGGTATTTTAAATGAGTTTGCAAGTAAAATTAAGTGTTTGGTGTTTGACGAAGCTCACAAAGCTAAAGGGAATCACGCCTACTGCGAAGTTATTAAGAAGATTGTGCCACATAATAAAAATTTTCGGGTGATAGGTCTGAG
The DNA here is from genome assembly GCA_958510855.1 of Rhagonycha lutea. Classification (NCBI taxonomy): domain Eukaryota; kingdom Metazoa; phylum Arthropoda; class Insecta; order Coleoptera; family Cantharidae; genus Rhagonycha; species Rhagonycha lutea. Next base: position 13,485,260 of record OY294036.1, on the reverse strand, counting down.
TGCTACCCCTGGAAATACACTCACCGATGTATTGGAGGTATTTAAAAGAGCGTTGTTTTGTGTTTGTTGTTAATTTTTGTAAATTTTAAGGTCATTAAAAATTTGTTAATTTCACATATTGAAATTCGAACTGATGACAGTCAAGACGTTTTGCCTTATGTTTACCAAAGATCTCTAGAAACCTGTGTTGTGCCTCTAGGTGGAAAACTCGAAGAAATTAAGGTCGCCTACAGTAAAGTGAGTTCAATTAAATAAGCATGAAAGAGAAAATGAGAAATTTAGGCCTTCTTTTTGTAAAAAAAACACAAATGTTAATATCAAAGTTATTAAATCTGAATTGGATTTTAACAATGTTTAAACTGGGATAACTGCCAGATCCGGACTGGCTAGGTCGCCGATCGTCGAGGGCCCTGAAGTGGCCTCAAAATATGTCCAAACCAAAACTGACAGACAACGCACAGTCTAACTGGTGGGTCTAGAACAGTGGTTCTCAAAGTGGGCGATTTCTAGTTCTAGGGGGGCGATAGTGGGCATGAAAGAATTTGGCGGGCGTCCAGGTGTGGTGGGGGCGGTGGAAATAGAACTATTTTTATTTAAAAAAATGCGAATTATCTTTTTTTATCCATTTTTTCAGTATTGTGGGGCCATTTTTTAATAAAAGAAATATGAATGACCTTTTTTTAGCCCTATTTTAGTAATGGGGGGAGGCGATATAAAACCAAACCGAAAACATGGTGTCTTTAAAAAAAAAAGAAACGGGTTAACTAATTTCATTTATTGCGTCCATATTATTTATTTTATTATTATCCATATTATTATTTTCTTGCTTTTTTCTTTTCTTTTATTTGCGGGGTTGGTATTAAACTCTATATAATATCAATGATATAGAGTTTAATATTATTGTCCACCAACCCCGCAAATAAAAGAAAAGAAAAAAGCAAGAAAATAAACGGATTAACTAGATTTCCACTATCCCTCCACCCTGTGAGGCCGAACGGCCATATCCGACACTCATAGAACCGCCTAGTTGTGTATAAATTTCATCAGTTTTCCTCAAAGCCCCCACAAGCAGGCCGTAACTTGGTCATGACGCAGGCCAAGAGCTCACATATTTGCAATGCAAAATAAGCTAAGGGGTTATTACTCTAGAAAATACAAAAACACTTAAAAATGAGATAGATACATTTAAGTGTTATGTAAAATGTTCTTAAAAAAGTTTACTATTAAAAGTAAACAATAAAAAAACCGGGGGGTATGGAATACCTCCCCGGTAGTAATAAGTAAAAGGATGTTTTTTAAAGAATTAAATTTGCATTTTTATTAATTTTGAAAAGTCATCTCGTTACTTTGTTGTGCTGGGTGGGGAGGGGGGGGTATTCTTTACCACCGGTTTCATGCCTGTTTCTACATATTTTATGGGGGGTTTCGCGGGCTTAGCCACCAAAGAAAAATACAACTTAAAAATGAGACAAAATTAGGCATTTACGAAAATTGTACCGGTAGATACCGCTCCAACAGGTGGAGTTTGAAAATTCAATTGTATCTTCGTCCCACGTTAGAATATTAAGCCGAATTTACCCCAAGTACGTGTACCTGGTTGATAAAATTCGTATACCGACACCGACGGTACCATTGAATTTTCAAATTCAACCGGTAGATGCCAAAAAAATCTTCCCCTGATCTGAAGGAAACTTTTAAAAGTAAACAATCGGAAAACTGGAGGGTCTGGGGTTTTGAAAAGTCATTCATTGTTGGGCAAGGAGAAAGAATTATTTTTCGCAGAGTGGACAAAAAGGTTATAAGACCACCAAGGTCACTTCTTACAAAAGAATATTTCTGCTCCATTATTTGTTTGTTGTTGAATAAACCAAACGACTGAACTGATTATTAACATTTTTCTAAATCTACATATTACTATGGCGTTCCAAATTAATTTTTGTTTGTAGATTTTAGATAAATATACAAGAGTTTTGGTAAATCATAAAATTTTGATTGGTAGTCCAGCTACATTAACTAAAGGAAAAATTTTCATGACGTTAAAAAATTTTAAAGAAAATTCGGGAAGTAACCGGTAATTTTTTCGTTATTTAGCACTTACCTCAGTTTGTTTCACAAATTTATATTTTCAGAAATGCATCGTACTCCGAAATAATGCGAAATTTGAACATTTGTGTGACTTTGTACCACGCATTTGAATTGCTGGTTAGGCATGGATTGAGAGGATTCCTTTCATTTTTTCAAGGTAGGTGAAATTGAAATTATTTATGTTTGATTTAAAAAACTTTTTTATTCCTATAGAACATTCGGAAAAACCACTGTTACGAGGAAATACAGACTTAAGAAGTATAATGAGAGACGTTGAGCAGTATTTAGGACCCGCACCAAATGTGGTGCCCCTTCCAGATGGTTCAATAGAGGAAGTAAGTTGGTCTCTGTTTTAAGAAAAGTTAGTATCTAGGTAAGGTTTTCACAGATTCCAGAGTCGACAAAATTTGGGCACCCTAAATTTTACCAGCTGCGTGATATTTTAGTGGAACACTTCTCAACTACTAAAGAAACTGAAAGTAGAGTAATTGTTTTTTGTGAGTATCGTGAGAGCGTGATGGAGGCATATGCTTTGCTGTTACGTAACAGACCTCTGATTAAACCACGCATTTTTCTGGGACAGGGCGCCATTACACAGCGACAACAACTTAATGTTTGTAGGAGTTTGATAATTGCGACTGTTTCTTTATGTTGCCGAAATTTTAGGTCATAAAATCATTTAGAAGTGGGGAATGCAATACGCTTATATCGACATGTATAGGAGAGGAAGGTTTAGATGTGGGTGATGTGGACCTTATAATCTGCTTTGATATCAGTAATAAGTCACCGGTTAGAATGATTCAAAGGATGGGGCGAACAGGACGTAAGAGAGAGGGTCGAATTGTTGTTCTGGTAACAGAGGGTAAAGAACAGCAAGTAAGTAAAATGTGAAAAAAAAATTTTGTTGTTGATTAATTTGGTACTTTTTTAAGACCCTTAAAGATTGTTTGATTCATAAACAAAATTTGAGTTCCCATATTTTACAATCGAGTACGTTACATAAAGAATTATATTCTGAGAATCCTAGAATGGTACCAGATCACATAGAACCAAAGTCTCAAAAGCTTTTTATTACCGTTCAGCAGGATAAAAAGAAAAAATCTTCTACTATAAAGGTATCTTTTTTCGTTTTTAGGAAATTTGCATTTTAAATCTTATATTTTAGGATTTATTTGATAATATTGGCAAGCAAAGTAATCTACTGGACAATGAAGTGGAAATAATTGAAGCTGAAGATAAACTTCCAATGAGACAAGAATATTGGAATAAAGGTAATTTTTTTGAATGTTAAAAGGAAAAATTCTTACAATGTGTATTTCAGTTAACCCTTTACGCATCGAAAATGGGACAAACTGTTTAGATTTTTCAAAAAATATTTCTAAATTAAGAGTCCCTCAACCAACCGGTAAAATTGGCCATTCAAAATCGACGAATTTATTACTATCAGTTTTACAGTTTGCCGATTCTAAGAAGTACAATATTTCCACCACACAGGTGCCAGGTAAGTTTGATCAAGTAGTCATAGTGGAGAGGATACAGACCGATAATTTGATAAGAAACTTTTGTCCAGGTGTATTCCTCATGACTTCTTTAATCTTTTGATGCAACTGGGTTAAAGAAGTGAGTTTTAGATTTGCAAGGGGCAAGTTCTTATTTTTTCTCACCGATTTTGATTCATTGTTATTGTTACTATACATGTAGGCCATGAGTAGGACTTTAACTGATGCAAATTGTAAGAAAATGACTATAACTGTTTTCAAAGTATCTTAGGCTTATATGAAATACCATAAGATGGTACATACAAGTATAAATGCAAAATTTTCATAGAAACTTCTAAAAAACAACTTCTTACATTTGCCTACTTTCATTAAGTGCTAGCTCAGTCGGTCTTTATAGTTTTTGTCTTTTCAAAATTCTTAATCGCCCACACGACGGTTATCGCGCGACCTTGGTCTTAACTAAATTATTAATTTTATAAATTTTCCAATTACCTAATCCAAAATTCTTCTTTTCAATTCCAATAAAATCTATGACAGTATAAATTACCTAAAAGCGGACATCCTTAAGCAGTTTTGGTGGATCAATTGATAATAACTCAATTAAAACTCAATGTAAATGTGTTTGGATTTGTTTTAATTTTTCAAAAGACATGAAATTTGTACTGACTAAGGCAATAAAAATATAAGCAAAACATTTGGAATTACAGGTAAATGAAAAAGACATACCAAATATCCAAAAGTGGACTCATTGAAAACGAAAAAGTTAAAAAGTGGACACAGGGTGACCATTAAGTGGTCACAGTAATAAAATAATCCATACAAACACTATTTTAGAGGTGATTAAGTTGTTTGCCAAAAGTCACAAAAAAACCTTCATTTTTCTTCACCCCTGCGCACTTTTTGTGTGCTCACTTCTTACAAAAGAAGCATATCAGCCACATTTCTGTTTTTACAAATTCATTGCATCGAATACACTCTAAATGAGGGTCGGTGCAGTCACTATCATCTTTGTCATTGCAGAGCTGTTCCTCGTCAAAATTCTCCTCACTAGAAGAGCTTTTAGAAGGCTTTTTTCTTTCTTAATCTTCTTCTTCTGACCAGTAGTCTGGCGTAAATCAAACACGGATAGATTAGAAAGCGGGAAACTGCGGCTCTAATCCTAATTGCATCGGAAATGTGCTGTGATCTAAAAAAATCCAAAATCGATCTGTGGACTATGGGAAACCACCCCATTAATAATTCCCTAGTAAAGTCCTCTTGGCTTAGCCAGGAGGATCGCCAACATCCGGATCGGATAAGGCACCTGAAGAAGAAGAATCTTCTTAGTAAGGCGTGTCTTTTCATCATATTCTCTATTCTTTTCTTTTTTTCAAATTTTTCGCCTCAGCCATAAGAAGTGCTTATACCAGAGAACATCACAACGTCTTACCTTCAACGCGATCGTGAAACTTTTAACTTTGTTGAGGTGACAGACAGACAAACGCAGAAGTACCCGTAACAAAATGAAATCCTATCTGACGGCCAGCAGACCGCACTAAAATGCCAAAATAAGGTACAAATTCGTATAATAAAATAAGGTTTGTTCCAACCACCCGAGAAACTGTAAAATGTATGGTTACTCTCATGCCCAATAGATAAAAAGTATTCAATTTTATCTATTGCAAACTTTTTATTCTTTGCGGGGTCACTGCCTTGTTTGAAGATTTCACGAAAGCGTTTTAAGATGTTTTCTGCTATGTTCACGCCACTGAAGTTTTATTTTAGAAGTGTCCGCTTTATGGTCACTTACAGTACTGATTATTATGGATCAAATCGGTGTGAAGAAGTAAGAGCTTTACTCTTGTCGGTTCTGCTTTATGAAAGCATTTAAATGAGATTTAAAATATTTTAGTTTTACCGTCACAAGTGAATCAGGCTACGTCAAATGTACTCAGACAGACAGATATTCGAAACATGTTTTTCAAACCCTCGAGCAGTTCTCAAATAAGTGAAGGTTATAATATTATTCAGTTTTGCTATTTGTTATTTAAACAATTTTTTATAGGAGAATCGGATGTAAATATCAAAAATATTATAGAAAACTGTACCGAGATTCTTGATAGCATAAAGTTGTATTCCTCTGAGCTTGGTGACTGCAAAATTTGTGAAAACTTGTTTAGTTGTTCACAGTATTCAAACTTAAACGTTGATTTTGATATTCGAACGTACGTTGAAGTGGATAAGACAGTTATGGATTGTCTCAATGAAGTAAATCTTAACTTCTTTTTACAATCCTTGAAGGTCGTTGAAACGAAATCGATCCAAAATTATGATTTTCAATCGAAAAGTCCCACTTTACCAAATGAAGAAGATATGAACGTAAATAATTCAAGTTTGTTCCCTAAAGATAGCTTAATTGACAAAACTTTAACCGTCAAAGAATCGCCATTCAAATCTCCAAATAACAGATATCTACTGGAAAAGTGTGGCATGACATCAAGTTTTATTGATTCAGCTTTCAACGACACATTGTTTACTCAAAACGTTTCAAATGTTGCTCAAAGTACTCAAAAAGCTTCTAGGGAAAACCAAGTTTTACCGACTTTAAACTACGAAGACTTCGAAAACGCCGAGTTTACCCAACTGAATAATAACATTAAACATAATTTCCAAGAAACTCTTGCTTTTTTTAATTTGACCTCTTTGGAAGAACTTTTCGAAGAGAGTTCACCAAAATCGAATTCTCAGAAAGAAAACGTTTTGGATGAAACGATTATATACTCTGTGGAAGATTATAAAAAGGTTGATACGGAATCCGGATCCCCAATTTTAAGTTGCAGGCCGCAGTATTCAAGAACTCAACTTCCAAAGCGGTTATTTAGCGAAAGTAAGCCTGCTGCAATTTCCAGCAACAGTTCTACCGATATTTTTATTGAAACTTCTTTTGTAAAAAATAAGAACACAAAACAAAGTACATCTGTTTCTGAAAATGGAGATTTTTTAAGTGAAGAAGATTTATTTGATGAATCGGATATGAACGCGCCTTGTTTAGGAAATGTTAACCAAAGAGAAATACAACAGTCAAAAATTGAAGTCGAGGATTTAATCGACTTGTCAATTTTTGGTTTAGGAGCACGAAAAGAAGAAGCACAAAGTGATAAAGAATTACTTGTAAAATCTGAAGAAACCAAGAGCAAAGTTATTCAAGACAATTTTTGTGATACTTCATTTTTAGACTTGTTCTTAGGAAGTGATAACGGAGAATTTAATGCTAACCAAAAAGAAAAAGTCGGAGAAGAAAATAAGGATATTGAAGTAATAACTTTGGATGACACGTTGGAAGATGCGTGTTCAACTCCGACTAAAAGAAGTGAAAATATTGTACATGTAATCAATTCGTCTCCTAAAAAATGCTCAGAAGCCAAGTCGGAAGATATGGAAATGTCCCCGACTTTATCCAAATCTCAATATTATTTTCAAGGTGCCAGATCACAACACATGAGGAAAGGTCTTGCTGAAGATGAAGAAAGATCAACAAAACTAAGTCTAAGCAATCGATTATCCAATAAAATTAATAAAAACATCGGTAATTCGTCCATGGGATGGTACAAAAAATCACCAAGCAAAAGCGAGAATGAAGAGGTCGACGAAACATCTCCAATTTTAAGTTTCCAAAACAGGACCTTACAGCTTACAATTGCAAATAACACCGTGAGAAAACTTGATTCAGATAACAGCGATGATGATTTCGAATTGCCTTCTAAGAAAAATTATAGTTGGATCAAAAAGAGACCAAATCCAGTCAAACCAAGAATAAAATCACCTACAGTTAGCAAAAAAAGTAATTTAATGTGCAATAAAAATGCAACACGGAAAACTGAGCGAAGGGTGAGTTTTGAAATTAAAAACTGAACATTCTTTAATTGTTATGTTTCAATAGAAAGTCGAAAATTGTGAATATTTCGACTTAGAAGCCGAAGTGTCGATGGATGGAAACGTTAGTTTAGATATTTCTAATGCAGAAGAAAATGATGATACTTTTGAGGCCAGTTTTGTGGACGATGAAACCCAAAATATAGCAAATACCACAATAATGCACGCTCATTATCTCCAGTCCGTGAAGTAAGGTTTTTATTATACTTTAGGCTAACTCTGACCAACTGCCTTTTTTATTTTAGGAGTCCTATTATGAACAGAGGAAAGTTTAAAATCGCAGATAGACGTCCATTTGTGGGTAATGTTTATTCTCAAATAGTTCAAGCAGATACCGAAAATTATGTGAATGTAAGTTAGTATTTTCTTGTTTCTTATTAAGGGGGGCGGACTTTAAAAAATTACGTTTCGTTTTTTTGGCCTTTTTGACAAATATTTTTTAAAGAAATTAGAAAAGAGGGAGCTCCTGAAAACAGTGAAATTATTTGAAAAATTACAAGATACAACCAAATCAAAAATGAAATTGTATACAGAACCCAGTGCCGGATTAACACGGTTGTAGAAGTAGCAAATGCTACGGGTCTCTCGCCAGGCAAAAGTGTTTTTATTTTAAAAAAGGTCATTCCTGTTCCCGTCTCGGGAAAAAATAGCGTTTTTAGCTCCAGGCGTCAAAAAAGGGTAAAAAAGGTCATTAAAAAAATAAGAGGGCCTCCAAATTAGGACTTAGCACTTGAGAGGCCCCAAACGCAAATCAATTTTGAGGCCCACCCTCTAAATATTTTCACTATCTATATTTTATTTTATAAAAATTTTAATAACCAAATATTGTTTACTGAAATTGTTAAATTCAGTGTGGTTCAGTAACAAACATTATAATTTATTAATTAAAAACAGTAATGGAGGTGAAAAAAGTTAAAATATTTTATTTTAGGATACATTTTGTGTGTCTTCAGAGGATGAGAATTCTCCAGATAAACAAAATATTATGTCAGAATTAGAAGTAGCAGAGTTAATTCTTGAACAGGAAAGAAAGAAACGAAAAAATCCTCCACCATCAATTGACAGACCTAATAAAAAGCGACGAATGGTTGTTCTGAGTAGCAGCGACAGTGAATAGAAAATTAAATTATTTATATTATGTCTTATCTATTTTGTTTAAAAAGATCATTTTTAAATTATTTTTAATGCAAAATTTTATTCAACGAAATTGTTTTGCTCTAAAAATTTAAGGTTATTAATTTTTTAAGGATATAAAATCTGTGATTGTAATTTTTAGTTTAAGTTATACGGAATATCGTTGGTAATTTTATGTAGATTTGTGTATATACCTAAATATTAAGTTTTTTATATTTTTATATGCAATAAAAATAGATTTAATAGTATTATATTTTTTTTTACTTCAAAATATCTAAACCAAACCAATAGGACTAGTAAAACAAGGAATATGGAGTATATAAGACCCACTATTTTATTTAAAAAGAAGTTATCCAAAATTATTTATTAAACAGTTAACAACTACACCTGAAATAATAGCCATCCTCAATATAAATTATTAAAACGACCTTCATTACCAATAAAATGCACAACTGGTGTAACATTTTCCAGTCTCAAATTGTTTTGTTAAAACTAAAATTTGCATTTAACTGCCAATTTTTACAAAGTTGTTCTAGTTAGTTGCCATTTCCAAATTCACATGAAATAAATGCTATAAAAAAAACAAAATAACTTTTCATTATCTATCACAAAAAATACATTTTAAATTGCCAATTTTTCTATATCCCGCACAATTGTTGAAAAATTAAAAAATTCTTGCAATCTACTTTTAACATTACTTATTGTTCACTACCCACTACATTCTACATATTTAAGGAATTCACAACAGCCAAACTATTTAAGTAAAAATTCTATAAAAATTATTTGTCTTGTTTAATGTAAGAACTTGCATGCCCATCAACAATTAGCTAAAACAGAAGCATTCCTCACAATAAACTCGGCAATATTGGAATAATTACATCACAGGTAACCGTACATAGGTCAAGGTGAGTATTTAGTTTATCATCAAATAGTATTTGTTCATTACATTTTACCATACAAAATTTAAAAAGACATTCAGCACCAAAATAAAATTCCTATTAATTTATTATAGTGATTATAACTATTAATTTTAAAGTTTTATAACAATCAAATAAATAACTTTTATTTGTTTAGTGGGTATATTGCTTCCAAAAAGAAGAATAAAATCAAAAGTGATATATTTAGTCTTTTTACAGCTGCCACTATTTATTTGCTACACAATTAATTTTTAGGAACTGCATTTGGTTTTTCTTTCGTTGGTTGAACTTTTGGTGGCGCTTCTTTTGATGCAGACTCCTTGGCAGGAGGCGATTTTGTTACTACAGGTTTAGTTGTTTCCGAAGCAGATTTTGTAGCTTGAGGCTTAGGTGTTGGAGTAGATGGCACTTCTCTGACCGGAGGTTTTTGAGTGGAAGGCTCCTGTTTAACTTGTTGTTTTTGAGGTGTAGGCGTTTCCTTAACTTGAGGTTTTGGAGTTGTGGGTACTTCTTTCACTTGAGGTTTTGCAGTTGTGGGTGCTTCTTTAACTGGAGGTTTTTGAGTTGATGGAGCCTCTTTTACTTGTGGTTTTTGAGTTGGAGGTGTTTGCTTTACTTGAGGTTTTTGAGTTGTGGGTGCTTCCTTAACTACAGGTTTCTGAGTGGTAGGTGCTTCCTTTACTGGAGGTTTTTGAGTTACAGGTACTTCTTTTTCGGTTTTCACCTTTTGAGCATTTTTGTCAGTCATCAGGTGTTGTAAGCCTGCCTTTTCTAGCGAAATACGACCGATGTAATCGTTAAATGGTGAACCAAGATAAAGAACGTTTTTGAAAATAAATGCTTCACTTATACCAGTAAGGTGATTCATGCAGTGTAAGCTTTCCAAAATTTCGCCATCCTTGGAAAGATGTACTAAAGTAAATCGTTTCATGTTTCCTAGCCCTGTAACTGATGTAAAGTGTCCAATCTATAAGGAGAAAATCATTCAATTTTGGAAAAACTTAAAAAAATTGTACTTACAAAATGAATACTTCGTTCTGCAAATTCGGTTGGGTATATCCTATTTGTTACTTTAAATCCCAATTCGATAAGTGCAGCAACTCTGGAAATGAATTTTCTTACTAGTGGAAATGATCCAAAAATTACGGCAGGATGAGGATGATCTGCATCATGAGGAATTACCAAAGGGATTAAGAAACCACCTTTTCCATCAGTTTGGATATTATCAGTAGATCCGGGTAATCCAGAGATGAAGATATCGAATGTACCTTTCTTGGGTCCTTTGAGATAATAACGATGAATACGACTCCGTACAGTTTCAGATATTAAAACAAAACTTTCATCATCAGAAACATAAACTCCGTTTGCAAAATGTAACTCTTCCAACAAAACCGTATTTGTTTTAGTTTTGGCGTTATAATGTATAAACCTACAAGTAAATTTAAACTTTGATTATAAAAATAAAAAAATATTTGTATTCCTACCTTCCACTTCCATCGGAAAGCAAATCAAACGCTCCATTTTGAAGATCAAATTCCGTACTTGAGTCAGTCCAATATATGTCTCCATTATCTAAAACGGCCACACTGTTTGGTAATTTTGGTACTTTTCCGTTTATTTCTTCGTTTATCGATACGAGTTGCTCTTTTTTTCCTATAAGATATTAATTTGCTTTAGAGAAAGAAAGTTTTGGTAACTAAAAAAACTAATCTGATATTAATATGGATTTTTGAGTGCGGATTATCAAGTCTGTACAACTTAATAAAGGCAGCTGATAGTCATTATATGAAGGCAATACTGCAAGGGTCAAGATCGGCAACATGTACTCCGGGACATTTCAAACACATGCCGGAGTACGACAAGGATGCAAGCTATCCCCAGTGCTATTTAATATATATGTTACAGTTAAAACCCGAATTAACTAGTAAATTCTAGTTTTAACTAACCTCTTTAGTAAATTCTAGTTTTAACTGGTTTAATTTTAGTTAAAACTAGAATTAACTGATTTCAAATAAATCTTTTTAGTAAATTCTAGTTTTAACTGGTAGTCCAGGCAAATAAGCATTTAACCTCGGAATGAAAGATAATAAGCTGAAAATTTGCAGAAGTCTTTGTTTTGACTTTTTATAAGTTAGCTCAAAAGTCTCATAAAATCTCGTGTCCGCGTCTTAAGATATTGATGGTCAAAGATGACAAAAACCAGTTTTTTGTATATAGCGTGTTTCCCTTGCTCTAAATGACATTTAGAGTTATTAGGAAAGTTGTTGAGAATTTTATTCTCTACAAATTTGGTCTTACGCAATATTTTATACAATTAACGGTTCTTGAGATAGAGCGCGAAGAGTGGGAAGCTCTTAGCCATACTATTAAAGGTAAAGCTAGGAATGTGGAATCTAATACACAATAAGGTTTATAAATTAGAAGAAATCTTAGTTATTTACTATTTAATAAATGACATTTATTGATATTATTCATAAATAAGACATCAATTTAATAATATTTAGTTAATTTATATTAAGGGCTTACGCGCAGTCAGGATTTTAAAAAAATGATTTTTTTGTTTTTAATTTCCTTATAAAGTACAATACTTCAAGAATATTCTGTGAAATGATTTTTTTTAAATCCTGACTGCGCGTAAAAGCCCTTAATATAAATTAACTAATATTATTAAATTGATGTCTTATTTATGAATAATATCAATAAATATCATTTATTAAATAGTAAATAACTAAGGTTTCTTCTAATTTATAAAGATTATTATGTATTGGATTCCACATTCCTAGCTTTACCTTTAATATGATGGCTAAGAGTTTCTCACTCTTCGCGCTCTATCTCAAGAACCGTTAATTGTATAAAATATTGCGTAAGACCAAATTTGTAGAGAATAAAATTCTCTACAACTTTCCTAATAACTCTAAATGTCATTTAGAGCAAGGGAAACACGATATCTAGAAAAAACCGGTTTTTGTCATCTTTGACCATTAATATCTTAAGACGCGGACACGAGATTCTATGAGACTTTTGAGCTAACTTATATAAAGTCAAAACAAAGACTTATGCAAATTTTCAGCTTATTATCTTTCATTCCGAGGTTTACCTTGTTTTTATGCTTATTTGACTGGACTATGGTATTAGTTTAGTTAAAACTAGAATTAACTGATTTCTAATAATTTTTTTATGTAAATTCTAGTTTTAACTGATATAAGTTTTAGTTAAAACTAGAATTAACTGATTGGTGTTGGTAAATTCGCGATCTATCAACGTTACAACTAGATTTAAACAACGTTTAAAGTAAAAGTACACGTAATTAAATAAAAATGCTAATTCAGGGGAGGACAAATACATTTGTGTTTTGGATTGAAAAAAATAGAAGGAAACACGATAATTTAGAATTTTCTTGTATTTCATATTTTGAATTTAAAATAAAAATTTCAAAATCTTTTGCATTTTGTACTTCAAATACCCTAAATACATCTTTCAAAATATATTTCAAAATTCGAAATTTGAATTTTCCAGTTACGATTTCACTTATTAATTGTTATAATTTTTTAATTTTTTTAAACAATTATTTTTAATAATAATAATTAATTTTAATAATTAGTACAAGTATAACACGGCCTTTACCATATAAAAAGAAATGAAAAAATTTATTAAGGTCCTAGATCAATAGGAATAAATAATAAAATTCAACAGATGTCACTAGTTGTTTTATGATATTTCATTGGTATGTTTTATTGAGATTTATTGATATTTACTTCTGATTGGTTAAAATTTGAAATTTCATGTATATTGCTTCATTTCTTGTGTCAAGTTCAACTCAAAAACGAATAATCGTAGAAAGCTGAAATTTTCAGAATATACTTAAAATATGATTTTACTTAACGTAAGCTATTTTATATTTGTAACTAAAGTGCATTTTATTGAAAACGGCTAGAAAAATTTTTTTATATTAATTTTTTTTAAATAAAAAATAGCTTACGTTAAGTAAAATCATATTTTACGTATATTCTGAAAATTTCAGCTTTCTGCGATTATTCGTTTTTGAATTGAACTTGACACAAGTTCAGACCCTATTGATCTGCCCCCTTAAACAATAGTTACTTATCAACAAAAATTTTAAAAATATTTAAAAATTATAACAAGTGAAATCGTAACTGGAAAATCTAATTTTTGTATTTGAAATGTATTTTGAAAGATGTATTTCGGGTACTTTGAAGCACAAATTGCAAACAATTTTGAAATTTTTATTTTAAATTCAAAATATGAGATACAAGAAAATTCTAAATTATCGTGTGTTTCCTTCCATTTTTTTAAAGCTATAACAAATTAACATTTTTATTTAATTACGTCTACTTTTACTTTAAATCTAGTTGTAACGGCGATAAGCGCGAATTTACTAACACCAAACAGTTAATTCTAGTTTTAACTAAACTAATACCAGTTAAAACTAGAATTTACTAAAAAGATTTATTTGAAATCAGTTAATTCTAGTTTTAACTAAAATTAAACCAGTTAAAACTAAAATTTACTAAAGAGGTTAGTTAAAACTAGAATTTACTAGTTAATTCGGGTTTTAACTGATTTCGGGTTTTAACTGTAACATATACAGCAAACACATCATACATTAAATTATTACATTTATAGCCGGTATTATAACGCTCTAATAAATTTATCTCTAGTTTAAATATTGAATAATCTGTCATCTGTTGAACTGTGAAAGTTCGCGTATCGCGTATAAAATTATATCCGAGATTAATATTTAATAAATTAGTAATTGTGTAAATAATGGTGCTTTGCAATAAACATGACATTTAATTTCCAAACTTTTAATTTGATATTCGAATGTAATATAAACCACTCGCACACTAAAATAGTACCTATAGTATGTTTTTTTAAGAAACGAGTAAAAAATTTCATTTCCACGTGGATAACGTGAATGTTTACCAATGAAATTGGTTGAAATTAAATTTCAAGCAATTTCATTGTTTAAAATTCAAGTTATCCACGTCGAATAGAAATTTTTTACTCGTTTCTTAAAAAAACAGACTATAATCTTAAATTAAATGTCAAGTTAATTTCAAAGCACAGCTTACACCATAACAAGTTTATTAAATATTTAAACTAGAGATAAATTTATCAGAGCTTTATAATACCGGCTATTAATAGATAAAATTGTATAAACAATAAAATCTGATAAAAATTCCTAGCTGATTAAAACGCGGTTTTATTGACAGAAACAGGAAATATGAAGTTTACTGATCTTTTTATTTTAAGCTTATTATGAATTTACAAATAATGCCCTAAAGATAGCAAAGTAATGGTTTATCTCATGGTGTCTGCATCCACGTCGATGTTGGACGCAGTTTTGTATAAACCAATCTTAATGTTTAGGGAATTCCCCTGTTTCTGGAGTAGAATTTGTAATAGTGTATTTTACAAGAGGTAAAACACAAGAAAAGTTTGGTGTACATGAAGTAGGAAATGTGGGGAGTACATCCTGGAATATTTTTTAAAAAGGTAAAGGAACCACCCCCATTCATCACCCCAGAAAATATAATAGCATGGAATGAGGATATTTGTTCTCAAAATGAGGAAGATAAAAAATTGTTGGAAGAAAATGATAATAATCATTATGGACATAATCTAATCTTATCTAAGCTCCTACAAAAATTATTTGCCTGTAAAATTAAATCAAAATACATTAACCAGATTCTTTTAATTTTAACAGTAATTAAATTGTACTATTGTAGTTGTTATTTTGTTATAACTGT
The DNA here is from genome assembly GCA_958510855.1 of Rhagonycha lutea. Classification (NCBI taxonomy): domain Eukaryota; kingdom Metazoa; phylum Arthropoda; class Insecta; order Coleoptera; family Cantharidae; genus Rhagonycha; species Rhagonycha lutea. The sequence goes on along the minus strand of OY294036.1, from coordinate 13,469,942 downwards.
GGATTTTTGAAATTATATTTACTGTATCGAAACAACTGTATTCTGTTTATCTTATAAAAAATTAGCTAGCACGCTAGCAGTTTAACTCTGCTCTATTTCACCAATAGAGCATCAATGGTGCGCCACTGATGGTAAATATTTGTAATAAAAACATTACCCAATCAGTCTGAGTAAATATTGATAAGATAGAGAAAACTTTTGAGAGCTAATGCTAAAGGTTAAAAATTTAAATCAAAAATAAAGTGACACAGCACAACTGAGGGATTTTTTACATTGCTGATTCACAATGCCATTAAACATATTATGAACAATTATTGTTCTGTTGCATTTCTTATGCTTATGGTCATTTCAATCAGCACCAAGATGAAAAGTCTAAGTTCGCCACTGAGATTCAGGAAATCATGCAATGCAAATTTTTTTTGCATTATACCTATTTTGCACTATTATTACGGTTCTAAGACAACTGCAACAATTTTATCTTTTTTACTAAATTCTTTTCTGCAATTACTTCGCCATTAAGCTTCAAAATTAGATTACCACTTCCAGAAATTGTTCTAAATCTGCTTTGAAAAACATTAAATTATCAAACAAAAAAAGTGATTTTCAAAATCGTAATTGTGGTAGCAACAACTTGAATGATGTGTATACTACTGTACTTGAACTTGGTATTATAGAAAAATATATTCAAGGTTGAGTTTACACTAAATTTAGCTCAAAACTTTTTCAAAGGTCAAGATATCAAACCAGCATAGTAATTTATTTTTCTAGACCTTATATTACATTTGAAAATTGTAATTTATTTTTATTAGTATTATAAAAATAATAAAATTAATTTTATTAATTGCAATAAAAACTGATAGATATTAATTTAATCCTGCCAAACACAATTATTAATTTTATAAATTTAAGTATGTAAAACATAATAGATAGACCAAAGGTTACACAAGTAGATAATCACCTTGGGAGATTATTCATTGTTTAAATAAAATGAATAAGTATTAAAATTAAGAAATAAAAATGTTTTTTTAAACTCTTGAAAACATTGATTGAAAAAGCAGTCTGATGTTTTCTATTTTACCCCAATAATTTACCGATCAAAATCAAGATTAAATAAAATATATAAGATAACTCACCAGTCTTAATATCAACTTTATAAATCCCATAATAGGCATCCGCTGCATACAAAGCACCATGTTTATCAAAAGTCATTCCTAAAGGTCTTCCACAGATTTCTTCCTGGTATACACCCTTGCAAGGTTTACCAAATTTAACTACAGGAACAATATGTTCCCCGGTTAACTTAACAATATCACCACCATGAAGTGTAGTATACAATTCCCCGTTATATTCAGCGAATGCTTCGGGTCCAACTAAATCGCCCTTGTGCCAAATTTCCGCATTCTGTAATCGATCGTTAATTGCTAATTTTCCTTCTAGCGGTTTGATAGGACCAAGACTAAATAAAAAGTGAAGATGAAAAACCTCATACGTCTCAAAATACAAATTTAACTTACGTGTACGATTTTTCATATTTTGCCTCCGGTGGAAGGTTGGGCATAACCAAAACCAAAATTATAGCTACAATTCCTTCGAATGCCCTAACCCCAAGAAACTTAAATATACCTTTGGCTCCCATTTTTAGCACCCTAAGTTGTTGAGAAAATCACGTATAATATTAATAAAAAGTAATTAAGTAACTTACGATTTAAAATGAACTTTGAGAGTAACCTACGCACGGTACACCTTGTCAAGTTGTAATGAAAGTTGTGTTATCGAAAAATTATCCCACTTTTAAAGTTTGTCCATTCATAAAAGTCGATTAAAATTTTACAATCCACTTAATTTTTACAATTTACAGCAACCACCGCAGCCACGACGTAAAGAACTATTTACTTTTTAGACCGTCTTGAAGTTGGCGATTAAAGAAATTAATAAATTATGGATAATTATTCTACCGTAGTTTTCAAAATGTATGAATTTTTATAAGAAAAAATAACATCAAACTGTGACATTTCAAGAAAACTGTCAAATCATAATAAATTATCAATATTGTCGAATTTCGTGTTTTGTTTCTTAAATATTGAAATTTAAATGTCAAGTTTTTTAACTTGTGAAATTTTGAATAAACTATAATATTATGAAAAAATTTACGATTCGAAGAGAAATCCCTTTGGTTTACAAAGATAAATAATCGATGAACTTCGCACCGTAATGGTCCCTCTAAGGTCAAAGGTCTGTAAATTAATATTTTCTCCAACCAAATACGAAAGTCATTTTTCCTCTAAAAGATTATGTTTTTGGTTATATTATTATGAATAATAATAAACCTCTAGAAACGATCTAGAGTAAGATTGATGCTAATGTAAATGCCATTTAAGTAACGTAAAGGTAACTTTGACAAAGGCAAAACTAAAGGAATGGTGTGTCTTCCTTAACACAGTTAAGGAAGAGCCTAAGCGCAAACTCCTTGTCTTTGGTGTTGGACAAGAGGACGATGCTGCCATTAAAAAAAAGCAAGAAGGCTGAACTATAAGTTCATCTCCCTTAAAATTAGGCTGCAGAAGTTCGAGGATGACTGCAATTAAAACAATGAAGACATAGACACAGAGCATAGTGAGTGACAAGCAATGACAAGGGGTACTATAACCTAGGTTATAGGATTCTAGGAATACTATCTCTGTCTCGGTAACGCCGACAAAGACAGCGCTTGTTCTAATTACAAAAAAAAGTAAGCTGCCGGCTATGGTTATGCCACCTTAATAGGCACTCCTCTAAAATTAGACCCATGCTATGCTCCTTACACCAGGACAGTAGGGTGGTACCTCTGGTCTGATGCCTGACTGACAATAAAATATCTAGCCAAAATGTTCTCTCTGCTGGATGATGAGACCTACACAATGGCTAATGAAAAGCGGCTCCAACTGTCCTCCCTGCGGCCCAGAGTCAATAGTCACGCCTTCTGTAAATGCTCTAGATGCACTCCTCAAAAAGTACACCCTAAAACTGCGATATTATTTGAAGCTATCCAAAGTCAATCTGCGGACAATTGCAGGGATCTTACCTGGACACTGCAGATTAAATAGACACCTTCACATGATAGGGCATGCAGATGACTTTACATGTCGTGGATGCAATGAAGAGGAAACAGCTGAACATGTACTTTGCTACTGTCCGGTATTTACTTCAATGAGAGGATCTTTGTTGGGGGGATTTCTGACCCAAATTAGTAACACTCCGACTGCCAAGATCTTACAAGGGGAAGGCGCGATATTCGGGAAACAGATTTTTTTTATATTAATCGTACTTAAACATCAGTACCCCGACTTTATTTTGTGAAAGTAGTAAATAGCAGAATTCAACCATTGTCGAAAAAAGAAGGTGTGTCAAGTTCAGTATATTACAAGATAAAAAGTGCTACTTATATATCTTGCGAAATAACAAAATTTGCAATAACCGAGGTGTTAGGAACAGAGGATTGAGAACAACGAAGCGACCAGAGCAGGTTCAAATCCCTTATTAACTATTTTTTGCAAAATCTTTTTTTTTTAATTTTAAAAATTTTTTTTTGGTAGATACTACACTACATTCAAAAATAAAATACACGTTATTAATTTTTTTTCTATTTTATGCTGCAAAACTTTTTTAATATGCTAATGTTAAACATACTTCGTTCATATTCATAAAAATCTCTCTATCGCATAGTAAAATATATCTAAAATTAATTATGTGTATTTTATCTTTGTATGTAGTGTAGTATGTATCAAAACAAAGAAAAAAAAATTAAAAACAAAAGAAAAAAAAATTGGTTCTGTCGGGATTCGATCGACCTTACTTGAAACGCTTTTTTCTCGAAAATGGCTGAATTTTGCGATTTACTACTTTCACAAAATAAAGTCGGGGTACTGATGTTTAAGTACGATTAATATAAAAAATATCTGTTTCCCGAATATCGCGCCTTCCCCTTGTTAGAGTTATTCTACAGCTGGAATGGCTTGGGGGAGTGACAGGATCAGGGTGAAGCTGAAAAACCGTAAGTAGTACAATGGGCTTACACAAAGTACAAAGATTACAAAAACTATTTTGAATATTGAAATAATTTAAACAAGACAGGATGTATTCAAGAAATGTATACTTTTGTACAATTTTTTTGAATAATAAGCATACCATCATCGAATTGCGAAAGTCTGTTTATGAGCTTTTCTAGTAGGTACCAAGGATTCCTCTTAATAGCAAATGGCTTCTTTTCGGCTACATCACAAAATTTGTAGTAAAAGCATAATAGCTACAGATCTGGTCTCTAGTAATCAATATTATAAAATAAAAGAATCAAAATTAGTACCATGTTTTATTCGGCACCAGAAACGTATACAATGGTTATTTATTTGAAAGCTAACTAAGTACGTATATGCACAAACAAAGTACATCATATGAGAAGAAAATAAATGCAGAGTCTAAGGGCAAGTAAACCAAGTCAGTAGGTAATTGTTCCAATAATTTATAAAACGGTTGCTTTACTAAATTTAAGTTTCACTAAGAATCTATGTACACCTAAAGATCACGGACTTATTATGTAGTGTACATTATTAGGGGAATGATATTATACAAAAAAAAATATCTCAATTTAAGCACCAAGTAGTTAATTAACATACAAATAACATTATTAACAAAGAAACAAAACAATTTTGACAAAAATCACAAGATACTTTTTTCTAATACTGAAGTAATTACATCAACAAAAATTTGGCACTTAAGAATAGAAAAGGAGTAAAAAACGTTTACAAATATTAAGTCTTAGAACATTGAAAAATGTCTCGTTACATTGAAAAAGCTTCAAAAGTCGAAAACAAAACTTTTTCTTAAATAAATAGAGGAACCTTGTGGTATATAAAAGTTTATACACGGGGTGCTTCTTTCATGACAATTATTAACTCTAAGTAATAAATTATAAAAGTGAACACTTAAAATACAAAATTTGCATTTATAAAAAAAAGGAAAGTTGTTATTACGACTATGTAGTACTTAACACTATTGAATATTTTGAAATTTATTACTAATGGGTCATTTTACATTCAATAACATGTACGGAGGGTAGAGGGATGATGGTAAAAAATACAAAATCACTACATAAAACAAACAATAACAAAAATATTGAAAAATGACTCCCTTTAACTTTCAGTCCAACAAACAAACATGTGTGATTTATCACAGACTTCAAAAAGCTACCATCAGTCCTAGTATTTTATGTGATGAAATTAATAGATGTAAATTTACGCCAAAGATGACCCAATACACAGAAACTTACAAATAAAAACAAAAAACAAACTTAAAAGTAGGTATTCTTTCAAAAAAAACCTCTTCTTTGCAAAATTAAAATTGAAAACATTTAAACTTCTACAGCAACGGCTGGAGAACCTTCACTTGCTTCTAACTTTTTAACTTTAATGTCTTCAACAACACTCTTTTCTTCGTTTCCAACACTGTCACCGTTGGTGGTTGTAACTTCAGGAACTTCTTCGCATTTGCCATTTTCGTGTTTACCATTAACTTCTGGTAGGTCTTCCACTTTTTTTGCAACAACAGTTTCATCGGTTCCGTTACTCGATTTGTTCGCTTTTTCGGTTTCTTTATTTTCTGTCACAATTTCCACCAGAGTTTCTTCGGTAGCTTCTTTCGCTACTTCAACTTTCTTAGGTAGGGTTACGTCAGTTAGTGAAATTTCTATTAAGGTATCTTTTGCTATTTCAACTTTCTTAGGTAGGCTTACTTCAGTTAGTGAAATTTCTTTTAAGGTATCTTTTGCTACTTCACCTTTCTTGGGTAGGGTTACATCAGTTAGTGAAATTTCTATTAAGGTATTTTTAACTACTGCAACTTCTGGTTTGCTCTCTTTAGCCTCCTCGGCTATTTCAATATCGGAAGTGTCTTTGACATCGGCGTCACCATTTTCAGCAACTTTAGCATCCGTACTATCACCATTTCCGGTAATTTTAACCTCTTCTGCTACTTCAACAGTTTCTGTAGTCTCCGTGGCTTTCACATCTTCTACAGGTGTAACCTTTTCTTCTTCAACTTCCACTTTATCTTTAGTTTCGACCTTTTCGTTCTCATTCACTTCAATACTTTCATTCTTTTCAGTTACTTTAACCTCCTTTGTTTCTTTACTGATTTCCTTAACAGCATCTAACTCATCTTCTATTTTCGCAGATTCTTCAGTTTGAGTTGTGGTCACTTTTTCAGACTCTGGAACTTTCTCCACAGTAGATTCAGTCTTACTTTCAGTCTTAACAGTTTCTTCTTGTGTTTCGTCAATTTTTTTATCACATTTAGCCTCACTTGTAGGCTGCTCAGCAGTCTTTTCTATTATCGTTTCTGGAATTGATTGGGCAGTCTTAATGGGAGTTTCTTCTACAGTCTTTTCAGAAATTGGTTCAGTGATTTTTTCGGCATCTTTTACTTCAGTCTTTTCTTCAACTGGCTTGATTTCTTCAATGGATGTCACTGCTTCAGCTTCATCAGTCTCCATTGCCTCAGTGGCAACACTTGCAGTCTCAGTAACTGAAAATTATGGACAATTAATTGTTGGAAACTAAAAACTTTAATCAAAATACCTTTTGGAACTTCATCAGTCTGTTCTTTAGGGACAACTTCACTGGTAGTTGTTGTATCAACTTCCATAGCTTCAGTAACGGGGTTTTCCGTCTTCGTTATCTCTTTTTCGTCATTTTCAGGTTTGGCATCGCTCGACTTGGCAGTTACTGTAGTGGCACTCTCTTCACTTTTCAAAATTTTTGCAGGTGGTTCCTAAATTGAAGACCAAGTGTAAATAACAAATATAAAAAATTAAACAGACGTTTGATTATTTAAAATGGTAAAAAATGGAAAATTAGAATTGAAAATAATGAGTCTTCCAATCCTAAATGATGTTTTAGACTAAACTTACCATTTCTTGTCGCATAAAGAAGTTTTAAAAAGAAGAAAGATAACATTAATCCTAAAAAGCAGATAATGTAAAAAAATAAACCACTATCTGATAAGCAAAAATTAGAAGAATTTAATTTTTACACTAAAATAATAGAAAAAACAAATCTAAAATAATAAAAACAGTCAAACTTTCAAGCATTTTGCGTCACACACCTCTGCAACAATTTCATCTTCGTTCTTCCTTTTATTAGATTTTTCTAACTTAATATCTTCAAAGGATGTCACAACCGTAAAATCTTTTGCAACATCTTCTGCAATTTCTTCGTTGCCTTCACGTTTCACCAGTAATTTCAATAAACCTGCATCAGCTGCAGCCTTCAATTCTGTTTAATATAAAAAAATAATTAAAACCATACCTTTAACTGTTTTAACCTTCCTACCTTTCACATCATCACTAACAAACAAAATCTCTTCTGGTTTTACTTCCAACTTTTCAGCTATTTTAACATAACTGGAAGCTTCAGTTTTCACGCCAATGCTTTGGTCAAAATAATTGATTATGTGTGCGGATAAGTCACCTTCAGTTGAGTGACTGAATAATAACTTTTGCGCTTCAACACTTCCGGTAGAGTAAACTGCAACCTTGTGTTCCTTGGACCAGTTTTCCAAACACTTGGATACATCTGGGAATACACTACAAATTTTGTTTAATTATTAGAAAACATCAACCGAAATTTGATTCAACTTACTGTCCCTTCAAATTACCACTGTCGTATCCTGACTTGTATATCAACCCTTGGAGAGTTTTTAAACCTTCATTTGTGGATTTGTCTTTTGTTAACTTAATAATCAGTTCAGCTGCCGATTCAACAGTCAGCTCTTCGTCTCCTTCTTTGATGAGCTTTAGGGACGATGCTACATCATCAGAAGTCAATTTATCTTTTAAAAAAGGTGATACGTTGTCAATGATGTATTTTGACAACGCTTCCTAAAAAGGAAAAAATTGTATGAGTTATTTTCATAAGTTACGAGATTTTCTTAAAATTTGGAAATATTATAGACTATGTTACTTAATTAATGTTGAATGATGGGATAAATATCAAAGTGGTAAAGTTTCAATCTAAGAAACTATAATTAACATAATTGTTCCTGCATTGTCTCTCTGTTTAATAAATAATATTGAATATGGACTAAATAAGCATTGAGCCATCAAGTTATACTTTATCTGTTGGATGAATCAGGTAATTATTCTATAGATACTGTAACCACATTGTAATATTTTCTTTACATCAACATTAACTTTTAGAATTTAAATGGTAGTAATATTGTCAAACCATTGCAGCCAGAGGCACAGCTAAGGAGTGGCTAATACTTTAGCCCCTTCCCAAACATTTGTAATTTTTAACCATTAAAAATTTGCTTTGACATAATATTATTTAATTTTAAAATTGGGTATATCATGCAAGTATATTGATTTAGCCACCCTTTGAAGAAATCTTGGATGCACTGTCGGTTGCAAAAATTTCCACCAGTCTTCCTAAGCCTAGAAAAGTTTACGCCTGGGGAGCCAGGTTACTTGGAATTGAAAAATATTGATAGCAAAAAATTGTTAGTTTTGTTATATGGGCGAAGTGCATAAACGGAATAACTCGAGTCCCACTGGATCCGTGAGAATCTCGTTAATCCATTCATGAATTCAGTATTCCCACTTCCAAAACCGATTTTCTCGAAGTTGGCTGAATCAGGTTTGGAATTTCCCCTTGTAAGTATGAAATTTGCTAGTGGACTAGCTTTCTGGCTGCAATTTCAAGTGTCAATTTTGAATCATTTAGAACAGTGTTTCCCAAAGTGGTCTATATCGACCCCCAGGGGTCGATGTCAGCGAAAAAAGAAATTGGGGGTCCATGAGATGTAAATGGGGGTCCACGACTTAAATTTTTTGTATAATTGCTATAATTTTTATGCCAATCTTTTAACAAAAACAAAGAAACAGACTGGACATCACTAACAGAGGAGATTTGAGAGTAAACCTAACTAAATTGATACCAAATGTTGATAATTTGTTATTAAAGCACCAGGCTCATACCTCCCACTAAAATTTAAAAAAAATTATTTTTCTATCAGTTATTTAATGTAAATATTAATTTAAATAAATACTAGTTAGATTATTATAGATTTGATACTCTTACCATAATATCGGCATTTGCCAATGTCTTAAAAAAAGGTGAGCAGCAGAGGGGGTCTACGCAAAACCGAAAATCATGGCAAGTGGTCTACGAGACAAAAAAGTTTGGGGAACACTGATTTAGAACGTCTATATTTGTTGTAACTAATTCTAGGACCATTACTTGATCTGCTGCTGTTGGGGTCACCTTTAATTATTTTTATTAGCTTAGATACTGTGGTGTAGTCAACCGAGTGAGTGGTATTTAAGATTTTAATAAAGTAAAGAGCTGCATGGCAATAGCAATGTGGGGTTAACCTAGTGATGAAGCGCTCAACTGCTGATGTTAAAAGCAGTAAGTTCTATTCTAATAAAACTACAGTGAAACCTGTGTAAGCCAGACACTGGGCAAGTCAAAATTAAAAACGAATACTTTCTGTAATATTTGTCGTTCAATTACTCCACCGGACAGCTAAGATATGGTAAAAAAAATAGTGTATTCTGTAGTGGATAATATAAGAATAAAAAAGATGATAGGATAGTGTCCTGATGCTGTTCAAACTCCCAAGTTATACAGTCTAAGAATTTAGTAGTTCCAACTAGGACCAAGGCTTTAGAACAGAACCTTTTGGAGCACAAAAATGATTTTTTGACCGGAGCTGGAGCACTAAAAATTTTACTGCTACAGATATTTTTTTTGGTTATAAATAAAGCGGTTAATACACAGCTCCGTGACATACACGGGCACTTACACGCGCAGTCTATTTGATTAACATTGATCACCCAAAATGAATTGTGCATTTAAAAAAAAAATTAATTTTAAATTCTTTATTTGCCAGCTCAGATAAGCAGTGATAAAAATCATGGAAATGCCGGTACCAATATATGGTACCGGCATATATATCATTACCGGTATTATATATAATATCCTTATATGGGGGGGGGGGAGTCAAACATTTAAAAAATTGTTCTAATTAATAAATGCCTCCCAATAAGAATTTCCGTACCTACTTCAAATTCGAATTACAAATTTTAGTCGGATCATAAAACAGAGATATTTTAATGAATTCAAAAATTGGTCTGTCCCAAATACCTGATTCTAACTATATACCACAATGTAGTCATGATTGCAGTAACTCAAACCAAAGAGGTTGTATCCATCGAAAGACCACCAAGTTGTAAAACCAAATTCGACAAATGGTTTTTTGGCGCCTCCTTGTGGGATTATTACTACGTTATAATAACTTACTCTAATTGGTAAATTTATTACCGACCTACAAAAGTTCAAAAACCAATCCGAGGTCGAATAAAGTTTTAAAACTAGGTGGTCCCTCTATGTATACATCCTCTTTGCCCATACAAATTGTAGACAGTCTTATACCGTCTTTTCGTTGCGCCCCCAGGGTGTCATGGGTCAACTAAATTAGACTAAACTAAATTATTCCACTATATTTCCATTCAATTTAACTATTTTTCACTATTATAATTTATTAATCGTCTTACAATTCCAACCTATAGGATATTCTATGATATATGTTATGTTAGGGCCAGTTGTATAAAAGAGGGTTAACTCGGGGATCAGCTGATCCTGGTTCAAGAGCTGATCCAGGATCGACCGAAGGTAGATAGATTTACTTGATAGGTTTATTTATAATCTATTTACCTTGCGTCGATCCTGCTTTGCTTTGATCCTTGGTTTAACCCTGATCCGAGGATGATCTTCTTTTATACAACTGGCCCTTATTGTTTACTTTTCTAAATAACTATTGAAACAGCGCCATCTTAAGAAAATCCGTCAACTAAAATACCATTAAAATCAGGGTCTAATATTTTCCTATGAAGTTTCTATACCGTGGCCCATACTAATGAATTAAAAGCCAGCACTTTTTACTGAAGGAACCTATAGTTTAACGTGGAATCCAAACTATGACACAAATAATTCTGTAGTAACTGAGATTCAAACTGATGACTACTATGTCCACAGTAAATTTATCTGTCCAGTTATTTCCCTGCAAAGGTCAATTTGCAATTTTTGAATAAGGGGTAGACTGGAGATAGTGGAGGTGGTAAAATTTTGTGACTTTCTTTCATCAATAATTTACGCTCTAAGGGTAAAATCAGAAAGTCGTACTTTACAACTCGATTGGCAGAGGCGGTGCTAAGTGGTTTAACGCAGGGGTTGGCAACCCGCGGCCCGCGAGGTGTCTTGGTGCGGCTCAAAGACTCTAAAACAAATAACCTTTTATTTAAAAAAAAAATATCTCTTTAGTGGATTTGCCAAGAAGTGCAGCCCACACTAATTCCCATGTAAAATATTTGGCCCTCTTATTACAACAAAAGGTTACCGACCCCTGGTTTAACGAATTGAAACGTGGCTGGACATCCGTTTTTTGATAAAGAACCCTGAGGTTATAGTCAAAAAAATCCATGAGGTCATGTTAGCAGACCACCGAATGAAGATCAGAGAGACTGTTGATTCGACGCTAAATTGATGAGAAATCGGCCCCATTTGACGAAGGCAAAAAGAAGAAGAAACTCGTCCACAATCGCCATATCAAAAATGTTCAAATTACGCTACGCATTGCTGCCACATTTCCCAAATTTGGCCCGATGTCAAACAGGAAATGTCTTGGTGGAAAGCGGCTCACGTCAAATGAGGACGTCATCGTCGAAAGAGAAGCCCATTTTGTGGAGTTCGACAAATCATCATTCGCTTATATTGTGGACCCCTTTTTGTTCCTATTATTTATCAATGACATAGGTAAATACTTAAAATGTTGCTATTTGCAGACGACCTAAAACTTTTCTTTTCGATTGAATCGGTCAGAGACTCTTTAGTATTGCAATCTGATCTAGACAACTTATGCTTCAAAACCAATAATTTATTGTTAAATTTTGACAAATGCTCTGTGATTTCCTTTTCAAGAGGCGGTTTCAAGAGGTCATAAGTTTGATTATTTTATAAATAATGTAGTATTGGCAAGCGTTAGTGAAGTTCTTGATTTGTGAGTGTTGATCATTTGTAAAAAGACACTAAACATTTCTCTTCTGAAACTGTAAAATTGCGTATGCATCTTGTCCCCTATCTATGACACCCATATCAAGAGATTGGAATCAGTGCAACAGAAGTGTTTAAAATTAAAAACATCTGAGCTAAATTTGTTATGTTTGAGTAAGTTATATATTAATGTTTTAGTTTTTATTTTATGCTTTTGAATATGTTTTTGGCTGCCCTTATGATTGCGACCGTATGCAGTGTTCATATTACATCCATGGTCCCTGAATATAATTACTTAGCTAAAATAAAACAATTTAAAACAAAAACCAGCAGGCGCTCGTTAATCAATTCATGCGCGTCAGTTCCACTACCAAGGTGGTTTCTTGAACCAATTTCAACCAGTATTCAAAAATTTAAAATTGAAAGGTTCATAATGTATTCATTTTGAAACCTTGGTTTTAAAATCGGATGTGTTGCAATTGTATGGAAAATTTAAGTTAAAAATAAAAATTAATTGGTGAAATTTAAATTCAATCAATATTAGTATGTCGAGTGAAGTTCACCTAATTATGAACTTGCTCGTTATTAAAATTCGCGTAAAATGGATGAATCATTCAGGTAAAATGAAATTTCAGTTATATTAATGGATCAATTTTTTCAATTTCAAATTCTGAAATCTGAACTTCAATCTCAAAATGGCCGTTTGAAATTACAAAAGTGAAACTTTTTATAAAAATTAGACATTTGGTTTTGGTTTATCAAATTAGTGATAAATACGAAATCCAACATCAGGGGAGTCGTCAGCTGAATTTACCTCTTCAGTCCCAATTTGGTTCAAGAAAATTTAAATGAAATCACCCCATACAAATGAAGGGAGGGTAAGAAAGATTTTAGTCAGCTAAGAATGATTCTTCAGAAACCGAAAAAGAAACTTCCAAGGACCCAGAGATCGTAAAATTTCTTATACTTGTTCTTTAATTAAACTTATTTTTATTAACGCAATAACAAAGTTATTGCAAAATTAAAAATTTAAAAGAGAAAAAATCAACATTCACAAATAAAAGCCAACCATAAAATGCGCCACGAAAAAATGTCATTTTTGACCCCCCACCCCCTTCGTTACGCTACATCATTTTATTCAACCCCCCTGCAATGATATGTCTAATAATTTATAGACTGTAGAGGAACAGTTGAAAGGAACAGCTTGTTATTTCCGCAAATGGGTGTATTTTATTAATTTGTACTAAGATCTTGTTTCCCCAGTAGGTATATCATAATTACAACCCCCAAATAACTATGAACTACACCATTTGCAGCTTTAATTCAGAAATCGTCAATTGCAGTTCAGATTAGCCAATACTTCCGGCCTCACAACTGCCCATTTATAATAATAGCTGTGAAAGGCCAAATATTGAGGTGTGTCATAGAGTTAAGGCTGAACTTGAGTTTGTTTGAGAGTTGAGGCCAGAATTACTTGTTAATCTGATTTACAATTGATGCTTTCTGAATTAAAGCTCGAAGTGCTGTTGAACTATTTTTCCTCTGTATTAAAATAGTAGAAATAAAGCTTTTTGATACTCTAAAATGATGACACCTACATCGCAATTTTGACTAAAAGGGGACTAAAATGTTTCTCTCCCTGAACCCTTCAAATAATAATCATATAATCTCAAGACGATTAAAATTTATCATGATGATGATTTGGTCAAGATCTTGCATTTAATTTCGAATCAGAGAGCTGCTCCCTCCAATATGAGTTTCTGTTTCGATTAATGACTGAATATACTTGATTTGAATTATTGTCTTTAACAGAAGATTATATTTAGAAAATTCGCTGATGAATGTAACAGGTTCATAAGAAATTTTGATTTTTAGTCGAGGAATTCTATGGAACACCCTGTATAAACATAAAATGAATTGCGGAGGATAGCATGTTTTCAAATTAACAATATATTTTAATGATAACATTCAAGAATCAGAAGTACCTATTGGAAAAAACCCACAAACCTCTTTTAGGCAAAAATTTACATAAAGACGAATTTGAAGAATAGATAAAGATAATCAGACAAACAAAGGGGCATTTTATAGTGGACACACTTTCTATTTTATTAATACAAAAGAATTAACCAATCTACTTGCTTTGGGGGTTGATAAAATAGAGAAAGTAAAAGCTGCAGCAGTGTTAACGACCTGGACGTGGACAAATTAAAACTTGAAAGGTCAAAATGGAAAATATTAACAGTGGAAGTTAAAAACTTACAATAACAATAAAAATAGGGTTATTGTAGACCGAATTTGTTCGGAATTTGCCACGTTTGAAAGTATCAAAAGACTGAAACTATGCAACTATGCTTTTAGAAAAAAAAGTACCAAACTTGATTTTCATTTGTTTTTCACTTAATTTTCGTAATTAGAATTTAATCTATATTACATTTAAAAAAGGCATCAACCTTAATTATATTTTTGTAAATACAAATAATATAGGAGGATGTCTGGTATCCCTAGAACTACCTCCTAAAATTAATAGAAAGATTTTTGTACCGTTTAGATTAAAAATAATTCTTGAGAACAGAATATGGATTTCAGGTAGCGGAAATATTATACAGTAGGTATTTTCAAACAATGCTTAACAAAAGACGTTACTTTCGTATTTTGATTGTTCACAATTGCAACTGAAGTTTTTGCCAAGAACGCAAAATTTTGAGTCGACTGTACTAGCTCCATTGGGGTTGTGAACAACATTATGCTTGCGAAGTGAACGCACTGGGGCTAATTTTTACCTGTCCATTGTCCAAGGACGACAACTGCTACTGCATATGAAAACCATGCATGCAGCTGGATTTATACCGGCGAAAAAATACCACACGTAAATTACTATCGATATTCTACATTTTTAGTAAAAATTTAATTGAATATGAATAAAAGATGAAGAAAGTTTAGCAGTAAAATGAGCAAATTTTAATTTTAAGTAATAAAATCAAAAATATTACCTGAAATGTGAACTCAGTCGTTGTTCCGATGATGTCTGTTAAAATGTATTTAGGCGCAAAAATATCCATGGTAAGTTATAACAAAACTTCAATAATTAAAACACAAGTAATAAGTTGATATATTACTTCAAACTAGCTAATATTTTTATTTGAACAAATATTTAGGCATGTAACAGTCGCCTCTACCGAAAAAAGCAAATACAGGAGCTTATAGTGGCGCAAACGCCTAGCAACGTACATGCGCAGTTATCGATAGAAACGAGTTTTAACGAAAAAATTCGTACGGTTCGCTTACAACCAATCAGAGGTGTGCAGCTCACTTCGCGTCATTTTTCCTTCTTTTAAATTTAAAACCGGCAAATTATTGCAATTTATTTATTCGTATTAAGATATAATTAAGGTGATTGTTACTAAAAATTAACATTTAATAATGACATCTTCTGTTACTGTGAATAATTGTTAACTGATATATTATTTATAATTTAAAAAAATATTATTGATCATCCCGATGATTTTTATAATTTTTACAGATATTCGATTATAAATAGTACAGAAATGTATGTTTGAGCTGTAATAAAGATTATGCTATATAAATTTATATGTATGCTTTTTTCCCTGGTAAATAACGATTGTCTCGCGACAGTAATAACCTGGCTGTGACTGTGGCGCCATCTGTGGTGCGGTGATGTAACTCTTAGAAAATTTGACTTCACAGTGAGGTTATGCGAAGTTGTGTTATGTATCCAAGCATGCGCATTTGGTGCTGTTTTGTACTTGGGAAATGCTTGGGAATATCAAATTTAATTTTGACAGATGTAAAATTTCGTAAAAGTACATTTTTTATTATTTAAATTTTTTCCTTGTACAATAATAGATCATAAACAGTAATATTATCTACTATTTGTTTATTTTATTTCAGTGTGAAATTTGTGATTACAAATGTGCACATAATAATAATTTAAAAAAGATCATTTTAAAACTCATACAGGCGAAAAACCGTTGAAATATATAATTTGCACATATTTAAAAATAAATGTGCACATAAGAGAATTTAAAAACTCATACATTATAATACTCATATACAAAAGTTTTACCATTGCCTCCTATGGTTTTAGGCAATGGTTTTACTTATTTTACCTTAATATTAATAGTAATTAAACATTGAATAATTTCATTTTAAGGTTATATATTGAATTTAAGATAATTATTAATATTGAATGTGTTTTTTAACACGTTTTTATTAATGATCATTATTTTTTTAAATATTTATTCAATAACTTAAATAGTAGTAGAAGTAGAGTAAATAACATACTAGGATATTGTTAACGTAAAGTAATGTAATTTCATGTAGTAAGTTCATTACAGAAAATTGACAAAATTGACAGAATGTGTTTTTTAACACGTTTTTATTAATGATCATTATTTTTTTAAATATTTATTCAATAACTTAAATAGTAGTAGAAGTAGAGTAAATAACATACTAGGATATTGTTAACGTAAAGTAATGTAATTTCATGTAGTAAGTTCATTACAGAAAATTGACATCTGTCATAATTAAATTTGGTATTCCTATTTCTAAGTACAAAACAGAAACAAATGCGCATGCTTTCAAATAAAATTCCTTTCCACAGGATCATCCCATCCACAGATGGCGCCACAGTCACAGCCAGGTTATTACTGTCGCGAGACAATCGTGGTAAATAGATGAAAATATTAATTTTTCCCCCATTTGCAGATGGCGCTACTGATTTGGGGTTCCTTTAAAATAACACATTAACTCTCGAAATCGGTAGCGCTACCTGCAAATGAGAAAAATATAATACATATAAATTTGTAAAATATTTTCCATCTTTTTACAGCTCATTAAATTTGATTTTCTTGAATTTTTGCTATAAATTATCTCAACGATTTCTTGGTTGAAAATTTAACCACCAGGAAATCTCCTACTGATAAATTACACTTTCCTGTATTGGTGGGGTCAATTATTGGGTTCTACACAGAATCAAAGAATTTTGTATTAGAATAAATTGTCTCTGCCAAATTCACCAAATTCAGCCGAGCCCAACTGTCGGGCTGCTGTGCCAGCGGTCCCGATTAAACAATAAATTAAACAATAGTATTACTGATGAACCCAAAAGTTGGCATCGGCAGCACGTGTTTAATTTATCGTTTAGCCGGGACCGCTAACCCAGCAGTTGGGACCGGCTGAACGTGCCCATTGTAAGTGTTGTAAATGAAGTTTCATTTCCACCATGATTTGAATTGCATAACAATATTTCTTTCATTCTTTTCAACCAATCAGATTCAGATTTTCCACATTGTGCTCCCTGGAAGGACAGGGGTGTAGACTTACGAAATAATTTAACATGCTCGGTTGGGTCCATAGGACATTCCAAACACGGCCTCCAGGGCAAGAAATCCGGTATAATACCGGATCAACGCATACATGCGTATGTGACCGACAGTGACAGACAAGTCACAAGCACATACGCACACCCTCCCACTCACTCAGACCAGCTAGCAGGTCGTGTAGGCTCGCCAGGCCTTTAGGTTGAGGCGCATCCCTCTGTAGGGCGCACCCCGACCCCCTGCACACTCACCCACGATCATCAACGCCGTTCTAGCTACGGCCCACCGGCCCTACGACGGATGGCACTCACCGAAAACTGCGAGAGCCGGCTGCAGGACTCCTCATCACTTACAAGCCGCCTCAGATCATCATCCGGACCATCCAGCGCCAAATCACTCCTGAGGTCTGAATAGAGTCGACACTCGAAGAGGATGTGCCGCCAGGTCTCAGGTTCACCACACGTACAAAGATCCGTATCTGACAGGTCACGCATGAATAGAAAGGAGTTCATGCTACCGTGGCCCGTCAGCAGGAAACCCAGGAAAAGTCCAAAGTCGAACCAGGGGTTATTTACGACAAACAGAGCGTCACCAAAGAATGCTCTGGTGACCGCACCAAACTCGGAGTTGGACCATCGCTCCCGCCAAACAGAATAGGAGCGCTCCCGGAGTAAACGCTTAAAAGCATTTTTGGGAAGGTCCCTATCGCCATCAGATCGTCGGGCAACTGATGAAGGCCCCTCTTAGCTCTATGCAACTCCGAACGCTCTCTGGCCAGCAAGTCCCAGGGAAGAGCACCTCCCAAGACTTGCATGGCCTCGGTAGATACCGTGCGACATACTCTAATGGTGGCGTACAGTGCAACCCGCTGACAGCGGTTTATTGCCACCCGCGCATAGGCCAGGCGCATGGATTCACCCCACACTCCCGCCCCATACGCCACCAGTAGCCCCCCGTAGATCGTATTTATTGCCTTCCTCCCCAGACCCTCCTGCGCACCCGCCTCAGGCCGCCAACGGTTGAAGCCATCCTGTCTTTAAGAACCCGGAGATGTGGCTGGAAGCTAAGTCGCTCCCCAACCAACAAACCAAGGTACTTGGCATCTGTCTTATACGAGATCGTGGCATTACCCAAGCGCACCGTAGGGTGCCTATTTGTAGATAGGTGACCCTTAAGTAGCATTTGGAACGTCTTCTCCACTGAGACCCGGACACCCACAGACTCACCCCACTCAGCCACCTCTCTCAGGCCCTCCCCAGCTCTTTTCAACCAATGAGAGACATCATTTCTAATTAAAATTGTAAAAATAGGTAACTGCGCCACCTACTGAAGAAGTTCTCATCTTAATGATACATGGAGCCCTTAAAAGCAATATTCAGTGCTACATTGAATAATTTATGATTTATGTCATTTATTTCCAGGACATTACAAAAATTTAATTAATTACTAGCAATACTTTTCACAATATTTCAACACTTTTTTATGTAAACACGCTAAAATGAGATTGGTAGGGGGGCAGCTTTATTTTGGAAGGGTTTGATCCAGTGGCGTAGCTAGGTGGACAAGGGCCCCGGTGCATAAAAAAAAATCGGCCCCCTCTCCCCCTTTTTCCACATGTTTGCATTAGAAATTAAAAAAAAACAGCTCAGGGGCCCCCTGGGCTCCGGTGCACTGCACCGCTTTGCCCTATGGTAGCTACGCCACTGGTTTGATCTCCCTCCTTTACAATCTGATTGCTATGACCAAGAATATTCTGTAAAGAACTTGATGTCTGTACGTCATCACTTTTAGGCTCGTAGAAGTCAGGGCGTCATTGCCCCCCCCCCCAAATCCTTAGATTTTACAGACGTAATTACTAAAAAAGTGCTAAAAAAAGGTCATTTGTATCTTTATTTTTATAAAAATGGTTCTATTTCCACCGCCCCCCGACCACACCTGAACGCCATCTCCACATCAAATTATTTCATTTTGCCCACAGGGGGCGATCACCAACTTTGAGAACTACTGGGTTAAATCAAATACGTTAAATCATTTTTGATTTTTTGTAATAAAAATAAAAACATTGTTTTTGTAAAATCTGATAAAATTTTCAAGGACCTCCTTTGTTTCAATGTACCTACTATAATAATGATGTAATTGTATGCGTAGAAAGCGAAAAACTTGTTTTTAGCTGGCGTAAGCGCTGCAATTTTCGTAAAATTCACTTTCAAAGTTGAAAAAGTAAAAATTGATTTTTGGAACTTCAATCGACCGTAAAAGTTTAATATAAAAATATTGCAAAATAAACTGCGTCAGTCTAATTTTCTAATAATTACTTATAAAGGGACACCAAGTTTCGGCTATTTTCAACATTTTTAGAATTTTTTTAATATTTTTCTGTGATTCTGCTTATTAAACTGGCCAACAACCAAAGGACAAATTTTAGTATTTCAAAAGCAATAAGTTTCATGGGTTTTATTTTTATTAACCCATATGGGTTAAAAGCATGGGTTAAAAGTTAAGTTAAAACCTATTCTAAATTTTTATCTATGAATTTGTTAGATATTTCTAATATCCCTGAAAAGGAATATCCAACTTAAAAATTCGTTCAAATAGTATTTGAGAGGCCCCAAGCACAACTCAATTTCGAGGACCCCTTTTAAATATTTTCACTGCCCCTACTACAAACTACAGTGTACATACTACACGTAGGTACGTTTTTCACTCTGGTAATATGCATTATACCAGTGATAAAAAAAAACTGAATTTTGAGGCACTAGGCGTGCACCTATTCGGAAATCCGCCGCTGCTCACAGTAATCTGAGTTATAGTATTAACTGGCAGCGGTCCCACGCGTTTAATTAAAACTGTGGACGTCATTGTAGCCCAAGCGCTGGCGACGGATATCAGGAGTCTTGAGAATGTTATGGCTTAATATTAGATACGTACCTTCTAAATACAAAATCATAAATGGTAGAGGTATTCCCGGTCTGATAAACGGGGGGGGGCTACCATTGTAGCGTTTAGTTTCGGGATAACAGCTAAGCGCTAACGAATAAAAAGTTGAACATATTTCACTACGAATTGGTTTGAGAGTCTTTAAGCTGATTGGTTGCATTTCGGTTCTCACATGAAAAAGTGTTTCTTGCTCTGTGCAATTTGTATGTTTGATTTAAATGTCCTTTGGCAGATAAGTTGCAAATCAAATAAGCGATCGCAATTTGTAAAGTTGGTTTGAGAGTCCTTAGGGCAGGCTGATTTGGTCGAAAGCAAAATCACGATTCCGGTCCTGTATTTCCACGAATAGTTATTATTAACTGTTGTGTTGTTATAATTATTATTAATTCTTTTTATATTATTATTATTGTAATGTAAATTTTCTAAAATATATTTAAAAAAATTTGTTAACCCCTACGTGTAAAAATCCAATGAACGCTCATGCTTCGAATCGTAATCGTGTTACTTTTCCGAACTTTCTAAACCTTAGACCATATAAACTTATAGACCCGCTGTTTGCTATCTCTTCTTTAAAAGAAAGAGAAGCAAATCGAACTTAGGCAACACACTGGGCATGTGTCGTCATGGAGCGGGGTAAATATACGTTTAATTCACAGAAAACTTAAATCTGAATGTTTGAAGAGTATTTCATTAAGAAAATCACAACTTTCATACTTTAAGAATATTTGTTAAACAAAATCTGAATATAAATCCGTGTATTTCGTTTATAATCTTAATTTTTTAAAGACCGCTCAATTCCATTTACTATTTCCTAAATTCAAAAATAAAACTTAAATCAATTTGTGGTACACATTTATTATTAAGAAAAATAAATTGATTTATTCAATACTTAAAAAAATTATTTTCTATTTTTAATTACTGACCAGAAAAGGATTTCAATAGGAAATGGAAATGCGTTCCAATGAACAAGTTGCAATGAAAAACAAAGTAAGAATAAATTATAATTGAATTAATAATTTGTATCAAATATCACAACAAATTCAAAGAAAAATATAATGGTTAAATTGCAAATAAATGACACATCCAAAATAAACAATTACCTATAAATTTAATTAAAAATTATTAATTTTAATTATTGTAAAATTAGATTTAGTTGTAATATAGGACGTATGTGGACTGCACCGATGGAAAGAAATTAATCCCTTTTTTTGGGGTTTTGACCGAGGGTCATAATATGTAGATTGCACCAATGGTCAGATGTGGATTGCACCGATATAGATAAATACGTAATCCTTTTATGTAAAAGACTTACCAGTAAGCTTGTAAGGCTTACCCGTAATGTTTCTCACTGAAAATGAAACAAGGACGTATACAAGGAGTCGCCCCAAACATACCCAAAATATTTAATTTAATTTTAATATATTATTGAAAAAAATTCGAATTTTTATAAATTGGATCCTGGTACCTAATTGTTTTGTCAGAATACAAGTCGATAAAATGATGTAATTTGGCTTGTTTACTAACTGTAATGACATTTAGCCCAGGATCTAGGGGGTGCTAACCAGGGCACCTGCTCCGGGAGGCAATTCAAGGGAGTACAAAATTATATATTATATTTCGTGAGATTTTTGATATCTTTAAACTCAAATGCTGGAGAAAAGGGGCGCCAATGTCAAGTTCTTGAAAAATCATAAATCTCGGGCTGACGGCATTAACCGTGTTAGCTGTGCCAATACTGCTTATTCTTAGGTATGTTTTAATTTGCAACATTTTTAATTTCTTCAAAAAGGTGTAAATCGGTGGGTGGGAGTTATAAAACTAAAACTAAACGTTATAAAACGACTCACAGACATTCGTATTCCGGCATACACTTGATGTGCGTGCTGCTCAGAGCTTTGATGGAAAAAATGAATCTGCATCAATATACATAGGTTTGAAATATATAATCGGAATAGGTGTTCAGTCGTGCATCGTCTGGCATTATCGATATTAAATCTTCACTATAAGCGCCATCAACTTCGTTTGGATGTAAATATTGCAAACCAAATGAGAAAAGCAACCATTGATCAATATCGGAAAGACCGTCTTGATATTCTGCGACCAAACCTACTTTTTGAATTTTTCCATACCACGTTTGGCTTAAATGAAATCAGAATCCAATAAGTTCAATATTTTTCCAAACCTGTGGAAAAATATTACAATGATTAAAAGTATTTAAAATAAGAGAACGTACCTGAACGCTTCCTAAACGTCGAATCGCCTAACCTATGAAGTACACCGCCACTTATAAGCATAGGTGGATTACTAATTATTTATCTATGCTTACGATAATTGATAACTTGATAATTTTACACTGTCCACAAGATAGAGACACATTTTTTGAATAGAATAATACAAAAATTTTAAATTTTCCAAAATGTGACTTTACGACTTACGAAGTATTGCCGTTTAGCACTCAATATGCTTATAACATTTTGCTAAATTCAATAACCGAGCTAATCTGCAAAAACAAGAAAATTTATCGATATATCTAACAATCTTCTTCAGCCCATCCTAGTCCACTCCTGGACCATAGGCCTCTCCAGTAATGGAGGTTTTTGCCATAACTCACCACGCTGGCTAGACGGGTTGGTGAGTAGTCCGCATATCGATTTTTGGAGTATAGTTGTTTTACATCCAGTAGCAGCTTGCTAGGCTAACCTTCAGATGTGCCTATAGCCCTGTTTTTTGTTAACGGTGGCAATTCGTCAACTTAGGGGGACCGCCGGCTTAACGTGCCCTCCGAAGCACGGAGACTTGGCCATAAGAAAGTTTGACTCTCCCCAGGTTTGAACCCGGTACCCTGCATTCGCATCCAACTGCGTTAGCTGCAAGGCAATGACCGTCTCTCTCTCATATCTAACAATAAATTCTTTTAATTAAAATTCCAATTTTAAGAATTTTTAATTTTGAAATGATTTCAAAAGTCAGGGGATAACTGTCCTTGTTGAGCTTTCATAAGGAATCCTATGTTTGTAATTGTTGTGTGGTGAAGTAACGTTAGTAGAGGAAAGGCACCAAATTTGAGATAGGCGCCTAATTTGAGATATCGTTCAATCTCCGTCTATATACAGTGTTACCGTGTGAGAATATCAAGAACTTCTTAAAAGGAACACTATGTGACATAGCTACCCACCCAGTTGATTTCTGTGTTTTGTTAAGTATATGGGGAACAATACGGGCCATTAGTGCATGGCGGCATCAGCTAGCAGCTTTCATTGCGGCCATGTTTGAATCCAAACAATGCAAAATTAACATGGGAAAATACTGAGCGCAAAGAATAATTCGAAAACGAGAGATTTCTTAGCTATGAGATTCATATAGCACCAACAATGCACTAATAAGGAATATAACTGGTAAGTTTCAATGCAGTAGATATACCCAAATTTGAATTATTTCGATTTGAATATTTGAACTATTTAACCTCACTTTTTGTTACAGAAATAATTCTCGTAAAATCGCTCAAATAACTAGTTAATATGTTACTTAGACATGTTACAATTACTGAGAATTAATTTATCGTACTTTCTGTACGTTTTACAAATACTAAGTAGTTAACATAATGGTTTCGTAGTTACAAATTGCTACGATAAGGAAATTTGCAAGTTTTTTTAATTTCCCACCGATTCAAACACCGATTCAACAAATGAGACGGAAAAAACATTTCAGATCAGATTTCACAGCGAACTTTGCGATATGAAGCATCAGAAATTACAGTTTTGCAAAACCATTTTAAAACACACCCACCGGCGAAAAACCATTTGAATGTGAAAGTTGAAGTAAAGAATGCTTTATAAATAATGTAGATGATTGTGTTTGTAATTTGCTTTTCTTTACAGGTAATCATTGTCGTACATTTTAAACAATTGGGGCACTTGTAAAACCCCTTAATAAAGGAAGTAGAAGACAAGTATCATGAAGATAGCGATTCATCGTAAAAATGAAATTTGTTTTGAATAAATATTGTAATTAACTTTTGCCAATTTATATACAAATTTTTAATAAAAGGAACAATGATACATAATAGACATTTACTCTTATTGTTATTCATATTTTATTAATTGTTAATTAAAAATGCAGTTAGGGAAAACTAGGATCTTTCGATTTCGCATCGAGTCGCATGTTTTGAATAAATTACTATTAACAAACACAAAAGTTTAAAAAAACAAATTAATTAGCAATTGTAGAAACAACACTAACATTTGGTATAAATTTGTTAACATAAAAGTTTTCCAAAATAGCAATCTTGATTTCCCAGCTTTTTGATCTTAAAATAATTACAATTTGGGTTTCTTTGGGAGTCCACACCACCAAATGGCAATATTTCTTGTTTAAAATGTACGACAATGATTACCTGTAAAGAAAAGCAAATTACAAACACAATCATCTACATTATTTATAAAGCATTCTTTACTTCAAATTTCACATTCAAATGGTTTTTCACCGGTAGGTGTGTTTTAAAATGGTTTTGCAAAACTGTAATTTCTGATGCTTCGTATCGCAAAGTTCGCTGTGAAATCTGATCTGAAATGTTTTTTCCGTCTCATTTGTTGAATCGGTGTTTGAATCGGTGGGAAATTAAAAAAACTTGCAAATTTCCTTATCGTAGCAATTTGTAACTACGAAACCATTATGTTAACTAGTTAGTATTTGTAAAACGTACAGAAAGTACGATAAATTAATTCTCAGTAATTGTAACATGTCTAAGTAACATATTAACTAGTTATTTGAGCGATTTTACGAGAATTATTTCTGTAACAAAAAGTGAGGTTAAATAGTTCAAATATTCAAATCGAAATAATTCAAATTTGGGTATATCTACTGCATTGAAACTTACCAGTTATATTCCTTATTAGTGCATTGTTGGTGCTATATGAATCTCATAGCTAAGAAATCTCTCGTTTTCGAATTATTCTTTGCGCTCAGTATTTTCCCATGTTAATTTTGCATTGTTTGGATTCAAACATGGCCGCAATGAAAGCTGCTAGCTGATGCCGCCATGCACTAATGGCCCGTATTGTTTTATATTTTGCGTTGCTAGTTTTTTTAGTGGTTTTAAAAATCTGATAAATAAAATCAAGGTAAGCTGATTTCAATAAGTCCCACTTCATTACTTTATAGTGTAGTGTTGATTTCATTATTTCCTCACATAGTTTTCTTGTTTTGTTATGTACATAACATAAATTTTGTTTTTAAATTTCATAACGGAAAATTCCCAATTTGAGATACCTATGGGTTCCTAATTTGAGAGTGTAAAAAGCCCTAAGAAAAAGATTTTTCTTAGACAAAAAGATTTTTGTCAAGAAAGACAAAAAGGCTGCCAAGTTCGAATTCAGACAGCAGCAATAGTCTCATCTTATTTGATTCTTCCTCAGACGAAAGCGGTGGAAGTGATGCTGAATGTTTATTTTGTATCGGTCGATTTTCTGAAGATAAACATGGCGAAAAATGGGCAAAATACATTCAGTGTGGCAGATGGGCACATGAAGATTGTAGAGATATCAAAAGTAACACTTTTATTTACTCGTTTTGTGAAGGAAAAGGGCTCTTTGAATAGAATCTCAAATTTGGATACCACCCTATCTCAAATTGGGAAACCGTTTTTTTTTCTCATCAAAAATGTAAAAAAAAATTTAAGTTCCATTTTTGTTAGTATGAATAATGTTTTTCACATTTTACTTTGCCAATGTCCTGTAAGACAAGTTAAATAATAGTTTCCTTAAAATATAACTATATGTTAATTTTCTACAAAATGTATTTTATTTTTAATTTATAAAAAAAGTATCTCAAATTTGGTGCCTTTCCTCTATAAGTAAGATGTAAGAAAACAAAAAAATGTGTAATTGGTCTTTCTACGTCATTGTGCAATAGCATTAATGATATTTCTGATGAGTCCTTTCAATATAATTTTGTATTGAGGGTCTCATTCAATTTTTATTGAAGGCCAAAATCCTTATCGCCGTCACTGGTTTACAACAAATTTTTGAAAACAATAATTTGAAACATAAGTTATATAGTGACTTTTGTTTTAGTCTCATCAGTAGGTTACAACCTAGTAGTAATCTTCGCGATTTTGTGGAAGTGTCTTTCTAAACTGCGAAAATGATGGCTAAAAAGCCATCAAAGAGTCGCGTGGTAAGTAACTTATTTTGTAATTTTTTTCAAAATGACCTATCATTTCATGTTATTCTGCTCTTAAATCAAATTTTGGCTTATTTCAAACTTGATGGTCGCGATATACCAGGATTTAGATTAAAAGCGCTGTTTAATACTATACGGAATAGTATGCAACGACGAGAATGATTAGAATATCGCGTTAAATGAAAATTAGAGTTTGGGAATCCCAGAATCACGTTTGGGAATCCCCAAATCCTAGTTTTCATTTTAGACGATATTAAATCAGTAATTAATGTACGCTTGATTTCTAATTTTTACACTTCCTGTTAGTTTATTGAGAAGGGAGTCCTCAAAGCTGAACTGAACGAGTTTTTGACTGGCGAATTGGCGGAAGATGGCTATTCCGGTGTTGAGGTTAAGGTTACTCCAACAAAAACCGAAATTTCTATTGTAGCCACCCGTACCCAAAATGTTGTGGGTGAACAGGGCAGAAGAATTCGACAATTGACGTCTTTCATTCAAAAAAGATTCAATTTCGAAGAAGATTCCATCGAATTGTTTGCAGAGAAGGTTGCCAATCGGGGATTGTGCGCTATCGCTCAGGCCGAATCCTTGAGATACAAATTGATTGGTGCATTGGTGGTCTTGCCGTTCGAAGAGCTTGTTATGGTATCTCAAGATTCATCATGGAATCTGGGGCTAAAGGTAAGCTTATTTTATTGTTAAATGGGAGTTTTGTTTACTTATACGTTGTACAAGATGCGAAGTTATGGTATCTGGAAAATTGCGAGGTCAACGTGTTAAATCGATGAAATTCGTCGATGGTTTGACGGTCCATTCCGGTGATCCGGCTAGAATTTATGTTGACACTGCGACTCGCCACGTTTTGTTGGCATTAAGGTGGGTTTTAGAAATATTTTGAGATTTCCAATAAAAGAATTTAAACTATTTCTGCAGATTAAAATTATGTTGCCGTGGGATCATTCTGGCAAAATAGGACCCAAACGTCCATTACCTGATCACATTACTGTTTTGGAACCGAAAGAAGATTTTGGTACAATGTAAAATTTTTCAATATTAAAACTTTTTGAAAAGTTTGTTTTTTTATACTATGGAGATCGGACCCCCAATACATGTGATAGTATCGTCCGCCAAAAGAACAGTCACTGCGAACTGCATCAGCTATAAAAGAAATAAAGTTTATCTTGGAATTCTATTAAGTTTAGACCATTTTCAACTTGGAAATTTCAAAATAATTTGTCTGTGGGGCTTTCTACATTATTTCTTTCCATGAATGGCTGAGTAAAAATTCTTCAAGAACTACTTGATAGAGAGGCAGATGCGTGACTATCTGACCGTTATATTTAACAGATTGTGTCCTATTGGGCGGAATGAGTTTTGATTATAACCTTATCACTTTCTCAATAATATTAAATCAGAAAATAATTAACAAAATCATGAAAGAAGACAAAGAATGGCCGTGTCCTTGAAAACAGTTAATAATCTCTTCAACGAGCATCAGTTTTAGAGTGATTATAATAATTATTCGCTGCTATTTATATTATGACCACATTTTTTTAAATCACATACCTCTTAATCGATGGGCCCGCTAAAGCTCTTGCTCCTGGACTCAAAATTTTAGTTACACCACTGCGGGGAGGAGGAAGACAGTTCCTAACATCCTTCATGATCGATGGCTTAAATATTAAGAGCTCAATATTTGCTAAAATACTCGGAAACTGCTTACCTATGAAACTTCACAATTCTTAACTGGCTATGGCCTTTGTCTGTGTGAAATGGTCCTCTGCAAAAGAACTAAATAAAATTTTAAAAGCTAAATTAACACCAGAAAAAATATTAGAGGATGAATCAAAATAATGTACAATAGAATAATTAATATATCTGTGAAGTTATGTCAACCTAGGCAAAAAAGGAACTTGAAAGACTAGATATAATATATAAAAAATGATGATAAGCGAGTGAAAATATGGAAGAGATGCTTACAGATTTCCTGGTATCATTAATGGGAGGGGGGGGGGGGTAGTGGGTATAACCCCACACATATGAACGCTAAATACCTGGTTTGAATCCTAGTGACGTAAAAACTTTATTCTGACTGTCTCCCCTCGGAATGCAATGGAAAACTTAAAAAAATTGGAAAATTTTTAGATTAAATATCTAAAAAGTCCAAAATTGATTTGTGGAATATAGGAAAACCGGTGGATTGCCAAACATTCGGAATCAGATAAGCACCTAAAGAATAACCACCCAGTGCGGACTAATGATGTCTTGGTTAAGATTTCCCTCTCCCTACGTAAAAAGAAACTAATATTTCGATTTTTTTCTTAATTTGTGCATCCTACTTCTCCCTGATAATCTTCCTCTGAAATGGTTTTTTGATGCATTAACCACTTCCAAGCCCACATTAATTGTGGGTGGTGAACACTAAACAAAGATGCGACATACATATTAATTAAACCTAAAGTACATTAAAAAGGGATACGGCGAACATGGGAGTGGACGTATTATGCGGCGCTGTACCTAAAGTGGTTAATAAAATAAAAATTAGTAAAAACGGTTTTCCCATTTTAAGCATAATCAAAATACGTTTTAGGTAAAATACATTTTTAGTTTTTTTAAACCGATTTTACATTTATTAGTAGAGCACGAATTCTAGGCAATTTGCCTTTTTGTCCTTTATTTAGGCAATTCAAAATTATAAATATAGAAATGCAGTTCAAACGATTTTGAAAATTTTGAACCCTACTTTTATTTGCCTAAATGCCTATTTTAGATGTTACTGACCTAAAATAGATTTTTAATGCCTAAAAAGCCTAAACCAATGATTTATCCCGTTTACGTTACTAAAAGTTAAAAAAAAAATAGTTTTATGTTTTTTAAAATTTGTATCTCTCAGTCAGTGGCGGCAGGCCTATAGCCATAATTTCATTTCGGGGGGGGGGCACTTGTAAAAAACCTTTTGTAAAATGTAAAATTTTCGGTTGTTCCCCTTCCATTTTCTTTGTCTGGCTATAGGCCTGAGTGGCGAATTTAGCACTTGAGAGGCCCCAAGCGCAATTTAATTTTGTGTCCTCCTCCAAAATACCAAGAAACTAATAAAATAGAAACAAACCAAATAGAAAGAATAGATATTTTCGATACTAGTTAGGAAAAGTAACATTTTTCCAAACACTTAAAAAAATCGTTTTATTTGTTAACTTAAAAAATAACCCCCCAAATTAGTAGCGCCATATGCAAATAGAGGAGAAAATTAATAACACCATCTATTTAGGAGGGAAAAAAGCTTATACATAAAAATTTGTCAAGTATTTTCCATCCTTTTATATATCGTTATTATCGCTTTTATATCGTTATTAAAAAATTTTTAACTAATTTTTTTAAATATTATGTTTATAAGTTTTTGTAATGAAAAATACATATTGCCTAAAAACCCCTAAATTCTTAATTATTGCGCCCATTTCAATGATTTTTATAGCCTAAAATTGTGCCTTTTTTACGTCCTAAAATCCGTGCTCTATTTATTAGTAAAGATAATTTACAGTTGTCTAAATTTAGATCAGAAAGACATTTTACCCACGATCTAGATAACAAGGTCTGTGGTTCGTTGTATGTTTTCACTCGTTTTCCGTTTTCTTTCGGTTCGGGTCGGTTTTCTCCTCTTGTACTCAGCGGCAACCATCTTGTTTGTTTACATTATTAACTTCGGATTTACATATCACTTTGACACATGAAAATGAATTGAAATGCACCTGTTTTAATTTAAAACACATTTTAAATTTGTTATTAATAATAATATATTTTTGATATAATCTCCGGCATAATATTATATTACTTAAATAAAAATTTAAAAAAAAGTCATTCTTTCCAGGATTCGAACACGGGTTGACAAAATACGAGTTCTAGCGCTGTAACCACAGGCCTAGAAGGAGTTATAGAAAAATAAGTTTTAATTTGTCATATAAATTATTGTTTAATAATAATTAGAATTACTGTAAATATTAATAATAGTAAAATGTAAAATATTATTAATAACAAATTTAAAATGTGTTTAAAATTAAAACAGGTGGCATTTCAATTCAATTTCATGTGTCAAAGTGATATGTAAATCCGAAGCTAATAATGTAAACAAACAAGATGGTTGCCGCTGAGTACAATAGAGAAAACCGACCCGAACCGAACGAAAACGGAAAACGAGTGAAAACATACAACGAACCACAGACCTTGTTTTCTAGATCGTGATTTTACCTAGATTCCACTCCCTAGAAAGCACAAAGTAGGTATCAGAGCACTTTAGCCTGCCTTTTCTCCAAAATCAGATTTATTCACATCAAGTGCTACTACATGTCCGGAGATCATGGTTTGATTACGTTTCCCAATGTCGATACGCTTCAAAAAGTAAAAATTGAGTAGTCCTTAATGGGCATCTTAGGTCTTCAAGCCAAACCAGTGGGAAAACATTCTATGGATGATAATGAAAAAGGATTAGGCTTTCAAACCAACAATTTTTTGATTAATTTAGAGTATTCCTCCTTTATATCTTCGATTAGAGGGTGACTAGCCTTCACATCCAGTATTGAGATCTGATAAAATGTTGATAAGAAAAAAAGACTTAAAATGGCATGTATTTTTATTTATATAATATGTATATATAGAGAGTGCATTTTACATTTGCAATACATACAATGTGTTCACTTCTTTTACTAAAATATAACAGAGACACAATGTCATCAAATGGCAGATGAGTAAAAAATTCTAAAACGAAAATAATGGTTACTTCAACAATGTGTTAGGCACGTACACTATATATTTATATTTAAATAGATTTTCTAGATGTTTTTTAAATTATTATCTTATCATTAGGGAGTGAATGTTTCGTTTTTTTTAAATAAATATGCACATGCAAATGTTTTCTTTTCAATTCGATTTTTGCTCTCGTTTAATGCACTACCTAGTCAAAATTTATTCAGATCTATACAAATCAAACTTAAATAACAGTAAAAATTGGTCAAGTCGAGTCTAGTTTTTTGATTAAATAAAAAAATCACGGCGTGGCTACAATATAATTCTGCGATAATAAAAAAATAATATAATATAAATAATAAATTATAAAAACTTGTGTAATCACTTTAAAAATCTAGCATTACAAAAAAAAGTTTCTCTGTTACAATTTAAACTTTTTCTTGTTATATGTTAATAAGTAAACGGTGTAATTGGATTACAATGCCAAGTTCTACTCAACTACACACATATCGAACCCATTGTGTTTTTAGCTTAAATTTTTTTAAATGTTTGTTACTACCATGAACAATTACATCCAATATAGTACATAACAACTCCCCCCCACCCGTCAATTATTATAACTTTTTCCTAAAGGAGAAAATAAAGTGGATAGGAAGGACCAATTCCAGTTTTTAAGCACAAAAACATCCAACAAATAACAGCGACAGTGATAAATAAATTTTGTTTGTGGTAGGAAGGTATCCATATTTAATATCACCAATGGTAGCAACAAACAAATATTTATAAATACCAACAGTTTGTAGTGTAATGTTCTAAAATGGCAAATTCGTATGACCATTTTTCGATAGTAACAAAATATACATACATCCGAAAACCTCAAGGAGCAAAATATTAAAAAAAAATATAAAATATTTACACGTATTTTAAGTGATAAATTTACAAAAATAGGAACTAAAAATTGAGTACAGATCATTCGACGTCAGACAAAATGAACCTCCTCAAGGTGTTTCGATCAATTTTTACATAATTAAGTGTATAGTAAGCAAATTACACTGTTAAAATGTAAATAAAAAAATAGGCTACACTTCGTTTTAAACTTTATGGCCAACCTGAGACTATAATAAAATCGATTCCTTCATCTATTTTAAATTTCTTTCTTTTTTTATTTAAACTAGATGATGGGATACAAAGTTTAGTGTCATTTCAATCACTAAAATAATCACATGTGTTCAACGTTTTCAAAAGTTACCAGTTGGGTGTTATTTTTGGCCTCTTTTTGTAAAAAAAAACAACAACTTTCTTCTTATCAAACACATCCAATTATTGACATTTAAAAATATTTTATAAAAATCCCTGATATTAAGCACAAAAATTATTTATTTTTAATACTAATGTAGTTCCAAGTGATAAAAACTTCAAACAAATGACAGGTTGATAGATATGGTTCAGTACAAAAGAAGTCAGTAATCTTGAGAATTTGAAGTACTGTTTTATCTAGCGTTCATTAGCGCCAACGTTATCACAGTCCCTCACAGAGCAACTAAAATGTTAAATTTGTTTGAAATTAAATCTAATTTGGTAGGGGGGGGGCAACTTATACCAACAGCTGACGTAATGTCAATAACTGATTCATTCAGCTGCCCAATTTTAAAAATAATAAATAAATACACGTGTGTATGTAATTGTACAATAGATTGACAGGATTTCGTATATACCCGACTTATTCTCCAAGATCTCCCCCCCCCCCTCACAGCATAAAAGCTAAGCTGCTTTATTAGCGCTCATAAAAATGGGGTCTTAATAGATTTTCAACATAAAAATCTTGCAATAAATTAATAAATCCTTAAGTTATTACGTTCAATGAATTGGCAGAAAATAAAAAAATTACTGTGAAACTATAAAATTATATGTGCTTTTCAAACTATTATTATAGTTAATTCACAAGTACCCACTTCCAATTATTTTATGATCCAAATAGTTCTTATTAACAAAATTCCAAACCCTCTTAAATTAATAAAATTGCAAGCACAACTAAAGCGTAAAAACTGTAAGAATATTTAATGGGTTTAAATTTTAAAATGGTTTGAACTTAAAAATTTATTGGAAGGGATTACAAGATGTAAGTTTCAATAAAGTATAAACTATTGACAATTTCATGCAGTTGGACAGCAAAAATTGAATACAGTGCAATATTTTCAGTAAATTGCACGTTCAAATCCATTCAAGAATGGATACTCTGAAAGTAACTTTTATGCAGTTTATTGTGTCCAAGATTAATTATTCCATTTATCATTCTTACTGCCCAGTGATAGATTTAATATTTCCTACAAGTAAAATTTACATGGCTTTGGTTTAAAAATAATTATTGCAGCTCTTGAAAATTTACATAGATATTAAATCAAATTAGATGCTGGAGTCCAGCCAGACAAATGGCCAGTAACTTAGAAAA
Source organism: Rhagonycha lutea (assembly GCA_958510855.1). Taxonomy (NCBI): domain Eukaryota; kingdom Metazoa; phylum Arthropoda; class Insecta; order Coleoptera; family Cantharidae; genus Rhagonycha; species Rhagonycha lutea. The sequence continues at coordinate 13,436,217 of OY294036.1, read as the reverse complement.
AAAAAAATTCGATATCCACCCCCTTCCACATTAGTTTCAGAATCTTTAAACTTTTCTTAATGCAAATAAAAACATTTGAGTTACTCATAGGAACTTGGAGAATTAGGAGAATCTCCAAATTGGCACAGTTATTAGTTCATGATTTATGTTATATTTATTTGAACTTTTTAAGCAACACATACACAGGATCAGTCCAACTGATAATCATTAATTAGTTACCATCCAGAATACCAGATTGGAAAACCTTTTTTAATTTTATGTAACCGTTTTAAATTTATAATATTTACTTCCCCGCCCCCAAATAAAATTTCGGTCAATCCATTTTAAAAATTCCTTTTAGTTTGTTCTAAACACACGAATTCTAAGCCGTCAGTACCGCAACCCACACAGGTACCCACAAATATTGATATAATAAACAAAGGGTTAAAAAATATAATTCAATTAAAAAGGGCGCTCCGATAAACGATTAGCTGTGTGGGTTATGGTGCCAAAAGAAAACAAATCAATGAAAACATTATGTGTGCGAATACAAAGAAAGCGCGCCGACCAACCAGCGTCGATCTTTCCATTTCAATATTTGTCCGATTGCCTGCTTTTTTGTGTTTGGTTATATTTATTAACATTGGAGATCATCAGTTTTGTACTTGCAATCTGAAACCAACAACCTGCTTTCTTTGTTTTCGCACCATTATAACAGTCAAACTGATTTTAATTAATGGCCAGCATCAAGAATATCAGAATGAAAGATTAAATTTATTTGATGTTAATCAACCCATAATAATTTCAACTTTTTTCTTTTGGAATTAAAACTTTTTACAATTATTATGTAACCCCCTCGCCTATGTTTGGCTAAATTAAAGTAAAAGGGGTTAATTCTAGAGAATATATTATCATCGGCATGCAAAGAAAATAGGTCAATTTATTGCAAGTGAAAAAAAAACAACCATTTTGAACTTAAAATATCAGTAACAGCAAAAAATAGTTTATACAGTGAAAGGGCTTTCGTTGTATGCCAACGAACAACGATTTATACATTCGGGACGTCATTTTTGAGTTTAATATCATCTTTAATTATACTGAATTAAATATAAAATCTTTTGCGTTTTTTACTTATGACAATAATTATTTTATTTAGCATAATTCACGATAATAAGTAGTGGTGGGTTCGAATTCCCCAGTCGCCTGTTGGGTAATTATGGTATGAGATATGCAAACCTTATGGAAGTTTTAGAAACACAAGATGTAATTCATAATATTATTAATAGATGGCACTACTAAATTGCTTTTTTTGCAAGCTGTGATTTTTTTAAACTTTATGCTGTCTTTCAAGGTAACTAAACACCACGAACGTTCCAGTTCCGCTGCAAACCCATCAGATGAAGGATAAATGGGGTAATGCCTTAGTGCTCCTTTGCACAAGTCCTCAAATTCACCATAGGTGGTCTTTGGCCGCCGGCCGTTTGACATCTACTGGTTGTCTACAATAATTCTTCGGCCTCACTTGGGGGAATTACCATCATCTGTATTTTCATATTGTTTTCCTTCTTTGTATTGAATTTTAAACCAATCCCGATTTTTTGACGACTGAGAACTCTTTGGTTTATTTGTTGTCTTCCAATTTAGTAGTTAGCTGCTGACAATCTTTTAGATTAAATCAAGCGTTTCCAAAAACATAATATGATAGATAACATATAAATTAATTAATTAAGGGAATCCAGAGCCTTTGGCTCCGCAACCCACACAGCTAATTTTTTATATTCTGACCAAATATTAAACAAATGGTGCATGCCGTATAATTTTTAAAATAATTCAAGATAAGTAATTTTAAAATATTGGTGGAAAAAGAAAAAAGTTATGTGTCCAGACTGAAGAAGATTACCAGAATTCGTAGAATACAATTGCAGATCAGTCAAACTGATTTTTATTAATGGCCAACATCCAGTATATCAGATTGGAAGATAAAAACGTCGCAAGCCAATTTTTTGAATATTTACAATCTCAAAATTATTTAAATTTTTCTTGCAGCATTTTTAAATTTCCAACGTGGTAAAAATTGTTTGTTTAACACGTAGACCGCTACGCTTAAAAATAGCCTATTGTTTTTAATGTTAGTGTGAGTTGAATTTAATGCATGCAACGTATTAATTCGAATAAAATTTAATTTGTGCAATATATTATAAAATCTTTTCATTTTAAATGAACTGATGCTTTTGTTACAAATTAAATTTCCTTCTGATTAATATTACGAATTATTTATATTTTATGTGGTTTATTTTTAGAATATTAGCGTTCTGCTTTGAACCTTTCTTTATACAAATATGATTTAAAATTTTTTTATCTCCTTGTAGAAATGTTATATTCGAGAGTTTCAAAACCCTGGTTTTTGTTTTATGTGGTGTCCCTACGAGTAAATAGAAAAATTTTACATATTCAGATAAAAAAAATCTTGCAAGAAAGGCGCTAATTTTTTGGAATTAAAATTCGTGAAATCAGTCAACCCATTAACTAAACAATTTTTACCGTGTACCCCATAAATCCAAACGAAACACAATAAAAACGGTACTGCTGAAGCTAAAGTAGATATTCTCCCTCCCATATAAATTCTAAATGATTGAAATTTGTAATCGGAAAATAATTCCAACTATTTTTGTTAGAGAATTTTTAAATTTCCCACAGTAAGTGTACCCCATAAAGCCATAACAAGAAAAATAAAACAATAAAAATGGCAGTGCCAATCAAGCATGTAATAAACAATTTTCAATCTTAAACTACCGAATAATCATTTTCTTCTATCACTTGTAGAACTAGTTAATTTGCAAGCCCATTAAAGATAAGAATTTTTAATTAGCATTAAAATTGTGATTGAAAATTAAGCTGCATAGGTTCCGGTAACTATTCCATTATGTCCCTTTTAAATGTTAGCTAAATAAGAGCGCATTGTTTATTGGAACGCGCGAGTACTCCTAAATTAAAAGATTACTGCAACAGGAACTTGTGTCTTTTTGTATCTGAACCATGACGTATTATTAAAATATACGGGTAAAGTAAAAAAAATTGTTCTAAAATACCTTGCAAAATCACAACCATTATAACTTAAAAAAAATTATACAGTGTGCTTCAAGAGTGGAATCTGTTTTAGTATCAAAAGTTTAGTATGAAAATTTTGAAGCACAGTGTATTTTATAATATTATAGTGTAAAAATGCACAGTCATACATGTGATGGCTCAAAAACGTTCCTCCCTAAAATGAACTAGTTATTATCGGATATCACTTCATAACATGGTTGTGAAGAAACGAAAAAAAGGCAAAAAAGGCATTTTTGAGAAAACATTGTAGGATGTGCACCTTTACACGAGTCTAATAAGAGAGCAAATAAGTTAAGTACATAAAATAATAAAAAGTAAACCTAGGCGAGTGTATGTTGGGATGATGATGGCGATGAAGAGAAGAGGAATATCACGACTACAAACTGTCAAATCTAAAAACACCAGCGCTACTCTAAATTATTAATATTTCGTATTATAACACGATAAAAACTAGTTATCAGTCTTGACAATTATACAAATACAATGTAAATTTAATGTTCAACACTGTTTTATTTTATAATAAATCTACCGCGAGAAACAGTCAACTGACCCCCAAAAATATATAACATTTACACGTCCAATTTCCTTTTTTCAAATATGGTCACTGCGTTTCACATTATTTAACGTTTCAAGTAATCACTTACACACAAACATATTATTAAAAATCTGTACACCACATTAAAAAAATCGTTGATAAAAAAAATAATATGCCTTAATTATTATCGTTATTAATAATTAATTTATCTTTCTTTTTATATTATAAAAATTAGGATTGGTTTAGGTCGCACATTACGTCTATAAAATTTAACATACAAGAGGGGCAAGGAACACATACAAGTTCGTTATGTTTATAATATAATATTTCATCGACTTGCGAAGAGTAGTAACGATAAAATTGCCGCAATTATTACTAATGAAACTGCCCCAGCTTTACTCGCGCCACTACCCCCTAACGTGAGTTCTTCACTTTTAACCACTTCGTTTGGATGTTTGTTAAAAGCTTTCGACTTTTTAGTAGGCTTTGTTGTGGGTGCTTCCGTACTAGTCGTGGTTGTAGTAGTAGTCGTAGTACGAGAAGGTGAAATGGACGACCACATGGGCCTGGAAAAACTAGTGGTGGCCCTCGTGGTGGCGTCGGCCGGAGGTGCCCAAACTTTGAAAACGATTTTCATATTATGTGTGGTGCAGCGTCCCCCTATTCTTCTGTGCAAGTCGTCGCTTGTCGAAGTCGAAATAAAATAATAATCGTGACCGGGCAAAAATTCTAGGCCGCCCGGTTGTGGCGTAAATGGCCGAAACGTTATTGTGAAGTACATCAATTTGTAAGGTTTGTCACAAACTGCGATTATTCTCGGATTTGGATTCGTAATCCGACATGTCTCGTATTCGTCTTTCGAGACATTGTAAATTATGTACTTCTCCATATCGTCGTCCCTTGTCCCGGGCGTATAAACGGGACATATTAAATTAACTTGATCGTATTCGAACTTTAAATTATTTCTATTAACGTCTATAACGTTATCTGTATTGTCGATGCGGAATATCGGATTTGAAGAATTCCAATGGATTGTGTAAAATTTGGCTCCCGTAGGCATCGTCGCTAACACAAAAGTGTGCAAACACAAAACCAACAAAATAAGCGCATTACGCGCTGCACCATACGGTAACCAAGTCATTGCACAAAATCCTCAAAATTCTTCTTTATTCAAATTCCCTCACATGCTGCTGCTATCTCCATTGTATTGCCCTAAAAACAGAAAATTCAAATTAATACATAGGAAACTAAATATTTGCTAAAAACAAAATTGCTAATTAAGGATAAAAACTTTTCTGCATTAATTTCTAGTGACCTGAATGCATTCCCATATCTAAACTTTTTGAAAGTCGTGCACCGACCGCAACTTGCACTAATCAAGATTACATTGAAATAAAAGAAGTTGCGCTGCTGGAATAAATCGCACCAAGATTAGAATAAACCATTCCTAAAATTTCTTAAATACTTTTCTACGTTTCCAACATTAATAACCGAAACGTATGAAATACAAAGAGAGTACCGCAATAACCCGAGTTCCAAAATAAGTTAAAAAAAATTACAATATTAAAGGCGAAGAGAGCGAATAAATCTTAATGCATGTAACGCCAGGCACGAATTAATCGAATGCGATTTAATCATTACTGAAAAATTATTTTAGATTGTACCGATTACAAACTGCACAAGGAAGTGTTAAGAATTAATTAAAATTAATGATATACAATAAAAAAAAACCATTTTGTTGGGGGATTTAAAACTATTTTAACGCAGTAGTAACCATCTATTATAAATACATACATAACAACTTTGTTCCGAACGTTCACCATAATTAAAATTTTAAAACATGAGCAAAAATTTTTAGAAAATCAAAAGTAAAATTGTAACAATTATAGTGGTATTCTTCTAGTTTAAATTTGAATTAAATATAATGAAGCCCTTTCGAGCTGTAACATTTTAAAAGACAAAAACCTTGCTTTTTGTACTATCTATAATCATTAAACAGGAAGTCACGGCCCAACTACTTACTTAGTTTACGAGTTGAGAAGATACATCCAAAATAAAAAAGTAAATCGAGTTGGAATTTTTTCAATTTAATATTCTCATTCTTTGAAAGACATTTTGCCATTTTGTCATCCTGATAATCTTTCCGAATTACTACTCTCAAAGAAGAAGAGAATGAGCCAATGCAAGCGAACACATGGATTACACGTTTATTATTGGTGATGTGTAATATTACACAGGTTGCAAGTATTCCGAATATTAAATGGATCATTTACTGGCTAATCAATCAATGCAGTGCATCCGAGTATTGTGGATAAGAAGAACGGAAACTTAATCATAAATAGTTTTGGAGCAGATGATGGTTAGCCTTTAGCATCCGTTCCAAAGCCTTAAGGCAGGGGTTTCCAAATTTTATGTTACTACGCCTCCCTTAAAAAAAATTAGGAAATCGCTGCCTTAGCGAATACAATTTTTTCACTATTCTTGCGGTATTCACAGATTGAACATTAATAAATTGATTTTCAAAAATTTTTACTTTTTACCTCCTCAAAAACTACCCCCTTTTTGTTTAAATTTATGAAAGTGGCTATTTATTCATACTTTCCCGAGTTAGACGGGCTCAGGGGATTAATATAAAGTTAGTCAAAACCAGTCAAAACGACTATGAGCGTCCGGAGCGTAGGTGACGGAGCGGAGGGCGTGGAAGAGTCGATTTTGACAACGCAAACACGTCATAATAGAAATATCATAAATAGCCAATTGCGTATACATACTATATGTATAAATTGCCTCATCCTAAATTTATTTGTGCCTTGGTTTGGATACCACGTTAGATTGTAAGGCTATCCACAACATTGCTCATCGTGTTTTTAGGACTACTCGTCAACTTTATATTTTTTTCCACAACTAAAATTCTATTTAAAATTGAAATCAAAGAAAAATTAATGATCATTAATTAATAATTTAATTTATTAAGTTATTTAAATAACAGAGAAGTCAATCAATTCGGTCAGTCAACAGTAATTTGAATGGTAATTTGAGTATTTTTCATAAACTTGACTGTGTCGTAGGAAAATCTAATATTATCATTTTTAAGTTCACATTATTTTATTATTTTTTATTTCAAAATATTTGGTTTTGCTTGTTATTATTTATTATTAATCAATTACAAATGAACTACAAATGCAGAATTATGATATTCTGTTCTATTTTTTGAAGGCAAAGCTTTTGCGCATTTTTTTAAATATCTAATAAGTTACAACATTTTTGTAAATATTTCAGAATGAACAATTGGATTTAACCTGATAATAATATCAAATTATCCTAAGTAGGCTATCGGTTTTTTTTTAAATGTTCTAAAATTAATTTACTTTGTACGATAAAAACTAGAATTTATATTAATCAATAGTAACTATGAATTTTTGTCAACACTAACAGAGTAGCTTTTACTTAATTCTCTCAAATTTCTGACTGCCAAATTAAATTTTTTTTACTTTCTAAAATTCTAAAAAGTAAATGTTACATTTCATACGTTTAAATTTAAAAAAATCGAATGTGGCCATCACAGGACTTTCCAAATTCGTAGAATAACCGTAAATGAAAAGCAGTGTAATCTCGTTGATGCACTCACGCGCGTCAATTCCACTCTCAAGTTTCCGTGAAACAATTTTAACCAAAATCTAATCAACTCTTAAGTTTCAAAAGTACTAAATATGAAAAGTTGTGCACACACAGTATTAGGACGGACTCAATGTTTATATTTTAAATATGTATACTTTTTTTTTTATTAATTTTAAGAAATACTTTAATCATAGCAAATAAAGTTTCAAACAGCTTTCTCTAACTCCCGATTTCATAAAACTTTTAACGGTTCGTTAAAACTAACGGATGATTTCTATTGGCCTGTCAGTTCTAACGGAAATTTCTATTCGACTATTAATAATTTTAAAGCCTTGTTAAAAGTTTTATAAAACCGGACAGAAATCTAGATTACAAATAAAAAAAATTTTCGACAAACAAAAATGACATTTAGACATTACAAATGCAGTTCAGGTATACATTGCGCGGATGACCTGCTTTATTGTAAACAAATAATTGCAAATAAAAAATTTGAAAAAATAAGAACCACTGAATCGTCAGATTTGACAAATATAAGACGAGAAAATTGAATGTGTTAATAATAATTCATGTGTTGTATTTCACCAGAGAATATAATGAATCATAGCAACAAACCAAAACAAGGTGATAAAATTATTATCGCTGTAATAGTGCAATAAATAACCATAGTATAATTAAATGTTTAATATCGAGTTTAATGTCGTGTGACATTAAAAAATATATATTATGCAAACTGTTATTATAATTAATTATATTAAAATCATTATAATTAAAAAAGTTTTATGTATTTAGCTTTTAATCAAAATATACAAAACAAAATAATATATTATCTATATTATTCTAGCGATATGCGTTAAAAGATTGAACAGTGGAAATTTGTTTTTAATAAGTACTTCAGAAAAAGCTGAAAACCAACAACAAAATCTAATCAAATCTTTCAATATTAGTAAAAACGAATTTAAAATACCTATAGGTTTCCAAGGAAATGCCACTGCTGAAGCAAAACAAATTCAGAATCGATTATTATTTTTTATTTGCCCAACAGCCAGTGCCGGGGTAACCCAGCGCGAGGCCAGTAGTAAAAAATGTTGTTGCGGGGCCCTACTATTTTTTGTAATGACATTTTCTTTGTACCCCCTTTGTATTACCTACTATTTCTTAGATTTCTCTATCCTTTTTCATACAGGGTTGAAATCAGTATACAAAAAAAAATTGAAAAAGTCGGATGCTGTAACGTTATGGTTTGGGGCTGTATTCTATCACGGCATTGACACGATTATTTTGAAAGCACAATTATGTTCCCATTTGCTGACGAAGAAACGCTTTTGAAATGGACACACCATGCAAGGTAATAGAGAACTCCAACCAACCAACGTAAAAAATTTGTTTGTATTTATATGATTAACCCTAGAATGGTAAGCCGTCGTAAAATTGACAACTTTCCTTATACGTCTAGTCGTAAATTTTACGACGGCTTACCATTCTAGGGTTAATATAATACTCAAAACATTTTAAAATAATAAATTATTCTAGCGCATTTGTTGCTTATCAATGCTCAACTTTTAACAAAAGAAAATTTTGATGTTTGTTGCATTAGTTATTCAACTTATTACAGAACATTTCATAGTACTACTACTGAATGTGGAAAAAAAAACTTCAGAAACACAAAGTTTAAATTTGAATTTAAATTAACTTGCAATTTTGTCACCACAATGTTACGCTTTTGCTCCACTACCTATATGGAAAAAGTGCTTCAAGGTTTAGAAACGGGCGGACTGCTATTTATGGCACGCCGTTTTACTTTTTATTACAAAATTTAAATTGCCCAAAGTTTTATTTCTAAGGTTCTAATTCAAATCAAATCGACGTTACTTCAAAATTTTTTTCGCAATTTAAGCAGTTGTTTAAAAATATATGTTCATTTAATACAATTGTTGAATTATTTTGTTTTTAAAATTTTTCATTTTTAAAATTATAAATTTTATTTTCTATCCTTTAAATGACAAACGCTCTAATTCTAATCATTTAAACGTTTGTTCAAATTGTTTATTCTAATTTAATCAATTGTTAAAAGAAATATTTGAATTTATGCAATAGTCGAATTTTTACAATACAATTTAAACAAATGACAAAAATTTTTATTTAATGATATCGATTTAAAGCAATACACAGAAAATTTTTGCCTAACGTTTTATTTGGCTCTGCCCATCGGTGGAGAAATTTTGAACTTCGCTTTAATTTTTTTGGCAACTATGTTCAAAATTCAAATCCATAAGGCAGGTAGTGAGTGGCGTGGGTTGCCTATGTAATGCGTAATTTTTACTTATTTATGTTTAAATTAGACAAGAGAATCAAAATTTCTTTTTTATTATTATTATTACCTGTTTTTATTAAGATATTATTGAATGGTCCAATTCCCAAAAAAATTAATTAATAAACGTAAAAATAGGAATTTTACATGGAGAAATAAAGTAATGTGCTTTACAGCATATAGGGAAACTTTGTAGATTTGGGTACGAATGAAAACAAAAGTTGCATAATATACGAATACGAAGCCTCTTGAAATAAGGTAATAAGCCCTCCTAACATAAACTATTTTTTGTCAAAAATCTATGTTTATTATATGCAGTGGGCTTTATTTATTTCGGATTCAAAATAGTCTCAATCGATAGCACTTCGTTAGTGCCTGTTTGTGCAAACATTTTTTTTGTTTGTACCCAAATAGTTTTTGAAATATTCGAGATTTTCGGTAACATCGCACATGGTAACATATAGAGTTATTTATAATTTCGGATTCAAAATAGTCTCAAACGCACCTGTATGAATGGATTAACGAGATTCTGGGAAAAACTTACAGCATGAAGACCAAAATAGTCTCAATCGTTTGTGCTTCGTTTGTACCTGTTTGTGCAAGTTTTACTTTAGTTTGTACCCAAATAGATTTCGAGATAATTCAATTTTAAGTTTGGGGGGGGCTGGAGAAATGCTGTTTTGAATTTCGAATTTCGGATTCAAAATAGTCTCAATCGATTGTACTTCGTTTGTGCCTGCTTGTGCAAGTTTTATTTTCGTTTGTACCCAAATAGTTTTCGAGATAATTCAATTTTAAATTGGGGGGGGGGCTGGAGACATGCTTTTTTGACATTCGAATTATTTTTGAACATATTATTTTTAACAGACTGGGGATTTTGCTAATTGCTTTCATAAGAAAATTATCAAGATTTGTTTATTAGAAAAATGGATAATAATAAAAAAATTACTCGATTTTAACAATATTTATTAATAAAATTAATACAAAAATTATATGTGTAAAAATTATTTTCGTTTTTACCTAAATAGTATTCGAGATAATCATAAAAAAGAATGTTGAAAAGACAAAGAAAATGGAAGGGAAACAACCGAAAATTTTACATTTTACAAAAGGTTTTTTACAAGTGCCCCCCCCCCCCCGAAATGAAATCCTGGCTGCGGGCTGACCGACGTGTAAGATTTTGATACCGAAATTTACAACAAAATTAAAAAATTTAAATTAATTTATTTTAATTATAAAAATAAAATTAAAAACATAAAAGCATAGACAAGATTATATTTACATTGGTGATTATAACGAAATATCAGGAATCCACGATTTCTTCATATATGATTGGTTGCGTCGAACCGCAAATTGATCTGGCATGCTTACCGAGGTGCCTAGCCCCTCTGGAAGAAACGCCACGAAGCCATTATCATATTGATGCTGCTCACAGAGTACACCACGGAGAACAAATTCCACGGGGAAGCGAAAATCTTTTAATTAATCCATGTGATATTTTTGGAGTGGTTAAGACATTGGGAGCAGGGGTAGAAAAAGTTTTCACGAATTGGGGGGTGTGTCTGCACTGACTGAGAGTTTGTAAAGTGTTTATGAAGATATTGCTCTAGGCGGCTCGCGAATTCAATAGATCGGACCGCACTAGACCCCCCCCCCCCCAACTTAAAATTGAATTATCTCGAAAACTATTTGGGTACAAACGAAAATAAAACTTGCACAAACAGGTACAAACAAAGTACAAACGATTGAGACTATTTACGTCATTATCCTGTAAGTTTTTCCCAGAATCTCGTTAATCCAATCATGCGCGTCAACGTCCTTGAAAATCTCAAAAACTGTTTGGGTACAAACGAAACAAATTTTTGCACAAACGCACAAACTAAGTGCAATCGATTGAGACTATTTTGAATCCGAAATTCTAAAATAACAGTTTATGTTACCACGTGCGATGTTACCAAAATTCTCGAATATTTCAAAAACTATTTGGGTACAAACGAAACAAATGTTTGCACAAACGTGTCAAACGTTAGAGCCTCGTTAAAGCCTAAAGGCGCTTCCATCTTTTCGTTTGAGCCTCAACTGTTACGGGGTTATTCGTGAAATCTTTGGAGGGGGGGGGTCGACTTGTTTTATATTTTAGCCCTTATTTTGAATTTTGGGGTAACTTTGGTGTCAAACTTAGAGCCTCGTTAGAGCTTAATGACTTTTCATTGAGCCTCAATCATCGCGGAGTTATTCACGAAATCTTCAGGGGGGAGGTCTGTAGACATATATTTGACAAAATGAATTAGGTCACGATTTGAAAAAAATTTTATTTAGAAAGATACTAAAGCAGTGAAGTTTTCCAAATTTTTAAATAGTGATAATTTTTCAATAGAATTGCAAATTATTTAAATAATTAAAGTAAAATGTTATACATTTTTTTTGTTTATCTCAAAATATAATTACATGACTTAGGTCCTTTTAAAAGTAAAGGATTCATTTATGCTAAACATAAAATGGTTAAAGATTTAGTTATTTTTAAAATCTTTAGAATATCTTAATAATTATTGATTTATAATATATAGTTGCTGTTATAATCTGAACTTGTCTAATCTGAACATAAATAAATAAAAATTACGTATTACATAGGCAACCCACGCCACTCACTACCTGCAATCTTGAGGATTTGAATTTTGAACATAGTTGCCAAAAAAATTAAAGCGAAGTTCAAAATTTCTCCACCGATGGGCAGAGCCAAATAAAACGTTAGGCAAAAATTTTCTGTGTATTGCTTTAAATCGATATCATTAAATAAAAATTTTTGTCATTTGTTTAAATTGTATTGTAAAAATTCGACTATTGCATAAATTCAAATATTTCTTTTAACAACTGCTTACATTACAACAAAAAATATCAACAAACGTTTAAATCATTACAATTAAAAGGATTCTAATTTAAGCAATACAATTTAAATTTTGTAATAAAAAGTAAAACGGCACTCTAAAATAAAATAATTCAACAATTGCATTAAATGGACATATATTTTTAAACAACTGCTTAAATTGCTAAAAAAAATTTCAAGTAACGTTCTAAAGATTAGAATAAAAGCAATTGATATTAAAACGATACATTATCTAAATTTTACTTTTTACTTCAAAATTTTATTTTTATATCTTTAAATTTCAATTGCTTTTATTCTAATCTTTAGAACGTTACTTGAAATTTTTTTTAGCAATTTAAGCAGTTGTTTAAAAATATATGTCCATTTAATGCAATTGTTGAATTATTTTATTTTAGAGTGCCGTTTTACTTTTTATTACAAAATTTAAATTGTATTGCTTAAATTAGAATCCTTTTAATTGTAATGATTTAAACGTTTGTTGATATTTTTTGTTGTAATGTAAGCAGTTGTTAAAAGAAATATTTGAATTTATGCAATAGTCGAATTTTTACAATACAATTTAAACAAATGACAAAAATTTTTATTTAATGATATCGATTTAAAGCAATACACAGAAAATTTTTGCCTAACGTTTTATTTGGCTCTGCCCATCGGTGGAGAAATTTTGAACTTCGCTTTAATTTTTTTGGCAACTATGTTCAAAATTCAAATCCTCAAGATTGCAGGTAGTGAGTGGCGTGGGTTGCCTATGTAATACGTAATTTTTATTTATTTATGTTCAGATTAGACAAGTTCAGATTATAACAGCAACTATATATTATAAATCAATAATTATTAAGATATTCTAAAGATTTTAAAAATAACTAAATCTTTAACCATTTTATGTTTAGCATAAATGAATCCTTTACTTTTAAAAGGACCTAAGTCATGTAATTATATTTTGAGATAAACAAAAAAAATGTATAACATTTTACTTTAATTATTTAAATAATTTGCAATTCTATTGAAAAATTATCACTATTTAAAAATTTGGAAAACTTCACTGCTTTAGTATCTTTCTAAATAAAATTTTTTTCAAATCGTGACCTAATTCATTTTGTCAAATATGTCTACAGACCTCCCCCCTGAAGATTTCGTGAATAACTCCGCGATGATTGAGGCTCAATGAAAAGTCATTAAGCTCTAACGAGGCTCTAAGTTTGACACCAAAGTTACCCCAAAATTCAAAATAAGGGCTAAAATATAAAACAAGTCGACCCCCCCCCTCCAAAGATTTCACGAATAACCCCGTAACAGTTGAGGCTCAAACGAAAAGATGGAAGCGCCTTTAGGCTTTAACGAGGCTCTAACGTTTGACACGTTTGTGCAAACATTTGTTTCGTTTGTACCCAAATAGTTTTTGAAATATTCGAGAATTTTGGTAACATCGCACGTGGTAACATAAACTGTTATTTTAGAATTTCGGATTCAAAATAGTCTCAATCGATTGCACTTAGTTTGTGCGTTTGTGCAAAAATTTGTTTCGTTTGTACCCAAACAGTTTTTGAGATTTTCAAGGACGTTGACGCGCATGATTGGATTAACGAGATTCTGGGAAAAACTTACAGGATAATGACGTAAATAGTCTCAATCGTTTGTACTTTGTTTGTACCTGTTTGTGCAAGTTTTATTTTCGTTTGTACCCAAATAGTTTTCGAGATAATTCAATTTTAAGTTGGGGGGGGGGTCTAGTGCGGTCCGATCTATTGAATTCGCGAGCCGCCTAGAGCAATATCTTCATAAACACTTTACAAACTCTCAGTCAGTGCAGACACACCCCCCAATTCGTGAAAACTTTTTCTACCCCTGCTCCCAATGTCTTAACCACTCCAAAAATATCACATGGATTAATTAAAAGATTTTCGCTTCCCCGTGGAATTTGTTCTCCGTGGTGTACTCTGTGAGCAGCATCAATATGATAATGGCTTCGTGGCGTTTCTTCCAGAGGGGCTAGGCACCTCGGTAAGCATGCCAGATCAATTTGCGGTTCGACGCAACCAATCATATATGAAGAAATCGTGGATTCCTGATATTTCGTTATAATCACCAATGTAAATATAATCTTGTCTATGCTTTTATGTTTTTAATTTTATTTTTATAATTAAAATAAATTAATTTAAATTTTTTAATTTTGTTGTAAATTTCGGTATCAAAATCTTACACGTCGGTCAGCCCGCAGCCAGGATTTCATTTCGGGGGGGGGCACTTGTAAAAAACCTTTTGTAAAATGTAAAATTTTCGGTTGTTTCCCTTCCATTTTCTTTGTCTTTTCAACATTCTTTTTTATGATTATCTCGAATACTATTTAGGTAAAAACGAAAATAATTTTTACACATATAATTTTTGTATTAATTTTATTAATAAATATTGTTAAAATCGAGTAATTTTTTTATTATTATCCATTTTTCTAATAAACAAATCTTGATAATTTTCTTATGAAAGCAATTAGCAAAATCCCCAGTCTGTTAAAAATAATATGTTCAAAAATAATTCGAATGTCAAAAAAGCATGTCTCCAGCCCCCCCCCCCCAATTTAAAATTGAATTATCTCGAAAACTATTTGGGTACAAACGAAAATAAAACTTGCACAAGCAGGCACAAACGAAGTACAATCGATTGAGACTATTTTGAATCCGAAATTCGAAATTCAAAACAGCATTTCTCCAGCCCCCCCCAAACTTAAAATTGAATTATCTCGAAATCTATTTGGGTACAAACGAAAGTAAAACTTGCACAAACAGGTACAAACGAAGCACAAACGATTGAGACTATTTTGGTCTTCATGCTGTAAGTTTTTCCCAGAATCTCGTTAATCCATTCATACAGGTGCGTTTGAGACTATTTTGAATCCGAAATTATAAATAACTCTATATGTTACCATGTGCGATGTTACCGAAAATCTCGAATATTTCAAAAACTATTTGGGTACAAACAAAAAAAATGTTTGCACAAACAGGCACTAACGAAGTGCTATCGATTGAGACTATTTTGAATCCGAAATAAATAAAGCCCACTGCATATAATAAACATAGATTTTTGACAAAAAATAGTTTATGTTAGGAGGGCTTATTACCTTATTTCAAGAGGCTTCGTATTCGTATATTATGCAACTTTTGTTTTCATTCGTACCCAAATCTACAAAGTTTCCCTATATGCTGTAAAGCACATTACTTTATTTCTCCATGTAAAATTCCTATTTTTACGTTTATTAATTAATTTTTTTGGGAATTGGACCATTCAATAATATCTTAATAAAAACAGGTAATAATAATAATAAAAAAGAAATTTTGATTCTCTTGTCTAATTTAAACATAAATAAGTAAAAATTACGCATTACATAGGCAACCCACGCCACTCACTACCTGCCTTATGGATTTGAATTTTGAACATAGTTGCCAAAAAAATTAAAGCGAAGTTCAAAATTTCTCCACCGATGGGCAGAGCCAAATAAAACGTTAGGCAAAAATTTTCTGTGTATTGCTTTAAATCGATATCATTAAATAAAAATTTTTGTCATTTGTTTAAATTGTATTGTAAAAATTCGACTATTGCATAAATTCAAATATTTCTTTTAACAATTGATTAAATTAGAATAAACAATTTGAACAAACGTTTAAATGATTAGAATTAGAGCGTTTGTCATTTAAAGGATAGAAAATAAAATTTATAATTTTAAAAATGAAAAATTTTAAAAACAAAATAATTCAACAATTGTATTAAATGAACATATATTTTTAAACAACTGCTTAAATTGCGAAAAAAATTTTGAAGTAACGTCGATTTGATTTGAATTAGAACCTTAGAAATAAAACTTTGGGCAATTTAAATTTTGTAATAAAAAGTAAAACGGCGTGCCATAGCTATTGCAAGCGCTGAAAAGTTCAAACCGAACCATCAAATGCAATTGCCAGCATTTCAAATCAATTTAAGCACAATACTAAAAGCAGGGTTATTTTTTTTTTATATTGTTGTAATGTTAATTTTGTAAAATAGGATATTACGTTTTTCGTGGGGAGGCTGTAGTTTAACAGGCGACCGTAGGGAGTCTACAGTTACAAAAACCGACTTTTGCTCTGCTTAAAATATTATGCTATTGCTTTTTTCAAACCTCGAAATTTAATTAAAATTAGTTTCAACTGAATTAAAAAAAAAAACGCACAAGGCTTTTCATGAAAAAAAAAAAAAATTAGCAATTTTACCCGGTTTGTGTGACACGTCCGCGGGGGCCGACATCGCAACGAGCGACATTGAAATGAAATTTGAACATGGGGAGCAAGGGGATGAGATTTCAAAACCACTTAACATAATTTTTTGTGAATAAATATTTAGAAATATTTAGAAAATATTTATTGGACGTGCTAAAGATTTTCTGAGTTTATGCTCGTTGTGGTTTTATTATAAACCGTCAAGTTCTGTAATTTTACATCACGGTGTCAGTGCCCACGTCGGCGTTTGACGCCGTCGTCAAAATGTAAAGCTTTCCTTAACCTCAAATTTCTAATTTAAATCAAGATTTTGCTTATTAATTTATTACATGGAAGAATTAGTGAAAAATATTCTTGGATCGCTAAAATAAGCTTTTCGTGCAAAGGTTAACTGAGACCGACCATACATTACACAATGTTGTTGAAGTCTTGGGACAAGACAAACAGAGCTTTTATTGCACAGTTAATCAAATTTGACTTGACGGAGTAAGTACGAGTGCAAGAATAATGAGACATATTGGTCAAGAAGCTTCTCAAAAGTGAGCACACAAAAAGTAATCGTAAGATTTTTACAAAAATTTCAAATTAGCAATGAAGAAATAAAATAAGATTAACAAATTTAAGAACTAATAGAAACGAATTGAAAATAACGACTAAGTAATCCACAGTAAAGATGAAAGAAGGCGACTGAAAAGTTTTTGAAAAACCCAGCGTGGAGACTGAGGAATGAAAAAGGATTCACTCTCGAGAGGAAATTGATTTTAGTTTTTCAACTGCAAGTTTTGTTTATTAACTTTGTTTATAACTTATCTTTCTAACAAAGAAAGTTCGAATAATCCTCCATAGTTTGATAGGTGATATACTGTATACTGCCGTGTACTATAGTCCAAGCGATTATACCAAATTAAACATGGAATTAAAGCTCGCCGCGTGTTCAAAATTGAGCATTCGGTAGAATTTTTGTAGTGGTATTATCTACATACATAAGGTGAAACAAAATAATTAAACGAGTAAACGAGTTCGTCCTCCACAGTTATGTTAATTACATAATCAATCGAAATTCAAAAGAATTCAGAAATCTTCTTATATGAAGCACTAATGTGTCCAGTAAAGTAGACAAAATATATAAAAATGTGTGCTCTTTTTCTACCAATTAACGTTTCTTGACAAGAACATAACAATAAAGTTTCCCGTGTAATAAATTTTCAACACTTTTCCGAGCAACATAATCTAAAGAGAAAATATAAAATATGATACAAATAATTTTTAAGTTACTCACCAAAGAAAAAATTTAAAATAATGAGACATTTAGAAAAAACCTGTTCGGTTGCAGTGCCGTACATTTAAGAATGGCGACGAGAAAGAATAGTTGAATTATACTTTGATAGTAAATGTAAACAAAAATATTCATATATGCAATTCTTAACATTTGACTTGTATCGCATTTTCAAAGAAATATTTTTTAGTCGCCTTTTAAATGGTGAATTTCTTTTGTTTATATCGTAAACTTTCAAGAAGCTCCACATTTTAAGATTTCTTGTATAAAAAAACCAAACTTACAAGAGTTTTGCTTTTTATCGTCAGCTGGTACTTGAAAATCCTCTTGTAAAAACATAAACAACTCCCCAAAATGTGGAATTAAATAGTAAGTGATTATGTTATAGTAACGAAGTTCGTTATAAGTTTTGAGGAAATCCCACACGGGTAATTTTCTTCCATCATTACATTTAGAAATCTCAAGAAAGTTCTAATTAGAAATACTTGAGCCTGTTACCTACCTGGAGACAGAATAACAGAGAAAATGAAAGTAGACGAAGGGGAAATTCTTTTAGTATTGTAAAAATTGTGACTGATTTGATTATATTTGAGCAGTGTCAATTTGAAGTAGCGTCTTTTCATATTTTACTCTAGCCGTGCATCGAGACACATCCATATTATTAAGGGTGGGATGTGGGGTGAGACCTACTACAATATTTGATGTGGCGAGTTAATACATTTCTACAAGGGAGTTATATTAATTTTATGAGTGGTGGTGGTTTCAGGAGTGTCACGCCACAGGCGTGAATTGCTCGCTATTTTTAAATTAGTCAGTCCAACCTCTCAACTCCAGACTTACAAAAAATAGGCTGTAAGCGATAGATAATTTATAGAGTGACTTTCTCCTGCAAAAAGAAAATGGATCTTTGTAATTTAAAAGCGTTTTCCATAAAGAGTGACAAAAGTAAACCAATCAATCATTACGCAGAAGTTTCGAATTTTATGATATCCCTCGTAGATGCAGTTAGAAAAAAGTCGATGGTGACAATTTACCAAGTTTCAAGAAACTTCCGTCTCATTTTCAAAATGTTTCTATAACAAACAGAAGATATTTCCGATTGGGGTCGTTTCGTTAGGATCGAAGTTCAAGTTTTGAGAACAAAAACATTTCGGAGCATTTATGAAAAAATAATTATAATTTACTCATTGATCTCAATAAAAACAATTAAATATATTGCAATATAGATACAATAAATCATGTTTTAATTGAGCTTCAAATAAAATTATTGAACCATAAAATTGATAATAATTAATCATGAAAATATTTCACAATAAATTCTTATCGTTGAAAAAAATTAAGCGATGTATTAAAGAATTTAAAAAAGTTGTAATTTCATTTTTTCCAAGAAAATCAATTTTACAAATTTTGCCATCTACACTTAAAAACCGATTTAAATAATCTTACGAATCGATCAAAAAGTCGATCAAAAGCGCTTCGGTATAAAAAGTTAATTCAAAAGGAAAAATGTTTATTACTTTAATCTATCCAATCGAATTCAATTAATTCGTCTTAATTAATTTAAAAACCACAAAAAATTGGTTATGCAATAACAATTTTTAAAACTTCGAATTAGGCAAATATCGAATTTATAACGAGGTTATATATTTCGAAAAAACGGTAATTGCTGAGAACGTTATAATTTTTGTCGATTAAAAAAGTTGAAAATTTTCTTTCAAACAAAACTTCTAAGTAAAAAGTTTATAAAATTTTGTTACTGTCATTTTGATTATTGATTAATTCAGTAAAAGATAACGGAAACAGCTTTTCGCTCTAAATTTTTAATGACCCATAGATACAATTTAAATAATTATAAATTGGATAAAATTAAAGGGTAAATAAAAATAGATGAAACGGAACAAAGGTGGTAAAAGTAAACTGTTATTTGAAAATTTCGATTTTAAATAATTTTCCCACAATTCAAACTTTTATAATTAGAACGCGATTGTTTATATGTCGCGGTTAAATTTTTATTACGAAGCGGAAAATATTGCAGAAAAAAGCAATTAGAAAAATGGAACAAATACACAAAACATTACTTTGCTCTAGAATCTCAAAATTGATACATGCAAATTAGCAAGTCAATTAAAATTAATTTAAAATCTCATTTCGAAAAAGGTTTAAAAAACTATGAATACGATGCTGATATTATCAAATACATTGATTACTATGTTACAAAATTCACGAAGCGGCAATAGAATTGAACATTTTATTTTACAAATACAGTAAATTGCTAGCACTGGACAATCTATATGGTGAGAAAGAATTAGCTTTTGTTGAACTTTTCGATAAGTGTATGCGAAGTTATTATTCTTATCCTTATTGATCTCAGATTGATAAGTTACACTATCTGAAAACATCTATTTGCAACATCCTGTATGTGGTATACATGGTTCTTCTATAATTGGAGAATGTCGAGACGAGATGAGGATTCCCACATTATAATTCCATAGCTCTGAGTAAGCTAGTCTAATCCCACTCAATATGTGAGAAAATTTTTAAAAAAACCTAAGAACCAGGTTTTTTTCGGCGATTTTTGTTAAGTCACGAAACAACTAAATTGGGGAATTGGGTTTATCATTTAAAAAAGGATAACCAGAGAAGATTTTTAAATAAATCGGAATCTATTTTAAGGTTCGAATTTAACAAAAGATTTATAAGAGCTCCCTTAGAATGCCACGAGCTTTTAATCGAAATATATGTAGATAATTTTTTGGAAATTAAATATCATACAAAGAAGTCCACGACAGCATAATATATCCTTAATTCATTTTCAAAAGTTTAGCTGTGGCGACATCTAATGTTGCGGATAACAACTAAAAAGTCAAAATGTGCAAAGTTCAGCATTTTTCCTTCTGAAAACAAATATAATATGCTGTTACGAACTTTGTTGTAGGACAACTTTTATGTGATTTTCAATAATTCTTAAAACAAAATATACCTCATGGATGGAAGCTTTAAGCTTTGTACAAAATTTTAACTCGGCGTGGAAGTTTTGTTCAAAAATGACTCGAAAAAGTTCAAGGAAACGGACGGACTTGCAAACATGCCAAGTTAAATAAAAGCTTTTAAAAAGTGCTATAAACACGCAGTCAACGTTGAGTTCACTTTTTAGTCTTCAAATAGATTAAATGACGAATTCAAATATGAATTTCTAATTAACTTAACTTTGCATTCGGTCAATAATGTTGATAAGATAACATAAATATAACCGTCAATATACTTCAAATTTCAAGGTTCCAATATTTTTGTATTTAAAATAATTTTTCCAATATTTGTAAACCTGAATGCGAAAGTTATGTATGTAACATTATTTTATTGCCATCACCAAAGACAATTATACGTAAAAGACGCGACAAAAGTTCGACCGACTGATGATCTGCCGTTAAATGGTTTTGGATTCACAGACAGCTCGAAATCGAAAATTCTCGCTGTCATACAATAAGTTAGTAATTACAATATGTTCTTAATTTTTGATTTACGTAACGAAGGCAAAAAAAAAAAAATTAAAAAATAACTGAATGAGTAGGCAAAAGTAATGAGATGTCATCAACTTGATAAGGTGAATGAAATTCGTAAAACGGAAAAAGAAAATAAATTAAAACCTTAATGGTTAGTGATCAAATAATTTCCAACTTCTCGTCCTTACAAGATCATTAAGATAGCATAAATTTTATTTAAATATTGAAATATCAAAATTTTGTATATGACGTGGTCATATATCAAGAATGCATATCCACTTTGAATGTAACTTTCGAATCCATGTTTTTAAATTAAAAATCTCTTTTTAGATCGTCTGTATAGTGGCCATTACTTTTCCATTAAGGCACATGCATTGAATTTTTTTGTAAAAAAAAATTGTTGTTTCAAAGTTAATTAGGGTAGCAGCAAAGGTTATTTTTAAAATAAAAATAGGATCTTAACAAGACTAAACTCGAATCCTTCAGATTCTATTTTTACCAAAAAGTACTTAAAGGCTGCGATTTTTATTCATATACGACTGTTTCAAAACATCATTGATTACTGGCGCAAAAAAATTTGGTATCCGGACTTGTGATCCCCGGACGATTGATCCCCGAGCGATTTAATTTCTTATTAGATTGTTAGTACGATGCGTAGCTATGAAGTACCACACTTTTCCGAGTTAGAAGACCCTAGGGGGATGTTTATAATGAGTTTAGTGTTGCCAAAATGGCTCTGGAGCGCTGCAAGGCGGAGCGCGGCGCGGAAGAGTCAATTTTGGCAACACATCCACCTACGACAGAGTTGCAAAAAAAGTGAGATTCACCCCCTTCCCAGTAGCACAATTTGCCGAGTTGGAAGACCCTAGGGGGATGTTTGTAATGAGTATAGTGTTGCTAAAATGGCTCTGGAGCGCTGCAAGGCGGAGCGCGGCGCGGAAGAGTCAATTTTGGCAACACATCTACCTACGACAGAGTTGCAAACAAAAAAGCGAGATCAATCGTCCGCTGGATCAATCGTCCGGGGATCAACCGTCCTAGAATCAAAAATTTTCGACTATTTTTTTTTTGTAGAAAGAAGATAAGTTTTTTGAACAATTTATTAATACTTAAAAAAAAAAGAAGAAATATATTAGCAATAATATTGCCTTTCGCAATTTCACTTAGAAAAAGATATTTTAGTAGACTCGACAGGTTACAGAATTCGCCTTCGACTCATTCCAGATGCGATTTTTCGTATCAAGTTTTTATGAGAAGTTACAGGTCAAATTTCCTAAGTAGGGAGGATGGCAGCTCATAATACAATCAGCTTATCAAGTCATAGAGATTTTGTTACATGCTAATATTTTCTAGAAAATATTATTTAATAAGTGGAAATCCTCTAGTTTAAAAAGTGTTTCAGAAGAACTTTGCTGACGTATTTTACAAACAAAAAG
This sequence comes from Rhagonycha lutea, assembly GCA_958510855.1. Lineage (NCBI taxonomy): Eukaryota > Metazoa > Arthropoda > Insecta > Coleoptera > Cantharidae > Rhagonycha > Rhagonycha lutea. The sequence continues at coordinate 13,413,329 of OY294036.1, read as the reverse complement.
TTCCTAAAACACTTTGCTTGCAAGCTATAGACAGACCTTTGAAAGTTAAAAAAATTTAATGCTTCACAGTCAAACATGCACAATATAAATAATAAATGGTCATAAATGCTTCTTTTCCTGGTTTCATTATTGATGTTTTCTTATAGCAACAAAGAATAATCGTTATTCTAATTCTAAAAAGGCCGATATCCATTATACTTATAGAAGAGCAAATTAAAACTACTGAAGGTTGAAGACTACAGAGAAACACTTTTGTTACATCTATCAATAACTTCGAGAAACAGGAACCTTCAAACAGTCAAATTGGAGGAAGAAGTAATACTAAACATGATCGAGGTGTATCTCAAAATCAGCACAAAAAAAAGAGCAACTTAGCTCTTGGAGAGTTGTTAGTGAACAACTACTACACCTAAACTATCTGCAAGAATCAAGCTCAGTTCTGATGCTGGCTTCTGGAGCAGTGTGCTGAACTTTAGTTTCATATAAATCAGGTATTTTTATAACATTTCTGGAAATTTCATGCGAACTGTTGAGATTTTTTATCGAATAAAAGAAAAATAAACAGCCCAGAAGATACATTGTTATTATTACCAACACGATGTCAAACTGACAGGACACTGGCGGAACAGCATTGATAATTTCTAGAAATCACTATCATTAAAAGCATTTTTAAATAATCGAAACTCCATTGATCCAACTGCCTGCATCGTAGAAAGATATTCCATTCCATCAGTTCAGTTCTATGATAACTTGATATCTTTCCCCCGTAATTTCACTCAATCGATATTTTTATTATTAGTTTTGGCCGCTTTTGTCTTTCTTGTTTCTTTCTTTCTTAAACTCTAAATCATAGATCCATATTGACTGGACCGAGGGGTAAGTCACTGTGGAATGTAAGTTCCAAGTATGTGGAATTTTGTAGATTTTCTTAGAAACTTGGAATAACTATTCGTGTACTTATGCCATTTTTCCGAGTGACTTACCCCTCAGGCAGGTCCATTACTTTGTATATTATTCATATTTCATTGTGATAGATAATAATTAATTAAAATTTTAAAATATTATAGAGTTAACTAAGAAAGAATAATTATTGAAATATTATTTTGTTTTCATTTGCGTTTGCAACTTTCATCAGAACTGTTTTAATAACTTGCCAATTATTGTTTCTAGTTAACTCGATAATATTTTCAAATTTTAATTAATAAATATTTTCACTTTTATAATTTAGTGATGGATATTCCCGTAGGATATATTTTTTGCTATCAGTTATTACAGATTTTTAATCTGGTGTGGTTTTTCCATTTATTTTCCAGCTTTTGATATTTCTAAAATTTTAATGTGATTTACCGAAACCGATCACTAATTAAGGTTAATTTGAATTTATGTTTTAGTTCCCATCTTCCATTTAAATTCGATTGTGATGATAATCTATTGCAATGATCTTTACTCTTACTATCTGGGTCTAAATTTTTTTTTATAATTATGAAGTATCTCGCTCAGCAATATTCAATAGTATCTTTGGTGTATCTTTGAGAAATAAAATTTGAATAATCAACTTTTCTCATTTTGTGTCTTTTCTTATGGGGCCCCTTTGCATATAAAACTGCTCATATGTACTAAGTTGACTTGACAGTAAAGTTTACGTACAAAGTTGATTTTAATGTTTATTCTTGAACTAAAGTTTATAAACTAGAAACTCGGGTGAAAGTACAATAGTAGGTATTCTTATAATAAATGCCTTTTTAAAATCGAGGATGCAGTGTAAAACACTTCAAATTTTGTTGGCCATTTTGTTGGTAAACATGCGCACTGTGGAAAACACATTTCCGATTATGCTATATTCCAATGATTAGAGAATTGATTTATATTTGTTTTGTAGAAATATAAACCCGAAGAGGTAAATTTCACAATCATATTAAATAATACCGAAATCGGTCATTTGTTAAGGTTAATTCGAATTTGATCGATTCGAAGTTAATTGAAAAATGATTTGTATCGTATGTTTATTAATTTTGTTTTATTCAGAATTCGTTACAATTTCTACCTATGATTTTTATATTTAGATTAACCCAGCGAATGTTGGACGACCATTTAGATTATTTTAACTTTGAAACATCACCCATGGTACGCAAATGAAGCTGTTTCCGAAACATATTATTGGAAACACTTTTCTTCATCCTGTTCGTAGGTCAGAAAATTTAAATAAAGTATTCCCCAAAAATACCGTGCATAATTACCAAAACGTAATGAGGTGTCTTCCAAAACAAGTGGAGGAAAGAATGTGAACGCATCACGCGGATTTAGAAAGTTTATTGGGCTGTTCGGCAGCCCAAAATCAAACCTACTTGAAGATTTCAAAAGCAGAAATTTCTTCATAGTAGGCTAAAAGCCTAGAGCACATATCTACATTGTAGCTCATGGTATTGTTAGCTTTATGGCGTGCAACCTCTTATTATTTTACAATATTTCATTGATTAAATAATCAATCAAGTCTCTTTTATGTACATCAAAAATTTAATTCATACTGTCTCCATATGTTACAGACTATAATTTTCGACGGTATATACTTTAGCTTCAGCAACTGGCAATTTTCTGTTCTACATTTAATTTAAAATTGTATGTATCTATACTTTGCAATTTAGTTTTTACTATTAGATTATTACTTTTATTATTATTATATGATATTATACTGAAGCAATTACTATTGAAAATGACAGTTAAATCCCTTATTCGATCCTGGATGCATAAATCCACTTACGCATCATTAACCAAATTTAAGTATATGGCAAAACGTTTGTACCTCAGACAGTTTCCTATGTTATTATAAATTAGGGTTAAAAATTCCATCACATGGAAGCATTTGGAAACATTAAAGCAAGTTGCAACTCGGTTAAAAATAATCCTTTATTTATGCCTTCTAATAATAAAGGAGTACGAAGGAACTCATCTTATTGCAAACCTAAGAAACTGAATCTTTGAATCGATTATTTCCTGTGGGACGAAACGTCAGATTCCATCAGTTCCATTTACTAATTTATTTAACCAATTCGACTTTTTGTAAATTTTTGTTTCCATCACAATCATCATTCGGTTAATGAATCAGCCTTTAACATAAATGTTAAATTTGGTTCGATGATGCTTACAAAATGAATAATTTAATAAATTTTCTATAGTTTAAACGAGTTAAATTGACTTTTCTATTAGGGTTAACAATTTAGCAACGATTTTAAAATCCTATTAATTATGGATCGTATGTGTTAGTTGTTACTCTCTTACCAATAGTAGACGACTGTGCATTAAATTTTCATCGTCAATTTCTAAACCTGACTACGTAAACTGCTGCATGAAATCACAAACGTCGATCGAATCCACAAATTTGTAAGATGAATAATTTACACAAAAAAGACACAAAACCCACAAGCATCGATCGATACGAATGTTGTTCATTGAAAATATATTTAAATTTTGAGTTAAAAAACCCAAGACTATTGGCAAATATTGACAGAGATAAAATGTTCAACTTTGAACTTTTTATCGCTTAAAAAATGATAGAGCTATGTGCTTCCCGCAAGTTTGGTATTTAAAAAATAAATTACTTAAATAATTAATATCAGCAAAAAATCAGAAGTAATATCGAATGCAGGCGTTTTCCAATTTACTTGGAAATTTGATATTTTAGCAAACAAGTAAAGGAATAATTCCTTCTCAAATTTCGTGTTCGAAACTTTATTTTGAATAACGAAATCGAAAAACAAAAATTGAAAATTTCGTACACGGATGAGATTGGTGTTGCAATAACTTAACTACATTGTTACTGAGGAATTCAATTAAGCCACTATAATAAATTAATGTGGACTAATAAAATAAGCATAATAATATAAATAAAATCGAATTTACTCTTGTAAATTGAATCGACAAAAAGCTAATCATACTTAATCTTTAATTTCAAATCAAATATTCCAATTAGCTTTTCATTAATTGCCAATACAGTAATATACTGTACTTATGCAAATTAACTATAAATAAGTATAACGATAGATTGGAAGAGAACGTTCAAAATATAATAATAGTTAGGGAGACACATATAAACCAAACGTGAATATTAAATTTTCATCCTTTCTTTACGTGTCATATTTAAGTGACATTTATTATAATAAAAAATGTTACCTACTCCAAGTTCAAAATATCGAATATGCTTACAACACTTAAAATAATTACACAAGCTGATTGTATTAATAGTTTAATTTTGGATCGTAATCACCGAAAACATCATATTATTCGACTATTAATAAGAGGGATGATTTTAGAACAATCACAAATGTAAGTCCAAAAATCAAATTAATAATGCATTATCGAGCATATTTCGTGGCTTTATAAATGAAACATCTAAGAAAAAACTTCTTTGGTGTCAAACTTTTTTGATGCGTTTAATATAAAACGTTGGAGCAATGACGTCGATGACACTTTTTAAATTTTAAAGTCATCCCCATTAATAATCGCTACTTGGCTTATTCTCCCTACACTTTTTCCAGCATAAAATTTCTTTCAAATTCTTACTCTAAAGAGTGAATTTTTAATGCTCGTATTTATTTACTTTTTCCTATTGGGAATAGTCACTTTCATAACCACTTCCGATTCTTCTGCTTCTATAAACAAACTACTATATTTACAGGATATTAACCTAAAAAGAAAAAGATATTTTAAAGGTCCGTATTTATACATTTTGTTTGCGTCGTATCACACTGTTTTGTTTTCAACATTTCAAATGATTGTTTAATATACAACACACTTCACATATCATACGTATAGCATACATAATAGAATTTTTGGTAAATGCTTCCAGAGACAGCTAAAATTAGAATACAAGTATATAAAACATACGCTATTGTCAAAAAAATTGTTTGATAATATTGTTGTAAAAATTCCGTAGTAGTTTTCCTCTTTTCAGACTGAAATTGGGGGGGAAGATTTTAAATTATAAATTGAGCATTCCTTAAAGACAGTGGCAATTTGTGCCCATCAACAATAATTTCTGTAACAACTTATGAAAGCGGTAGAAAGAAAAAAATATGCCGTTGGGACGGTGAACTGATGAAGAGGGTCTCACAGAAATATTTGAGTGTTAAGTAAGGAAACGTTCGAGAAATTATTTTCTTTTCATGAAGATATCAATTAAACAAAGAATAATTTTTTGAAGTGTTTAGGTAAAAAAGTTAAAAACCTACAATTGTCCTGAGGAAGCCAGGCTATAGGTAGTTTTACATTGAACAACATTCTATTCTCTCCGCCATATTTGAAAAATGGCCACCACAATCAGTTTTTGACGATATTTCCTTTCCAGTACTTCTTAGACAGGATAAAATTCTCTATAACTTTTGCTTGCAATTTTTGGTATTTTTGCTGCATTATATTTACTAACATTGGAACATAAATTCATAAAATTATACTCATTATCTCGGTATATATTTATGTTATACTGGAAAGGAGATATTGCAAAAAAAAAGAAACGTTAATTTTGGTGCTACTGCAGTAGCTACAGTAATATCAGATGAAATATTATGAAAGTTATTTATTAATTATATTTATGCGTAGTGAAAATGAAAATAGCCTTAGCCTTAGTATGTTATTTGTTCCGGCTAACAGTTATTCGATGGAGCCATTTCATAAAACGACACTTTCTCACTAAATATAATGAACTAGTCTAAAACAAATCTATCGATTCTTTAAAAAGTTACACGAATTAGTAGTAACAAAAATTATTTCTTTTATAATAATAATTATTTTGCCTTAAAAAAACTTTTACAATAATAAAACGATTGGTAATTCCTGAACAAGATTTCCTATCCTACGACAGTTTTTTTTCCAAAAGCTGAACTCTCGAAGCCTAAGTATTACCGATATTTAATTAAAATAGGGAGCTATTCGGTGATTATGGAAAATTCGCTGAGAATTACAAGATAAAGTGATATTAAAAATTTCCAGTTTGAGGTGAAACGCCAAACTTGTAAGTTTTCATCTCAGGTCAATCAAAAATTTAAAGGTTGGAAATTCGTTGGACAAAATAGCGATTAAGTATGTGTAAAATTAGAATTGGGCATTAATATTTTAACCCCTTGTGCTCGTATGTCACGTTGGAGGTGATATACGAAAGTGAAAAGGGTTAATACTTAATATTAGGCAAAACTGATAAAACAACCGATTTTGTTTAGGGAACTCCCAAATTTTTATTATTTTCTGAAAAGAAATTTATTATAACTACATTAGGCATTGTTGGTTACCCACCCTATTAGGTAGGACCCCAAACAAGATATCCCAAAAAACAGAAATACTTGGACTTATAAATGAATTCTATTTTTTCAACATTCACTACTTTATAAATTTCAATTTTTGAGAAGTGATTTTACATTATTTCAAGAAGGCATGGAAGGATAACAAGAAGACCCAGCCTTCCTAAATTTGAAAGTAACACTTGACCTACGAATAATTTTTTAAGTACTTGCTATGTAAATATTCAAAATAACAATTATTATGTCGGCAAAAGCATACGTTTGTAAACAATTTCTATTATCAAAATAAAATTGCCATCCTTGTAGAACTCCACACTGCATTCAGTTTCTCTTACGACCCACTTATCCAACAAAAATTTGCACACAAAACTTCTTATCTCTAGAAGCTGCAGTATTGTAATGCATACTTAAACTTCGCCAACATTATTTGATTTTGATTCTAAAAATTGTCCTTAAAGTTTCAACGTCGCGAAATCTAGCAATGTATGAACCATTTATTCGCTGAAATACCAAGAGAGATGGAATCCTTGCACACGAATCGTAAAAAATTCAATGAAAAATTCATACTTCGGTATTTTATTGTACGACACTTCATTAATACAAGTGAAACGTAAAATCGATAAAATGTGCTGCAATAATTTTCTAAATTAAAAAAGTAATTTCAAATAAGTGTGCTTTCGGCCCACCATATAGTCAAGTTGATTGTGTTAGTAGAGAAATTGTTCCATTTATGGATTTTAACAAATTAATTTCAAATTTATAGTTCCATAAGCATAAATTATGCTCTTGGTTCATTAAATGAGATATGATGGAGAAAAGGTGTGGCTGTCAATAAGTATAAAATGACAAAGATTGATAAATGATGGGCCGTATCTGCAGACAATTTTTTAAATTTCGTATTTTGCTGGAAAGGGAAAAACATTAGGTTTCCGAAACGGTTTAATATTATTGGCTCTACTTGACTAGGATCTAAGAACTTTTTATTTATATGCGTGAAAATTGTTATTATCTTTGGGCTATAATAACAATTACTACGTTGTTTGTGTTCTTCTTATGTGAGATAATATGTGTAAGTTTAACTAATGAAACTTATCCTCAGTTTGTCGCGAAGATTGAAATGTAATGGTTTAATCATTAAACGGATGATTTAATTTGCGTTCTTTCAATTTCGTTCTTTTAAAGATTAACAATTACAACTTAGTAGTTGTCAAGTCAAGTTAAAGACGGTCATTGCCTTGCAGCTAACGCAGTTGGATGCGAATATGGGGTACCGAGTTCAAACCTGGGGAGAGTCAAACTTTCTTATGACTAGTCTCCGTGCTTCGGAAGGCACGTTAAGCCGGTGGTCCCCTGGGTTAGTGAATTGCTACCATTAACATAATAAACCAGGATACAGGCACATCTGAAGGCAAGTCTAGCAAGCTACCTGATGAATGTAAAATATTTATATGCTCAAAGTTTCTAACACTGTCAAGGAAACGACGCATGTGTTGGAAAATAACAGGCCTTGGCCTACTAGAAGAGAATTCTCTAGAGAATTACTTCTAGAAAGAAGAAGAACTTAGTAGTTGCATCGGCAAATAATATGAATATCGCAAAAAAAATAACGATCTTCCGCCTACTCTTTGTACAAGTGTACCTTTTCCATCGAGTTGCATTTTTGTTTTCACACCTACCTTAAAGTTTTCATTTAGTAATAAAACAAGCAAAATGTTAAGATATAAAGTTTGTAATATCATTCGTGTTATTTCATTTTAATTAAAAGGTAAGCTGTTATATTTTTAAAGTTTCTCAAGTTGAAATTAAATTAAGCTGTGCCGATGTATTTATACTTAGATACTAGTAAAATACAGTGGAAAAATTTTAAAGAAAAATAAAATGATGTTTTGTTATCATAAAGTTCACGAATCGTAACTATCTTACAGAAATGTGCGATTCGATTTGCGTTGCTTCTATTAACTCGGGCGTAGGAAATGAACGATAATCGAAAATTCTGATTTTTTACTTGCTGTGTGTATTACTATACCCATCTTTATTTTACTAGGTTATTTAGCTGCCGAATAATCACAAACCTATTGGTAAAAAATTGTTCGATATTAATTTCGTCTTAAAATTATCAAGCGGACCACATAAAAATGTCTAGTGGGCCGGAGGTTGTAGAGGATTGGTTGAGACCGAAAGACGTGCACTCAAATCCATATTGCAAGAAGTTTATTTAAAAATTTAGAAATATTTTATAAAACGACGCTGCCTTTTATATTCACCGATTTGCTTTCATATATGAATGGCTGCATTGTTCTCTCCTAATTTCTATTTCTGCCTCGATTGTAAATTTTAAATAATTTAAAAAAGACAATTCCGAATAATATACCTATGTAATTTTAACTTTTCTCCGTGTTCCTCAAAATACAATACAATAATCAAGTCTTTGTTTTGTTTCAAATCCTAGATACCGACTTTTTATCACTTTAATTAAATTGATGACTATAACTTCGTGTTTAACCCAATTTAAAATTCGTTTTCTGATGATTCTTAAATCTTATTTATGAGAATTAAAAATTTTCGAACCTGAATTTTTCAATAATGGCAAATAGAATTTTCGTTTACCCCATCAATTTCATATACATAAATTTAAATTGATAAAAGGAAAATCGATAATGAGGAAAATGCGTGATTTGCAATACGTAAATGACTGGAGTTCTGAAATTTTTTATTCTTTGGTACCTAACATTTCATTGAAATGTTAATTTTGAATGGTTTCTTCTATATGATTGTCACGATATGGAGCAAAAAAAATTAGTATTATCGTCGGGAAATCAATTTAAAATTTTGATGGATTTATATTCTTCGGTGTTCGAGGAATGGATTAACGAGATCCCTCTGGCTTTTGTAAAAGTTGTTGTATAATTTTATGTAATCTAGAAACATAGGGACGGCTACAAACGTAATATATCTTCGTTTTTGGGTACAATGAGCGCCGAATTGTAGGGGTGCCGAAAACATAAAATGAGAATTAAAAAGCGAAAATATACCTTCTACTCAAACGTAATAAATTGAGTTCAGATTATTTTGTTATAAGTGGTTGTTGGTTGTGACCGCCGTTTGGTTTTAGAGCATAGATTTCAACTTTGCAGTTTATTCGATCGGTAAACTCTTGATCGCAACGAATTTAAAAAAATTAGTTCGAGCAAAGACCAATATTATATAACTATCGAAAAAGTTGCAAATTATACATACCTTAATGCAATAACAACATTCGTAGCGGATGTAAACTTATAATGAGTTTACGGAACTGATCCTTTGAAGAAAATGCGAAAAACTACAAAATCATTAAATCTGGCGATAGTTAAAATCCAAGAGACGTTAAAACGTAAATTAAATAAATAAAAATTTCTAGAAGTAAATTACTTCTGCTATCAGGCTTTATTATGGATTACGTTATCACTGTTTACGCTTTGAAGTGTTTATTGTGGTAATATAATAAAATAAATCACTTCAGTCGTAAAAATGTAATCAATTAAAATAAAACAAATCACCCGATTAATAATAAAAGTCAAAATCAATATCTATGAACAAGATTCGTTAAAAATTAAATCTTGAATTTCCAGTTGATTAACAAAATAAAAAATTAACAAGTTAGCAATTTAACACCTATTTCAGGTTGTCATTAAGATTATAAACCAGGCGTATGAAGAAATTATATTGGCTTAACGAGAGAAATTCGTTTGGTATTAAGGTATCGTTTTAGCGATATAAAATTACACCTACACGTCCCACGATTATTATCAATTTTAAGAGTCAAAGTATAAATAAATGAGTTATATATAAACCGGCTTATCACAAAAAGTAAACTTTTTTCCGAATAATTAGGCAGGGAGTTGAAAAATCTTTAAAAAAAATTATTGAATTGCCATTAGAAGCCAAATACATACAAACATCTATGTCAAAATGTTTATTTGTAGAAAATTAAGATAAAGGACCTCCTTTAGAAATCTTGATCCGAATTACAGCTTCGAGTGGAATTGTCAATAAAAACTCTACGTTCAACTGAATGAATACGCGAATTTACGAGAACACTTGAAATAGAAAATCGATAAATTAAAAATTTAATATTGAAAAAAATTAAATGTAGCAAAAGCAGAACATAAAAGACGGAATTAGAAATTAATTAGTGGTCTGCATATAAAGCGCCCTATTTTAATTCCATAAACCATTTCCCCATAATTGCGACCATTATGAACAAAAAATGAAAAGCCTGTCATCCCCTAATTTATTTTTTCAAATGATTTTTTAAAGAAAAGATCGTTAAATAAAATGACTTTTAATTAAAAAGAAAACCACAGTTTTCATTTCAAATACAATATTATTTTCCATCACACTGAATTAGTATTCTTTTATCAACTGCTTCTGCCATTAGCTTGAATTATACGAATTACCTTTTCTAATGATACAGGAAAATCCGATAAAGGTATACATTTGACTTCGACATTTTCACAGAAGTACAAAGAAAAAAAAAACATAGGAAGTAAAAGTTACAATAAGATCAACAATCTTTTATGCTGGTGAAGATGTAAACCCTCATAATATTTTATCTGCCAGCAATATCTCTTTTAATTTAAACTTTCCTCCGACATCTAATACTCCCATATTATTTAGGTATTTGACGAGATTAGGCACTACTGAGGACGAGAAACCAGCTGTCGATGATAATCTTCAAAAGAACAAAATTACATATTACAACTACAATAAAATTTAATTATCAATTTTAATGTGCTTCCTGTGGAAGTTACAAAATCTGCCATGAAAATCTAGAAAATGTTTCAAATCCACCACTTTAAATGTCTGATAACAAAGCTTTTGACCTGATTGAATTTTGTTTATTTTTCAGTTTATTATTTGATATTCAAGTTAACTTGCTTGAGGTATCCTGTGTTATAACCGGAAAATAGAATACAAATATTCTGATAATGGTGGCGAGAAATAAAGGTGTAGTTTTATCTCCGATGCACAAATAGAAACTTTGAAGAAAATATTGGGTTTACATTATCACGAAATGTGTAGATAAGATTTATGGCTTCGAGCTTTACAAAAACAAAACAAAGTGCACATGCACATAATAGTATGCTTTTTGGTTTGAACGTTTTGTGGAATTTTCCAACGTAAAAATTGAAAATGAAAGGGAAGAGGCAGATTCGTTCGACAAATAATTTAAAAAAGTACTTTAGACGTAAGAAGGGAGAAATATCGAACAAAATCCTAATGATTATATTCATTTCCTTTTCAAGGATCTACAATATCCTTAGAAACACAGCTCCGATGAACCAATTTTAAATAGGAATGGACGAAAACTTATGACGGTTTCACTAAACATTGAAACCCGACATTTCGTTAACACAGTTATGAAAAGGTAAATTAATGATAACTGACAATTATGTTACACCAGACTGAATCGAATGAAAAACTTAGGGAAACCCAACAGAGTGTAAAATAAATCTAGATAATTTTTACACCAATTATTGAGCCAAACACAATTATTATAGTGAAGACAATCACAAGAGATAGTTAAAATACTCCAATTATGTCGACGGTTACATAAAAATCGTTTAAGACCTAACAAGATATCTACAATTATGGAATTGAAGTTCAAACAGGTAACGAGAGAATGTGGGTCTTGTAGCTAAACCAAGGAAGAATATGTAGTTGAATTGGAGCACCGCAATAAATTTATTTGAAAAAAACTATGTTGAAGTTGAACATAAATTCTTTACAGAAAAATTGAAAAAAAGAACAATAACATTTCAAACAAGTAAATATTTTACTGTGCGAGTTAGAATAGACTGAGTGCGGATTTAAAGCTACAATGGTCGCTCGGCAGATCGACAACCTTACCCATGATGAGAAATTAAAACAATAATGAATAAAAAAAATCTTGTTTGATTTGAATTAGGTTTGGGATCTGACGATCCGAGGAAGTACTTTTCAATATTACGTGGATTAATACTGAAACCGATCATTCATTAGGGTTAATTGAAATTTAAGATTTAGTTGTGAGAATACAAATTAAAAACGTAGACATAGTGGTAAAATATTGATCAGCTTGAATTAGGAATCAAATCAATAGCAAATCTTTTTATATTTACATAGAAAAAATAGAAAGCTTGAGATGGTGAACAATAAAAGCTATAATACTGCATTGTTTAGTTTTAATTATAAAGAAAGGAGTCGAATATATTGAAAAAAAAAACATGGTTTTCTATTCTCAGGTATGAGAAAACATTCAAAATACTCGGTGTCCCCTGATTCAAATGTTCCTATCTAGGGATTTCGTACCCGACGTTCCCTGGTTCAAATGCTTCCATTTCTGAATTTTGCATCCAGCATCCCCGGTGCCAATTTATTATCTCAATTTTATACCAGACGTCCCCGGTTCCAATATTTCTCTCCAAAAGTATATCTAATGTGACCTATACATTCGTCCATGCAAAATTTCAGTTTTCAAAGTGTTTCATTTCCAACATTTGATTTTTCAACTTTTAAACGTTAAAAAAACTCAAACCTCCTCGTGCGTACCATATTTCTCACCCCCACTGCCCAAAGATCAAATTTGGTTCGAATAATATATAATTTGAATTATTAGAATGTTCTCAGAATGTGAACTGCACCTTGTTACAAATTTTATTAACAAAAAAAGACCCAAGGCACCGGGTGAACGATTTAATATAATAAAGCTTAATTTATGTTGCAAGAACAGAATCAAAACTCGAAGAGTAATTTTTGTATTTGTGCCAAATACAAAAGCTACCATTTCCTCATTAAATAAGTGAACAAAACTGAAAATTTTTAATTATGTGGAGTTCTAAACATAGCGGTGCTCAATTGAATCTGCGTTTTCTAGAAATAACAAATATTAAAAGGTAGATATGCTATTATCTGGATTCAATCCCAAGGGTACTGCCAACGCGCTATTTGGGTGTATTAGCTATAAACCTAAACATGATTTTACAAGATTTTAGTAAAACACAGGCTAGAAAAATTGAATCTGATTTCTTTGTTTCCCGGTTAACATCGGGAATGTAAAACATTTATAGGGAATTTTTTAACCCCCGACCCAAAAATGAGGGGAGTTATCTTATATGTACTTACAGTTCAATCCGTTTATAATGAACTTTGAAAGATCCAAAAATTAGTTTACCATCAGCGGGAGTTCCATTTAACAGCATTTTAATGCAATGGTAACAGCGCCAGCGTTTAGAATAAGAATTTGTCCGTTATAGGCAAGTATCCATTATAAGCAAGTTCATTATCGATGGATTATACACTGTACACAGTGAAAAACTAATAAAATTAATTTAAATATTAGTTTTTCTCCACCACTCTGTAGTGTACAAAGAGAACTATAATAGGTGCAATATTATTATGTATCTATTAAATTTGTTGCTATAGTGAAAACACCACAGTTCCAAACTTGTTTGTTTAGGATTTCGTCAGAAATAATTATTAACCTTTAAAAACATTGTTGAATTTCGATTTCAACTATCTAGAAGAAATTATAATTGCGGTTTGTTAGAAACTTCTCTTTCGTTTTATAAAAATCTAGATTCTTTGTACTTTGTTGCTCGAGATTTGCAAGGAATCCTTGTTGGCATTTAATTTTCTACTTTGTATTGAAGTCTACCTTTATTTTTCATTGCCAACTTTTATTAACTAATTCCACAGTCATTAAAGAAAATCTTCTCTCATGATGCCTTTTTTGACTACTTAAATTTTTACATTGTATCGAAGTGCTATTACACATAGTAGAGACCTACAGTTTAACATGGATTTCCAATCACTATACATTTCCATGTTGAGAAGTTTTTCTAGGCATATTTCACACCTGGGTGTAAGAAAATAAACCTATTTATGTAGTATATTTTTAAGTCCCCTGTGAAATACTACAAACAAATAAAACACGTGTATGGTGCCATGCATCCATTTACGGAAGTCAGATCGTTAAAATGCCAGTTTTATGGAAGATATGGGATCAAAAATATTAAGAATGAGCTACTATTTTTTTTAGTGGTTTTACATTCAAAATCATTATTTGAACGAGCTTATTAATGAACCCTAGAAAATTCCATTCGCACGATCCATTAGAATGCGATTTTTTAATTCTCAACTTTCTCTTATATCTGCTTTTAAACTTAAATGTTGTCATTTTCGAGAGTTATTTACCCTATTGTTCCCTAACGTTCCCCCCCCCTCGAGCATTATTTCTTTCGCTAACGAGTTTTTAGACAAATTGTTGGTTACTCATGCTTACAAATTTTCGAGAATTACTTATTATACTAATCAGTATAATTTCAATTTTTAGTGACCAAAACCGGAACTATTATAAGAGTATTATCCATTTCTAGGCGAAATTTTATATAATATATCATAATAATTATTAGTAGTTTGGTTTAACGGTAAGCAGTTAAAATTTTACGAGTAAAGATTTTTAGGCTCTTTTCGTAATAAATGGAAAATATGCAAGAACGAGGAGTAAAATCTCGAAAAATATGTCTAGTTTGGTATTATTATAGTATAGTATATTTTGGGTTCTCTGGAAAAATCACTGGAAATCATGATTTTTCGTCCAGCCATAGTAGTTTAGAATTTTAACCCCCCCTACTTAATAAGTTACAACATCTGGACCCCCAAATGATTGATCATTTTTATGATTCTCTCTAGAACTAGAAATAAAATTCTATATGGACTTTAATAGTCTATTATAACCGAAAGTTCATGTTAACCGTATTTTAAAATTCTTGATAAGGTACTATTCATTTTATAAGGAGGTACAACTGTATTTCTTTTTAACATTGTCTAAAAATTTGCAAAATTGTAAAAATTATTTGATCAAATCTAAATGAAATTTAATAAAAGCTTTTACGATTAATTTACAATTTCTATAGTAGAACACTTTCCCGTCCGTTGTAAAGCAATCATGTCCATCAATTAACCGCTATAAAATTGATCTTAAGCTTTCCTTAACTTATTTTCAACACTAACAAAGTAAATACAGATGGAAAATAAAATACAATACAAGTAAGTGCAAACTATTAATAATTTTTACTTTGCACACTTCAAATAATACAAAGTGCAAACTGAAATATTACATTTTTTTGTAGGGACCTTCCATATTGTTGATATCTTTTAAGATGTCTGCTATGTACAAACATATTTACTTTGTCGATTATAGTAACCTATTCCTCAACTGATGAATATAAGGTCAACATAATTATTTAAAATTTCTACTTTTCGGTATTGTATGTAATGTAAATAACTGTAAAATCCTAGAATTTATCAAAGTGGGGTGGTAAAAGGGCGCAAAATTGATTCAATATATTCTATCTCGAACTTTTACCACTCTATTGCGGGAAAACCTAAACTTGTTTTGGAAAAATCTCTTTGAGATGCACTTATAATAAGGTAAAACTATAATTAGCAGTTAGAAGCAATAAAAATATTTTATTATGGAATAAGTATGGCAACAATTATTAATTATAGAACATGTTTGAAATTATCATGTTTAACTATTCATAATTATATCCTATATACTTAAAGAACAATCAATTATGAAAGTGTTAGTTTTTCTCTAATATGGAATCGAGAAGAATGATTAAAAAGTCATAAAAACATGTTGATTTAACTCGCCAAATTACAGAATTCGGCATTCAGGCTCATTCTATTATAAGTTTCTGTCTGGTAATATAAAAGAATTTACTTGTAAACCACATGAGATCATTTTCAAAATATATCTGCCAGTATCCGTCAAATTTTGGGTACGTTTATATTGAGACTAAGAGCCGATTAGATTTTGGTTGAAATTAAACCAAAAAAACTTGAAGATTTCATGCTTGATAGTGGAAATGATGCGTATGAATGGAGTCACGATATTCCAATAGTTTGTTTAATTTTGTAGAATTAAATCTAATATGCACCTCAAACAAGGCCAAATCATAGGGGCGATCAAAAACGAATCCAAAAACTTCTACTCAAAACATAACAAATTTAGCTCAGCTTTAAAAAAACAACTGCCGATCTTCAGCCAATGATATATTGGTACATTTTCTCTAGTTAACAGATTTAATTTAAAAAAAAAACATATTTATTTTATATAATCTAATATATTGATCAAATAAATGCCACATCCAACCTTTCAATTTTTAGAATTTGTTTCATCTCTTTTATAATCATGCTAGAATAGATAAAAAAATCTATCAATAGCTATGTAGTGAGTATTTGATTCAATACAAAACGATCCTACGGGACCATTAAATATTTATCAAAAAAGAACTCAACTAAACGTTAAACAAATTATTAATTTAACTCAGTGGCGTAGCTTGAAATTTTTGGGCCTAGTGGTAAAATAGTGTAAGAGGCCCCCCCTTGGGCTACAATAGACCATTTCACGCAAACTACAGCGCTTGCGTAGAAGCGCGTTGAAGAGCAGAATGACGCGAGAAATAGAATAAGACAGCTAGATGTTCGGACCAACTTACTACTTTTGCTACTTTCCCTATGCTTTTACGTGTAAAAACGTGCTTAGATATTGTGTTATAATTTTTACAGAGTAGTTCAATTTTGATGATTCTTTTTTTTATTGGATAGGGTACAGTTCGACGGTGGTCCCATTTAAATTTTAAAAACAAAAATTCCACCCTTAACGGTAGAAAAATCGAGTTAAAATTGTACAAATTATTGGCACTATTCGCTCTAGTATTAGAGCTCAAATTTAAACTCATTTTAAACACGTTACACATGCGCCACAGAGTTTTCTTTCGTGAAATGGTCTATTGTTGTGAAATTTTCAATATATTCAAATCGAATAATCTCCAACCACGAATTAATAACAAGATTAAAATTTATCCAAAATCAATAATTCATTCGTTCGTGGAAATATTCGATTATCATTAATGCCACTACAAGCCTATCAAAATTATCGCACTTCGTTATCGCGCGACCGTGCAATTTGCATTTAAATTACTTTGCAACCAATTGCAATGATTTTCGTGGATTTTCAAAGTTCTTCCCTTCCAAAAAGAAATAACACTCAAATTTTCTTCTACTAATTTTTCAAAAACAAAACCTTTATACAATAAGAATTTTTATCCCTCATAAATTTTACATAACTTTGCGACGTGGGAAGTCACACGCAAGTCCCCATCAACAATTTTTGACTCCCCCCTCCGCTTTTAAAAAGCGCTTGTTCAAAAATAAGAGCACAATATTTTAAATTGATTCTCAACTTTTAATTATTTTTTGCAGTGGGAAGGTTCGGGGCCTCCTGATTAGCACACCATCGTATTACGACCATTGGCGCTATGAAGCTATGATACCAAATTTGTTATGGGACAAATTGTAATTTTCACTAAAAACTCATCAGCAATTTTTCAAGTGTGTCAAGTTAAAATTTTGAACTTACTGTTTAGTTCAAATTATGATTCTTCTTGATTTTCCTCTCCAATAGTAGAAGACAATATTCTATCCCATAACTTCAAAACGGTAGATTTTAGAAACATTATGTATTTATTGAAACCTAAAACCTTGTAATGATGCGTACTACCAAAAAAGAGGTAAAAATAGGGGGACCACCTAGTTTTATAATTAATTCGATAGATAGTTCTTCATACATACTAGAAAGGAAACAAGAATAAAATTCTATAAAATAATGGCGTTACCAGTCCTAACATACGGCTGTGAAACATAGGTCCCCTCCAAGAGAGAAGAATCAAAATTACAGGCGGCGGAGATGCAGTTCCTAAGAAGAACCAAAGGATGCACAAGATTGGATCAAATAAGAAATGAGGACATTCGGGCCGAATTACAAATCTTCTCGGTGAAGGAAAAAATCTCAGAATATAGAGAAAATTGGAGAGGACACCTGAATAGAATGGAAAACAAAAGGATACCAAAAAAGATGCTTTCTTATAGTCCAAAAGGCAAGAGGGATGTTGGACGCCCTAGAAAGCGATGGCGAGACTTGTGAAGTCGGAACAGGCAGCAATGCCTAAACCCTGAAAGGCAGAAGAAGAAGATAGTTCTTCTGTGTATCCTGGTGAGAAGGGCTATCACTGCATCATTACAATAACGTAGTGATAACGCTGGCTACCAGAGGGACAGAAGTCATTTGTCAAATTAAGTTTTAGAACTAGGTGGTCCCACTATGTATACATTCCCTTTGATAGTGAATAGCTATTTATAGATTTTTTAAAGTATAAAATAGGTCAAACAATATTAAAATTTAAAAAATTGTAATCGACCCTTAAATCTAATCAGTGAAGTAGGTACCAAGAAATAACTCTTTTCAAAAATCGTTTAATAGTTTCCATAATAATGAAATTTAAAAAGGTGCTCTAAACATTTAGCCACATCTATTAATTGACTTATGTTATAACACCAAAACATTCAAGTATGGCCAAGTCATGTGATGGCCACATCCACTTGTTTATGAAATATTGCGGTTTATCTATTATCTATTCATAAATTGTAAGCAAATTTAAGCAACAAACTGCTCAAATATGCATTATTATAAAATTTTATACGCATTTATATTATGCAAAATAAAACCCAAATAGAAATATTCAGAAAGGCGTGAAAGACATTCACGTTTCAAAAATTTGACATCCCTATAGACAAACAAAATATGCAAATGCTTGAAAATCTAATCCCTATTTAGAGTTCTAACTCCCGAACTACCCTAGAATTACTTGTGCCGTGGTTTGGAATCCAGGTTAAACCTCAAACTAAAATGGATATTAGTACAATTACCATGTTAATAAAATTCTAGATATATCCATATATTTATCCAGCTGTCTGTCTGTTAGTAACGCAGCCAGTAGTAACTGTTATTTTGATTTCTGTTGATTTCTTTCCACCTCAAATCTTTTTAGTGTTTTTAACCAGGTGGAAAGCCGAACAACTGTTACCTACACATAATATGCTAACGAACGATCTCCACCCTGCGAGGCTGAAGGCCGAACACAGAACAATACAATTGGATTCACCTGTTGGAAATTCAAGTGATCATGGTAATTGCTCAAATCTGGATGGTATTGTTAGACAAACAGGAATGAACCATGATGGTATTTGACTACATTTAGAACTAGATAATAATTCAGGATTAAAATTAAAAGTAGAAAAATTAACAACTCTTTTTTTGGATAAAAAAATTTTAAATTAAGTTAGGAAAAGAAATTTAAAAAAGTTTGTAGTCGAAACAGAACGGTAGGGCTTCCAAATTGTTTTTTTTATTTTGTCAGTTTTTAGTCAAGAAAATTTTAAATCAGAGTTAAGTTTGTTTTGGAAGTTTTGTCAAAGTACGATGACACTTCAGAATTGCCGTGGGTTAAATGCACTTGAGTGTCTTAAGGGCAGTCAAAACCGTCGAGTGAAATTTTGATTTTGATCAAAAAATTAGGTAAGTACAGTTTAATGGTCTTTTAATTTGATATTAGGGACAATGATGCTGCATTTTTAGTGTTGAAAAAATTTTATCGGAGGGTTTTTTTGCGCCCGGTGGATTTTTTTTATAGTTAGCAACTTCTGCACTAAACGTCAATAATCCTTCAATAAAGTTCTAGTTAGCAAAAAGTTTATGTCGGTTCGTGCCATTTTTTATGGGTTTAATTTTTTATGGTTACATAACATTAAATGCCGGTTGCTTGTGGTCTCGTTTGCGGTTATAATTTGAAGTTGCGATTTTGAATCGAAGTAGTAGTTCTACCTATGTGGAGTGACATGTGAAAACAAAAGTAAGGGAGCAAAAACAAATGACGGTAGGAAAATCTAGTAATCAAAAAGGTATCGAAACAAATAGTTGAAATCGCAATTAAAAAGGAAACAACAAAAGAACGGCATTTTAATTAACTTTCGAGACATTTAAACAAACACTTGTTATTACGAACGTCTCTCGTCTCGTCATTCTAACTAACTGCCCTTATGTTGCTTCCACATTCCATTTTAATACAAGAACTTTTAACGTGATAATTAAAAAAACGAAGAAAAAAGTGACAAACAAAATTTAAAAACTCCAATGGGGTTAATGTAAAGGTAGATAAAATCTCTGTTAAAAGATTCGACTTGTAAGGAGGAAGTCGGTGCACACATTTTATCGCGGTTGTTTTTTTGGGGGTTTGGGACTGCAACGTTTCAAATTCAAGTTTTTAGAATTATTTTAGTATGACCAAAATTAAAAATTAATCGGTATTTGAATATGAATTATTAAAACTTTAATCATGTTTTCTTGTTTGTTTAATTGTGTCGTCCGAGTATTTCCCATTATGTGGCAGGAAATTTGTCTGGGCACAAAATTAGAAAAATATTTGATTAAAAAAATTACAAAAGCATTTTTTCGATTTTACTGTTAGGCAATAAATAATAATAAAGTCGTACAAGTTATGCAGAAAAGTTGCGACTCGACGTGTTCCTCCTAGCAAAATTTTTATAATTTTCTATTAACACCCCTGTGTGGGCAATTAGAAAAGCAATTAAAAGTGTAATTTTCCATTAGGCTCAGACACACCTCTGTAGGTTAAGTAAAATTATACGTGAATATTTCCAAAGCTACCTGTACCTACTATCGCGGACTCCATTCGAGTATTTTCACCTTACACCAACTTTTTCTCATTTTTTTTAACAATAAAAAAACCCAATCTCGTCCGTTCCACTTTAATTAAATAACGCGGCAGTAATAAATCAAAATTTCACGTACAAAAATGCACAAAGGTGAGTGATAAAGAATGGACATGTTGAATTGGCTTACCTATTGTTGAAAGTACAAGATTCATAAATGAGATGGAATCATATTAGATGACCACATTTATTTTTACACTCACTTAACTGCACCATTACATGAAACTTTACAAACGAAAACACTGCATATTTCGTCGTTATGCACACACTACACATTAAAAAACTTGAAAAACATTTTTATAACATCGAGTGATTACACCAACATTCCATTGCCATTTTGTCACTGCTAGTTCACACAACAGAGAGCGCAGCGCTGACATCTACCACTAGGAAACAACAACTGAATGACAAAAAATTAACAACATTTCTGTTTTACCGACTGAAATGTCAAAAGAGATTTCACAATCCAGTGGCGTGTAGACGTTAGGGCAGGTGGGAAGAAACAAAATATAATGTAATTCGTTAAACTTCTTTATTTATATTAGCAAAAAACGATAACGTATTTACAAGTAATTTGTAGCAATAGTTTTTAGTTCGAAATCAAATATGCTATAATAATCATAACAAAGTTAACTATTTAAACGAGAAGAAACAATTTTTCTTACCAATATCAAAATTTAAAATCAATTTAAAATAAAAAGTACAAAAGATATAAAATTAAGACTATAGATAATATTTCCAGTAGAACAATTTAAAAGCCGTTAATAAAAACTTCACGTAACGTAAAAAAATTCTTAGGAACAATTGCGGAACTTAAAAATAAAATTCCCTTAAAGAACTCCCTCCTTCTTTAACTTCTCGTATACTGATGGAATGGTGATAGTGTACACATCTTCTGCCACACTAATGACATTAATTTGGTAATCTTCGCCATCTTGAATATGTTTCGAAAGTTTCGATAACATTGGCTCTTTTATCCCTTCCTCCACGTCAATATCTGCAAAAATTTAAAATTGATTAAAAAAGAAACAGTTTTGCTTAAAATCTCACCTTTAAGACTACAAGTTGCAGCACAAGTCTCATAAGTAACCAACTCATCGCTAATTTTTCTTATTTCACTGTGCTTCACCCAACTTGCATTACCATAATCCATAAAAAGAACATAAGAGGTTTGTTCATCTCCCGACTCCAATGCAATGCCACGGAACCACTCATCTTCATATTTTGCTACACACAACTCCAAGGTTCCAGGTTCATATGACTGGTGATCCCTTGAAACATGTTCATCAATATTTGTTGTTATTTCTGCCAATCTGTCGATTGCAGTTGTAGGGCAAAAAGAGACAACGCCATCACCTATATCCCCAGAATGTACGCACATAACATCATTCAAACCAATGTTCAAATGGCAATTTTTCAAGTCTAGTGCATTATATTTTTTTCCACTCTGACTTGGTTTACTAACACTGACAACTACTGGTTCTACGACTGGAGGTGCTGGTGGCTTCTCTAATTCAATCAACTTTTTACTTAAACTAGTTTTATCATTCAATTCCAGATCAAATACTTGGGAAACTCCTTTGTTAACCTAAAATAAAAATAAACAATTATGCACTGGACCTCCAACTTTTTCATTGGAAACTGTGGAATACCCTACAAATATGTTTAAAATAGAAGTGTTAGTAGAGTTGAGCAAAATTATTCCTAAACTAAAATATCGTCGGTTTAGCAGGGGCCTTTAAATTGTGATGCAAAAACATGTTCCAACAGGTGGCGCGCCCTAAAATATTAATCTTTTCTACTTATCTGTTCACCAGTACAGAATTTTAATAATTTATAAAAGTCATATGAATAAATGATAACTAATTTAGGTAATGAGGAAGTTTGAACTTTCAAAGTTAAATATTATTAAAAATATTCAATATTTTCAAATATGAATATCTTTTTGGAATACACTTGAAAATATTCAACATTGGAAGCTCAAAGTTCCTCATTACCTAAATTAGTTATAGTTTATTAATATGACTTTTATAAATTATTAAAATTCTGTATTACTGGTGAACAGATAAGTAGAAAAGATTAATATTTTAGGGCGCGCCATCTGTTGAAACATGTTTTTGCATTAAAATTTAAAGGGCCCTTTAAAAGGTAAAACTCACTAGGTACATAATTGAAATGACGATAAAATTGAGTTTTAAGATGCTTTTTCAATGTTAAAATTCAGTGTTGTTAATTGGTTGAGTTAGGAAATTCTGCGTAGTCCACGATTTGAACACAGGATTTCCGCTCTGTAACATGTTTCCATGGCTGTGAAAATAGTAAGATTGTGTAGTAGATTCGGCTGCTCAAAGCAAAAACACAGCAACTCTCAATTTCATAAAAATAGAGTTATAGTCTGTTTTTTTAAGAAACGAGTAAAAAATTTCATTTCCATGTGGATAACGTGAATGTTGAAATGAAATTTCAAGCAATTTCATTGGTTAACATTCAAGTTATCCACGTGGAATAGAAATTTTTTACTCGTTTCTTAAAAAAAACAGACTATAAGTTGATTTTAACTCGCCAAAAATCAAAAAACTGAGATTTAACGGTTATTTTTAACAAGATAATGAAGTTTTCCTGAGATTGCAGTCTTTTCTAAAGATTGTAAAGATTTTATGGAAATAAATTAATATTGGTTAGATTTCTTAATGAACTGTAAAATCTGTGCGATTGTGATAGATTGTAATTTGAATGTTTGCAGTGATTTACCCCTCGGTAATATGCTGGTATATACAGAGTTGCCACAGGGTTCTAAACAAGAATGAGTGAAGAAAGTGCACCAATTTTCAAAAAAACTGAAGAAAAGTGTTTAGCTACCAGATATTTTGCTTTCTTACTGAAAAAATTTGTCATTCATTTGAGTTCCCCATTCATTCTCAATATTTTAAGACATTTTTGTTTCAATTTTCAGTTCTTCTTTGTTGCTTTTTTACACTTTTCAATTTGCACTTTTTATGTAATAATTATAGTAGCCATTTTTTTTTTTTGGAAAAAAAAGAGTACAATCACGAAAGGACCGATGAGTATGAATCGATTTAAGAAATTCCTTTCATAAAAACAAAATTTCCATACATATGACTTTTTTTGCCCCTCTCTTCATTTCATTTTTTCTCCCAAAAATTTATTTGGATGACCTTTTTTTTAACCCTATTTCATAATTTACCTTGTTGATTCCCTCGCTTACATTTGCTTCGAGCAACATGCGTCGACAATTTTTTAAATTGATCTAAAAATAGTGAAATCGTAAAAAAGTATATGATTTTCGAAAGTGAATAAAGTGTATCTGTGGCAACCCTGTTAATGACACGTGATTCTCTCATATTATAGCTCTTCAGATGACTATAATAATATAAAAATTTGGTTAATAATTATTATGAAATTAAAAAAAAATTCAAGATGCTTCAGATCAATTATGCCAGTTTCTTTTTTAAAATTAAAAAAAAAATGTTAATGAAGTCTTCAAAAATTCAATAAATTTTATTTCAAAAAAATTCATTCATTGCTCATGTGGTACAGTTTGGCGTAATTGACCTGTAACACCCTGTATAAAGTGAAGAGTCCTCACCATTTGTGTATTTTCCCCCATTGAACCCCCCTCTCAAGTAAGGCTGAACAACTCTATCTCCGTAAGCTAAACCCCCGTATTTGAAATTGTACAAAAATTAAGAATTGTTTCGTTTAGCTTAAGTAGTATTTTTTAAATTATTGCAAATAAGGGATAATTTATTTTTTTCAAATAACGTTTGATTTAATTTATGTACAAAGTTACAAAATATTTTAATTCATTACCCCTGCTGTTAGGGGTCGTCCATGCTTACTTAGATTAGAGGTCACAAAACGTGACTAACAGAGACTGACACAAAACATGTCACAGATTTGATTTCTTTTCATTGTACCATGTACTTCTCAAAGGCCATAGTTAGGGACTTCAATAGCTTTTGTGTTTTTGCATGTAATGAAAACGTCAATTATTATAAACCCCCCAGCTATGAAGAAGTAACTAGAAAACTTTTAATAATCTGGTAATTGGTACCGTCGCAAATTTGATTCTTGGAAAATGATTTTGTTATTTTCTTAAAGCTGGGGGGTATTCCATACTCCCCACTTCCTTGGGAAAATAAGCTACATGTGCCTATTTACCTTTATCATAGTTTTAATTGGTTTACATTTAAATGCTATTAAAGTTTTAAAACAATAAATTCGCGTTAAAAAATAACAAATTGAGCCATATTGACCCAAACGCTACGACTGTGTAGTCAATGTCAACAGAAGGGTTAAATGAAATAAAGTAAGAAATTGTATAATAACAAAGTTATTAACTCCTACAAGAAATAACTATGTATGTAGGTACTATCAATAATTAATTTTGAGTAGAAGTCCAATAAAAAATGTTAAAAAGATCAAAATACGTACCGCTGTAAACTTCTCTCTACTATTACAACATTTTTCCAAAAGAGTCAATTGTTTGCTGGTAAATGTCTTATCAGTAAATTCTTCCAATGTGATTGCAATAAAGGTGTTGGAAATATTTGCCAACCTTTCATTAACGGTTTTTAAAACAGAAACTGGAACTTCATCAGAATCACCATAATCTGCATATCTGACTTGAGCAAACTCCCCTTTTACTGAAAGAACTTCTGCACGATATAAATTACCGCCATCTTCACTGGTATATGGACACAGAACCAACTGATTGTTTACAGGTGCTACAGTCATAGCTTCCGCTAAAGTTAAAACAAAATTAATTAAAAAAATTGAACTAGACATCCTAATGAAATTACCTTGATGCTGTTGAATTGCCTGATTAACTTCTTTTAAAAGACTGGTGCATTCTCTGGTACGTACAATCAAGGACCCATCAACTTGTGAATCAATTATTACAATGTCTCCAGTTTTTAACTCACTTTTTGATTTGCTAAGTTTAAATATTGGCATCGGTTTAGGATTTTCAGCCTTGCTGCCATTCAGAGGATCCCAAATTTTTGCCTGCAATTCATATTTTTTTTTGGTTTCTTCAATTTTTACACATAATTTTCCAGGAGCTGTAATATCCATGGAGATCGTAAGACCACTCTAAAATAATAAACAAATAAAACAACAAGCTAATTAACCCATTAAGAAACAATTCATTGTGGGTGGATTGTGACTGCTAATAAATTGATTTTATAGATACAAATACAACTCACCTTTTGGATTTCTTTTATATCTTCCGTGCTCCCAGTGACACAACAAGCAAATTCTGGAATTTCGCTGAACTTCTTAGGTAGAGGTCTAATATTGGCAGTTGTAACTATAATACCAAAATCGACCAAACTACACATGTAATTACTGTTAACGATCTTTTGGACAATTCCACGAACGTAACTTTCAGTTTTCTCATCAAACGCAGCAATCAAATCCCCCACAGCTGGTTTAAAAGTAACATCAATTTGAGTTTCCTTGCCGATATCTTCCAACATAGCTAGTTGATCTGTATAACACAAAGGCACTGTGAATGCTATAATGGTGTTATCGTCAATAGTCGAAATGTAATCAAACATTCCATCTAGGGACACCGTATCAGTTACACACTTTCTATTGGACACCTTTGCTTGTTCAGTTGGTATACTTTTAGGAGATGCAACTGGGGTTGAAGAAACCATTGATGAACCATTTCCTAAGTTAGAATTTAAAACTTCCCACTTGTGAGTGTTATTTGGCCTTGCTTCAGTAGGTGTAACAGTTCTCTGGGGAGTACTATCTTGCCTTGCTTCAGTAGGTGTAACAGTTCGTTGGTGAATACCATTTGGCCTTACTTCAGTAGATGGAATAGTTCTCTTGTGAATATTATTTTCACCTACTTCAGAATGGACGACAGGTTTAAATGGCACAGAATCTTGAGGTTTGGATGGAAGTTTATCAGATATTGGTTCAGCTCTTGTAGAACAGTAAGAATTTGATTGGCCTTGTTGCTTCTAAAAAGTTTAAATTAATCTTAATTATTTATAATGTAAATGGTCGATTTGGGATTTTAAAATTAAAAAGTATAGTTATATTTGAGCGATAAGTGCGTTGGTTGTTTCAATTTGAGTCAAGTGAAGTATGAACTTTATTTTGACCCTCTCTAATCTGCAGGCAATTGTAAACCGTAGGAAATCTGCTCTGAAAACCCTTCTCAAAATGAAGTGTTCCCTTTTGCATGGGATGATGATTGTAAAGTGCTTGGCAAATTCTGGATTGAACAAGAAAGCAAAAAGTATAAAGAATGAACTTCTGGAGGCTAGTTTAGAAGATGGTCAGATGAAAATATTGTATGGTAGGGGATGATGATTTAATTAAAATACAATGGAGGCATGATAAAGTGAATATATCCCATAACATGAATATCAAAAACCGTGAAAATCTGTTATGGGAGTAAAAAGTTCTGATCCCCGAGTTCCTTCAAAAAGTTATTGAATTTGAATCCACAACATAAATCTGTTTTCATGCGGTCTTTTTTAACTACGAAATTCTAGTTTTAACTAGAATTAACTGACTGATGTCATGTTAAAAATGCCCTTATTAGCATAGCCGATTTTCATTTACACCATTCATTTCAATATTCTTCTTCCTTTCTAGAAGCAATAATTCTCTTCTAATAGGCCAAGGCCTGTTATTTGCCAACATCTGCGTCGTTTCCTTGGCAGTGTTAGAAACTGTGAGCATATAAATATTTTACATCCATCAGGTACCTTGCTAGATTTGCCTTCAAATGTGCCTGTATCTTTGTTTTTTATGTTAATGGTGGCAATTCATTGACCCAGGGAACCAATGGCTTAACGTGCCCTCCAAAGCACATTTCAATATCATTATCATGATAATCGGTTTTGAAACACATTACAACGTTATCCGAGCCTAACTACTAACCTCGTTGAATTGGCATTTGGTTTGTTAGCATTTTATATTTTTTACCTATGACGAGAAGCAAGCCAGACGTAGAAACCCCAACCTAGAGGACCAGAAAGATGGCCAGAATAAAGTTCTTACTTCACAGGGAATTGAACCGGGTATTTAGCGTTCATAGTCAACTTACTTGACAGTTATGCTCCGACCGACATAGATGTTAGTTAATGATTAATAATCATAGCTTGAGACACTTCCTTCATGAAATTAATTTTATAGTTAAATATATTTTAAGAAACTTATGTAAGGAATACGTTGGACCCTCCCCCGTAAGGGTCCGTAAAAATTTCCGATACCCCCTTACAGAATCAAAGGACGGCCCATAAGTATTATTTGGTTTAAGTTCATGGTAAGTTAGTGCCAGTTGCATAAAAGAAGGTTAACTCAGGGATCAGCTAATCCTGGTCCAACGCAAGGTATATAGATTGCAAATAAACCTATCAAGTAAATCTATCTACCTTGCGTTGATCCTGAGTCAGCCCTTGGACCAGGATCAGCTGATCCCAGAGTTAACCCTCTTTTATGCAACTGGCCCTTAGTTGGTTACCATTATTACTAATCAGATCTATATTTCAATAGTATAAATTACTACATTAGGACATTGTCAAAGAGAATATTGTAATTCCTTGAAACAAAACGGAAACTTTGGAAGTTTATTCCATTATCAATTATTTTTCAAGCAAAATAATATAAAAAGTAGCTAGCAAGGCAAAATGCACAGTACTGCCACAATAATTGTTCAAATTCTTGTTGTAAATTTAAAAATGTTACAAAGTAAAACGGTATTGAAAATACTACAAATAAAAAATAATTTCAAGCTCTTACCCTATTTGAATATTCTGGTAGAAGAGGTCTAGGTTCTTCCCTCCTTTGAAAAAAATTGCGTGAGTTTGACGGGGTTGCCGCAGTTTCAGATGAACTGCTGTAATTCGAATGTGTGTTATTTCTTTCATTGTTAGAAGATCTATAATTATTCGATTGCTGATTTGGTGATTGGCGGTTTCGATTAGAATTATTCCTATTATAATTTGAATTTTCTCTATCATGGTTTGAATTCTCCTTATTATAGTTAGTCCTTGGTGAATTACGTTCAGAATTATTGGAAATCGCATTTACAGGTGAACCAACTTTTGCCGTTATACTAATATTTCCTTTGCCACTGTAACTGACCCTACGATCTGAATCTGAAATAAGTTGGAAGTGATCTTTCTCCTGTTTAATCAAAGTATCAACTTTATCCTTCTGTAACTCCAAGAGAGTGCGACTCAAATATTTAGTAGCCTTTGTTTTCATATAGAGTTCAAATTGGTTTAACTGTAATCTAAAGTTTCATCATTGAAAGTCATTCGACGCATGAAAATTTAAATAAACTTACTCCGTCATTAGCTTGAATAATCCCCCTGGTTTAGGTATCGTTCCTGCTTGAAACAGTTCAAAACCAGATTTCTTCAGCTCAGATAGCGAAATATAAATTTCACCAGTGTCTTCATCTTCTACTGTGGTGACAAGACGCCCATTCACATCAACAAATTTGTTATTTCTAACATTACCATAGTGGGATGGTGTTCCACGCTGGTAATTATAATTTGAATGCATTTTTCCACCCCTACAAAAATAAATACGAAATTGTAATATAATCCCTAAAGTGAATCTTACTTTTTTTGTTTGAATTAGTTTAATCAAATTTCCAGAAATTACCTCGATGCGATGGTGAAAATGAATAGAAAAATGTTATAAACAAAACTGCTACCAACTACCCATTACCCGCCGAAACTAAAATTCTGCAAGAATTGTAGTTATCTTGGTAAACTTGTTGAATGAATTTTTAGGTTATATCAGTTATATTAAACAAAGCTAAATTTTAAATTAATTACAAATAAATTCCAAATCAAAAACTTACCCGTAAGTGATTTTTTTTCAATTAGTTTATTTTATTTAAAAGGCGATGTGACTTGCACGAGTAAATCAAAAATCAGTAATTTACCTTATTTGATTTACCTTATGCAGAAGATGACCACCATGACACCATCGCCAACCTTGGAATTGTACAGGGGAAGTCAATAGTCAACATATTTTGATGTAATATAAGGCGAAACTAAATTACTAGTCCAGTCAAAATAGACATTTCACTTTGCAAAAATTCGCATCCAGCTGAAAATTGGCATAAACCTTAAATGCACTATTACAAACAAAATATCAAAAGTCCCCACCGATCCCACGTTTGCTAAAAAAGTTATTCAAGGTCAACGGTCAACAATATCGGTTTTTTACATTTTTCTCGTAAATGGTAAGTGTTATCGTAAAAATAGGTTAGACAAAAATTATAGATCATGAAATTCTCTACAAAAATTATTCTTATACTTTTTTTCGTACGAATCGTTATTCATCAGATATCACGATTCAAAAGTTGGGAAGTTTTATTAGACAGTGTCCTATTGATTGAAAAAATGGTAATATTGGTAATAATTAAGTGATTTTCGAAATCGCGATATAACCAGAATAGCGATTCGTACGAAAATAAGTATAAGAATAATTTTTGTAGAGAATTTCATGATCTACAATTTTTGTCTAACCTATTTTTACGATAACACTTATCATTTACGAGCAAAATGCAAAAAATCGATATTGTTGACTTTTGACCTTGAATAACTTTTTTAGCAGATGTGGGATCGGTGGGGACTTTTGATATTTTGTTTGTAATAGTGCATTTAAGGTTTATGCCAATTTTCAGCTGGATGCGAATTATTGCAAACTTTGCACTTTTTTTGTCTATTTTGACTGGACTATACAGTTGTTAATATTTTTATTCTTTTTTTTGGGGGGGGGGGGTTAACTAGAAGTAGTTTCAACAATTTTAACAATTAAAGCATCAGAAAACCGACAATTGGTGTGCTTTCTAGGGCATAAGATTAGCGTTTTTTCTTACTTCAGTAGAAGCTAGCAAGAGCCAATCAGATTGAAGTATTTTTTTTCATTCTTTTATTTATGGTTAAGGGCAGGCCTGGTTAAGGGAGCTATTTTAAGGGGTTTTAATTTTACAGTGATGAGTTTTTTAACGGAAAGAGGTGAATTCTCCGAAGGTCATGATATAATTTTTAATTTTTTAATGGGTTTTGATAATGGATTAACATTTTGATTAAATTAATTCGCGATTTTATATCAAAAACTCACAATTAATTACATTTTAAAATATATCATGTCACAGCTAACATAGCAATCATTAATATTCTGTATTAAAATATTTAAATTTCAAATATTGTAAGTGTTGTAACTGAAATTTCGTTTCAACTATAAACTATAATTTGAATGATTTCAAAAACCGCGCCTTTTAAAACCAATGAACGTTTTCTTCCAACACGGACCTCTTAAAAGAGGTCCGTGCTTTCCAACCAAAGAAAAACGTCATTTATAAAATAATAAATAGTTAATCTAGGTAACTACGCCACATATTGAAAAAATTGTCGTTAACATGATAGATCGGGTCCTCTATCTAGTGGTAATCTAGTGGTACCCCCCTATACAGTGTGAATATTTGTGTTTTATGTAATTTATTTCCAGGACGTTACAAAAATTTAAATAATATTGTTAGCATTGCAGAATCTTTCAACTTTTTTTATGTTTTATGTTTTATGTAAAAACGCTAAAAGAGATAGATTTACTTATTTGAACATCGCGTAATTCCAAAACTACGGTTGGAAGGGGGGGGGAGATTCCCATATTCTAATTTTCGAATAACATGGTTTTCCAATAAATAAATCAACTTCCTTGTTGAAAGATTTTGTAATGCTAGCAATTATTTAAATTTTTGTAACGTCCTGGAAAAAAATGACAGAAAACACAAATATTTACACTGTATAGGGGGGTACCACTGGACATTTCTCTTAGCATAGGCTTAACTAGGGTCAAAAGTTTGGTGGGGCTAAAAAAGTCTGCAAATAAAATTTGTTAATGTTTATTTATTTTGAAAATTATGTACTATACAAATTCAAAAATCAGTTTTAAGCACGGAAAATATAGCACCCCCAGCCTCCCCGCCCTAGTTGCGCCCAAATGTTGCGCCTATGATGGTTAAGAATTACTTAAATCTGATAGGTTCTTGCCTGCTTCTACCTAAGCAGGACAAGACGTTAATTTCTATGTAAACGCCGATATTCAATTTATTCGATATTCGATTATTCACAATTATTAATCTGATATTCAATTTTGCGACAATAAACACCTAACAATTGAATTAAATTGGGTTGAGCTCAAGGGACGCCGAAAAATTTAAAATTAATTAAATATTTTTATGTAAACAACCTCAATTAAGTTATAAGGGTCCAGTTGAAAAAAAAAATTATTTTAAATATCTAATAGGTACTACTAATAAATAATAATATGATTAAACTCAGTGTCGGATTAAGCCAGCGCGGGGCTTGTAGCAATATGTTGTCGCGGGGCCCTTCTATGTTTTTAATAACCTTTTTCTTAAAGCCTTTGTTAATTAAAAACACGGAATGAGCTTTTTTTATTACACTTTCCTAAAAAAAAACGCACTCCCCTGGGAAACGGTTCCCAGTAGGCCAGTCATTGGAGACTTAAAAAGTGAAAAGTTAGACAAAAATTACAAAAGTTTTTATATTTTGGGATAACATTGTAACAGGTTAAAAAATTATTAATCCGATATTTGCACCCTTGTTTGGTCCCCGGAACATTGTTAAATTGTTAAAAGAAGAGTGTTTTGCAATAACTCAATGAAAAAATTTCCGAAATTTATGCAAATCTTGGAGAACATTTTAATAATAAATTATTAGACATCTTCTATAAAGTTTACACCCTGCTACGATGACCGGAACATTGCAAATAGTTGTGATTATTAATTTGCATCGATTTGCATACAGGGTTGTATTAAAGAATTATTTGCATGACTTTTGCAATTTTTTTCGATAGGATACACCAAAAAGAATATTAATAAGCTACTGTTTGCAATGTTCCGGTCATTGTATCAGGGTGCAAACTTTATTAAAGATGTGTTTTAATTATTAAAATGTTCTCCAAGGTTTGCATAAATTTCGAAATTACGTTTTTTGTTAATTTAACAATGTTCCGGGGACCAAAAAAGGGTACAAAGGCGCGGGGCCCGTAGCATAACGCATAATATAAACTCATAACTTACCAGGGTTGCCAGTTTGGACGACGTGCGTGCTCATTTTGCGACCAAAATTTTTGAATTGGCGACTTGCTATTGATTGGGAAAGTTTGAATTTTGTGTTTGGATATCCAATACGGCTTGCGCAATGCGTCTCCAGTCTCCGTGATTCCATGCATTTGTAAAGTTGTAAGTTAAAACAAAGGTCATTCGCATTAGTGTGCCAGACAAAGAAATTTGAGAATTACTGCTATAGTGTTATTATTATTATTATTTTTTTTTTAATTCTCGGGAAAAAAAATAAAAATTATGTTCATGAATTGGTAGTCGAGGTGGCGGCGAGTATAGCATCGTTTCTCAACCTGGGGGTTGCGAAGAGGTATCAGAGGGATCTCCAAACTCAAGCGGGGTCGCGATCAGTATAAGGACAAATACAACCATTTCAGTGGCTTTTTAAGGGTTAAGGGGTAAAAATGGTAATTTTTCACTACTTTTACACCAATGATTTTCAACCTCCATTGAGATGTCGGAGGAAGAGATGTCCCGTCCATTAGCGCCGTAGACGATTTTTCTTTGAAAATATTACCTATGT
The DNA here is from genome assembly GCA_958510855.1 of Rhagonycha lutea. Lineage (NCBI taxonomy): Eukaryota > Metazoa > Arthropoda > Insecta > Coleoptera > Cantharidae > Rhagonycha > Rhagonycha lutea. The sequence continues at coordinate 13,379,701 of OY294036.1, read as the reverse complement.
TATAATTAGGTCCATCAAATTTTCACCAAATGCTCAATCAAGGATCAAGAATATTAACTGAAACATCAGGAAAAAAATTATAGAAGGCGAATATTTAGAAACCAAAAGGAAGAAAAAGAAAAAGGTTTTTCAAATGAAGTGTGATTCTGAGAGCGAAATTGGAAGTGAGCAAGAAAATATTGTTGATGATATTGAATCGAATAACTTGAGTGAATTTGACAGAGCATTTATTCTGATACAAAATTCTTTGATTCTGTGGAACCAATAATTGACCCCGATACAGGAAAGAATAATTTATTAGAAGTAGATTTCCTGCTGGTTAAATTTGCAACTAAAGATACATTGAGATCTTTGAAGGGAAAATTGAAGAAGTCTTGGAATCTGATTCTTACCAAATAACTTTTTTTTGCCATAAAAATAGGAAATTCATTTACTCTGAATTACCAGACGTTTCTGAAGTAGATCTTGAGGATAACTGAAATGGTAAATAAATATTACAAGTAATAATGAATAAGAATTCATTCATTGGCTTCAAACTTAGAATCTCGTTAATAAATCATGCGCGTTATGATCACTTATGTTTTTTGTAAATAATTTAAAAACTAAAGAGCTACTAACAATAATTAAATAGCTGTAATATATTATGCACAGACCATTTACAAACGATTTAGACTATTTTGGATCCAAAATTTTACCAAGTAATGCCAAATAGGGCATCTTCAATAGTCGTATTTATGCAAGATATACTGCCCGTAAGCCTTGACACCGAGAAGTTTATTTGGATTTGAGATACGACGCAAAACTGCGTTTGAAGCTTTGCCATTGAATTATATAGTTTTTACTAACCAATAAAAAGACATATTGTAGATCTTTGTTCTAATTTTGGGTTTTCCTTGTTTTCTCCATTTTATGTGTCATTCTAGGAACCATTATTGCAATTTATGAACCATTAGAATAATATATTTTTGATGCTTTGCCCCCCCCCCTTCTAACAATAATTTGGCCATTGTGTAGTATAAAATATTTTGGCCGTAAACCTTGACATACAGGCTTGATTACTTCATAAGGGGATCCAACCTTAAAAAGGTTAATAAAAATCATTGTTTTGCCAAAAATAAAACAACAACACTGAAATTGAGTTGCGTAGTTCTTCCTCGCTAATAAAAGGGAATATTGCAGATCTTGGTTCTAATTTAGTCTTCTCTTGTTTTCTATTTGTTAAGTGTCATTGTATAAGCAAAGGGAAATTCATCGGTATTTGTGCCAAGTATAACATCATATTGATTGAAATTAGCTAAGTAATGATGTTATTGGATATTGTCCAATCAAGTGGATCAGACTTGAGGCGTCAATCGTTTGTTACATGAGTGAAGTATTCCGATCTGCAAATGTTAAGGGCAAATGGCTCGTGATATATGTCATTTAATTATAGATGTTTTGAATCAATCCTTTAATGACTTGGAAAATTGATCCACATTCTAAATTTGTTAGCAAACAATTTAAGAGTGGGTGTTCATTTGTATAATTTGAATTTTATGTGCTTTTGCAGGAAAACACTTTTTATTACTGATAACAAGCGTCTAAAGAGAAACATTTCAATACTGCTTAAAAATAGAGGTAGATACAACGGAATACAGGGTGTGGTAGAATAATATAAAAAATGGGGATTGCGATAAAAATAAACCAAAAAAATCTATTTTTTCTTATGATATGGCACTAAGAAATTTTGAAATGGAATTTATTGTGCAGTACGACAAAACTTGCGCTTGATGGATGGCATGAGAATAGAAGATGATTGTTCGGCACCCTAAAAATAAATTTCTAAATAATTCATTTCAAGTTACAGGTAGCATGAGATTTAATTTTTGTATCATTAGTGTGTGAAGACTACGACACAAATATCTTTTTCATTGGACTGGATATCTCTGTTTGTCACGACTCTTTATTCAGGACAAGCATGTCGTTCAAATCGTTCAATCAAATTTGTTTTTTGACCCAATTGTATTTTCTTTATTGTCGAATATATTTAATATTTTTTTTTAATATTTAAAAGAATAGCTTCCATAACAAGATAAAATATGAAAAATTATCGCATTCGTGAAATTTTGTATTGAAGGGATGATTAATATTAAATTCGAAAGAAAATTAATAGCCAAAATTATAATAAAAATAATATAAACTTAATTCAGTTTAACCCAGTTTTATCGATATTTATGGACAACGAACCCACTCTCCTGATAGATACAAGTAATGGGAGATGATCCAATCAAATCGATTTTGGCAGGTAAATAATTTGCTATCACTTAGTCGTGGTATTGCAGCACTTTGACTTTCGAGCCGTTACAAAGAGTGAGCGTATTTTTGATTATTTAGAGCGATAGTGGTAGTGAAAATTACAACCACCACCATTACAGATAATCCAAAATCATTTTAGTTTGTCTACGAGCGACTAACGCTCTTGTGCTCGCGCAAATCCCAGATGCCTAAGAAGAAGGAAAAACGCACCACCAAGAAAGCTTCAAGAGCTAGTACAAAGGATCTAAAACCAGTGCTAGAGTTTCCTGAAATCGATTTAAATAAACCAATAAAAAATCGTTTTGATCCAAACGATCCAGTGTTATTCGACTTAACCCTTCCAACTTTTGAAAAAGATTTGCTCGAACAAGAACGCGAACGTGTTGATAAATTGAGCGAGAAAAAATCAAAAGAAGAGTTGGTAATCGATAGGCGCAAGAAAGAAATTAAAGCCAAAGTTAAAGAAATTTTGAAAATACCACCACCTGCAAAGTATCAACCCCAAGAACCGGTAAGAAAAAGTGACAAATTGAAGGAATTTGAAAAACAAATCAGAAAAGGTAAATTTTTCGACAACAGTTACAAAAAATTTTTGAACAAGATTGTACCACTCGATATTACAAATTGGAGGGAACCCTATGATTATAGAAATACCTTCGATTCGGTGGGACTCGAACGACACCGAATTTGGAAATCTGTTTATTAATCATTCATCACAACAGCAGTGTGTCTTTGATCACAATCGAACGACACAATTCGAACTGCATCCGAACGAGATATATCGTTTATAATTAATTTTTTTGTTTTGTTTTACTTTAATTAATCGTGTTGAATTTTGCCCTTAATTTAATTCAACCTACTTTAAATTTTAAAATCCTTGGAGTGCTTAATTATTTTTAAATTAATACATCGATTTTAAACCGAAACAACCTTCGAGATTTAATTGGAATTCAACAACAAGAAACCTACCATAATCAAGTGAAATTATTTTGAAAATTTTATCAAGATGACAATCAACGTGAAGATTTCTCTCTGCAAGATCACCAAGGCCAGCAAGTTATTTCAAAGAAATTATTACTTACCTTTACTGAAACCACTGTCGCCCAAAGATGCCCTACGAAGAAAAATTATTACTGGACAAAATGTTTTGGGTTCAAGAATTGAACATTACATACCAACTTTGGAAACATACGAAGATAGAGCAGCAAAACGAAAGAGAAGAATTAAGGGGAAACCGATAATCAAGAAGCGGGTTAGAATAAGTGAACGATACAGGTACATGTCTCCATTTTTTGACGAAGGTATGGAAAATCATAATATTTTAAGAAGCGTTGTCTCAAGGAAACCTAAAGGAAAAGGGCAACAATATTGCTATGAAGTATTTGACAAAGGTTGCGTTCTTGTTCTTCCTTTTCAGTTTGAAAGGGCCATACGAGAACGAGATATTATTGATGTGGTTATGGCGCAAAGAAGCGAAAAAATTGTAGTTAAGTTAAATTCGGGTCTACGAGTATCAATGCCTATCGCAAGATTTGAAGGAACCGCTCCTTTGTACAGAGGTTCTGGATGGACCAAGGAAGCCATCGAAGAAGAACATCATCACGGTAAAGAGACATTTTTACTTGCAAAGCTATTTGAAGCTAAAGAACAAGGTGTAGAAGAATGGGAATTAGAAATGATGCGTTTGGCTAACAAACGAAAAAAGAAACTTAAAGGAGAAGATACTCAAGATTGGAAAGAAATGTTATCGGGTTGTTTAGAAAACATGGATTGGGATAAGTTTGAAGAAGATACCAAGCAAATTATTGACGAAAAAGATGAAATTGTGGAGGAAGAAGATATTCCTATGGCGGTTGATGACATGGAGAAAACAAAAAACGTAAACAATAAGTTGAAAGAAGGAGGAGAAGAGATTTTATGTCAACTACCAACAATGAAAGAGGTACCAGAGGTAATAAAAAGCTTAGGAACAGGAGAAATGTGTGAACTGCAAAACGTGAGTGGTATAAGAGTAAATTTGAAAGATGGAAAACAACGTTTCGTGGCTGGTCAAATGGTTCAAGGAGATGAGAACGAAGTGTTTGTACCTGGACAAACCATATTAAATGAAAGTGGTAATAGCGAATACACACCCGGTATCACCGTAAATTTAGATAATGAACCAACTTTGATTCCCGGATTAGTAATGGGAGAGGAAGAAACTGCCCCTATGTTTCTTCCCGGTGATTCCACCATCACTCAAGAAGGACAGTTACAATTTGAAGCAACAGAAGAAGATTTGCCTCCCAAAGACCGTAGTCCCACTCCAGATGAGTCATCTTCTTCTCGTTCTTCTTCACCTTCACCTCCACCAGAAGCAAAACCTAAACCGAAAAAGGCTCAACAGCCTATAGTAATAAGACGGCGCGAAGAAGAACCAGTAAAGAAAGAGAGAGTTAAGAAGAAGAAAGCGGCGCCGCCTGTCGAAGTTCCAGTTAGAGAAAAAACGCCACCGAAAGTATCATTAAGAGAAGCGTTACCTCCACTAGAAGATAATTGGGAGGAGTTGGAAGAAAGGCGAAGAAGAGAATTAGAGGAAGAAAAGAAACGCAAAAAACAGCACGCAGAAGAGCGCATGTTGGACGAAGAAAAGAAAGTCGATCAACTTAGATTGAAAATTAGGCAAAAATATAGAAACATGAAATTCGAAAAACCAGCGCCGTATCAACCGACAGAACCGGTTAAGAAAAGCACTAAACTGAAGGAACTGGAGGAGAGCATAACAAAAGGAACGTTCCTTGAAGATGAAAAGACAAAGAAAATTAGAGAAAATGCAAGAAGTTTAACTCGATTTGCGAGATACCACAACTTTGTCAGTGATTACGTAGGTACGGGCTTCGGAAAATATAATCTTAATGAATTGCCTCCGTTGTCTCTCGGCGTCAGCCGACAGCTTCGAATATTAGTTCACTAAGAAAAGCGTCGAGACGCCGACTCGTCAGTGCCAAAACATCGTCGGGAAGTTTCATAGCTATTGATAGCGAGTCGTTGATAAAATTTCGATTTGTTTTTCAAAATTTGTTTTTTAAACAAGTATTTGTACATGCATAAATAAAAATTAGCTGAAAATCAGTAAATTAAGTTTATTAGATTGTAAAAATTAGAAGAAAATCTTGTATGTTGTGGGTTGTAAAAAATTGTTAATCTTGTATTAATTTATTGTAAAAAAGTTCAACCAGTTGTTAAAATAAAGTGTAAATTGTAAGTTGTGTTTTCAAAAAAATATCGTTCATTGCATTGACTCTTCATCATATTTCAAAATAAATAAAATTCATTTTCAAAATTCAACGTGCAACCACCTTACACTATCACCATGAATTACGTTCTTTCGTTTTGTAAAGTAACAGCTGCGAGTAAATTATTTTCCAGAAATTTTTACTTGCCCCTACTCAAACCCTTAACACCGAAAGATGCATTGAGAACATTTAGAATTACCGGAAAATGGCTTTTAGGGGCCAAAATTCAGCACTACATTCCGGTCTTATTAAATCACACAAAAAAAAGATCAAAGAAAGAAAAAAATTACGGCAAAATAAAACATCAGCACATGGAAGAATTTATTTATATGATGCCTATACTGGACCCAGATAATAACGAAATGCATAAGAGGTTATGTGATATTTTAAGTACCAAAAAAGGAAAGGGTTGTTTTGTTTATACAGTCGACGACAAAAATTATAATTTAGTTGTAGATGCTCATTTAGAAACCGCGATTAGGGATGGGGATGTTATCGACATACTCATGTCTCAAGGCACGGATAAAATTTTGATAAAATTGAGCGATTTCAAAAAGGTTCCAGTTGAAATCGAGAGTTACACAGGGAACGAAAAATTATTTAAAGGTGAAGGAACCACAACGAAGGAAGACGAACGACACCACCATCATGGAAAGTTAACCATGAGTTTAGCAAAAATATTCGAGGATAAAGAACGGAAGGAAGAAAAATGGGAGGAGGAATTGAAACGTATGCTACTGAGACGTAAATTACAACCAGGTGAAGGTACGAAAGAATGGAACGAAATGTTAAAAGCGGCGACTGCAAATATGGATTGGAAAAAGTATGAAAAACAAGCAAAACGCCTTGTGCAGTACATCGAAGAGCCCATTGTTGAGTATCACATTGGTATGCAGGTAGATGATTTTAGTAAAACGAAGGATGTGGAAGAATTAATTACAAAAGGGGGGCCAGACATTTTAGATCAGTTACCAACCCTTCAAGAAATACCCGAAATTATAAATAATTTAGGGGATGCAGTTTTTCACGAGTTTGAGATTGAGACTGAAGACGAAAACGAAGAAAAAGTTTTACGTAAAATTTGTGGTGTGAAGGTTACGTTGCCTTCCGGAAAGGAATGTTTTGTTAGTGGTCAAATGGTAAAAGGGGAAGAAGGTGACGTATTTGTACCCGGACAAACTATAGAAAATGAGTTTGGTATCGAATACGCACCAGGAATTATGGTTTGTATGGATAACAAACCAACTTTAATAAATGGGTTAATTGTTGGGGATTCCGACAACAAAAACCCCATGTTTGCACCCACCCCTTCTACCATCACGGAAAACGGGCACTTGTCGTTTACTATTACGAAAGAGGAACGAATTAAGTATAAACCTAGGAAAGTGCCGGTGAGGAAAGTAATTAAATCGAATACTCAAAATCCAGGAGATGATTACGAGGAGTATTATTATGACGACTGCGACGATTTTGTCGAAGACGAAATTAAACCTAGAAAGAAATTAAGGAGAGTTGTGAAAAAGCGCAAAATTATACCTCCTGGTTGTGTGTATACTAGCGAGGAAGAGATTCAGTACGAAGAGGAAGAGTACTCAGAATATGAAGAGGTCGATGACGACGATGATGATGAAGGTTTTGTGAGTGAGGATAAGGTAGGAAATTCTTCCGAAAGTGAAGCAGGTGGCGAGATCGACTTAGAAAACGATAAACCCAAAGAATTGACATTGGAAGAAAAAATTGAACAATATAGAAAAGCGGTTGATCCTCGTATAGTCGCACATAAGGAACAAATAGAAGAGGAACGTCTAAGATTTAAGGAAATTAATGCTAAAATTACTGAACTTATAGTAAATATTGAGACGAAGACTGAAGAAGTTAAAGAGAGACTGGAAGAGTTGAGAAACTTGACGATAGTAAAAGAAATTGACCCAATATCGACTGCAAGCTTCGAGGACGCCGTAGACATCGCAAACGAAATTACAAACCAATTTCAAGATGCTAATATTATATCTGATATATTATTAACCATAGTTCGACGAATTGTTACATTTTCAGATAAAAATAGAATTAGTGTCGATAACATAAATAATTCTAATAATAACAGCGAATTTAAAGTAGACGAGAGGTCTAAACGTTGTGAAAAATTAAAAATAGCTTTAAAGACAGCTATGGTGGCTGGAAGTAACGTATTTAAAAATAGACCTAAAGATGAAGTTTCTGCTTTAAAAGCTATTGGGACCGTATTGACTTTAGCACTACAAGACCAAGATAAATTGGTGCTGGAATTGTGTGATTTAATGAAAGATCCAATGGACCGAAACGAAATCTGCGAATTGCTTCTCAAGGAATTGAGTCAAAAGCATAAGAAAAATAAAATGACCAAGCTGGAAGATGCAATTACAGATAAGGAAAGAGACATATTCGAGGACAGCTATGTGGTAGAAAAATTAAAAGACGTTTTAGACAAACAGGGTGATATAATTGGACCTGCATTTAAGAAGATTTCCAAAAATAATCCGGATCTCGTGTCTAAGGTAATAGAACTTATAAAAAATAACGTAAACCTTGTCAAGAACGACCTCAATGCAACCGAAACGCTACAAGATGCTATAGTGCAAGCGGTGGCACAAATGGCCGAAAGGAATTTCAAAGATTTCGTTAAAAACGCCGGAAAAAGTGACATCAAGGATTTGATTTCGGAAGCGGTTTGCTTTTCCAGTGTGTTAGGACTAAACGGTGTGGCGCAGGACTTACAAAAATTACCGTTAAATTCAAATTTGGTTTCAACCGATGATGAAACTTGTTTGAATCTTTTAAAACGTGTGGTTTTGATTAGGAAATTAGCAGAAAACGATCGCGGGCAAGCTGCGGCTTTAAGAGAAATTAAAAAGAATCCCGAATTTGGTAAAACAAATCCGAGAATTCGCCAGTTAATACGTGAAAGCGCAGGGCTTGCTGCTAATTCGACAACGATTAAAAATTCGAAAGAAATTCCGACAAAATTGTTCGAGGAAAAAAATATTATTGCGTTAGAAGACTTTTTGATTAAAAGGTCGAGAATTGATTTACCTGTTTTGATTAGTAGAAAAGGGAAGGAGGTGGTTATTCCAACGGAAATGGAAGAAAAGGTTTTGAAGGGCCTCGTTGCGTACGCTTTGCTGGACGAGCATGGTGTTAGTAGTATAAAGGCTGTGAAAAAGTTTACTAATGGAATTATCAACAATAACAAAGATTTTGAAAAATCTGTAGACGAATATCTTCCATTTGGCGCTAACAATCGGCGAAATTCGGAGGTAAAAAATGAAAAATGGGCCGAAGTACCAAGCTTTGGGAAGATGGATGTAAGAAATCGCATTCGTAGATTATCAAACTTTAACCCTCGAGTGACTGCATGATCCCTTTAAATTGTGCTGTGATTTTGTTGTATTTGTTATTGAATTTTGTTGACAGTTATTAGTAGAATGTACATATTTCTAAAATTTTATTTTTTGACGTCAAGTTTGTTTGAAATGCATGTGTAGTCTTAAAGGAAATGATAAGTGATAATAATTAATAATAATGTAATGTACTAATTAAGTTGTGTATAAAATTGAATGTTAATTTGATGGTTGGAAACGACAACATCAAAATTTTGAAATTGCAAACGGTGAGTTTCGTGTTAGCATTTTGGAAAACTTTGTTTTGCTTTCTTAGTTGACTCAAAAAGATTTAGTTGGCGCTTTTTTGAATAAATCATCATTTACCAAGTTTTGGTGGTTTTTCTAGTGCCGATTAAGCATTAACATCATTTTCATCTCTCATTCTTATTATAACGCTCAATAAATTTTGCTTATCGATGATGCTCATTGAGACAGGAACAGTGTGTTGGGTTATTAAATATAGGATGCGGGAAGAAAATTTACTTCGTCGTCATCGGAAGAAACGATTATAATACATTTTGTATTTTTGTCAAGACGTTCGTTTCCGTTAACTTGACGATATTTCCAAGCAATTTAAATTTTGGATCTATCCCAACAGATGTGCTTTAAAAGTAAAAGTAGCTTAAGATAAACGAAGCGTGTACTATTTACTATTTTTAAATATAAAATACATGTATACACGGTGTCATAACAAATTCATCACTTTCATTAAAACCTGGAAATTGCCATTTTATCGTCCAAGTATGAAGTTGATTAATTTTCAAAATGAATTTATTGTAATCGAGAGTTGTTATGTAGTGATGCTGCACAGGGACGTGCCAAGTGTACTTCGCACCCCGGTCTAGTCTTATTTTTCCGCCCCTATACAGGGTTTTTCGTAATCGTACAACCTTATGAACGCAGATCATCAGGGGGAATATAAAAAAAGCTGTTTAAAAACGTAAAATGTGCTATCTACATAATTAAAGAGCAGACCCCCCCTCCCAGTCATTTCTCTTAATTCAATTAAATTTCAAATTTTCACATATTTTGAAAAGGAAATTTTTATTCAGTTTGTGTCCAGTGGTGGCGATAAGGACCCCACTGACCGCGGGACGCGGAGAAGAGATGATCTAAAGAGGCCCTTGGAAGGAAAAGTGCATGAGAGAAATAAAGAAAAAATAAATAAATACATGTATCGGCATCTGAACGAATTGCGCTTTATTTTCAAAGAGTGGGAATTTCCTCGAGTTGCCTGCGTCCGGGTTTTCCCGGACATGTCTTTTTAAAAAGAATTGTAAAACTTTTATTACAAAAGTAGGACAAACAATAACCGTACCTAAACATTTTTGGACATATTTTTGAAAAAAATTTCCTTCACGTGGTAAACGAATTTTTTAATTATTCACATTTCAAAATTCAAACAAATTTTTATAAGTAATAGGAAGTAATTCATTAAAAACAAAAAAATCTGATTATTTATTGTAATTATAATATACGGGGGAGAGTGGTCGTTCAAAAGTTTTGCTGAAAGGCCCAAAACTACTAATTTGTAATTGAAATCGGGGTTTTAGTCCCCATTTTTAGAAATATCAAGATTCGGGATTGTCCTATTCGTGACCTAGTTTAACATTTCAAAATTATAGCAACTCTAATCTACCGGGATTCCTGGAGTTTACCGGTTGACCCTCCATAAAGTAATGAAATGGACTCTCGGTTCTGATACCACCCTGTAAGTGCGAGATCATATTGCGTTAAAAAAAAGGTTTTCAACTTAGGAGAATGGAAAAATAAATAGAAATTTGATGAAAAATGTAAAAAAACGGGTTGAATTTTCCGATTACTAAAGCTCCCGACGCACGTGTCCCTAATCATTAAATAAAATCGAAGCACATTCGATCAAATACCGAGAGTCAGTATTAATTTTCTCATTTTCGATTTCATTTTATATAAAAATGTGACCGAAATTGGTGGGTAGTTATTTTTTTTATTTTCTAAGGATTATTTGGAGATGGTATAGAAATTGTTAAATTTTTGTTCTTCCAATACTTGAAAATGGGCCACCTAGTCCAGTCATTATATCCAAAAAACCGACCCTACCCGTGAATAATTTCTTAGTGGTTTTTTTTTTTGCAGCTGTCTCGGGGGGGTCACTGGGAGTGTAAATTGAAAATCTCGACCAAATTATGCTTTTGCGTATATTCGAAAAATGGCTTTTTTTTTTTTTTTTTTCGTAAAAACGGTTTTTCTTGAATAACTCGGCCATTTTTGAATTTACATAAAAACCGTGGGAACAAAAATTGTAGGAAATTTGATTCTCTACAAGTTTGATCCTTACAATTTTTCTTCTAGGATCGATATTTTTGGAATTGGACCCGAAAAAAGCGACATTGTTCGCATTATTAATAAATTGTACCTGTATAATTGAAAATAATGGGGATAATGGGAATATTTCTAAATGGGTACATATTTTTATGTTAAATTCCGAAAATATCGATTTTTGTAAAAACAGGTGGAGACCAAATTTGTCCAAAATTTGATTCTCTACAAGTTTGTTCCTCTTCATTTAAGCCGTTAAGTTGAAAATAAAAGAGATAATGATCTTATATTGAATTTGTCGCTTTTTTCGGGTCCAATTCCAAAAATATCGATCCTAGAAGAAAAATTGTAAGGATCAAACTTGTAGAGAATCAAATTTCCTACAATTTTTGTTCCCACGGTTTTTATGTAAATTCAAAAATGGCCGAGTTATTCAAGAAAAACCGTTTTTACGAAAAAAAAGCCATTTTTCGAATATACGCAAAAGCATAATTTGGTCGAGATTTTCAATTTACACTCCCAGTGACCCCCCCCCCCCCCGAGACAGCTCCGAAAAAAAAAACCACTAAGAAATTATTCACGGGTCAAAGTCTATAATGACTGGACTAACCATGCACCGTTGTGATATTAAATAATACACTTCCATATTATAATTAGAACTTCCATGTAGTTAAAAAAATAAAAATTATCTTTCGGGTTGAAGAAAATGACATCTCGGACTGAGGCACGGATTTGTCATAATATAAAAAAAAACTTCGATTCAGAATTTACACCAATAGCATATAATTCAGATTCAGATATCTTCCCTAAATTAATAAAATCTATTGCGACACGTTTAATGCGGAGCATTTTGTAAACTGAAGGCAAAATTTATCGATAAATACGAATATTACTGCTCTGCATTAATGACATGAAAAATATTTCGTTACCGATGAAATTCTTTACTTTCTATTGTATTTATTTTCTTCGGCAAGTTCAAATTTTAAAATTTACTGTGCAGCCTATTTCGAGAAGATGACGCACATGGATGGATTAATGAGATTCTCAATGGTCTATTAATTCACTATATTAGCAATACATTAAAGTGATTTCCAGTTGATTACGAGACCTATCTGTCGCGTGAATCCAGAGGATTGGTAGAACAGTTGGAATCTCGTTAATCCATTCATGATCAGTCATTTCCATATAAATGTAACTAGAATTTTCCAGAATCGATTTTTATGAAATTGGCTTAACCGTAATGTGGGATTGTCCCTTTAAAATTAGCCAGAGATTCGACACTAAATTAATATTAATATGCATTTTTACTAACACGCATCAGTTACCGCCGTTTTAGAAATTAATCAATACATTTTGAATTTACAGTTTAATTATGTAGGACGAATTAGTTTTCTTATATCTTTTGTAGAAATTGTCTCGGTGAATGTTGTATTGACATGTTTAAAACAATTACTTTTAGATTGTATAAGTGCATGCTTCCAAGTTTCAATCATGATTCATGACCTTTTTGATTAGGCATTTCAAGGGATTTAAAAAAAAAAAAGATTTTTCAATTTATTTTTAACAAGAAAAACTGACTAATAAGAAATAATGTTATTTGATCCACATGATTTGATATTGAATGGTTCTACTATATTTCCACATAAATAATATTTTGATTTATTGAGGCTTTTACCGCCTCCAAATCCTGTAAATCCTGTCGCCAGTGTTCTGGGTACTTCTTTGCCACGGATCTGCTACACTTTTTAGTTTTTACTATTTTCTTTGCTATTTTGATATTGGATTTATGGATGAGGTTATAAGAATGAAAAATTAACTGATATTATAGCAGATACCTTCGATCGACCTTGCCTTGACATTGGATAAAACCGATGATTCCATTATTTTCCAGCACTTCATTGATAGTCGAGTCCAAAAAGTTCTAAATTAAGTTGTAGTGTTATATCATCATGAAGGGCAAGGTAAAAGAGCAGGACGATATAAAAATAACACTTTGAATGTCTGTCGAGCCTCATTTCAAACCACCTTTACATAATATTTGTCATATGATGTTAATAAATTCTTAAAATAAATTTTTCCACATGTTGAGTTTCAAAGTCAATGTGGGAAAGTGCTATTGTACAACTTGGGAAAGTTTTGATAAACTTGGTGTATCGAATGTACACGGCAAAGTTAATTTGGCTTAAGTGACTCGTACAAAAATATCAATCCAGGTCCTAGATCTTTATTTTCACTATGTAATGAACTGTTTGCGACTTCACTTTGTTTCTGTTTAGACGAACGTGAAAAATAAATAAAGCTATTGGGAGTTCTGTTTTAAGCTCATTCAGGTTGAGTTCAATGTTCTGTATCTTTCGACCTACATATTTGTGTTTTTCTCCTTTTTGTTTTTTAAATGTATTAAAATTCCTCAATTAATTTAACTTTATTTTTAAAATGCACGATTTTTGTACCTTTTTTGTTATCTGTAATTTATTGCATAATTTAATTTTGTTTGATTTTTGTGACTTACTTTAAGGGAATGCAACTTGGAGGAATTTCAAGATTCTTCATTTTGATTTTTATTTGTTCATAACAGGTAATTAATTAAATACCGATGTCCTTGTTACTATAAATTGTTTGTTTAAAAAAATTGTTTTTGTCAGTATTGTATCGAAAATTATTTTTTAACATTCCAAATTCGTAACTCGATTGTCGTCTATATTAAGATTCTCATGTGATAAAATTTTTTGGCAGATTAAAATTTTGATTGCGTAAGCATTGTTGTCTTAATTGATATTTTAGAAAAAAATATAATATAAAAAAACTCGTTTAGTATTCCGTTGCACTATTTCAACTTAAATTGCTGATTTGTTAAATTTTAACTTAGGATGAATATTTTGGTTGAACCCAAAAAAATTTCTATTCTATTTAAAATTAATTCTGTAATTTTCTACGAAGTTATGATGCCCAATTTGTTCTGCAGGTTGAATAAATAAAAAAAAATTCAATAAGGAAATTGCGCATTTCTATGATATCGATGCCAACAACACTGGCAAATTATTTCTTTGTTAATCGGTTGTCAAAATGCGGTTAATGAACTAAAGTAATCAATTGTTGCTTCAAGACGTCACTAAAACTTCCGTGTAAAAAAGTTTTTTAACTGAAGAAAACTTTAGATATTGTTTTAGGTTAAGAAAAGTACACGTGAGGTATTGTGAAAACAGGAAATTTCTTGTCGTTATAATTATTTGCCAGAAAATAACGTTTTTTAAAACATCTACAAATTTTTTAAGCTTCTTGACGAACTTCTCTTTGAAAGTTTTAAGAAATTTCTGAGAAAGTTTTAAAAACATCCGAACCTCCCACAATATTAGGACGATTTCAGGAATTTGTATCTGCAAAAGTCTACAATCCTCAGTTCAAGTAGTGGTTAATTTAATTTTATGAGTGTCAGTTTTTCTCAATTTTAATCTTCCAATAGTTTGGTCCAGCCAGGGCCCGGACACATTGTATCCTTTGACTTTGGCCAACAATAAATTACTCTATTTTTAACCCCCCTGCCCAGGGTTTAATTATGTACATCTTTGTACACCTCGGCTGAGAACCACTGGTTTACCTACGTGTATTTCACATGCATTTCTATTCATCAGTCAGTACAGTCCCATATTATCCCCTACATTTTGTTAATTTTTAGTTTTTAATAATATATTTGCCAGTGATTTTATTACCTGTAAAAAATTTCTTGAAAGAAAAAATAGGATAGGAAAATATGATTTATTTTGCACCACAAATCTGTGCGCCATCTTCGCCACGTCCTGTACCCTTCAACTGCAAGGAAGAATCAAGACGAATTTTCATAATTAAAAACGACGTAAGTTTAAATCTTGAAAAATCGTCTGGTTGCTTACTTGCAGCTGGAGGGTATTCCATACCCCCCAGACCCCCCGGTTTTCCAGTTATTTACTTTTAAAATTACCTTCCAGGTCAAGGGAAGATTTTTTCAGAAACATAAACTACATAATAATTAATTTTTAAGTATTTTTTCTACTTTCCAGTCTAGGGAGCCTAAGCCTGCTAGATCCCCTAAAATGTTACGAAACCGGGGGGTCTGGGGGGTATGGAATACCCCCCAGTACACAGAAATAATGAAATTGCTTTTCAAACTTGATAAGACGTAAATTTATATCTTGAGAAAACACCTTCTTGCTTACTTTACGGCTTTGGTTGGAATACTGTTAAAAATACTTTCCAAGTCAAAGGAAGATCTTTTTTTATCTAATTTTAAGTGCTTTTTTATTTTATGGAGTAGTAAGCCTCTTAGTTTATTTTGTGCCTCAAATATGCCTTGAATGGACTCCTTCGGTAATTATTATTTACTTACTCCTTTATCTTTTCTGGTCAAAATATCCTTTAAATCAGGGGTCTACAACCCGCAGCCCCCGGACTTTAAAACAAATGACCTTTTTTTTAAGAAAAAAGCTCTTTTTAGTGGTTTACACTTTTTTTTTTCAAAAAAGAGCTCTTTTTAGTGGATTTGCCAAGAAGTGCGGCCCGCACTAATCCCCACGTAAAATTTTTGGCCCTCTTACAACACAAGGTTGCCGACCCCTGCTTTAAATCATCAAAAATTTAAAATAATTTATTTGATTGTCTTAGGGCGAGGATCACTAAAGTCAGTTAGTTTATCCTCCTGCTAAATAGTTGGATATAATTGTTATCGTGTAAGTGGGACTTTGAATAAATTTGACGTTTAATTTCTGTCTGTCTGCCTCGAATTCGAATTTAATATAAATTATTCACAAAACAGTTAAAACAGTAAGCTCAAAGTAAATTAATTTTTAATTTACACGAGATTCTACGCTAACTTTCAGTTCTACAGATGACAGATGGCGTTTGGAAATTAAACGTCAAATTTATTCAAAGTCCCATTTACATATTAACAATTATATCCAACTATTTAGCAGGAGGATAAACTAACTAACTTTGGTGATCGTCGCCCTTATTAGGATATTTAAATTGATTAGTTATTAACTCGTGATAATAAATTAATTGATATATTTTAAATAATTTTTCGAGTTAATTAAATTATAATTTATTTAAATATAATTCTTATAAGAATAAGCTAAAGTTACTTTAATTATAAAGAATGTTCTAGTCTTGAGGACAAATATACAATTTTATTTTTATAAATGCATTATAAATTACCGTAGGGTTATTATTAATTTTGAGGATTAAAATTAAAAAGAGAAATTAATAGCTGAATAAATGCAATGTTATGTATTTAAAGTTATTTATTATTTAAGAATTACATTTCAATAACTAAATTAATAAATAATAAATTCTTCAATTTTTCTAAATCGATCAAAATTACATTAGGTACTGCTGCTCGAAACCCTCAATCAATTTTCCTAATTTTTTCAACGATACGATGTAATTTTTTATAATTTGGAGTTACACAATTTTTAAATGATGCTACGAAGGCATCCTGAGGACATAAGGTAAAAAAAATTTTTTAATTGTCAATTGACACTTCGAACTCGCAATTGACACTGCGATCTCGCAATTGCGAATTGCAATTGGCAATTGCAACTTTTATCTCTCAAGTGACACTTCGAACTCGCAATTGACACTTCGATCTCGCAATTGCGACTTTTAATTCGCAATTGACACTTCGATTTCGCAATTGCGACTTACAATTGGCAATTGCGTCTTCGAACTCAATGATGTCATCAATATCGACTTTATCAAAATCAATAATTGCATCTTCCACCAGCTTTTTATCAGATATCGAAATAAAATTTAGAAAATCATTGTGTAATTCGATAGTTTCCACTTCATAATTTTTTTACATGATGTAATGGAAAAATGTTTTTGAAATTTTTATTGGCCAATATTTTTCATATAACCAACCATTATATAAAATGTCGGCTAACGCTTTCCACTGTGTTTCCCCAAATTCATGCCTTAAACATGGAATTTTGTAAAATAATGTACCTAATGTGCATTTGTCATAAAATGACTCCCAAAATTCTGAGAGCGCATCTCTAAAAACTCCACCTATATCCACCCCTAATTCGACGTTACCGTTATTGGAAATCATTTCGATTTCCAAAATTTCGTGTTTTAAATTAAAGGTGCAGAAGGCTTCCAACATTTCTTCGAAAACTTTCCCCCTATGGAAAGTTAATTTTTTAGTTAAGTTATATAATGTGACGAGTTAAAAGTCGCAATTGCGAGATCGAAGTGTCAATTGCGAGTTCGAAGTGTCAATTGACAATTAAAATTTTTTTTTTAATTTTATGTCCTCAGGACGCCTTCGTATGATGCAGTCAACTTTTCTAATTAAATTTTAATAAAATGTATCTAAATAATAATAATAATAATTATAATCTTTATTTAATCAGAAATAAAATCGTAAAATACAACAAGATTTTGATTAAAAGTGTGGAGATCAGCTACAGCATGGAATGGATCCTTGGCGTAGTTGTTCGGTCTTTGGCCTCATTCATGGGGAATGCATCATAGTTGATGCATCATACGAACTTTTTTGGTTGTAATATGTGAACCAACCAATCGGAAACACACTTATAAATGACACGGTGGAGGAGGCAGCCCCGCATCTAAGGGGGGGCAAACTGGGGTACCTACCCCGGGCGACAATTTAATGGGGCGTCAAATTAATTTATTTTGTGTGTTTTTTGAAGTCTTTAAACTCAAATGCTGGAGGAAAAGGGGCGGTTCGGAAAAATCGTAGATCCAGGGCTAGGAAGAGCAGAAGTATTCTAGTAAATTATAATAGAGAATTCAGTTTTATCGTAAATATGAATTTTCCGCTCTTCATTTCTCCTTTGATTTATAAAGCTTGTGTTTTTTTGCTGTGGTTTCGCTAGAAAGTAGATTGGGATAGTGAGAATCTCGTTAATGAATTAATGCGCGTCACTATCACTATCTGAATACAGAATGTTTATAATGATAGTACCAATTGGGTATATTATACTTTATTCTGTACAACAAGAAAAGAAATTAGAAAAGTCACTAATTCTAGTCTAAAGCTAAAATTTGGATACTTCTAAACCATTTTTAGGTAGTACAAAGGCATTTTTATGGTACCAATCGGGAAATATGGTTCCATATTTGTGTATTTGTATTTGTGTACATACACAATAAAAAAAAATTATTCAAATTGGTCTACAGTTAAAGCTGGTTCACACTATATGATTTTTCATCTGACTCGGTCATACGAGAAGTCATGGCAAAAATCATACGAAACTCTTTTTTCTCTCTCTTTTCATACGACCAACAATTTTTATGTTCACACTGTGTAATCATGCTTGTGACTTTTCTTATTACTAAAACGTCAAAATGGCTCTCATATGTCAAAAAAATTGTAATTAACCTAAACAACAAAGTGGTTGATTTTGAATTGAATTTTATATCTAATAGAAATTATTCTGTCATCATCAGTGGCTATTTCTTCTTTTTATCTAATAATTTTTTAAGAAATAATCATTTTTGACGAAAAATTATGTTGATGAAATTTTTAAAAATTTTAAGAAAATTTGTCTAAAATGTTCGATAAATTTTTGTTCAAAAATATTTCAGTTTTTGTGATTATTTCAATAAATAATCATTTGTTATAAAAATTTAGTTTTTGAAATTTCGGAAAAAAGTCACTTTTTTGAAAAATTAACGATATTTTGAAAAATTTAAAGAAAAATTTTCGATAAATTTTTGTTAAAATATATTTCAGTTTTTGTGATTATTTCAATAAATAATAATTTTTTATAAAAAATTAAGTTTTTGAAATTTTGTAAAAAAAATCTTTCAAGAAGTCATAGCAAAATAGACACCGTCCTATTCTGAAAATCACTTATTATTTTGCTATGACCGAGCTTATTATTTAGCTATGACTTCTATAATAGCAAAAATCAGATAGTGTGAACCTAAAAATATTTGTCATATGACAAGTCATATGACAAGTCAGATGAAAAATCATATAGTGTGAACCAGCTTTTATGAAGTTATCTAAAAATACTAACAAGTTGAATTGATAACCACTTCCTTTTTCAAATCAGGAAACTTGGGAAGACCAGCATTTTTTGTTGGAAAATGTGTTCAACGTCGTAGTACGTACTAGAAATAATAAATTTTACATTAATTATATTCGTTCAGCTATTAACTAATTTTTTTAATATTATTTTATTCCTCAAATTTAACTTTTTTAATTGATCACTTATTTATTTTATTGTTATTACCGCACAATTAAAAAAAATCTGTTTTCAGGTGAAGGCTAAAAATTATTATCTCATCGTTTTAAAAATTGTTAGACAAATTCGGACAGCATGATTAATCTAAGAACTTTTTAAATCTTTTTACTTTATGGGCACGAATTTTTATTATACAATGTTTCTATTGTAAAGCAGATTTGCTTTATTTGTCAGTATCCTAATTTGGTAACTTTTTTTTTATTTTAAACACTTGAAATTTTAAATTGTTATCTAAAGTTTTCAATGTTTAAAATCTAAACAAAATAAATATATTCCATAAAAAAATGAATTCTAAAAAAATGCTGTTAAATTATAGGAATGCTGCCAAATAAGGCAAGTCTGCTCTAAATAAATTCAAAAATCAAACTTTTTCTTTTCAAATTATAATGTTATTTAATGGAGTAATACCTAGTTTACACGAGCTTAGTAGCTAATGCTTAGTACTAATGCTTAGTACTAATACCTTGCGTGTAAACATGCTGAAGTAGTGCTTAGTATTAGTGCAACCGCCAGTGCAAGTGAATAGAAGTCGGTTCTATTTACTAACGACAAGTTGACCACCTCCACCAAAATTTAACATAGCACTTGTCGCTTGCTGACGTCATATATCTTGCTACTAACAAGATCGTGGCTACTAATACCTTTTTACTAATACCGACGTGTAAACGATTACTTCTTACTTGTCACTATACCGATTAGTACTAAGCATTAGTACTAAGCATTAGTTACTAAGCTCGTGTAAACTAGGCATAAGTCGTATTTTTGCAAGTATTTTATACACTTTTTAAAATTTTGGTTTAAGAGTTTACAGTTTTTGAGTTTTTAAGCAACAGTTTTGTTTTGTTGCACTGTAATAGAGGGACAGAACAGTGGTAGAATAACATTAAGTGATTTAAGACAGTAGTGGAATTTTATTTAAATAAAAGTCATTTGAATTTCAGATCTGTTCGTATTAAACCTTTTCCTGGAAAGAATTTGGTTTTTATTGCTTTGAATTAATTAGAATTTATTTAAATTTCAATTATTATTTATGTTATGAGTTAAAAAGTTATAATATCTTTTAAATTATTACTACTGAGTATGGGGAGAGGGAGGTGGACTAGAGCAAAGGTGGAAAAATATCTTTCCGCCTCCGATAGCATGAAATTTCATGAAATTCCAATTTGAATTTTCCCAAAATTAGTTAGGTGTAGACCCCTACAATATTTTATTAAAAAATAAGATAACTTTGAAATTATTACAAAATTAAAAAAATATAGGGAATCCTGTTTAAAAAATTGAGTTATGCTTGTAAGTCAAAGTTTTGCCACATTATAATAGAATAATAGACCCACTGTATTTACTACAGAAATACAAATTTATATCACGAATAAAAAGTAGCTAATCCTTTAGATTTAGAGTTTACACTAACGAGCTGCCAAGTTTTATTAAATAATTCCTAAGAACAAAAGAGATTTTAATTTTTAAACCTACCCTGAAAGTAGGACATTGTATTTAAATTGTATAATTGCGCAGCTGTAATAATAAATTAAAAATAAATAAATAAAATTTTAGGTTATTCATGTCATGGAGATAATAGACAACCTTTAGTTTAATCGTTTTTATTATTTTGAAGGGTGATATTGATTAAGGTATTGTAATTTTAACATTTAAGGGAAGTTTAACCCCTTGCATGTTCTCCTTCGGCCCTAATTATGTGGAGGATTCCAGATACCCACTTGTGAGCCATTTCCTGCTTTGAAAAGCACACCCAGTATATTGCGTTGTAAATAAACAGTACATAAATAAATGTAAACTAAAACAAACAAAATGATCAGAAAAATTTAAAATTTACGACGCGATGCGAACCGGAAAATGTCAGCTTTTCCATTGTTGCAAATGACTTATTTCTTGTAATAGCCAAAGCCAACAACTTGAGAATTAAGAGCGGTCGACTAATCTTTTAACGACAATGTTTTGGCAGTTGTACACGACTTATAAAATAAATAGCTTTTTGTTTCAAATGTTTGAGGAAGTAAAAGCACGTATTAATGTATAATTTGGCGTATAAAAAATGAAACAAAAATAGTAGAATAAATATTGAAAATAGCGAAACGTGAACGACATTGTCTGAAAATAAAATTTTCAACCACTTGTTTACCAATCGAGATTACTTGAGAATCTTAGGTGTTTGTTAAAAAATGATTTTCCTTTTTCAAAATTTCAGAATACTGCTACTTTGTAATTAAAGTAAAGAACACGATTTAGAAAAATTTACTAAAATTATGTTGTTTAAACCGGTTTATCTGAAACCGAAGATGAAGGAAGCTTTCATACCAATGGCTGCCCCACAGAGATCACCGTCACCGTCACCGCCACCACCTCCCCCACCCGAACCAGAAGTTATAATTCCACCCGAACCAGAAATAATTCCCGACCCTCCGTCACCTCCACAAGAGGTAGAAGAGGAGCACTTACCAGTTCTGGTTAACAATTTTGGGATGCATATGATTTACCCTTCCGAAGCTCGAAGAGATGTTCTTTCTGGAAAGGTGGCTTACATGTATATCGACGCAAAGGGTGTCACAATATTTAGACCAAAACACATCTTCACAGCTCTTAACTTAGGAACCGATCAACGTAAGAAGTATGAAGATTATCCTTGCATTGGAGCCCATCAAAGGACTTTTGAGCGGAAGCCACGACCTAATGGAAGAAATTATTCTGTTCCGAAATATGATGTAAGTTAATTTTGCACATTTGAAAGTTTTGTAGTATTAGACACCATGATAATTGAAGGAAGCTTACTCAAATCACCTTCCGTTGTTCTTCGTGCAAATTTTTACGGAGGTTTTGTTAGAGCAACTACCTGCCTTCTAAAAAAATCAATTTTGGATCTTCCATTTCATTCGGTTTAATCTGAGTTTTGTTTATGTCTTAATTTACATACTGTACGCCACTGTATTACCACAGGTAACTAACTGGCAGGTGGGTAATAGGATGGACAGGTGAAACACGCGATGGCCAGTGTCGGTTCAACTTTGTTACTGTCGACGTGTGTTGTTCTTTTGCGATTTATAACTTTTTCCGATTCGGTTGTAATTTTTATTTTTTAATTCTGTGTGTGAAAATCGTGTTGCTCGACACACGTGGATTACTTTAAGGTGTAAACGGACAACAAATTAGAAGTTGTAAGTTTTGTTTTATTTATGTTATTACAATTTTTGTCGTGTTTGTTTAAAAAAACACCTCTTCGGAAGAAACTACATAGAAGTTGTTTATCTCGTCTATTGTGTCGACTAATTGCGCTAGACCGGGTTACGCTTCTTGTTTCTAAATTTTCTTATAATAATTCATTTTCATGTTATTTATTAACAGAAGAAGCAAAATTGGTGCGGTAATGAAGCGTCGCGTCAATTTTTCAAATTTCTGGAAGGCTAAACGTTTGGATTTCTTTGTTTTGGTCAGCGAAACCCTTCCAAATGTTCTATTTTCCCTGATGGAAAATTCTTAAATTTTCCCAATTTTTGCGTTTTGCGAACAATACCAAAATCTTGATTGCTTTGCTAATGGATGTGTTAAAAACAATATTAGGGAGTGGTTCGAATTAATAAACTCTTGTAAATTGCAAAAGAGGTGTGTAAAATAAGGATATTAAAAATTAATTAATTCTTTCGGCGCCGGCGACTAAAACAATACATATGAAATTCTGTTGATTAGCCCAAACTCTTACGATTTTTTGATTCAAATTTTTGAAATAAATATCAACCATCCGAAACTGCGGTAAAACAAGAAACAAATAAACAAAAAATTCCAGACATTCCTTTTGGGGTTGTGTAAACTTTTTTGGCCAATTTTTTAATTAAACATTTTTTGCGGCGATTTGTAATAAATACAAATCCTAATTATTTATTTAGCCTACGAAGTACTGACACTCCATTGCCCATACTTTGCTTTGCATTATCTTATATTTATTGTAATTTTAAATTTGAATAAATTTTTGTATACTTTACACTTGAATATAAAAATATCTAATGTAAGTATTACACGAATGTGTACATAGTTTTGTATAGCTAATTAACTCCTCGGCAGGCAATAAAACTCTTCAAAGGTTTTTGACATCATTAGGTAATTTATGCACCCTGTTTTACCACGCAAGTCAATATTAGTTATAGGTATGTACTTATTTACTTACTACCTAAGAGCTAATAAGAAAAAAAAATTCCAATTATTGTAAAAACAGCAGTTTTTACAAAAACCACGTCGATACCAAACCAAATATTTAAAATAAACCGAAAAACGTGTTTACGGTTGATTAATCATTAATTCTTTAAAAACAGAAATTTTGTTATCGTTAATAAAAATAAAAGTCAAAAAAACCATCAACGAACCAAGTTTATTACTACTAAAACTTGAATAAAATTTAAATAAATATTGTAGTTTATCTATTGAAATTTCTCAACATTTACAACATTTTTCTTATTGTTAATTTTGAAAAAATGCTATTAGGTGGATATAATAATCAACAAAAATTTCAATTAACATCAGATTAGTTTAATTTGAACTAAATATTTCTAGCAAATTATACGAATGAACGAATGAAAATTATTTATCTAGCATTTAACAAATTTAAAATTTGCATAACTGTCGATTTCATTTAAAATGTTAAATTTATCATGGCGCTTATTGCATTAACTTTAATGTATTATTAATTCAAATGCTAAGTTATGACTTTATTGAGTTTAATTTTATTGTGAGAGAAAATTAATTAAAAGCAATTAATTGGTTTATTACAAAATTATCTTGTTAACAAATTGATTTCACCGTCTTAGTCACTTCCGCAAATGATTCCATTTTATTCATACAAAAATACTTACTATAAAGTGGGGCTGGAATAATTCATAGTTTCAAATAATAGTTGTTTGGTATCACAAAATGAAAGTAGCCAAAGAGGAAATCTTCAGCTTACTTGGAAAATTGTTTGATCAATAAAGAATGTTATGTTTCCATTTTTGTAAAGTTTTTGATTAGATTTTTTCAAATTTACAAACATTTTACTCAACTAGGCAAAACTTTACAGAACTTTGAACAATAGAAAAAAATGTGCTAACCTACCCCGCTTGTAGGGTAAGTTGGAAATGTCCAGGGGTTATAGTTGCAGTAAATGACGGTCATATTAATTTAAATTTTAGCCATAGAATTGCAGAAGTTTAAGTAGAATTTCGAATTCGTTGCTTGTAACTTCTAAGTAATCGATCAAATAATGTGTAAAGTAAATAAATATGAACTGGCCAGGCCCATAGCTAGACATTGGTCATGGGGGGGGGGTTATGTGGGAACACAATAATAAAAATGATAGGTTTGTTCCAACTAGCCAAGAAATCGTACCATGTATGGTTGTACGGTTTCTGAGCTAATTGGAACAAACCTAATATATTTTTTAATAATAATGAAAATCTGTAAATGTTGAATCAAAATAATTCCTGTAAATTGGGGCAATTTTGGCCCAAATTTAAAAAATGCTTATGATTTTATCGTTGCAATTCTGTATATTGCTTGATTCGGTTGATTCTTACATGCAATATAGTACGTGGCAGCACTAAGGGATATCCATAATCCACAATTTTGCCTAATATTCACTCAATCCATTTTCTAACTTTCTCAATTCCTCTTTCATAATCACGTAAATAATCTTTTTTAAAAGGTCTTATTAGTCGCCTTTAACTGTGGTTAAAATTGTTGCGTGTTAAAAAAACCATTTTAAATACCATCACATCACCTCTAAAGGTGAAGTGGTCCGTAGTCAAGTTTTTCTCTTCGATGAGGGTTAATAATTATTTTTAAGGATAATAATATGCAGGGTCGTAATGTTGTTTGGGGAATGTTTTTACTAAGCCACTCATCATATAATATACAAAAAAAGCGTCGCAGGTAAAAAATTCTTTGACTGTTTGAAGGTCAAATGCTTTAAAATAAATGGAATTTCTAGATCAAATTTTCAAAAATTGGACTTTGAAAAACCGAAGGAGGGCACGTACTACCATTGCCGCCCTTTGGCTATGGGCTTACGAGTGAAATATCAAATCAGGGACCAAAATTTACAAAATTTGTAATAATTTTTTAGTGACCTTAAAAAGTCAAAAATCCTAAACTTTACTTGAATGTATCATTTCTTTAATACTGAATAAGAAAAACATATTGCCGCAATAATAATGCAATAGTTTGTTTTTTTCAAAATTTACCTGAAAGGTAGAAAATGAGACACTTGGAAATCGGATGACTCCGCTTAAAATTTTTCGGCATGGATTTTGTGACGGAAGACGCCACTTTCTGTTAGGGGGTGAGGCATTATAGCTAACTAGCCCCGACCTCCCCTACTTCTTCATTGACTTATACTGGTACACTAAAAAAATCGATTGTGAAACTTGTCGAAAAAATTATCGTAAAGCTTTGTAGTACTTATTTACACAATTTGCTAAAATTAATACATTGTAGCAATATTTAATACAATTTTTTAGTAATTTTTTTTTAGTACTACTTATTACTACAATTTATAGAAATATTTACTACAAAAACTAGTAAATAATAATATGGATTAAATTAATATTGAAAATTATTATAATTTGTACTAATAGGTACAATTTGTAGTAATTCTTATTACAAAATTTGCATGTTTTATCACTAGCAAACTACAAATTATAGTACTTTGTACTGCAATTGTAGTACAAATTGCTCTAAATATTTTTCAGTGTAAAATTCAAAAAGTTTAAAGTATTTTTCATCTAATTTCTGGTATATCCATACTATATTTTCCATAAGGAAAATCGTTTTCCGTTTTTTAATGATTTAAATTGGTTAGTTGCTAATTCGTGATAATAAATTAATTGATATATTTTAATAATTTACGAATTAATGGAATTAAATGTATCTATTATTCTGATGAAGGGTGCAAAAGCACTTGAAAGCTCTTACATTTAAAGTATATCAATTAATTTTTTAATGATTGTTTAAATTCTTCAATGTGTTCTTTGGAACAATATTTTTCAATAGAAAAGAGTTCACGTTTAGTAAATCTTCCACAGACACTCTCCACGTCCACTTTTCTACTCAGGCCCGTCGTTAGGCGATTTGGCAACGATTGGTAACAGGGACGGGGGATTTATGGTAAATTAGATTTATATACGGAAAAAATGACTTTCTTCTTAAAAATTGTGTTCGCATTTTAATATAATATTCATACTGATTGGGTACGTTACTTTTAATCTGTCTTCACTTCAATTGTTTTCTTATGAATTCATAATATAAGACCTTAAGAGAAAGCACACATTCGCTTCTTCGTAGAATCCTTCATGCTTTTTAAATATTTTGGGAAGAGAATGAACGCTTCCATTTTTTAGCTAAAAAAATTTGTTTAAAAGTTTCAATTCCATAATTAAGAACATCCTTTTCAAGCGTTTCAAGCACGAATATAAGGATGGAATCCACTTTTCTTTCCCCATGTTTAGACCGATAAGAGAGTGTTTCCATCTTTTTTTATTAGTTTAAACAGCATTCCTTGAAAGGATTACAGAGACCTAAATTGAGTTCACAGCTCAACTTTCGTAAGAATGATATAAATGCCAATTTCTTATTACAATTAGTAAGAGCATAGAGAAAGGAACTGTTAGAAACGGTTGGTGCATGCCAATAGAGCTAATAGTATGGAAAGCACGTGCGGCTAAATGCAAGTCTAGTAAATTTTGTTCCTGTTGAACAAAAAGATACGGATGTCGAAAATTGAAAACTTTACATAATTTAATCATCAAAATCATAAAATTGCCGAAAGTTACATCATTAATTACACTTATTACAAGCGACAATGACCACATCATAAAACGGCTTACAAATTTTAAAGCAATAAAAGTTTTACAAAAGCATTCACGACTTCATTCTATTACACTTTTAATCCATGTGAAGGTTTTGCAACAATAAATTTATAAATACAAAAGTAATGATGTGATGGAGTGAGCGTGACTACCACACTGGAGATCCCTCATACCCGTAGGGTCCACACTCTCATCAGTAGTTGAGGATTTGGAATTCTCTTTTGCTTCTTTTAATTTATGCTCGCGGCGTTATTTAAAATATTTGCAAAGCGATTAAGACGAACCCGCTTTAGTTTTAAGCTCTCTTTTCACTTTTATTTTTCAATCGGTTTTACAAGTTATAACTGATGAGTTTACCGTCATCCTTCAACCAGATTAATTCCAAAAATAAATAATTCTTTCAAGAAAACCACTGGTTTCGCCTTGATTAAGTTTTCTTGGTAACAAAAACTCAAATAAGATACAATGTAAGACAACCGAAGAATTTGAAAAACGGATGTGACGAAGCGTTTAGCCTTGATATTATACGTTAGTTTTTGCCGGAGAATAGTCTTTTAAATTCACACCATGCAATCCAAGATGAATGGACAGAAGAAGAAAATGTGATGGTTTTATTAATGTGATATATTGAGTCAATAAAATTTAAATTTAACGGAACCGAAAAGAATAATTGTTTCCTACATCCATCTTGCAGTGTTCAATCCGATTCGAATCTCGAGCGAGTTAAAGTTCAAACCAGGATTCTCTCGAGTTTTTTTGGTGGAAACTTATTAAATTATGGAAATTAACACACACAAAATTATTAAACTTATAGTACAACATAAATAAGCTGGTGCTGCTGCTAAACATTTCGAACATTTAAGATATTAACGAGAGATAATAGAAACTAATAGCTGTCAGGTTAGCTTGTTAATTTATATATTAAAATAATGTGTACCTGTTTTAAATTACACTTGTGTATTAAATATATAAGCCAGTTAATTTAAATAATTAACTGGCCCTTTCAACATGTTGTGCATAATACGGAATAATAAGTTTTTCTGAAAAATAATGTCGAATTTTTTTGCGTTCGATTTCTCTAGTTTAGCCAATCCCATACTGTCATCTAACAACAGTTCCAATTAAATCAAAATCAAACAAACGGCAATTAAGATGTCGTGGGTAGTGAATAATTGGAAAACGTCATTTTGGGGAAAGGCAATAGTATGGTTCCTAATTGATAAGTAAAATAATGGGGTCAATCGTCTGTTGTGAGATTCAAGATTTTTTTAATTTACATCGCTTAATTACCAAAAATTTTATGACTTTCAGACAAGTTTTTTTATTATTTCTTCAAGTGGATACTATATAGCAACTGCACCTACTTTTCTGAAAAACTTTCAATTAACGAATCGTGCACACGCATAGGTATATGTACATGGATTGAGTTTAAACCTGCTGTCTGAAGTGATAATCTAATGCACAACAAAAAATATTAATATTCATATTTTGCTCGTGTCAAACTTGTCGTCTGCGTGGAATAAAATTTAAATAAATTTCACGTCGCATTATAATATCATTAATCAGTTACAAATATGTTGCTCTAGGTTAGTTAATCTTAAGTTATATTTGTAGGTAAGTAGGTTTTGTTGTTATGTGCGTTTTAACACATGACGGTTTTAATAGCACACTTAAAAAAAATTGGGAAACAATGTAAACGTTTGTTTAATAATTGTAGAAGTTCCAAGTAATTTACCTGATCAATCCAATCAGACTCACATGAGGAACTCCACTATAGCCACTTCATTCATAAATAATTAAATAACTCGCCAATTACCGATTTTATTTCTTCGGAGAAATAATTATAGTTTTTTTTTCTATGTTAATAATGAAGTTAATATTTTATTAGCATGTAAATGCATTAATATTTCTATTCGTGTTAATGCCAGAACCTACAATTAAACACATCAATTTAACACGTCTAAAGTTAATTTGAAAGTAACGGTTTTTGCACATACATTTGTTTCTTGTACCGACATCATTTCTGGGTTAAAGAAAACAATAATTATTTATTTTATATATTAATTTTTAGGTCGTACATCAAAGTATACTTAGGTATATCGAGTAATTTATTTATTTTTGAATTGGGGTCGATTACCCATGATCTAGTTATTAACTATTATTAATTTTGTTGTTACTATATGTAAATTTTAATAAAAAAAACATCCGAGATACTTAGTAGGTGCAATTTTGAATATGAAATTAGATTCGAACCTCAGCTACTTCGCCATCCTTGCAATTTTCACTTAAAATATGACCACGACGACTTATTACTTTCAAATTTCAATCAAAGTTATTTTGGGATCCTTAATTATACCTCCAATGGAGGAACACAATAAACTTATTTTATCCATCCATTATGATTCTCAAAATGAATTTTAATCAGACTCGTTATATGTAGAGCAATTATAGTTTTTTTGTGGGCTATACAACATAAAATTAAATGTAAACAAAATTATACTCCAAATTTTATTCTTAAAAGCTTCATCATTGCTATGTATATTCTGTATGACCATCGGCTTTGATTATGTGCCCAATTTGCTCTACAATGATGGTGCAAAAATTTACAATTATGTATTAATAACAAATGATGTTGAATTTACATTCATCTAATGTTAATTTTAAATTTGTGCATTAAGCTTTACGGTTAAAGGTAACTGTAGTAGAATAATATTATTAGGATAAGTAAAATTGTCTTGGATGAGTTTCACGAGAAAGGAAAATTAAATATTCATACCTATTAATTTAGATATGGTTTTAACGTTAAATTGTCTGGGATAAAAGTTAAGTATTAATATTCATCAGAGTAATGGGCGGAACTCGTAAAAATAAGTTTCAATTTTACGGATTGGATGAGTAAATTAACTTGCTCTTCAGGATTAATTCTGATTTTGATGGGATTTATTAGAGAAGTATAATTATTAATGGGATGGTTTCCATTACCTTCCTAAGCTTCACATCATTCTTGGACTTAAAGCAATCTAACCACGGTTTTGCTTTTCCTAGTCACATGCTGGTCAGTACAAATCTATCTTGGTTTGACTTGATCACTGAATTACTTCAAAAAAATTTAATCATAAAAGTTTTAAATTTACATTATGAAAAATGTCAATATCCATTGTGATGGATTTGTGGAGAATGAGCCACAAATCAGGCCCCCTGCACCACCTTAGATTTCACCACAGCGCCAGCATGTGGATGCTCAATGGAAAGCCAAGATAAGAAATTCTGTGTAACCCAGAATTTCTGCTCTGTAACTCAACCAGCGATCACATCACACCACGCTTCTGGTCCTTGGTTCTCAAGAATAAGGATCTCATTTGACTGGCTCGTATTTTACTTACGCCTTTGGATGTTGGAATTCAGGTCTCACTTCCATATTATGTTAGTGTTGGGACAGCTATTGTTTTATATTAAACAAATTAATCAATTATTATTAAAAAATCAAATAAAGAACAACAATAAAAGATGGAATTATCACTTAGAGCAAATGACAAGAGAGAGGTTGCCACCAGCAGACCAAAGATACAAACCACCATAGCCTGATCCAGGCCCGTAGCCAAGATTTCATTTCGTGGGGAGGGGCACTTGTAAAAATCCTTTTGTAAAATGTAAAATTTTCGGTTGTTCTCCTTCCTTTTTCTGTGTCTTTTCAACATTTCGGGGGGGGGGGGACGTGCCTCCCCCCTGGCTACGGGCCTGGCCTGATCCATAGAGCGAAGAAGAAGAAAACTATAAAAGTACGCTATTGATTGGTGAAAAATAAATTAAAATTAGTTAACATAATATTGCGTGCCACGATAATATATTCGTTTATGGCATTTTATACATGCTGTCATTCATATGTGTATGACGTGGCACGCAATGTGTTAATTGGTTAATTAGTTCTCGAGTTGAATTCGATAATTGAATTTCAATTGAATAATGGAGAAGTTCTATTGCCAATCAAATTTAAACCTGAACAGAGCAGTCATCTTTTTAACAAATTTTTAATTTTTTTAGATTTTCACAAAACTTTAAATCACTTTTGGGCGGTACGAAGTTCGCCGGGTCAGCTAGTATTTTATATATTATTCTCAAAAAGTATTTTATAATATTTTCTCAAATACATTTTGTAATATAATAACTCATAACATAAATGAACCACAGCAGTGGAGTCATATGATCGCTGGTTGAGTTACAGAGCGGAAATTCTGATTTCCGAAAATAGCACTTTTTTATAACTTTAGTTTGATATGTTAGAAAGGGGGAGCCATTTAAAGTTTCAAATTTTAATGAGGGGGGATAATAAATATAATTATTAATAATAATTTAAAAATAAATTTTAATTTCAAATTAACGTTATTGAATTAATATTTTTACAGCTCGTAAGTAATAAATCTGTAGGTCATAAAATTCAATTAGATTTTTAATGATGATAATGCTTGGGAGGTCTATTATTATATTATAGTTCAATTATTTTTATTAACATTTAATTGTAAAAATTTATTGCATACTATATTTAAAACTTGTATGACCATTAACCTTCTGGAACTGGGGGGTATTCCATACCCCCCCAGACCCCCCGGTCTAATACAAAAACATGCTGCTATATCTATTTGGAATGATTACGATGTAATTAGGTTCATCCATATAATAAAGGACGTCTTCAATTTTCATGACTTATTGACTACCCCTTCTCCTTTTATCGCAATCGGTTACAATCTTCGCTACCCCTCCCCCTCCTCAAGGAATGTCCGATGGCCACAAATCAAAGATTTCCCCTTATTTCTCTAAAATCAAACTTGAAGGAAACTATTCATTAATTTAAAATTCTTTATGACTATTCGCTGTGTGCATTCCTCTTGCTGACCTCTGGTGGCTCAATAAAGAAAATGATTTGGGACTGTTTTAGCAATAGAAACTGTTTTAATTAATGATTTTTGAGGGAAATTTAAATTTAAACTTTGTTTAAAAGGTTCGTGGTGTATTGGTGTGTATGGTAATCAGAAACATTTCGTTTCTATTATGGCCACTCCGAATGCTTCGATCGGTTTTCGTATCCTCTCTCTACCTACGCACATAGCGAATAATAAATAACAATAATTTTTACAAAATATAAACAAAAATTCTTACAAATCCCTAAAATGAGACTTTTATGCGGACGTTACGTTTAACTGACTCACCTCTCCCCATCTGCACGAAGCACCAATAATTTCAATGCAAGATTCACACTAGGTTGGTTTTCAAATCCGGGGGGATTTGGGGGTATGGAATACCCTCCAATTATACACGTAGATGTGGGATTTGGTTTGCTAAGCACATGTAAAATCTGCATTAATAGTCCCAAATTTCAAAGTCTATCTCTACACATGGTAAAAACCCAGGGGCCGCTTGTGACTTTTCTGAGTGGGAGGGCACAAATGAACAAAAAGAAAACTATACATTAATCATACAATGGAACATAGAACTGTGTATAATATTTTTAATTTTATGTCATTGTATTATGATAATGCAATTTAATTATTATTTTAATAATATCATTTTTGATAATGGTGGTTTCTGTTTAGGATAGGAGGGCAAGTGCCCTTCTTCCTTTTAATAAACGCCAATTAAAAAAAAATTACCTTAAATAAGTTGAAATTATTAAAATTTAAATTCACCTAAATAAAAGAAGTATGAATGGTTTCCACCATTGCAATAAAGAAAAATCTTTATCCGTGTACTATTTTTAAATTATTTTTACTTCCGACAGAAAATTCAAATTTAAAATACATCATTACAAACGATTTGATCCAGATCGTGAAAGGACAAGGTGCCGTTTTAGCAGAGCATAATAAAATAATTAATTACAAAAACGTAAGAATTACGTTCAGAATTCTTCTCCCTCTCTTGCATGACAAAATGGTTAAACGAATACGTAAGATTTTGAAATAATTGGATCTTGTATAATCGGAGTTAAGAAAAACTTCTTTATTTTAATAAATTATCCAGGAATAACAGGATTTTCTGTGTGAGACCAAAGGCCGAGTCATACTAATTAATGATCGGACACTCCAAGGTGAGGTTTTTAAGCTATACCTTACTGCAAATTGCCTGGGTACCTACTATAGCTGCAAGTTTTGACCAATATTTTCGATAACATTCTCGCATATTCAGGATGTATCTCTTCAATAGCGTTTTCAATATTCGTCTTCAAGTCTTTAAATTGATTTTGGATTATTACCATAGGCTTTTGATTTAACATAACAACAAAGAAATCTAATGGTGTTAAATGACAGGATCTCGGTTGCCAGTAGACATCACCACGACGAGAAATTAAATTATTTACAAATTTCCCATTTAATAATAAATATCATTTCAGTAGACGTGTGGCATGTGGCACCATCCTGTTGAAACCACATGTCATTCAATCCTAAAACGTTCATTTTTACAATAAATTTTAACAAATTCGTTTTTTTATCGTGCATCTCTCCATGATTAAAATTTCCCATCTTAAATTTGATACATCTCACAGGAATCTTTGGATCTTCCTTTGTCAGCAAAACATCTTGATGCTGTTATTAATTAAAATATTTGTTGCTATCTCAAAAGCTTTGCCACGGCTACAAATCTTTTTTTTTTAATGTAAGAAACGTAATCTCGCTCTTATATTTCTCGAAAGCTCACCTAGGACATCACGTTAGGTATTACAAGTTATCCATCATTTTACTTTTTTGTTCATTATAACATTTTTATTTATTTTGGAATGCACATCGAATAAATTCTTCTTTTTTTCAATTATCATTACCATTTCAATAAAAATGTTAGTTTACTGCTAAGAATATTAAAGTGGAGTATTCAACAAGTTTTTAATTAATTCTAATAAGAAACTGTTTACTACCTAGCAGTAAATTTCATTACAGAATTTTAATAATCTTTAATTGAAAGTTTTGCATTTAAGATAATTTAGAAAATTGCATTTAAAAAAATAAAATAGTATAACACTAACATTTAAATTTTCTGTTTACAGTCAGACAAGTTTTGTGAATAAATTAAAATATCTTGTTTTATAATATGGTGCACAATAAACAACAAAAATCAATTTTAAATAACAGATCTGATTTCGAATTTGTTAATAGATCTGCTGTGATCTTTCGTCACTTGTGACGAAAAAGTTGTCGACCAAAGTTAATTAGTTCATCAAAGATGTTCTAGTTTTCTGTGTCTAATTTATTTAAAATTAGTTTTGTCATTATGCCCGATTGTGTTCTAAAATTAATCCATCACTTTAAATGCATTTCGCGCTTTAGTTCACCATTAACCGATGGATGGATGCTCTTCAGTTTGTTTGTTTTTTAGATTAATGTGAAAGTTAATTTCAAATATAATACATGAATCGGTATTCACTGAAAACGTAAAGAGAAAATAATTTATTAGGAAAGCGCAAATCTAATAATAGGAATCAGGACAGCTACTTCACAATGGATTTACCTCAAGTTCATCATGATTTTTTAATTAAAGAATAAAGAAACTATTGACAGCTATATTAGACTAACAAAATTTATCAAAGGAAATATTTTTGCACGTTCTGTTACAATAATAATCAAAAATAGCAGAAATTACAATTCTGTTTACATTCTAGTGAAGAAGATAAATAATGATTTTGCAAATTCGATCATGCGTATAGGATGAATCTGCTCCAAAAATAAAGGGGTACAATGGATTCGATTGACAAGATTTCAAAGGTCAAAAACAATTTTTCATTGGATTAACCCATAACAATCTGCAAAAACTGTCACTTAAAACTCACACACCCAACCAAGCATGACAGTTTGATTCAACACAAGAATGATGGTGGGGAAATAAACCAAATTTGTGTTTTGATGAATGCCCAAGCAAAAACTGTGTAAT
Source organism: Rhagonycha lutea (assembly GCA_958510855.1). Classification (NCBI taxonomy): domain Eukaryota; kingdom Metazoa; phylum Arthropoda; class Insecta; order Coleoptera; family Cantharidae; genus Rhagonycha; species Rhagonycha lutea. The sequence continues at coordinate 13,344,410 of OY294036.1, read as the reverse complement.
GTTTTGCTACTTACAATAATAGAAGATGTCTTTGTAAACCAAAATTTTAATTCGCTTCACGTGGGATTGCTCACTAATTTGTCCATTTGCTGGCTCCTAGCTGGAGATAGTATCTTTATCAAGAGTACGATGAATGTTTATTTATAAACGAAGCGATTATTCATGTTTTATAGTCACGCTCTTCCATTAATGCTCCATTAATTTAAAATGCAATATTGACAAATACTCGAGTAGAAAAGGAGAGCCATTATTAGATGTCAACAACGATCAACTTTTTTTGCAAACGGATTCTCATAATGTTTCTTAAGGTGATACCATTAAGTTATTAGCATTGCATGAATTCAGCAAGATGTGGAATACAATAATGAATAGGTCAGTAACCTCCATCAACAAGGTCGCCTTCAAGTACCGACTGGGATTTTGATTATGCTGCCGACGTTCTTGTTCAGGAGTTAAGAGCAACTGGTAACGTTGTCACTTCTTCCAACAGATTATCTTACCACCAGACTTGTCTATATTAAGTCACTGAAACCCGAAGATAATCGTATCATTTATAAACGACAAACAAAAGATTATTTTTTGTATCTATTAAATTGGATTCAATTTCTCGACACATTGACGACTTGGTTTGAAAATAAATTTTCTGGCCACCTACTTCGGAGCTTTTAAAATTTTCTGATTATTTTTGAACTGAATTTGTGAGGACGTTAGACTAGGAGATTGGCAAAAATATTGATGATAATTTAATTATTCGAAAACAGATTTTAGTACATCGTACACTTTATAGTAAATATATCTGATTGAATATATGCCAAAATTATTTTATTATGCTATTTATATTTAGTACCTATAACTACAAATTTATGGGTTTAACGAACCAATTTATGGTTTTTAAATATAAAATCAATTGAATAGGTGTTAATTTTAGACAATTTTGGTAGCCAAAAAGATAGTCATGGAAAAGGTATTTTTTGCTGGATGAGATAAACAACTTCCACTTCAGTTTTAATGGAAATCTTTCCCGAGAAGGAAAAATGAACTGCCCTTTTGCAATTATTGGAAGTAGGAGTTGAAGGGTGAGCCTAAAATAAACACTTTCAACGATTTCAGTTGTTGTTCTATTTTAAATCAGAACTTTCTATTATCTCAACTGTTTAAATAAAGCCCAGTTACTATTAACTATGGTCTTCTCGTCCTCTATAAATAGAGAAATGAAAATAAAATTTATTTTTACTCTCGGTTACCTACTTCTATGGAGACAGATATTATCGATCATTCCGTCAAATCAATTGAATGAAACGGACAGACGACGATCATTTAAACCAAAAATAGTTAACGATATCTCGAAGAATCGCAGACTCGTTTCAGCTATGCTCATCCATTACATAAATCTTCGTGATTGCAGATTTTCCTAGAAGCAAGCAGAGCAAAAGATTGATGATGCAATTAGAACACATTTTAGTGGCATTTTAAGCTTCTGAAATGTGCAAGAAGAAACTAATGCGAGTGCTTGCAGCATTACGTACTTTTTTTCAACTCTTAAATATTAATGGATCATGTGTTCAATTATTCATAGATATCGTGAAGCTATTCCAAAACAATGTATTACAAAGTATAAATCATAATATGAAATCGGTACCCAGTTACAAATGCATAAATTCCAGTTCCTTGAATTGTCAACTTGAAAATTGCAGTTAATCTCCTTAGGGTCTTTTAGCATCCAACTTTATGAACCGTGCATTGACTTTCTTATGGACATTTAAGAATGTGGTTCACGACTTTGGTATTACTTCCTTCTTTAGTTGGTGCTGTTACACAAGTTATTGCTCTAATCCAGCAATTGGTAATCAAAAACCGGGAAAATTATAAAAAGAATGTTTTCTAATTTTCATAAATTTTCCCTGACGGATAGTTAAAATCGTCTTGGACGGGGTTGTAGACTAGGAATTTTATTATTAGGCATAAAAATATAACATTTTTATAATAAAAAAACAACCAATGTGAAAAACATGATTATAAATTAACGTTGAAAAGCGATTTTATGTGTTTAGTGATCAAAATCACTTAAATTTTATTTCATTAGACAAAAAACGAACTATTTCAAAATGCAAGTAGTGTGGAATTTGTTTCGACAGACTTGTCCCATATAATTTTATTATGTTTTATATAAACTTGTTTTATGTGTCATAATAAACAACATTTTTTTATCTACGTTTCAAACCGCAATTTCGATCAATAAAATTGCTAAAACCACAAAAATACGGATTTAAACTTATTTTTTTTCTCACGAGAGTTTAATTGGCCTGATTTGTTTAAGTTTTTTTTTTATTTCAGTAAAATTGCATTATAAGGTTCATAGAATCTTGAACTAGTACCTTAACCCTTTCACTCCTGTCGGGATATATTTAACCCAAGCAATGTTCGAAAAATTCTAATTTTTATTATAAAAATAAATATAATGAGCAGGAAAAATATAACAAAATTGAAATTTTTTATTTTTTTAAATTTCCAATCGCAATTAATATTTTCATAATCATGTTTCTCAATAAATAAACCTATCAATCAAATGCATAATCATGGATGACATAATAGCATCGTTCCATACCTAAATAGTAATTGAATGCGATTTATGAATGTGATTATCTTGAGTTGATTTAAATTGTTGAGCAGTGTAGTTCTTCTAAATTAATTTAGAGAAAATTTTGAGCTTCAAATGGTTTTGGAACTTCCAAATTTTCAATTCAAATAATATTAGAGGTTTTCCTCGACGAATTTGAAGATTAAACTTTTTATCATCGATTTTTGAATAGTAAAATACAAGAAATTATACTTTTAATTATAATTACCTTGAAAAACTCGTTTTCTTTACTAAATTTTTGTTTTTTCAAGTTTTTAGCTTTCTTTTCTAAAATCCTCATTCGAAGGGCCTATAGGATAAGCAAAAAGAAAATGGGCACTTACTTGATTTTAACTTCCTTTTCCTGATTCTGTATATCCTTGTTAAAAGAGTTAAAATTTTATGCCCGCACGATGCTATCACAATTTTGAATTTCTAAACTCGCGATATCCTAACGCGACGAGTTAAATATTGATTAGTAGATATAGATTTTAATCTTAAAAATTAAAAAATTAACTAGAACAAGTACACTTTATTGTCAGAGCAATAACATAAGAATGAACCTTAGAATTAAATTATAATATGGAATAAAATAAAGCTTCATCAGAATTGCAGCGAAATTGAAGTATACTTATCAATGATAACAGCTTTTATGAAAAATAAGTAAAATAGTATCATATAATGCAAACGATTTTTCGTTACAGCAACGATAATTGCACAAATTCTGGTAAAATACAGAATATTTACTTCTTTTGTACATTTTTGAGTGATTTTGCAAAACAAAACTAAATGTCTCTATATTTACAAAATTTATATTGGTAAAATTGCTACTTTAAGGATTTAACCTTCATCCGCTCGTGTATGCGGCAAATTAGCCGCATTAAGACACTTAGGGTAGTTTGTGGCTGTGCTGAGCCGGCTGGTGGAGCTTTTTTAATTAGAACACGGGCATGGTCTAGTAAAGAGAGATCCCACCTCTCCCATGACCGTCTGGAAGGAAATGGGAGAGAAAATTAAAAAGGGAAATTTCAACTCCAAAATACGCGAGCGGATGAAGGTTAACAGTTCAATCCTGAGCGAAGTAAGCGCAAATATAGCGGCCTTCTCATCAGAAGACAATGGCAAATCACCGATATATATTCGATATTATACGATTGACTTTATCATCGCTTAGTTCTCAAAATTTACTTTTTTACTGCAAATATTCTAAGTTAGCATGCCAACTTTGAATTTCACGATTTGGAAATTGTCCAGGTTATCCAGATGCAACGAAATCATATTTTATGCCATTTAACGATCCGAAAAGATTTACTTTCTAATTTATAACAAGGGATTTTTAAGTTTCTTTATAAGATTTTATAGAGTTTTAAATTATTTTCAAGCTATCAAAATTGGATAAATATTTTAGCAACAATTTTACTTCACTCGAAAAATACAGCATGTCCATTATCTCCTTTTTTATTATAGGAAGAGTTTCAGACAGTCACGGTTGCATGAGTCGAAATGGTATAGATGAGACTGGACAAATCTAGATGTCTTTTAGTATATTATAATAAAATTAACTAGATCTTTCCGACTGTGCGGCTTGAAGGCCGAATCTTTTTATTTTATGTTTAGATTGCCTATCTTTAGATTGGCAATAATTTAATGAACCAACCCTGATTATGTCACTGTACATTATAGATTGCGTGGAACAGGGAGGATTGATGTAATTTGTCCTTTGGAATAAAATGTTCCCAAATATTTTAAAATATTGTGTACAACGAAAAATTTTTAATGAATTGGAGTAGTACCCTAACTGGGCTCACGAATTTAAATTTTTGTAAATTACAAAAATATAAACTTTTAATAATAATTATTATGGATAATTCAAAAATTTGAGCGAAATGGGTCAAAAATCGTAAAATTAAAAATGCTAGTATTGTATTGGCTTTCACTTGGTAAAAATATCCCTATATCCTAGGCAACTCTAAAAACCGGGATCTTAAGTCCGCGGATCTGTGTGGTATATTACTTTGCCGTTTACGCAGTAAAGGCAAGTATTGTGATCGAGTCAAAAACCAAATTTACGTAGGCACATTAGAATTTCGATTCAAAGGTATAATTTTAATCATGAACGATTTTTGGAACAATGTCTGGATGTGTGTGGACATTTTTTCGGCTACAATTGACTTGAAATTTTGCATACTAGTTTGAACAAATGGTGTAAAGAACTGATTAGATTTTGATTGAAATCCCTCCACCGAAACCTCTATTATTTGAGATTCGTTGATTTTTGGTGACGCGCATGAACGGATTAACGAGATTCCATTAGTCTCAAAAGATCTTTTATAAATAATGACAAATTAGTGTATGGTTATTTAAAATATAGAGGGATAAAAGGTTTCAACACGATTGCTCATTTTTTTTGTCGTTGAAAGTGCTTGAAAATAGTTTGCTGATGTTTACCAGTGGATCAATGAAAACTAAGCAGACCACCTACGGAGTGACAATTTAATGGTAAAGTCATGATGTGTGTGTCACATCAGATTTTTTTTTAATTAAAATTCCTAAAAAAAAGCTAATTTGGAGAAAATCGATTTTAAAGAACGAATTAAAGAACGAATATGATTGCTGTATAAATTGCATTTGCACTGTGCCGAGGTTAACCATGTAATTCTTATGGGATAATGATGAGTTACCTAATCGTAATGCATATTATGTTACGTTATAAAATATTAGATTCATGGGTATGCAATGTAAAATTACCTGCAATTTTTGTTCTTTAAAATCGATTTTCTCCAAAAGGATATTAAAAATGGTGCAAATTAGTGAGTGTCAGCTCGCCGCTTGTTAGAAAGACTTAGAAATATGAATAAAAAAGTGGGAAAGAGAAGGTGGGAGATAAGAGGAAGCCATCGTAGGAGCTTTGCTCTGACTTGTAGTGGAACAAAGCACCTCAGATGTATCGGCCTGTGAGAATTTATGCAGTCTACTTACACCAACGCATTTATTTATTGAATTTTGTTAAAAAAAAGTAAAGAAAAAAAAGAAAAAGTCAGAGCGGCCTCTTTGGACAGGCGGATTCTCTCAAAAGAACAAAAAGTACAATTTTGTCAGGTTTTAAAAGTGTTTGAAGGATATGTCTTGATTTGTTGTATTTTTGAGTTGTCTCGCTGGCTTCCTGTGGTCTGAAGTGGTTAACAAGTGCAATCGTGGAAGACAGGGGGGAGTTGGAATACAAAATACCATTTAAAATAAAATCTTTAGGCTGATGTTGTCCCCTAATAAGCTTTGCTATAATTATTTACCTCGAGCGCACGTATCATCAACAGAATGCAACAACCAAGCGGTACTTACGTAAATAATCGCACATTTTACAATATTTGGTTCGCCCATAGCTTAAACGTTTCATTTCAATGTTATCTATCTTTCTGGGGCCTGGTTTAGCTACTCGAACTAAAAATTTAATGTGTGCAAAATTTGAATAAAAATCAGAGCAATTTACTATTTTTAACGAAACCTTTTTGGAGGTGGGGGTCGGTTAAGGGCATTGAAATCCAGACCATATTTATAACGATATAATAACATACAAGAATTGAATTTATTGAAATTTATTCTGCGGTTTAAACATTTTTCATCGAAAGTGACTGGATTATTCATTGCTTTACAAGAATGTTCATGTAGAAGGTTCGGTACCTTCTAATTACTAACTTTCAAGCCTACAATGTAAGTAAATATAAAAAATTTAGAAATGCGATTTTAGAAAACAATACTCTCCATATTTTACTGCATCATAGATATAACATCATTGTATGTAAATTTATCTAACAAACCCAAGTCTGCATACAATGGCCGTCTCAAAAATACCAAACAATTTTAACAGTTTCTATTTATTATAATCGACTATATTACGTTTACACATAATAATTTTTAATAACATTGAAAAACGAGACCATTGTATGCTATGCTATAGAAGTAAATTGAAGCGATGATTGCTTTAATGGTTCTTTGGGAAAATATGCATGTGCATTTAATTCAATCACATTGAAGACACTGCGGTGGTCTTACTGGAACATATAATGGCAAACCCACTGTATCCATTATATGATAAAATCAACAACAATTTTTTTATCGAAGTCAATCCATCACTTTTAAATTTTGTATACACAACTTACTGATTTTAAAAATGGAAATATTCTTAGGTTGAAGTAAAAAATTTGATTCTTTTTTCATTTTAACGAGATACGTATGATTGGATTAACGAGATTCCCAATATAATTATGGAATTGGATAAAAAATGCACCTATTTCTAATTATGGCATACAGGCAGGTATACTAATAATGAAAATGGATCAAATTGTCAGGGACCACCTGGCATTCTCTCCTCATTAGTAATAAGTGAATGTATTTACGTCAGGCAATATTTAATGAATATAACTTAAACTAATTATTACGCCAGAAGATTCAAAATAATTAAGTTCTTGTGCCACTTTCAGATTGTTCTCGGCAATGTCTTACAGTTTTCCTAATTTATTGTAAACACTTTAATGATTGTATAAATTGTCTTATATGTCACTGTCCTTTTGATTGGGAAATTTATATAGCTCTTGGCAAATTTATTAGATTCATAAAATATAATATTAGTGCATCCTGTTTTCTAACTTTCATGCTTCATTGCAAACTAATTGCGCTTTTAAAAAATGATTAGCTCAAGATACACAGTGGTCTTGCATCATTAGGAAGGCAATTAATAATTTAAGATTTTAAAATGCACTTTCAACACAAACAATTTTTTTTTTAATTTTTAAGTGGAGTTAAGTTCTGTGATGTAAAAGAAAAAAACAGAGATCCATAGAGAATTAGCTCTCAAGATTATGTTGTAGACCAGCTTCCAATGAAAATAATTGCGAAGTGTTAGGTCAATCAAATTGAAGTGTAGTACAGAGGGTACTTCAATTTTCTGCTATATAAATAATATTTTTACAATTTACAATGAAGCAAAAACAGTAACAATAAAATGTTATTGATTTAGTTTAAAATGTAGCAAAGTATAGAAAGTTATTGGCAACTATAACAGTGAATTAAATGCGATTCGTTAATAAAATATACAAATACTCCAGATTTTTATCATTTCTTGTTTTGTAATATAGTATTTATTAACTACTTGTTGACAAGCGGTTATTTGCCAAACAATTACTTATCGTTAAAATATGTTTTGATTTACAACTTTTAACCCAATTATTTTATTTTCAGAACGATGAAGAAAGAAATCAGTGGGCGATGAGCTCCTTTTCTAGGGGTTCCTCCAGGCCACGTGCCTAACAATATGCGTGAAGAAGAACTAGAGGTGGCCCTCAAGGTAAGAAATAATTTTCATTCATATTTCATTTATAATAGAAAGCATAAAAAAAACGTCAACAAAGCGATTAACGAACATGTAAAAATATTATTCTGGAATCGGATGCATTATTTTAAGATCGAAGGTTAGCGTAATTGGCAGTTGCTGAATTATTTAATTTTGCTAAGTGACAGATGAACTTGGTTCAAGAATATTTTGATTTAAGTGGTAGACGACAGAAAATTTGAGTTTGACAATTAATGCAGGTGCAGTTTTACTTTATTTTTAATATTATGAAGAAATAGCAGGAGCTAATCTTGGAAGGTCCTGGATCAATATTTACTAATTTATTTTGGACCACAACACTTGCTTAATTTTGTTCAAAAAATTAAATCAGTTTGGATTATGCTGAAATAAATCCCCCCCTTTACTATCACCGTTTAAAATTTATTGTAATATTTATCATAATTTTCGTCTAAATTGCATATAAACTTGAACTTTTGAACAACACAATATAAATTTGTTTTAATGCCAAAGTACAGCTGACTTGCATAATACAGGACAACTTAATGGTTATTGAACATCTTTCAAGAATTTTATTAGCTGGTACACGAAACGTCGTTCATTTAATTTGCCATTATGTCGTATTGGTCGTATTGAAAGAAATAAATACCGTTGCACGAGTTCGATTTTCAAATGTAGGACAAATAGGCAATTTATATTTTCTTTGTGTCTTAAGTTTCAAAAATAAATTTCACTTAATAGGTGCAATTCATTTATTGCTTTCAGCTGTTTAAGTAGTGCAAATTGATCACTTACAATAAATGAAATTTACTCGAAAAGTATCGATGGTGCATATTTTAAGAATTATCTGACGATTTCTAACCATTTTTTATAATGAAATCTTTCTTATTTAAGGCAATTACCGACAAATATGACCTACTTTTCAATAGTAATAAAAGAAAAATTAAAAATTATGACGTCAATTAAACGTAACTCAATTTCCATTAAAACATCGCGTTCGACCTGCATTTAAAAATAAAATTATTTTACCAATTAAAATCAAAATAATTGGATTGAAACCCCTAAACGAAGAAAAGAATTAAATAAAATCATAAATTAAATTTAAAATAGAACACCCGAAAAGAAAAACGCAAGTTGATGATAAAGCTTCCAGATAAAAGTGAAAGAAGTATCACGGATCATACCCACGAAGAAATAAACCTATTGTATTGGAATTCTGATACAAAACACTTTTCAATTCTTTCCTTTCAATTTCAATTGAATTAACTGTGATTGTGATATTTATATGTAATAATGATCTCCTTTATCAAGTTCCTGATTAGAATAAATTTTGAATGCGAAAAGTTGGATATCGGATGGATAGGACATCTGTTACCCAAAACATATGGTATACGTATAACTTCTACATCCTACAATAATAACAATCTAAAAATATAATCCGGGTAAGCGTGTCCTTTTTCTTCTTGCAAATAATAAAATATGAAACACAAAACCTAAATTATAGTTTATTGCCCCTTATCGTACCTATGTATCTATCGAAAGGTATTAATGGACTTCCATACAAAATGAATTGATTTATAATTTGGCTACTTGTTGCTTTTGACCCATAGCTGTATCATGCAATTACCTGCCTCGAAAATATTTTCCATCATCTAAAATTAACACGACTTGAAAATAATAAGTTAATTTAAAACGCTACCGTTGCGCGTTGGCGTCATTAATTTTACAAATGTTAGGAGAAATTCAAGAGTGCTTTTGATCACGTTTAAATTCGGAGCGTTTAGCCGCTAATTAGTTATCTAATGAATTCATTCGTGGTATTTGATTCACTTTGTGCCATTTGTATTTGTCACGCCTACACGACGTTAACAATTTTTGAATTATTTTCCAAGATTCTTCTTTGACCCATATTATAAATTCTTACATTGTTTCAAAACTTCACATTTATATTTTAAGCTCAAATTGCGTTATTTATGTTATACCTAAGGTGATATCTATAAGGATATACCATAATGTAGGGTTAAACTTACGTTCGGGCAGCTATCTTTTTTAATGTCGAAAGCCGGGATCTTGTGAGGTACTTAAACTTCTACAAGTAATATTTGCAGTTGGGCTCACTGTGAAGAAAATTTTGATGCACTTCTGAACTCTAGGTGGCAGTAATAAAATTAAAGACTAGAACAGAATATAGAAAAGAAGTCGAGACGTGAGGTGGCGAGGTAATTGTAAAAAGAAAATGAAAAGATTGAAAAACAACAAACGAAACAATAAAACCTACATAAAACTACAATTACAAAGTACTTGGTGATCTACAATCATAAGTTAAAATTGGCACGACTCTGAATGAATCGCTGAACTAAAACTAATAAAAAGCAAAACAACAAAATAATACACTTCCTTGATGGGATAAACATTATTTCAACAAATAAGTTTTGCGCATTTAAATAATTTTACAACCACTGGCAGAACTTCCGGTATTCCCAGAAGGGCCATTATAACTTATTAAAGCTAACCTGGGGCCTCTAAACTAAGGGAGGTTGGCTCATGGAATAAATTAAAGTTTTTTCACTAAAAATTTATAGCGTTCTTCTCTAAGTTATAGCCTGAATTATATTCCACCTCCAATTTCCTTGCATTAAAAGTTATTGGCCTATGAACCTGGATATGCCTAATCCGCCCCTGGCGCCCGAGAACAGTCGACAAAAAGTTTAAATTGGAAATAAAAATAACCTGCATTATCTGATCGATCCTCTATAATTCATCTTCTTTAACTTACTATAGAACTACGTCCCGATATCACCAACTTGATGTCAAATTTTACTTGGCAGTATTGGTTCTGTGAGTGTATAATTTATTGTTTTACACCCGGCACTTAGCTTGCTAGATCTGCCTGTAACTATGGGTTTTTTTTTGGTTGATGGCAGATCATCAACCCTGGGGAATCGACGCGACGGTTTCCATGACATGTCATAGGAAAGTTTTTGGCTCTCTTCGGATTTGAACCCGGTACCCCGCATTAGCAGTTGATGATGCTAACTACAAGACAAATGACCGTCTTCATCTAATTCAAAATAATTAATTAGCCATACTGCAAATTAGTTCTTAATTTAATATTTAAAAAATTTGAGAAGAGCGAAAATAAAGTAAAAATAAATTTTGATGCAAGAGTTTGCGCAAGAAATGTATTATTACTTTTGGTATGAGTAGACTCCCATAACTATTTACAACACAGCTAACATCACGTTGTTACGCCACTGATGTGACTTCAATATAATAATTTGCTAGAAAACTCCTCCTCTGTGTCACGTATAGACACGCTTTTGTTGGTTTGTTAATTTATTACCAACAAAAAACAGTTTACCATCAGTTTAAAAAAATTTCTGATCTATAAAATAGATATATTCATAGAATTCGTCACAATCGCTATTAAGGGAAGCTGAGGGTAAGATAACCATGTCATCGCACCATAGTTTTAACTATGCATTTACTTTTCATAAAATTATACTATACATTTTCAATATTATAAAAATGTTAGGGAAATCCTTTCTATATAGCTAACTCCTTTAATAACATTTACAAGGGGACCTTGTCGACGACTTTTCCACGATTTGCACAATTTTTAACATACCTTTTAGGCAATAATCTGTTATACTTCAGGTTAAAATTGCAGGACCCGGATTTAAATAAATTTTGATTAAATCGATTTTAAAAATCGAATAAATTGGTATTATAAATTAGGTCTAATGAGAAGTAAAATACGAAGGCCTCCGATTCATTTGACACTTTGACATAACCTCGCATTTCGTAACAACGACATATTAAAAATTAATTAATTTAAAGAAATTTTAACCAGATACAAACAATCAATTAAACTACGATGAGCAAAAAAACCAAATTGCATAAATATCGGATTAGTCTTGACTTGAAAAGACGAATTTTGTAACAACAACCCACAAAAAATACGTTCATGTACATGGTTGAAATTTTCTGTAATTACATGGTAAGATAATAATTAATATAGTTAATTTAAAACATTAAAAACATTTTAATACACAGGGAATCTTGAAAGAAGTTCAGAATGTTAACGCTCAGCTATTTGCTTCTCTTCGTTAGAAACGATTTACAATGTTACATTAGTAGAGCATTAGAAATCGGTGTGGTTTACATCAACGACCTCCCAGCAAATAGGAAAGGCCCAACAGTATGTGCAGATGACAATGCTCTCATTGAACAGGACATGGCAATAAATACTTCAGTACAATTGTCATTCATGTGCAGGACGTGGCATGCAATGTGTTAAACGACACACTTAAATTGTATCTTCATAATGCTAACTACCAGCAGTCTGGCGTAAATCAAACACGAATAGACTACAGAGCGAGAAGCCGCGGTTCTAATCCTGATTGCGTCGGATATGTGCTGTGATCTAAAAAGTCCAAAATCGAACTGTGGACTATGAGGAAGGCAACGGGAAACCACCCCAGTAACATTTCCCTAATAAAGTCTTCTTGGCTTAGCCAGGAGGATCGCTAACATCCGAAATCGGATAGGCACTTGAAGAAGAATGCAAACTAAAGTCTACGTGCAACTACGTACAACTAGGGCTACCTAGTACTTACTGTTCGTTGGTGTCGACAAAGGAATTATTATAATAATTTTTTTTGAAATATGTATTTATGTACAGCTAGAACAGAGAATTGTAATAAATTGCTATATCTACTATTAATTATTATTTATTAAATTATATTATAATCAATTACTATACAAATATTGTTGAAAATTCGATAATTCTTGATGTTCGGAAACAAGTGCAATGGACAGTTGTTGAAATAACGTCAATACAACCTATAAAAAATTATCTAAATGAATCTACATAAACTTTACTACATTAATTATCTCACCGTGGGTAATTACAGAACATTTCAACCATGTACAGGAACGTATTTTTTGTCGGTTGTTGTGACAAAATTCGTCTTTTCTAGCCAAGACTAACCTGATATTTATGCAATTTGGTTTTTTTGCTCATCGTAGTTTAATTGATTGTTTGTATCTGGTTAAAATTTCTTTAAATTAATTAATTTTTAATATGTCGTTGTTACGAAATGCGAGGTTATGTCAAAGTGTCAAATGAATCGGAGGCCTTCGTATTTTACTTCTCATTAGACCTAATTTATAATACCAATTTATTCGATTTTTAAAATCGATTTAATCAAAATTTATTCAAATCCGGGTCCTGCAATTTTAACCTGAAGTTTAACAGATTATTGCCTAAAAGGTATGTTAAAAATTGTGCAAATCGTGGAAAAGTCGTCGACAAGGTCCCCTTGTTAGTGAATCACAGAAATTAATTTACGTTACATTTGGGATTGGATAATTGATATTTTCGTCGATGTCATTCGAACATCGTCCAATTTAAGGTTAGTGAGAACACATGTGAGGAACGCATCTGTTCATTGAAAATTTGGAAGTTTGTTGTAACCGACATTGGAGGACAATCAACGCAGCACTGGAAGTATTCTGTTAGAAAACCTTGTTTGGTTTGATTGGAAAAGCAGGAGATTTGGTTCAGCAGATACCACGGCGGCTACCGTTTTTTTTTTTGCTACTGGAGAAGCCATATTGGATTTGCGCAGACGACAAATATCGAGTGCGGCTTACAAGGGGACCTTGTCGACGACTTTTCCCCGATTGACACAATTTTTAACATACCTTTTAGGAAATAATTTTTTATACTTCAGGTTAAAATTTCAGGACCCGGATTTGAATAAATTTTTATTAAATCGATTTTAAAAATCCAATAAATTCGTATTATAAATTAGGTCTAATGCGAATTGCCTCCAAGTTCTTATCTAATTTAAAAAGGTTTGTTCAACTATTTAACCTCACTTTTTGTTACATAATTTTTAATAATAATTCTCGTAAAATCACGCAAATAACTAGTTAATATGTTACTTAGACATGTTACAATTACTGAGAATTAATTCATAGCATTTTCTGTACGTTTCATATGTACATTTACACAGTTTAATAGTTAACATAATGCTTTCGTGGGTATTCAAGATTGCGACAACTGCCAAAAGGAACATTGCAAGTTTGTTTTAATTTCTGAAAGATTTCAAACAACAAATTAGATTAAAGGAACTTCTCATATCAGAATTTACTGCAAACGTTGGATTTATAAAATATCAGATTAATGAAACTACTAACTAAGAAAACAAATTCACAAGGGTGAAAAGCCTTGTGAAATAAGAATAAATGCCTTTAGGTATTATTGTTACTCTTATTAAAAAAGTAAAATATAATTATTTAATAATATACATACTTCTATTTGTTTAAAGAATTGGCTAAAGTTAATAATTTACAATATTTAATTAAAAAAAAAATTCATTTCCTTTCGATTAAATTCCTTCGGTTGATTCCGATTATCGCTTTTCTACTTCTACCTCCTTTATTAATGGGTTTTACAAATTTCTAAGTGCCCCAGATACCTGTAAAAGAAGTACCTAAATTATTTATAAAGGATTCTTAAATTCTTATTGATTTTCAAATTTAAACTTACACGGCTTTTCACCCTTGTGAATTTGTTTTCTTAGTAGTTTCATTAATCTGATATTTTATAAATCCAACGTTTGCAGTGATTCTGATATGAGAAGTTCCTTTAATCTAATTTGTTGTTTGAAATCTTTCAGAAATTAAAAAAAACTTGCAATGTTCCTTTTGGCAGTTGTCGCAATCTTGAATACCCACGAAAGCATTATGTTAACTATTAAACTGTGTAAATGTACATATGAAACGTACAGAAAATGCTATGAATTAATTCTCAGTAATTGTAACATGTCTTGCCACGGTATAACTTCGTCGCCGGTCAAATTACCTCGACGACTCGTCTCAGGGAGATGGCACCGCCTCTATCTGGCTAGCTCCAGCAGAGAGACTCGAAATTTTCGCCACCGAGTTTCTTCCAGATGTTTGTGAGAGGAGTAGAGTAAAATTTGCCGTGGGCGCCACGTAATCTTGGCTACTCCTCAGCACCGATCTCTCTACCCCGATTACGAGATGGTAGAGAGTTGCGGTCGAACCTCGGCAGCTCCAGATATACAAGAGTTTAATTGTTGTATATATTTATTAATTTTGGAATTTAGACAAAAAAACTTGAAAAATGGAAATATCACGAACAAGACAATAACAATAAAATTCCCCTCGTATAGCTATACTCGGTTCACACTTTTTAACATAAAAAAAAAATAATTTCGCCCCTTTTTTCCCCAAAAATTCTGCCCAATGAATTTTATTTTTTTTTTCTAAACAATAACAAAAAGAAAACAAGAAGAACAGTCCAAACACTTAGCTTTCTTGGTCTGGGGTGCAGGTAAAGTCCCAACTCACTGGCTGCTTCCCACCAGGACTCGGTACCCGGACTTGGTACGGACTTGTTATAAAAAAACTTGTTACTAAAACCCTACAAATAAAAACGCGGTAGTAAACACTAAGATAAAATCTATGCTCACCTCAAGCTGTTAGGAGGGTCGACAATTAAAAAAATGAATCCTTGAGTTAAAAAGTATTTAAAAAATTGTAATTTTATCCTCGAGTGAGATTGATAATGATATCTTCGAGTTTCGCTGATTAATCCCTAGCTATAGGCTGGTTATCCCACTATACCACTTTTTCAGCCAAACTCGTACAATTTTTAATTCCACTTTTGTCACTCCAAATTTTAATTTCTATCTTTTTTTTTCACTTGTTCCATAAACAACCCCGATTTATATTATAAAAAAATTAACCCCGTGCCAAGCTTTCTTACAACGATTATTGGACCGTTACAGTCTAACAAGGGGACCTTGTCGACGACTTTTCCACGATTTGCACAATTTTTAACATACCTTTTAGGCAATAATCTGTTATACTTCAGGTTAAAATTGCAGGACCCGGATTTGAATAAATTTTGATTAAATCGATTATAAAAATCGAATAAATTGGTATTATAAATTAGGTCTAATGAGAAGTAAAATACGAAGGCCTCCGATTCATTTGACACTTTGACATAACCTCGCATTTCGTAACAACGACATATTAAAAATTAATTAATTTAAAGAAATTTTAACCAGATACAAACAATCAATTAAACTACGATGAGCAAAAAAACCAAATTGCATAAATATCAGGTTAGTCTTGACTTGAAAAGACGAATTTTGTAACAACCCACAAAAAATACGTTCATGTACATGGTTGAAATTTTCTGTAATTACAAGGTAAGATAATAATTAATATAGTTAATTTAAAACAGTAAAAACATTTTAATACACAGGGAATCTTGAAAGAAGTTCAGAATGTTAACGCTCAGCTATTTGCTTCTCTTCGTTAGAAACGATTTACAATGTTACATTAGTAGAGCATTAGAAATCGGTGTGGTTTACATCAACGACCTCCCAGCAATTAGGAAAGGTCCAACAGTATGTGCAGATGACAATGCTCTCATTGAACAGGACATTGCAATAAATACTTCAGTACAATTGTCATTCATGTGCAGGACGTGCCATGCAATGTGTTAAACGACACACTTAAATTGTATCTTCATAATGCTAACTACCAGCAGTCTGGCGTAAATCAAACACGAATAGACTACAGAGCGAGAAGCCGCGGTTCTAATCCTGATTGCGTCGGATATGTGCTGTGATCTAAAAAGTCCAAAATCGAACTGGACTATGAGAAAGGCAACGGGAAACCACCCCATTAACATTTCCCTAATAAAGTCTTCTTGGCTTAGCCAGGAGGATCGCTAACATCCGAAATCGGATAGGCACTTGAAGAAGAATGCAAACTAAAGTCTACGTGCAACTACGTACAACTAGGGCTACCTAGTACTTACTGTTCGTTGGTGTCGACAAAGGAATTATTATAATAATTTTTTTTTTAATATGTATTTATGATGTACAACTAGAACAGAGAATTGTAATAAATTACTATATCTACTATTAATTATTTATTAAATTATATTATAATCAATTACTATAAAAATATTGTTGAGAATTCGATAATTATTGATGTTCGGAAACAAGTGCAATGGACAGTTGTTAACACGTCAATGCAACCTATATAAAAATTATCTAAATGAATCTACGTATATTATAATATTAATTATTAACTTACCGTGTAATTACAGAAAATTTCAACCATGTACATGAACGTATTTTTTGTGGGTTGTTGTTACAAAATTCGTCTTTTCAAGTCAAGACTAACCTGATATTTATGCAATTTGGTTTTTTTGCTCATCGTAGTTTAATTGATTGTTTGTATCTGGTTAAAATTTCTTTAAATTAATTAATTTTTAATATGTCGTTGTTACGAAATGCGAGGTTATGTCAAAGTGTCAAATGAATCGGAGGCCTTCGTATTTTACTTCTCATTAGACCTAATTTATAATACCAATTTATTCGATTTTTAAAATCGATTTAATCAAAATTTATTCAAATCCGGGTCCTGCAATTTTAACCTGAAGTATAACAGATTATTGCCTAAAAGGTATGTTAAAAATTGTGCAAATCGTGGAAAAGTCGTCGACAAGGTCCCCTTGTTAGTAGAAAAAGATTGTAAAAATTATATAACTTTTAACCTACCGTCTCTATAGGATGTCCTGGGGGGTATTCCATACCCCCAGACCCCCCGGATCTAATTCCATGCCATGAAGATGTGTCTATTTTGAATGGTTCTAATGTAAAAAATCACTCTCGGAATATTATACTATCTTGGTCTTCGGACGGGGGGTTTGGGGGGTATGGAATACGCTCCAATCGTAGACGAAGTTACGTACCATTTTCCAATCATACATTGATGTGTGATTGCACATACCATCAATCCTATATCACAGGATCAGTGGTTCACAAACTATTTCCATTCCAGACACTCCATTTTTTGTAAGATTTTGTGGCGACCCCTGGATGACAGTGGATGGTTTTTAATCGTTAACGTATAGTTAATGTGAAATTCTTTATGGGATTTTTTCCATTTCTGGAATTTGGCGACCCACAATTTTCGTACCATAGCACTAGAACTAGATGGTGAATACAAGTTACTAATATTAAAGACCATTCTTATTTATTTATCGGCTATTTGTTTACATAGTTCCTGGATCTGATTGGTGCTCTAAAAGTTATTTATATTTACGAGGTTCCTGCCTACCAAACAGATCTAAAGGTATCTGCAAACAAATAGCTGGTAAAGAAATAAAAACTGGCTTGGTCTGCAAAGAAATTCTGACATTAAAAAAGAACAAGAACATTATTATGTGAATTGATTTATTATAAAATACTACCGTGATTTTCTTCTTCTCGGAAGCCAGACATCTTTAGGCACAATCGACCAGTTGATGCATGGCTATAACATAGCGTACACTCATGCACATTATAACAACATTTTACAACGCAAAAACTTCAAATCCTTTGAATTTCACCTGCATAAACGCAACATCTAGTGACGACTCTTCGAATACTGCAACTGGGACAAGCTCACCAATACTATAATGTCCAAGACAGGCATAATCAAATCCGCGGTTGCAACTACGATTTTCGATCAAAAATCGTAGATAAATAATAACTCTAGGGCAAGCACCGATACAGACCTCGATTCGAGGAGAGATAATCGGTTTACCACGATAGTGCATCGTACCATTTATGAGACTGAACTTTAGAAGAATTGTGGCTAAAATAAAAAATTGAAATTTGTCACAGTCGAACCACATTAACCCCTCGGGGGGGGGTTCTTCTTCAGTCTATCCCAGTTCACTCCTGGATGTACATACATTTTTTACATCCAGTAGCAACTTGTTAGGCTAATCTTCAGATGTGCCTGTAACCCTGTTTTTTGCTAACGGTGGCAATTCCTCAACTCAGGGGAACCACCGGCTTAACGTGTCCTTCGTCATAAGAATTCATTCGTCATAATGGTCATAAGAAAGTTTGACTCTCGCCAGGTTTTAACCCGTATCTCGCATTCGTATCCAACTGCGTTAGCTGCAAGGCAATTACCGTCTCTTATCAATGTTTACCCTCTGGAAAAATAGGCAAAATTAGACAACCACCATAATAGAAAGGGTTCAAAAAGGACATCAGTTGGACATCAATAAATACTTCTCCAAATATTTCACATAGGATCTCATGATTATTGAGATTGTAGAAACAAATTTGAAGAAAATGTTCAATAGATTTATTATAATTATAAATTATAACACTAATATGTGTGAATATTTAACCGTTCTAAACTTTGTAACTCCCTCTCCCCCCCCCTCAATTACAAGAAAATTTTGTTTTGCTTTATTTAATTCAAAAACCTACATGGTGGTCCTATCAGAGGAAGAACAGAAGGGGCAGTTGCCCCGGGCCTCAAAATAAGGAACAACTTTTATGAACAAAACTAATATTTTATATTTTCCTATATTCCTTCCTCTCCATCCCAGGGTACCTATGTACCTTTAATTTAAGATAAATTGATGTGTAGCACAATTTTTATTCTGGCTTATCAATTACCTTTCCGCCCCATCAAAGCCAAGGTCTGGACCTATGCTTGAGGTGACCCCAAAAATATCGGTTGCCCTGGGTCTCGCATTTTCTCTGAAAAGTCGTGGGTACATTCAGTGACGTATTTAATATGGACATTGTAAATATTTGCAAAAATGAAGTCTCAAGAAAACAAATAGTTACATCATAAGTAAATCAGTGGCGTAATAATGGAGCCTGTGTTCCAAAGGCAAACCGAACACTAATGAGGCGAAGAAAATGTTTTAAAGGCCCCATTAAGCAAATTATTTAAAGTTTGCTTTCAAATTTTTTTTTAAAAAAGGGAGCAATTAGGAAAATTCAAATTAGGCTAAAATGAAGAATCCTTTCTTCTAATTTATTCATGTAGTAAAAAAACCTTATGAAAAGTTGGAATTAGTAGGGAGAGTAGGGCCAGGTTGTTATGATTTTTACATTGTATTTTTTAAACAAAAAATTATCCCATAAGACAAAACAATTAAATTAACTAATGTGTTCGGTAAACCCTTAAATATAAAGTATAAATTATAATTGTAATTGTAAACAATAAATTATATTAGTTTGGGTGGTTCTAACTTTCTTCTCTATTTTTATAACTCGGCCTACAGCCTCGCACTCGACCCGAACTTTCTTATGGTAATAACAAAAGATGAATTAATCAGAGGTTCGTTATGAACTAAATATTTTGATAATATCCAAACATATCTAACTGTATCGTATTTTATTACCTACATAATTATATTGAAATAATTATATTTTTTTACCAACAACTGGGTTAAATTTTTATGAAAGTTCTTGATTATTTAAAAACTTTTATTAATTTTATTATTTTAGTTATTTTAATTTTTTTAAGGGGGTTGATTCATTCTCGTAACAGTCGTCAAACTTTCATTTTAAAATCTCTCCTTCCTCTCTACCGCTTTTCTTTCATTTTCTTTCTTCTTTAACTTACGGGAATTTTGTTTAAATTTATCCATTGCTTTAAGCAATTCCTAATCATTTGTCAACATCGCACAAAAAATAACTATTCAAAATTTCACTATTCATTTTTTTAAATTTATATTATAATATTATATTGCATTAATTCAAAAAACATCTTTCAATTTCCACTGTCAGGAAATATGTAAATAAATTTTTACAAGTTGTAATTGAAATATTATTATGATGATATGGCTTCTGCAGATAGGATCCTAGCATGAGAAATCCAAACCAACAGATCTTCTCTCATAATATACGGCTCGTAGGATTCGAGTTTAATATGGGATTTGAACCATGACTCAATTAACAAAAATTCTGAATCCATTAGAAAAAATTACAGATATTTTTACTTAATAATTTTAGTAAATTTAAAATTCTATGTATTTATGTAAATTATACGTAATACACTGAAATACTCTAATTAAATAAGCGAATGCATCGCTAGAGTAACAAGTGAATTAAAATCGTTGCAAATATTAAAATATAATTATCCTTCTGAATAAGAAACGTTTGTCAATAGCAATGTTCAAAAGGAAATGATTTCTGTAAAGCTGTAATTAAACATTTTAATTAGTAATTGAGGAAATGCGAATTACACTGTAAGTTTCCTTAAGGACGAAATTTTCGTCAAAATGCAATTAATAAAATTAGCTAGATGTAGCACTAAAGAGGAAAGAAGTTAACATTAGCCAATGTTAAAGGTCAATTCAAATTACCATGTCATGCCATGTACGTTGCATTTTGCATTATAATCTTGTGGTAAGTTTGTAAGTATTATTCCATACAGTATGAGAATGAAAAGCTGCTATTGTTCCAATAAGTACTGTTAGTTAGCAATATAAGATTGGACTTGCAAAAAATAGAAATTCTCAGAAATGCATGAAATGAAAATAATTATTTGTCATTGAGATGGCCAGTTGGCCAATATCCATATGCATCAATCAAATGCTAACAACTGACGTTAATCCTTAGATCTTACGCTCTTCAATTCAATTAATGAAAAATGATATTTTTGTATAAATTATTACCTATTAATGTAATTTTCTTTTTCAGGTGGTTATAGTGGGCAATGGTGGTGTTGGAAAGTCGAGTATGATTCAACGATATTGTAAAGGCACATTTACAAAGGATTACAAAAAAACTATTGGCGTTGATTTTCTGGAACGACAAATAGAGTGAGTTGAATTTTCTTTGTGTATTTTTAGAAAACTAATTTAAATTATAAAACACATTATTTGAGGGCATACCGTATACCACAATGAATAATTTTTATGGTCATTTACTGGATAAAATCCAAGAAGTAAATCACACTCGCAAGAGGAATGAACCTTCTTTATGGTTACTTAACAAATTTAATTATATTTATAACGAAAAACATGGTTGTAAAATTAAGATGTACCCAATTATTTTAAGCTACAGTAAACACCTAACTATGGTTTTTAAGAGATAAGTGGATCAAATTTTGATACGAAAAAACTGTAAATCTGCAAATTTTGCGATATCACTAATAACTTGAAGATTACTAAACTTGTTTTACAAGAATATTTATGTAAACCGGGTTTTTAACATAAATTAATAATGAATTTGTAAATATCACAATTTCACAATTTATTAGACTAGAGATTAAATTAGTGTCGAATGATCAATTTCCCACGTTCAATATTCAGTTCAAAACTCATTTTTATCAAAGGATAACAAAAATAATCAAATTTTTGGTTCAAATTCTGTCTTGCATTCCACAAATTCTCAAGT
Organism: Rhagonycha lutea; assembly: GCA_958510855.1. Taxonomy (NCBI): domain Eukaryota; kingdom Metazoa; phylum Arthropoda; class Insecta; order Coleoptera; family Cantharidae; genus Rhagonycha; species Rhagonycha lutea. Next base: position 13,322,188 of record OY294036.1, on the reverse strand, counting down.
GTTTCACATGATAAAAATTTGGGAATAATATATTACAAAAATTAATTTTACAAATTTTGCAAAGAAAAATAGCCAATTTTTCAGATCAAAGGTTTGTAATAAATTGCAAATAACAATTCAACGTTTCAAATTTAAATTCATTCTTGTCAAAAGAAAAATAGAAATTTAATTTTCTCAGAAGCTGTGGTAAATCGATAAAAATGTATTTGGAAAAACGGATACCCCGAAAACTGAAAAATAATACGCAATTAATGTTTCTAAGAGATAGTAAAAAAAAATTTGGGAGGTAGTAAGAAACCAAAACATTTCTGGCTTTTGGCTCCTAATTTTCCAAAGACCTTGAAGACATTAGGCAAATTGTCAAGAAATCAATTACAAAAAGTTTTAGTTATAATTAATTATACCAGTTCTTCGCCACACGTGAACGTTTATATTACAGCAAAAGTTTTTTAATTTTCTAATTTTAAAACATAGGAAAACCATCAGCTGTGACATAGACCTTGAGGTAGAAGCTTGGAAACCTTGCACAAGATGAAAAGTTGTATAATGTGTTTTTTTGCACAATTCCTCTTGGAGTGTTAAAAGTGTGGTTATGTCTTCAAATCCGTTTACAGATTTTGAAAAACCTTCCAGATGAATAATGATCTCCGCTGACGTACACATACAAATATAAATTTTAAACAAAATTTATGTCGGTTTAATTTATTGCTAATTTTCTTACTTCAGCTGGACTGCCGAATCACCTCGAAAACCACCTCGATTTTTGTTGCTCTCGAATAGCGAAAGTACTCTCATATTGCTCGAAACCCACACTTTTTGGATTTTGCAACTGCTAAATTGAATTTCCTATAGTTATTTGAGTTTGCGAATTGAATTGCATCATATCCGCCAAATTGAGCGTGACGTTTGTTGCACCATGACAAATTGTTGTCACAACATTTACACATCTCAAACTTAATTTTACATAATTTACCTCTTAAAAATAAATCTAAAAATTGAAACGTTAATTTTTGGGAAATTACTTAATTATTACTTGTCTTCTTGAAAATAGACATTTGTAAATGTGCGTCAGTAGCACTTGGTCTTGATCTAAAAATGTGTCTTCCTACTATTTTCAGATTTTCTGGATTTATGGTTTCCAGATTTAATTTGGCATTGGAATGCAATGACGTTAATTTTATGAAATTGTTATTAAGATTTTAACAAGTTTTTGAATCCACTTACTTCCTATAGTGCAAAGTTTAGTCGGAGAAGTACAAAAAATATTAAAATAAACCGATTTTGTTTGTATTGGTATCACGGATGAAGGATTTTTAAAGCTTTTTCAAAAAAACAAGATAATTGCCTGTTAATTCGCGCTATTAAAATTTCAGCAAAAGATTGGATTCTCTCATAAACATTGCAAGATAACTAGCATCTGCTTTTCATGTTTGTAAACGATTACGACAGCTAGGTCAAACTTTTTAAATAGAACGAGAAATTTATGTAATAGATATTTAAAACAATTTTTATTTTTCAGTGTCGATGGAGAAGAAGTTAGATTAATGCTTTGGGATACGGCAGGTCAAGAAGAATTCGATGCCATTACGAAGGCTTATTATAGAGGAGCACAAGCTTGCGTTCTCGCATTTTCCACTACTGATAGGGATTCGTTCGAAGCAGCCCACTCTTGGAAGCTAAAAGTACGTATTAAATGATTTTTTTATTAAAATATCGTCACGAATTTTGCTTCAGTCTTAAGACAGGTAATCGTCTTGATTTAAATTGCCCCCTTTAAACTGTTAATCAAACTTTTCAAATATATGTAATTTTCTAAATTTTTATTATACTCCCCTTGTTTACTCTTCAATTTTAATAATGTTTCTGACTTCATTTAGTTTTTTTCTCATTTTCAAATAGTTGAAGGCAGACCAGAGGCTTTCCATAAAAAGTTGAATAATAAATTGTAGACGAGTTAAAGGATGGTACCTATTTTATTAAATCAATTAAATTGTTTTTATACCACTCGAGTCCGTGCTTAAGATGTTTTATCCTTCAAAAACTGTCACGTCATGTGTTGATCATTTGGATCAAAATTGGTCTGAAGTGGCTCGAGGGGAGAAGCGTGTGAGCTTTAATAATTTAAATTGCATCCATCTCATTATCTTTTACCATCAATACTGGATGCTGACTACACATAACTGAATGACCGAGCTTCAACTTGAAGACTCAAAGGAAATTTTTCATACGATGATAAACAGCACCGCTGGATGCGGTCCGTTTGTTTAACCTAAGATTTAAAAAATTCTATCTTACTTGCATTACTCCTGACAGTGACTTTTTTTTAAATTTTAAAATCGATACTCACTGATTATCCGAAAGAATATCTTGCTCTAACCTTTCCCTTTCCTTTACGAAAATTTTAAGTTTCCTGGGACCAAGGCTTCAAACTTTGCACTCAAATACTTAGCTACAATTCTAATCGAAGTAAACTTCCTTCTTTTTTTTAATTAAGTGGAAATGACGCGCATAAATGGATTAACAAGATTCTTAATTTTTGAAATCTTCACTTTGTATTTTATTTATTTTATACACATTTTTATTACATTTTAGTTATTTATCATTCATATTTTAACAATGATTTTGAATTTTAAAAAAAGTTCCCCCCCTCCCCCACAGTATTAGGGCTGAGTCATTCTGAAGCGGGGAATTTTCTGGCAGTTAACTAATGAGAAAATTACACCAAAGCGCTAGTCTTTCTAAAATAAAGCTTGAAAGGATGGAAGAGTTGGCTTTATTTATCAAACAAAAGATAGCAAAGTAAAAGTTGACACATTTGGTTCCAAAATTTGGTATAAGATAATACACACAACATTTAAAACAACAGCAAGTAAAACCCAGGACATCCCGAAACAATTCAAATAAAAATAAACAAATAAGTCGTCATTATGAAAGCGTCAAATGCAGGCATAAAATATTTTAACTAACCCTTTTACTGGTGATTTGATCGCTCCCACGTCGATTGCTGTCTCACCTACCGAAGATGGAATGGTTAGGTGAATTCAATCCCAGCTGCGATACAAAGAGATGCATTGATGACGAGGTTCAGGAAAATCCTGAGACAGGAAGTTGTTTGATTTCATCATACACTTCCGAAAAGAAGCAAATTAACTACGGAAGTATACAAATGGAATACAAGCTCAACGACTTTTTTCGCCTTTGTTTACCCATGAGGAAACTGTTATTCGAATTAAATCCTCGCATGTCGAACAAGAATATATTTGTACTAAGTGATTGGTTCGAAGTTCGAACTCGTTTGGTATGCTACTGCAACCAATCAGACTTGCATAACTTTTTTGCGTTAGGTAAGAATAAAGAAACCGGACAGACATCAGACATTAAATTTGAATTTTGCAATCAGTATTATTATTACTATAAACGGAGCCATCTTAAATTTAGGGAGGTGCCAATTCGGCAATTAAAACGACTATTCAAATAAAAAACCTACCTCGTGAGTGAAGGGTGCTAATTTAGATTTCAAGTAACGTTAGCAAACCCAAACGTCATAACTCCGTCTATAATTGGAGGGTATTCCATCCCCCCCACACTCCGGTCATAAAGACCAACGTAGTATATGGTCTGTCATTGAAATTATGACATCGCAACCGTTCCAATCAGGTATATTCGCACCGGGGGGTCTGGAGGTTTTTAACACCCCCAAGATTGTTCGAGGGTCAGAAGGTTAAAAGTTACTATTTTATACTTTTTACGGGCAGTATAAACGGCTCCGTCAAGTTGGACCCCCGACATTGGAATTTTGAAATTTTTTTTACGTCATTTGGAAGTGCTCGCGAAGTGCTGGCGAGTGCTCTAATGTATTTTGAAAGTGCTGGGTCCGTTAACTTTTTATTAGCGATTAATCATTTTCAGGCGGGCGGGGGCCAACTTGACGCACACCCCCGACTTTGGAATTTTGAAATTTTTTTTACGTCATTTGGAAGTGCTCGCGAAGTGCTGGCGAGTGCTCTAATGTATTTTGAAAGTGCTGGGTCCGTTAACTTTTTATTAAGAATTGAAATATCGGCTTTTGACAAAAACGTCAAGTTGTACCCCGCCAAATTAAATTTTGTCAAATATTAAAATTTTTTTACGTCAATTGGAAGTGCTCGCGAAGTGCTGGCGAGTGCTCTAATTTATTTAGAAAGTGCTGAGTCCGTTAACTTTTTATTAAGATTTGAAATATCGAATTTTAGAAAAGCTCCGAGCAAGATACATTGAATTCAAATTCAATTAAAAAAGTAGTTACCAATTAAGTAATACCAGTATCAAGTAATACCAATTTACAAAATTTACCTACTATATAAGGAACTAGATACTACACGACAAATATAAAAAATAGCTTAAATACCTTAAAATAATAAATTTGAAAAGGACAGCATTGAAGAAAATTCCAATAATTTAGACCAAAATAAATATAGCATTATAGAAGAATGCTTACTTGAACAATAATGTAGAGAAATCTATATTTCAAAAAAATGGTAAAGCAGTATATCCTTCGGATGAAGTTCACGCAAAAGTTTCCACCGAGTTGAAAGCGAAATACCAATTAAACTATAACCCGAAGACTATTTATAACTTAATAACGAAACAAAAATTAGAAAAAATCGTACAATTACAAAAAACTTTATATTCTGATACTGCGAAAATAGAATTTATGGAAATGGAAATTTCAAATGACGATGATGATGATTCCGACGCTAATAGTGAACATACTCTAAATTTTGTTATGACTCTTTCTACTTCGGAATGGAACAAAATTAAACCAAATGAAGTTTTTTATAAAGATGGAGAAACCGAGAGAGAATATTCAGTTTTGGTTCCATATGAATGGACACCTATCGTTTATGGTCATTTTTGGGATCATACAAAATTGCCTTGCACAATTAATTTTGAACGAGGTAGAGTATATACTAATTCTGACATATATTTAAAAATTGAGGGAAATTGTGATACGTGCAAATCAAAACTAAAGTGCATTCTTGACCACCAACCAATAAATGAAGAGCGAGTGTTATTTAAATGTAGTTATGTAGGAAACTATTGCATCAACCATGAAAATTGTAAAAAAAGAAAATTGGCCGGTAGCCAAAGGGCAATGATTGGAAAACAACTAATTGAAAATCGTGTAACAGCATCAACTTATAGGAAAAGGCAAGCGAATGCCTGCATGAAAATGGGCGACGTTGATCCTCCACACTTACCATCGAATAAGGTACTACGAATGGCAAAGTACGAATCTGGAAGAAAAAACAGAATACATGATGATCCTATTAGCTCCATTTATATTTCCAAGTATAAATATCCTTACAACGCGTATATACAAACGAGATAAAAGAAGGAGAAGTAGAATGTACAAATGAGGTAGATTTTCAGGAAATACATTCAATTGGAGCTACCAAGAATGATGCTGCCAGTATTTGCTTGAATGATGCAACGGATTCTATGGAAAAAGTTACTGATGAAGATAGTACCCAACTAGATTTTGATACTACTAGAAATGCAAATATTAATGACGATGTTTTCGACGATTCTCCCAATACAAAATCAATCAATTTAAAGGCAGAAGAAGATGAATCGGTAGAAAATTGGCGGGGGCTAGGCATTTCAAACACAGCACGTCCACGAAGGTCATATTTAGAACCTCAAAAAGAATGGAAATATTTGGATCTAAATGACAACATAAACTGCATTCCAATTGGTTTTCTCCGAAATGGTAGTTCGCCTCATTATAACCAATTAAAATAAATTAACAAAATCAATTATACCGTTATTAACACTTGCGCATTCGACAGTTTGATGCAAATATTGACAACTTCTCTCTGTGATCAAGAAAAGTTAAAAGATAATTCGACTTTTGGACAAAACAACAATATTCATCAAATAATTATGAAACTATCTAGTGGCAAAGTAGATAGGAGTATCTATGGTTTGAGGGCAAAAATTTTGTCTGACATCTTTGAGGGAAAAACAGTATGTAATATAACAACGATTTCTTCTGTATGTACAATGAGAGAGTTGCTCACTAAGTTGATGAATCATCAATATTTATCCTGGTCAAAAACAGAAAAATCCGTGTGCTTAAATTGCAATGATTCTGATGAATTCTCTACCGCATGTGTAAGTATTTCTGGAATAGAAATTGAAGGTAAGTTAAATGATATTATAACTCAAGATCAGTTATTAATGTGCACTACTTGAAAAACTAAGACACGACGTAACGAAGTTATGTTGAATAACAATTATTTATTCTTATAATGGTTAACTGGCAGTGGCGAAGATAACACCTCTCAATTATCAAGTATCCCTTCCAAAATATCAGTGGGAAACAAAGAATACCATCTGCGAGGAATTGTTGAAAATTTTAACCCGACTAACGCAAAAGTTGGTCATTTTGTGGCATATGCTAAACGATTGCATGGGAAGTGGGAACTATACAACGATTTAAAAGAAAAAGTTGATAATCACTGTAATCCTGATAAAATCGTTGTATGTACACTTTTATTCTTTTTGGCAACTTGATAAAATGTCTTAGTTGATATCATAATTTTGTTACTGGTATAATAATTTGTAATAAAAATAAATAAATTAAAAAACCTGTATTAAAATATTACAAAACTACTTTTTTAATTGAATTTGAATTCAATGTATATCTTGCTCGGAGCTTTTCTAAAATTCGATATTTCAAATCTTAATAAAAAGTTAACGGACTCAGCACTTTCAAAATAAATTAGAGCACTCGCCAGCACTTCGCGAGCACTTCCAAATGACGTAAAAAAAATTTTAAAATTCCAAAGTCGGGGGTGTGCGTCAAGTTGGCCCCCGCCCAGCTGGAAAAGATTAATCGCAAATAAAAGTTAACGGACCCAGCACTTTCAAAATACATTAGAGCACTCGCCAGCACTTCGCGAGCACTTCCAAATGACGTAAAAAAAATTCAAAATTCCAAAGTCGGGGGTGTGCGTCAAGTTGGCCCCCGCCCGGCTGAAAATGATTAATCGCTAATAAAAAGTTAACGGACCCAGCACTTTCAAAATACATTAGAGCATTCGCCAGCACTTCGCGAGCACTTCCAAATGACGTAAAAAAAATTTCAAAATTCCAAAGTCGGGGGTCCAACTTGACGGACCCAGTATAAACTATAGTAAGCTATTAAAACATCAATTATTAAACAACTGACGCTAAGCGGAAAACCGACATTTAAGATGTCACAAAGATCATATTACTCCCACCCACGGAGTAGATTTGTCCGGTTCATAGACACTTTAACAAAAATTAAATGATACTAATTGATTACATTGACGGTTTGCATATTAAATTGAGAGATAATAATTTGTATTTTTATAATTTTTCTCCTACTTCAAATAACTTGTCCAAGCTGTGCGGCCTAAAGGCCGCACTGTATCTATATCATTTGTGTTACGTAAATTATAACATTTATAATAAAGTTAAACGCCATGAAAATAAGGCTAAAGACCAGCGCAGTTTGGCTTCTGACGGGAAACCGTGGATCTAATCCTGATTACATCGAAAATGTGATGCTGTGATCTAAAACTCCGAAATCGATCTGTGCACTATGGGAAAGGCGAGGGGAAACCATCCCATAAACATTTCCCTGGTAAAGTCTTCTTGGCTTAGCCAAGAGGATTACCAACATCCGAAATCGGATAGGCAGCTGAAGAAGAAGCCATAAAAATAATTTATATATTATTTTAATGTACCCTCCGCTCAAAATGTTAGGGGACCTCTGGCATAGTGTATTAACTTTTAATTTTATAATATTTTGCTAGAGAGCTCCTTATTCTCTCACTTTTGATAGGTTCATTTATTTATTACCACCTAAAAGGTTTATCAACCTAAAAAATACATAACCGTATCGAATTTTTCGCTTTTTACTGAATGAGGCCGAAGGTAAAGCAACCACATGAATGATAATATCTGGAAGACAGGCGCAGATGTATTACCGGGCAGTTCGGTGGGGAGCCTGGGGTCCATGGGTTTGAGAGGCAACTTAGACCATCATATTTTCGCAATCTAATGCCGATTCAAACCAAAGTTTAAATAATATTACTTCGGTCTCGAAAAATACTTGCAAATTATGGCCCATGAATGTTTTGTGAATGGAGTCCCATTCAGTACTTGATCCGCTAATGCTACTAGATCCATTCTATTTAAGAGGGCCCTTTAAATTTTATGTTTCAACAGGTGGCGCGCCCTACAATATTAATCTTTTCTACTTATCTTTTCACCAATACAGAATTCTAATAATTTATAAAAGTCATATGAATAAACGATAACTAATTTAGGTAATGAGGAAGTTTGAACTTTCAAAGTTAAATATTTTTAAAAATATTCAATATTTTCAAATATGAATATCTTTTTGGAATATACTTGTAAATATTCAACATTGGAAGCTCAAACTTCCTCATTACCTAAATTAGTTATCGCTTATTCATATGACTTTTATACATTTTTAAAATTCTGTATTGGTGAAAAGATAAGTAGAAAAGATTAATATTTAAAGGCGCGCCATCTGTTGAAACATGTTTTTGCATCAAAATTTAAAGGCCCCTTTTAAATAATTTTTATTATAATTTCACGTATAATGACCCCTCTCATGGGCTCTACGCCCCTAAGATGTCATCCGTATACCCTTCGGACACCGGACCGGTCGTGATATATCTATTCCAGTGGTTCTCAAAGTGGGCGATATCGCCCCCTTGTGGCTATGTAGGGGATTTTTAGTCCTAAGAGAGCGATAGTGGACATGAAAAAATTTGGGGGGCGTTCAGGTGGTCTAGGGGGGCGATGGATATGTAGAATAAAATATTAATATTTATTTAAAATTCAATTTCTTTCTTTCAAAAATAAAATTCTCTTTAAAATTTGAATTTAAAAATTGAAAATTCTAAAGGCCGTGTGACACTTGCACTAATTTTTTAACAAATTTTTAAAAAAATTTGGTAGCAGCCCAACACATTAAGATTTATTTTGTCTATTGAATTTTTTTCCTACAAATATATAATTATTTTATTACCAACAACTTATTTTTTTAGCTATTTTTTATCAAAAAACAACGGGGGGAGGGGGGCGTTATAGAAATATATGCTCGGGAAGTGGGCGATGGTTCAAAAAAGTATGAGAACCTATGATCTATTCTATGGAATGGTTGCGATTTACTATTAAAATCAATGAGCGACTTCTGTTGTTCTAATTATATTCCAAAATCCCAAGAAACGGTTAAATATATATATTTGTTTTGGATGAGATTTTTTCCACTGAATAATACTTTGTTAGTCTTTGTAACCGGGGGGTTTGGGGGGTATGGAATACCCTCCAATCGTAGACGAAGTTACGTACCATTTTCCAATGGAGGGTATTCCAAGCATGAAGAGAGTTACTGGGTTTGGATTTGCAAAACATACCTATAAAATCTAAACTTGAAGCCCTATTCGCGATGTGGAAAATATATTTATTTTCTTTAAATTTTTTTTTTTATTTTACCTAGTTTAACAATAAGTTATCTGATAATAATATTAAAGATATGATTTTATTTAACTAATAAATAATTACATTGTTTCCTAAACCGTCCAGAAAATACCAATTTGTCTTTCAAAAATGGTTGAAAGTTTTACAAGGAAGCAGTCGAACACTTTTCAGCCGCTCGAATGAAAATTTGTTACTTTCTGGTAGATCGAAAAAAATATGGAAATGGGCGTCCAACTGAACGCTGCAATGAGGATGATAACTCAGATCCACGTTAGCCATATTGCCTTTCCGCTGTTAAGACTTCAGCAAGCTTTACTCCTTAGGCTTAGGGAGTACAACAAGATTTGTATTTAACAATAAACAGGCTCGAACAACAATCAGCTTGCGTATCTAAATGACTTAAGAACGCTGAAATAATTATTGTGGGTATTGAATAACAAATCATTGAAATAGATAATGAAAAAACAATTGCAATACAACTTACATCACTCAAATACAAGGCGGTTTCGATTCACGACTTCAATCTTCTGGGTTGGATTTGGCATATTTTTATTTCTTCGGTTTGCATTACAAGTAAAGTACATCTATAAAGAGAGAACTGAATACAGACTAGCTATTTAAATATGTGATCACACAAAAATAATCTACCTGCTAAATCACAAAATGATGCTCCATTTAAACAAAAATAACGCTGTTATTGTTACTTTCTTTGGAGTACCGCAAGAAAACCTCGTTGGATGTATCCCAACAATTGTGCCATATCATCTTTAAAAAAACTTTCTTCTTCATTCAATTGAAACCAGGAAGACGTGTCATTCGTATATGAAAATTTTCGCCCAGTGACACTAAGATTAAATGTGTGAACTGTTAATTGAAGAAAGACAATATATTAAAATAATACTTCCATTGTGTTTATTACAATGATGAAATATAAAAATTTATTATTATGTTTTTTCATAAAATTAACTGTTACACAAATTTTTACAATACCTAGTACATACTTTTATTGTCATAATTAAATTTTATTATACAAGCAAATAACTAAACTTTATTGCATTGCGATGGTTATGGTATGCTAATACAATTTATTGTACTTCGTAATAATTTTCTGATTTACACGTAACTGTACAAAAATTAAGTAATAAATTGTGATGGTGCAATATGTCTTTCCACTATCCTGCTTACCATAAACTTGTAATTCTAAAATTGTTTACTAGTTTTGCAGCACTTTTGCACAAATAAAGGACATTAACGCCACTCTCAAATGGACATAGCTTTGCTTTCGTTTTAGAACGGGCACGTGTCCTTTGAGTATTGCCCTCGAGCGTCATTGGCATTAAAAACTGAAATATACCTGACTAATTTGAAAATCATGATAATCACGTCTACTGATTTTCATCAACTGATTTTTATTTCTTTTATTAATGGAACCTTCAGCTATAATGTATGTAAATAATTATACACATAAATTTTGTTATCAGTTATCTGCTGCTGCCTTCGATGCTTCCTGCCCACTTTACTTTTCAGTTTGATTCTGAGCTCATCGATGGATTCTTTCGATAACAATTCAATTTTTCTTGGTTAGCAGCCTCTTTGATAATTATTTTGTATGTTTAGAGTGTAATGAGCGCACTTGTTACGTTATAGGAAGGAAAAATGATAATGCGTTTGGCAAGCTAAACGTCTGGTGATAAGGTTCAAAAACCTATAGATTATTTTTACACAGCTCTCGAAAACTTAAATTAAACCATATACCACGACGATAGCATGCTCATTTAGCACGTACATGGTAATAAGTAAATACATATTTAATTTTGGAATAATTTTTTTTAATTATATTTAGATTATGTCTGTTCTATGTGGGTATAATTTACTGTTATGCTAAATTATTCACCACTGTTTTTTTTTTATATTCGTATCTTAATTTAATAAAGAAAAACGGTAATAATGATAATAAATTATGTAGAACCTTTTACTGAATGCATAATCCTATAGTAGTGATAAATTTGTATAAAAAGTGACTCACAAATGCCAATAATTAGATTGGCTTTGCTAGATAACGATTTAATTGATACTTGCAAATGATAGAAAGACTCTTTAATTTATACACATTTTTATTGCAGGTAGAAAACGAGTGTGGAGAAATTCCTACAGTTATAGTTCAAAATAAAATTGATCTTATCGATCAAACTGTGGTTAATCCGTAAGTATTACAATTATTTAATAATATTTTTGCATGAGAAAATAGAATGAATAGCATAAATCTAAAGACTCTATTTACCAATAAGTGCGCTCAATAATCTCGGGGCCTTGTCGAACTAAATTTAAAAATAAAAGTAAATATTATAGAAAAAAAATAGGTATTCCTTAAATTGCCTCAAAATTGAATTGCGCCTGAGCATCATCAAATGTTAAATCCGCCATTGACTCTTACTACAATCATTCTGGAAAATACGGTTGCTGCATACACGTTAACAAAGATTAAATCACCTGCGGCGCTTCTACTTCTCTGCATCATAGGAAACGATTAATTAATGCACAGTAAAGTAGTACTTTTACTCCGGGATTTTGTGCCTGGGGCCTTCAAGTGGGTTAGTACGGTCCTGCAATAAAAATTACCGACTTTTATAGTTTGTATTTCTTGCGTTCTTTATAAGCTTAAATACACTGTATTTTATAAACTATGCGAGAGATCAAAGCTTAACATAACTACATTTAAACAAATAAAAGTCAACAAGTGTATAAATTGCAGATTACTATAAATTATCAAAAAGCTCTCGTGAAATGAAACAAAAATACACTAAAGCACATAAATAAATGTTATAAAATTATTTATATTTTATTAAATTGTGATTAACACTTTGAAGGTGTTTTATTTTTAATTCGTATTGTTTACATTACATCCAATTTTACATCGAGAAATTTTATTTTTGAGTTTACAAAACAAGTTTATTAACCTAGCCTAGATTAAAAAATACATTGCAAGTTCTAAAAGAGTATTCATGTCAGTTTTAAGTAAAAATAAGCAGTTTTTCGACACTTGCAAGGATTACGTGTAATTATTTCGTTAACGAACAAGGAAATGATCGTTTATTTTGAGCCACACTATATAACAATGTCACAATTTACCATTAATCAATTTGTACTTTTAATAAATTTTGAATGTCGTCGCATGGTGCTATGCATCTCCAATCTGAGCTAGCACATGCCATATATGGATTCCAATGAGAAAGCCCGAAACATTTTCAATTCTATTATACTTTTACGTTTGTTTTCGGCATATTTAAATTCCGAGTTGTTTTTAAAGTAGTGAATGGTAATTTATATTAAATTATAATTTGGCGTGCAATCCATACCTTGAAGGTAATGACCTCAAAGGTTAAAAGCGTGTATATTATGTCTTCTTTAAAGCGAGTGATGTAAATTCGACGTGAAACAAGCATAATTGTTTTTTTGCATGCGTTGCTCCATTCTTGTCTTTTTGTAATCGTGCATTTCCTAAATTATTATGTGGAATGAAAATCTTCCTCTGATGGTCTCTGGTTTTCTAACATATCCGCTATAAGTTTTATGTGAGAATGGTGAATTATTTTCCACAATAGCGGAAGGTATTTAAATTTTAAATTAAATTATTTCTCTTATCGTACGAAATTTATTACCACCGGTTTATACTCCAGCAACATGCACATTAGCCTTTTGGAATTCAGTTTGAAAAAAATTGTGGTCTAGCATCATTTTGATTTGCATTAAATATGAAGGCAACATCTGCAGAATAATGAAAAGGTCAGATACAAAAGTAATTAATTAATCTTCTATTATGTAAAATAATTTTTTTATTGCTAATATTCGTTATAATTTACTAATTTACAATTTTAAAAGTGACATTGCCCAATTTACATAATTTGGAAAAGTAACCTCTCTCGTTAGACTACATCATTTTTTTGTTTACATATGTTGAATTTTCAATAAAAAATCCACTAGAACAGCGTTATCACTTTATTATTTGATATACCTACATATCAGTCATATGCTATTGATTTAATTAAAAAGTTATTAAAAGCAAAGCAAAAATTCTGATATCCCGCAATTTGCTGTCTGTAACTCAGTCGGCGGTCATATCACCAACATAAGAATTACTGTGGAGAAAATTTCCTTCCTACTTTCTGAACCACTGCAAAATTAGGACAAACCCGAGGATCGCATTCTCCCTATTCGCACGATATTACAAAACAAGCGATGATTTGTCCGCTTCTACGTTGTTAGTTGTCCCGATTACCAAAGATGTTATCATGATATGGACTGAAACGTCAGCTGTGATAAAAAATTTGTTTAAAAGAGTTTGGAAAAATTTCTAAACCATAATATTCTAAACAAGGACAAATTTTGGGGAGAATTGGCTGACAAATTTTTACCACGGTAAAAATTCTAGGTTCAACTACCTTAACTGGATTCAGCAGTTATTTACAAAAACTCAACAAAATCTGATAGATAACATTATCTATTGATTGGAAAGTTTCGATTTTTCACGTAAGAACCGCATGTTTGTTGCATTTTGTTGACGGTAAGTGCGCTTAACGTAAATAATTAGAGCTTGATGTAATAAGAGGCGGAGCTACAGCAATCAAACTAAAAATTATATTTTAAATTGCGTTTCGATAACTATAGCAGAATTTTTACCCAAAAAACTTACTACACAGAGAAAAATTTTTACTCTCGCATCAATTTGAAGTAAATTTTACTAAATTTGAAATACATTTTACTTCAATTGATATTATTTTTACTTCAAATTGAAGCGAGCTCGATTTGGACTTCAATTTGAAGTAAAAATTATTCCAAACACCAAAAATTTTTCTCTGTGTACTCAGATCCGTTAGCTTAAATATCTCGATTAGGGAGTTGCGTAGGTGTCAGGGATATTTTTACTAAGTGAGCGGGGGCTTAGAGATTGCGGTATTTAAATATCCCTGCTTAGGAGTTGCGTGGGCCTCGGGGATATTTTTACTAAACAAGCGGGCTTTGAGATCCGTTGGTTTAAATACCCCGGTTTTATATATAAACGGGGGGGGGGAGCTAAACTTATACCAAAGTCAATACAATACTCTCATATTATTTTTACGGCTTTTGGCCCATTTCGCCCAAATGTACGAATGATCAGTAAAATTGGATGTTGCTATTTATAACTTACAGCCTCAACTACCATAATTTTAATAGAATATTTTTAAATTCGTGTGCCCAATTAGTGTAGGGGTAAGTTCTACAAAACCGGATAGTCTGGTAATACCGGATAGCGTATGTTTGCTGAGAAACGCTGACGCTATCTCGCGAATTCATGCGGAAGCATATTTTACTTGATAAGAAAGTAAACTTATTGTAGACAAAGAACCGCATATATGTGTTATTTTCGGTCAAGATAGGTTTGAAAAAAGTGAGTTCTAGAATTGTGATTTTTTGCAAGTGGATTTTGAATCAAAACTTTTTTGTGGAAAAGGTGGTTATTAGGTAATTACACTATGTTAAAGTACATGAAAAGAGGTTCATTCGCATGTGATTGTTTTCAATTTTCTTTCATAATTTAATTGTGAAATTTACATTTAAACATTTTTTCTTCGAGTCTTACAAAACCGAATATAAATTTGTCCTCTAACAACGGATATATTTTTTTGGGTATTTAATTTTTTATAATGGTATATTTTGATAATAAGTGGACTGTATTTAACTGTAGTTAACTTTAAAAACTTGAAACTTAAAATTAACGTTTAGTAGGTAAAAATGAATATAGTGCGGTAAGAAAAAGCCAGAGCTAGAGCCAGAGCAGAAGAACATGATGAAAACTTCTTGTGCGCCTTATGTGCAACACTATCTGTTTAACTTTATGTTCCACCTTTGATTATATTCAATTTATGGCAAAAAAAATAAAGTTAATAAACATCTTTTAAAAAATATTTTTATTATTTATATTGGTATCCGGTTTGATCGTACCAGTTCTTCAAAACCGGATAGTTTGAATTTTTTGTATTTTTAAATGCCTTCAGGGGTTTTTGATGAAATATGGAGTTTTAAGCATCTCCATTGAATTTAGAACTAAATTTGGAATAGATTCCACCGATCTCTGGAGAGCTAACTACTTTCATAACTGTTCCAGAGCGTCCCAAACGTTAGCTATCCGGTTTTGTACGACCTTCCCCTACTTACCCCAAATTATGTACCCTAGATAATCTAGAACAGGGATGAGCAACCTTTTATTTGCCACGGGCCAATTACAAACTAAAAATGTTGTGCGGGCCGCATGCGGGGCCGTATTTAGGGGGGAGGGTTAAAAATTTTTCTGGAGGGCAGTGAGTGTTTATAAAATTCTTATAAAAAATAAGTTTTGGTCAATACAATTAATTCGTTTTCAAATTTAGAAATAGTGCTTAATTTTTTTATTATACCAACTTAAAAATCTTTGGCGGTCCACACGAAAAGGTGTGGCGGGCCGCGGATTGCTCACCCCTGCTCTAGAATTATCTCAAGGTACTAGGACTTGAATTATTGACTTGCATGAATGGATTCACAAGATTCCCACTCTCCCTCACCTACTTTCTAGCGGAACTATACCCTAGAAAACAGGGTTGGAAAAAACCCTAGGGTCGTGGACTCACTGGACTTTGGCATAACAAAACACACTACTTATACTTATAAAATATTGAAAGTGCCAGAAAAAAATTACTTATAATTTGTTTTTGGAAGATTTTCGGTCGTATTAGAATGCCCCCATCGCATCGGTTTCATCCGGTTATTAGAGTTCATTGCGCCCTCTAACGGATGTTTGTTAAAATTGAGAGCGACGACATAATCAGATCCAAAATAAATAAAAATAAATGTTAACTATTTTCGTAACGATGTATAAAATATAAGAATTTAGTTTATATTTTGCTGTTTCAACAAAAATCTGTTAGAGGGCGCCACGAACTCTAACAACCCGATTAATCCGGTTATAGTTATTTTGTATATTATACTGACATCAAAATTCAACCTTTTATCACGATGACGATATAAACTTTAATTTAGCGAATTAAATAGTCATTATGAAACAGAAACAACAATGTGGAAAGGATGGAAGACCAGCGGCTGCCAAAACGCGCCATGGAATACTGCCCAAGAGGAAAGAGAGATATAGGACGTCCGAGAAAGCGATGGGCTGACTGAGAATCGGAACAGGCCTGAGCCTATACCGTGAAGCAGACGGCGACGACGAAACAGAAACTTTAGTGCCAAGATTTTGGCACATCAAATTACCTAAAAAACCTTACACCAGAATATAGATGATTGGTAAATTAGTTTTTTCAAGATTCCCGCTTCCCATTATAACGTAAAAGATGAAGAAACTTTCAATCAAAGGAGATATGTTTTCCGTGTCTGACGATACCCAACACTTGATATCTGATCCTTAAGAGGAATCCTTAAAGTTGGAAAATACACTTTCGTAATTCAATGAAATCTTGCTTATTACTCAAGAAAATTGCACAAAAGTATATATTTTTTAAAAGAGGACACTTGGACGCAGATCGCTGTGTTTTTATTTTTTTTAATTCAAATTTTTTTCAATACTTTTTTTTTCAAAAAATTTTGTTTTTGAACGTGTCTGACGATACCCAACACTTGATATCTGTTCCTTAAGAGGAATCCTTAAAGTTGGAAAATACACTTTCGTAATTCAATGATATCTTGCTTATTACTCAAGAAAATTTCACAAAAGTATATATTTTTTAAAAGAGGACACTTGGGCGCAGATCGCTGTGTTTTTATTTTTTTTTTTAATTCAAATTTTTTTCAATACTTATTTTTCAAAAAATTTGAATTTAAAAAAAATAAAAACACAGTGATCTGCGTCCAAGTGTCTTCTTTTAAAAAATACATACTTTTGTGCAATTTTTTTGAGTAGTAATAAGCAAGATATCATGGAATTACGAAAGTGTATTTTCCAATTTTAAGGATTCCTCTTAAATATGGTTAGAAATTAAAAAAAAAATTAGCTATTTAAAAACATCAGCCCTTTTTTGAAAAAGAAAATGTATTTGAGTATCTTCAGATGCGGAAAAAATATTTTTTTGGATTGATATCATTTTCATTCCTATCCATTGCAATGGGAAGCAGGAATCTTAAAACCATTAGTCTACGATAGTAATCTTCTATGTTATGTTCGGGTATAAGGTGCGCTACCCGGTATACAAATTGAAACATTTACATTATTAATATAGAGGTTATAAGAAAATTGTCAAAATCAACCTGCTTGATAAGATATTTATAAACTTTTCATAAAACTTTAAGCGCGACTTAGCGGCCGTTAGCAGCCAATTAGAGCCCTGTTATTGGTACATAATTAATATAATGTATTTTATTTACTTAATTTACTAACATTCTAGAAATAAATAATACTATAAATCTGACGACTGTAATTTACTTCTATTTTGCTGATACTACACAAAATATAATAAAGATGACGCATTTTGGACTACTTCCTCATTGATACAAGAGAACGATTCCAACATGCAATTGGAGCTAACTGAAAATGTAGATGATTTACAGTTTTCGCCCACTTTTTCACCACGCAGGTTAAAATTATTATTTTACGTCTAAATATAAGTACCTATTTTAATTTAAATATTTCATGTGCGTATAACTCCAACTTTCGTGAATTGTATTATTTTCGTGAATTGAATGATTTGTAAGTTGTAATTTGTTAAGGCTGGGATTTTTATAGCAGATGATTTTATTGCTTTCTCTCGAGCAGCACGAGCCAGATTTGGGCGAGGCGAATTTTTGTCGTTTTCGTACTTCGTGGATGTGTATCCCCAAAATTCACCCATAGTGATGCGGTAAATTGGTGTTTAGCTGGAAAAATAGTTTCAAAAAAATAGAAAACAGTGAATTAATTTTTGGAAAAATCCGGAATTCATCTATAAATTTTAGATAATTTGACAGGTATCTACTAATAAATTATTTTGGGAACGTGTTTTTGCAAATCACATTGCTCTTTATAACAAAAATGATTGTCTAAATATAATTTGGATTAAAATAGAGTGTTTCCAAATCGTTTTATGTATTTTGTGACATTGATTGGACGTCACCAAGGGTGAACAGGTAATTCGTTTTAACGAGTCTAGTGTTTTGATCATTTTGAACAATGTTTCACAATTTCCGTCTATAAATTTCTTCCAAGAGTTTGTTTTACATTTTTAACCGTTTTCTGAAGAGGAAGCGTCAAAAAAATGGATGCGGTAATTAACCAGGAAGGCTACAAACTCGGCAGCTATAACTAATTTTTTCAAACAAAATGTTTGTACTTATAAACTTAGTTACCATAAGTTAATAGATTTTCTTTAACTGCCAATTAACTGAGATTGTAAGCATTTGTTATTGTATGGGAGTAATTGAAGAAAATGACAGCTTCGGTTAATTATACTTCCTGAAGAGAAGCAATATACTAATTATTGAATTATCACAAACGTTCGCTACCCATCCAGTTGAAGATTTTATTGGCGTTATTGACTGCTGATTTCCATTAATACGTTTTAATTAAAATTTTACTTGAATGAATATATTTTGTAACTTCCTTTATTATTTTGGTCACGCTACAACCTAACCGGACGAATAAACATTCAAGCACCCCAGAGGAAACTAGGTCAATAACTTCTTGTCTTTATCGATACTTAATTTGGAAAAAATAACGCACACAGCCCTTCAGATTAATTGGAGTAAATCAGATTTTACCTTGATTTTTTCTAGTACCAGCATCATTAAAATAATTACCACGCAGCATGCAACATTTGCAAATTTTTGAGAAATAATAAAAAGAAATCAATTGGCGTAATGAAAGCGTGCAAGAAACTGAATATTGCTTATTGAAGAAGGTCGTCACTATAAAAAAATGTTAGTCTGAAATGGATGGATGGAATATAACAATCTTCAATGTTTGATAGTGGAGAAGATTATTTAAATCCATCCTTTCATATTTGCAATGTAGCATAATTGAATGCTTCTCCATTGATTCAATTCTTGAACGTATGTATACCACTATTATGTATATTATAGGTAAATTATGATGAAGATGTTCGCACCAAAGTCTTGTTCATTCAAATTGACCGTGTAAACAGGTGGCGGTTGTCGTTCAACCAACTCACAATAGTTTTACAGTAAATTTTTTTATATTGAATTCTAAATTTAATTTTCATTAAAGACAAACTAATTCTATTTTAAGAAAATCGGTCACGTCAAGGTCATTTTTTGATATCTTTAGATAAGTTGGATTATATCCAACACCTTTCCAATATCTCTTTTAAGAACCTTGCAATAATAAGCAAGGTAATATTTATAATAAA
This sequence comes from Rhagonycha lutea, assembly GCA_958510855.1. Classification (NCBI taxonomy): domain Eukaryota; kingdom Metazoa; phylum Arthropoda; class Insecta; order Coleoptera; family Cantharidae; genus Rhagonycha; species Rhagonycha lutea. Next base: position 13,302,302 of record OY294036.1, on the reverse strand, counting down.
CGATCCTAAATATAATGCAATTATTATTTACTGCCTTTGTGTGGAACATCATTTTCAACACGTTGCACGTTATTTTTGAATGTATGGAAATTAAACGAAACCTGCTTTTCTGAGAAAAACGGCAGCAATATAATATTAATGTATGGCCATAGATAGCGAAATCCAGTAAACGCTTCTTCTACAATTTTCTTAATAATTTTATCTACGACTGTTGGATAAAGCCTACTTTTCCGACTCATGTCAGTTAGGTAATATGAGATTCATTATCGCACTGGTTTTAGTACATAAAGAAATACGGCAATGAGTGATGTGAAATAGATTTAAATGCATTATTCGGCGTATTTCATACAAGATTTTATCTAAGACCCTCATTGAAAATTGCAATTCTTTGCGAAAATTTCTGAAGAAGTTGCGCATCTTCGCCAAATTTATTCAATAGTTACTCTCCCAAAATGGGAATCGATTAAAATTCGATTTTGATCACGTTTGCTATAAAATGATCGCTTTTTATCTTAAATGTCACAATTTTGATTTAGGGCTTCTGAAAATCGTTAATATTGTAAGAAGGTAGTACACGAGCCGAATAATTTATGGAATACTTAGACGTCACGGTTTTGATATATTTCTTGTGTAAAATGTCATGTAAAATTAAGGAAATGTATTTTGAGGAGTTTATTTTAACCCACCTGTTGTAAATAACTCTCCATGTGCCAAAATATGTACTTTATAAGATTACAATGATATTTTGTACTCTAAAGTGAAATGAAGAATGAAAATTACAATAAATTATAGGCACATTTAATTCACATTCCATTTGGTCAACGCCGATTTAAATTTCGAAAATAAATGATATCATAAATAATCTAAATTTATTGATAAAAGGCAACAACCCAATTTTATTAAAAGCAAGATGATATTTTGAAATTATTTTGGCATCTAAGTTTTCCTCAAGAATTTAAAACTTTGTTATTTATAAAAAAATGAATATTGAAATGGAATGTTACAAATGTTAAACCTTTAATAGATTCATAATATAATCTGCAATTTAATTAATCTTGGACAATATCCGCCAAAGCTCAATGTATGTTAAAAATTCTCTGTATTTGTTAGTTTTTATTCACACCATCCATCAAAAATGAGTTTTTAAAATGTTTTAGTAAGAAACCCACGATTTAAATTTTAAAGCAAAAATTTAGTTTCTAGCCATAATAAAGTCATAATTTTCGAGTGTTGTGTTGTATATCGTTTCCATTTACAGGATATATCCTTAATTTTAGCTTAAATTTTACAACTTTTGAATTTTTATTATCCAGTTTTCTTCTAATGCTCAATTTTATATTTTTATAAATAATAAACATAGTAATATTTTTGATAAATATTTCTTGGGTATTTGAAATAATTATTGAATATTTTAAATATTTATGGAATATTTTGATATAAGATACTTTCCTAATATTTAAAACTCATCTTCAGTATTTGTAATACTTTTTGATTATTTAAAATGTGGATATTTGAAATAATTCTTAAATATTTAAAAAATATTTATGGAATATTGAGTATTTGAAATATTTTCCAAATATATAGAATACTTTGTGATTATTTGAAATACTTTTGGGGTAATTGAAATAATTCTTCAATATTTTAAATGTTTATGGTATTTGAGGTACTTTTTGAAGAAATTCTTCTGAATTATTTAAAATACTCCTTGAAAATCTGTAATAAAAATATAATTATTGAATATTTGACATTCGAGATACTTTCCGAATATCTGAAATACTTCTTAGATATTTTAAATATGGTTTGGTTATTTAAAGTACTTCTTGTGTATTTGAAATAAATCTTGAATACTTTAAATATTCATGTAGTTTTTAGTGTTTGAAGTACTTTGAAATATTTGAAATAATTCTTGAATATTTGAAATTCATCTTGGTTACTTAAATTATTTTTGCGTATTTGAAATAATTTATATTTAAATATATTTATGGAATATTTGAGATATTTTCCGAATATCTGAATTCTTCTGATAGCATCTGAAATACTTTTTGGGTATTTCAAATATGTTTTGGTCATTAAGTACTACTTCGTCTTGAATAAAGAAATAATTCTTGAATATTTAAAATTTTTCTTAATTATTTAAATAAATGTTTATGGAATATTTAGTATTTGAAATACTTTCCGAATATTTTAAATAATTCTTGGGTATTTCAAATTCTTCTTTATTATTAAAATATACTTCTTGAGTGTTTGAAATAATTCTGAATATTTTTCCAAATATTTTAAATTAACTTTGGGTGTTTGAAATACCTTTTGATTATTTAAAATACTTTGACATTTTTGATTATTTATTGATATTTGAAGTACTTTTTGAATACTAGTACTTGAAATATTTTCTGATTATTAAAGAACCTTCTTAGGTATTTGGAATAATTCTTGAATACTTTATAGGCATTTGAAATATTTCATTGGTAATTGAAATAATTTGAAATACTTTTTAGATCATTTATTTTGAAAAAATAACCTTTACAGAGGACTTTTGAAAGTTTTAGTAGGTACATACCTCATTATACATTATACAAAGTTCTTGGTCCTCTGGGATTGAACCAAGTTCCCACCAATAACGATCGAACATGTTAGCCGGAAATCCATGACAGTCTCAAGAATAATATTTAAAATTTTAATAAGAAAAATTATTAAAAAGGATAAATGTATTTATTTTATTTTATTGTTTCAGGGAAGAAGCAGAATTATTAGCTAGAGCATTAGGATGTCGTCTTTTACGAACTTCGGTAAAAGAAGACATCAATGTAGCTGCCGTATTTCGACATCTTGCCGCACGATGTCTCGCCGAGTTGCGAGATCCTTGCGATGATTATTATCCACCTACGAATGGTCATCATCATGTCACAATCAGTAAGTTTCTGATAGGTTTTTCTTGGTTTATCTAATACCAATTTGGTAGAATTCTCGTTGAAAGCAGTAATCTGCAAGGATTTCTGCAAAATGGATGCAAATTGAATCACAATGACGCAAATCAGATTTTTTTTCGATGAAATGAAAATCGAAATCCTGATACATCTTGTACTTTTCAAAAATGATTTACCCGACTCTGTTAGAATTCAACGACACTTAACAATTACTATAATACTAAATTAATCATTTTTGACATTGCAAGGAATTAAAGATAAAAGATATAATATTTTATCTGATCTAAATTGAATATTCTCTTTATTAATGATTCCAACTGTCAGGGTGAAGATCTCAATCCATATTATTTTATGATGTCTCATCATATTCCCACCACATTGTTCTAGTGATGTATTAAATAATTAATTTGTTAATTTTTCTATTTTCTCACATTTTTGCATACCTGATGTTTCTATATAAAAACTTTTTAATTGCTACTATTACACTTTCTTATTTAAATATTGCAATTTTAATTAAAATGTTAAAATGCGTCTTGCGCTTTACATCCAATGAGTCCTGGGTAATTGATCACTTTACAATATATTTTATGTAATTAGTTATAAACTTGCAATCAGATAAACTGTAGTAATAAATTGCATATTGCATGTACACACCTAAAACATGTTTATAAATTTATAAATAATACATTGCCAGCTGATTAAAATTTTTCATTGCGAAGGATTAAACTACCAATAATGAATAGTTATTTATATAAATAATTCGTAAAGAGATACTTTTTGGCTTATAGTTATAAACGAGCCGCAGGCGAGTTTCAATAAGAAACTCAATTTAATGTTTATTTTAATTTTATATTTTTTGTTCCAGGTGCTTTCAATCCTAGTCAAACATTGAAAAATCAACAAAATGGTACAATAATCTTAAAGCCTAATAAACATAAGAAAAAGAAGAATGTGTTAAAAAATGCATGTAGACTTTTATGAAGCCAATTTTGCCCACCAACCACCTTGAAACCATCGTATTTTTATTTTTTTTTTATTTAAAAATGTACTACTCACGTTATGACAATTTACAGTAAAAATTTAACTATTGTTGTTTTAATTTTCGAAAAATTTTTGTAGGCGTTTGTTTTATTTATTTAAACAAATTAAAATAACAAAATTTTAATTTTTACTTATAATTACGATCCCGCCTCGACCTTTGTGAAAAATTTAAAAATACTCGACTTAATTATTATTATTTGTAAATTTGTATTAATAATATTACGATAATTAATTAGTGCTTGTAGCAGTAGATTTAACAATTAATAGATTTTTTAACTTGTATAAGTTTGACATTTTTAAAGACAAACATTGTGTTATCAAATATTACTTTTTGAAAAATATGTATACTTAATAATGTTTTTATTTCAAATAACTACCAGCTGATGTATAAGACGGATTTTTAATTAAAAATTTCTGTAAGCAAAGGAGACAATTTTGTAATGTATTTTTTATATAATTCCTATCCACAATTTAATAGTTTTTTTTTTTTTAATTATACCAATTTTTTTGTAGTCGAATTGGACTTCCTCACCGAAGGACGTCCCATGATATGGGGAGAAAAAACTGGGTCATGATTAGGACTTGCAACTTGTAAAAATTGTAATTTTTGAAATTAATTTCTAGAAAATCGATTTTTAGCTCAGAGAAAACCAAAAAATTGACTTCTAAATTTAATAGCCATTTAAAAATTTTTTAAAATAAAAACATATAAAAACAAATAATTAAAAAAAAAATTGTTAAAAGAAAATGATAGAAAGCGGGGTAGATTCCGATATGGGGCACATTCAGACCATTTTTGTATAACTAAAAATTTATTGCAGTTAGAATGTTGGTTACACGGTTCTTTCAATAAGGTTCATTAGTGTTAAAAGTTTGAATGCCATGTTGCTACCAGATTCAACAAAAACAAGTTCTTATTGTGCTCAAATAAATATTTTTATTCAAATATTTAAGCTTCACATATTTAATGATTGCATTAACTTTTTTACTAAATTGTATACGATATAGATTGTGTGAATCGATAATCCTCACATATGAATAAAAAAATTTCATCTGAAAAAACTTTGCAAAAAAACATTGATCTTGTATTTAACTAAATGTATAATTATTACGAAGTGGAGCTTTTAGGAAAAAAATATCTTATACATTTACTTCCCTAACAGTTGTGTAACAAAAACTACCCTCTGGATCGCAAGTCGCAACCCCTAATGAGAGGGTTAACCCAACCAGAATCCGTAACAATTCGGAGAGGACCTCCGAATGAAAATCCTTTCCTGTTCCGGATGTTTACAAACAGGAGCCAAACTAATACCACTGTTTCGCATAGGGAGTCACAAATAAACAGTTGCGCTGGACCAAGAAATACTTGTCTACGCACTATAGGCACTAAACAAAATCGTTGTGAAAAACAGCGTACGTTTGCCATGGTTGAGCTTACAAGACTCCCTACTCAAGTATTACTACGCGAAGGTTCACCTATCAACCATATTCTGTAAAATGCATTGAATTTAACGATAGCTTTTAAATAAAATGCATGGACCGTATTTAGGAATATTTAAATGAAGTGAAAAGCAGAACCCGTAACAAATTGCAAAAATTCGTTGCAGTTGAAAATATGTTTTTGTAGAATTTTCTCTTGAAATCCTTTTATAATGACAGAATGCCCCTCCCCGATTAATTGGTTCTGTTAATTTAATGTGTTAAGGTTTCCTTGTATGTATTTACTTACACCGAGAGGCGTCACTGGGCCCCTCCAAATTTGGCTGGTTTGAAAAATTAAGTTCACGGGCGAATTTTAACCAATATTATCGCAAGAAATTAAATTATTTTTGGGGCATTAATCACTTAAGATTTACTACGTATCATTTAAATCTTTTGACCTTGAAATTTTCAAAACAAAATCATCCAATATTATGTTGAACCCCCCCCCCTCTAACGTAATTTATTATTTCACATTTTCAAAAATTTATAATTTTCCTAAATGCCTATTCATGCTCCATCTGTATTCTTAGAATAAACTAAAAAATGTGTTATCAATTTTTACACTGGCGTTAGCTATTTGTATATTATATTAATCTGTGGTTGAATTGAGTGAGCCGAACGAATTTCTTACCTTCTTTTCTCATTTATTTCAATATTAATATTAAAATGCCGAAATCTAAAAGTGATGCGATAGTTGAAGCTACCGAAATCGTAAAGAACAGTGAGATTCCACAAAAATATCAAGAAGGTACTCGAGAATTTTTAACTAAAATGATCTCTCACCCTGCCTATGACAATAAAGAGTAAGTCATTTTTATTATTATACCAACACATTCGAACTTAAAATTTCGTTAGCTACAAATGGAGTTTGAATGACTTCGAAATTGGGAGTCGTTTGGGTCGAGGAAGGTTTGGACGAGTCTACATGGCACAGGAAAAGTTGACAGGATTCCTAGTGGCTATGAAGATATTAGAAAAACATGAGGTCATCAAGGATGGTGTTGAGAGACAAGTGTTGAGGGAAATTGAAATTCAGTCTCATTTGAAGTAAGTAGACTGAAGTTTTGGAAAGGTTAAATAATTCTTTTTTGTTAACAATTTTAGGCACCCAAATGTCCTGGAATTGATGACTTGGTTTCACGACGATTTGAGGATTTACTTGGTTTTAGAATTTGCGGCCAAGGGTGAACTGTATAAGCATCTAAATGAGAGTCCAGGTGGGCACTTTGATGAACACTCGTCGGCTAAGTACATCTATCAAGTGGCGGATGGTTTGAATTACTGCCATAAAATGAAAGTGATACATCGTGACATTAAACCTGAAAATTTATTGCTCTCTGTTTCGGACAATGTCAAATTAGCTGATTTTGGTTGTTCTGTACATGCACCTTCGTTGCGTCGTAAAACAAGGTGTGGAACTCTGGATTATTTACCTCCAGAAATGGTGGAGAAGGAGAGAAAGTCGTATTCGCAGTATGTGGATAATTGGTGTTTGGGGATTTTGTGTTTCGAACTTTTGGTGGGTCATCCTCCCTTTGAAAGTAAATCAGATGAAGAAACATATAAAAAAATTTGTAAGATTGACATCAAATATCCGCCTAGTATACCATCAGGAGCGATCGATCTAATTTCTAAGCTATTAAAACGATCGTCTACAGATAGAATTACTTTAGACGATGTAATGCATCATCCGTGGATCATTGCAAATAAGTAGGTCTCGATGAAAGTACTTTATAGTACATAATTTGTGGTATTATTTTGTTGTTTTATTCTTAAGAAAATTATATTATTGTCACTACATTTTACTATTAACAATTAAATATTCTATCCTATTTTGGTGTTTATTGAAAGTCGGGCAATATTAAACTTTACTTCAAAAAATTTGGTTGCGTATTCTACAATTCACAGATGCACGTTATTATGCTACCTGCTTTTGAGCTCCCCTGCAAATTTTAAATTTGGCGCTCCAAATCCCCTTTCCCCTCAAATTGCAATAAAATAGTTGAAAATTGTCTGTAATGTTTGCACTTTTTCGTATCTGGTTAAAGGCTAAGAATCCAGAAGTGGAGGTAGACCTTGATTTTTCCTTAGTGACTAGGAAAAGCCAAAATTCTGCGCAATAAAAGTGGAAGGAAAACGCGTGACACCAAATTCCTCCACGTGACACCAACACAGACCCGACGCGACGCGATGAATTTTCGTTTCTGCACATTTGCGCCGCCTACTCACTAAGGAAAAATGTAGGTCTACCTTAACTTGACTTTAAGAATTTTCTCAATCTATCTCAAATCTGGATTTTCAGTTGCGTGATTTTCAACAATCAAACATTCGTTTCGTTATTTGTGAAAAACTAGCTGAAACCCGCGACTTCGTGCGCGTGGAATTCAGTTATAAAAATTATAATCATATTTTGCAGACCCTCCAGGGCCGGATTTACAAATTTGCCGCTTTAGACATAATAATATTTGCCGCCCCTTCATTACACAAAAATATTAGGGGGTGAGTTGTATTGGTCGGCTGACGTGGTCACCCAGGGCATGTGGGGGGGTCCCCTTAAAATGGATTATATGACCACCGATATTTTAATAAACAATAAACAACAAAATAAGCAATCGCAAAAGTCTACTATTCAACTCAAATTAATACCTATGTATACATTAATTTCATATGATTTTCTTAGAAATCAGCGGATGTAGTCAAATGTAACTACAGTGGCTCGCAAAAGTCTTCGGACTTTTTCAACAGTTTTTGTAGAAAATTTTATTATCTTCAATTTTATATCTATACATTTTTTCATTTTGTAGCTCCATTTTTAACTGAGAGCGACTTAAACAAGACTCGGGAGTCGGGAAAATACAAAAAATATTGTCACCTGTATCTCGGAAACGGTGCGACAAAATAGAAAAATGTATAGGAATAAAAATGTAGGGAACGAAATTTACAAAAGAAAATTCCTCTTCATTTTTCTATTTTGTTGCACCGTTTCCGAGATACAGATGACAAAATTTTTTGTATTTTCCCGAGTCTTGTTTAAGTCGCTCTCAGTCAAAAACGGGGCGACAAACTGAAAAAATGTATAGGTATAAAATTGAAGATAATGAAATTTTCTACAAAAAATGTTTAAAAAGTTTTGTTGTAAAATCGATTTTTATATGTCAAAAAACGGCTTCAAAATGTGCAATTTATATTGCTAACATAGGAGTGTCCGAGGACTTTTGCGAGCCACTGTATATACTTCAGAAGCTCAATAAGTTGATATTTATGCTTGATAAGTTGAAAGTTAACTTACAAATAATTAAAAAATTTATGGTTGCGAAATATTTTAAAAATAATTCTTACTTTTTACTTTTACATTCAAAATTTACCGCCCCTAAAAATTTGCCGCTCTAGGCAATTTAGAAATATGGCCCTGTGTATAGGCCTAACATAGTCATAAATACCTTACAAACTGGCATACATAATACAAATTAAACCTAAAACCACGGTTAATATTGCAGAAGAAGATACTCAAAATCAAGATATTCAAAATTACAATACCGTTTATCTCGATTTTTATCGAACATAGGATTATTGCATATTATGCTGTAGTTTTGCAAGTTCTATGTCCTGGCAGAACCGTACACATTCGATTTTTCGTTGTTGTTGTTTTATTTTTGAATTTAGGAAATAGTAAATGGAATTGAGCGGTCTTTAAAAACATTAGTAGTTCTAGCATTTGAGGTAAGATTATAAACGAAATACATGGATTTATATTCACATTTTGTTTAACAAATATTTTTTTTCTTCGAGGGACGTAGACAGTGGGAATCTCGTTAATCTATTCGCGCGCGTCACCACTAATTAGATAATAGGTGATAAATCCCGTATTGATGTATATCTTTTTTTCTAACGAAAATTCCATGCGTTTAGGCAGTACACCCACATTTATGCTGTGCTTTGGAAACTTAAGAGACATCGGCAGTTGGAATCTCGTTAATCAATCCATTCGCACGCGTCACCACTAATTAAATAATTGGTGATAAATCCCATATTGATGTATATTTTTCATTATAAAGAAAATTCCAATCTTGTAGACAGTGTACCCACATTTAGGCTGTACTTTGGAAACTTGAGAGACATCGACAGTTGGAATCTCGTTAATCCATTTACTCGCGTCACCACTAATTAGATAATTGGTGATAAATCCTTTCTTAGTGCTCGCCTACGTGATAACAGGAACCTCTATGCAAAATTTCATCTCTAAGGACCCAGTAGTTTGGGCTGTGCGTTGATATATCAGTCAGTCAGTCAGTTTATTCTTTTATATATTGTCGTGGGAAAAAAGTGAAATTTGGAAATAGAAAAAGAATCAAGTGACAACAGGAGTTTTTTGTTTATGTTGGAGGAGATAATGTTTTTTGTGGATGAAATGAGATGTAATTTGAAATAAAGTTGTGTTAAATGTTAAATAATAAAAAGAAAAAATTAAATTACAAATTTAAAAAACCCCCAACCCAAAAAAAACTCTAAAATTAAACCTCTAAATAGTAAAATAATAATTAAATCGATCTAACCGTCGCGTCGTCGGTCGTGTCGGGGGACCGACGTGATTACACAGAACGATTTGATATTGTTAATATTTGCTTAAAGGCCCCCGACACGACGACGCGACGGTTAGATCGATTTAATTATTATTTTACTTTTTAGAGGTTTAATTTTAGAGTTTTTTTTGGGTTGGGGGGTTTTTTAAATTTGTAATTTAATTTTTTTTTTTTTATTTATAGTTTAACGTGCTTCAACTACGCGGTTATTAGCACTTTGTATGGTACAGTTATTATATTTTATTGATTAAATTTAGTTTTTTAAGATAATTGATCGCATTGGTTGTATTTCCTCGTTCTGGACTTAAATCCTGTTCCATTTTTCCTAAGATACCGCTCTCCTCTCGCTGTTCCGCATAACTGGGACACTCTACCATTATGTGCTCGACAGTTAGCACTGCACTGCACTCCGTGCACAGTGGCAGCGGCTCTTTCGCCAGTCTATATGAATGCGTAATTGCTGTATGTCCAAGCCGAAGTCTGGTTAGAGCGGTTTCCAGTGTTCTAGTGTGTTGTTCTAAATTTTTCCACGGTTTTATAGATTTCTTAATTTTGAGTAGTTTTTGGTTAGATTCTTTCCAGTGATTTTGCCATTGTTCATTTAATTTTTATTTAGTGCTTTTTAAAGTTTATAATATTACTCCCACCGTTACTTATCATGTAAATAATTTTTATTTTTTGATGTTCAATATAATATATTAATTTTTACGCCACCCTGTATATAAAATGGTTTAAATGTAAATGTCAAATTAAATGTAGTGCATGCGCACTAGATGCGGCTTACTGGGAATTCCTCGTTTATGTGGGGTATAAAAAATTACATTCTTTCTTTTCTAATTTTCCGGCCAACTTTTTTAATTTTTCTCTCCGTAAGAACCATCCTTGGACTATGGAGAACATTTAAAAAAAAATTAGCCAAATTGGTGAATCCGTTTGGGAGATACGTTGCCTCAAGCAAAGGGCGCACACACACACACGTTAAACTCCCCTCTTTTTTGGGTCGGGGGTTAAAAAGAGCTTAAAAAGTTTATGACATTTTGGCGCAGCAACGTGTGGGCCGGAGAAGAAGACGAGAAAATCGTCGAACCTACGCTACGGAAAGAAAAAAATTATTGACAAGTTAAAACGTCAGAATAAAAATTTAGAATATGTGACCTGGTCTATGAAAAGGGGGTTTAGGTGTCAAAAAATTATTTTCCATTTTTTTGCCGATTCGGATAGAGTATGAGACGCTCTTTCAGATGGTGAAAACCAGAAAGTCATAATTTGTGGAATTACCAGGCAACGCAGATAAACGGGAACACCTAATGCGAAATTGATGCAACGAGTTGTTACCTTTAACTGCTGTTTTCTCGATAACTTATTTGATCATTTTCCACTTTTTTACCGATTTTGATAGAGTATGAGACGCTCTTTCAGATGATGAAAACCAGAAGGTCATAATTTGTGGAATTATCAGACAACGCAGATAAACGGGAACAACTAACGCGAAACTGATGCAACATTGTTTCCTTTAACTGTTGTTTTCTCGATAACTTGATTTCGCACGTAAGCTCCCTTTTCATAGACCAGGTCACATATATTAAATAAAAATAGGAAATGGATACAAGAAGCAAGAAAGTAGTGGGTGAGGCAAAGAATGTCGAGGTGGTGGAAGAAAGTGAGGCTGAGACTGAAGTAGTGGTCACACAGGAGGAAAAGGGGGGGGAAAAAGATTTATACATACAAAAATTATTTATGCAGATGATGCAGAAAATGGAAGAGGACAAGTTAGAGAGGAATGAGCAATTTAGTGAAAACAAGGCAGGTATTATTAGTGGAATGAATGAAAAATTGGATGAAAATAATATAAAGATAAATGAAAAAGACAGAGTGGACAATTTGAAAAAAAATTGGATAAAAAATTTGCTGAAAATGAAAGACGAATGAATGAACGGTTTGCGTGCGTGGAAGAAACAATGGAAAAAATGAGAGAAGACACTAAGATCATAACGGAAGGAATGCGGAGGAAGGTTGATGAATGTGCCAAGGGTGTAAAAAATTTGAATGAAGAGAATGCGCGACAGAAGACGAGATATGAAGAAGGCATAAAAGCAGTTAAGAAAATAAACGAGCAAGTGAAAGGAAATAAAATAAGAATAACAAAAATGAAGCAAAGTGTAGTTCACATAAATAAAAAGGTAGATGCTTTAAAGACTCGGATGGAAAAAGAGATGTAAGCGGGATTATTAGTGTTGACACGGCCGGTGGTACTGATCCAGCGTACATAAAAGATGAAAATGGAACGAAATTAGAAGAGGGTCTTGAGGAAGAAAATCAAGAAGAATCAAAAGCGCCTGTTCGAGAAGAAATGAAGGATGTCAATGGAGAAGAAATTATTCCAATTGGAAAAGATGTTAATGGAGAAGAAATATTAGATAGCAAAGAATCTACGGATAAACAAGTGATTTTACCAGTAGAATATTACAAGAAAGAAAATTATTTGGGTCTACAAAGAAATGATGAAAAATGGAAAATTCAAAAGGAAAGAAAAATTCAAATAAAAGTTTCCTCCTCTAAGGTAAACCCAGAGAGTGATGAAGAAGAAGATGAGGATGGAAGGTGTGACGTGATTTTTACATACGCCGACTAAAGGCAATTTTATCTAGAATAATATGTTTTAAAATCGGGTTTGTACAAAAATTTCGTAGTTGTACCTCGTATTTATCAAATAGAGTGGTTATTCATCGAGACATGAGTATTTTTCCGTTAAATAATAAATACTAGATTTTATGGGATTACTAAATTAAATGTCAACATCATGGTCAAAAGTAAAATGATATTTTTAGTCAAGTACAGCTGCAAATAATAAAACGAGATCCAAAAAGCAATTATAGGCCTAGTTTTGGGAAAACTAATATTATTTAGTTAAGCCGGTCTCGAGTTTTATGGCTTTTTCAGAGAAGGGAACAAAGAAGCGGCTGTGAGTCAAGTCATTAGGACGGGCACGAGTGCTTGTGAACGGTTTATCAAAAAGTACCGCGCGCCACAATGTCGCAGTTAAAATTACCAAAAAGCACGTATATCTATTATTCACAAACTCATTAATAAGTTTTAAGAAATCATAAAAATTGGGGGAGTGATTAGAAAAAAAGGAAGAGGGAAACCCAAAATGAGACCTCTTATTGGATGGGACCCTTCCTAAAAATTAGGAAATTTATGTTAACGAGTAGAAGGGAACAGGCAGATCGACTCACTCGACAAAGTGGTTCTGCTCAAGTAAGACGTACCTGACTTGGAAGATCACTTTGTAAAACGTTTAACATCTAAGTTTTCGGGTCAAAACAGTTAAAGTACTCGACAAAGTGGTTCTGATCAAGTAAGTCACCTAGCTTGTGAGATCACTTTGTAAAACGTTTAACATCTAAGTTTTCGGGTCAAAAATAGTTAAAGTTTCGACGGTCAGTACTTATAAAAATTATTTTATAAGTATTGAATACACCAAGAACACCTAAATCGGTAGTCGAATCGAAAGTAATAATAGAAATTATTAGTGAATAAAGACATTATTTCGAGTGTTAAAATAGTGAATTTCGTTAATAAACTATTGAACTTATCACGTTTATTTTAAGAGTGTATAAAGCCGATCGTTAATTATATTTATTAAGAACATTTAGCGTCTGGAAGAATCGAAGTTATTAAGTTTTAGTCATCCAGAATAATTAGAAAATTAGTTCTCGATGCAAGTTTAACGCGAATTAGCGGGATTATACGGTTTAAGGTGAATTAAATGTTTATGTTTGAAACATCGTCGTGGCCCAGGGGTGCAAGTAAAGCGATCTTTGATTTCAAATTCTTTTAAGTCCTTCGATTTATTAAGATTCTGACCTAAAGTTCATAAGGAATCCACAAAATTACGTGCGTAATATTATAATTTCGACGACGTAAAAATCACCATAGTGATTAATTTGGTCAAGTAAAACTTATCCAAAGCGAATGAACATTATTTTATCTGATAAAAATTATTAAGTTGGGAGTTCATTCATATTATACACATTTAAATTAACAATTCGTGTGAAAACCATCATAAAGTTCAAACACCGTATTTAACATCTTTTGGGGCCAAGGAGCCATTTCATCAATCAAATCAAGGATCGACACTATCAAATCTATTGCAGTCAAGGAATATCCACAACGAGTGAATCATTGGGTAAGACACCTGTATTCAGCCATAGTAAGTGATACTCTGTTATTTTTAAAAAAACACATAATTTTCAAGAATCGGTGTGAAGTTTATTTAATTATTGTTAGGATATTTAAAGTTTGTCTAATTTTATTCAAGTTTTGTAATTTCATTACATATATTTCATTAGAAATACATGGATGCGAGTAGCTGACAAAATCGGGGTTTTAAGTTCAGAAATTAAAGAATAGGGTTGTAATTCAAATCGTCATAAATTTAATTATTAATTCTAATTTTGTCTATGATAAATTTGGGGATGTTTATTGAAATTAAGGGAATTTTACTTTGATATAAAGATTAATCAGTCAGTTGCTCAAATCATTAAAAATCATTATTTTTATTAGCATTAAGAAAATTTAGCTTTGCATCGAGCTCGAATAATTTTGATAGGTTTTATTATTAGTATTGATCAGTGCTTTTGGCATTGAATGTAAGTAAGTTTGTATTTTGAAGTTATCTTATTATTATATATTTGTTTTCCAGTTTTCATTTGTTTTTATTGCGTAACTGTGTTACGATATTTCTTTTACAGGATATTCCATATTGTGAGACTCGATAGATTTACGATAGTCCATCGTCCCTTGATAAATTACATCTAATCTTTTCACTAAACAATTTTTATTCATTACATACAAAAACTATTAATTCCATACCAACAGCCGTGCGTGGATAAAGGGGATAAACCGTGTTCTCTGTTACATCGTTTACCGATCCAAGCAATTAAGATCAGGGGCGGGCCGGAATTAAACTTAACAGAGTGGCGCCTTTAGTAACCCCCTAATATCGGGTTACCAGTCGAGCATTGTAAATAGTAACCAGCGACACTATGCCATAACACTTTTTCCCGTAATTTTAGTAATTAAAGAATCTACGCCGAAAACCACTGAGTTAGTTGAGTGCTTTCCTTAAGTGTCATAACCTTTATTACGTGATCGAGGGAAAAAGGGCGTAGTGTGAAAATAACACGTAATAAAGGTCATCGTACAAATTGATAAGGTTGTTAAAAATGGAGAAGAGTAAAGACAAGAAGAAAACCAAAAGGAAGAAAATAAAATGTTTGTATGGCACTTATAGGAAGAAATGTATTGTTCAGAAGAAGATGGACGTGGTTCGCCATATGAGAGTAGACACAGGACAAAAATGGCAATACCGTCGTGCAAGATGGAAAGGCGCTGAAGACACCAACTACCAACAATAATAACAATAAAGAAAAAATTGATTAATTTATGTGAAGACTGCAAGAAAATTGGAAATGGTAATGGGAAATGTTAAATAGTAATTAAGTTACGAAGTTTATGTTGAAGAGTAAAAAGGTTTGTGTTGCATGGAAAAACATTATGAATAATTGGTAAAGAGTATTTGAAATGAATTAATGATGTTAAATAAAAATGATGAATTTAAGAAGATATGGGTAAAGGTGATTAAGAATTGGTAGAAATAAGAGTTAAGGTTTTGTGTGGTGAGGAAGTATAAAGAAGAAATAGAGTATGGTGAGATGAGTGAAGAAAAGTTAAGTTGGCATGGTGAAGAATTATTAAGAAAAGTTGAAGAGTATAGGAGTTGAAATAATGAAGTAAATAAGAGATAGGTGATGGTGAAGAGTGATGAGTGGAAGAAAAGTTATGTATGGATATGATGAAGAAGTAGGAAGAGGGATTAAAGATAAAAATTTATTAAAAAGAAATGGAAATTTCTTTTTGTCAAAATTTTGGAGGGGATAAATGTCGTGGGAAAAAAGTGAAATTTGGAAATAGAAAAAGAATCAAGTGACAACAGGATTTTTTGTTTATGTGGAGGAGATAATGTTTTTTATGGATGAAATGTAATTTGAAATAAAGTTGTGTTAAATAATAAAAAGAAAAAAGAGCTTAAAAAGTTTATGACAATATATAGAAGATAATATATAGAATATAGATATAGATAGTAAGTTAAAGAAAATAAATTGCAATTGGCAACAGGGAGTCACAATATAGACAATTTTTGTTTCGTTTCGTACACCTGTTTATTGCAAATTCGCCATTGCTGGTCAGTTTATTTGAACTTGCAGTTTTTATTAACACTTTTTATTGTTTATTGAAAGTAGGGCAATCATACACATAAAAAATTAGCGGTAATTTCAAATAGTCTCAAAAATACGCACAATAAACTGGCCATATTGGCAGCAGGCACCTTATTTAATGACTATCGCAAGAAGGAAAACTGATTGAAATAAATTAGCAATACCATTTCTTAAGAAATGTGACGTAAAATTGGCAGTATTATCGCTATTAGTCACAGGTTTACCACAATTTAATATATAAGTATTTTTACAGTATATATTTTTACACTAATGTTATAATCTTAAATAAAGTATTATCAAATAATGTGTGCTGTGAATGGATAAGTGATTCATATTATCTACATCCGACGAATGAATACCATAAAATTTCTTTTATATGTTTACTATTTTAATATTTACATAAGTACTTGTTGTATAGTAAATAAAGTCAAACATAATCTGAACAATTTTCACACCATAACATCATAAATTTTTACATCGAGTACAATGGTGAAGTGTAGCTACATACAATTTTTTGTGATAATTTTGCAAATAAGTAGAAATTTAAGTTTTAATTTTGATTTAAATTTTGTTGATATAATTGGCAGTAACATAAATGGAGATCATTTTGGCTACTCTGTATTGTTACAAAAAGGACCCACTTCGCAGTAAGTTTTAATGTTTTTTTAAGTAAAATGCGAATATTTTAAAAATGAATTTTGAGAATTTTTTTGCATAAAAACATCAAAAAATGCTGTCTTGATGCCTAACATACATCTGAAATTATTGTTAAACCTTTTGTTTACAGTATTAGTCACTGCATCGATATAGCATTACACAATTATTATCTCATTCCAAACTTCCCACAAATTCATACCTTTATGACCTGTCAAAAAGAGGTCACTCTAGCTTTTTTAATCACGATGGGAAAATTTGATTTGCTTCAATGAACAATAATGCATCCTGTACCTCAAGACAATAAATTCTATTTTTAATCCAGGGTTATCGTGGGATCTCCAAAATCAAACTCAACACTTCCAAATTTTGTAAATATAAAAGAACCAGGTGTATTGTATCAATGCAAGCTTGGTCCATCCAACCTATGTCAACGATACACCATCGATCAGACAGGTAAATTAACTTCAACCAATATTTTCCTTATTCTTAACGTAAAATTTAAGGAAATTCCGATTATCGTTTGGGAGACAGTAGGTACCATTATAAAAACCGAAAGGATAGTGGGATGTTAGGTGCCGCTATTGATGGTGGTGAAAACGTTAACGATCCTCTTGTGGTAACTAAGTACAATTTTTTAATTGCCTAAAATTTTCGAACGTATCTCTTTAAATAGGTTTGCAGTCCAAAATGGGCAAACGCTGTAACTGATAGAAACGGTCTGCATTATTTACTTAATGGAATGTGTTACTTTATTCAAAATTCGAGCAATCTAGACGAAACTGGAACAAAACTACTTCCTCTGCTAGATTTAGGTACTTCTTTTGTAAGCAAAACTTTAAAATTGTAATACAGTAACTTTTAGGGAATCAAGGATACCAAACAGGTCAGAAAGTAGAATATTATTACGCGATGGGACAAGCTGGGATGTCGGTAAACTACTTGGGTGTAAGTAAACCTTCGTCGTGAATCTTGTCTGTAGTCAAAAACATTGATTTATTTTAGAACAAAGAAGAGCTTCTGTTAGGTGCACCTGGTGTGTTAAGTTGGAAAGGTAGATCATCAAAAATTTAGGCAGCATCGAATCTTAAAAACTGTTTTTCTAGGTACTGTGATACAATACAAAGCTTTATCCTCAAATATATCGCCTCCTCAACAACGACTAACCCATTCAAGATCAAAGAGGCAAATCTATGCCAACACTAACATACCCAATCCAGTTTTCATTTCCAGTTTAAAAGAAGTTTCCACGTATTTTGGTAAGTTACATCTTGTTAGATGCAAGTGACCTTATATTGTACCTAAACAGGTTATTCCATATCATCTGGTAAATTTAAATCGAATTACGACGAAATTTGGTACGTCACTGGAGCACCCAGAGGAGAAAATCTCTACGGTTTGGTGAGCAACAACGACACCGTTGCTAATTTGGCTTTTAACCTTTTTGTAATTTTTTTAGGTAATCTTGTATAATTTTCCCATTGTTCCCAATGCGGATCTTCGAGTTGAAAAAAAGTTTATTGGAAATCAACTAGGTTCATATTTTGGTGCAGCTGTATTAAGTGTTGACGTTACTGGAAATCATGCAGACGATTTATTGATAGGAGCTCCCACGTACTTCACGAAAGTGTATGACGAAGGATGTGTTTATTTTTATAAAAATGATGGAGATGTATGATTAAATATCAAACATATTTTTTAACCCAAATAAAATATTTTCTATTCGTTAGGGAAATTTTGAAGAACCTTTAAAAATATTTGGATCGAAATATGTAGGTGCTCGATTTGGAACAACAATTTCTAGCATTGGTGATATTAATAAAGATTCAATTCAAGGTACTTTAAAATAACTTATTTTTTTCTTTTGTTGTAACAAATGTTTCCTGCAGATGTAGCAATAGCAGCACCTTATGAGGAAAACGGAGTGGTTTACATATATTTGGGCAGTGCAAGTGGATTAAGTGCTGAACCCAACCAAAGGATTTCGGCAAAGCAAATAGATAAATCACTTCAAGGTTTTGGTTTTAGTATATCCAGAGGAGTTGATATCGATCAAAACCTATACAATGGTAACTTCCTTGTTTCACCCTGTAACTTAATTTAAATAATATTTCTGTAGATATTGCTATCGGGGCATATAAATCCAGTCAAGTTGCAATAATTAAATCACGGCCGGTTATACAATTTAAAGGGGAATTGTATTCCAATTTGAATGAATTATCACTTCAAACCAAAAATTTTAATGTTACTTATTGCTTAAGTTACTTGACAGCAACCAACAACATTGAAGAAGTGGATGCAGAAATCCGTCTCATTAAAGATCAAAGAACGGTAAATGCAAATGATGTAGTGGAAACGATCAAACTTAAAAAGAATATAAAAACTTGTAAAACGATCGATATTGTTCTCAAGGTAAACAAAATTAGAAATTTTGTAAAAATTTAATAAGTATTTGTAATTTTTCAGGCCGGCAGTTCTGATTATTCAAAATCTTATAAAATTGAAATGATTTTTACAATTACAAATAGAACAGAAACTGGTAAGTATTTAGTATGGCTATTCCATAATATTTAAAAGAAATTTCACTTCAATTTCAGAATTTTGTCCATTTTGCCCAGTTATCGATCCCATTAATGGCAATTCTGCAATTTTGAATATACCTTTCGCAAATGGTTGCAAAAATAATAACATTTGTAAACCAGAATTGAAAATTTTAGCTGATTTTGAAAACGATTTGTAAGTAGTTCCTTTGAATTGATTGATGTACCTCATTTAGAGTTATCTGAAAATATTTTTAGAAAGTCGTTAACAATTGGCTCGTCGAATAGCTTAAAAATCAACATTCGTGTGGAAAATCATGGTGAACCTGCTTATTTAACCAAAGTTCAAATGCAAGTTCCAATTGGAGTCGAAATTTTACAGATTTCCGGAAATTGCTACCTAAACGAAAATCAATTATATTCTTGTATGGTAGATGATGCTCTGCAGCCTAACGATTATGTAAGTAAAATACTGCTTACTACGTGAATTAATTATTCAATTACAGAAAAATATAGTTTTTGACTTGGATATCAAGAAACTTAATCCAAAAGACACCAATCTCTCTTTCAACATAACCGTAGAAAGCAAAGGCGAAGATGTAAATCCAAACGATAATTTTGTGGTCAAAAATCTACCATTGCAATTATATAACACTATTGAAATAGCTGGGTAAGCTACGACTTGTAATAGGACAAACTTGCCTTATTTCGCAGTATTTAAGTTTCTCGTGTTTAAAATAAAATGCTGCAAAATTAGAAAAACTGATAAATAAGGCAGATCCTGCCCTATAATAAATTCATTAAATAAATATAATCTTTTAGAAAATCTTCTCCCGATCAAATCGTGTACGTAGACGAAGAAAATAACATTAAATTTAAAATGGTAAATTTAACCCACGAATTTTTTTTCAAAAATGAAGGTCCAAGTCCCTTATTAGGCGCAGAAGTTAGTTTTAATTTTCCAATCGAAATAAAAACCTTTAAAAACATATTTGATGTTGGAGAACCAGAAGCACTTATAAATAACCAAATTAGTCGATGTGGAATCTCAAATGACTTAACAGATTTTAGAAATGGCGCAGAAGAGGAAGATTTGGATGTGAATCAAGAGGTAGAAACGATACGTCGTTTTAGAAGGGCGACAGAAAGTGAAAAATTGATTGCGGAAAATATTGATTTGCCTGATGATAGGACGTTGTTTGTAAATTGCAGCAACTCGGAAGTAAAATGTAAAAGTGTTAAATGCACAACTAACGATATCATAGCACAAAATCAATTCATTCGTGTTAAGTTTATGGTAACGACTTACATCGATTCCATACGTGAGTTAAATTTTTTTTTTATTTTGGAAAAACAGTAATTTTGAACCAACATCAAGTCTATAGCTTGGGGTTTATCGATAGAGGGGGGGGGGAGATACAAAATAAACATTTGTTAGAAAGATGAAAAAATGCATCGACGTTTGTTAAGGATTTAATTTTCGTCCCATTTTAGATGAACTTCTGGAGGGCAAAGATATATTATTGTATAGCTCGTCTGCAAAATTAATTACAAATGGGAAAACGTAAGATTTCCGTTTACATAAAAAATAATTTTATAAAATATTATCTTCTCAGAATAGAAAATGTCGCAAAAACGGTACTAATTGGTTCATTAATACAAAAGGAAGTTTCCTATTGGATTTACATAATTTGTGTAATAGTGGGCATTATTATCCTGGCCCTAATCATCTTTCTCTTGTATAAGGTAAGATATCTGCTAACTTAAACTGCCTTCAATAGCATTTTATTAATTTTAGTGTAACTTCTTCCAACGCCCGATTCGTGAAAGACTTGACAATAACTTTGAAGAAGAGGGAGAGGTGGGTACACTTACGACCATATAAAATTTCATCTTTCCCTAGAAGTATCTTTGACAGCATAAAGCGAAGTTCCAAATTTGTATTGAGAAATTAGAGCGAAGTTAGGCCGTACTGGTACATCATCTACCATCTACCTGGATATGTACCCAGTCTTAGATCATATGATCATAATATAATACAAGATCTATGTACCCAGCTATATAGTACAATCCAAATAAATTGTCACTTGCGTCATCCTAACTTAAGTTATTAGTTATTACGGAGCTTATTTGGTCCCATAACCAATGTCAATAACACCAAATTTAAGAATTATTTTTATTTTCTAATAATTTTCAATTTAAAAAAAAGGAGTTGGTAGAGGACAATATTATGTAAGATCGATGGCATCAAGAACCCAAATGCCAATTTGTTTGGATTGTACTAATATTATATTAAAGTATCGATCGGGACCGGTCATCTTATCTTCATTGTTATTTAGCAACCAGTTATTCTAATAATATTAATTTATATTTTCAAATTGCCAAGGGACTCACATTGCTATTATCATCGTGAAGTTCTAAAATTTCTGTACCATTACTATTTCCAGTACCAACAAATGTCATAATTTCTCAAAGTTTTGGATTAATGATGAACAAACAAAAAATTTATGCAAAATCATTATAATTCACAATTTATTGCAAATCAATCATAATAATAACTTTTTTAAATATTGTTTATTTTCCAGAGTGCCGGAGCAATAAGAAGCCTCAATGAAGATGATGTAGATGAAAAATATTAATTGACATAAACTTACAATAAAATATGTAATACAACATTGTTATTTTTGTCTTTTTATTGAAGATTAATATATTTTCATAATTTTTAATGTTTTTTTAAATACTATAAAAACTTATAAAAAATTAATAATTTATTATTATTAATTATTAAAAAACAAGAACGAATACCAAGTGTTGGTATCTTTAGACCCGGAAAAAACTTAGCCAATTCGAAGAGGTTGGTAGTTGGGGGATCGGATAACGTTATAAAACCGACTATATCACAAAAACTTAGCTAAACGACCATTTTCTGAATAATTTAAAAATAAAACTAAAAATTTTGAAACATCCTGTACTACACACTACTAAAAATTAGGGAATTTCATGTGGTTCTAGGTTAACGTTGGCTCTCTGTGTGAATCACAAAATTTAACTTTTATAGAGCGGGAGAGCCTTTAGTTAGGTTAAGTGGTTTTGTTATTATTTACTTTTATACTTTTTTTTTCAATTATTATTAACCAAATATAATCCACCATGGTGCGTACAGCTGATAGTTCGTTAAGAGGTGAATTTGCGATATTAAATTTCACACCTACCTATTTTTTTTTTAAATTTTAGTTACCGGGGGTAAAGCTACTCGTAAGGGGACAAGTGTCAACGTTCGGCCTGATTCTGGTCTCAACAATTCGGCTTCCAGTGGTTCATCCGAAAAAGGTAAAAACCACACTGTTAAATTTTATTCATTGTGTTAATTAAATGTACTTCAGGTACAGGAGGTTTAAATCCTATTTGTCACTGGGCAACACCCAAGTGGCAAAAGTCAATCACCGAGTTCTTTAAAAATAAACCAGCTGAAAAGAAAAAGGTTGAAGTTCCACTTGAAGAAGAGAGCACCAACGTTCCGAGTGGCTCACAAGTAACCGAAGTGGTTGTTCACCAAAATGATAAAGAAAACGTGGAACCACCCACATCTAATTTAGTCTCAATGGAGGTGGAGGTAACTGAAGAGGCTCGTACCAGTAAGAGAATCGCAGAGGATGAAGCTATGGAGTGTAATATGGCTCCTCGAAAAAAAATTAAATTGAATAAAAATATTGTTATGCATTTGGAACAAATGGAGAGGAGTTAAATTTTTTCCACTGAGTTGTTTACAGTTATCTAAAGTTTTATTTGTAAGTAAAGTTGTAAATACATAATGAAATTTTTTTTTTATAAACCTTAATGTTTTCGTCAGTGCGATGTATATAATCCAAGCAAGAAACATTTTAGCTTGCAAAAATACCGAGGATACGGGGGGATTTGGCAGACACTTTTATTGACGAGTGTCAAAATGAATCCCCCGTGTGCTTCTTCTCCAATTGGGGCTTTTATACTCCCAATGAGATTTTCACCAATAATTTGTTTAATTTAAGTTATGTAAAATTATCACCACACTAAAATAGAAGGATCAATGGAACCGCTTTGTGTAAACCACTTTCGACTTCCTAGGCCGTAAAATTTTTTTTACTCCTTAGGCCGTAAAGTGGCATTTTTCGTACCTTAAATGAGGCCGTAAACCACTCACTTTACGACCGGAATAACGAAAAATTGTTTTGTGCGGTGTTATTGTTATATTATAAAATCTGCAGAAAATTATTAATAAAACCAAATTAAACACCAGCACAAAACTTATTCCAAGATTTCATTCAAAATTTTGAAATACAGTGAAATTACTTAAATCAAATTGTAAGCACTTTCAAGATAGCCAGCACTTAAATCTCCTAAAACTTTTCTCAAAAAAAGAAAACTCATAAAATCGCTAAAAATATTTATTTGTTCAAAACTTGGTAAGAATTTGCGAAATTAATTCTTGAAAAACAATCACACTTTCAATGCAAAGAGAAAATTACGAAACAAACGTAAAGTGGTGCTTTGGATCCCAAAAATAAAATTACTCTCTCATTTGCATACTCACTTCGATGAGAAAAATTGACTTGTTTTGGATATAATATAATATTGTAACATTTTATAGGCGATTCAGGTCAAAATATTTGATTCTCATTTGTGAGCAAATTTCCAACGTTTGCGCCAGTCCCTGATACATTTTTAGCACAATACGCCCCCAAATTAGTCACCTAGAAAAATAAAAAACATAATTTAAACACTACATGACCTTCCTATTTAATTAAAAACTAATTGTAACTATTTAATACAGGGGTCGGCAACCTTTTGTTGTATGCGGGCCAAATATTTTACTTTGAGATTAGTGCGGGCCGCACTTGTTGAAAAATCAACTGAAAAGAGCTTTTAAGCGGAAATTCGCTAAAGAGCTTCTTTTTTAACCCCCGACCCAAAAAGAGGGGAGTTATAAGTTTAACGTGTGTGTGTGCGCTCTTTGTTTGAGGACACGTATCTCCCAAACGGATTCACCAATTTGGCTAATTTTTTTTTTAAATGTTCTCCATAGTCCAAGGATGGTTCTTACGGAGAGAAAAATTAAAAAAGTTGGCCGGAAAATTAGAAAAAAGAAAGAATATAATTTTTTATACCCCACATAAACGAGGAATTCCCAGTAAGCCGCATCTACTATCGGAGTAAAAAGTTCTGACCCCTGAGTTTGAAGTCTTATATTTCAAAAAGTAATTGATGGAATTTTATGCGCTAAGAAGATACAGATAAAGATTTTAATTTTGTATAACATAATAAATTTTCAAAGTGATAGGCTTTATAGTGTGTTTTTGGCATGCAGATATTTAGAAAAAGAGGCACAATTTATGCAACAATTAGCACAACGACAACTTTACAATTTTTTTTCTCGTAAAGTGTTTTCTCAAATTTAATGAAATTTGGACTGTAGATACCTATATCTTTTATCTCTCTTCCCAAATTTTTGTAATGATATATTTTAAATATTTTTTGAATTATTAAGTATAACAGTAAAGTAAAATAACTTCGGTATTATAACGAAATTTTTTAAAGTAATTGAACATATCAATCGAAAACTATGGTAGATTATTATTTTTCAATTAAATAAACAAAATTTTTAATTATATTCCAAACTATGGCAGTTTCAAAATATTAAAATGCGATAGAATTAATAGTTTACGGGGTGTAGGGACGGAAGGGAATGTAATATTCATGCCCTTATTGATGAAATGCGGCAACCGCTGATCCATAATATTAAAAATTATATTTTTAATAATGACGTGACATGTGCCGCCTATATACAAAAACTCATTTTACGATTTCACACGGTCGCAAAATGTGCATCTCTGATTCTATGCTTCTCTGTCTAATAAGGAAATTATTTAAAAACCATTATTTTATTGTTTAAAAATGAATTGTTTAAATATTTTTGTAGGGAATGTCTTTTAATAAATTTATTAAAGCTATTAGCAAAAATTCGTTTAAATTGAACAATTATGTACAAAGAAAATATCGACTTATAGAAATCGACTTTTAACAGCAATTTGACAAAATTCCAATAAAATTTTTATATTGCTAAAGAGAGTAAACTTTTATCTATGTACTACATAAATTTTATGTAATTTGAAAAGAAAATACGATAGTTGTAGGTATTTGAAGTTGCAACTTTTCGTAATGAGTGCTAAAAATTACACTTTTTTGAACATTTTTTTAAATAATTTTAAAAGGGCGTCAGTTAGAAGTATAAAATTTTAATATGACATTTAGCACTAATCAATTGATATCATATATTTTTTTCAAATCTTTTTGCTGCTAACTTTTGATTTTATTTGACTTCAAACTCAGGGGTCAGAACTTTTTACTCCGATAGTAGTGCGCATGCACTACATTCATTATTTGACATTTACATTTAAAATTTAAAGTTCAAACCACTTCAAACCATTATTTTATATACAGGGTGGAGTAAAAATTAATATATTATATTGAACATCGAAAAATAAAAATTATTTACATAATAGGTGGGAGTAATATATAAACTTTAAAAAGCACTAAATAAAAATTAAATTACAAATTTAAAAAACCCCCAACCCAAAAAAACTCTAAAAAGTAAAATAATAATTAAATCGATCTAACCGTCGCGTCGTCGTGTCGGGGGCCGTTAAGGTGGCCGAGAAATTCACTTAAAAACACTAAATCCGCTAGGTGCCGCGACTGTAGCGCGAATTCCCCATAGCAGCTGAGGGGTTGAAATTACCCATAGTTTGAAACAATCCCTTTCTTTAGGGATCCAGCAGGTTATTTTAAAAAAAAACATACATACATGAGTTACTATAAGGACTTCAAAAGACATTTTCCATTCGACACAAAACTCAAAAAATAGAAAATTTTAGCATACCGACTTTGTGAAATAATGTTCTTCAAAGTTGACGCTACAACTAGAATCCAAATTTGGGCTTTAAAAATTTAGGATGAAAAAAATATAGGTAAAAATTCTCAAAAAAAAATTTTTTCGCGATATTTTTTTTTTGAAAATCACTCACCTTGTAGTTTCAAACTTAGGCTTTTTGAATCTGTTTTCAGAATTTTTTTAAATTTATTCGTTTTTAAGATTTGTGTCGAACAAAAAAAACCAATTTCTCGGCCACCTTAAGCAAATATTAACAATACCAAATCGTTCTGTGCAAATCCCGTCGGTCCCCCGACACGACGACGCGACGGTTAGATCGATTTAATTATTATTTTACTTTTTAGAGTTTTTTTGGGTTGGGGGTTTTTTAAATTTGTAATTTAATTTTTATAAAAAGGTAATTTATTTTAGAGGCCGCGGGTTGCCGACCCCTGGTTTAATACATCTAAACCAATGATCAAATAAAAAATCTGGAATCCATCCATAAAATTAAATATTCGACACTTCTAGCGTCGGCGTCGTCGTAAAGCAAAATAACGCAATTTAGCCTACGGCGCTTGGTGGTTCGTAGAGTACGCTACAATCCACGCGAATCCTGGCCTGATCAGTTTGCTAACCTGTACAAATAAAAACCAAACCAAGTTTGACTTTGTAAGACCGTTTCTGTGAGATAATTGCGGAAGAATCTTAATTTATAGAGGGGGGAGTTAAGAGCAATGTCCAGTGCTACACCCCTATTATACAGTGTGAATATTTCTATTTTATGTCATTTATTTCCAGGACGTTACAAAAATTTAAATAATTGCTAGCATTGCAAAACCTTTCAACTTTTTTTTATGTAAAAAAAGAATTTGATTTACTATTTGAACATCGCGTAATTCGAAAGCTACGGTTGGAAGGGGGGGGGGGAGATTCCCCTGTTCTAATTTTCGAATAACATGGTTTTGTAATAAATAAATCAACTTCCTTTAGCGTGTTTATATAAAAAAGTGTTGAAAGATTTTGTAATGCTAGCAATTATTTAAATTTTTGTAACGTCCTGGAAATAAATGACAGAAAACACAAATATTCACACTGTATAAGGGGGTACCACTGGACATTGCTCTTAAGTGTAAAATTTTTAGGTTTCTTTTAGAATATGTGAATTGTAATAGTTCTCCCCCATGAATCTAAAAATTTCGGTTAAATTTTGCAAATTTGAAAAATTGTGTCTTGCATTTTGAATTTATTGTAGTTTTATTATTGTTGATATCATTAAAAATAAATTATTGGGAGCCTAAATTTTTATTATTTAGTCATAATAAGCCGA
The DNA here is from genome assembly GCA_958510855.1 of Rhagonycha lutea. Lineage (NCBI taxonomy): Eukaryota > Metazoa > Arthropoda > Insecta > Coleoptera > Cantharidae > Rhagonycha > Rhagonycha lutea. The sequence goes on along the minus strand of OY294036.1, from coordinate 13,274,563 downwards.
AATAGCTCAGTTGGGAGAGCGTTAGACTGAAGATCTAAAGGTCCCTGGTTCGATCCCTGGTTTCGGCATTTTTTGTGCAATTCCATTATTTTACACGAAAAATTGAACTCCGAATCCAAATGTTGATTTTCGCCTTTGCGCAGTGACGTCACCACGTGACCCTTAACATGCGCAAAATATGAATTATCCTATCAAAGGTAGGATGCTTGCTAAACACGTTCTCCTTTGCGCAGTAACGCTAATTATACCGATTATCATAGGCGCAACTAGGGGGGGGGCTGGGGGGAGCTAAGCCCCCCCAAAATATCCCAATTTTTCGTTATTTTTACCCCCTCCCTTAAAAAAATTGTTTGAAAACATTTTTTTAGCCCCCCCAAACTTTTGACCCTAGTTGCGCCTATGCCGATTATGCTATGCGTCCCAACAGCAGGAAAAGCGGATCCGCAATTTTGTTTTGAAAATTTTGTAACCGATATAGTTTTTCATTTTTCTGAAGTTTGTGGTTTATTTGGTGTTGTTAGTTTGATAGGAGAAGGAGGACACCTTCTTTTCGGTGTCGGTACAAAAATAATCACAGAATTGCAAAAACAAAATTTAACTTAGAATCAAAAATTGTTAAAAATACAAAACCAATTATCAAAAACCTTAAGCCAGAAGTTAAGCAAACTCGAAGAAAATAAAAATAATTTTAGAATTGCAATAACTTCCAAAGTAATTTTCTTTTACAAGAAAATACAAACATCTAGGCATAATTTAGAAATTTGTCAAAAATGTTTCCTAGGGGGCTCATAGACCATCGGAAAACTGTTAAGAGCGCGCTGTAAATTTTTATGCAAAAACATGTTTCAACAGATGGCGTACCCTAAAATATTAATCTTTTATAGTTATCTTTTCACCAAAACAGAATTCTAATAATTTATAAAAGTCATATGAATAAACTATAACCAAGTAAGCTAGGCAATAAGGAAGTTTGAGCTTCCAATGTTGAATATTTACAAGTATATTCCAAGATATTATGCACATGTGAAAATATTGAATATATTTAAAAATATTTATCTTTGAAAGTTCAAACTTCTTTATTGCCTAGCTTAGTTATCGTTTATTCATATGACTTTTATAAATTATTAGAATTCTGTTTTGGTGAAAAGATAACTATAAAAGATTAATAAAATAAACACACGGATGTGATGTGGAAGCACTTTTCCGAGAGGTCGTGAAGTATGTCATTACGACAGTACTAAATGTGTTGAGGATAAACCTTCAATCAAGACCCTTCGCGAGGTCAAAGTGGCGCAACTTAACAGTTGCCAAGAATTGTAAAAAAAATTGACTTATTTTCGAATTTTTTATAAAAGATTAATATTTTAGGGCACGCCATCTGTCGAAACATGTTTTTGCATCAAAATTTGCAGCGCGCTCTTAATTAAAATTTTAACTCGTGAGCAGGCCCGGACTGGCTCGTTCGGGGGCACTCGGCTAGAGATTGAGGAGTTTACAAAAAATTACTTTTTCGACGAATTCTTACGTATTTCAGTGAGAAAAATCGACTGGCGCAGTCGACTTTTTGTTGTAAGTATGATGTTTAACATTTTTATGTGGAATTCTTATTTTAAAGTTTTTGAGCTACAAAATTACTTTGTTGACGAATTCTAATGTTTTTTCCACAAGATATGTACTAACCTGAATAAAAGAATGTGAGTTCCAAAGCTGGAAATAAAAGTTGATTGCCTTTAAGAAAAGGGTTTGTTTTTAAATAAATTTTGGTTCTGAAATGAAAAAGAAAAGTAACTTTACAAACACTTTATTATCAACAAGCTTACACTTAAGCAACATTAATTTTTAATTCAGTGTGCAACAAAATAAATGTCTGAAGGGAACAAAACAATCTATAAAAATATATTTAAGAGGAAATGAAAAATATTTATTTTGTTACAAACTGTGCAGTGGCAACAAGTTAAAGGCAGGCATAATCGTTACAACAGCAATATTATTGATTATCTAATAGTACTTAACATTAACAGGTAATATCAAGTGTATTGCATTCACAAAATATTTTCCAGTCTTATTTTATTACGTTAACTAAGATACCAAAGTTTGAAAGAGCTTAAAGTTTAAGTATTGAACGTCACTTGATGTGTGTTGTATATTGCTTGTCATTCTTGTAGTATAAAAAAGTAACACTTGAAAAAATAACATTTTTTGTGATTTTTCACCTCTTCAAGATCAGATGGCCAGCTGGACGATATGAGAACATCAACTAGCGCTAAATTGAGTTTAATATTCTTTGTAAAAGCAAATTAGTTTATAGTTTAGACCTCGATGCATTTATTTACTTTTAAATACCTAACGTTTTAAATGCAACAAGTACAAAAATAGGCATTAATTGCTAATATAAGCCACTGCAGTACACTATCATCTTTTAGTGGTTGGTTACAAAACAAACACTGCTAATCAATTTTACATTTTTTTAGATCTATCGATTGTAGTTTATTGCTAAATTAACGTTCATAAAGCAAACACCACAGCAGCGTTATTGATGTTATATTTTAATCTATTTATGACTAGTTGACACATCTTGGTATCGTTGTACTAATAAATCTATCAAAATACATTTTTGGAAATTTGAGAAGAGAAGGAAATCATAAAATTTTTAAAAGTATTTGATACTCAACCTATCTTTTACTTTGGCTTAACTGGAAGCGCTGTGAGAAACCATAAGAAAACCCGTACTCAATTTTCGCCTAAGGAAGGTTATTTATTTCTGAGGAAAAAAATTCGTTAATTTCCAAAATGTATTTTCTTCTATGTACTTATCAATGTCTATAGTTAATGATATCCAAAATTTCTGCTCTTGTTCTATAAATATATTCAGCTTTTAGTACATCATGAGCTGAATTCTAATAATTGTACCCTAAATCTATTGGTAGTTTCAAAAATCAGTTTCGTACTTCTATATTATATTATAATAAATAAAAAATACCGTGGCTGTATTATTGTATTGTATATAAACAGTTACAAAAGCGTTCTACAACAATCTAACATGGTGGTTCTCAAACTAAAGTACTATAAGACGGATCACTCCACTTGAAATCAAAAAGATGAAGAGTGCGTTTGTTCCATTTTTTGTAATAAGTATTAATTAAATGTTTGAAAACCACCGGCCTACCAAAACTACAAAACTTAAAATTAAATTTGTCTGATAAAAAAATATCTTGAGCATCCGTAAGAAATTGGCTGAAAGGGATGAAAATACCGTCTTTAACCTTGTAGAAATGTAAAAAAAAAGTCTGTAACATGACAGTCCATATTAATTAATCCTACACACACTAGAAAACAATTTACAACTCAAACTCACTCTCCAGTTCTACACTGGGTAGGTAACTTATGCCGTATGTTATTTACTTCAAAGTTTCACCAAACACGACAAAAAATTTAATTTACTTATTAGAAAATTGCGGAAAATAAAGATTCGGGGATTCCCATACTATAATTTTCATTTTGTGCAATATCCTAATGAGTAAATTGAATTATCTTTTTAAGATGTGTGGAAACCAACTTCAATTTTTGTGCTGTTTTGAAAGAAAATTACATAAAACAGGAGTTCCTCAGTATAGATGTATACAACTCTATTTATAATTAAAAAATATATAATATTAATATTATGTTACGCCTATTATAAGGGAGGGGTTTATATAAATTTAGTGTATGTGTACAATTTTGATGTAATTATTACATGTAACTGTCATGCTACAACGTGCCAGTTGGATTTGTTCGTGTGTTTCGCCTTAAATCTTCAACTTGTATGAGCTGTAAGGATAATAAAACAAAAATTATGAACAACATTTGTTTGCACAAGCATACAAATTTAAATATGTTGCTGATTGTTACGTATTTGTAAGATGGAAGACATTCAAAGACCTTCAGAAGATAATGACAAACCACCAAGGTGTAATTTGTCTACATCTACACCATTTCCAGCTTTAATTCACAGAGCATCAATTGTAAATTAAATTTCTATTGCTGGCCCCCTCAAAAATCACTCCTTTGCGATTAGAATTTATTCATCATTTTTGCGGTGTTCACAAATTTAACATTAATAAATTTAGATAGTTTAAAAAAATTGAGACAAAATGTTACAATTTAACCCCCTCAAAAACTACCTTCTTTCCGCCTAGAATTTTTTCACTATTGTTTTAGTGTTTGCAAGTTTAACAACAATATATTTACCAAGTTTCAAAAATCCCCAACAAAATTTTTACTGTTGACCCCCCCCCCCCTCAAAAATTATTCCTTGCGATTAGAATTTTTGCACTATTTTTGCAAAATCCACAGTTTTAAAAAGTTTAGAATAAATGTTACTATTTAACCCACTCAAAATCTACCCCCTTTTTGTATTAGTACAAGTAGAGTACAAGTAAGTGCCTCCTCTCCTTTATTTTATAAAATGATAAATACATTTTTAAACAGTAAAAATGCATTAATACAATAAAAACTTATTTTCCCACAACAAAATTTCGCGCCTTCCTTTGCGCCTCCCCAAGGAGGCGTACCTCTCAGAGCTCAGGAGCAGTCATGAGGCCAGAAATATTGGCTAATCTCAACTGCAATTGACGCTTTCTGAATTAAAGCTGAAAATTTTATCGAAATTTTATTGAATAGTTTATCCCATGATAAACAATAGGTTCCCTATGTGAATAATAACACTTCAATAGCACATACCAAACATAGAAGAGGATTACTAACGTCAGGGAAGCCCGACTTAAAAGATAAAAAAAAATTTTCTATAAAATTTCACTTACTTTCTCAATAGGTATACACGATAATTCACCACCGCCACACTGCGGTGGAGGTAGTGGATTCGTGGGCGTTACTGCAGGTTTGTTGGCCTTCTCTTGTGCCTCCCTGGCGCGCCTTTCCTTTAATTTAAGCGAAAATATTGCTACAGATCGCGCCCTTTTCATTAAACTCTGTTTTACTCGCGTTTTCTTTGCTGCTAATTCTTCTGCTGAAGCTGCACATTACAAATTAAATTAGAAATCAGTTTTAGTTGGTAATTTAGCAAGAAAAACTTACTTTTAACTTGATCTTCAGCTTCTTGGCTAGAAATACTACGGGTACTATCACTAAGATTAGCTTCAGCTGCTGCGGCTAGAGGACGGGGTGCAGGTGGTGGGGCATTATTAGTTGTACTACTACCGCTAGGTGACCTTGGTCTTGGAGGCCACAGAGGACTATTCCTCAATAAATCTGAATCGGAACTTGACGCATCCTAAGAAACAAAACGAAGTCACAAAAAGTTTACAATTTTTATTGTACCCACTTTAGAAGTGATGCATTCGCTACTTTTGTGAATATCGGCGTCTTCTTTCAACTTGCGCGTCCATTCAGCACCTCCACTAGGACCGATAGTCAAATGATGGCTCGGTTCTCCCTACAATTTCACATTGCATTTCTAAATTCAACAATTTCATCCAAAATTTACCTCTACAGCTGTCCACTCTTTAGATTTCCTGGGTTTAAACGGAGGTATTGCTTGTATGCTATTGGCCGATATGGACACGGGACTGATGCTGGAATGAGATTTACCGGTGGTAGGTCCCGGAGTTGTCGGAGTAGGTGTAGGGGATGGACTAACAGAAGTAGTGGGTTTGGAATCAATTATTTCCTGTAACGTTTCTGATTCTGCATCTCTCAACTTTTCTTCCAATTTTTCCACAGAAACCTCTTTAACCAAACTGTGACTAGGAGAAACAGAAAATCTAGAAATTAAAAATAATTCAACACTAAAATCATTAAATATACTAGATTTCGTTTTACCTTCCTATAAATTTAGTAACAGCGTCGTCTGGAGAAGGTGTGGCAGTTCTCGAGACCCTACTCGCTTCACGTCGTGCCCATTCGATTTTAGCCATTTCGGTAGCTAACCATGAAGGTATATCCGGTATTGTACAGGTTATAATAAATCGTATACATAACATAATGTGCTTAAAAATTGATTTATAAAAGTAAGATATTTTTTTAACATAAATTTAAAAGTTACCTCTAAAGCGACGATGAGGAGGATGGTTTGGGTGGCAGTCATGTCGGGGAACATTCGATGCACCTGACCCGATAAACCAATTAGAGCACAATTTACTAGCACAGCCATAATCCCCATGTATTCCATGCAATTCTGTTTAAAAGAAAATTAAACTCTTGAAACCTTCAAACAGTTCCAATTTACCTGCCATGTCCCTATATTTGGAACTCGTTGACCGAAAGGTCTCTGGCAAACATAACCAAGTTTAAATGCATCACTTCGAATTTCAACAAAATTATTCAACATGGCACAAATTGCAGCAATTGGGAAAGCAGACGAAAAAAGTATCACATATCCAAGTTGCATTGTCATTTCCAAATGATCGGCAAAAGTGCCATCATACTAAAAAGTTCATGTTGCATTATTTAAAAGTGTCTACTTTATTGTCCTACTACCTTAAAAAAGGAACTTTCAAGTTCAGCTTGACTGATTCTTCGTTTGAAATTATCCGCAGGAGCAGCATCATGCTCATTGTTGGTATCTGTGGTGGTATCCTCTGCTGGCTCTTCTGGATTAGCAACACCTGGAGGTAATTTTGTATCTGTAGGAGTTAAGACCCCCCACAAATCAAAACTCATTTTTGCTAGTCGCATGTGCTCTAGCACATAAGGCCACGCCGACTCTTTTAAATTACCAATAACTTGGCGCGAAATTAAGAGTGCAGCCAGTTGCTGAAAAGTTATAAGTTAGTACAAAAATAAAATGGAAAACCAAATTTAACTGACCTCTTTTAATCGAGCCTGATCTTGTAAATAAAATGCGATGTAAAACAAAGACAAGAAGGAATTTACAAACTGAAACTAATTAATTTCGTGTTACAACGATGCTATTCTTCTATAAAAATATTTTCATGCTTTGAAAAGTTTTTTATTCATTTTTTTACTGTAAACTATTCTAAAAGTTGGTTATACTAATGGAATTCTATAATTCTAACAGCCAAAATTTTCTAAATTAGTATTAAGAATTTTTTTTAATGCAATATTAAAACACCGTGAATCCAAACCTTCCATTTCTATGATGTAAAAGAAAATAACCAATTTTAGATGATACACTTGATTCTGATTTAGTAAAATGAAAAGTGCGACGTGAGTTTCCTTCACTTTCAGGATTGGAAATGCGAAAATTGTGAAAATGAAGGAAAACTATGATTCATTTTTGAGCTAAAATAACTTATTAGCAATTACCAGTTATAGGCCAATCAATTTAGCCAATCTTTCAACCCTAAAATGTTAACCTTACAGTGAAACCTGTATAAGCAAGAACTGCTAAGGACCGAAAAATATTTCGAATTTTGCGTTGTCCAGCTTGTAAGGGTTTCACTGTCGATGCTTTCAGTCAAGTTTATGTTAAGTTTACCAGAGAAATTATTGTTTTACTAAATGTCGGCTTTGCTGGCGATTGGTTAATTTTAAAAACAGGCAAGACAAACTTACACTGACGTAAAAATCTATCTTATATTAAATGCAATTGATAGCTTGGAATAATTTTGATAAAATTATTAAATTGTGATTGATTTTTCTTCGCGTTTCCCTATGTAAATTGTACTTAAGCAACCGTGGCGGGACACCATAATTCTTGAATAAACTTAACTGAAAGTGACTGTAACTTCAGACTTCATCAAGTCTGAACTATTTGAGAAAAAAGAGATTCAATTGAAATAAACAAAGTTGCGTGAAGTGTAGGTTTGAACAATATGCAAAAGGGCATAAAACACGAAGAAAAAAGTGATACGTGAACGCTGTAAAATCCGTAGGCAATTCAAAAAAATTTTATGTTTTATACAGAAAATTACAGTTTGAATAAATTTTGATAGATAGAATATATTTTTTTATAATAATTAATATTGTACATTTACTTCTTTTGCTCCTTTTGTTCAATTTTGTTGTGAGCTAGCCATTTTGTTTAAGGTAAATATTTAATTGAATCCAAATATTGTGGTGAATCTTATCAAGTCAGGTTTAAATATTTGTACCGAGTTCAGACTTTTGTAAAAACCTAATAATTTTCTATTTTTTACGAAAATGTTTTTGAATGATCTGTTTCAACCCTATATTTCAAATTGAACTTATTTGCTCCGAACAACATGCGTCAACTGGTTGATCACGCCTAAAGATGTCTGTTTGTTGTTTTTTTATGGAAAGTATCGCTAGATTTCGCAATCTTAAATCACTAATTTTGGAACGAATATAATTTTTAATTAATTTTAATTTAGAAAAGAAAAACTGCCGCCCAGGGCGGTTCGAAACACCCTGTATATTTTGTACAAATCTTAGAAAAATTAATAATTAAAAAAAAATATTCAGTGTTATTAACCTATGTTATGTATAAATTATTACAAAAAATATTAAAATATTGTGACAAAAGAGGTCATTGTTCTCTACACACCAAACATTGATTTCTACAACGCACCATTACAAAAAAAAACAATAAACAGGCAGGGTCAAGACGATTAAAATCTGATCAACTAAAATTTTGCTATTTCGCGTATTACAATTTTAATTTATTCAATGTAATGTACATTTTGATGTAACCATCCGAATTTTCTTTAAATATTTCTTTAGTTAACATACAACTAAATTAAACAAATTACAATAAATTAATTTTCTGGTTAAAATTCTTCCAAAATAGCAATAAAATGTATTGTACTTTGTTGAATTCAAATAAAATATATTCAATTTTGTTAAAATTAATTTAACTGTAAATAAATTTGTAATTCTGTTTTCTTTGAAAATCATTCAAAAATGTGTACATTGGCGTCTTAACGGAGAGGGGAGACGAGGGCGTCCCCATTCTAGCTTTTTAATAAACAAAATTTTATGATTTTTTCTTCTTCTTCAAAATAAATTCCTTAATTAACCTTGTAGAATAAATAATATTAAAGTGTAAGAATTTTAATTGCAAGAGTTAATTATTTTGTTGATATAATCGTTTTTTGGTGGTGTTTAATTAACGCTAATCAGTAATCAACGTTTAATTCAGAACGCGTGACTTGTTCAAGATAATAAATATACATTTTCATATTATAATGGAATTCAATTTTGATAAAATTGTCAAGTATCAAGGCAAATTTTTTTTAATTCCTTAAGGTTTTTGCAGCGTTTCGAGTTTAAGTCGCGGCCTATCTCTTTTTAATGTTTTTATGCCCGAATTTAATAGAATCTTTTATATTTGGGTTTGATCCAGACTAAAATTAGTTGTAATATTTAAAAATCCTAATTTGATTGGCCTAATAAACATAATAGTTTTGAAAATTTTTAACAAATTCGTTATAAGAAAAGATTATGTTTACACTGACAGCCTTAGAAGAAGTAACTTGTGCATTATCAAAGATAAGATCATACTGTGTAAGAAGTCAAAACTATCAAATTTATTGTTATTAATCAAGCAAAAATTATAAAAAAAAATTAGTATGTAATACACACCAATGCCACTTTGCCGATAAGATGATTTTCGTACTTGGTCTCAAGTCGGTAGTTCTCTGGCAGCGTGACAAAAACACACGCCACAGTTAAATAGCAACTATGGTAGTTAGCTACTTAGATACTATTCATGCTTGTTACACTACTAAAAATCATAATAATTCAAAGAAATCTCAATCATGCATGAGGATAGAGAATAACATAAACTACAAGAAATTGGAAAGTATAGAATGCTTCCATCAAAATTTATCTCCTTTCTGCAGTAGGTATAACCTTTGATTATATACTATCAGATACGTAAACCTTAGGGGAATTTTGGAAACACTTGGTTTAGTTCAAAAAATTATCAACAGATATGGTTTTCCAATTTAATATCTGCACCATCTGTTAATATCATTTTGAACTACATAATGCTTTTCCAAACTTCTTTAAGATTTCCGTGATTCTATATAAAACAAAGATATAACTTAATTTTCTACATAAACAAAAGCATGCACAACAAATTTTAGTCTTAAAAGTTAGTATAACTTCATAATTTTAAATATTAAATTGTATAGAAATGTTTAGTGCCTTACCTTTATCATTGAGCCAAATTGCAATTTTAAAGTAAGCTTCATCCATCAGAGATATAACAATAGCCAACATCACCTTTGGTACATAACCCAGCCAATCAGGTAATCCTCGAGCCTCCAACTGCCCATCCCACCAATCCTAAAAACATTGTTAAATAGAAAAGCAACCATGGAAATTCGAAGACATACCTGTATTTGCAGAGAAACGATCATAACAAGAAAAACTGAACACAAACAAACTCCAATGAGAGGCACAGTTACAAAGTAGCGAAAAACGTGTTTACGCCACGCAGGTTGCCAAGGCTCCAAACGACCAGTAACTGGGCTAGGCTGTAAAGGACCCTGAAAACATACGACATGTCGTGCAAGCTGGGACGACATGTATGAAATAAGCCTAATGTGAGAAAGCACAAGCAGCAGTTGTATTAAAAAGTACCAAATTATTTCAACTTTTAAACAAAATTATTTAAAATGTCTACTAAAATTTAAGAATATCTCATTAAAAAAGCTATAGCAAGAATGAACTATAAATGATGCTGAAAGATTTAAATCATGCACGACGATGTACAAGTTAGTGCATATTTACCCTAAAAAGAGGACGAGGTTCGGAGAGAAGGTCGTCACGCTGATCAAGCGTGCCCCAACGAAACGCCAATTCTGCAGAATATCGTTTCCAAGCTTGGAGATAAATTGTAACCCAAACTACATTAAATACCGAAAACAACACGTAACCAACATCTTCAATATGTTGATGTTTACCACCACTGCAACATAACTAAAATCCAAATTTTATTGTTGGGAACGTAAAAATTAAGGTGTAAGAATCTCACCCAAAATAAAAACCCAACAAAAGCTGGAATACTTAGCACCATAGTATAGTGACCCAACCACGCAAAATACATTCCAATTTTCACTCCGAAATATTCACAAATTTCATCTGAAAGAATAATTTAGAATTGTTGCACAGAAATTGCATCAAGATCGCATACCTAGAGGTTGTTTTGAACGAATATCTCTGACCCATGTGCTTTGTAAACGTTCTAGTGCTGGAGGTTCGTGTAATGGAAATACTTGTGATATTATACCAGCCGAAAGACATTTTGGTACTAAAAGTGTTGGTGCAAATTTAGTTTAGATAGTTTCGTAGTTTTTAAGAATAAATTGCATAAGATCATTATAAGCCAAAAACAAAACAAAAGAGTAGGTAACGATTAAGTGTGGTTGAAAGTAGTAATGGAATCTGAAAAGACTAAAAAGAACGGAACGGAAAATTAAGTGTCGTATTACGATTAATTCTCACCGTAAATTCGCGAATTTAGTGTGACAAAAATTATTTTGTAAAAACTACAATATGAAATGATTAAAAAAATACATAACTCACCAATAGGTTGTCCTTCAAGTAAAGTCACTGCAGGGATGGCATCTCTATCAGAAGCTCTGGCATGAATGCTTTCCAATAACCGTAAAACTAACCATTGTCTTTCTTGACTAGTAAAAAAAGTAATATCGTTGTCGCAATTTTCAAAAGAATTCACATCATGAATGCTAAATTCCTTTAATCCGCCTCCTTTTGATGACTTTAAAGTTTTTGGTAAGTGATACTCTTCGGCAGCTTTTAAAAGACTAAAAAATTTCCAAAGTAAGATTTTTATAAAAAATAAGGGTTATTATTAGAGTACGGACTTATATGCATAAAAAATCGTGAAAATAGCGCTTAAAATAGCACAAAAAATTGCCATTATATGCATAAAAATATGCATAAAACTTAAATATAATAACTAATAAGCATTAAAATAATTTTTTGAAATAACATTTATTTGAAAAGTAACACAATAAAATATGTATACAGGGACGTGCCTACGGGGGGAGCCTCCCCCCGCCCCAAATAATTTAGGAAATTGGAAAAAAGTTGGCAAAATCACTCAAAATTTGGTCAAGTTGGCAAAAGCCGCTAAACCTATAATAGGAAAAATGGACAATTACAAAGAGTTGGCAATTTTGAATTAATTAAGTTGGCAAATTCCCCCCCCCCCCCCCCCCGCAAATAAAAGTTGGTTGTGCACGTCCCTGTATGTATACATAATTACTGTACAACGTTTTTACCACAATATTTTTCTAAAAAGTCTCTAAATGAACCGTTTCCTAATTTTAATAATGGTATTCGCGTTTTACATTAACAAAACGCCACCACACGGAATTATTTCAAAGTCCATTCTGGACGTAATATAGTGGCGCCACCAACGGTAATGTAAAACGCAATATTTAAATCTAGCGAAAACGTTCTCTGGTCTTGTGATGAACTGGAACCAGCGATTGACTCAAATAAAGTTTGTTGTTTGCTTGCATCATTTTTAAATTTGTTCATACTTTCCAAATGAAATGATGTTTTAAGATGTTGCATTATGTTAAATTTCTTTTCGCTGTTTATCTCCTATTATAACAAATATCAAGTCTTGCAGTTAGTTACCGGCTAAGATTTCTGTTATATAAACAAAACCTGTTGTCAACTAAATATTAAATTCAAAGTAAGCAAATAGTAAATTTTAGGTATTTTTTATGGATCTACTGCAATTTTTTTTTAATTTATCGAAAATGTGCCAAAATAAGCACTAAAAATGCTTAAAAATAAATCTAAGCATAAAAATGTTAAAATAAGCCGAAATAAGCATATAAGCATAAAAAAAGTAGTGTCAAGTGACTTATTTTTTTCAAATTCGTGGACATTTATAACAATTAGGCTTCTGCTATCAATATTTATGTATAGCAAATTTGCTAGAAATCCGTACTCTAGTTATTATATTATGAAGCTCATAGCAAATTATAAGGATTCTAACAATTTTATGTATCAGCACAATATTGTGGATACTTTCGAAAATGAACCCATAGTCTGTGTCCTGAAAAACTAACCCAAAGGGTAATATTTCAAGTCACTGTAACTTATCATGTAGAACTGTATCGATAAGGAGTGGGCAATTGCCGGTTTATTACAACATCCAATCGACATCAAGATTTAGACATTTTAATGATAAAATCAGAACAGAAAATCAAAACGGTGCTGCTATAGTATGCGGCCCACCATAAAATTTCAACAGCTGAAGCAAAATTTTCCCAAAAATATAAGCTCTGTGCTTATTGATTTAACGTTGATGGATCCGAGATTCGTCGTGGTTGCGTTGTCAAAATCGACTCCTCGCGCCTTCCGCTCAGGTCCCCTACGCTACGAGCCGTTTTAACTAACGCTATAACTAGAGATTATAAATAACTAACTAAAGATACCCCCTAGACCGGTTCTATTCGGCAAAGTGTGCTACTGGGAAGGGGATGGATCATTCCTGGTAAACTATGTATCAAAATTAAAAAATAAAGCTGCAGTCAAGAGCAACTCCATGTAAGCAGCTAAAGGGCCTAAAATCCAAAACCTCTCTCTCAATTTGTCGTTAGAAACTAACGCTAAACTGTAGGTCCTCCATACTCAACCTTACTTGAAGATAAACGATGAAATCCATCTATAATAGTAAACTAATAAAATCCCAGATCTGTCTGTCTGTTAATAACAAGAAATGGAAAAGCCGAGGTAGGGTGAGAAGTTTTAAGAGGGACTCGCGGGCGACCTACGGTGTTGCGAGGTCTTTTTTGATGATAGAAAATTATTGTAAAAATTTGATTTTCTTGAGAGTAAAATAATAAAAGTAATGGAAAACAAGTTCTGGTGTTTTCTTTTAGCCTATAAGTAATTTGGAAAAGAAGAAAACTGAATAATTTTTTAAAGTAGTTATTTTTGGAAAATTGCAAGGTCGCGAGATAACCGCGGTCCGAGTTATTTTACTTGGTCAATTGAGCTGCAACTCTAATGATTCATACTCACTCAGAGTTGGGGAATTGCGTACGGTTGGTTGCAGCATTACTTTTTGCCCTTTTTTTAGGGCAATGATGTATAAATGTTTATCATTTGTTTCTTCTTCAGCCTTTTTCCGCCCACTGCTGGACATGAGCCTCTCCATCTTATGGAGGATCTGGCCATAACTCTAGTTAACTAACATTAGTTTAATATAATTTTAAAAATTGGAACCAGCTGGTGATTTTTTTATATCGCTTTTACAATGTAGCTAATTCATAAACTAAATTTAAAAACCATTAAAGGGGAACAATGGAATATGAAGGACGTAATTCTTAAGTATCTCAAACAAAGCCTGCATTATTCTTTCATTAAATAATGGCACTATTGCAGTCATTCAATAACCCAACAAAGGAACAAAAAACCACTAGGACAAAGCCCAGGGTCGTAGGTTAATTAATCAAAAAAATTAAGACTTTACAAAAAAATGAAAATAACTTACACTGGAAAAGGAGCAGTCAAGTAAAATGCACTACACTGTGTCGATGCATGATGTCGAACATGCACAGTTAAACCCGGAGACTGACGCAAACGTGACAACAACCATAACAAAATAGAATCCGGCGTCCCCGTAGGAAAAACTACAACCACATCGCAATTTGGAGTCGAAACTTTTTTTAACCACAGCCTTTTCGGCGAGAAAAAATATCCTGAGTAGGGAATCTTCCGTTTTAACAATTCTGAAGCTGAAATTTCAAAATTGAATTAGTGCGCGGGAAATAAAAAATAACAAAAAGCAATCAATCACCTTGTTCGATCGTTTCTTGAGCTTTCTCAACAAATTTTCTTTGCCTTACATAACTGCCGTCTTCATTTTCCTTGTGAGATTCAACAACGACATTTTCTTCAGACGCCATATCGATTAAGTAAGTTCTTTCTAATATTTAAACTTAAAATTTTGTGAGCACGCAAAGTTAGGAAGTAATCAATGCGTATGTTAATTAAAACTAAATTTTCTTTGCGGGTGCGTTACGCCTACCACAAACGTACAGCCATGTTTACACAAATGTCAAATGCGTCGCGAACGATCACGGTAAAAAATGGCCTAAAGGAGAGTCGTGCACATCAGGGGCGGATTGGCTCCAAAGTTTTGAAGCGAAAAATTTTAAGGCAGCCCAATTTGACAAAAAAAGGAATATTATTATTATTGGAGATTAATATATAAAACTTTAGCCAGCCCAATACGTTCTTTTACATGAAAGGAAGGGTTCTTGAGCATGAATAGAAAAAATTAGGGCCCACCTTTTTTTTTCTAAACATATTGAAAGATTTTAAAGTTACATCAAGTGCCATGTTAAAGGAACGATTCATATAGCTGCTGGTTTTAAACCGACACAGCTTTGATCAGTTTTTTTCGAATTGTTCGATCAAGTTTAAATAGTAGTACTATATTATTATTTATCTGTGCTATACGGCAACAGTGTGGATGTCAGGTCTCAGTTGGATGTGAATTTGGAACAATATCCGCTTTTGAATGATATTGGCAACCGACGATTGCAAAGATCTATTGATTTCCAAGAAGTCATACAAAGAACATTTGCAGCTTTGCCAATTTCATTGTTAAAGGTGATAACCATACAGAATAATTGTGTACATTCCCCATCCTTAATACACCCTACAATTTTGTTTTTAATCTTTTTTATTTATTATAAATTTTGTTTTACAAAATATATATACAAAATTTGTTCGTTAATATAACTATAAATATCGACAAAATTGGAAAGTCTGTGTTCGTATAAATTTTAAAAATAACATTGTTATAATCAAAATCCAACACTGAGAAAGAAAAAATAAATGCATTACAGATATGGCACACCACAAGGTGCTAATTTAGAACACCTACTATTTACACTTAAAAATGTAAAACTAATATAAACAAAAGCATATTATTCTTGTTTTTGCCTGTCAAGCATAAGTATAATAAATAAAAAATTAAACAATTAATAAAAAAATGTACACAACTCAGTTCATAAGTACATACTTACAGATTTGCTTACTAATTTAAATTAATAACACGGCTAACTTTTAGAATTTTGGTTTATTTCAAAAAGAGTGTCGTCGTCTTCCTCATCCATTTCTAAAGGACGCATTTCTATGTCGCTCCTTCTTGCTTTAACGCCATATTTTCGTACAGTATTCGAAGGTTGACTACCGTTCCTCAACCTAATTGTAAAAATAAAAAATATTACCTGTATGTTATTATTAAATGAACGATTTACAAACCTATACGATCTGCAAATGAGGTACATCATCATAATCACACTCAGGCCTAAAAATACATAAAATCCGCGAAGCAGTGCACCAGATTGCATCAAATCAGCTTTATTTAAAAAGTGTAAATGTGGAACTGTGGAATTATTTGTATCAAACTTGTTATCATCCGTGGTATCATTTTTAGTACCGTGGTCTAGCTTGACATGTTCAGGTAACGCATTGGCTGGAACCTGGGCCCCATTTTGTTTAAGTTTGTCTTCTGCATGACTTGCAGTCAGATTGGCTTTGTTAATTACGTTATTATTGGGTGCGCTGTTTATTATCTCTGCACCATCGCCGCTTACGTACACAAAAACCAAATTAAATATTAACATGTAAATTAAACAAAACATTTTTTAAATGAAAAATTATGCTTATTCGAACACTAAACATTTAGATGCAAAGTTGATGAAGGTAGAAAATTAACGAAAAAATAAATTGATTTCAAATCTACACAAACGTCAAAAATGATGACAGTAGGCTGCGTTCAGTTATTCGTTTATGCGTGGTGGCGTTCAATGTAACTACGATTATTTAAATAAAATCAGTTTTAATTGAATTTAAGTAATTAATTTTGTTTATTCTGTTAATTTCTCGGTGAATTTTTAGCGTATAAATAATTTTAAACGTGGAAATTCACCCAAAAAAATCTTATGAACAACAGTTGTAAGTTGTAAACGGAGCTTTAACTATCTGACAGTAAAATTTATTACGCATTTGGTTGTGAAGGTTATGGGTTAATTCCACAAATAGCAAGTAGATTATTCAGTGTTTGTTAAATTTTAATATAAATATTGGTAAATATTTTTGTAGATTCAACATGGCATTAAATGCCTCCTTAAAATTATTGAAAGTTCCACAATCGGCAGTGAAAATCGCCACGGCTGCTTATCATCCAAATGTAATCGATCATTATGAAAATCCAAGGAATGTTGGTTCTATGGATAAATCTGACAAGAGTGTTGGAACAGGTTTGGTTGGAGCACCGGCGTGTGGTGATGTTATGAAACTGCAAATAAAAGTGGACGAAAACGGCAAAATAATTGACGCAAAATTCAAGACTTTTGGTTGCGGTTCGGCAATTGCTAGCAGTTCTTTGGCAACAGAATGGGTAAAAGGTAAAACTGTTGATCAGGCTCTGGAATTAAAAAATACAGATATCGCTAAAGAGTTATCATTACCACCAGTCAAGTTGCATTGCTCCATGTTGGCAGAAGATGCCATCAAAGCGGCTCTGGCAGATTATAAGGTTAAGCAAACAAATTAAAGTCATGTAACCCAGTTGGTTAGTCGATGGGTAATTATGCCTGTCTAAGATGTTGTTTAGTCAAATTAGGGTTTTATTTTTCTAAATGTAATCCTAGAAAATTGTGTATTTGGTTATTTTTTAAAACGTTAATAAATATTTAAATATATTGATTATTATTTTTATTGTGCAATATTGCATTACATTGAAATTAGCCAATCCACAGTGGCGGCTTTACCTAATTTTGTAGTGTACACAAAATAAATTGACGAGGCCTCTCCTATGTTATGGTTGAAGGGTAGGACGCAAGGTCGATGAGGGGTCCGGGGTCCAAAAAATTTTTTTTTTTAAATTGGGTGCATAATGATTAATTTTAAGGCTAGAGAAGTCTTTATTAATTAGTAATTACGTATAATTTTCCGAGGCCGTACGCGATCGCGTATGCCTTACCAATCTACCTCTTGATTAGTAAATTACAGATAAAAATATAATGTAACAAAACAAAAACTGTACCTAGACCTTTGATTATTATCTGACTGAGTATCAGATACCCAAACTTGATTGTTTTGGAAACACTCCACTAAATTGCGCATCTTCCCTTTTTGGAAGGAGAATCCGGAAACAAAAAGCGCTAAGATCCCCCATAGTGAAGATAAGTAAAAGTTATGCTTATGGGGTAGGCAAAATACATTTTGTATTTTGATTTCAAAGTAGAAAAACCATTTTTTGTTTGAAATTCAAAATAGTTCACCAGCGCGAGGTCCTCCTGTTTTTTAATGAGCTACTTTTTAGCCTTTCCTAACTAAAAAAAGAAGAGTTTTTTTCAACTACCCTCTTTTTAAAGAAAAGTACTTATCTGCCGGGCACGGGGCTCATAGTATTTGCTACTGTGTTAATCTGGCACTGGAGTGCACAGTCTCATACATTCCATCTCATATTTTAAATTTGAAATGAAAAATTCCAAACTATTTTGCATTTTGTACTTCAAATATGAAATCAAGGATGGACAAAATGTATTTGAAATAAATTTTGTATTTACAAAATATAAAAATTGCAGTACAAAATGCAAAATAAAAATTAAGTTTTAGCGTGCTTTCTCTTTTGAGAACTTCTTTTAGAATCTACTCATATACCTACTTACTTTTTATATTCATTCATAGAACCAATAATGAATAATATAATATAATCTCACTTTTATGCATTTGACAAGAAAAGGTAAATTGTATATTTTCCATTAAATCTTCTATCACTATTAGCCTACTTCTCTCCACTGCTGGATAAAGGCCTTCCCCATCATTTTCCATCTTTCTCTATCTCTACCACGTTCAAACATCCAACACCTGCTGTCTTTTTTAGTTCGTCCCTCCATCGTGTTTTTGGGCGTCCAGTGCTACCTTTCTTCCAGATCTTGGTCTCCATTGTAGCATCTTCCTTGTCCACCTATCATCCCTGATTTGTCGATAATTATCGGAGTATTGATACAAATCCCAGCCCTAATCATGTTAAGACATACATACAGACAATCTTCCAAAATTGATCACATGCAGTGCCGAATTAACACATTAGCAGAACTAGCAAATGCTATGGGCCCCGCACCCAGCAGATAAGTGCTTTTAAAGGCTAAAAAAGCGCTCAGTCTTATTTTGGGCCTAGGTATCTTTGGTTAAGCTATGTTCCCGAATTTTGCGAGATATCTTGTAAAGGTAAAGATCTTTTATAGTACAGGGTGAATTATAAAATGTATCAAATTTTAATACTAGATATTAAAAGATACAAAATCTAGTTCTTCATAATTTCACCAATTTAATATTTTTATTTGATAAGCACAGATTTTTATGAAATTAAACGAGGTAATGTTTGTACGAAAATCATTTGCAAAAATAGAAACCCAAAAATCTGGAATGTAGAAGATTTTTTCTTCAAAAATTAACTCATAAAAAACTATACCTAACAGGTCAGTGTTTGTCTTCTTTATCATAATCCACCTTTCCACCTCATTTTGTAAGTAAAAAAATTAGTAGGTACCCAAGCTAATAAAGTATCCAATTTTGTGATCAGTACAAATTAAACTTTATTGTAAAATTACAACTTTATGAAATAACTATCAAATTTAAAACGATATTTATAATTGTCTTTGGTCTGAGGAAATTTGACCGTGCCCTTTAATGACATCACTAATACATTGCCAATTTCCCTCCAAATTTTGCTTCCACAATGTCACTTTATTATCACCACCAGACACTGCCAAAATGTTGCCATTTAAAGACCAACTCACATTCCAAACCACATCATCAAATGTGTGCATAATAGTGGAGTTCCAACTCTGGCAATCTTCACTTGTCCAAATAATAACCCGACGATCTTGAGAACAACTTGCAATGATATGGCGACTTAATCCGATGGAAGGGGCCCAAGCAACGTCGCGCACCCAATCAGAATGCACTTCCAATTTATTTTCTTCCACCCACCTATCACCTTCTTCTCTCCATATTTTAACCAAATTGTCACACCCGCCAGAAACCAAACGCTTGATCAAACTCTGTTGCTGTTGATTATCGAAAGCAGGTTCCGGAGTGATGGAAGGCCCCCAGCTGACGGCATTACAGCCGATAGCGTGTGCATTTTGAATCTTCTTGGCGTCCCAAGTACCCGTTTCACTTTGATAGGTTAAAATCGAAATGCAACCGTCGCTACTACCGCAAGCCAAGATTAAACCGTAATTTGAGGGTGCAAACTGAACTGAATTTACACTCGAATCGTGATTAGCATATTCGTAATACTTGCCCCACTTTCCTTGCTGTTCTTTCCAAATGATAACTTTACGATCGTACGAGCAGGACGCTAAAAGGTTTCCGAATTTAGGGTGACTCCAAGCTATTTGCCACACTGGTCCCAAGTGGCCCTTCAAATCTTCCAGCAGTGTGTGGGCACCGTTTTTGATGTCGTAAATTTTTATGGAATTATCGGACGAACAGGTAGCTAAACGAAGACCATAATAATCCACTTCGGCATCATGGATCATATCTTCATGACCGGTATCTATTGTATTTAAAACCGAAACCATTTTTTAACTTTATTAAATATTTAACCTACAAATCTGACGTGGAAGTTGATGACATCAAATTCAGTTGTAGCGTAAGGAAGTATAGTGGTTCTCAAACTTTTTTGATTCGTATAGTTGCCATTTAAAATTTATTAAATTAGGTTCATGTCTTCTTATAAAATTCCATTTTTTTGAGTAATAAGAAAAATAACACCGAATTTCAAAAATAGGTTTTCGAGCATGGAAAAATTCGTTCTTAACAGGTGAAACTATTTAGAATCGCTGATGAAACTGGAGTCAATTTCAGTTGGCATCTCCGCAATGTCACGGCTGGGAATTTGACAGATTGCAGAAGTTTGTGGTATAAAGTGGGTTTTTTGGGTAAAATTCAATATCGTCAAGGTAATATACAATTTATAACTTATTAATTGGACACTACACAGCTGTAAGCTATTTGCAAAAATTTGTACCACTCATAAAATACCATTTTTTATAATCGCCTAAATATAAAATTATTATTACATAATTAACCTTCTCAGATGCTGTTCAATCAAGTCTTAAAAAGTGTTCAACACCAAACTCGAGGAGTGGTTTGCCAACGAAATTTGGGCATCTTTGCACCTGTCTTTCAGAAAGCCTCTGATCCCATCCAACAATTATTTCTCGATAAATTGAAGGAATACCGACAAAAGAGTGGAGGGTACTACTTTTACCATTTTTAGTTATTTCAAGTGTTGAAGTAATAAAATTTGTATGTTTTAGTGGTAATAAATTGTATGAAGCTTCACCCAATATCGAAAAAGAGTTGAACACTGAATTGGAAAAAATTGGAAAACAGTATGGAGGTGGTCCAGGCGTTGATATGACCAAATTCCCAACATTCAATTTCACAGATCCCCAAATTGATTCAATTAATTTAGAGGTTGAACAAAAAAGTACACCAAAACAGTAAACGTTTAATTTATAAAAATTGTTGAATTAATAGGATGTTATAAAATTAAGGGTAGTACAATTTTTTTTCAATTGTAAGTGTATCGGCGTCTGTATACTGATCCTTAATAAATTTTAGACTTACAACTTGTATTCTTTTGATTTCCCTTCCCTAAAGCAATTAATTTTTCAAAGTTTATTAAAATAATTATTTTGTTGCGCATAAATGGATTGACTAAATCCCAACATGTTCAATGAAGCAGAGTCCAATTTAATTTTTCGACAAATAAAAAGGGCGCCGCCGCGCCGTAGGCGATTTAATTATGAATATGAACGAGACTTAACTATAAATTTTTTAATTTAAGAAGGCTAACATTTACCAACTTAGAATTTTCTTGAGACTTAAACCCCACATATTACCCATATGTTGGCTTGACATCGAGAAGTTGGTTAAAAGTGACCTCAAGAAAGTCCACCCACACCAGGCCCGTAGCCACGATTTCATTTCGGAGGGGGGGGGGCACTTGTAAAATGTAAAATTTTTGGTTGTTCCCCTTTCATTTTCTTTTCAACATTTCGGGGGGGGGGGGCATGTGACCCCCCTGGCTACGGGCCTGACCCACACGGACAACGCTCACACCAAGTTAAATAAAAGCTTTTTAAAAAATCTGCATCGTTCAAATTTAGATAAATTTGAAAATTTAAATTTTTATGTTTGCAATCCTAGACTGAAAATTTAATGGTTGCCAACCTGAATATTATGTACATGTACCTACACTTATTTTTTATTGTTAATGGGCATAAGTATTCATTTAAATTATTGTAAAAATTTATAGATTGAACATGGCTTTACTAGCTTCTTTAAAATTATTCAAAATTCCACAAACGTTTTCAAAAATTGCTAGCGTCGCTTACCACAAAAACGTGCTTGATCATTATGAAAATCCAAGAAATGTAGGATCGATGGACAAATCCGATAAAAATGTGGGAACAGGTTTGGTTGGTGCACCCGCATGTGGTGACGTTATGAAGTTGCAAATAAAAGTCGACGAAAATGGTAACATCACTGACGCCAAGTTTAAAACTTTTGGTTGCGGTTCTGCTATTGCAAGTAGCTCTTGGACAACAGAATGGGTGAAAGGTAAAACTATCGAACAAGTGAAGAATCTTAAAAATACAGATATTGCTCAAGAATTGGTGTTGCCCCCTGTAAAATTGCATTGTTCCATGTTGGCTGAAGATGCCATCAAAGCTGCCCTCGCAGATTACAAGAAAAAGCAAGAACAAAATTGAGATAGCTAAAATTTAATTTTGTAATAATTTAAACACTTATTTTGAATTTCTAAATAAATTTTATTTCAATTTATTTTTGTAATTTTTTGAAAATTTAAATCTTTCTTTTTTAAATAATGATGTGGTTCTTCATAAATCATAACTAGAGTACGGACTTATATGCATAAAAAATCGTGAAAATAGCGCTTAAAATAGCACAAAAAATTGCCATTATATGCATAAAAATATGCATAAAACTTATGTAATAACTAAGAAATAAGCATTAAAATAATTTTTTGAAATAAAATTTATTTGAAAAGTAACACAATAAAATATGTATACAGGGACGTGCCTACGGGGGGAGCCTCCCCCCGCCCCAAATAATTTAGGAAATTGGAAAAAAGTTGGCAAAACACTCAAAATTTGGTCAAGTTGGCAAAAGCCGCTAAACCTATAATAGGAAAAATGGACAATTACAAAGAGTTGGCAATTTTGAATTAATTAAGTTGGCAAATCCCCCCCCCCCCGCAAATAAAAGTTGGTTGTGCACGTCCCTGTATGTAGATAATTACTGTACAACGTTTTTACCACAATATTTTTCTAAAAAGTCTCTAAATGAACCGTTTCCTAATTTTAATAATGGTATTCGCGTTTTACATTAACAAAACGCCACCACACGGAATTATTTCAAAGTCCATTCTGGACGTAATATAGTGGCGTATGTTTTAAGATGTTGCATTAGGTTAAATTTCTTTTCGCTGTTTATCTCCTATTATAACAAATATCAAGTCTTGCAGTTAGTTACCGGCTAAGATTTCTGTTATATAAACAAAACCTGTTGTTAACTAAATATTAAATTCAAAGTAAGCAAATAGTAAATTTTAGGTATTTTTTATGGATCTACTGCAATTTTTTTTTAATTTATCGAAAATGTGCTAAAATAAGCACTAAAAATAAATCTAAGCATAAAAATGTTAAAATAAGCCGAAATAAGCATATAAGCATAAAAAAAGTAGTGTCAAGTGACTTATTTTTTTCAAATTCGTGGACATTTATAACTAGAGTCCGGATTTGTAGCTATTATGCTTTTTCTGAAAATTCGAGCAGCTGAAAATTTTTAGAAAAATTTTGTGTTTTAACTGAAAAGAAGTCATTTGGTAAGAAGTTTTATATGCTTTTTTTGCTTTTTTTTGGCTTTTTGTGCTTTTCGTGCTTTTTTTTGACTTTTTGTGCTTTTCGTGCTTTTTTATACTTCATTAATGCTTATTTTACAAAATATTTCAAAGTTTGATCGTTTAAAATGCAGAAAATTTTGAAAATTTTAAAAATGTTGCTTATGAAGTAGAAAATTCGGATAGAAAATCTATAAAAGATTGCCAAAATGTATTAAAGAATCCAGAACTTAAAGCAAATTTAGCGTTTATTAAATGCCACTGTAACTTTGTTACTGATGTTATAAAATCTTTCGAAAAGCAGCAAATGCGACAACATAAAAAAGAAATTGAAAGATGTGTTAGAGAAAAATGAAGGATTAAAAATCTTATAATATACCTAGCTAAAACAATAGCTGGAGAAACTATTGAAGAGGATGAATTTTACTAAAGAAAATTTGGAAAAATTCTTAATTGTTTCAAAAATTAAATTAATAGGTACTTTTGTTTATGCTTTTTTTTAATAAAATTTGTGCTTTTTTTGACAAAGTTGATGCTTTTTTTGACAAAGTTGATGCTTTTTTTTAGTATTATTTGGTGCTTCTTTAAGCACTTTTTTTCTCATTTTTTATGCTTTTTTATCCGGACTCTATTTATAACAATTAGGCTTCTGCTATCAATATTTATGTATAGCAAATTTGCTAGAAATCCGTACTCTAATCATAACAAATGGTTCCTATCCTATTTTAAATAGATTCATCTCTTGGATCTTATCTGCAATGTGTCCACCACTGACGCGCATGAACGGATTAACGAGATTCGCTACCGAGCGCAAATTTATTTAAAAAAGAGCACCAATTTAACAAATAACATAAGCTTGCAAACCTAAGAGCTTAGGTTATTTGTTGTTTTATTTATTTCTTTTAGAATAAATTATCAATATGCAATCCAGTAGCGTATATACCGGGGGGGTGCAATGGGCTCCGGGCCCAATGCTTTGCAAAACTCCCCTGTGTTTTTCAAATTGCACACCGCTCAATCGGGGGGGGGGGCGTCGAAGCTCTTACCACCCGCCCAAAATTTGAAGTTAGGCCACTGCTACGTTTAAAATATTGTTCAACTGAACTTTTCTTTTAAATAAATTTGTGATCACTAACCAATCAACATGGCGAAATACGAGGTTAAAAAATTACCCCCCCCCCCCAAGAATTCGTTAATAACTCCTCGACGGTTGAGGCTCAAACGAAAATATTGGAAGCTCATTGATTTTCAAACGTTTGACACAATATTTTTTTAATTTGATTTGGAAGGGGAGCAGCGACATGTTCCTGATACTGACGATATTTAAAAAATAACATCATGCAATACGAACCGCTCAAATTTTGCGCAATTGTCCCGATGGTCCACCTGATGTTCACAGACGCCTAGCTAAGCTTTTACACATCAGTTTTGGAGCGGCAATGGCGCGTTGACGTATTTCGCAGGTTCTTTTGTGGCTCGGGCGATTCAATTCCAACTAATAAGTAAAACAAAGAGAAGGAAAATTGATTAGCTAATTTGTAGACCAAATAATTAGTTAGAATTGGAAATCTTCAGCTTGGAACGCAACTAACACAACCATTATTACATTCTGAGTGAATGCAGGGCCAAGAAATGACCATTAGGAAACATTTTCAAAACAAGCTCTGCATATAAGAAAGGTACTTACTTATTGCAAAAATTCAAGCAGGAGCTTCCGGGTTTGTTTAGCTAAAATCACGAGCTAAAATCAAATACACAGAATGAAGTTTATAAAATTGTAACAGTAAAGTTTTATGCCCAAGTGGGTTCGTTTTACAAGGGGAAGGGTAATTCTGGACTAAATGAATAAGTAAAATGAAATTATTAAAAATATTTATTTTATAACAAAAAAGTTAATAAATAACGCGTTTATTGGTTTATATGTACAAAATTAATTAAAAAATGTTTCATGTAAGCTGTAATACCAGATGAATATGTTCCCTGAGAATACGCATTTCAAAAGTTTCGGCTAGTTGATAAAAGGTCATTAAAAGTTGTGTCAAATCGTTCTTAGATAGTATGCCATGATATTCTCCAGCACAATTACAACGAACAAGTAAATTATCCATTTTTATCTAAAAGAAAAATTAAGCACCTTGCTAAATGAAAATCAGGAAGTACAGTACCTGTGAACACTTCCTACACTGCAAATCTTGTAAATTGTAAGCTAAAAGCTTACGGGTAATAGTTTCAAGCAGCAGACCTTCTATTTCATTGTTATCATATGCCGTATTGCAAAGAGGGCACAACCATTCGTGATCCGATCTGTGTGGATCTCTGCCCAAATCGACATCTCTACAATGATTGCAAACTTTACAGATCAGTTGCGGGATTACGTATGAAACTGTTCGATCTTTAAATTCGGCTTTTTTAGAAAATTCTCCTACACCGGCAAGCCGTAACAAGTTGCATTTCAAATTATAAACTTCTTCCTTCACTGCAGGATCTAACCCAAGTACGTGACAAATTGAGTTGATAAAATCTAACGCAGCAAATGAACCGTCGGGTGCTTTAGCCGGTAAACGATTGACTATCCGCTCTGTTATTCTTTAAAAACAAAAGGTTAAAAGTTAAAAAGACACGACTACCCGACTTACTTAAACAAATTCTGACTTATTTCACCCGATATGATTTCTTGAGCAAATTTTGCAACGTCTTCCTGTGCTCCTAAACCTAATGATGGTTGAGTTAGAACAAGTGTGGGAGCTTGAACTGATTCTCTCTGGGAAAGTTTCGTATAAATTGCGTTAATGTAACCGGCAATGATTGCACTAAAACTGTTACGACATCCGGCCGTTTCGGGTAATTGTTCGGCCAAATTCCAATTCATCACAACAACCGGCTAAAAAATTTATAACATGTCAAGTTAAGTCTTTTAAGGATGAAAAGTAGTAAAATGCTGTATTGTAACTTACACCGTCGTCTTCTTCAGCATCATTATCGTTGCCACATTCCATATTTTCTTGTGAATCACCACTTCCTGTAGGATTCAAATGTTCTGGTATCTTTCCTTGTATTCCAGCATAATTAGCTGAATCTAACCAAACTAACTGCTCCCAACATTTACTAAAACAATATGATTAACAAAATTTGGCGGATTTTTTTCTTGCTCCACTTACTTGTATGTGATTTGTAACGAATGGAACAATTCCTTGTTGCAAATTGAAGTTATAACAAATTCGGCATTAGCAAGCGCGTCTTCCACCGTGTGCTTCTTAGAACACATAATTATCTTGTTAAAGTTTGCGTAAATAATAACACAGCCTAATCGTTTAAATTCCGCAACCAGCTGAATGTATAACTTTTTCATTAAATTTTGTAGAGTACGGAGGATGGCGGGGTCGTACAATAACGCCTTAGAGGAACGTAACCACCTAAAAAAATTTAGATGAAAAGTTTAGCATCAAACACTGATCGAAAGAACAACATACCTATAAAAATGTACGACTTGAAAATCGGCAAAATTATTGCGATACACAGAAATGTCTCTCATCCACACAGTTGCCATGGTTCTCAAAATTTTGAAAGCTTCAGCACACCGAGCGGTCTCATCATATGTAACATTACCTCCGCTAATTAAATCGTCAAGTGAAGCAGGCGTGATGGCATCAAAAGTGGTGGCATAGGTAGTTCCATCAATATCGCTAACGTGATGTGCTTGTAGTAAAGTGTTGATTGCAAGACTGTCGATATCCAATTCAACACAAACGTTCGAGTACCATCCAGGTGCGTTGCAAATTTCACTAGAACCTTCTTGGTTTTCAGCTAAAAGTCTAAAACACAATGTGAGAAACTGTAAAGGTCGTTTTTTGATAAATCAGTAGAAAGACAATCACATATTAAGAGGAACAATACACTGTGATTTCGTATCGGTTTATTGCTCATATTTAGTACGGTTTTTACTCACTAAAATGAGAAACCATAACAATTGAATGCAGTGCATAATGGAAAAGCAAGTAGACTATTCTTTATAGTTGGAAAATACAGTTGTAGACTGGTGCAAAGGGAGGCGCTTACTAATCGAGATACACCACGGCGCCATTTTGCAATTATTTTATAATATAAAATTTTTAGAAACTTCAACTACATTATTGTCAATAAAAAATATTCATAAGTCTTCTAAACAAGGTTCCTCCTTAATAGCCCACGACGACCAAGGTCGACCTTGTGGTTCTTTGATTGGACTAAACATCAACCGTGGTCTTTAAGTGGAACTCTTTACTCTCCTATTTTTCATAAAAAATTTTAATTTGGCAAAAGAACCTACCTTGCATCGGTTTCCTGGCTGCCTCCAAAATCAGGCCGGTCCAAACTGGAACACCACAAAACGTGATTTTGTTTCATCAAGTGTCGTCCAAAAAATAAATCGGATGCAAATAACGTAGGATCGGCGGGTAAATTACCGATGGGTAAATGATAGTAACGACACTGTTCAGTGATGACTTCCAACAGGCTCTCGCTGTTCAGATAATGTCGAATTAATGTTTTAGCTCCAACTTTTTGCCATTCTAAGTTGCTATACAAATCATCTACATCCTAAAAGAAATGTTAGTTAATTGAGGACCACCGAT
Organism: Rhagonycha lutea; assembly: GCA_958510855.1. NCBI lineage: Eukaryota > Metazoa > Arthropoda > Insecta > Coleoptera > Cantharidae > Rhagonycha > Rhagonycha lutea. The sequence goes on along the minus strand of OY294036.1, from coordinate 13,246,072 downwards.
CTGATGGAATCAAAATGTTACCCTAATGTGAATTTCGGCTGTAGGAAATTCTGAAAAAGAGGGCACATTACTTTTCAGTTTGGTCAATCCATCATGGGTTTGTGTCACGAGCAGTGTAGGTCCCTTTTTTTCGTTTTTGTAAGCTTGCAAATTATTTTGAATCAATTTGTAAACTTGTTTTAAATCAGTTTCAATGCGCACTTCAAAATTAATTTTATCTGGAAGTTGTAGCTCCTCCTCAGGGTTTCTCTCACACCTAAAAATACCCATTAGTAAAAAAGTGGTCATGCAATCAAATTTACTGGTATTTTATGTATTTGCAAAAATACAGCTTTACTTTTTTTTTAATCTCTGCGTTTACTTATGTTCACTTTTTAATGCAAAATGACCAGTAAAAAAATGCACTCACTTGACAATTCGTTCAGCTTGATATAAACTTTGCAAATTTGGGAGTAAGTTGGTCCTAACAGAGTCGACAACAATAACCAGCGCTTTTTTTAAGGGAGTCGCAAAGAGAGCGAATATTTGTCGTGAACCTGAACTTGCTCGATGTTGGTACAAATACAACTGCTTTAAGGAACCTTTAACTAAATATGGTTGCTTCCCAATATTAGTCATTTCAAAATCATCCAATGTGAAAGCGTCGGTTGAACCGTTGTTCCTTGAAACCACACGACACACACAACCGGTGTGTAAAAGTGCGCGAAAGAGTGGGGGTACCTGGGTTTCATACACACCTTCCACATCTGGGTCTGTTTGATCCATAAAAACTTTCCTATATGAGAATTTTAGTCAAGCACTGAAATAATAAAAACAAAAGTTTGGTTCTTACTTTCCATGTTCTTGAAAAACAGCTTCGGGAACACTGTACATATACAAATTGTACACGGGTCTCGAACGTGGCAGAGTTCTGTTACATTTTTTAAACAAAGCCCCTTCGTCTGCACACTTTGGTGTCCTCAAGTTTGCATAGAATATTCTTGCAACTGTTAATTTTATCATGTGCATCTCGGACTGTACAAGCGCCCAAAGTCGAAACTCTCCTGGTGTGCTTGTTGGTGCAACTTGTATAACTTGCCATGGAGTTGTAACTAAAGCACGCTGAGCGTTCAGTAAAAATCCACCCAAGGTGTTTTTAGGTGCTGAGCGAATAAAATTTGAATTTCCTCTTGCTTTTTTAACATTTTGTAAGCCATTATTGCGCTGATACAACTGATAGTTCCATTTTTTCTTTTGGAACCGTAACCAAGTCAGCCGTTCTTCCTAAAATTTCACCACTTAAAACAGAAAACGTGTAAATTTGCTTACCTTACGTTTGTGGTACCAAATGGTGGAGGATTTCCGTAGACTTCCCTCCAACTTTTAGTCAAATCCAAGTCTTGAAATTCGTTATCTGGCTTACGTTTCCTTTTCGAGACGGTAACGACCGGCAGTGACGCCTTAGGCGATTTTTTCGTAAGCCCACAATCTTCAATATCGGGCGAGTCGTGACTCTTTGAGCTGGTAGAAGGTACCGGTTTTGGACAAGCTGCAAACATATCACTGATACGTCTCTGTTTAAAACTGTCGTTTTTTTCCAACATTTTTTTGTGCAACCAATCGGGATGTCTTATTCTCGGGACAGGATTCGCAACCTAAAATTTTTATCTTACAAATTTGTCAACTTGCAGAGCTTTTCTACTTACTCCTTGCATGGCAGCTGGAATTGTGATAATTTTTTGAATCGTACCGCCTAACCGTTCAATGTAGTAGCTCCAATCTAATATGTCTCGAATATCGAAATTATTCAAAGACGAATCTTTTAACCACTTCCTCAAATAATTCTTTTGGACCGCTTCTTCCGCTTGGAAAATTGCCATCGGGATGGCCCTAATTAAAATTTATAGAAACAGAAAAAAAATAATTTTGTACTTTTATACCTTTCTGTAACGGGAGCTCCTTCGGGCTTCTTCGATATGACATATTTACAGGCCAAGCCGGCGTCTTTAACCATTTGATCGCCCAAAAATTCTGCCAATCTTTTGGCGGTACTAATGGAAGTGCTTTTTTGAGTACCGTAATCCTCAAGTTTACGAGACATGGAGCGATTTTCAGAAATTAAGTCAAAAAGTTCTGAATCGGGCATGTCCCGACCATGAGAGTACAAGACATCTAACCAATAATCAGCGACTTGAGCTACAGCTGCATAACAAGTTTCAAGAGAGTCTCCTTTAAGAAACGCTTCGAATACAGATGACTGAAAATTTTTTATTAATTGGAGTTCACCACGGCGTTTCACCTCAAACCTAGAAAAAGGAATCATACACTGTCAATATGAAATTTTTACAATAAATTAAAAAGTTAATTTTATTTATAGAGAAGTTGGAACGACGCGACGTGCATGAATGGATAAACAAGATTCTCAAGTGGTTCACTCTCCAGTGGGAATCTTATTAATTCGTTTATTTTGCACCTATTGAAAAATGTAAAAAAATAATTAAAATGCTTACCCTTTCAATTCGGCGAGGGATCCGTCAAAATTAAAAACGGCGTAGCGTTTCTTCAATTTTTTACCTTCCTCCTTGGAAGCTGGAAGTACCATGGCTTTATAGGGTCCATCCACTTCAAAAAAGATCGAATTTTCACTCTTTTGAACGTACTCCAAATTCTGTTGGTCTATTAATTCGTGATATTGGTGATTCGTAAAATGTTCTTTAACCATTGCATTTAACACTGCATTAGGGTACGAAATATTCAATTTCTGTTTATTCTGATTGGTAGAGAGAACTGTTATGTTATCGGGAAATGAAGCAGGCAAAATACACCAAATTCCGTCAGTATCCAATTCGAGCGGACGCCCAACCTGTTCGATAATTTCTCTCGTCTTCATAATAATATTTGCCCCCGTATAGCACACAATACCAGCCATCTCCATACTGTACCATCGAGCTCTTAAAAATGAATTGATGTAAATTATGTGGATGTGATTCTTTTACCACCTTACCCTCGTCTCATGACATAGCCATAAAATGAATTCAAAATGCACTTGTGTGCTAACTGTAGAGAATCATACAAAACTTCTCGATTTTTAGCTGATTTGATCTCGCCAGCATCACCACCTTTAATGGCATTTCCGACTTGTTGTTTCGCCTTCTTAGCTAACCCTTTATATTCATACCTAATAAATTTTTTTAGTTTTATAACAAAAACAATACAACAATAAAGATGCAATTGAATTAAAATTTCGTCATTTAAAATGTATTGAACAAAAATTCTCACCTTCTGTCTCGAAAGGCGCGCACTGTGTCCACATAAAAAGAATTTTCCTTTTGACAAATAGTCGAAGTACGTTCAGCCACTTTTGTTATTTTCAATTTTTTATAAACCTTACGACAATAAACCGATAATCGTTTCTTTTCCAAATCGGCTTGTTCTTGTCTCGGCAGCGAATGAAATGCCCTAGGGGCGCCTCCCGGATATTGAGAAGGAAACTTTTCTATTTCTAATTGCTGTTGAATGCGATGATATTCGTTTCGAGAGGCCGGCACTGAAATTTAAAATTATCTCGTGCATCAGCAACTACAATTTACTTACTGTATTCGGCTCTCCACATCCATTCCATGTTTCGTTGGCAAGTAGCACCAGGTCTGTTAAAATCACAAGCAGCACACACGGTTTCATCTACCATGGCGTACGGTTGAAGTCGATTTGTTAAAATAATGTTAGGATACATAGCACCAACGTCTAAATGATAAATTAGCGGACGTTCCAAACGCAACGGTTGAGCCTTGAGATCGTTCAATTTTGTCACAAGTTCTTCTGTTATTTCGGTTAAATTGGTGACCTCTGAGAGAGGTATTCCTTCTTCAATTTCTATCGCATGCTCCAGGGTTTTGGGTACTTGCTCAATTAAGCGGTCGATTGCATCAGGAACCAGCCGAAACCGGCACGGGATGTCTGCACGAAATACCCCCGATTCAATAGCTTCAACGTGACCCCCCACATAAGTTTCTTGGTGTAACAAGTGACCATCATCTGTAAGTTTGTTTAAAATTGTTTCTTCCTTATTCGGAAAAATTACATTTACTTGAAATGCTTCCACCATAAGCAGGGCTTCGCAAAGTGTACCTAAAATTTACGTGATAAATCAAGTTTGTCTTATTTCCCTAAGACGTTTCACTTACCGGATCCTTTCCGTAAGACTTCATCTGGTTCGCAAGGAATAATAGTACACAGAGCGAAAATAAATGGATGGACGTACTGCATGTACAGATAATAAGTTGCCACTGCATCTGATACAGAATAATTAGAGAGAACTTGTGGGTTGGAAGCAGCTAAGGGACACATATCTTCAGGATCCAATTCAACAGGATCGTACCTACAAATGTCATCATTCAGATCATGAAACTAAACATGAAATAGTAACTATTACCGTAACTTAGCCTTAGCCACACGTTTAAGGCCTTGCGAACCAACAGGCAAATAAGAATCTCTTTTCACCCAACACAAACAATCCATATGCATTGCCGGACGAGAACAATACACGTCATCCCTGTTTTTGTAAAATCCTATCTCTTGTTTCATGTCGAGGTCGTAACTAGCGGCGCGAGTCTCCAAAAAAGGCCAATCGAAAAAATCTCCGTTGTAAGTGACGAAGACGTGTGGACGAACATCCATAATGTGATCAAAAAATTTTTGAATCAAACCCAACTCGTTTTTCTCATTAAAAATCGTAAATTTTCCTTCAAATTCAGGTTTGGGTGTATACTCAAAATCCTCAATGTCTTGTGATAAAATTTCTCGGTTTGTTATTAAAAATCCTGAAAATTTTGATTTATAAAAACTATGCAAGTTAGAAAAACATGAGCAGAATTATTTTACTTGATGGAATTTCAGGCAACAGGTAAATCCAATTACAGGAAATTATTCTTGTTATTGTTGGGGAAATATTATACTAGCTGGTACTGTAACAGACGGCATACAGTTTTGGAAATAATTCCTTTTTAATTAATACAAATCTACATTTTAATAAAATAATTTTTTTAATGCGATCTAAACATTTTCATATCCTTTTCTATTATTCTACAAGCCAAATTTGGGATAGTATAATGCGAATGATGAAAGACGGAGGGGAAACGCTGGCAAGTCCCATGATTGGAAATGAAAAATCAGAAAGTTTCATTTTAATTATGCATAAAATGTTAAATTTACTACTTAGGGGTAAGCCGACTGCGCCAATCGATTTTTCCCATTGAAATACATAAGAATTTGTCTAGAAAGTAATTTATTTGTAATATTTAATTTAAGGGGTAAAAAAGGCAAAATAAAATTTGAATTTTTGTGAAGTGCATGCTCTAAAACGGATTTTAAATAGGTCCTGCCTTAAATTTCTCCATTTAGAAATAAAAGGCATTTTGCCTAACTCAATCAATCAAGGGCTTTTCCATTCCTGTCGGAATATTGCCACTTCTTTGAAGTCTTCACAATCCATTTCACGAGGTGGATTACTCCTCTTTTGCTACTCTTTTTATTACAACTTTTCACCACAGCGTGTGGATGTCCACTGGCAGGCCGAGCTAAGAAATTCTGTGCAGTCCGCGATTTGAACCCAGAATTTCCAAAATGAAGGGAAAACGCTGGCAGATTACTCAAAAACAACTGCCACGCCAAAACGATTCAAGTGAGAAATATACATGCTGTAATTGACTTTTTTGTAAGAAGTTAAATTACCTACGAAATTGTTCCTAGGCAAATTGTTGAAATTTCAAATTTAATATGATTTCCCAATCACAATAATTTGGGGATCAAGAAAGGAATTTAGAAAAGTTATAGATCCACAAATGATCAACCAATGCTAAAAATAAAAGAAATTGTCTTACCTTGTCCATCAATCATATAGGACACCATCATAATTTGATCGGAGTTTGCATCAGGAAATTTAAGGGGCAACTTTGTCGTTTCCAGATCAAAAGCTAACACTATAGGTTCGGGGCGTTCGATAATGTCAGGTCTTGCTTTTATAAATGGTGGTTCTACTCCCAAAGTTTTACATTTTACTGTGTACCACAGTCCACAAAAAATTTTAAGGTCTATTGAAACTCTCACATGGTAAGGTACATCATATTCTCTATGAAAAAGAAAATTTCTGTTAACCCACCACACTTTTTTTATTGTAACTTATGCTTACCTGATATCCAAAATATTTTCTAAATGATCGGTATTGGTGCTCGTATGCTCAACGTGTTGTTTGTCAACCAAGTTACTTGTGAGCAATTCGGTATAAAAAGTGTTGGCCTTCAAACGTTCTTTGTTCTTCTTAACCACTGCTAAAATGTCGCGTCTAACTTTTATCGAGTCGTTTTGATTAAGAAATGACAACTTCAAATAGTGCTGCTTTAAACCAATTAAATGATTTGGTAGTTCCAAGTCCTCTTTAATGACTTCTTGAATGGTACCAATCGTTCCCGCATACTTTTTCATTAAAAATTGCGACACTTCCTGTAACAACTCCCTGCGTGTTAGGATATAAAAGTAGGGCTTAAATGGATAAGACACTTTGAACCTCGTGCCGTCTTCTTCCATAAAATAATAATCCACCGCAGAAACGAGTCTCTTGTTTTCATCTAATATTTCGGTCTAAAATCATGGTAACGTTACAAAGAGATTTTTGGAAGATCAACAACTTACGGTATGCATGTTTAACATGAACCCTGTTCTTTCTTTATGGTCACGTACTCTATCGAATCCATATTTTGAATCTATGGTATCGTTTTCTATCGATTGTTGTATACGCAATTCTGACGTTTCCTCTCTAAAGTTAAAAAGTTAGAACCATTAAAAATGGGGTAAAAATGTTACCTTTTCGTGGTATTCGGAGCCTGAGCGGATCTTTCTTGATTTTCATTCTTATTCTTTTGAAACTTAGATTTGTACATTTTCACAACTTCTCGCACTTTTCCGATTACAAAGTTGACAGAACACACAAATTATAACCTACAAAACTAACCAAATATCGCAACTTTTGGCGGTTTTCGTTGGCGCAGAAAATGGATGCGCTGTAAAATTAAATAAAAAGAGGGAGGCACATTAATTTCATTAGTCCATTGAAGAAGCCCTAAATTAATCAGACAAAAGTGTGCCGTACTATTTGAATTGTGAACCTAACTTTATTACTTCAACGACCAATCACAATAGTGTATTTCAAACTTCACCCGTTAACAAAATTTGTAACGTTCGTACTTTTGAAAGCTGTTATGTCAAATACACTTTTTTAAAGTAGTGAAGTGATTTTAAACATTTTAATTAGGATTTGACTTTTATTATAATAATTTAATGTGCCGGTAACGTTTAATTAATACATCAAAGTATTTAAATGTAAGTATCCGTCTGCTGTGGGAAATTTTGTGTTAAAGGCGAATGGTTTTTTACGTCGCTACAAAATTCTTCAATCCATGTTCAAAATTTACCGTATCATCACTCTTTTAGCTTATAAAGCTACAAAAAATTCATAAAGTTTTGAGTAAAGAAATCCTCGAGAAATCCTTTTGCACCTACCTTGATTATATTTACCTTTCTGCCGCCTTTTGCATGTTTTAAAGATGAGGTTAAATAATAACTTTTTCATTTTAGATGAATTCAGATGAAAAAGATAACTGCTCCGTGCAGGTTGCAGTGCGGATAAGGCCGCTAGTAGATAATGAAATTTCAAGAGGTTCCAATAATGTACTCGAAGTTTACCAAGAGTTACAACAAATAAAAATAAAGAACACAGAAAAGGCGTTCACATTCAACTATGTGGCCGACCCAGAAACATCGCAAGACACATTCTATAAAAATCGAATACAAAAAATGATCTCAAATTTATTTAAAGGATATAACATGACTATTCTCGCTTACGGTCAAACTGGTTCCGGTAAAACCTATTCCATGGGTACGAATTACAATGGAGAAGGCGAGATGGGGATTATACCGCGTGTGGTGAACGACATTTTTAATTACGTTAACGACAATTTCGCCTATGACTTTTCAATTACTGTTTCGTTTATGGAGCTCTACCAAGAAATACTCTACGATTTATTATCATCGAAATCACGCGACCAAAGCATCATAGAAATTCGTGAGGATTTAAAAGGGATGCTTTTGCCAGGACTCACAGAACAACCGGTTACATCTGCAACCAAGACTCTGGAATACCTTTGGAAGGGATCTCAAGGGCGGGCGACGTCCACAACAAATATGAACTCTCAAAGTTCCAGAAGTCATGCAATATTTACAATCAATATTTCCATGCAACGGAAGGGCAATAAGTAAGTTTTTTAAAACCATTGTAGTTTTTGTTTTTAAAGAAATTTGCGGTTTAGTAGCGAAAATAGAACTGCAAAGTTTCAATTAGTGGATTTAGCCGGTTCTGAAAGACCAAAAAAAACAGGTGCCACTGGCGTGACGTTTAAGGAAGGTGTAAATATTAACAAGGGATTGTTGGCACTTGGAAACGTTATTTCAGCTCTCGGTGATGAGAAACAACAAGGAAACTACATTTGCTATCGAGATAGCAATTTAACAAGACTTTTGAAAGGTATAAATAATTGTTTTAATATGTTTTATAAGCGATTAGAATTTTTTCACTATTTTTGGAGTAATCGGAGGTTTAATTTTAATATAATTGTAGAGTTTCAAAAGTTTTAATCAAAATTTTTTAAGAATTTACTCCTCCCCTCAAAAATTACCTCCATAGATTAGAATTTTTTCACTATTTTTGAAGTATTCACAGGTTTAATATTAATATAATTGTCGAGTTTCAAAAGTTTTAACCAAAAATTTTAAAATATTTACCCCTCCCCTTTCAATCTTGAGAAAACAGGTGTATATCCCCTACCCCCACCAATTTAAAATTTTGAATCTAAAATAGCCTAAATCGTTTGTGCCTGTTTGTGCAAAAATTATTTTCGTATGGCATATAACCTTGTCGCGGTTTCGTATAAACGCCGCTGCCGCGTATACGCCGTCGCCCTGTGTTCTTTGCGTACCCTGCACATACACATGGCTAGTTACGCCACTGAGGCAATCAATTTTTACTGGATCTTCTCTTATTTTATTTCCTTGTGGAGGCATACACATTACCGGCGTGAAATGGATATTGGGAATCTCGGTAATTCAATCATGCACGTCAGTGCCATTGATATTTTGCCAGTCATTGTAGCAAAAAAGGTACTTAATAAAAATTCCGAAAGTTTTCAAATTTTGAGGCAACATGGAGGAGGTAAAAAAGTAATAAATCCGATTTTCGACCCTTTTCTACCCCCAGGAATATTGTCAGATTAATAAAAAACGTAAATTTTCAATGACTTTATAAAAGATTCCTAAATTTATGCAAACCTTGGAGAACATTTTAATAATTAAAATGATTTGCACAATAGGACGCGACGGCTTTAGCCTCATGCAACTATTAAATCAGGGTATTTAAGCCAGCGGACTTGAGCAGTATGTTTTTTCCAATCAAAGAGCCACGCGACTGCACCGTGGTAGTCGTGGGCTTTAATTGGAACTCGCCATAAGTATTTACTTCAAGCGCACATACCGTCAATGGAATGCGAGAACCATGCAGTTTTTATGTGAAAAATTTAAACTTTACCATCAAGTATTTCCTAAATTAATCGATATTTGACGTTTGTCCATAGGCGAAACACTTTATTTTAATATTATTTATCAGATTCCATTGAGATTTTGTAAATACCTATATCTTCTGGACTCATTTAACATGCTCGAACCAAATTCCTTCTTTTGAATTTTTGGTAAATTTTCAAAGAACTTTTTCCAAGTATTATTACTTTTTATTGCTTTATTTATTAATCTAAATAAATAAGTATAGTTAATAATAAACTTTTCTCTAGATTCTTTGGGAGGCAATAGCATCACTCTTATGATTGCCTGCATTAGTCCTGCTGATTATAATGTGGACGAAACTCTGTCTACTTTACGGTATGCCGACAGAGCCCGAAAAATCAAAAACAAACCTATTGTTAATGAAGATCCAAAGTTGGCAGAGATTAATAGACTTAAGAAGCAAATTGATCAGTTACGTTTAGAAATGATTGGAAACGGTAAATTTTTCTTTTCATTGACTTTTAACTTTGCTATAACAAAACAAAACTTTAAACCACGGAAAATTTAATCATGAAGTTATTTCACAATATAGAATAATCTGTCTTATCAGACATTTCACTATGTAATCCAACAGAAGTACGCGAAAGTTTACCTCATCTCATGAGCAGGTGCACCTGCTGTCTGTTTTGCTAATATAAAGAGCAACATTTTATAAAATTTGTGGATGAAGTTTAAATTATTTGTTGCGGTTATGGCAAAGTTTCTCAAATTTTTTTTTTTAATGTTCATATTTAAATTTATTTAATGGTTGTGTAGGTGGTCCAATTATTTGTCAAGCTGAATTAGATTCAATCAACAATGAAAATTCTCATCTGAAGAAGAAAAATCAAAGTTTGACTCTAAAATTGTCTACTACAATAAGCGAATTTTTTGGTTTAAGCGACCGTTTCTCAATTGTACAAACTGCGAATGAAGTTCTAAATAAAAAAATATTGGAACTAAAAGAATCTCTTAACTTAACAGTTGGACAACTGAACATAAGCATGGAACAAAATGACTTGGAAGGGCTTAAAGATTACTTGCCGGCCTTGTCTACAATGAAGGACCTCCTTGTCGATATAGATTGCAATAGAAAAAAGATGGAGGAGGATATACGTAAACATGAAAGGTGTAATAGTACAATTTCAAATTTATCTAATGTAGATTTGGTGGCAGAATCTGATATAAATGAGAAGCAAGAAAACCGAGCCGCTCAACAAATGGAAATGATGGCACAACTACAAGAGATAAGCAAGTCATTGGCGTTGAAAGAAGATTTAGCGCAACAAATTCTTTCGCAAAATTACGGCATCATCGATGCAAATACCGTTAAAGAGAATGAGATGAGAATTAAGACTCTAGAAGAAGAAAAGGACAAATTGCTGCATCAATTGAAAAATTCGCAAAGCCATCCACCAAATAGTAAAGTGGCTGAACAACGGCGCAAGCAAGTAAAAGATTTGGAACACGAAATTGATGATTTAAAAAAAAAGGTTTGTGATTTATTTTAGTCGATTTTATTCTATAACAAAACTTTGGGTTTTAGTTGAAGCAGCAGGGTCAGTTGATCAAAATGAAAGAGAACGATGACCAAAAGATTCGTAAACTGAACACTGAAATTCATCAGATGAAAATTAACAAAGTGACCCTTATTAAAAATATGAAGCAAGAATCTGAAAAGTTCCGAGTATGGAAGTTGCAACGAGAAAAAGAACTTTTCAAATTGAAGGACCAAGATCGTAAACGGCAAAATGAAATCAATAAAATGGAAACTTTGCACACTCGCCAACAAAACGTCTTGAAGAGAAAGATGGAGCAAACTTTGGCGGTTAATAAACGGCTTCAGGACGTTCTTTCGTTAAGAAAAACTGTACAAGAAACCAAAAATTTTGGAAATAAGATCGAAAAATTGGAAGCTTGGGTGAGTAAATTGGTTAAGTTGTTCAGCAACTTTGAGACTAAATTACTGTTTATTTTAGGTGCAACATGAGTTGGATGTGTTTGTTAAAACTGTTGACGCCGAATCCAGCATACCCGTTCTAGTTGAAGATAAGGAGATGCTGCAACGGCAACTGGATGAACTCAAAGCTAACAACAAGTTCGACGAAAATATTCAAGAACAAATTAACTTGCGGACCCTTCACATTACTGAAATGCAGCAGCACATCATCAATTCTGATCAAGGTGAGTTTTATTTTATAATTATCGATTAATTTGATTATGGGGGATTCCTCGCCCAATTGACCTGGTGGTAATTCTTTTCTTTTTTTCATATTTCTTCAGTTTTTTTGTACTAAAAGATATCCAAAAAATCTTAAACTTAAATGTTTAGTTCTAACTTAGGCAGTTAATTCTTTGATAAAAACCAAAATTTTAATAATTGTTCCAAATAACAATCATTCCATTCTTCCAATTCATATTCAATTTATCAATTTAATTTTCCAGAAAATAAATCAAAAACTAGGTGGGACAATGTTCAAACAATGGCAGAAGCAAAACACTGCCTCAAGCATTTATTTAATTTAACTGCTGAGAGGTGTAAAAAGGAAGCTAGCAATGAATTTAAATTTAGTGAACTGCAAAATACACAAAGAGAGGTAAGCTTGATACCATTTAAGGTAAAATATACATTCAATTTTTTTTACAGACATTACAGAAACTTGAGCAACTAGGAAATACAAATAAGGTGATGAAGGAGAAACACCAATTGAAGTTGTATGAAACGAGAAAAGAATACGAAGATAAAATTTCTATTCTGTGTAAGCAATTGCGAGGTGCTCCCATTGAAGGTTTGTTTTTTTTAATATTTTTGTTCTGTCATCACTAACTCTACAAAATTGTAGTTATGCATTATAAAATTGGAGAGTTTACTACAGAAATTTGTTAAATTGTACTCTATTTTTATGAGCCCTTTATTTTTAAATTATATAAGTCTAATAATTGTATTTTTAAATATTTTTACACAATAAACTTAACCTTTTAATTTGTGTAAATTATTCCATTTTTGTTTTTAAATTTGTAGGTCATGAAAATGCAATTACGGAAACATGTCTGCAGGATTTGCTTCGTAAATGCGAGGAAGAACTTGAAGAACTGAAACAAAATAGTGCCAAAAGGATAGAACAACTGTGTGGCGAAAACAATCAACTTTGTATCGAAAACGAACAACTCAAGCAAAACCTTCAAGAAATTAGGGTAAGTGTTCTGAGTTATTTTGAAAAGTCAAGCTTGCTGGCTTTTTATTAACTTGTAATAATCTTAGGGTGCATTACAGCAAGGTTACATCGAACAAACACCAAAAAAAGTGTTGTTAGAAAGTTCCGTAACTGACGATGAAGAAGTAATGTCATTTGATGAGGAGGAGGAGGATAAGTTACGAACGCCCGAAATGCCTAACAAACTCAACGTGTTGCAACTGAAGAACAAGATTATAAACAGTCTGAAGGTAGAAATTGTAGACAACAATTCTAGCTTTGAAGATGACCTTAATAAGGATCCAGATTGGAAAAAGACACCTTTAGCCAAAAAGATTGTAAACATCCGAAAAACATCAACCATAGGTAAGCATAAACAAAATTTGTTCATGAACTTCATTATTAGTAAATCTTTAGCTTGGTTTGCATAAATAATCAAGAAAAAAATTTATTTGTGATGTATTTAAATACTTCAAGTTATTTAAATAACCAGAAATATAACTTTTAAATAAAAAATTATTAATACTGTAGGAGAACTTTTTAAAAGTTATAAATAAACTAAGTTCTGATTATAGCAATTAAAAATTTGCATCCAATAGAGAATAATTTAAGTCCCTTTTCTTTGCTTTTATTCAAAATTTCCGTTATTTCAATTTATTTTCATTTTGGCTAAATTATTTTAACATTTAGAAAACGGACCCATGTGATTGTTTCATTTAGTTGATATAAATTACACTGAAAGAAATAATTATGTAAATTTACATAACTTATAGATGGTCATCAGTGGCCATGTATAAGTAATGTAAAATTACATAATACATGTTGTAATCATTTACATTTATCATGTAAAAAAGTACTTTAGATATTTCTAAAAATTACATAGTATTTGTAAATTTTTCTTGTTATCAGCCAGTAAAATTACACTAACAGAGGAAAGGTTTTACAAATTATTGTAAAATTACTAATAGACAACCATTTACTTGTAAAATATATGGATTAAATTCCATATTAACGTAAAATATTTGTAAAATTAGAACTACTTTTTTCAGTGTATGTTTTCTTTTTTTTTTATTGCAAATTTATCATAATAACAAATATTATTTAATTCTAATAGCCAGTGAAAGATTGACCGTAAAAAGGAAGTCAGATGGTAGTTGCAGCTGTAAAGGTAACTGTGCAAGGCGTACATGTGGTTGCAATAAACTCTCCAGAAATTGTGGGAAGTTATGTAATTGTTCAGAGAAAGTGTGTGAAAATAGAAATTCATATAATGAAAATGTAAGTTTCCATTATATCTCTTGTTTTAATAACACTTTTAACCAAACATTTTTAGGATAACGAAGAACTAGAAGGGGGAAATGCTGGTATCGAGCCCGTTAGCTTTAAGAAACCAAGGTAAAATATTTCTTCATTTCTTTATAAAGTTAGTACAACGCATTTTTTTATTTTAGAACTGATGATTCCATAAATGAAAAAGGAAAGCGTAGACGCTTTAATCTAGCATAATAATTACAATATTTTATACATTTTATATTTTTAGACCTTAATCTAATTTTTATGATAATTATTTATTTTCAAGTTATAAGTAACAACTATTTTTTTTTTAATAAATATTAGCATTTAATTTTGTAAATAATTTTGTAAAAAAAAAAAAGCTTTTAAAGAAGTTATTTAACAAAGGTTGCAGAAACTTGGGGCCACATGTAAAACAAAGTTGTATGAAATTTGTAATTGCTGTATTATTGTTTCTTGCTTCAGGTTAATATAATTTTAGAGCAATAATTAATTTTAACAATAATTATTGATAATTGAGTCATCTATGTTCAAAACCGGCTGTGAAAAAAAAAGTTTCTTCTGGTGTTTTTCTTTAGCTCTCTTGTGAAAAGTGATAAATGGTTTTAGCTGATTTTGAAAATACGCAACTCAATTATACAAATAGCACTAAATATAATGGTATTGTCTTATTAAATTGTTTTTGATTATTACAAATAAAAAAAATTTATTTTTTAAAGCATTTTTTAAGTTGTTTTGCTTGTTATAATAAAAAGTGTAGTCCTGGACTAGAAAGGTGATATTTTTCTTCGAAAGGTTTTGCAGTTCAAAATAGGCTGGACTTGCAAGTATTGACATTTGAAAAATTTATATGATTTGTGTTTGTTCTCTTTGTAACATCAGAAAATTTAGTTGATAGCTTTAGGATAGGTAGAATCATAGTAAAAGAAATTTTTATTTCTTTTCCTATGGTAGAATCCATTAGAATCTGATTGAGCAAAGGCTGGGGTGTTTTTATCTTTGTGATCACATTCTGCACAGATTAAAAAGCACTTATGTTTAGAAAATAAGCGCTTATAATAAGCACTAAAAATTGTAAAAACAAACCACAATAAAAGTTACTAAAAAATATTAATTTTTATTTATAAAAAAAATATATTGAGTATAGAAAAAAAAAAAACCTTCAAATAATATTCTCAACTTTTAGCAAAATTGAGAAGAATAAAAAAAATTGCATTTTCAAAACAAGAGCACATTTTGACGTTCGGTACATTTTATTTGAGCCCCAGAAAAGCGGTTGGCGATTGTTCCTGACTCTCCTCCGTAACCTAACTTGTAACAGGAGGGTAAGAAGGAAGGCCTTCCCCGCAGGATGGCTTTGGGTGTCCTAAACTGCAATATATCCTCTTGGTATTGGCCCAGTTCTTGGATCAAGGGGTTTTCGGATTGACCCGCTGCTTCATAGAATTTATCCGCTTGGCGGCGTATTAATTTTATGACTGTCTCCGCGTTGAAGTCCGACCTGAGTTGGATGTTGGTTACCTGAGTCATGGGGATCGTCAATCACCTACAAGTGATAAGAGCTAGGCAGTGGACGTGATATAAAATACACAACAAAAACAAACTCTCAAAATATTTCAAATTAGAAAATTGTTTATTCCTAAATTACATAATTAAAATAAAACTTATTATTAACAAATTAGTATTACAAAATAAATCACAATAAACATTTGCATGATGTAGTATACTAATAAAATAACAACGGGAGATAAGTCTTCTATATTTTTTATCCCATATTATTCAGTAACTCCAAAATATAACTACCCAGCTCCTCGTCTTGATTGGTCCAAGACACAAACACATTTTTTTGATCGTCATCTTCACTTTCGACCTTCACAAGAACCGATTCAACCGAAATAGAACCATCAGTCAATGTAACCGAATACTGAACAAGATTATCTTTTATTAGGGTGTACAATTTATGTGCAGTACCTAATGACGATCCCGAATCATTAATCGTTACATTTGAACTGAAGCGAATAATGTGTCGATTGATTCCTACTTCTTGGCATGCTTCGTCTACATCCATTAGGCACATATTGTTTTCTTTCATCACCACTACACCGTGCAGTGTTCGTCTTCGTTTGGGATCTGGCGGCAAACAATTGAATTTTTTCGCTTCCGCTTTAAGCAATGATAACGAGACATCTAGCGCGATTTTATCAGGTGTATTGATCACGCAAGTTTCACCGTTAGCGGGGTTGTAACACGCAATATTAAATTCTTGCTTTATTTTGCTTTTCAGAAACTCCATTTTTGCTGCTTCTCCGTGCACCAACATTACGTTGGACGGCTCGCAGTACTGTATCAGTTGCATGATACCTTTAGCGTCCGCATGAGCAGAAAATGACATGTACTCGACGGACATCTTAACTTCCACTATTTGCCGATTTTCAAATTCGATTTTTTTTGCACCGTTTAATATTTTGTGACCCACGGTACCTTGGACACAAAACCCTGGCATTATAACCATATTGTTCTCGTTCGGTGCCCACTTTTTAAATATTTGTAAACTTAACCCAGCGTGCAACATACCAGGCGTTGCAAAGACGACCATAGGACCGGGATTATCAATAAATTGTCTATCAAACGGTTTAATGTGTTTAAAATCAAACATATTTCTCTGTACAAACGTTTTACGAATCTTTTGGTTCGTCCACGTAATAAACATTTTGTAATAATTGTTTGCCTTTTCGGTTAAACCCAAGGCAAAATATACTGGAGCTTTCAAATTCATCCGTTCCCAATACGTTTCTAACAAAATGCACAACTCTTGTGCCCTACCTAAAGCAAACACAGGAATCAGGACCTTACCTCCTCGATCGATGCACTCGTGAACTTTCTTCAAAAAATCGCGCTCCCTGCACCTCTTCGAGTCTCGGATAGTTGTGGCATAAGTTGACTCACTAATTAACAAATCAGGTCGGCACTTGTCGATCCAAGCGGCACCTAAGTGTCGATCTGGAGTCATGTTGTAGTCCCCAGTGTAAACAACCGATTGTGAACCAACTCGAATCCAAAACATAGCAGCGCCCAGCACATGACCCGCATAATACGCTTTAATTTCCAAGTCGTTATCCACCATGACCGACTGATGCAACGTAACAGCAATAACTTTCTTCATGCAATCTTTGATCATTTGCGAAGTAAAAAAGTTTTGTTCGCCCTTTTTCTCGACGGAAACCTTTCGCATATCTTCCAAAAGTATCGGGGCAATTGCCTTAGTGGGATGGGTCATATAAATTGGACCCGTGTAGCCGACCATTTCGGACATGTATGGTAATGCACCACAATGGTCCAGATGAAAGTGGGATATTATGACGCAGTCTATAAAGGATGTAATGGGACCTTCGCTGGTGATATAGGAAAAGTCGGGAAATCTTCGTTCGTCGTTGAAACCCATATGCATACCGCAATCCAACATAATATTTTTGCCGCCCATGGACAGTAATATGCAACTTCGGCCAACATCTTGGCCGGCACCCAAGGGTGTTATTTTTATCTCCGGCATTTTTATTGTTTCTAAAATAATTAAAGTTATGAAACTTTTCTATTAAACTTATTTAAATTTATAACATTTTTAGGTTATGTCATGCATAAACAGAAAACAGAATTCCGCTTAACTTGCAATAATGGTGCCTAGATGGCACAAAGTCGCGTTGAAAAAATGAACCAATAAGAAAATAGAATCAAAAGAGTTAAAATAATCAGTGGCGGATTTAGCACTTGATCAATTTTGAGACCCCTCTAATTATTTTCACTAACCCTACAGCAACGATTTCTAAACGGATGGAGCGACGGTTTTACCATTGGAGGCAGAAAGATAAGCAATTTATGATATGCTGACGACACCGCCCTTCTTGCCAACTCAGCCGAGGAAGGAGGAATTGACGCTGTGAAATGGGAAGAAAAAATGCTGTTAGAAGTCTGAAGGGAATATGGAAAGATAAGACAATCACCATTAATACTAAAAAGCTATTGATGAAAGCTTTGGTCTTCCTCATCGTACTTGACGGCGCATAATCATGGATTCTAAAGGCGCAAGATCGTAGAAAAGTCGACGCACTTGAGATGTGGTGCTGCGTATATCATGGATTGAGATAAGAAGCAATGTGTCCATCGTTAGAGAGATTGATCTCAAAGGTTGTCTCAGGTTCTGTATCAACACGTGCTTAAATACTTTGGACACATAATGCGGGAACGTGATGACGGATTGGAGAGATTGATAATCCAGGGCAAAGTGATCACAGGGAACTAGATCAAGAGGTCGTTCTCCAAAGCGTTGGTCGGATCAAGTGGAAGAGACCGAGGGGTTAATCACGGGCATAAATTATGTACACCAGACTTCAAACTCCCCGAGACTTCCTCGGACTACCCGAGACTTCCTCAGACTACCCGAGACTTCCTCGGACTACCTGAGACTTCCTGGGACTACCCGAGACTTCCTGGGACTACCCGAGACTTCCTCGGACTACCCAGACTTCCTCGGACTACCTAAGACTTCCCCTAAGTGTGCGCGTGCGCAGCTACTCACGTCGAATGTGCGCACGCGCAAAAATTCCCGGCAATGTGAAGCGTATTTAAATGTAAAGTGCGCGCATGCGCCATAATCAAGTCAAATAATGTGCGCCGAATGTGTGTAAAAATTAAATTTTTAGTTTTATAAACAGGACCGGATGAAAGTTTGGGACCTAAATCTAAAACTTTATTTAAGAGCAATGTTCAGTGGTTATGGGGGGACTCAAGTCTAAAGGCCGTGTGACACGTGTATTAACTTTTAAAAAAAGTAAAAAAAATAGTAACAGCCCATTGATTGGTTAAACAATCAACATCGGTTACAACATTGGTTTGTTACCAAATTAAAAAAAAAATTAGTAGTAATTTAATTTGATATCTTATTAGTTATTATAATTATATTTTATAATTCTTTGTTCTTCTCGGTTCTTCTGATATCGCTAGGGGGGGGCGACGCCGCAGAGTCCCTCAGTCCCCCCATTTCGAATTTTGGAAAAATTTGTGTGTCATTCGTTTGTGCATCGTTTGTGTAGGTTTGTGCAAACATTTTTATCGTTTGTGCAATCTCCGTTCGCGAATTATTTAAGAAGCAAGTTTGGGGGGCTGGGGAAATGCCAGCCCCCCCATTTCAATTTTTGCATAAAATTTTATGTTAATCGTTTGTGCATCGTTTGTGTACGTTTGTGCATTCAAAATTTTCGTTTGTGCAAATACCATTCGCGAAATATTTACAATTTAAGTGGGGGGGGGGATTCCAGCCCCCCCCCATCACGAATTTTGGGTCAAATTTGGTGTCAGTCGTTTGTGCATCGTTTGTGTACGTTTGTGCATTTATTATTTTCGTTTGTGCAAGCACGGTTAGCGAAATATCGTTAATTGAAATTTCCGCGATCAATTCTCCAGCCCCCCACCCTCGGCCCCACCCCCATTTAGAAATTTTGTCGTTTTTTCAATTGAAGATATATCGCAAACCGTGCTTGCACAAACGAAAATAATAAATGCACAAACGTACACCAACGATGCACAAACGATTGCCACCAATTTTGACCTAAAAAGTATTTGCACAAACGAATGACACAGAAATTGATCAGTAATTCCCCCCCCCCCATTTCGATTTTTGGATTAATTTTTATTTCTTTCGTTTGTGTACCGTTTGCTTACGTTTGGGTAATAATTTTTTTCTTTATGCATTCATCGTTCGCGAATTGTTTAACACATAAATATTTGTAAATCTCCGAGCAACAGTCGCCAAAGTGCCTTAAGTTAGCTTAACTTGAAATTTGGCTGTGACTGTGGCGCCATCTGTGGTGTGGTGATAGAAAATTTGACTTGTCAGTGAGGTTATGCGAAGTTGGGTTATGTATCCAAGCATGCGCATTTGGTTTTGTTTTGTACTTAGGAATATCAATCGGGCAAATAGCCCTTATTATAGTATTAGACCTAACCTTCAAAAATATCAAGAGAATTTAGCATATTCTCGCGTGGTGTTCTCGCCCACGTTATTTTGCGTCAAATTATGATTGTGGATAGAAAGTGGGCCCCTGCATTGACGTATTTATTGCACAAACGTACACAAACGAATGACACCAAAAAGATGTCAAAAATCGAAATGGGGGGGGGGGGCTGGAGAAATGATCGCGGAAATTTAAATTAACGATATTTCGCTAACCGTGCTTGCACAAACGAAAATAATAAATGCACAAATTGAAAATTTGACCCAAAATTCTGGCATTCCCCCCCCCCCACTTAAATTGTAAATATTTCGCAAACGGTATCTGCACAAACGAAAATTTTGAATGAACAAACGATGCACAAACGATTAACATAAAATTTTATGCAAAAATCGAAATGGGGGGGGGCTGGCATTTCCCCAGCCCCCCAAACTTGTTTCTTAAATAATTCGCGAACTGAGATTGCACAAACGAAAAAAATGTTTGCACAAACGATGCACAAACGATGCACAAACGAAAGACACAAAAATTTTTCCAAAATTCGAAATGGGGGGGGGGGAAATGGACCTTATAATATAGTGTACCAAAGTACGGTTGGTAGTCAATAATACCACGGCTACCAACCGATCTGTTTTCATAAAGTATATTTTAGTAAATTATTTTAAATTAGGTGTAAAAAGTATGGTTTTGGTTCTTTTTCAAACACTATTAGAAAAAATATTGTTCGATACGCATCGAAAAGTATCTTTTAATTAACTTGTAACGAAAATATCTATTTCCGAACGTTTTCTGTTCTAAATTTTCTACAGACTACTAGGAAATTTTCAGGACTACCTAAGACTTCTCGGGACTACCTGAGACTTCCACGGACTACCCGAGAATTCCCTGGACTACCCAAGACTTCCTCGGACTACCCAAGACTTCCCCGGACTACCCAAGACTTCCTCGGACTACCCAAGACTTCCTCGGACTACCCAAGACTTCCCCGGACTACCCAAGACTTCCCAGGACTACCCAAGACTTCCCCGGACTTCCATGATACTGTACACCAGACTACCCGCGTGATTTACCCCTCGGAAGAGACCACCAATAGCTCTATACAGCATTTTTCAAGAGTGCAGGCAACAGAGAGAGATGGAGCGATGTGGTGCGAAGAGTCGGAGTGGACGGATGAAAGTATAGTGAATCTGAGATCACGACTTCTCTGTCAAGAGCTTCGAGGAGAGGATACCGAAGAAGAAAAGATATTATTTTATGAAATAAAAGAAGGAGGCACCAAAATAAGATTTTGTTTTACGGGGGGCGTAGAAGCAGTGATTTTCGAGGGGGGTAAACAGCAAAAATTTTAATTAGAATTTTTGAAAGTTGGTAAATATAGTTTTTATAATAAATAAATAAATAATATAAATTTATTTACATAAATAAAGTTGCACAATTTTTATATTAGCGTTAAATTTGTGAACACTGCAAAAATTGTAAAAAAATTCTAAATTAAAAGGAGTTAGTTTCTGAGGGAGTTAAATTATGACATTTGGTCTAAATTTTTAAAACTACTATTTAAATTTATTAATGTTAAATCTGTAAATACTGCAAAAATTGTGAAGAAATTCCAATGGCAAAGGGTAATTTATTAGGGGGATCAGCAATAAAAATTTTGTTTAAAATTTTTGAAACTTGGTAAATAATATTAGGTGATAAAAATTTTGTTTTAAATTTTTAAAATTTTGTATGTGTACTACAGTTGAACTTACGAATACTGCAAAAGTAGTGAAAATTTCAAGGTGCTTGGGGGGCAGTTTTTGAGTGGATTAAATTGAATATTTTTGAAACTGTAAATCTGCGAGTACCGTAAAAATAGTGAAACAATTTTAATTGCAAAGGGGTGATTTTTGAGGGGGACTCAACAATAAAAATTTTGTTTAAAATATTTGAAACTAATAAATTAAATATTAAATATTTTTAATTGGTTAATTTTCAATATTATTTCCTTGTCTCACTTTTTTAATAATAATTAAATAAAATAATGTTTGTTATTATGAGAGCTGAATTTTGAGGCCCCTTAATTTAAATCTGGTACCATTGTAGATTATGGTTTTGTTAAAGAAAATTAATTGATATTTTCTTTTATATATTTTATAAAATTATTAATTATATAAAATTATATAATATAATTTTTTTAATTTTTACTTCAGAAGGTAAAACGAAATTTTAAAATATATTGCTTTATCATTTCGTGTGTAGTAAATAACAAATTTTTTATCGTAACCTGTCGTAACCTATGTTATTAAAAATGTATGTAAAAGTGGAAACATCTCAGAATCGGCATTTTGGAGATAGGACGTTTTAACTAACGACGACAGTGTATTATTATCAGGGTATATAAAAAGTTCGATATAGTCTAGTATTATTATAATTATTATTATTATTTAAAGCTAAAATAGGAATTATATCAGTGCTATATCTGTAATCTCTTTATTATGTTAAACACATACTATCCTTTTGCTTTGGTAGTCGGGTAAAAATGTAAATGAAAGCAGTTATTTTAAATGTTGACATATTTACTTCATCGTAACTCAAATAACTGCGAATATTTTTTATCAAATATTATGGTTTTTATATTTAATGTTATATTATTATTTACCATTTATTGTAACTATTTTATCGAGAAAAAATGCACATGCTAAAATACCAGATTTTAACTAACACTTCTCTAATTTGGATTTTCTCAAAACTTTTATACCAAAATCAAACATTTTAAATTGTTTTAAAGACTTGATTTGACCGTTTGATCCATTTGCAGTTATGTGTTACTAGGAGGTCCAGCAGCCTTTAGCCACCTTGACCTCCTATGAGTGTCGAATGTGGTTGTTATCGGCATCACAGGGTGGAAGGACAATGGGAATCTCGTTAATCCATTCATGCATGCGCGTCATCACTAATTAGATAATTAGATGGTAGGTGATAAATCTCTGTTGGATAGGATTTCCATAAAATCCGTTTCACCTGCGTCATATAAGGAACTCGTGTGCAAAATTTCATTCTTCTTACCAGTTTAGGCTGTGCGTTGTCTGTTAGTCAATCAGTTTTGATTTTTATCAAGTAAAATATTATTATTAATAGAGGATTGTAAAAAAAAGATATACTCATCAGTAGTATAATAGGGACTGGTGGCCAACCCGTGGCCCGCCTTGAATATTTTTGCAGCCCGAGAGATTCATCACACTTTTACAAAATATATTTATTTTATAATAATTATAATATAAATTATAATATAGTATAAAAATAATATAATTATATTTTAAAATATAATAGGCCAGGTTTTCGAAAAGTTTATTATTTAAAAAAAATAGTTTTCTGCCCCTGTAATCACAAAGATTAGCAGACATACATCTTTTTATAATTTCTAACTTCAAATCTAAGCTCTGTTGACCTTGAAAATCTAAATTATTTGGCCTGCGGCGCAATCTTTGCTTCCCGCCCTTCAAAAAATTGTTTGGAGACGTATTTTTATCCCCCTCCCCAAACTTTTAACTCTAGTTGCGCCTGTGATAGTGTATCTAAATCTAATATGGGGATATATAATTTTATATGCGGCCCGCGAAGTTATGATGCATTTCCAAAGTGGTCCGCAAGATCATTTGGGTTGGCCACCCCTGATAAAATAGTAAATTTTGACTGATTCCTCTCGATAATAAATTAATAAATTTATTTTAATTATTGTATTATAATTATAATTAATAAATTGAATTAAATTAAATCGTAGACCCTGGTATTTTATGTATGATATTCATAATTTTGTTCTTTACTATAGTAAGTATAACCGTCGACACGATTTTTTTCAAATTTAATTTAAATTATATAAATAAATTATTTATATCGTATCAGTCTTGCATGAAGTTTATAATCATACGATTATGTTTTACCTTATTCAACTATATTTTCTACGCTACTGAAAATATGTGAAAACTGGGTACTACAGCCAGAAGAATTCTTGGCCTTGCTGGAAGAACAATTTCATAAGAAATGCTAATAGTTCTTCCACCATAACTCAAACTTAGCTCAACAAACTAAACTTCATATTTTTTAATGTTAATTTTTTGCTTTGAGTTAGCGGGTATAATAATTATGTATTACATGTACATAAATTTGCATAATATCAATAGATATTTTAATTTATTTAATATCTAAATGGAAAAAGTTTTTCTATTCGTAAAGCATATTATCCATATTAGAAATAAATAATAGAAAAAGCGCAGTAGGAACTTTTTTTTCGAGGGGGCACGTACTCCTAGTGTCCCCATTCAGACGACAAACCGTGTTAATGAAAACTAAAATTTTCATGAAGAATCTTTCAAAATATTAGTAAATATACAGGCTACAGGGTGCTCCCCAACCGATGTACACCTCTTAGGCCTTAGGGTGGTTCCAAAATTCCAAGTTTCATTTTGTTAGAATTTTTTGAAAACCCTGCATCTTTTAAGCAAGACATTTTACAAAAAAATTGATGCACCTTTCTGGATAGTAAATATAATGGACCATTTTACCCAAAATTAAGTCTGTCTAATTGACAAACCGCCAAGATAAAAAAGAGAAAAAAAACATTAGTCTAAGTGAACTTTGTCGAAATTTAATCTTAGCGCAGGTAATTTAGGCGGTTTAACCTTCAAAAATTCAAGATTTTCGCGTTTTCTTTTTAATTTTCAGCTTTCCACCTCATAAAAGTCACAATAAATAAATAATTAAGAATTTTGTAAGAATGACGTGCTACAATGAAAATAATTTACCTATGGTAAATTTATATTATTTTTAAAAAATTTTATGGCCTCTTTTTGAGCCGCCACTTTTTATGATTCAAAGCCATAGATCGGCCGATGCTTATGAAGTCTATAATAGAGGTACTTGTTTTTTCTTGTATAACTCGACAAGAAACCAAAAATAATTATAATTATAACCTAACGTTCTAACTCTGTAACAGTTGAAAATTGAAGCAAAAGTAATTAAAACTTTTCAAAGGAAAACTTGTGAAGGTTTTAATTTTTTATTTAAGTTTACTTGAAGAGAGATTTTTTTAATGTGTAATTTAAGTTGAATTAAAATAAAATAGAAACTTTATAAATGCGATTAAATGGTGATTGTTGGACAATGGCAATCTCTTCTTGAAGATTTTTGGATCACTTGATAATTTTTTATTGAAGATTTTTAACAACTTTGTGAATCCTGTATAACTATCAATTTTAGCTATTCATTTTAGCATATGAAGAAAATTATTTTGGGACAAGAAAAGCTCAAAGATGGAATTTGTAGTGGTAAAAAAAAATTTTCAATAACTTGTCCGTTGTTTTTTTTTTAATTGTGTTAAAAGTGAATTTTAATAAGATTTTGCCATGAATATTATTCAACCTATATTTTATGCATAATCTCTGTTTGAATTTTTATAGTGTTTTTTTATTTTAATACGTTAGCCGCCAAGTGCATTAAATTTAACTCACACTAACATTATACAGGGTGTCCCCGCACTCACTTTACATAACTTAGGTAGTGATAGAGGACACTTTTCTAAGAACAATATTTAACAAAAATTTTTTTCTAAATTCAAACCCTCGAGAGTTAGGCCTCTTTAAAGCATTTTTTTTAATTTCCACCTTCACGTGGCCATAGCCCCAAAAATATTGATTTTTCAGTAAAAATGGTTTAGTGATTTTTTAAAGAGCGTGAAATAATCTACAAATTAGATTCTAATATTTTCTTGTTTAAACTCAACGGTTTTCGAGTTATGAATTAAATTAAGTTAAAAAATGTCGAAAAATTTGAGTTTTCCCTTTTTTGGTTTTTTGCAATAACCTGTATCTTTTAAACGAAACATTTTACAAAAATCTGACGCCCCATTCCGGATAGGAAATTTAACGGACTACAACTTTTGTCTAGTAAAAATTTTTGAGAAACCAATCCATTTCACATAAAATCAGAAAATAATAAATAAGGTAGCTACAAAACAAAAAATTAAATTAAAAAATTTTTATTTTTTTTGAAAAATTATTCTATTAATTAATTTTAAACTATTAGATTATTTAAGTAAATGTTGAAAATGACCACCCTCATTTTCAATACACAGTCGTGAACGTTTTAAAAGATGTTTGTCGAAAAAAATCGAAAAAAGTAGATTTTTCCACACTTTTAATCGCAAAAATTCGATTTTTTCACACTCAGCGATCGACCAAAATTGGCCTCGTAAAATGAGGGTGGTCATTTTCAACATTTACTTAAATAATCTAATAGTTGAAAATTAATTAATAAAATAATTTTTCAAAAAAAAATTAAAATTTGCGAATTTAATTTTTTGTTTTGTAGCTACCTTGTTTATTATTTTCTTATTTTCTGTAAAATGGGTTGGTTTCTCAAAAATTTTTACTAAACAAAAGTTGTAGTCCGTTAAATTTCCTATCCAGAATGGGGCGTCAGATTTTTTGTAAAATCTTTCGTTTAAAAGTTACAGGGTTTTGAAAAAAACCAAAAAAAGAAAAAGCTCAAATTTTTCGACATTTTTTAATTTACTTTAATTCATAACTCGAGAGCCGTTGATTTGAGACAATAAAAGGTTTAAATATATTTTGTAGATTATTTCACGCTCTTGAAAAAAGCTCTATACCACTTTTACTGAAAAATCAATATTTTCGGGGCTATAGCCACGTGAAGGTGGAAATTAAAAATAATGCTTTAAAGAGGCCTAACTCTCGAGGGTTTGAATTTAGAAAAAAATTTTTGTTAAATATTGTTCTTAGAAAAGTGTCCTCTATCACCACCTAAGTTATGTAAAGTGAGTGCGGGGACACCCTGTATTTTGAAGCGTGGCGGTCTACGTGTTAACAGATTAAAAAATTATATTTTTAAGCACATTTTTTATAAATAGGTGTTTTTATTTGTGTGTAAGGTAAAACCGAACCAAAATTATTTCTTAATTGTTAACTGAGGGTTAGCGAATCTCTGTAGGACGAATTTTTCTCCAGTCAAAATAGATAAGAAAATATTTAAACGTCGGAAAAATTTGCATATCTCTTAAACGGTAAGTGTTATCGCAAAGATAGTTATTATCAAATTTGTAGGTTGTGCAATTCTCTACAAAAAAGGTTTCTATACTTTTTTCTCTAGAAGCCCACATTCATGAGATATCGCTATTTATACGCGTATACTTGCACCTGCACCACATTTAAGGGTTCGCTCACGAATACCACTTCTTTTCAACACTTCTTTCTTTTAACATTTTTTTTTACATTCATGACATTTTTAAATGTTGATGTTAAGTTGAAATGTTCGAAGAAAAATATGTTATTTTTTATGTTTTGTTGTCTCTAACGAGTACGTTATAACGGAGTTTTATTGTAGATAATAGAATAATAAATTTCAAGCAACAAAGATTTTGAATCCCGCACAGAAAAGTTTAGTTGAATTTATCTATGTTTCTCTTGTTTATTTTTTAAAAGATTTAATCAATATGTTAATTTAAAATTTATCTGATTATTACTGCGTAAAATGTAAACAAAGATTGAATTTGGTAAGATTTCGAGTGGAGTTATCTTACAAAAATGTGTTTGAACACCTTAAAAATAATTTTTTAATAAGAGAAAGAATAATAAATCTAAAATTGTACTACGTTCTTTCATTATTTGAATACTACACGTCTCTTTCCAAATTAAAGAGTTTCCTTTCAAAAATTGCAAATTACTCTCAACTACACAACGTGAATATTTTACAATACTAAATATAACGCATGAGATAACTTTTTATTAATTAAATGATTTGTCTGCAGCACTGCCCTTTGTTGTTGTTGAAAAAAGATATTTCTATTTATAGATATCGCTTGTTTTTGTTATTTTCAATTTGTTTAAATAATGGTTTTTGATTATGCACCAACTAAGGAGTTTATAATTGGGCGCACCAATTATTGAAAAAATGATAAAAATGTGCGTAGTTGAAGAGTAGTAAACAAACAATCTTTTTGTAGGTCACTAGAAAAAATTAATTAAATCGTTACCAAAACGAACGGCAATTATCGTGTTCGGTCAGGAATGAATTAATAAAACACCCTCGTTTAAAAATGGAGTAAACTTATTACCTTTAATTATGTGGAAATTGGAAATTCATAAATTATTTTTAATAAAGGAAAATTGGTGGATCTAGTGAGATATAAGAGACGCCCTATCAATGCAGTGGGGGTTGTATCAACAGCGCCGTTGCGGTATGTATTGTAATCAAGTTACAAAATGGCGATTTGGCGAAGGTTGTGTACACTTCGAGCAGAACTCTTTTATCAAGTGTTTCATGACGAGGGTGTATAGTGTAATATCGAAGTGCAAAGTTACATTAAATTAACGTTTTTCGACAAAATTTTATAAAATGTGTTCAAAATTAGAAGACGTAAACGTAAATTTCAAAACGGTTGGTGCGCTACGACAAGATGACGTCGATCAACTACCTAATGCGCACGCAGATTCCAAACCCGACGTACAACCGAACAAAGCCGAGGACGAAATCCCCGCTAAAAAACGAAAACGTCGCAGGAGAAACAAAAGGCGCCATCCGTATTTAATTCGAAATAGGGACAAGAAAACCAATTCGAATGTAATAAAACCCGAGGCACCTCACAATAGCAATCAATTTTTAATTGAAGATCAAGGTAAAATTATTCTACCAAACTTTTTAAATCACTTCCAATTTATTCATCTCAACAATCAAGTCAAGTGAATTCGTTCATGTTTATGTACAAAATTACAAAAGTTTATTTTGTGTTTCTCAAAATAACTCCAATTATTGCACCTCCCGCATTTACAAAAGAGTTCAAAAGTGGTTCTATTTTTAATTACAATTTTTTTTTAATTTTGAAATGTTTTTGTGATTACGGTAACCTTGGTACACTCCTTCCTCGCATAACTTTTTCATAATATAAATAAATTGAGTGGAACTACTGCCAAATTTATTCAAATGAAAACCGCGGTTTTTCTACAAGTGTAAAAAAATTACACTTTTAAAGTTGATGCTTTATTATAGTAAATTTCTACAATAAATTATAAATTAATAAACGCGCCATCTTTAATTCTTTGTTTGATGATTTTCTAATTACAAAAAATTCTATGTTGTTTAATTTCAAAATAATGAAACATAATATTATTGTTTTGTTTTTTCAAATCTGAAGGTAAAAGTTAAATAACAATCATCCTTCGTCTAATTTCCATTCGGTTCCAGTTTTTGCTGTTGCAAAAAAAACTTGTAAATTTTTGTTCCACTTCTAAAAATAGGCGAATGCGTTTCACTTGATTCAATTTCTCACACTTTTTGTGTTAGATAGTAATTAAAAAGTGTTCTAACGCATCTGTTGTTGGTGCGTTTTACTTTTAACACTTTCTGATTTTCTCCACAGCAAAGTTATGGCTTTATTATTTATTACTTAATTAATTTAATAATCGTGCACGATTTAATGAGATTCGTTCGGTTTTAATTTGAAGGATGTTTGAAATTCAAATTCAATCTGACATAATTTTGCTCTCCATATTTCAAAACAGGAAATTAAAGAGGAACTGCAGGACCGGATTAAGTTAATAAACAAGAGCGCACCCCGCCAGTTGTTGCTATTTTAATAATGACATTTCAACACCACCGAAATCATGAGTTATCAAAAACCGATGGAAAATGAAGGCTGGAATAAATTAGATAAAAATGGGTTTTTATAGAAATCCTTGGACACCCTAACTTATTTTCGCCATTGACAATTTTTGATCGTGTTTTTTCTCAGTTGTGACGTCATCGCAATTATTTAAATTTCATCTCTTGTTTTTCTTCACCTGTTTGAAAAGAGCACATTTTTCTGAGTACAATAATGCCAAAAATGTATGACCTTGAAGAGGAAATTCAAAAATGAATGTTAAAATAAATTAAGTAAACCAAAAATGTATCGAAGAGGTGTTAAAAAAAAGATAGTCTTGACAATTTGTCGTATTTGTTACGGCTTTTTCTGTTTCTGTGAAGTTGGTTAAAATATGGCTCGAGTAAATCCACACAAACGTACTGACGTGGCTATGTCAAGTTAAAAAAGCCTTTTAAAAAAGAAATACTCCACACTTCATATGATATTTTGTAAGCGAATCAATAATGACATTTTACACACGGAGACAAAAAATAAAAAGAATTTTTAGGAATAGGCAATAGAAATCCATAGACTAAAATATTCACTCACCTTATTAGGCAGGGTTTCTCACTCATCTGGAATGAAATGAATGAAAAAAGTCAGGGAATTTTTTTTTAAGCGAAAGTCATGGAAATTAAAACTTGGAATCAGGGAAAATTTTAATTTAAAACAATATTATATAAAATAAATCCCATTATTGATTTATTCAAATGAAAAAAATAATTTTTTTTCGATCCAAATTTGATTCTTTTTGAAAATTTTTCAATTTTTGTCATGGAAAAGTATAAGGAAAGTTGTTTCAAGAAATGAATTCAATGGGAATCCTGAACATCTTCAATAAATGTCAGACACTACAATTATCTCTATCCTCACATCCTATTTCCTTCTATTCCTTACTTCCTTTCCTACCCAACAGAAAAATATTAGATAATTATGATTAAATGAATGGCTCTCCCGCTTCTTCAAATTCAAGACCTCTTTGGAGAAGAAAGTAATTCAGGGTTCTAAATCTTTGGGAATAAGTTAAGGAGCGTCCACGGCACGGAGTTTGGGAGGAAGGGAATTTAAATAATCTTAAAGGAAGGAGGGGTTCACAGGTTGTTTTTACGGAAGTATTCTCTTTCCAATTATTTATTTTAAAATACAGTGTAATCCATCTTTAATGGACTGGTTTGTAGTAGAAACCCATCTACAATGGATCCCGATTAAACTTCTGTTATCGACGCGTTAAATTACGGTTAAAATGAACCCGCTTATTGTGAACCTTTGCCTGCAGTGTATATTAAAATCATTTATTATAATAGTCCATTATAAACGGATTTTTTTTGGTACTTAAATTTGTGCATTATATTGTTTGATGTTGATCGTTGAAAATTCTAGTAGGCACTTAACTGTTTGAAATGAACTAATTTTTAAGGAGTTTAAGGGAAGTTTCTAAATTCTGCAATCATAACCATTACGTGGGGGGGGGTTAAAGATTTCAAAAATTATAATTACATAATAAGAGACGGTCATTGCCTTGCAGCTAACGCAGTTGGATGCAAATGCGGGGCACCGGGTTCAAACCTGGGGAGAGTCAAACTTTCTTATGACTAATCTCCGTGCTTCGGAAGGCACGTTAAGCCGGTGGTCCCCTGGGTTAGTGAATTGCCACCATTAACATTAAAAACCAGGATACATGGCACATCTGAGGCAAGTCTAGCAAGCTACCTGCTGGATGTAAAATATTTATATGCTCACAGAACCAACACTGCCAAGGAAACGACGCAGATGTTGGTAATAACAAGCCTTAAGGCCTAAACTAAGAAGAAGATAATTACATAAGAAAGAGATAGAATGAATGGACGCTTCCTCATAGAAAGTGAAGGAATTTTTGATTTTTAAGTAAAAGTCAGAAAATTAAAACCTAGCTGAAAGAAGAGTTTTTGAAACAGAAAAAGTTACACCCTGCATTATTTTACATATTTTTCTGACGCACCTTTAAATTATATATATTTATTGATTTATTTAAATTTAATTTGTTATTGTTTCGCCATATATGGACCTTGTGTTATCTAAGAGTTTTTATGCTGTTAACATTGTACTCTAAACATTTGTTTGATAAATTGAAATAAAAATTTCTCATAGAACTTGGGCACCTGTGGCATCTGTATTCTGTACATAGGTGCCAAAGTTCTATGAGAAATATTTGAACTTGACTTGCTTTTCCGAGACACCACAGATACAATATAGAAAATTATGTAGAAAAGAAGTTCGGATAATGATGAATTTTTAGTTCTTTTATATTGACTTGAATATATGATTTTTTTAAAAATTACTTCACAGAACTGGAGGTTTAACTGTGGGGATGACGAGCATGAATGTATTAACGAGATTCCACTGGTTTAATAATTATTTTGTAAAATTGTTGTGTTATCTTATTTAATCTAAAATTATTAATTTATTATTAAAATTAAAATATTGCCAAGTCATCTGAATGGCTATATAAGATTTGTATTGCTTCTAACTATACCGGAATAATATATTATTCCGGTGCCATATACTTAAATTTCATAGTCTCCGAGTCATTTTTCGTTTTAATAAATTATTATGCTAATGAAATAAAAACAACTTAGAATAAAAGAAAATTTAATATATGTAAATATTAGGTCATTTAAAAACTTTTTACTAAAATCTATAATAAAACTATAATTAATAGTACATTAAAGCTTTAAATGGAATGGAAAAATGCAGTGTAATAAAAATGAAATTTAGAAATTAATAATACAGGGTGTCTGGTTATTTTATTTTGAAGTTTTTAATTTTTTTAACCGTATAATTAGGCACTATCATAAATAAAATGACCTTATTGTCTGAAAACAGGAATTTCTTGTACTTTGAATAAGTGGTAACAATAATATTAAAAACAAAGAAATAAAAATGTAGATGTGGGCTCCACCTAAATTCTCAATTGGCACAAGTTAAAAACGCTTTTTCAGAAAAGTGTTTTTGGAACCAGAATACCAGAAAAAAATTTGGTTTTTGAATTTAATGGGATGAAGTTCCCACCAGAGAAGGGCAAATTCAACAGATATTCGTGAATAGCTTCCATAAATTGATTTGGACAAAATAACGGCTGGTGCTTCGTGCTAATAAATCACCAAGATAAGTATCATTCGAGTTACCATCTTCCGTATTCGGAGTGCATTGATAAATAAAATAAAAGGTAGTGAAAATGATGTCATTTATAGTAACGAGTTCAACCAACTCGTCGGTGCCTTAATGCCTTATTATCGAAAATTTTATGTAAAGCAATTCATTGGTTTTTATAACTGAGCCATATGGGTAACCCTTTGACATATTAAATGGTTATGGACTTATGGATGTGGTTCAAATTCTCAAACTGCTTATAAAATTCCATAAACTAAAAATAAAGTGTGATTTGTCTTCGTGTGGATAAAATTATTACCTTGTTCAAAAATGTCATTTTGCAACTATTTTAAATTTATCGAATTTAGAATAACGCTATGGTTATCAACACGCAAGAGTTAAACGTCTAGCGTGGTGGTTTTATAGGACGTAAAAGCTAATGGCGGAATTTTGCTATTTTAAAGATTTTTATTCACGATATCAAATCTTCTCATAAAATACATCGTGTTCTTAATCAATCATACTTAATTTTTTAAAGCTCCTTTGGAATTGTACTTTTAAATTATCGAGATACATCAAAATTGGGGCCTTGCTTCCTTTTCATCCCTAATGGCGCATTCAACGCTTTTTTAATATAAGAACCGTCCCTGATTGTGATAAACTTCCAACATTCAATTGCTTCGTTTATTATTTATTGTTGACATGCTACGCATTTTTCAAAGTTTCCTATTTTTTCCTCAAACATTGACTTTTCTCAATTTTCTCTTTTTAGGTTATTCTTATCTAACTTTTAATTTATAAAATTTGATCCGTTTTATTTGGTCGTAATTCCTTGATCGTACTAAGTTTAATTTATACTATTAAATTTTTACTTTTTCGTGTTGAAAAATTTCTTTTGATCAGAAGACTAAACACAAACATTTTTAGTTTTACGACTTGACGGTTCTAATTTCTTAGCGGATAACTGGTTTCGTACAACTGCAACATGAAACTGCAGTTCAAAATAGTTCACATTATTGGACTTGAGTAAGTTATATAATCTACCAAATTTACCACCTGACCTGATCGTGAAAATGGATGAAACGCTATCATGGGGTCCAGTACAGCAGGAGATAAAGTTGTGGAATCCCCAAGAGGAATCATATTTTAAAGCGGCATTGAACTTGTTAAATTACTCGAAAAAGGTACTTTTATTTTGTGTGGAAGATATTTTAAATCGCTTTTCTGATGTACGATTCGCCTAATAAACTGAATAAACTTTTGGCAAATGGGCGGAGGAGTTTTACTATTTGTTTTGTCACTCTACCCATATCGAATAGACTGCTTCTGTGCCGAAGCGCACTTTCATGGTTTAGTTTTTCTTTGTTAACTCAATTTAAAAAATTTTCTTTTGTTCGGAAAATTTACGTGTATCGCTTTGTAATCCCAATTTTTTTAAACAATACATTTATAGTCTGCTTGTCTCCCTAATTGCAATTGTAATACAAATTTATGTAAGTGAGTACACATTTGCATTCTGTAAGTGACGTCAAATCCTGTTACACGAGCTTTGGAAACTAGTAAATTTTTTTTCGTCTCTTCATTTCATCTACAGGAACAAATTTATTTATAAAAGCTATTTCGTTACTATGTTGCGTTTCGTTAATTTTTTATTATAAAAAAATTGTTTTTCTAAAACAATATCGCCAATTTTATTTGAATTTTCCACTAGGGACCTACCGAAACTCGGCGATAATAAGTAGATACCAAAACACTTTTGTATTGTTTTATTTGGTTTGATATTCATTTTATTATAGTTCAAACGTGAGCTCGCTCTACCCATTGATTGAATTTAGAAAATTTATCTGCATACGAGGTTCAACCATAAATTTACACTATCACTCAGAACCAACCAACAGAAAACTCAATCGCATTGTTTAAACTAAAATTAAATAATAATATATTAAAAAAAACTACAACTTCTATAACTAAATTTTTGCTTCATTTATATTATGTCCTCCTTTATTCCTAATTATTGCGGCACATAATCGAGGTAATCTATCGATTCGCTTTTGGATAATATATTCTGATGAAATTTGCCCCCATAGGATGGAGATCTGGTGACCAAGGAGGCCAAACTATTATTTAAAGCCTTCTGTTCTTTCCAAGCTTTTAAAATATTTTGTGGATAAATTTGAGGTATGTTTGGGATTGTAATCTTGTTGGAAGACGAAATTTCTACCGATTAATGTACTCCCAGACGCTAAAACATTATATTCTAGAATCTGTTTATAGTCACAATGCCATTGATTTTGATAAGATCATCAACGTGCACCTTCACCGGAACAACCTCAAACCATCACCAATCCTCCTCCAAGCTTCACTGAACTAACAAAACATTCATCAGACATCCGTTCTCCAACATATCTTCGAACGGTTTTTTAAGTTTTTCTTCCAGTTTTTATGTTACTTTTAACAATTTTTAGAAAAATAACTCAAATTGATTCTGAACATCAGCCCTTGATATTTTTTAAATTACAAATTTCGAATTTTTTTGTGGCACAATGAGATTCGAATTATCGAAGTTCCACTGTAAAAATAATAAATTGAAGATTTAAAAATGAAAATTTGAATTACAAATATGTACGAACTAAATTCACCTCGGTTCAAATTTATTTAAATACAATTTCGAAATTTTGCAATATTATATAATAAATAACTTGAAAATGATAATGACTGTAACATTTTAATTAACGTCGTTTCTATGTATGCCATTTAATATGATCAGCTATAATCATCTTCCTATGGGAAAGGTATATTAAATTTCGACCTAGAAAGATGAAATTTGACAAAAATTCTCATAGGATCATTTTTGAGAATAAATAAAAGTTTTTTTTAGTTCTAGATATTTCTCAAATTGCTCCTTATTTATCTAGTTCTTCGATTGTACTTATGTCTGATGAGATTATAATGATATCAAAACAATAAAATTGCTGTAGGCTATCATTTTCTAATTTAAAAAAAAATATTAAATTATATTTTTTTGGTAAATTTACGTGTATGAATAATTAATTTGTTAATAATTGTTCACTTTATTCAATATTGTATGTATTAGAATTTTACGGAGGAGATAGCCAAATTATATAAATATTGAATATTTCTAGAACCTAATTTTAAAATTTTTAATATTTTTGGCAATTTTCAAGTTTTTTCCTTGAAAAAAGAAAAGGCGGTGTTTGATATCGCATTTATAATAAATTAGACAAAAGCGTAATTAAAATAATTATTATAAATATTGGGTTTCTTTTAAAATTTATTGTATGATTGATAAGTTAATTTAAAAAATTGTTTATTTGATTGTCTTTGAGACTTGGAACCAATTTAAAAACTCTAAAGCTTAATTATTGAATAAAATTAAGAGCCATTTTATATTACATATAAACGAATCTATTTTATTGTTCTTGTATTGTATTTCATCAATTCGTCCATTTTTATCACCATCAATTAATATTATTACAATTTTCGTCATCGCTCAGTTCGTTTATCCATTACTTGACTTCTAATAGCAATATTTTGTTGATCCGATTTTATGAATGATGAAATTATCTTCCTTGTATTTTTTCTGGAAAACTTCACACTGAAATGTTTTCAGCTTTTTTATGATAATTGTCCAATAATAGATATATTTTATTCATCTACTCCTCTCCTATAGAATATAATTCAGCAGTTAGTACTAGTGAAAATATAGAAAATGACTGTCTATTCAACCAATTTGAATTCGAAGGCCAGAAGTTGTCTAATGATCTGTTAGTGTTTTTCCATTTTTTTTAACTTTTATACAAAAATGTTTGATGTGTTTCCTGATAATCGTAACTACAATTTAATACGAAAAAATAATTTTTATTACGCAGATATTTGATCGTCTGAAATGAACCATTTGGTATAGTTTTAAAAAATTTTGGAATTTTCAAAATTATTAATTTACTTACTTTTTGGTACAAATTTTTGGATCAAGGATAACTTTCGAATAAGGTCACGAGTTAAAACTTCTAAAATAGTTGTTAAAATAAATTCCACCATTCTTTTTCTCATTTTACAAAATTAAAGTTTTCTTTTTAAATTTTCCGAACAAAAACAATTTCTTTAATTTGAAATTAGATTTTACAACTTTTTTATTGGGAATATAAAGGGAAGTTTGTTGCGATGTGTTTCTAAAGCGGTTCAAAAAATTAAATTTGATTCGTAAATAAGTGTGCTACGACCGGCCTTTTGCTACCGAGAGAATTTTTTAATTTT
Source organism: Rhagonycha lutea (assembly GCA_958510855.1). Classification (NCBI taxonomy): domain Eukaryota; kingdom Metazoa; phylum Arthropoda; class Insecta; order Coleoptera; family Cantharidae; genus Rhagonycha; species Rhagonycha lutea. The sequence continues at coordinate 13,208,879 of OY294036.1, read as the reverse complement.
TATGTTTTTTAGTGACAAACTGTAGTAGATCTTTAAGTAAATAGATGGCACCACTTTATTGTTTCAGGTTTTATTAAAAATTAATAATAATATAATTATTTATTCTTGCCTACCTACATTATAATATAATTTCTGCAATTCAGTTAATTTTGTATTTAGTTTACAAAGTGCTCCACATTAAACGGATCACAATTGATTTTATCAATTTTATTTTAACTAACGACTACCTGTAAATTAGAAATGAAAATTATTTCTAAATAAATTATGATATAGTATTTTATTATTATACTATAGATAAAATTTTATTAACAATAAAATCATAGATTGCAATTATAGGTACAATGTTGTTATTAACTCTGCAAAGGTTAAAATTTCAAACCGTTTTTATTTTTCCTACGACAATCTTAAACAGAAATATCCAACTGGTTTTATTATCATAGACGTGACGCGCCGCCACTAAACGCGTATTTTCACGATTACCAAGAGTAAACGAGTTTGCTCTGATTTAGTTTAATTAATTCATCGTAAATAAGAATTAATTCAACCACACATAATCTGGTTAAAAGATAAAGATCATTCAAAGAAAGGTAAACAATGCAGCTCTTATACGTTCATTCTATCATAATATTTTTCGTTAAAATTTATTTATCTATTGTCATAAATGATGTTGTATTTTCGAAAATATATAAGCTCAAATAATTTCATTTCATACATTAATGCTGGCTTATTTATATGACTATTGTGAATTTATATGAATTATATCTTGGTAAACAAATTTTCAATCAGAAAAGTTACTTTTTTTGACGACAGGACAACGTAGGGTCCCTCTTAATCGTTTATCCCACCCACGCCTTGATTTTTATAAACTTACTATGAGTTAATGTCGTTGTTCAGCCTAACAGGGTGGAAGGACAGTGAGAATCTTGTTAATCTATTCATGTGCGTAAACATTAATTAGATGGTAGCTGATTATATATATGCCTTTTGGATATGATTTCCATAAGACCCCTTCTTCGTGTTCATTTACCTCATATAAGGAACTCATGGGCAAGATTTCATGCTCCTATGTAGACCCACCAAAATATAATGACCCATTTCTCAAAAAGGTTCACCATTACCGATTATATGGTAGTTCTACCGTATCGTCAGTATCACTTGGGAAAGGAAAATGTAGCCTCCACCGACAGGCAATTGCCCCCCCCCCCCACTCACAAAATGTCCTTGTGGCTTTCCTTGTTTCAAAGTGTTCTTTTTCAAGTTGAAAATTAGACGGTACTGTGCATCTGTAGATATGGTACCTATACGAAATGGTTGAATTATTTTACAAATCCATCGATCCGTAAATAAGGGCGTTGCGGATACCCAGAAGTATTTTGTCTATAGTAGATACATACACCACACATAGAGGAACTACCAGAAAATGTAAAATAAACACCGCTTTCTGATATTGTTTTGGATACTTTCCAATTTAGTTTGTTATGATTCACTCCAAATAAATTTGCCTCTACATCATGAAATTCTGATTAAGAAATAACATCCTGAATGTACGTAATTTGGGATGTCAGTCGTTCAGCTTTATTTAAAAGAGTACAAAATATTTACATGTCTTATATTACTTAATATTATCCATTATAAAAACAGAATTATTTCTTAATCAGAATTTCGTGACGTAGAGGCAAATTTATTTGGAGCGAACTATACATGGTTTGTTATGAAATTGATCTAGAAAAACATCATAAATAAAGTCACAGTTTTAAAATATCTGGTTTGTAAACATGAACTGACCCCCCTTCCCGCAAACGGATTAAACACTTGAATTGATTTTATTTTAATAATGAACAGTGAAATTTCACTTACATTCGAAATAATACGAACCTTTTAATAATAAAATTTTTGTTACAGGCAATAGTAAAGAAATCGAACAGCAATTGATTCACGATGTAGGTGTGAGCCGAACAAGAGATTCCAGTTTCAGCATGGATTCAGAAGGAGAATTTTATTCATCACCGGACGACGAAGAGGCATTTTTGAGAAAAGATTTTGATGACGCTTACGAAAATATCAGGGCCGACAATTTGAATTTGATGACAAAGACTCAACTCATTGAAGAATTTTTAATTCTTGAAAAACGAGTGGAAGTTTTAACAAAAAATTTCAAAAATAAAGGTAGCGATAATAAAGATCAGTACGAAATTGATCGATTACTATTGGAAAACTCTTTTCTAAAGCGGGAAAATAACGATTTACGCAATAAATTGTCAAATTGTACGTCTGATTCAAAAGATTCCGAGTCGGATTCAAGCGAATCGTGCAGTTCTTGTAGTAGTAGCGATAGTGACATTGCAAAAGATGTGAAGGATAATCAAGACGAGTCCGTTGATTACACAAAAACCAACGGTCACTCGCCGACGAAAGTAAATGCAACACAATAAGAACATTGGAGGTCTTTCATAATTATTAGTTGTAAATAATAATTGTTAATATTACGCGTTAACTTTAGTTTTTATTCGAATTTGATCATCTTTTTTGATTTGGATAATAAGTAGGGCGTTTTAGGGTTTTTAAGTATTTTTTACCGATTTTCAAGTTTTTGAAAAAATTCTAAAAATTAAAAAATTGCGAAATTTTTAAAGTTACCAAGTATTTAAACGTTAGTATTTAGTGGGGCGTTTTTTTAGTTGAACCAAATAGCCAATAAGGACAATTCTTTTGGCAAAACCTTAAGGATATTAAATCGACTGATTTATTAAAAATTAAAATGTTGACCATTTTTTTGTGTTACTTAAAATCAACTAATACAAGAAGGGTTTGTGTTAGGGTTGGTTTTGTGGGAAGGAGTTGGTAATGATCGAGGAGGTACTCAGATTTCACCTAATAAAAGTACTTAGACAATAAACTGCAGTTGGACAAAAAATTCTCATCCAATGCGTCAATTCTTTGATGTTTGTTTGACCATTTACAAAAATATGTAAATAAGATATTTGTAAGTCTGAGGTAAGGGTAAGGAAATTGTGATAAAGCAGGTTAAGAAGTGTTGATACAAATCGCCATTGTTTATTTATTTTGGAAAAATCAAAAGTACCAAAAATTGAATTGCAGACAAATTTTGCATGAAGGGGGGGGGGGTCTGCAATTTTGTAATTAATTAGTTTTTGTTGGTTTATTTGAAATTTTTAAAGTAGTAAATCTCCTTCAAACACGTGAGTGTCCTAGTAACATTAATTTATTATTTAATTTTAAATATTTTATTGACTATTGGTTTCCAACTGTGATATAAAATATAATTCGAATTATTTTACAAAGATGATCAAACGTATAGCGCAAAATTTGTTACGGTACTGCTTTACATAATCTGCACAGTTAAATTATTTCTCATTCAAATTTATCAAAGGTACAGATTTTTGTATAAAAAAATATTTTGAATATTGAAATTTAAATAATAAAATACTTGCAAATAGTACAAAAATTTTTACCTTAAAATTATACAGTGTGTTGCCTCATTTTTGATGAAGCAGAGTGCAGAGATGAATTTTCTGCACTATAAACTTTTTGATATTCAAAATTCGGATCTTTACTATTTTATAGTTGTGATTTTATAAAATTAAACCAAACTTATATTAAAAATATGTGAAAAATTGGAATTATTTGTAAATATTTTTTGAAAACTTTATTTATTATTTTTTTTCGAGGGAAGTTGAAAAGAAATGCAATTTCCAAAATTTTTGAAAATCTATATAAGTACCTAAGTTTTTCTATCGACTTTCCTCCTTTAGTACCTTAAATAGTTAAGAAAAAAGTTTTATTTTATAAATTTTAAACCAAATGTACCTGTAAAAATTAATTTGTACATATTTATATTTTTTGAGTAAAACTCGATAAATAAAATGAAGCACACTGTATATTATATTCAATAATTCTAATAATTTGTATATTGTAATTGAATGGCCCACATTTAGATAGTAAGGAACGTTTTAAGTACAATTAATGCGTATAGTTTCACAAAAACTATTAAAAGCAAAGCATATGCATGTACATTTTAATGGCAGAGTTTTGTGTGGTAAATTCACAAATCAAAGTTTCGTAGAAATTTGTATTTGTGGAAGGATTCCCATACACTCGGTTACTTGTAATTATATTTTTTTAAAGCTAAAGTTGTAATTTACTCAAAAACATGCATCTGCTTTGTTTTGTTGTAAAAACATAGATTGATAACCACGTTATGGATTTAATAGAATGTAAATGAAGAAAGTAAAATATTTAAAAATCGTTGTAACACAACTTATATGTTTTTAATAGATTGTTTCATTTCATTGCGTTTTATTTTTTTATAATTAAAATAGTCCAAAATCATACTCAAATTTGAAAGATGACTTTAATGATGATTGAATAAATATTCCTTCAACGTTGATTGAAGGAATATTTATAATTATTCTATTCTACCAATCAACGCTAACGTCACCTACATCTCGACCCATTTTTGTTCGTAAGGCTGCGTATCTTATAAGTTCTTCAATCAACGGTAATACAATTTTGTTTTTGAATAACAATTAAATAATGTACAATTCTTTAAAATACATATTCGTATAGGATAAGATAGTAAACATAAAACTATTTTATTATTGAGAAGCAAATCAAAATAATTTACAAAAATTGTGGATTGAAAATGCTACAATAAATAATTTTCAATTTCTTAGCGCATCCTATAGCGATTAACTTCATTTACGTGTCCTAATTCTCCTTTAAAATCAAGATTGATCACAAAATCTAAATCACGATTATTTCGAGAATTTGGCTTCATGGAAAACGCACCGTGGATTTCTTCGCCTTTCTTAACAACCATGTAATCTTGAAAGTAAAAAACGGTTTGCTTCCAATGCGTGGTTTGGCATTCCGGAGCGGTACTAAAACCTACACGTTTGTGACACTTTGTGAACTCTACATTAAAGAATGTGACCATCGCTTGAACATAATCGTTCCTACGGGCTTGTAGAACAAACGGAGCCGTAAAATCCAAATCGGCTTTAGTCACAGTGTACAAATCTACTTCCTTGATCAGACAACAGTTGGTCACAATTTGTTTGGCATCAACAACGTCCACAAGTGGTTCGCTAATAGCAACCTCCCGTATCATACTCATATCGAAACCATACACGCTATCCCACCAATTGATCTTTTCGTCTTTGTATGCACGATCTTCGATCGCGGTAATATAGAGAGAACACCGATCGGGGAATAATAAACCATCAGGTTTCAGCCATTTATCGCGTGCGTACAAGACAGTATCTAACATGCTCTCATAAAATAAACAATAACCCATCCACTCGGATATGATAATATCAACCTTTTCTATTCCGTCGGGCAAAACAACTTCCTCAACTTTTCCCTTGATAATTGTGATTATGTGATCCAACTTGTTTTTCTCTACAATTTTCTGTGCATACTCGACTATATTTGAACACTCAATAGCAAAAACACGTTTAGCACCAGCCTTAGCAGCAAACATACTAAGGATTCCAGTACCACAGCCGATATCTATGACAGTCTTTCCAGCAAACAAATGCTTATTGTGGTACATGGAATCGCGGTAAGTAATAGTCCTCACTTCATCCTTTAACATTTCCTCGTGTATTCCAAAATGGGCATACGAATCGAAGTAATAATCACGAGATGTCATCTCCTCCAGAGTAACTTCTTTGGTTCCATTGGTCGTTGGAGTATTTGGAATCGGTGTAATCTCCATATTTTCCATATTGGGTCCGTTGGTCTGTAGGAAAAAAATATTATAAATAATTATACCATAACATTTGACTCAGCACTTTATGAAAATGAAAATGACGCGCTTGAACGGATTAAAAAGATTCAAAGTTCACATTTCCACTACCATATAAATTTGTCGTGCTAAGCTTAAAGGTAACCAATCATCAGAAGAGACAATTCTGCGTCTGTTTTCTTAAATCCCACGGTTAAAAAAACAAAGCAGTAAAATAAGTCGTATCTCCATGTCATTATGTACCTACAAATTCAGAAAAAATCAAGTGGTATAGTTTTTTTAGAGATATTCGGTATTTTATTGCTTTGACTTTATAATAGCACAAATGTTCACTTCAGGGGGTCGCATGGTGCAAAAATTATCTACCTGCAAAGGAATTGAAAATAATTTTAATATTTCATTCAAATTTCCGTGATTATTTTACTCACCAAAGCAATAAATCCGTTTACACCAAGGTAAAAATCCAGACTAGAATCTTGATAAATCTCCAGAAAAAAAAAATAAAAGAATTGATTAAAAATAAGAAGTTATCAACCAAAAATAATAAAAAATAATTAAATAAATGCTTACCTATTTAACAATAAATTTAACTGGGTTTTTATGCACGTGAAGTTTACAATGAAAATAAAGGTTAGACACAAAGAATTATATAGTAAATAAAAATTTCTGACAACCGTCACTAGCAGTACAAAACGAAGCATTATAGTACCAACATAAATTTATATAGAATTTATCCAAACAGCAGAAATGAAATTTCTAAGAGCGGTTAAAGGATGCACCATGCACCAGAGAACATAGGCGGATCCAGACGGTATATTTTTGTGTGATATGATAACAGCAAATTTGTTGACTTTTTTGCCCGTTCGCCCCTTGTGCCCCCCCAGAAAAAAATTCTGGATCCGCCCTTGCCAGAGAACATAGAATTAGAAATGAGGACATAAGAGAAGAACTGACCATGTATTCAATTGTAGAAAAGTCCCAGGAATATAAGGACTGAGGAAACGTTGGTGAGGCCGGAGCAGGCAAATGTGCCTAAACCTGGAAAGGCAGAAGAAGAAGATATAAGAAATTTTATTTAGAAACACTTTAAGGGCGATCTATCATTTGGACCTTTGGGCGTATATAGATATTTTTACAGTTTTTGGTCTATTTTACCCAAATTTTCGAATTATCTATAACATTTTTGGTTGTTTGTAATTTACATCCTCACCTACAAAAATTTTAATTGAAAATTTTTAAATTCCTGGGCCCAGTTAGCGTGCTCACCGTAATAAAAAGCAAGTACAATAAGAAATAACATTATTTCTCGTACCCATGAACCCATGTCCTAATGTAAGTACTAAGTACAGGGTGGGCCATAAAGAATTTATTATTTTAGTAGTCAGGGCGTGGGTGGTGGGGATTAGTAGCTTGATTCATGGAAATTCAGTCACGACGGAGCGCTTTACGGGTGAGCAGCGTGCATTTTGTATAAAACATGCTTATACAAATAGTAATCTGGAAATTTAATTTTAAAAATTACATCATCCAGATGTGAGCCATCTCGATGCAAGCACTCTTTAAATCTGTTTCTTAAATCTAGACTGGGATATTGATTTCAGTCATGTAATCCATATCCAGAGTGTAATAAACGCCGAACAACAATGCATGAATCGCTATTTTTGTAAAAAAAGTTTTACACAAAATGCAATCTGCTCACCCATAAAGCACTTCATCGTGACCGAATTTTCATGGACCAAGCTACTAATCCCCACTACCCGCACCCTGCTCTGACATACCGTTCGATCGCAATGACGAGACGTTTTAAAATAGTAAATTATTTATGGCTCACCCTGTATATTAATTTTCATTAAAATACAGCTTTTCTTTTCAAAATAATTGCAAATACCAAAATAGTGAACAAACCCAAAAAAGTGAAAGGTGTTTGCCATATTTAATTCACTTTCCTAATTAGGGGGAGGGTGGGAAAACATTTCAGACGTCTTTTATGGACGACACCTTAGGTCTTTTGTCAAGCTTATACGATTGCATTACATATTGACCACAAAATTATTCTAAAAATAGAACAAAGTTTGACAAAAGACCTATGATGTCCCCCCCTAATTAGGGGAGTTTACATAATATGCACACAAGGAGACCACGCGACCTCCAAATCACAGATTTGGTTGTGGCCTGAAATGAAGCGGGTGTAAATTTTACGACGCACTATTCAGCCGTTTCCGACAAAATGCGAATTTTTACCTACTGTGATTGGTTATATAAAGTTAAAAGTAGATAATCCGAATCAGAACCAATCAGAACAAAGATTTAATCACAATTGATTTAATACGCGTTTTCTCGAAAATTACTAAAATAATATTCTACTTTTACATTTTCAATAAATAATGTAAAATTATCACATCTTAATTTTTGAATGTGAGGACGTTTGAACGCGAACAATTAAAATTGTCAGTATTAGAAAACTATTTTTTTTTTAATGAAGCCCTTTAATAGTGTAATAGTGTTAGTAATAATAAAAATGGAAGTTCTATATAGTGGAAAACTGATTGTATCAGTAGCCTATAGTCTTTTTTTTTTAAGAAACGAGTAAAAAATTTCTAGTCCACGTGGATAACTTGAATGTTAACCAATGAAATTGCTTGAAATTTAATTTCAACCTTAAATAGGGCTCAACGTTGCTTGAAATTTAATTTCAACCAATTTCATTGGTTAACATTCACGTTATCCACGTGGAATAGAAATTTTTTACTCATTTCTTAAAAAAACAGACTATAGTTAGCTATAGTATAGAATTCACAGCTAATTATTAATAAGTCCAAATCTCGCTAAAAGTACAATTTAGCGTTCCTGCATTATCCAAAATGTTTATTCACAAAAAACAAACATTACAAGTATGTAAAAGTGTAACACCAAAATATAATAATTGAAAGCTTACGTTTATTTTGAACTTTAAACAATAATAATATATTTACAAAACATTATTTTATCACGTTTTCAAAATTGTCTGTTTTTGACTTTTAAAATCACTCCTTAACTGAATAAAATTGTTTAATACGGATCTATCTAATTCCACCTGCAACAAATAAATAAATTCAGTATGGAAAAAATTACCCTAATAAAGAAAAATTACCAAGGAATCTTCTGAGCAAACTTGATGTAAATTTTCCGGCTTAACAAGTAATAAACTGCAGAGAGCATTTAAAGTATCGAATAGTTGTGCCACTAAAGTTCCCAAAACCTTTGTGGCTGACCTATATTCGTTCAAATCACAAATTGCGACCATTGCACCTGCTGTATTGTACTGAAATTGTAGCATATGATCGTAAATAACGCGATGGAGACGAAGACCTAGTTCTTGCAACAAGGCAGACACATTATTCCCATCCATATTGGATTGAATTTGACTTATCATGGTTCTTATGTATTGTCCAACTGTTTTGCAAGCCTGAAATGAAAACTTGAGAAACAGAGTTCCTTAATAACTTACAGCCTACCGGTGAAGCAACTGTGTCAAAATCGTCAGTTTCAGGTTTGAAATCGGTCTTCTTTTGTTCTGTTTGGAGGTACAGTTTGATCCAAGTTACAATAGCAATTAAAGATCTGCAAAATTAAAATTTGTTAAAAATCACTGAATTGTTTCACTTTTTACCTATCCAGACCAGTGTTGACTTTTCTTTCTACGTCATCCATTACAAACTTCTTTTTGTGAATGCAATCGTTATATTTAGGCGTGTTACTGTAAAATAAATTTTTAAATTATTCATGAAGAATATTTTGCAAAATAAAAATCTGGACCTAAGAGAAAGAACAAACAAATGATAACCAACTATCTCAGGGGGCTTTCAGACCCCTATTTATATTCAACTTCATAGGAACAAAATGTCTTTGTTATATTGAAAATTTTTTATAGTTTCTGAGGGGGAAAATAATTTTAACAAATATTTGCATCACTGATAAAAATCGCCTAATCATAAAGTAAATAAAAACACAAGATGTACTTACACCACAAGGGGTACAACTAAATCAGAAAACTGCTTTTCTAATAAATGGGTGATTATGTTACTTTGATGAACAACATTGAAGAAATAAATAGTAGGCGGTGCTTTAGGTCCTTCGGCTACTGGAATAGCTTGTAATCCCAACTCCAAAGCATAATCAACATGTTCGGTTAACAAAGCAACCAATAGAAAGTCCAGAATTTGGGTTGCATTACTTGCTCGATCTTCGGGTCGTGACAACTGTAAACATCAATTAATTTTTTTAATTCGATCGAAATCACAGTATCACTTTACCAATTGGCATCTTTTAAAAGCGAGTTTTGTATCCTGCAAAATAGTAATGGCTAATTCTTCAGACAAAAAAGTTTCCCCACCGTAATTCTCAATCTGAGCAATGTTTATATTCGCTCTGGTACCAATCACAGCTTGCAAATCGCGACGCAAATCTTGAAACCTGTAAACTAGAGCTTAAAGACATTAATTTTTAAACTTTCTAACTGCTTACCCTCCAGATTGTATCTGCTTTTTTTGATGACTTTTAGATTCGTAATATTTATGCAAATTTTCGGAACTTCTCTCCCTCAAACATTTTAATTCCAAACTAAAATCAAAATTGTAACTCCTGACAAATGTAACACCAAAAGTAGCTTACTTAATGTAATTATCAATGTATTTTTGGAAAATTTTGCTGCTCAGCTTGGTTAGGTAATTTCGATCCTGAACCATATTGTAACTAACCAAATCGTTGGATAACTGATTAGTTCTAAAAAGGAAAAAAATGTTCAAGAGAAAATAAGGAATACTTAAATTAAAACTTACTTTGAGTACAACTCGTAGAGAATGCGTAGATACTCGTAAGTATCCAATTTTTGAGATAATCGGTCGGATATATATTCTTGTAACTTAAGTTGATAAATATTTAAGACAAATTTTGCCATCACTTGTTCTGCGTTATTAAAAACGCTCTTTATCACTTGATAACTTTCTTTACATAGGGGCAGCAAATAGGCAAACACATCTTTGTTTAACAAGCAACCCTAAAATGTAAATTTCTTACAAGAGGCAAATTGAAGTTAATTTTACTGACGGCTTGGCTTTGTTCGATGTAAGCGTCGATGCAGTGTGAAAATCCTTTAAATTTTGACAAAACATTTGCAATCTCTTTCATGGTTTTCAGATCCTGATTTCTTTGTGCTTTGCAAAAATCTTCGATTAATGCACGTTCAGTTTCGTCGTATTTTCGTTCAATTTTTTTCTTTGCTACTTCAAATCTAATAAAAATGATTAGAAGAAAAATTGTCATTCAAATAATACAGTTTGATTTTTACAGATATAGTATTAATAGATTCAAAATTAAAAATTTAGGTAATTATTTAGGGGTAGCATATTAATTTATAGAATTTATGCTGTATTGAACTTGAATCTATCCCACTGAGCGGTGTAAAACATTTCAATATGTAAAAAAGGAAAAAAAACTTGATTTAAGGAGTTATATCTACTTAAATCGAAGGATCTTTAGGTTTGTTCGTTTGTATGAACTAACTTGAACTGGGTTATCTTTCGAGATCAAAATACTCCCACCACAAAAGTTAGATAGTGTTCTAACTTGCACTGCCTACTCCTCCTATGGAGGTCGAGCAAGAAGTTCATGTTCGGTCATGAACTGAGCAGCCAAACGAACACAGTTCATTTGCACTAACTTGAACCGAGCAAGTTAGTTCATACAAACGAACAAACCTTTTATGATCTTTTTTAGCCATGTTAACAAAATTTCATTGGCACAGCAAATATGAGTTTTTTTTTAATATTTCCTTAAATTTTAGGTAAACCTTTTCCCCTTCTTTCTAATTAGGCACAGAGAATGACCTTTTTTAAAATGAAAGCTAGAGCTACCAGGTATGGAAATTTTTCCCTAGATCTGAGGAAATTTCGATATTATTTGGAGACTGGGGAAAAACTCTTTTAAAACAATTTACTATCGGAATAAAAGTTCTGACCCCTGAGTTTGAAGTCTTATATTTCAAAAAGTAATTGATGGGATTTTATGCACTAAGAAGATACAGATAAAGAATTTAATTTTGTATAACATATAGTGTGTTTTTGTTATGCAGATATTTAAAAAAAGAGGCACAATTTAAGCAACAATTATCACAACAATTTTACAATTTCTTTTCTTGTAAAGTATTTTCTCAAATTTAATGAAATTTGGACTGTAGATAGGCTAGATACCTACGTTTTTTTTCTCTATTCTCAAATTTTTGTAATGATGCATTTTAAATATTTTTTGGGTTATTAAGTAAAACAGTCAAGTCAACCCCCGACCTAAAAAGAGGGGAGTTATAAGTTTAACGTGTGTGTGTGTGTGTGCGCTATTTGTTTGAGGACACGTATCTCCCAAACGGATTCACCAATTTGGCTAATTTTTTTTTAAAATGTTCTCCATAGTCCAAGGATGGTTCTTACGGAGAGAAAAATTAAAAAAGTTGGCCGGGAAATTAGAAAAGAAAGAATATAATTTTTTATACCCCACATAAACGAGGAATTCCCAGTAAGCCGCATCTAGTGCGCATGCACTACATTCATTATTTGACATTTACATTTAAAATTTAAAGTTCAAACCATTATTTTATATACAGGGTGGAGTAAAAATTAATATATTATAATGAACATCGAAAAATAAAAATTATTTACATAATAGGTGGGAGTAATATATAAACTTTAAAAAGCACTAAATAAAAATTAAATTACAAATTTAAAAAACCCCCAACCCAAAAAAACTCTAAAATTAAACCTCTAAAAAGTAAAATAATAATTAAATCGATCTAACCGTCGCGTCGTCGTGTCGGGGGCCGTTACGCAAATATTAACAATATCAAATCGTTCTGTGTAAATCCCGTCGGTCCCCCGACACGACGACGCGACGGTTAGATCGATTTAATTATTATTTTACTTTTTAGAGGTTTAATTTTAGAGTTTTTTTGGGTTGGGGGTTTTTTAAATTTGTAATTTAATTTTTAAAGTAATTGAACATATCCATCGAAAATTATGGTAGATTATTATTTTTCAATAAAATAAACAAAATTTTTAATTATATTCCAAACCATGACAATTTCAAAATATTAAAGTGCAACAAAATTAACAGTCTTCAGGAGAGAAGCGACGGAAGGGAACTTAATGTTTATGTCCTTATGCCATGTAAAGCGGCAACCGGTAATCCATATATTAAAAACATATTATTGTTAATACTGTGGCATGTGCCGCTCTATAGTGATACAAAAACTCATTTTACGACTTCATACAAGGTCACAAATTTGCAATTTCCACAAACTATGCATCTCTGTTTAATAATAGAAATTATTTAAAATAAATGAGTCTTGAAAATGTTATGGCTTAAAGTTACATAGTTAAATAACTTTTTTTAAATCGCAAAACTGAAAAAATTATTTAAAATCAAAGATAGAGGTTTAACAATAGAAACTGCTATCAAATTAATATGTATGCTTTTCACCTGGTAAATAGATGATGTTACTAATGTTTTCCCCCATTTGCAGATGGCGTTATCGATTTGTGGTTACTATTTTTAAATATCGTGAATTTATTTGTTAATTTAAAAAACAGTAACCCCAAATCAGTAGTTCCATCTGCAAATAGGGGAGAAAATTAATAACACCATTTATTTAGGAGGGAAAAAAGCTTGCATAAAAATTTGTAAAGCATTTTCCAATTTGTTTAGCATTTTCCAAATTTACAGCTCTTATCTCTATTAAAATTTAGTAATTTTTTTAAATATTCCTTTAGTAAGTTTTTCTAATAAAAAATATATATTGGCTAAAACGCCTGAATCTTAATTATTGTGCCTATTTCAATGATTTTTATAGCTTGAAATTGTGCCCCTTTTAACATTTTTTACGTCCGAAAATCCGTGCTTTAGTAATATCTAAAGAAATGAATGTGAAACCGTGAGATCTAAGGGGTACAAAGTATAGACGATACTTTGTAACCTTGTTTGTCGGGGGGGGATCTTTTTTCCATTTTCCAGGGTGGGCTAGCTAGCAAAAGTCGATACTTAAAAGTAATAGCCAAAGAAAAATTTGATTTCCTTTAGCTTATTTATGTAAAAGAGTATAAATATCCATTAGTTGAATTATTATAATAAATAAATAAAATATTTTGAGAAAATATTCTAGAAAATATTACTATAGTGAATTGCTTCTAGAAAAGGTAGAAGAAAAATTCAAATGTAACTCACTTGGGGGCAGGTAAATCTTGTGAAACCAAATGAAGCTTTTGAATAACATCTGCAGCTTCGTTGATCTAAAATGTTTAAAATTACTTCCAATTATTGAGTGAAAATTACTTTTACCCTAAAAGGATCGTTAAAAAGAGTGGACTGTAGTTGACCAGGTGTTATGAACTCATTCAAATGAGTCATCAAACGTTGAGCTTCCACAACTCGAGCCCTGGGTCCATTCACATTATCTAACTGATCACCCAGATGTAAAACTTTGGTTGCAACGTTATTAATTTTACCATCTAAATCTTGAAATGTATGCACTGCACCCTAAAAATACATAGGTAACTTAGAAAATGTATTCATATTAATAAATTGTACTTTTTTACCCTATTTTTCTCTTGTAAGTTTTGTACCTCTTGAAAAAAACCAAGTTGATCTTGCCGAACTGCAGTTTCCAGACGTTCACATTTCTTTTCTTGTCGTTCTTGTAACAACGTTAAATCCCTAAAAGACAAACTACAATTTCTGCATTACTTATTACTACTACATACTTGATAGCCTGAACAAAAGAATCGTGTAGCAGTGTGGGATTGAAATCATCCTCTCCTTCCTTCTTAGTTTCTGCTATGGTCCTCCAAGCCAATCGTTCCACAAATTCTTCTGCATCAAAGGGCTCCTGAAATGTAACGCCATAACTTGAGGTAACTCACTCTATTTAAATTAACATTACCTGTTCCAATTCTTTCATATATTGTTGCATCATTTTGAAAATTTGAAAAATAAAGGGCGTACATTCAAATAGATACTTTTAGGTTATTCTGCTGTCAACGTAAACAAGTCATAACAAAGTTAGGTTATTTTAACCAATTTTTAAATTAAATTCCATAGTTTTCATAATATTATTAGTTAAACTCCTAAATTAGCATTTGAACTACGTTTTACTTCATTTAAGTGATTTAAGTTAAATTATTCGAAATAATTAAAAGTTTGAGTATCACTGTTGTGCAAGAAACCGATCAAATTTAATCGAAGTGAGGTTAAGTTTAATTATTCAAGAATTTGTTGGAATTTCAAGGTAAAGTTAGTTTTATGTTAATCGTTAGATCTTACTTAAGTAAAATGCTGAGAAAGAAACTTAAATTAGATCCGCTAGCAAGCGTCTCTTCAAAAGTTAATGACAACTCAAATTTGGAGGAAAATTCAGATGGCTCGATAGCTGACCAATTTTTGAAATTGGAACTGAATTTGAACGAATCTCTTAAAGAGATCACTTTTCCACAACCAGTCAAGTACGTTTACTGTCCATTAGATTATGCTTTTCAACCGCATTTGATTTTTTCACAAAAATATCTCAAATCTCCCAAGAAGATTTTGTTTGTCGGTATGAATCCGGGACCATGGGGGATGTGTCAGAGTGGTATTCCATTTGGTGAAGTTAATATCGTTAAAGAATGGTTTGAAATTAACGAGGCTGTATCAAAACCACTGAAGGAATGTCCTGAACGGAAAGTTACTGGGTTAATGTGTTCCAGGTCGGAAATTAGTGGTCAACGTTTTTGGGGACTCATGAAAAATGTTTGTGGCACACCCGAAAACTTTTTTAAATCTGCATTTATGTACAATTATTGCCCCATTGCAATGTTGAAAGATAATGGGAGTAATGTTACACCTACCGAAATTAAGGTATCTAAAATTTCTTAATAATTTGTCTGTCTTGATTATGTTTCTATATCTGACTTCTTAGCTTTCTTGTTCATATTTCTTCTATGCATGATCTCCTGCTTTTGCAGGGGCGGACTGCCAATGTGGAATATAGGAAAAATTCTTGTCCTTGAGGGCCTTTTTATAATTCAATATTTTCCAATGTATAATGCATTTTATAAAAAATCAATTCATGGACGCCCCCTGAAGCTAACTATGGTTTTCCATGAATATAGAATCAATAAGCAGACTGTATAATATATTGTTATGGTTTGATTATCTAAGGTTTATCTTATCTGGACACATTGAATACTGTAACCTTGATTGAACTGATGGAGTGGGTCCCATATTTCCATCCTTCTTCACTCACTAGAGTTTGACCAGGGAATAACTGTAATCGTGGTCAACTCAGTTTTATTGTATATAATAGACTGCTTTACAGATACAGTGTATCCACCTATTATGAACTCACTTGTAATGGAAATTCGCCTAGTATGGATGAATTCTTAGACCATCATTTCTCAACCGTTTTTGTGTCTCTACCCCCCAAAAAGAAGAAAGAACTAAAGACAGCTCGCGACCCCCTCAGAAATGACCTTTTTCTACCCCTTAACTCATAAAAGCAAAAGCGAACCCCATATACCTCTTCAAGACCTTAGGTTGAGAAAATATGGTTAAAATCAACTTTTGATTTATGCAGTTCATTATAAACGGATTATTCTGTAAGTATGTACAATTTTCCGTCCTAAAACTTTAGTATTGGTCTGCCCCTGTACTTCTTGTGAAAATTTTTGTTCCAAAATTGCTATAAAAATATTTAAAATATATCTCCTCCTTTTCAGGGTGCGTCACAGAAACAACTGGAAGATTTATGTGACAAGGCCTTCTATGAAGTAATTCAATTATTGCAAGCTGAAATTGTAGTGGGGATTGGAAAATATGCGGAGAAAAGGGCTATCGAAATTTTAAAGAAGCAAAATCCGCTAAACACGAAGGTCTTGTATCTTCTTCATCCAAGTCCACGCGTTGCTAACAACCAAAACTGGTTAACAACTGCAGAAAAGAAACTCGACGATCTTGGCCTTACGACTTACTTGAAAGCGTAATTTAACATGGATTTAACAAGCCAACAAGAAAGTTTTATGAAAATCGCGTTTGATTTTGCTTATGAAGCGTTAGCTGCCCAAGAAGTTCCTGTTGGTTGTATTTTCGTGTACGAAGATGAAATTATTGCGAGGGGACGTAATACAGTTAATGAAACGCGTAATGCTACCAAGCATGCGGAAATTAATTGTATTGAACAGGTGGTGAATTTTTGTAAACGTAAAAACTTATGTGTTGGCGAAACTTTTACCAAAGTTGGTGTGTTTGTTACGGTAGAACCTTGTATAATGTGTGCTGCTGCGTTGTATGATTTGAGTGTTAAGTGTGTAATTTTTGGATGTAAAAACGATCGATTTGGTGGTACAACAGTTTTTGATGTTGCGGCAGTTTTAAAACCAGAAACCAATGTTGTAGGTGGTTATAGAGCTGACGAAGCTATGAACTTGTTGAAAGAATTTTATAAAGGTACTAATCCAAGTGCACCACCCAGTAAGGTCAAAATTAAAGGAAAAAAGGGCAGGAAGCAATCTGACAAAGTGCAACATTTTTAAGTTTTTTAGTTTACTTAATTAAAGTTATATTTTTTATGAAAATAAATTTTCTATTTCTATCTTATTTTGATATTTTCAATTTTACATATAGTTGACTGGGATAATTTTTGAATAAAATGAGTAGGTTCCCTAAGCAAAATGCAGGAACTGCTGAGGATACATCATGCACCACAAGCTTAGTTTTTACTTTCTGAATCTAATAGGAAAGTATTGTAAAAAAATTACAATTTTGATGGATTTACAATTCTAGAGGTCCAAAGAGATTAAAAATCAATAAAAATTATTTGTGTGCACTTTGTCATACAAACCAATCACAGTCCAGTCATTATAGCAACAAAATAGGAGTGTTTGTTGTAAAAGGTGGTGTAGAAGATTTTATTTTTTTAACTTGTATATATGGGTGTCAACATGTAAAAATCAAAAATTCTGATATGGGCGACCTCGGGAGAACTTTTGGCCTCCAAGTCTTAAGTATAACTACTAAACTGTGGATCCTAGCAAAAAGTTACTGTATAACAAATTAAAGAGCATTAAATTTTGCGTCGAATGAGTACCACAATTTAGCCAAGTTATATAGTCGGAAACTAGGGTCAAAAAACGACAATTTTTTCCAACTTTGTCAAAAACTGAGATAGAGTACTATAATGAGTCTGCAGCTTAGAAATGAGTACTTTAAGAGAAAAACTCATAAAGTAAAAGTTGTAGAGCGTCAAATTTTGCGTCATACGAGTACCAAAATTTTTAAATTCGGTCAAGTATATCTCTTCAAATTGGCAATTTCCCAGTATCCGGTAATTAGCATAAGGAAACTATAAAACCAAACATCTCATCAAAATTCTATCCTGCCTTGGCTTTTCAATTTTTTACGTTAAAGCTTCACACTTGGAAACCTCCGCAGTCCTTCAGCCTCAAAAAATCTATTACAAAATGAATAATTTTGCCAATTTGTTTTTGACAATGCGGATTTCAATATCAAGACACTTGATTGCAATTGAATCAGTTACTGCTTAAACAACCTAAGTCACTTTTTGGCCAAATTGAGTTAACACATGGAAAACATATTTTCGACAGTTTCGCATCGTTTGGTGCTAAAAAAACTTAAGAAAGTATATCCTTTATGACAGAAAACGATATTAGAAATTATCGGTTTAGCAGGTTGCTTACCTAACAGTGAAACGCTTTTTACGTTTCCTGAACATCTATAAAAAGTAAAAAGTGACTTAGGTTGTTTAAGCAATAACTGATTCAATTGTATCTTCCATGCTATGGGAGGTATGATTGCTGTTACTTCTCATAATTCAGTCATGCCTAACTAAGGCATAATGATATGTCTCGCGAAACAGTCAAAAATGCAGCATTTGTTGCACTGTATAAAAAGGATTTGCAAAATCTAAATCACATTCTAAATGAAATGGCTCCGCTGAATACTGATGTAGTTTGGCTTTATAGTATAATATATATATAGTGGAATCGTTTTATGGAACAACTGACAGCCAAGAAGAAATATAAGCATTCACGGATCGTCTGCCGTCCATTCATCAGCAGTCCTGCATCTAACATCGATACTGTGTATATATCCGATATATCGCTGTTAGTGGCATCACAAAAATGTAAATAACATGGTCAAAAGACATGTGTTTTTGAGGTTTCCACCTAGTAGTGTCATACATGGAAGCCATTGGAACCATAATGGCTGGCAGTGGTCTACAGCAACTGTTTCTACCATCTACGCGTGGAGAAAATTATGACGTGGCATGCATACTCTCGGGCTGTGCGTGCACTTGATGTATTCTACCTTGGATAGAAGGGGAGGGTACACCTTGCAGGTAAAACTAAAAAGTCCAACTTTGTGAATTTTTTCTGAGAAAAGGAATATATTTTGATCAATTTACACGACGCAACAAGCCGCGTGGAATGCCATACTACACGTGCCAAACATCGACAAACCTGGATACTACCCCGAATACATAAAAAGGGAAATTATAGTAAAGAGAAAACTTCGACAATGCTGGCAATTAACTGAAGCTCCAATAATTGACAAAACAAATTGAAATAAGGCCACAAAAAATTGTTTGACGATCAGAAAAATGAAGGAATAAGAAACTTTCTGGAAAACCTATCAGCCTTGTAGAAGGTCGCTAAAAAAGTAAACGAGGTAGTTAGAAAAAGCGATAGAACCTGGCACAGAAGCGGGACGTTTGTTGAATATCTGGCCAAAGTGTTCCAACCTCTACCAAGACAGATTCCCTCAGAAGACAAACATTGTATTCATTAGCTACTTGAAGCCTCATACCAAATGAACCTACCAATAAAAAAATTTAAGATGCATGAAATCAAAGATATTATCTTAAAAAGATTAATGCAAAAGAATCCCCTGGATATGATTTAATAACTGACAAAGTTTTAAGCTACTCAGAATAATTTTCAACACAATCCTTACAAGCATCATGATTCAGAAGTCAGGAAAGGATCCAACTGAGACCTCATCATACAGACCCATCAGTTTGTTGCCCATTCTGTCTAAAAAATTCGAAAAGCTATTACTGAAAAGATTGCAACCTATCATTGAAGAAAAAAATCTAATCTCGGATCACCAAGAGCATGGAACGGTGGAACAGGATTGTGAAAAGGATCAGAACCGACCTATAATGTAAGGGATACTGTTCAGCTGTCTTCCTTGATATCTCACAAGCCTTCGACAGAGTGTGGCACTTAGGATTCCTGTACCAAATTTAAAAAACCTGCCTCATCCATTCAGTCGCCTACTGGAGTCAATCTGAATAACAAACAGGTATTTTCTTGTCAAATATGGAGAAACCTATACTACCTTACAGCCCATTTTGTCTGGGGTACCACAAGGTAGCGTCCTTGGACCCCTTCTATATCTTTTATATACATCAGACTTACCTGTAACTCAAAATACTGTATCAGCCACTTTTGCTGACGATACAGGCATATTAGCGTCCGACGAAGATCCAAATCAAGCATCTCACCTATTGCAGACCCACCTAAACAAAATTGAGGTTTTGGTGAAAACTTGGCGAATCAGTCAATACCACTAAAAGTCTGTGCATATCACCTTTACTCTCAGAAGAGGAACTTGCCCAAATGTGGCTTTATATGGTCAAATCCTTCCTGTACAAGAATCAGTCAAGTACTTGGGATTCCACTTTGAAAGATGATTAACGTGGGCCAATCATATTTGGAACAAACTTTACAATTTGGACTCGCATGTAGGAAGATCTAACTAGCTCATGGGCCATAAATCGCCTTTGTCCCTAGACAATAAAGTAGTATTATTTTACAAAATTATCTTAAAACATACATGACGTACAGCTGTGGGGTGCTGCCTGCAATACCAGCATCGCAAGAATCCAACGTTTCCAAAACAAAGTGCTACATAGCATTTCTAATGCTCCATGGTACGTACAAATTATACCATTGCTACCGATTTGTAGGTCAACAGCATAAATGAGGAAATAACATCTATGAGCAGGAAGCACTAGCTAAGATTGGGCGACCATCCCAACGTATTAGTATGTGATCTTCTCCTTGGACTCCAAAGAGATTGAAGAGGCACGACCCGACGGACCTGCTCCAGATAAATTGACCGTATGCATTACCAAACTTGTTATTAATTTAGTGTTGTAATTATATAATAATTATACTTGTGATTGGGTTACCTTTCCACTGTGCCATGTATTCAATGAAGTCAAACATCATGGAGTCAATAAAAAAAAAGGTTTGAACAAACGGTGTAAAGAACTGATTAAGTTTTGCTTGAAATCTCTCCGCTGAAACCTCTTTTATTTGTGTATCGTTGACTTTTAATTAATTTTGAGAAAGGTTCTCATAACAGATTGCCTTGATGGGTTTCTATTGCCAGTCGACACGCAATATTACCTGGCATCCAGGAACTTTTGTTTTAAAAAAAGGAGAAAAACTTAAAGAAAAATTGTATTGTAATATAAAGTACATATTAGTCGACTAAAGTAACTTAAATAAATAATATTAAGTAGTATACAAAATAACACAATAATTGCCAAACAATTTTGGGTTTTGAAGAACAATTAAATATGTGCGATTTTTTAAAATACATATTCGTATAGGATAAGATAGTAAACATCAAACTATTTTATTATACACAAACAAAAAATAGTTTTAACTACAAATCAAAATAATTTACAAAAATCTTGGATTGAAAATTTATACAAAAACGTCAAGCTTCATTTTGATCGAAGCGATTATAAATTTTGTAACATTAAAAATCACAATTTCAAAAGGTTAGAAATTTGTCATTAAATTAAAAATAATTCCGTGAGGAATATCAAAGCTGAGTGTTACCTAACCCTAAACAAATAAATTATTGTCGCATTAATCGAGAGTTGAGACACGGATTGATTGATTGAAAAACGAAATGTGGAATCTTAAAAGTTTCCAAATTTTACATTCGCTACCATAGCACGTTTATAACACAATAAAATTTATTATAAAATGCTACATAAAACATACTCAAATCATAAATTGAAAAAGCTACAATAAATAATTTTGTTTATTATTTCAACTTCTTAGCGCATCCTGTAGCGATTAACTTCATTTATGTGTCCTAATTCGCCTTTAAAATCAAGATTGATGACAAAATCTAAATCACGATTATTTCGAGGATTTGGCTTCATTGAAAACGCACCGTGGATTTCTTCCCCTTTTTTAACAGTCATGTAATCTTCAAAGTAAAAAACGGTTTGCTTCCAATGCGTGTATTGGCATTCCGGAGCGGTACTAAAACCTACACGTTTGTGACACTTTGTGAACTCTACATTAAAAAATGTAACCATCGCTTGAATGTAATCGTTCCTACGAACTTGTAGAACAAATGGAGCCGTAAATTCCAAATCGGCTTTAGTCACAGTGTACAAATCTACTTCCTTGATCAGACAACAGTTGGTCACAATTTGTTTAGCATCAACAACGTCCACAAGTGGTTCGCTAATAGCAACCTTACGTATCAAACTCATGTCGAAACCGTACACGTCATCCCACCAGTTGATCTTCTCGTCCTTGTATACACGATCTTCGATCGCAGTAACAAAGAGAGAACATCGATCGGGGAATAATAAACCATCAGGTTTCAGCCATTTATCGCGTGCGTACAAGACAGTATCCAACATGCTCTCATAAAATAAACAATAACCCATCCACTCGGATATGATAATGTCAACTTTCTCTATTCCGTCGGGCAAAACAACTTCCTCAACTTTTCCTTTGATAACTGTGATTATGTGATCCAACTTGTTTGCCTCTACAATTTTCTGAGCATACTCAACTATATTTGAACACTCAATAGCAAAAACACGCTTAGCACCAGCCCTAGCAGCAAACATACTAAGGATTCCAGTACCACAGCCGATATCGATGACAGTCTTTCCGGCAATCAAATGCTTATTGTGGTACATGGAATTGCGGTAAGTAAGAGTCCTCACTTCATCCTTTAACATTTCCTCGTGTATTCCAAAATGTGCATACGAATCGAAGTAATAATCACGAGACGTCATTTCGTCCACAGCAACATCTTCAGTACCATTGGTCGTCGGAGGTTTTGGGATCGGTGTAATCTCCATATCTTCCATTTTAGGACCGTTGGTCTGCAGGGAAAAAAATAATTATAAATTGGAAGATAAAAATAGTGAAAGATTATATTGTCGAATTCAGGTTAACAGCAGGAATATGTTGTAAAATTATATAATAGGCGATTATATTGTGCTTTGGTAAATTTTGAATACCTAACTCAAAACATCGTTATTGTGACATACCACGTTCTTAACATAAATGTAATTGTTTTATGTTTATTATGAACTTATTATACGTTTTCATCATAATTAGGACTATAGATCAGGTGAAAAATGTAAACTTCTGTTTAAGCAAAAATGTACGTGTTGTCTACTTACAATATACAGGCTACATCCATTGTAAGTTTTATAGAATGGACTATTTATATTTCTTAGCAAAGCAAGAATTATTTTTTTGAAGTTATGTGGATATACATATTACATTTGCTGTGACTTGACTTTAGGAAAAAATTTGGAAATCCTTTACAGATGGTAATGCTGTTACAGGGACTTCAATAATTATTATGGTTCTGGCCGGTTTTGCAACAGTTACCTATGAATATCAGACACCTATTTTGTGCATGTTTATTATACGACTAACCTAGATAAAAAAAATAACTACGTAAATGTGGTTGTAATACTTTTTATTAAACCAAGAAGTTTCAAAACAATAAAATCAGAATATTTTTGAAAAACAATGGTAATTAAAAAGAAAAATAAACACAAAGGTAGACGACAATTTTATTCAACACAATAGGTTGCGATATTTTGGCAGGCGTTTCACAAATAGCAACTTCAGATAAGATTCAGATTGTTAGCTTGTGCTTCTCTTTCCTCGTGGTGTTTCAGTCAAGTTTATATTTCCAAGTTCTTTCAAAAGCCTTATTAAACTTCCTGAAACTTCAACTTTGATCGATAGGTTATTTCATCTTGCATCAGAACTTCATTCTTTCTTGACTTTGTTAAAATGAATCATTTAGTGGGAAGAAACTTAAAATGCCAAAGAAGGACTGCTGGTCACCTTACCATTAAGCGATTGGAGGTGGTGAAACCAATTGAGGCAAATGCCAAATAGTTTGTATTAGAGTGAGTCTATAAAGTATGAACAGAGTGTGGCCAATAGAGCTGGGAATTAATTTCGATTAATCGATTAAAATTTTTGAAATAATCGATTAATATTTCTTGAAATAATCGATTTTAAAGAACGAACAACCTTTTTTTTTTAACCTGTATGTCAATACCCAGTGTTTATTACGTTGTTCAATACCCGGGGTACCCGGGTACCCTATATGCTATATTTCGTCAACAAAAGGAATTGGAATTGGGAAATTTTTATTTTCAAATTTTATGTTGTTGGGAGTCACAGTGGGAATACCTACTGCCACAAAACCTGTTAATTTATGGAATAATAAAGGGCAAGGAGGAAGGGAAACAGTAAAGTCTCCATTGTCATTCATATCGTCATTCGTCTTTCATATGAGGATATTTTACATATAATTTATAGTTAAATGTAATTAATTTATAATTAAAAGTTAAATGTCTACGTTTATTTGTATATAAAATATTATTTCTGACCCCCTAGAGATTAGTTAAATTATTTATTATTTTGAAAATCTGTAGAAGTATTAAGTTTTTACATATATGGGTACCCGGGTATTGATCAACTGGGTATTCAACTTTAGCGCCTAATTTTTTCTACTTTCTTGAATATTTAAATATCAAAACTTATATGAATCGACGTCAATTGACTCAAATAACGAGGATCTGACCGGATTTGAAGATATCTCTTTAAATACATAGCATATTTAAGTAAGAACATGCAAAAGGGTACCCGGGTATTGACATAAGGGTTAAGGCATTTTGTAGTAATGTGAGGCTACTTTTATGTAAAAAAGTATGAATGAGGTTTTTTATTTTTTCTTTTAGCATATTTTAGCTGTAAAAAATAATCGATTGTTCGATTTTCCGATTAATCGATATAATCGATTGTTTTTACACAATCGATTTTCGATTGTTAAATTTAACAATCGCCCAGCCCTAGTGGCCAACACAGTGGAATATTCAGCCGCCTAGCTGGACAAAATTCAATTTCAAAAAGTTATTACCAGTGAAAATTAGATATCATATCAAAAAGTTGAATAGTTGGAGGACATGAAACTACCATGCCATGTGATATAGAGGGCGCAGTAGTGCAACTTGATAATTACATGTTGCTGCTATTTGCGTATATTTTTTTTCATATAAGCTCTGTTTTCAACATTCATAGAGGCATTAAAGAAAGTGAATAGGTTATTGAAAAACCACATATTGCAATCGAGAAGGTAACATCTACACTTGACTAATGAGCTTTACTTGAGAATATTGCTTACAATTTAATAAAATTTTTCCAAAAACCGTGAGTCATAATCACATTATGCATAAATGTAACTCGATATAAATATAATTGTTATTACAAACGCTTATATAAATATTACAAATCCGCTTAAAGAGTGATCACAACAGGAATTACATATAAATATAATGGTAGTACTCGGGTACTACATATGGCAGATAAAAGGTGTAAATTTATATGGCTCCATGAGGGTTAACATAAAAACCAGGAAGCGAGGCACATCTGAAGGCAAGTCTAGCAAAGTACCTGATGTAAAAATATTTATATGCTCAAGGTTTCTAACACTGCCGAGGAAAGGACGCAGTTGTTGGGAAAACAACAGGCTTTAGCCTACTAGAAGATTTTCTTCAAATTGGCTGAATTATGGCCGTATTCACCAAGTTCTGTTAAGTTGCTATCAGAGAGTTAAGTCATTAACAGTTTGTTAATGGGACACTTTTGTATTCACCAATGATTGTTAGCAGTAACAGTCTGTCAAGTCGTCAAATAAGTTAACAGAGCAATACGGATCTGTTAACTTTAGTAACAGACTAATGGTGAATACGGCTGTTAGAAAAATTTAAATTTTCACCTGATGTAATTCTAATTGTGACCAAAACGTATAATATTAATGGTGCAAATCGGTGATAAGCAATTTTGGCCCTCTCATTGTCAGACAAAAAAATGGATTAGTGTAATTAGTAAACAAATTTTTGTATAAAATATGGTACCGTAATAGTATATTACTGGCGGAGACTCGAAAATTGCTCGTTACTGGATGCACAGCTATATTGAAGCTGTAAGTGCAGTAACGAAGAATTTTTCGAGTACAAATAAGTATAGTACCATTTTATCGGAAAACATAGCCTTACGGCTGCCCTGTACAAATATTGAATTCATGTAATTCAATAGAAATATTATTTTATAGTTGTTATTCTAGTATGAGAACTGACATACTATATAAGGATGCGTCTTACACGCTAGAAGATCACAATTAATATTAGCATTAATTTGCTAATTATTTAGAAATCTTCATGTATAATGAAAAGGAAAACACTTTACAAGCAGATTTTCCCAACCAAATTTTCATCTACCAATTTTTTACATTATCTACAAACACTATGTAATCGTTTGGTGAAATCTACAGAAGTTTTTGGAAAATTAACCTCCCCCTCTCGTTATCCGGCTGGGAAAACTTATGCCATTTACGGTTTTGTATTTAGAGGGTATCTGTCTAACTTTAAGCAATAGCATTTTCAAGACCC
This sequence comes from Rhagonycha lutea, assembly GCA_958510855.1. Taxonomy (NCBI): domain Eukaryota; kingdom Metazoa; phylum Arthropoda; class Insecta; order Coleoptera; family Cantharidae; genus Rhagonycha; species Rhagonycha lutea. The sequence goes on along the minus strand of OY294036.1, from coordinate 13,182,279 downwards.
CTGAAAATTCAGATTTTGTGGATTAATTTGAAAAGAATTGAATTTTGCTTGGGGCCTCTTACGTGCTAAATCCGCCACTGACTGAGATACAAAATTTAAAACACACAAAAACTATTTTCTTTTACTTTTAGTAATATTCGTTCAGGCATGTTAGGCATTAAAAATCTATTTTATATCAGTAACATCGAAAATAGGCATTTAGGGGTTCAAAATTTTCAAAATGGTTTGTAAGGATTTCTGTATTTATAATTTTAAATTGCCTAATAAAGGACAAAAAAGCAAATTGCCTAGAATCCGTGCTCTAATTATTATAATAATTTCCTGTTATCCTGGCTTTTATACCGCTGAGCGGTTTACCAGTTCGCAAACGCTAGCCGAGGCTGGCGTTTGTTTTTTTAGCATTTTAAATGTTTTTACCTATGCCGAGTCGCTAGCCCGACGAAGAACCCACACTTCGTGGGAAGAGACGACCATTATAATAATTTAATGATGCAATACATACATACCAGCACCAACAATGAAATTACTAATCTGATACTAATTATATAATCGATTGTTCTTAGGTAAAAAAAGATAAATATATCTCTTTTACTGTATGTCTTCAAGATGTACAGTCAAACACAATTCGTTGGCAATAGCTTATTATTTTTTTAAATTTGAATTTTGTGTGTGTCATATTGCACTTCGAGTTATCAAAGTTCCACACTACTTCCTACACTATTAGCAAACACTGACAAAAATTGTCTACCTTAAAATTTTAAGTGGGTCCTTGAGGGATCACATTCCATTGTTCACACACAAAATTGAGTAACAAAATTTAAATGATTTTTTAGGAATTACAATCAAGTTTTACTAAATATTAGTGTATTGAGAATTGTAAAAACATCGTGAAAGACCCTTTTAATAAAAAAAATTCAATCAAATTATTGTATTAATTTCAAGGAACAAGAGTGAGGTTACGTTTGAGTGAGAAAGTCCTTTCAACCTGAAAATTTGACCCCCGCATTATAACTATCACGTAATTAATTTAAAATGCCAAAGTTGAAAGAAAATTTGAAAATACAAATTGAAAACATAAAAGTTGCTATAAAAAATCAAAAAGTTCACGCTGAACGCACACCGGCATGACCTACTGTTGGGCGCAAATTAAATTTGAAAATAATGCCCGAGCATAAACACTTGACCTGCTTTGCAAGTATTTATTCCATAACAACAACAAAATGCCTAAACAAAAAAACATAAAATGTGCTTTTTACGAAATTTTCCAAACACAAAGACGCATTTGAGGTTAGGTTCAACAGATGCCGAATGTACGACTATCATACAATTTACGTGATTATTAAACAATAACATAAACGAAATGATGAATCATAAATACTCACAGACAGATCAGAAGTCGGCATTTTTGAAAAAATACGTTGAAAGTAATAAAACTCGTTAAAACTTAAAATGAATGATGAACGTTACAGAAAAAAGCAAAAAACCGGGTTCGATGAATTTGACAATTTAAGCGGTACCAACATACAAAGACACACAGATACACCGAGGTGTGTTGGACAAATCGATTATTTATAATCAAATTTTAATGTACATAGTCTGGATCCGATAAGTGAAAACAAAGATAATAATTTAATTATTACTTACCGTAGAACACACACTATTTAAACCGTTTTCGTGAATATTCGGTATGGAATGGCACGTTGTATTTGACGCCATTCTTACAATATAGGTATTTTTGGTTAAATTGCTCTTGTTCGGAACCTGTCTAAATTTTATTTGCGCATGCGAAATTTACAACCGACTAAAAAACTAAAAATGTTGGTAAGCATATAGGATAATTCAAATGTGCCGGTAAACATTTAAAAATATTAAATTTTATCATTTCGTTTTGTTTCCTCGGATTGTTGTTAACGGCGGACCTAAATTATGGTGCAAAAAAAAGAGTAGTCTTCAACAAAGAAATATTTACAATTAATTAAAGAAAAACATTTTGTACAGGAGCTTGATTAATTAATTAAAAATCAAAAATTTCTTGATACTGCGAAGATACTTCTATTCCGTGATTCACGCTTTACATTACCTTTGGTGGGCCACCATCACCAACAGCGTTATGTCCAAAATGGAGTTTGAAATTATTCCGTGTGGTGGCGTTTTGTTAATGTATTTGATGTAAATGTAAACAAAGCCATACGTGATGGTGGTATTCGCGTGGTGGCCAACACTAACAACATAACATTCAATTTATTGAAATACGACAATATTGTTTCAAATGGATTTTCGATATAGAAGAAGTATCTTCGCAATATCAAAAAGTTTTTGATTTTTAAATTATATTACTTTCCCTTTAACGCAGTAAAGGAATGTTTTGAGACGAATTGGAATTTCGTTAATCCATTCGTGCTGGCTGGTCAATTAGACAGACAAGCGAAAATTAGAAAAAGCTTTTAAGAGCGCGCTGCAAATTTTGATGCAAAAACATGTTTCAAAAGATGGCGTACCCTAAAATATTAATCTTTTATAGTTATCTTTTCACCAAAATAGAATTCTTATAATTTATAAAAGTCATATGAATAAACGATAACTAAGCTAGGCAATAAGGAAGTTTGAGCATCCAATGTTGAATATTTACAAGTATATTCCAAAAAGATATGCACATGTGAAAATATTGAATATATTTAAAAATATTTATCTTTGAAAGCTCAAACTTCCTTATTGCCTAGCTTAGTTATCGTTTATTCATATGACTTTTATAAATTATTAGAATTCTGTTTTGGTGAAAAGATAAATATAAAAGATTAATATTTTAGGGCACGCCATCTGTCGAAACATGTTTTTGCATCAAAATTTGCAGCGCGCTCTTAATAAAATAGGTTTCAGCGGAGGGATTATACCAAAATCTAAGAAGTTCTTTAGGCTCGGTTGCACCAACGCTTCCCTTGACATACAAATAAAACGGAACTTGAAACCATAGAATAAATGAAACGTCCGAAAAATAATAATTAATTTTTTAATTAAATATTTAATTATTTTAATTTTAACGAGTCGGACTCGTCAAAGTCTACAGTTTCACATAAAAATGAATGACGACCCTCCTTATATAAAATTCTTTGCGCCAATGCCAGTCTTTGTCCAATTATTTTCATATTTCTTAGGAAATTTTGAATTTATAACAAATTGTATAAATTTATTTCTACCGGCACAACCATAATATCAAATTTTATCCTTTTAGCTGAAAAGGAAGTGGGAAATTTCGTAATGAGTCAGTGAGGAGACTTCGAGTTTTATATATTTAGATCACAATAATACACACAAGTATGAAAATAATACATTTGAAATTCCACACATTTTTTTACAAAAATAAATTCGTATAGAACAAATTTTTAGTTAGTATCTACCTATTTAAAATTTTTTAAATTTATCCTTGCTTGCTAAAAATTCAAAAATTAGTATTTTTTTTTTTACAAAATTAATACTACCTTGTTATGCACATTTTGCTGCAAATTTAAAATCGGAGTAATTGTAGGTCGACCATGAGCACACTGAAAGGGCAATTTGCATTTTGATAATTTTTGAATTAAGTCTGCGCATTCGTTTAAATTTAGCTTATCTCCAAATTTTATTGCACCTACAAAAACAAATAACTTTTAGCTAATCTTATTTAAACAATTATAGAATTTTGTACCCCTGCAGGCTTCCGAATTCAGAATATTTTGCATTAATAATGGGATTTTTATTCCGATACCTCTCGTCGATAAAATTGTATTAATTTCTTCGCAAACTAAAGAACACACAAAATTTTTTAATTCAATCTCTTGATACTTTTTTGGCTAAAATAAACAAATAATCAAATAGAATTTTGGTTATCTCACTCAGATGACGGATCGAGTAATCGCATTGGTATTCTATTGGAATTCGACCTTTTGACCTTAGATACTTACATTTTTCAAAATTCTGTTGTAGATACAAGTCGGCATACAAAAAATGTGAATATTATTTGTGCATATTTTATAAATTAATCCCAAATCTTCAAATAATTGTTGATAATTAAGCAAAATATTTATTTCCGTATCGCTTAACTCAAAAACAATGGGTTCGCTGCATTTTGTTGATTTAAACTTGTGGAGTTCTTGGTCTGCTTCCATATACTCTGTAATAATTAAGGAATCCAAAAATTAGTTAAACATTATTAGGTACTTAGAGAGGGGGGGGTTCATAATTAATAGAATTCGTGTCAAAGAAGATTACCGGGCGGAGCTAATTAAATGCACGACGGCACTGGCACATTCTCCCTCCACTCCACAAATTGGCTCCAGCCCGGTCATCTTTTTTGGCAAGAACTCTACCTTCCAATAAATTTTCCAAACGAATCCGCTCGTGGACAGCGTGCTGATCAAATAAAACTAACATTCCTTTTTCTTTAACTAACGAAATAATAAATTTGTTATCCCATTGTCCAATAATTGTGAGGTCATCAAATATGTCCTTTGTGATGGATTCCGCTTCTAAATTGTTACATATTTTTATTATTCCACGCGGAAGAGTGCTTACGCTTGCATTAGGAATTAGACGATCAAACTGTTTAGTTTTTTCTCTGTATAAGTTATCAAAAAATTGCTTCACATCTAAAAGCAACAAAAACTTTACAATGGGGTCCATATTATTTTAATGTTTCGTACCTGTAAATTCGCCGATTAAGTTTTCCCATTTGATGGTATTTAATTCATCTTCATAACTTTTCAATATCACGGTATTTAAAGCTATTTTTGATTTGGGACTTAAGGAAACGTCAATTTCTTTGATTTGCTTTAGCAACGGAGAAAAACCTTTAGGAACAAAGTCAATTCTTGGAGCAAGTGAAAAGTTCGAGTTATCACTTGGCTTAATTAAAGACGTCATACCTAAAACAATACCACCAATAATTTTTGTTGCTCATTTTGGAATAACAGTGAAAAATACCAACCTGTCCTTCGATTGAGATAAGTTACCTTACCAAATTCATCAACATGTTCCATCCATTCTTCATTTTGTTTCTCAGGTAAAGAATTTAAAATTTCTAAATTGCTTTCCTTTTTTTTATTAATTTCTGAAAAGATAGTTCTTAAATCAGCAATGGAAGAATTCAAGATACTGCAGTTTTTCTGGGTTTCATTGTTTATTTCGAACGAAGTTAGAAGTGCCCTTTTTAATTCTAAAATTGAAGCGTTTAAAATGCTACAGATTTTTCTAGGTTCTTCATTATTATCTACTTTATTTCCACGAGCATCATTAGCAGGAGTAAATAATTTTCTTATACTTTCAATGGAAACGTTCAAAACACTACAATTTTTATTAGGTTCTTTTTTTTCACATTCATCCTTATTCTTATCGGATGAAGACCATTGATTTTCTACTTCTTTTGAAAAACAATTAAAGTTTTCAATTTCTGCTACTTCATAGTTACACATTTTTTCTTCCTCGGTAATGGAAATGATAAAATTGTTGGTATTGTTTCCTTCTTCATTTTCTATGTTAATATTGATATTTTTGTCAACCCTTTCTTCATTTGGACTAACTTTATCAATAACAGTACTGGAAAGTTTGGGTTGAAAGTGTTTAAATCCCTCAGTAGCATTAATTAACTTTGCGGCAGATTCATCATCGACGAAAGCACATATTTCTTCCTTTTCTTGATAGATCACTTTACCATCAGATTTGAATGTTATGTTTATATGTTCTAAATTCTTATGTTTAGAAGGTAACTCGAATTTATCGTTACTATCCTTAATGGAAGATTTTGGAAAACTTTTCTGTTGGAAATATATCGATTTTTCTTGAAAGTCCATTGTTGGTGGATCAGTAAAAAATTTAGGCGAATTGGATTTCAGTTTTTTTAATGAAAGTTTTGAGAACTGAGGCTTTTTTGGAGGGCATTCTATAAATTTCTTTCGTTCTATTGCTAAAAAATTATTCAATTTAGGAACCGAATAATAAAAGGGAAGATAAAGTTGGAGCTTCCAAAATTTGTTTGCCCTCTATAACAGCGGTCGGCAACCTTTTGGGCATTGCGGACCACTAAATTGGCAATTTAAATTTCGCGGACCACTAACTTTTTATTTGTTCACTTTGAACGCTTACGTATAGGAAGTTGCTGTTTTGGAACTTTTGAGGCCCTCTTCTGAATATATTTGCACTACCCCTACAATGACAATAGCAATTATTATATTCGACCTCCGGGGGCGGAAGCCCCATTCATTAGCGCCGCAGGCGACTTTTTTTTTTCGAAAATGCTGTCTATTTTGTGTAGGATTTCTACATTAAAACAATTCTTGTACCAATGAGTCAATTTTCGTAATTAATACAACCTGAACATCGGCAAACCTTTAAATATAGCCAAGCAAATATAGTAAAAATATAGGACCCTTAATTAAAAATGTTATTAAATGAGCTCATCAAATTTAAATATTGTCAGAATTTTTTCGCGGACCACTAAAATTACGCCACGGACCACCGGTTGTCGACCGCTGCTCTATAATACTTACATTTAGTTTTTGGAAATAAATCATCGATAACTTCAGTATTTCTTAAATATACTGGTTCAGAATGACGCTGCTTATTTATAACACTTACAGGCAAATTTGAAAATGTTTCCATATTTTTGAAGTGCAGTGCAAAGTTTGCATTTTGATCAGTTTCGTGATCTTGGTTAAATAAATTGGGTTTTCTATTATTCTCTTGAAATTAAAACATTTTAATTAAATTAAATGAAAACAGCGTAGAGCGAAAACAAGGAAATGCGTATCTCATCATTTGATCGAATGCGTTCTACTTTTGGAAAAATTCATATATCAAATTGTTATATGGACAGTGGGAATTTCCCTTATTTAATTATAATAAGATTCCAATTCCCACTATTTGGTCCATATAAATAACATTAAATACGATATTTTCCAAAGATTTCCAAACATTCCATCAAAAATCACAAAAAATGGGCAGAAACCGGTTCCCCTCGCTAAACATAATTTTAACTCTAGTGATTTTAAAAGAGACGGTCATTGTTTTATAGCTAACGCAGTTGGATACGAATGCGGGGTACTAGGTTCAAACCTGGGGAGAGTCAAACTTTCTTATGACCAAATCTTGACGAATTGAACAAAAAACAGGGCTACAGGCACATCTGATGGCTAGTCTAGCAAGCTGCTACTGGATGTAAAACAACTATAGTCCAAAATAGATTTGCGGACTACTCACCAACCCGTCTGGTCAGCGTGGTGACCAAGAACCTTCAATGGGAGAGGCTTTATATCCAGCAGCACGCGAAAAAAGGCTGAGAAGAAGAGAAGAAAAATATTTTAAAAGCTTACCCAACAAAGGACTTATTTTCTTCTTTTTAAAATATTTAGATTTGTTCATTTGGTCATTTTGACGAACTCCGTATTCATTTTTCTGAAAAAATGGTGAACATACACTGTTATTCACAACTTTCTCACGATTATTTGATCGATTTTCTTTAAAATGAAATACATTTTGCTGATCTTTGGAAAAAAAATTTGTCTTCATTTTTTCAGTTCTTTTGCCAAAATAAGGAGAACAGCAACCAACTTCCATTCCTAACAGAATCACAAATATTAAATATGTTCAGAAAATAATTTCCTAATTTAGTACCTGGTACAGGAAGTGGCTTCTTGAATTTTCGAATTTGTTTGGCTTTAACTGGTACGTCGCAAGGTTTTTTGAAAATATGGTCTCGATTTTTAACTGGTAAATCAGGGATCGATAATTGAAATATTGGTTCATGTAAATTTTTTCTTCCATAATGGAAATTATCATTATAAACTTCATTAGCCACAAAGTTTTTGGGCTTACTTGGAATATTGAACATTGATGGTCTCACAACCGATTTGTGTAATTCCACCGCTTGCACCGATTTAAAAGCGTAGTCGTGTTTTTCAAAATTACTGTTCACCTTCCTATCAATATTTTTGCAAAATTTAATACCAAATGAGTTAATTTTTCTAGTAGTAAAATTGTAACTAAATTGCTTTTGTTCAAAAATATTTTCTTTAACTTTTGGTATGTGGCTCTTGTAATGATGTCTTTGGTACAGAGGAACTAGTGAGTTTCTGTTGTAATTCGTAAAATTATTTTCAAAATTTGAAAACATTTTTTTATCCATATTTAAAAAATCATAACAATTTGATTTAGGTTGCACCAATTGCTGATAAGTGTCCAAATTGAGAAGCGCTTTAGGCATTGTTGTCTTATAAACACTTTTTGTGTAACAAATACTCTTTGCGCGATATTTTTTATTTTCAAAAATATTCTCATCTATTCCATAATTTTTGAGACAAACAGGTTTATGAAATTCCTCGCTGAAAATGTTAATATTTTCGTATACAACCGGCTGACGAAAGCATTCCATACTTCCAAACTGTGGCATTTTCAAGTCATTTCCTTTGAGCTGCCCAAAACAAATTTTGGGAAAAACCTCTTCAGCAGGAGGCGATTCCTTCAATTTCTCAATTTCTTCGCTTAATTGTTTATCTTTGCTCTCACCAGAATCGACAATTTTACCAACAACTTCCACTTGTTTTTCATTACTAGCGGCGTCATTTTGGTTTGCGCTTAATTCCTCATCATTTAGAAACATAGCAGTTGATTTTATAAACATGTCCATTATAAATTTTTTTCCTTCCGCTTCGTTTTCCATAATATCTTGATTATTCTTTGACTTAGAATCTGATTTGTGTTCCGACGATTGTTTATTCAATTCTCGTTCCATATTTTTGGAATCATTTCCTTGTTCTTTACCAGAAACAGAATTATCGATTACATTTTTCGAGTTTGATTTTCCTTTTGTGTTTTTATGTTGTTCCAAAATGGAAAAACATTTGAAACCCGTGCTATTAAAACTTAAGCCTTCACAATTATTAGCAATGTTATTCAAATTTCCAACTCCAACTCGTTCGGCAACCTTCTTCAATGGAATAACCGCAGATAAATCTTCAATTTCGCTATTATGAGTTTTACTAATTTTCGGTTTAGCTTCAACCGGTTTCTTTTCATTGCTTTTGGAAATCCATGCACGAAAGGAACTATTCGAATCGTTTAAATTTTCGTCAACTTTAAACTTCTTTGTTTCATTGTCGCTATCTACTTCTTTCACTTTTCTTTTATCCCCAACTTTTCCAATTTCCTCTTCATTCTCATCACAACTAAGGAGCAGTTTTTCTATTGTATCATCACAGTGCGATTTTGTTCCAGGGTTTAGCATTTGAATGTTGGAACTGTAGTCAGAAAATTTATCTTCTTTTGCAATTTTTAAAGAAGACTTGCTTTGTTTTTCTTCTATTTTGTTACGTCTTATTAGAACGCTCTTAATAACACCACCAACTTGTGAGATTCCAAACTGACTTTTACATCCTTCTAAAGGAAGCTTCTCCATCTTACTCGGAATTTCTTTAGAATTGTTTAAATCGATTAATTTTTCATCCTGTGCTAACGAATTGATTGCTTTCTTGAAGCAAGCAAGAATAGTATCCCAATTTTTGAATTCAACGTTTTTCTTGGTTGGGCACAAGGTTAAGTCAACCTCAGAGTAAGGGCAACGTATGTTCAAGACGTAAACGGGATATTCATATTTGTTTCCAACATTTTTATCTGCATTCAAGTAATTATTGGCAGTTTGAGTTTTGGATCCTTGGACAATTACTTTTGATAGCAACGAGTTGACCAATTTTTGAATTTTTGCAGATATTATAACTCTTTTGTTGAGGTAAAGAAATTGAAGTTTATTGCTGTTGAACGGTGCTTTGTAAATCAATCCAGAGATAGTAATTTTATCTCTAGATACTTTAACTTGTACCAAGTTTTCGATGGAAATGTGAGGATAAAAGTTAACCAACGCTTGAGATACCGACAAAGTTTTGCTATTCTTCAAAATTGTCTTTCCATTCGCATCGTTTCGAAGATTGAAAGAAACTTTGGAATTGATGATTGCTAGACTTTCAAGCATCTTTTTAATGTTTTCCATGTCTACGCTTTGGTTAATTCGTTTTTGTCTGACGGGTAAATTGTTCATGAAACCTTCTACCGTTACGGTGGTACCTTTGCTGGGCCTTTGTTTGATGCATTCTACTTCACCCCATTTTCCATTTTTACATACTTTGCTGTAAGTTTTTTCTACATCTTCTGGTCTTGATGTTATGGATAAACTTTTCGATATTCCACGTATACTGGCAAGTGCCTCGCCTCGAAATCCAGAATATTTTATATTTTTTAGATCTGTTAACGAACGACATTTGCTTGTCATGAATCGATTTCCTATTGGAATCATATTTGATTTAGTTATTCCACTACCATTATCGACTACTTGTATTTGGAAAGTTAACAGATTGATTCTAACTGCTATTGCTGTAGATTTTGCATCTAAACTGTTGAGCACCTGAAAAGTAAACGAATAATGTTGAATATGAGGAAATTTGTTACCCGACGCAACGTTTGATCGAATGCGCTCTATTTTCGGAAAAATTAATTTTATTTAATGTTATATACGGAGCGATGGGAATCTCGTTAATCTGTGCATGTGCGTCATTTTTTGTTCATTATTATAACATTAAATAAAAACTTGAAATGTAATTATTCTATATGTATATCATACAGGGTGACCCAAAAAAAAAATGATAACAAAGTTTAATCGGTTCTAACACGAAAGTTTTTTGTTTTTGGTATTTTGTTTTAGCACAGTGGGATTGCCAGTTACAGTTGTTTGCACGAATAATGAAGCTTCGTCATAAACGGCATTTGTATGAAATAAGACGAAAATTGTGAGTCATATAAGTATGTTTGATATAATAAATTTAAATCATACAATTTAATAATTAATAAGCTTAAAATTTTATTTTTAACAATATTTATGACTTTTATGAAATAAGTGGGTCCACGGTCAAATTCATATCAAAAAAGGTTTGGGAAATCAAAAAATTTAAGAAACCCTTCGCTAATGAAATGGAAATATAACCTAAAAACAAACTAATTTATTTGTTAAAATTATCGCATCAGTCACTATAAAACCTACTTTCATTAAAATTATTATGCACGCTAAGAACTATTGTGTCTATCTCTTTCTATCTCATACGTTGGGTGTCAGATAATTTTCGACGTATAAGATTTCTAAAATCAGACATTTAAGAATAATTTAGGGCCGGTTTTACAATAGAAGCTTAAGCTCAGCTCAACTTTGAACCAGCCTTGAGCTTCAAATTTTACAAATTATGGGTTTTACAATGTGCGCTTAGTACTTGAGCCGAGCTCAACTTGAAGCTTTACATAGGTAAAGCATAGGTGCGGTTCAGCTGAGCATCGGCTTAGTTGAGCCGATGCTAAACCTCCAATTGTAAAACCGGCCCTTAAGTGCATCTTTGTTTCACCTATGTTACTACAATTAATTAAAAAAAAAGGTTGTCTGTACTTAATTCAGATGGTTGTGACGTAAGCTTCATTATTCGTGATTACAACTGTAAATATGCTACATGTATGGTGAACTGTCAAATTTTGCTATGGGTTTTATTACTAAAGCTGGGTTGACGTGGGATGTGAGCCACGGCCGTGAGCCACGTTTGCATAAAATACGCACCTTGTAAACTGCTGTTTCATGAAATACGAATCGTAATTTTTTGCCACAAACTGATAAAACTGCGTTCGTGATGAGATCAAACGTGTTTAAAAACAGTTTACACAGTTTTAAGTTTACGCGGAAAGTATTTTACTAATACGTGGCTCACGGCCGTGGCTCACATCCCATGTCAACCCAGCTTTATTTTATAGATGTCTAATCAAAGAGAGAAAATTTTAGGGTTACATCAACAGGGAATGCTCAATTGTGACATCGCGCGAAGGCTCGGCATAGCGGAACCAAATGTCAGCCGAACAATCAAATAAATTGAGAAGCGTGGCCATACCGGACATCATCCAGGGAGCGGAAGAAAGCAAACAATCAACACGCCGAGGGTCCGTCAGATCATCAAGAAACGACTCCTACGAAATTCCAGGGTCTCAATAAGAAAAATTGCCCGCAAGATCGGTGTTTCACGTGAATCGGCTCGCCGAATAGCCAAGAAGCACCTTAAGAGGAATCCTTAAAGTTGGAAAATACACTTTCGTAATTCAATGATATCTTGCTTATTATACTCAATAAAATTGCACAAAAGTATATTATATTTTTTAAAAGAGGACACTTGGACGCAGGTCACTGTGTTTTTATTTTTTTTAAATTCAAATTTTTTGAAAAAAAAGTTTTGAAAAAAAAAAGGATTCCTCTTAAGGTCAAACCTTACAAGCTTCAAAAAGTTCAACTGTTGACCGATGGCATATAAAAATATTCCTTACCCTCCTCGACACCAGGGTCTTTGCGCAGGCGCCAAAAACATGTTTCTATTGGTTGAAAATTGCGCCGGCGCTGTAGGTACTTGTCAGAACTTAGCATTTTTATTAAGACCAGAAATACTAGGAAATGGTTTTTAATTAATTTAACGACGTTGAATTCGAGTGGAGGATGGTTGTCTTGTTAAAACTGACTCTTCCGCTTCGATCCACTCTAGACGCTCCAAAACCGTTTTGACAACATTATACCAGCTACCTTCCAATTCGACAAATTGTGCTACTAGGAAGAGGTGGATCTCTCTTTGTTTTGCTGCAAATTTAAGCCAAAATACCGCTAAAAAATTAAAACGGACTGAGAACAGAATGTCCAATAAGGTCGAAAATCGAGCGAAAATTGGAAATTTTAAAATCGATTATTAGCCAAACTAATCGATATACGACATTCCTCCGTATCCAGTTTGTATCATTTTAAATGTTATCTATCTAAATCCGTTCGTTTTCTTTAAAATATTTAAAACTCTCGGGTCCATTTAAGTAACTACATCCCATGTTACATCCTATATTCCTATATATTTTGTAAACATAAATTTATTTCATAAAAGTAATTATTATTAATAGAACATTAGACCGTTGAATAGAACAAATAACGCCTATGAAAAAATGAGGTTAGGTTAGGTGACAAATGAAATGTCAAATGACGCCATACTTGTCAGCCCATCACAACATGTTTTGGCGCCTGCACAGAGATCCTGGTGTCGAGGAGGGTAAGGAATGTTTATATGCTGACCGATGGTAACAAGCTCGTGCGACTTCAAAGATGTCGTCAGCTCCTTCGTCGCGCCGCTTCTCTGTCGTGGAATCGGATTGTGTTCACAGATGAGAAGCTTTTCACCGTCGAACAAGCGCACAACCGTCAAAATGACCGGATTTGGTCTGTTAATGCTCCAGGTACTTCTGCTGTCGTAGAGTACCGTCAATATCCACAGTATGTGATGGTTTGGGCCGGAATTTGCTCAACTGGAAAAAAACCCTTGGTTTTTGTGGATCAGGGTGTGAAAATTAACCAAGAGGTTTACCGACGCGACATTCTCGAAGCCGTCGTCCTTCCATGGGTTCATCAACAATTCGGTGATGCGAATTGGACGTTTCAACAAGATTCTGCTCCAGCGCATAGGGCAAAAGCCACTCAAAATGGGTGCAAAGCTCATTTCCCGGATTTCATCACATCCGCGGAATGGCCCCCCTACTCGCCAGATCTCAATCCGATGGATTACAGCGTGTGGTCAATTTTGGAAGCCAGAGCCTGTGGGACACCCCACAAAAGTTTGGAGGCGTTAAAGCAGTCGTTGTGCCGTAAGTGGGATCGGATATCTATAGAAGAGCTTCGGCGCATAGCCTTAAATTTTCGAAAGCGTTTGACATTGTGTATAGCAGTAGATGGCGACCATTTCGAAACTAGTTAATTATTCAACAATAATGTTAGTTATTATTATTTGCTGTGAAAAAGGTTTTCCTCCGTTTAATAAAGTTTTTATGATAAAAAGTTTTGTTATCATTTTTTTGGGGTCACCCTGTATATCAATTAGTTCTTGAACGATTTCCTGAAGCTTTCTCGTTTCAAGGTTATGCATAAATCTCCTTTATGCGAGCAGACTTTAGAATTTTTCTCAAATTAGAAGATAATCCCAAATTGATCAACCTGAGGTTCATTTTAAGCTGCTTACAGTTGAACATTAAGAAAATATATCCCTGCTGAGCTTTCTGAGGATCGCATCAAGCAAAAATATCTCAAATATCTCCTCCCTTGCTTTTGAAAAAGTTAGCAACTACTGGTAACCAAAAGGTTCTAGGAAATGCTCTATCTAAACTCTAAATGTCTATTTAATGCATTTTTGCCCCTACTCCTTAAAAAATGATTAATTACCACCACGGAAGATAAAAGAAAACCACGTTCATATTCCAGCTTGGTTTGAAAGATGTGAACTTTCCTACTACCTTTTATGTTATAAAATTCATAATATGCCACTGTGAAAAATTAATTATCCTCCTTAGAACCAGCGCATAATCCAACGGTTATCAAACTTCGCATTTTGGGTCCCCCGAATAACTCTGCCCCTCCCATACCAGGAACAAGAATGTTCTTTTTTTTATATTTCACAAGGCATTATGAAAATAAATAAAAATGTAAAAAATTAATTCTGAGGTCAAGTTCATTTATTCGCCCCCCCCCCCCGATGCGCGTTCTACAGTATGAGAAGCGTTGGCGTAATCTGTGCTTATTCCTGTTTTTGAATTTTTGTACACCACTCCGGTTCATAAAAATTTCTATTTCTAGTTCTGTTGTATTACCAACTTATTTTGAATTTACTTTATAATTTTGTTTTATAATAATCAATTATAATTTATTGATATTTTGCTCAGCATTCTTACAAGCCTTTTTAATGCTGTCAGGATTATCAACCTAGCCAGAACCCTTCAGAGAAAATGCAAAGCCTGGAGCAGCCTATACTTGAGGCTTCCTCGTTCAAAATTGATATTTTTGGGGAAGAAATGTTAGTTTTCACTATTCACTGTTTATAAAACCACTGCTTTACCTACTTGTATTTTAGTTCCGTATTAATTGTTTTTAAATATTTTTTAAAAGAATAAATATGATAGGAAAATAATATGATTTATTTTTCGCCTCATATCTGCGCGCCGTGGCCTGTACCACCTTCTTGATACCATAGATACGGCGCCTTTAGTCATGGTCTATGAAAATAGCCCCCTCATATGTTTATTCCAAGAATATACTGGTTTATCTGTAAATACCATACCACGAGATTGTCATCTCGATGGTACCTAATGAATGCAATGCTACTTAACATTATGGTAAATACTAAAGAGTAAATATTTTATCAGAAAATAAAACTACTCACCAATTCCGTAACACACTGTGTAATGTTGTTAATATTTGTTCCATTTCTTAATTGCGAACGCACTTCCTGAGGTAAACTTTTGATTTCCATTATATTTTACTAATTACATTTAGTTCATTGTTGAAAACAATAAAACTGACAGTTCTAATATTAATTGTTGAAATTTCCTATCCAGTAGGCGCTGCATTTTTTTGAATGTTGTTATTTTGACATTTGAAAAGCATAATTCAACAAATTTGAACAATAGCTCTTTCTTTACAAATAATAACCGAAAAGAAGACAAGACTTAAGTTTAAATTTGTTTTGTATTGACAACTTATTATAATGTTCCATTTTAAAATTAATTATGATGATTCAAAGTTTTTTAATAATAATTGGTCTTTTCTTCTAGTTTGTCTATTTTCACTCAGAACAACAAATAAAATCATTCACTAAAATTGATTATATTTTTAAAATTAACATTTTGTATTATAATATATTTGTTAATATAATAAACAATTTTGAGTTGCACAAAAGACTAGTTTACATAGGTAGGTAATATAAAAGTTTCTTTAAATACACAATATTAAAATGTTGTAAAATACATCGACATTTTCATTTCATTTGTTTGGCAGGATCTTCTATGATCTTACAATAAGTTCTTGCAAATAACTTATCTATCCAACAATAATATTATACAATTTTGTAATCTAAACCTTAGTAATATTTTTTATTTTGAGACAAATTTTCGAAATTTTGATAATTATTATTATTTGCTCTCTTATTCCAATTTATTGTTTTACACAAAATTAAAATAATTTACTTTTTGCAATGATTCAACCACAATTTTCGTATAAAAACGTAAAACAGTGCCTAAAAAATCTAAATAAAGTGGAAAACAAGCAAAGAATATTAAACAAATATCAAAAAAATTGCTGCTATTGGGAAAGGTAAAGTTTATTAATTTAAAAATTTTGAAAATAAAGAATTATTTATTAAGAGAAGATAAAATAAAAATTTGAACCTTAAAAATAATGTCACATTTCTAAATTCCTGCTGCAAAACTTTCCCCAAGTCTAAAATGCTTCTATTCGTCTACAACCCTACCTCAACTCATACATAAAAAATATCATGTCATCTTAATAGGTTTTATAAAAATCATAACGAAAATTATTACGAATCATCACCACCACTTTGTTGTTGTTTGTGGTAAGCCTGCTTCAGCAGTTTTAAATTTTCTTTCAAGGAACTGACTTCTTCATACCGATGAGCTTTTCTAGCTTGTGCTATGTAATTCCTAACAATATTAATCTGCTGCATTAAGGGATCATCTGAGGAAATTTCTGGTTCATCTTCTGTCACGTTAACGGGTGACCATCCGGTAGTGACAGCAACTTTTTTAATATTTGTTATATTGGAATGTCTAGGAACCTCAACATTTTTCGTTGCTCTATCTCTTTTAATTCTTGCAAGCTCATCTACATTAGGAAGAATGGGCAAAGTTAGTAGGTAGTCTTTGATGTATTGAGAAGCAGCACGACGAATTGCAGTTTGCAAAACTGCAGCTTTTCCTTGATCAGGATCATTAGGAATTGCGAGAATCTGTTTACTAATCGTGTCAATTTTTTCGGCTTGTTTTGCAATGGAAGTTCGCAACGATTGGGCGTCTTGTAATTGGAATGTTGTGTCACCTGATGTTAAAGAATTGTACATCTGAAAGGAAACATTGGAATCTTGAAAATTGGACTGGCCTAATTAATACTTTTGTAAACATAACACTAAACTGATCATAAAATTTGGCTTTTTAAATTACTAAGAGATAGATCGAAGGATCTCACCTTCAAGTATAAATCCATGGAAGGTTGCAACTCATTTTGAATTCTTCTCAACTTCATGTATAACTGACATATCAACGGTTGTACAACTTGAGCCATTTGTACACTTCGGCGATTCTCCAACATGGTCATACAATGTGTACACACCCTTAAATTATCGGTGTCATTTCTAATACTGGCAGCTGCTTGATTATCCAAATAAACAGGAGCCACTATGAGTTCTACAAAATAATACTTTTAAAAATTGAAAACAAATCGCAAATAACTTACTAGCTGTATCGTATGGCAAAAAACAGGAGCAAGAATTACACATAATGCTGCCACACAAGCGACAATGATGCTGCCTTCTTGTCAAGTTAAAACTGGACGCACAAGAAGGGCACCTCGTAACAGTTGTACCATCTAACCAAGTGACAAGTTCCTGTTCTTTCTGCTTCCTATCTGATCCTTCAACTTTCAGCAACTTATCTAACCTAATAATTAATTTATTTGTTTCAGTTGTCCTATGATCTAACCGTTCTCTTCTTATCAATTTAAAGAATTCAGTATGATCCCGACTGCAACCAGGATCCTGAGGTTCACTGTATTCAACATAATACTTTTGCAGCGAAATTTCGGTTTTGAACGACTCCAGTTGTTGTTCATCCAGTTTTAATATTTTCTTCTTTGCTTTACCCACCAAATCTTAAATCGTAACGTTTTATTTACAAAACTAAGAGCACAATTTCGTCCTTACCTTTAATAGATTTCAAAAGATCTTGTTCTTCCGAATGCAATTCTTGAAAATGTGATAATAAATTACTAGGAGAACGAAGGTCCCTGTGACAAACAGGACACAAGAAACCTTCTCTGATATTTCCTGAACTTGGATCATTCATTGTGTACCAGAAAATTTTTTAAAACTAATGTTAAAATTTGCACTTAAATTGTTAAATATTAAAAAATCATGATTAAAAAAGTAACTTTCATATTGCCATAATCGCTTATTCTTGATTAATTATTAGATTATTATTAAAATATTAGGTTACTTTTAGAATTTTGACGTTTGAGAATGTGGGAAATTCAAAATTATACTTTGTTGCCATCTATGTTCAGTAAACTTAATTATTGGCACAATGGGTTGCCTGCATCTTACTGAGAATTGGGAAATTTTCATGTAAAATTGACCAAAAAACCGAAAAAATACTTTCATCTTGTAAAAACGAAATACACACGTAGTGTGTCAATTTATCCCTATATACAAAAAATATGTAATTTATAAAGAATGAAGGAAGCAATCAGAAGTGGGTAAACATTTTTTGATTGATAGTAAACCAAAAACTAATCGGAAGTGTGAGAGAGCGTTACGAACAGAGAGATTAACAAACAGTCAGTTTTCTACGACATTCTTAGGAAAGAATACTTTTTCCTGCCATTTCCACCTTTCTTCTTCTTCCCTCACCCCTTTAAGCATTTTACCGAGTGCTTGTCTCATCAGTAAATTTCACAATTACTTAATTAGTAATTAAATAATTACTAACAATTTCTGTTGTATTTCTCACAATTTGGATTTATCTTAGAGTTTCGTGGGAAAATTTAAGGTGGATCCACTCAGACGGTGATGTTTATCATCGTCTTAACATCGAATATCATTTTCCCTAGTTCCCTAGTTGGTGAGCTGTGATTAATTTTTTCTATTTTTTTCTATGGCTGACGGACATGGGTAAACCAAAGCTGGAAGCTTACTGAACAATACATTAGAAATATAAAATCCGTAAAAATAAAAATACTGTCAATTTTAGAATCCCTAAAATTAAGCGTAAATTTAAGCCCTAATAAGCTGCCTTAGAATTGCAGTTATTTTGATTTCAGTGCAATTTTTGATTTAAATTATTTGTTAAAAATTAAATTTTGTTCAAATATTCCGAAAGTTTATGAAAATATTAATTCTGTTGTAAAAAACACAGGAAAAATAATGAAAAAATTCTAAGCCCTACGTTGTCTTAGATTTGCAGTTATTTTGATTTCAGTGCAATTTTTGATATAATTATTTGTTAAAAATTAAATTTTGTTCAAATATTCTGAAAGTTTATGAAAATATTAATTCTGTTGTAAAAAACACAGGAAAAATAATGAAAAAATTCTAAGCCCTACGTTGTCTTAGATTTGCAGTTATTTTGATTTCAGTGCAATTTTTGATTTAAATTATTTGTTAAAAATTAAATTTTGTTCAAATATTCTAAAAGTTTATGAAAATATTAATTCTGTTGTAAAAAACACAGGAAAAATAATGAAAAAATTCTAAGCCCTACGTTGTCTTAGATTTGCAGTTATTTTGATTTCAGTGCAATTTTTGATTTAAATTATTTGTTAAAAATTAAATTTTGTTCAAATATTCTAAAAGTTTATGAAAATATTAATTCTGTTGTAATAAACACAGGAAAAATAATGAAAAAATTCTAAGCCCTACGTTGTCTTAGATTTGCAGTTATTTTGATTTCAGTGCAATTTTTGATTTAAATTATTTGTTAAAAATTAAATTTTGTTCAAATATTCTAAAAGTTTATGAAAATATTAATTCTGTTGTAAAAAACACAGGAAAAATAATGAAAAAATTCTAAGCCCTACGTTGTCTTAGATTTGCAGTTATTTTGATTTCAGTGCAATTTTTGATTTAAATTATTTGTTAAAAATTAAATTTTGTTCAAATATTCTAAAAGTTTATGAAAATATTAATTCTGTTGTAAAAAACACAGGAAAAATAATGAAAAAATTCTAAGCCCTACGTTGTCTTAGATTTGCAGTTATTTTGATTTCAGTGCAATTTTTGATTTAAATTATTTGTTAAAAATTAAATTTTGTTCAAATATTCTAAAAGTTTATGAAAATATTAATTCTGTTGTAATAAACACAGGAAAAATAATGAAAAAATTCTAAGCCCTACGTTGTCTTAGATTTGCAGTTATTTTGATTTCAGTGCAATTTTTGATTTAAATTATTTGTTAAAAATTAAATTTTGTTCAAATATTCTAAAAGTTTATGAAAATATTAATTCTGTTGTAAAAAACACAGGAAAAATAATGAAAAAATTCTAAGCCCTACGTTGTCTTAGATTTGCAGTTATTTTGATTTCAGTGCAATTTTTGATTTAAATTATTTGTTAAAAATTAAATTTTGTTCAAATATTCTAAAAGTTTATGAAAATATTAATTCTGTTGTAAAAAACACAGGAAAAATAATGAAAAAATTCTAAGCCCTACGTTGTCTTAGATTTGCAGTTATTTTGATTTCAGTGCAATTTTTGATTTAAATTATTTGTTAAAAATTAAATTTTGTTCAAATATTCTAAAAGTTTATGAAAATATTAATTCTGTTGTAATAAACACAGGAAAAATAATGAAAAAATTCTAAGCCCTACGTTGTCTTAGATTTGCAGTTATTTTGATTTCAGTGCAATTTTTGATTTAAATTATTTGTTAAAAATTAAATTTTGTTCAAATATTCTAAAAGTTTATGAAAATATTAATTCTGTTGTAAAAAACACAGGAAAAATAATGAAAAAATTCTAAGCCCTACGTTGTCTTAGATTTGCAGTTATTTTGATTTCAGTGCAATTTTTGATTTAAATTATTTGTTAAAAATTAAATTTTGTTCAAACATTCTAAAAGTTTATGAAAATATTAATTCTGTTGTAAAAAACACAGGAAAAATAATGAAAAAATTCTAAGCCCTACGTTGTCTTAGATTTGCAGTTATTTTGATTTCAGTGCAATTTTTGATTTAAATTATTTGTTAAAAATTAAATTTTGTTCAAATATTCTAAAAGTTTATGAAAATATTAATTCTGTTGTAATAAACACAGGAAAAATAATGAAAAAATTCTAAGCCCTACGTTGTCTTAGATTTGCAGTTATTTTGATTTCAGTGCAATTTTTGATTTAAATTATTTGTTAAAAATTAAATTTTGTTCAAATATTCTGAAAGTTTATGAAAATATTAATTCTGTTGTAAAAAACACAGGAAAAATAATGAAAAAATTCTAAGCCCTACGTTGTCTTAGATTTGCAGTTATTTTGATTTCAGCGCAATTTTTGATTTAAATTATTTGTTAAAAATTAAATTTTGTTCAAATATTCTGAAAGTTTATGAAAATATTAATTCTGTTGTAAAAAACACAGGAAAAATAATGAAAAAATTCTAAGCCCTACGTTGTCTTAGATTTGCAGTTATTTTGATTTCAGTGAAATTTTTGATTTAAATTATTTGTTAAAAATTAAATTTTGTTCAAATATTCTAAAAGTTTATGAAAATATTAATTCTGTTGTAATAAACACAGGAAAAATAATGAAAAAATTCTAAGCCCTAAGATGCATTTGATTTTACAGTTATTTTGATTTCATTGCAGTTTTAGTAGTAGGTAGTACGATTACGAAAAGGTATTTAAAAAAAAATCGTCTGCGGCGCTGGTGGACGGGGCCCCCGTGCACCAGTGGTTCTAGAACCGCCACCGGCTAGCCGGCTACCCAAGTAAGATTTGAATCCTGATAATTGCAGGCAATTACTTATCAGGATTTTAATCGTATACGATAGTCGCTACTTTAGCACAGTAAAATTAGTTTGAAAGAAGGAAAAAGTTTTTATAAAACTAATTTTTTCAGTTATATGTTCTATGGTACCTCCCGACTTACCTTAGAAAAGTCCCATCAAATCCTCCATGGGGAACATGCCTAAATTTTGAAAAATGTCAGCTATCTTGGAAATTCCAAAAAATCGCTATAACTTCGGTATGGTTGATAGCACTGAATCGTGGTTTAATGAAATTAATGAAAAACAGGTAAGCAACAATAATAGAACATGATTCAACAATAAAATTCCAAAAATTGTTTTAAAATTCGAAATATTATGAAAACAAAATGGTTAGTTTCAACTCCGCGTCGCTAAAAATTTTGATTACTTGATTTGAGTTTTCAGTTTTCGAGATGTAATCGAGTGATCAAAATTATTGTAAGAAGATCTTCCGCCAAAGTTTTCCCGATTTGTTATTTATAACAGATTATAGATATAATTTACATAAAATATAATCGATGGTATTAGGAGGTCTTTAACCTACACATCAGTTTCACTTTCGACTATTATTATAATTTTAAACTAATTACAACTTCAATGGGTCGATAACTATTAAGTTAAATGTTTCCTTGTTACGTTCAACGTTTTGAAGAACGATTCGTTGTGAGAGACAGTGGCGTAACTACCTGAAGGCAGAGTGGGCGATCGCCTTAAATAATTAAATTTTCCGTTTTCGGATCCCAAACAAAAATTTGAATTTTTGAAATGCTACGATCTTTGTAAGTATATGAGGTACCACTTGCGTTACCATAATTACTATAGCTTCATTGTATTCAATAATAAAAAAATTTATGAAAAGCTTAGGAAATTCAACAATTTTTTTATATACTTTTATTTACAAAGCATTTTTTTATGTATAACATTATTATATACATTTAATCACGCTTTATCAAATACACATTATTACAAAATCATCATTGCAATAAATCGTGTGATATAGCCGTTTTGCAAAAATATTGAACAATCAAGAGACTTGGTTCGCCTCAATTAGTTTAACATCTATGAAAAATACTAAGAAGTTAAGATCAATAACAGAGATTATATAATAAAATATTACAATACTTACAAATGCATAAACATCCTTTGCTTAAAATTCTTTTATTTTACATATTTTTTAAATCATACATAATTAAGTAAATTTAAATTTAATTATCAAAATTGTTTAGAATAATAACGCAATTTATTGTGAGTTATCTATACACATTTATTTATAATTTATTTACCTAGATGCACAAAAATTAAAATATTATTTTATCATAAACAATAAATATTGCACAAATTAAATAACAAACTTATGATAAGCAAAGGCGACCGGTGATGTAATAAAAATTTAGGTATGGTCTAAAAAAAGGTTAAGGACTGGCCGGTAAGCTATCATCGCTTTCGAGGTATGTTACGTAACTATCTGTACTATCCGGATGTGTCATTCCATCTGGAGGTGGTCCTGAAAGTGGAGGCATCGGTGGACCTTGTGGTGTGGGTCCCATGGACGGTGGTGGTAAGTCGTATCCGTGCATCTGTAAAAATCATCCACTTTAAGTATCGATAACTCATTCCTAATTTAAAAGTGTCCATTACCTGATTAACCAGTTGCTGGTAACCAGCTGCATGGGGAGGTTGTTCTAAATCACTGTGCAGAGCAAAATCTGATAACGCTTTCCACGGTGGTTGATAAGCTTGTACTTCTAATGGATGAACTCCTATCGGAGAGTCGTGCCGAACTGGCGATGATGCCACCATGGGTATTCCTTGCATGGCTCCATAACCAAGTTTTCGTCCGTCCTGTATAAAAATCTATAATCAATTAGCTTACTTTTTATTCAAGTTTTACAAAGTGGCAGAAAAAGAGAGTTTCGTGCTTCACATGGAATCGATTCGGAATGGAAAAGGAATAGCTATTTTTTTAGAAACCGAGATTTTAGTGTAGTAAATGTTTTTTCTAATTTAAAACTGCTCACGCAATAAAAAAGTCTGCTGGATCAAATTACTTAATTAAAATCCTCTGCACGATAATTTTATTTTTTAAAATTCAGTTAGTTCAAATCACATATATAAACAAAATTAAAACGTCTTCATTGTATATAATTAAAGTCGATTTAAAAATCATGTTTTCATGTTGATGATTATCAAAATAATAAATCCAATTTTCAAAGAAATTTAACAATAATTAAAACATTATTAATTAGACATACATAATTTGCAACGCTTATTTTAAAATTGTTAAATGTAAATTTCTATCAGAATCGCGGTAATTTGTCTAATAACAACACGAACGCTATCAAAAATTAAATCAGTAATTATAATAATTACAAACATTTTAATAAGGAGCAAAATTATAATTAAAACTGACTTTTAGAAAAATTAATTATGCCAAAAATTAAGTTGCAATTTAATTACGGGCAATAAAAATGTAAATAACTTTTTTGTAATAGGCGCATAGATCCGACGTCAATTATTATTTTAATTATTTTCACTTAGACGCTAACAATTTATTGTAAGTGTGAAATGTTTAATAAAATAATTTAGTTAATTTAACCGAGTGAATGTTACTAATTTATATAACTGTAAACTATTTAAAAAATATTAAATTGCTGGAGGTAATTATTATTAAAACCGGTGCGGTGCAATAGAACGTAATTTTAGACAAATTATAGTAATTTGTGTATTAATAATTATCTAAAATTGCGTGATGTTTAGGGATTTGACGTATAGGCACGCAGTTGCTCAGAAAATATTACCTATGTATTTTGTTTCAATAATAATTTACTCGATTTAATTTAATTCAAACAACAGTGCATGGTATCCCGAACCGGTAGGTCTATAGAGCGGAAATTCCGGCTTCGAATAGGCATACCAAAATTTGGCTTCAAAAATTCAAATAAAAGCTATAGGCAACCTTTGATAAGGATTCTATGTACTATTTTGTATGCTAATCACCACGAGACCATCATTTTAGAAAGGTTTAAACTGATCAGAATATTTTGACCATTCATCAAATGACTTTAGAAATGGGAAAAAAATGTCTTTCGACAGCTTTTAATATTCTACATAGTTCGGCCGGAATAAGATGACTGGGCAGTAGCCAATTTCTTGCGCAGTAGATGTAGAGGGAAAACGTTCCAGTGCCGTCGTGCATTTAATTTCCGTTTCTGCACATTAGTTCCGCCCAGTCATTTTATTAAAATCGAATACAGTTTTTGAATAGCATCAATTTAAAATTCAAAGTTATAAATATCCCTACTGTGTCAACAACACAATTTGATAGAAGAGAAACACAGTTGATTAACCAGTAACATGATAATATCTACGTCCTACAACATTGTCGCTCGTATAAAAAACGAGTCTTATAACCGATTTTTTGGTTAAAATCAATGCCTGCAGACATAGCAGCGTACGTTCAATGATTGGATACCTACTTTGGGAGGAGTTGAGTTGGCTTTGCACGCCTCCCGAGATTTATGATATGGAAGAAAGGTGGGAGAAATAAATTCAGCAGGTCAGGAAACAAATAATTTATCAATTTTCAATAGTTTCAAAATCGAACGTCGTAGGTATGAGAGAAGGAAGCTTTTGCTCGGCGACATTTTTGTGAGCTAGTGAATTAAAAAAATAGAAATGAACCAACCTTTTCTTGTTGCATTTGCTGTTTCATAAGAATTGTTTTCTTTTTGTCTTTACATCTTTTATTTTGGAACCATACTCGGATAACTCTTGGAGATAATGCAGTCATTTCTACAAGTTGTTCTTTCATAAGGGCATCTGGTCTAGGATTGGCAGCGTAGCACGTTCTTAATGTGTGTAATTGCTTTTCATTTAAAACTGTTCGCACTCTCGTGGGTTTTCCATCACTTCCACTATTTGTTTTTCTTGGTCTTTCACCTTTATGTGAACCGCTTTCCGAACCCGAATCTGAAATAAAATTCTGAAATTAGAAAAAAGCAGAAACAGTCAGAGAGGCGGAATATTCGAGCGTGAAACTTTCAATGTTACAAAAGTTTTATTTAAATTTGATTGGGTAATTTCCAAAAACAAACCGCTTCCAATAATTTATAGGTTATCGTTTATTAGATCAATGGTTGGATAGAATTAAAATTGAATGAGCGAGTGGCACCTAGCATTGAATTGAGATGATTAATTAGTTTTATTTCAGATAGGTACCAAGATTTTCCAAAGTTTTCAAACATAGTCAAATTATTTATTATCTATTAACATTAACAAAATTTCAAAATAGAAATTATCCTTTGCTACTCTGGTGTTGTAAAATTCCTACTGTATTTCAAAACTTTTAAACCAGCGCAGCGCCGCTGTTTGGAAGCTTAGGTAGATTATTATCATTCCAAAATTATTAGAATATTGACAATATTGTCTCATTATTAAAATAGTACCTTAAATGAACAATCA
The DNA here is from genome assembly GCA_958510855.1 of Rhagonycha lutea. NCBI lineage: Eukaryota > Metazoa > Arthropoda > Insecta > Coleoptera > Cantharidae > Rhagonycha > Rhagonycha lutea. The sequence goes on along the minus strand of OY294036.1, from coordinate 13,156,184 downwards.
TGGTTTTGTGGTTCATCAGTGGAAGTTTCTCATAAATAGATCCCAAAAAAATTCTCTGTGCGCAATGAAATATTTTTTGTTAGTATTATTATATTATGAAGATAACTAATATTCTATGGTATCTATATAGCACTACTTATATATCTAAAAATTAATACTCAGCAGTCACCTAAATCTCATCTATGTTATCTTGCAGATTTACACTTTCATCATTATTTTAAGGATGGTGTTTAAAAGTGTTCCAAGTGTCTCATCTATAAGTACCTAAAAAATTTCCAATCCAAAATTATAAAATAATTGCAGAAAGCAAAATAATGCCCAGGAAGATCAAGTTCTAATATATGTTATACAGTGGCGTAGCTAGGTGGACAAGGGCCCCGGTGCATAAAAAAAAATCGGCCTCCTCCCTCCCCCTTTTTCCACATGTTTGCATTAGAAATTTAAAAAAAAACAGCTCAGGGGGCCCCCTGGGCTCCGGGGCCCCGGTGCGCTGCACCGCTTTGCCCTATAGTAGCTACGCCACTGATGTTATATCTTAGAGTAATTGTAATAATAGAGAAGGTCGGAAGCCTAGCGGTTAAGTGCGTTGACTGTTAATACGTTAGCCGCCACGTGCATTAAATTTAACTCACACTAACATTAAAAACAATAGGCTATTTTTAAGCGTGGCTTTTGAAATACCCGGTTCCACTTCGGGTGAAGTAAAAACTTTATCCTGATCGTCTCCTATCGTACGGTAATGGCAAACCATCGAGGGTAATCTGACAATAAATCCAATTGATATTACAAATTTAATATTTGGTGCCAAATAGTTGCAAATAAGTAAAAATTTGATATAATAAAAATCACGTTTAGTTTCAGTTGTATTATCTGACATTTATTTTTTTATAGCTAGGAAAAATTTATTTGGACAAATAAGAATTTCTTAAAGAAACTTTTAGCATTTTGTTATTGAGTTGACGCAAGCAAAATTGCATACCAATCAAGATTATTTTCCTAATGTAGTCACACACTCAATGTAGTCATTTCTTGAGACAGTCAGCTAATTAATATTATTGGGCACCCTAACCCTAATCTCCGGACACGAATCTCATTGAAAACTTGTGGGCAGGGGCGGTAAGTCAAAAAAAGCACAACATAGACTATAAAGTACAATTTTGTCTGAATTATACAAGTTTAAAGTGTCCGAAGGAATTATCTTGATTTCTTAGTTTCACAGTTATCGAGGTAGCTGCCTAAGTCCTGCTTGGTTAACAAGTACCTACAATCTTGGGGGGGACTATTGGGAGTTTTTGTTTAGACTCTAGAAGAAAGAAGATTAATAAGCTTTTTAAACATGAAGAGATATTTAGGGAGGTCGCGGAGCGGAGGATGTTCTTTTGCTTCTTAAGTTCGGGAAATATTGGACGTCATAGTTGCCGAGTTGTCGAATGAGTGAGTTTGCTCTTGATTTATTCTATTAAGAAAACGTATTTAAGTCAATAAATTTATAGTATATTACGTATCGAACCTGGGAGGTCGCATTTTATTGGGCAAGCAAAGCAGAATGAGGCAAATGCAATTTTAAGTCTAAAAAGTTGGGATAGATTTACTAGGAGCACTGAATTAACATATAAACTGAAAACTGAGTAATTTGCAAAACCATCTTGTTCACAAAATTGGAAGCGCAAAGCTTTTGAAGAACAAGAACGTGAGAAGCAAGAAGATGGATTAAGAAAATTCTTATAAGGTATACCTCTATTTCTGGAGATTTAGCCAGATACGAAGAAGTACAGACAATTTTTAAATTTTTCACTGCAATTTGAGGGCCAAATTTAAAATTTGCACCATAAAATCGGTAAACTCCCATAAACAATAAACAACAATTAAAAGAGAAGCTCCGAAAGAGGAATTGGTTCTTTTAAGTGCTGATTATATCGCAATTAAGAAATTCTGATGTGTTAAACTATTTTTTTTACAAACTGGGCACAACGATTTATAGTAGTATCTAACTGAGTTTTTATTGTACGTTATAATAATAAAAAAACAATAAAATCACTCGATAAACTAGTAAATACTAATTGTATGGGGTAGAATTAAAAAAAGATTTTATACTACCTAAATACTATAGAATATAATTCACTTGATGAAATGACTGAAAGCTTGCATTTTGTTTATCGCAATCTCCATTAGCTATGGAGGAGCTAAATTTCATAATCACGTACATTAGATTCATCCAAATTATTCTGCGAGCTACCTTGACCCACAATTTTCCGAGAGCTACATAAAATAAAACAATCTCTTAAATATAAAACCTGAACTACCATAAAAATGTTTTTTATTCATCAATTCACATTTTTAGCTGGTTATAGCAGAAGTGCTTCCTAAAACCGTGAAGCCGAAGGTCTCATTTTCTAAGAAAAATAAGTATGTAGTTTTGAACGTCTATAAAACTAAAACAATAAAATATTATGCGTTTTGGGAAAACTTTGATAATTATATCCTGAATTCATAAATCTGCGATATGGAAAAGTTTAAAAAGCACTGCTCTTATAGGTTTACCATCAGCAATTGAGGATGTATTAGAAGTTATAGCAAATCTTGTTATAGTGTGTCTTTAATAGTTTAAAAATATTTGATAGGGACTTTTATAGATGTAATAATTAATAAATAAATAACAGTAGTAAAGCTAACCCAAGGAATCATGGAGTAGAGGACAAGTGGCACCCAATTCCACTAATTGACACCAACATAAAGTCGAACATACTAATTTTCGTTTCTGCACATTAGCTCCGCCTGGCCATGATTCCTTGGGTTAGCTTTATACCATTTTCCATTGACACCAAAAATTTCTTGATGGTGATAGCTATCCTTTCATATTGCCTGTTTCTTTATAATGCGATTCTACAAAAATTATAGTTTACATTTTAAACTGTTATGAAACGAAGGATGATTGAAACATCGCTAAAGGACATGAAAATAAAGAAAGGAAGTGGAAGGTGTGATCAGAACAATTGGTGGTATAGAAAAGTATAATATAAGTATTTTTAATTTAGGATCATTTGCACAAGGGCACGTACCTTCTTATATCAAACCGAAAATAACTACTTTTTAACTATCTTCCATTGATTATTATGAAATAACTTCGTAATTAAATTCATTTAATATGAAAAGTCAAAAAATCGAAACTTTTTTCATCAAAATTTCACTGTATTTGGTTTCCCTACAATGTCGAAATATTGAAGATAATATTATACTCTTACCATGCAAGAGACCTTTGTACATCGCAAACATAATATACAATATTGTTGAGTAAAGGGTACTAAATTGAAAAAGAAGAGAGAATATTTTATTCTAAAGTAGATATCTCTCTTTGGAAATAAATTATTTATGATGGTTTCTATTAAACTATATTATATAACCATTTTGATATTCTTTAACGATTTAATGCAAATATAATAATGTAATTTATTAAACTTGAGAGCATTCCAGATTTGATGGTCTTCATGTCCAATTTTGTTTTGTTAAAATTATATACTTAATGATATTTTAATTAATTATTATTTAATTAAGTTCAAATAATTTTTATCCACTATGGACATACATACAGATATCACTAATTGTAAATCTATTTTGTCCTGATTAGTGAATTATTTACTTTGTACGATAGGTATGTTAACGTACATATATAATGTATTACTATACATTTACTACTAATAAAAGCAACATTACGAATAAGCCTATAAATTACAACTCAAGGTTTAAAAAATAACATTCAAATTTTTTTTTGAAAGATTTATCATATTTTTGGCAACAAAACCTAAATTTTATTTCTCATCAGCACAGCAACGTTTTTCGGCAGCTACAAACTCATTAGCGCGATGAACGGTTAAAAAAGTTTTTCTGTTTGTCTTTTATTGTTTGCCATCAACCACATTTGCACCGCAAATCTCAGAAAAGTATTGGAATTCTGTTGAATATTCAACCGCATTAGGGTGACCAAGAGTTGGTGGTATGGCCGCACCTCTAAATGCTCTTATATCGATTTCCTTAATGGTAACTAATTTGTTACAATTTTGTTTTAATGCAAAATCAATAAATTGTAGAATTCCAGAATGCTCTGTTGAGCATTCATTTTGTTGCAAATTGATGAAGAGTTTTATGTTGAGTTTTGAACTCAACATTGTAACAGTTTATTAGTTATAATGGATGAGATGATAGGAAACCAGTGTGCGAAAATGAAATTTAATCGCTTAGTTATTCTATAATAATCAAAATAAGATAACGATGAGGAACGTAAACAAACTCAAATCAAATAATAATAATATGCTTCGTGTGGGTTACTTGACCCCTTTCTCTTATTGTGCTTAATAACGAGAAGGGGTGAACATTTAAAGAAAATATTTTAAAAAGCTTACAGTTCCTATATAATAGTACTTCACTAATTACCATGTAATTTATGGTTTATCAATAATATTGGTAGAACGCAGAATGACAAGAAATGCTTAAGGATCAAGTCTCCCTCCTATGTGGGACATTTGATTCTCATTGTGGAAGACGTGATCTCATCTTAATAACATTATTTTATAATTATTATTTGGGTGTAAAGCAAATTGTAAAATTATTATTAACAAGAACAGTTTTTATTTGTAGTTGCACAGAAAGAAAAATCTACTTTCAGAATGAATAATTATGCTTTCAACGTGAAAATAAAAGTTTTGCTCTTATAATAAAAGCATTGCATTTAATTTGAAAGAATCGTGTGAAACTCTACTTTCAAAATCTACTTTCAATTTAAATATTGTTAAATTAAAAGTAAATTTTTTCTATTTGAAATTGAATACTTTTAAAATGAGTTGGGTAACATCATTTCAAAAGTATACACTTTTGATAAAGGCTTGAAGTCAAAATGAAAACTTATAATGTTGTTTTGAAAGTATAAATATTCATTTTGAGGTACTATTTTATAATGGAATGTGCAAAATTGCAAGTTGTATTTATATAACAGACCTTATAACATGCGCACTACTATTATCTGTGCTTGTTGATGTCATTCCATTTGTAAGTGAAAATATTTCATATTAAACAATCAAAGAGGTAAGTAGTTTTTGGAATGTATTTTTTTTAAATTTATATTTTTAACATTGAACTATTTTTTTATTTATAATAAAGTTGTTTATAGAATATAGAAAACATTTTACAACGGGACCGCAATGGCAACCTTATTGAGAAGAAAACCTTTTCTGCAGCGAAGACTTGATCATTATTGACTACATGAGATTGAATAATATAAATTTAACAAAGACGGAATTTGACTTATTAACCCAGCAAATCGTTAAATCTTTTCCCAAAGAACATACGGTAAGTTTACTTCATATTTTAACTTATATAAAAATAATTGTCTGATGTTATATTATGTTTTGCAGGAATATTACTATAATTAAAGCCCAAAATCAAAACGACAAAGTGCAAATAAGGAAGGAAAAAGGAAGTAACAAAAATTTACAATTTTGGAAGGAGCTCAAAGTTCGTGCTGTAATAGTAAAAAGTGTTAGTGATTTTAATTATTAAACTGTCGCAAAATTAAAAAAAAACAGTTTTAGTTTTGGTTTGTTTAGTTTTAGTTTCTTAAAAATATAATAATTAAAAAAAAACTATAATAGTTTTATTTGTTAATTTGATATCAGATTATTGTTAAAACGAATATAAACTAATATTAATTTGACAGTAACTACTTTTGAATTAACAGTAGCATCAATTAAAAAAACAAATAAATCCACTCTCAATTTAAATACCTAATATTTGATTTGAGAGCAACTGCTTTTGAAATTTGATATTATTTACAAAAGTAGTTACTCTCGAATTGACTGCTGTCAATGAATTCAAAATGAAAGTAGCTCTACTTTCAAATTAAAAGTTTCGATGTCTACGCCCTTTTTAAAAGCAAATAATGTTGATTTTAGTGCAATGCTTTCATTTTTACTGCAATATTTTTTTGTGTGTGCATATTATTAATTTGTAGACCATTTTTTTTGAAGTACACAGGTTTAAAATTGATATTATGAATAATAATATTACAAAGCTTCTGAGGACAATTTCGTATACTATAGATCAATCATGGAATTAATTCGAGAAATATCATTTTTCTGTAAATTCCTGGAACTCATTAATTTTTAACTCTTTTTTAAGTTCAAACTAATTTTTTAAGTGAAAAATTTTCGAATAGACGTAGAGCGTATCATCCATAATTTGCAATTTTACATCATATAAAATCAAAAATCTCTGCCCGTACATTAACTTTTTCAGGTATTGCATAAAAGACTACCCTAATTTATCCAGTGACGGCGTTTGATTTTGCAAGGCTAAAGATAAGATTAAGAGTACCATTTATAAGAGAGTAAGCCTAGACCTGTATAACAAAAATCTCCTCAGTCGAATTTTTTTTAAAATGTCAGGTAGACCATCATCATTCATATTAAAATAGCCATTATAATACAAGACCCTGCTGAGCCCTGGTTACCCTCCCCATAAGCTTTCACAGAAATGGGCCTCAAAATTCAGCTCTTTTGGATCACCAACTTTTATAGTGCATCCCAGAGTAAAAACGTACGCGTAGAGTACCGTTGAATAGAGAAAAATGGGAGGACCTAATGGGCAGTAACAAGCATTCGTCGCCTTGGGGATATGTTGGTGTCAATTGATGGAATTGGGTATCACGCGTTTTCCCTCCACATCTACTGCGCAAGATTTTGACTAAGCCCATTTTTCTCTTCTTCATTTTACTATAAAATACACACACTATAGGTTGTAGGGATAGTGAAAATATTTAGAAGGGGGCCTCAAAATTGAATTGCACTTGGGGCCTCTCAGGTGCTAAATCCGCCACTGGTTATAAAGTTATAAAGTAAATCTTCTGACACTTAACTTCCAAAGGAAAGGTAAGTATTTAGGCCGTTCTGGAACCATCTTCTAACAATTCATAACCATATACCAAAAGTAGACATTTGGCGAGTAAAAGATGGAAAGCCATGAGGGTTGAACCCGCGTGAATCTTAGCAAACTAACCATTCCACCATTTATTCACCAAGACTCCCATATCTAATGTTGCTTTTTGTGCCCAAATCGGACATTTTTACGATTAACATCAGAAAAATTATTCTTTTTACAAAATATTGGATCGGTATTCCTTTTTTGTTTTTGTTATTTCCTTAGAAAATTATAATAAATTATTCCATCATGTTTCTTTACAAAAATTCCTGGCATTTGAGAAAAATCCAGACAGTAATATAATAGCAAGAGGCGGTCGGAGCATAGCGTTCACGCGAGTTGACTATGAACGCTAATCACCCGGTTCGAATCCGAGTGAAGTAAGAACTTTATTCTGACCGTCTCTCCCCTCGGAAGGCAATGGCAAACCACCGGGATGTAATCTGCCATGAACGCCTTTAACAAGCATGCATGCAATAGGTGCGCGCATGCGCCGTTACTTTATACATCTATTCGCTGTGTGCATTCCTCCTGCTGCCCTCTGGTGGCGCAATAAAGAAAATGAATTGGGACTGTTTTAGCAGTACTATAGCAACTGTTTTAATTGAGGACTTTTAAGGGATATTTAAATTTGTACTTTGCTGAAGAGCTCCGTGGTGTATTGTAGAGAAGAATGTGGGACTACTTTTTCTTGTCCCGTACCGTCCCGCGCCGTCCCGCGGTGCGGCCTTGTCCTGCATTCGCGTCCCGTCCCGCGGGTCCCGCGCATCCACCCCCTGAGCACTGTTTTATTTTATAAATAATATAAAAATAACAATTTTAATTGTTTTTTATTATTTTTTTAAATAACTTTTAAAATTTTTGCTTAAGTAAAATAAATTTATAAATCAAACGCGGGACTGAATAGGCACCCCGTCCCGCGCGGGACTGAATTAAATCCCGTCCCGCGCGGGATGCAATTGTCGTCCCGTCCCGATTTGACGCCCTTGGATTTCTTTCTTTGGGTTTTTTTGAAAGGAAATGTGTATGCCAATAATCCAAGAACAATTTCTAAACTGAATGACAAGTTTCGACGCGTCATTGATGAAATTGAACAGGAACCCCGAGAAAATTTCACCAAAAGAACTAACGAGTGCCATCAGACACGAGGAGACCATTTATCAGATATTGTGTTCCATACATAACCTCCATGTCTCCACTCTTTATTACAATAAAAACAATAATAATTGTTTTTTATTATTTTTTTTAATAACTTTTAAAATTGTTGCTTAAGTAAAATAAATTTATAAATCAAACGCGGGACTTAATTGGCATCCCGTCCATGAATCCAAAAAAGTGAGGCATATATGGGCGCCGCCATTTGTGGTGCAGTTCTAGGAAATTTCAAGTATTTACTGGTTTATGTTGGTACTAAAATTAGTGTATTTCACATTTCAGCAGTAAGATAACCTCATTCTTTGTTATGAGCTCTCAAAATTTAAATTTCCCTAAAAAATCTTAAATTACTATTGGCTGTAAAACAGTTGCACCACAAATGGCGGCCTCCTAAGTGGACACACTTTTCTTATCTTGATCAGCTGTCCATTTTATTTTAAGAGGTCCATGCCGCTCACTCCATTACCCACAAATTTAACGTAACGTTAGCGCTGATAGCTTCAGAACTTATGTTATTTTTTTGCTATTGTTTTTCTTTTTTTACAATAAATTGTATGCTCAATATGCAATCCATACGGATATGTTTGGGATATTGCTCAACCTAGGCGGTTTTGTTGGTCAGCTGTTGTTGGCGAGCGGGAATCTCGTTAATCCATTCATTAGTTTCAGTGGTGGACACAAGTAATGCGAGTTGAGAAAGCTATACTTATAGCATCGCAGGTGAAATTTGGAATTTAAAACTTTATTAAAAATATGCATTGTTGAATAAATTACAAATTAGTAAAGGCCCCTTCAGACGATCAATATACAGGGTGTCCCCGCACTCACTTTACATAACTTAGGTGGTGATAGAGGACACTTTTCTAAGAACAATTTTTAACAAAAATTTTTTTCTAAATTCAAACCCTCGAAAGTTAGGCCTCTTTAAAGCATTTTTTTTAATTTCCACCTTCACGTGGCCATAGCCCCGAAAGTATTGATTTTTCAGTAAAAATAGTTTAGTGCATTTTTAAAGAGCGTGAAATAATCTACAAACTAGATTTAAACCTTTTCTTGTCTAAAATCAACGGATTTTGAGTTATGAATTAAAGTAAGTTAAAAAATGTCGAAAAAATTTAGCTTTCTTTTTTTCTGGTTTTTTTCAAGACCCTGTATCTTTTAAACGAAACATTTTACAAAAAATCTGACGCCCCATTCCGGATAGGAAATTTAACGGACTACAACTTTTGTCTAGTAAAAATTTTTGAGAAACCAATCCATTTCACAGAAAATCAGAACATAACAAACGAGGCTGCTACAAAACATAAAATTTAATTCACAAAATATTTATTTTTTTTGAAAAATTATTTTATTAATTAATTTTAAACTATTAGATTATTTAAGAAAATGTTGAAAATGACCACCCTCATTTTAAATACACAGTCGTGCTCGTTTTAAAATATGCTTTATAGTATTATTTATAAAATTTCCTTTTTTTTTAAAGCCATTATAGCAGGGGTGGTCAACAAGGTCGAGTTATTGACCGGTCGATCACGAGGCCAATTTTGGTCAATCGATGAGTGTGAAAAGTGTCGAAAATTCGAATTTCTGTGATTAAAAGTGTCGAAAAATCGCCTTTTTTCGATTTGTTTCGACAAACATATTTTAAAACTATCACAACTGTGTATTGAAAATGAGGGTGGTCATTTTCAACATTTACTTTATTAATGTAATAATTTAAAATTAATTAATAAAATAATTTTTCAAAAAAAATAAAAATTTTGTGAATGAAATTTTATGTTTTGTAGCTGCCTTGTTTGTTATTTTCGGATTTTCTGTGAAATGGATTGGTTTTTTAAAAATTTTTTCTAGACAAAAGTTGTAGTCCGTTAAATTTCCTATCCGGAATGGGGCGTCAGATTTTTTGTAAAATGTTTCGTTTAAAAGATACAGGGTTTTGAATAAAACCAAAAAAAAAGAAAGCTCAAATTTTTCGACATTTTTTAACTTACTTTAATCCATAACTCGAAAGCCGTTGATTTTAGATAATAAAAGGGTTAAATCTAGTTTGTAGATTATTTCACTCTCTTTAAAAAAGCATTAAACCATTTTTACCGCAAAATCAATACTTTCGGCGCTATGGCCACGTGAAGGTGGAAATTAAAAAAAAAGCTTGAAATAGGCCTAACTCTCCAGGGTTTGAATTTAGAAAAAAATTTTTGTTAAAAATTGTTCTTAGAAAAGTGTCATCTATCACCACCTAAGTTATGTAAAGTGAGTGCGGGGACACCCTGTATATTGTCAATAAAATATTGTCAATACTGACCATCAATATTGACAGAGTGCATTTGATTCAGACGATAAATATTGATTGACCCTCACACGTTCAATAATATTGACAATATCAATATATTGACAATATATTTATATTGATCGTCTGAACGGCCCTTAAAAGCCATAGCCGGATAAGCATGCAAAAATTGCCCTCAGTAATCAGTATGTTTCAAATGGCCATTAGGCCTGTCATTTCCTTGTCACAAAAAAATTTTGATCCAAATTTTTAATTTTTATTCCTTTTTTATCATGATCATGACTATCTTAGTTAGTCACTTGTCGATTTTTGTTTATGATTATCATCAAAGGACATAAAAAATATGTTTTTAATAACCTTGAATTAAAATTCGACTTTTTAAAATATAAAAAAAATTAAAAATGGCGTTTTCTATGCCTGATTCTCTAAGGTACAATTAATTTATTATATAAGTTTCGCAAAATGTTCTTTTTTTATGCCCCATTACTTCAATTTTTTTCAATTGGTCCAACATCATCGTGAAGAAAAATCAATTTTGTTTCGTTATTTGCAATAATATCTAAATTAATTTATTTTTATTTCGTGTTAAAAGTAATAGGTACATTACAATTCGCCTATAATGGACTAATAATATAAATAATTATTGTATTTTGTCAGTCTATTTTGATTTTTGGTGTTGATAATGGTTTTTCGTTTGTAATATACTAAAATTGATTATTATATTATAGTCCATTATAAACAGAATTTTCTTTGTATTTCCCTAAACTCCGTGATTAATAAAAATTATACAATTTGATTTGGGAGCTAAATTTTTTTCATAATATAAGGAAATGGTAAATGCGAAAAATGCGGGGGATTATTTTGGTGTACCTATCCGGCTATAAGCTATATTATAAATTTTATTTGCAAATAAATGCATAAAAAGCTCCACAGCCCCCCAAAACTCAATTTTGGGGCAATAAGAAAACTTTGATATTTTAATGGTCAAATAAACATAATGATAATCAAAAAATGATAGTCCCTACTATTTATTTCAATTAAAAAACATAACATTTGGATTAAATTGCTGATTTTTCTGAAAAATCCTGACGCCAAGTCCTGACTTATCTGGACATTTGAATTTTGTTTCAACTTTACTCACTATTGAACGAACAATAATTGATTGCTGTTGGATATTAGTATCAAATAATTTGTTTTCCTATAATTATTTTGTTTTTTTTCCCAGTGAGCCAATTTAAACTGCAGACATTATAATTGTCCATTATTGTAAATAATAAAAAATATATATAAATGATGTCACTGCTCTGAGTCATGTAATTTCAGATTGATGAAAATTACTCTTAGCGTCTGTAAGTTAAAATAAAAATCGACGAGTTTTTTTGAGAGCGATGTTCCATCAGAAAAGTAATTATTTCCTGAGATAACGAATTTGTTTCATACTTTATCCATAACACGGATCTGAAGTTGTATACTTAACTATAACAAAGTTGGAGAAGAATTAATGAATATCAGAAACCATTTTTCTTTTATAATTGCTTTTACAACTTGAGAAACTATATAAAAATTGACCCAGAAACATTTTCCATTATCTCAATTACTTATACATATTTTAAACCAATCATCGCAATTGTTTTTCAAGATACCGTTTCACGAGTTGCAACACAAAGAATTATCCAGTAATTTTCAAGTCATGAAGTCTTTATTAGTGTTAAACTAACGACAAGATTGTTCTTGAAAAGAGAATATATTGGCATTTACCGCAATAAATTCCTCTGAAAGAGGAATTACATAACCTAAGTCCTATACATAGTACTGATAATAATTTCTAACCCATTTTAGTAAGGTCGCATGTAAGTAATGATGAAGAAATTAACGTGATAATAGTAGGTATTAAGTATTTTTCTTCTCACTCATCGTCGGTTAATCAGAATTTTCGATTGACTTATTTTGTAGCTAAAAAAATATTTTTTGATATCAAAAGTTCAAATAAAGTCGGTTCAAGTGTGATTCATTAGGACATTTAAAATTTATAAAGGGGAAAACTGAAGCTTTGTAATGGTCAGTAGTTCACGCCTTGCTTAATCCTCCCAAAATTTACAAAAGGATTAAATTATATCCATTCATATTAGGACTTAGCTAATAAAGTTGTAACAACAGAGACCTAATTTGTCTGTCCATTTGTATAATAACGCGCGTAATAGGTAATTACTTTCCATTCGTACATATTTAATTTGACGGAATTAAGTTTTCACAATCATTTTTCCTTTCATTGTTAACCATGTTTAAACCAGCTTTGAGAAAGCAACAGATCAACAATTTATATTCTTAGCAGATAAAGTAATTGCGTTTTTGTGTTTCAGTAATCACACATTTCAAAATACAAATGATTTTATTACTGCGTGGAAGGAAACTAATGGAAGCACGTGTTTCTCGGAATTTACCGTTTTAACTCAAAATATTATCGTAAAATTCCATAACTTACCGGACATACATCCCAATTCCGTACTTGTACTACTGTGATTATTGTTATTACTAAGGCTGGTGTTATTGTTACTTTCTGTTCCGGGATGAGGAGTGGACGGCGCTGAACTTTTTTCCATGATATCGTGATCTTCTTTACAATATAAAATACCACCGTCCCGCAGCGCGAATTCGTCACCCTGAACTAACTGTCTCGCACAAGCCGAACACCGGAAACAATCTATATGATAAATTTTACTTTTTGCTCGCATAACAAAGTCGCTTTTACTAAATGATGAACCGCACTTATCGCACTTGGCTCCAAATAATCTGAAAATAACAAAAAAATTTTTAGTACAAAAATATAGCAAAATAGAAGGATATGAACTCAATATGGTGTGACATAGTGTCTGGTGTGCATAAAAATTTATTTAGATATTATTTAAATAATATAAGGAGAAGTTCAATAAATTGATCTCTCCAAATCGAGCGCTCTTTACGCTAACCGTTTGCTCTGGGGACGAACACTAAACTATTGGATATTATGATATACTATTATGTACCAGTTATGCTTAACATATTGAATTGTAATTTTAGAATGTTTAAAATAGCGTTTATTTTTATTATTTGACAAGTTTGGCACATCCGTTTTGAACAATAACGACTTTTATTATCATTAATTTAAATTTAGAACATAATTTAATATTTTATAAAAATATAGGGTTCAAAATTTTGTCCAAATGTTTGTTTTACTTGGATAGCTGATGTATAACATCTTATAGACTGTGTGTGGCTGGGTTTGTTTGACGGTAACCGGAGAAGTTAAGTTGATTTAGCGGGACCTGATTATAGGGGGCCAAACGTTAGGTCGCAGTTTTACACATCTCACCTGGCCCTACCACCGTGGTTATACTTTTAGAAAATTAACAGCAAACACCGCTAGGCGCTAGTGCTACCGAATAAAATTTCTTAGGTAAAAAAAAGAGAAGCTATATTTACCGAGTAAATTAGGTATTCTACGTGTCCAAATTGAATCAAGAAAAATTATTATGTAAAAGGAAATACTTGTATGATGGTTTGACTACATCTTAAATAACGTAATTTGATTACAAATAACAATGGCCCACAAGTTAACCTTGCGGAACGTCAATTTTACTTACAATTTAAACGTAATCCGGTTTATATCAAAAAGTGTCAACTTGATAATAGAAATGGTTAATAAATCTTGTGTCTTGTTTTATCAAAGGACGATATATGTGGCAAAAAAATTTAATTATTCGGATCGGGATTATAATCTCCTAATTATAGTTGAGTTTCTTTCTTACCTAACGTAATCTCTTTTGCAATATGTTTTGCCGTCGCGAACAAAACATGTACAAGATTCATCAAGAAACTGGCGACATTCCTGACACTTAAGGCAGGCGGCATGCCATTCTAAGTCTGGGGCAACACGTAGAATGTATTGGTCATGAATTTGTCCACCGCACCCTACGCAATGGCTCAATCTTCGCGGCTTTTCTGAAAAAAAATTATATTAATATTTTGTCGTGACTAAAAATTTTGGTGATTGTGCTTATACAACAAGGCAATAATTTAAACAGTTTAATTGATACAATGTCAGAGGTGTAATACAATACTGGAGATTCGGGCCTATTACGTTGGTCAATAACTAATTGTTTGGCCAAGTTGTGTGTCGACTATAATCAATTCAAATTGAGCTAATCAAGTTATTGACAATTCCGTGATTGACCACAAGGATGGATTGTAAGCAATATAAATTTTTAATGAAGTCATAATAAGTGTGTCCTTGTAACAAGTATTAATTTTAGGTTATAATCTGCCATGTCTATTTTCTATTATCACCTAGATATATAGTGCAAATAATGTGCAACATCAGAGCCAAATATAAAAATTACAAAATTAACTTGAATTATTATGATTGATACTTTTAAGAGATATCTGATGAGGTCAGAATTTCTTCCCAAAATTCCCTGACGCAATATTTCATTAATTTAGATAACATTAGAGGAAAAACAGATGTTGAGGAAGAAAATTGTATCTATACAATAATTTAAACAAATTACAATATTGTGGTGCGAAGCAAAGAGTGTTGCCTATATACCATACATACCTTGGTTGTATTTAAGAATGGTACACAGGAGGATTTCAAATTGTGCCCTTGCCAATGATTGATTACTGACTAATTATAATTAATTTTAGGAATTAACAAATTTTAAATCATTAAAATTAATATTAAGTATCGGACTGTAAAATCGTTGGATAGAGTAAGGTTGTCAATATCGTACCATCCGTCGCTTAAATAGTAGAGGAAAGTGACCAAATATGGAATAGTATCCCTAATGTGGAATACCATTAAATTTTCGAAACCACTGCCTCTATTTAGCCATTACTAGGATAAATGACAACCAAGTAAGAGTAGTTGACCACCCCAAACTTTACAACGCTCTATTACCATTAATATCCACATGGCGGGACATTATTCTTTGTACGCACTTGCGAAACTTTATTGTTAGTGGTGCAAATTTTGATCTATAACGTAAGTATTAGTAATTTGTTAATTACTCTACATTTATAAGCATGCAGAAGGATGACTGATAACATTACGTATGTTACTTTTAAGGAAAATATAACCTGGCTTTCAATAAAAAAACATTATTCTTAAGTGAGCTTAGTTCCTAATATGGAATAGGGAAAATTATATGGAAATCTTATGTAAGGAATGGGCGCCTGTTGGTGACGATAGTGTGTGTGGTGTGTGATTTTTTCAGTAGAATAAGTTAATTTTAACGGAATAAGTTACTTTTATTTTTGACCAAAGTCTCAAGATCTGTTATAAAAAGACGTTACTGTTTTTGTTAATTTTTGTAAAAGAAACTTGGGTCTTATTTCCATATTCCATATTTGGGGGTCTATTCCATAAATAGCTACTATTATGTTAATTTAGATTTTTAAATACAAAAAATTTGTTGATTAATATTAAAACACAAGACTATGACTAAGATAAGCCAAAATGTATGACTTACTGTGTTTATAATTAAATTTGCATTTAATTCATGATAGTTTTTTTTTATGCCACAAAAACAAAATGGTATTCCATATTTGGTCACTTTCCTCTAACAATGGTGTTTTTTTTTATCGTGTTGCTTAAATCGTACGTATACTAAATCGCCAAAATCATACTAGTACGATTTAGGCAGCTTTAAAATATAAAAGTATTTTTAGACCCAACTGTTTATTAGTTTGAAACTTATAATAGGCAATTTACATTAACTAAACGCCACCACTCGTCGCTAAGTTGAACTTCTGAAATGAGTATACTTTGGCTCTCAGTTCGTGTGTTTATTATAGATGCTATTTCTATAATGTTTATGATTAGTGTATTATTATTTTGTGGCAACCAATAATGAGATTAACAAATAATCAATTTGTAAATCACAATAAACAATATTAACTATACTCAGTATAACGGCCATGTTAGTAGCGCCACTGGCACCATAATCGGTAATTGTAAATTGCCTATATTGATCAATTTAAAATAGTAAAAATTTATAGGTTAAGGTTAAAGGAATTATTGATTACGTGGGGCTAATAAAGTTTTTGATTTATTGTTTTCTTAGCTTACCGATGAGAATTTAATTGGAAATTAAAATGAGTATCTATATTATATAGAAAACAATTAATTTTTTAAATAGGTAATAAAATTAAATGGTTAAATAACATTGCCATTAAATAAACTTCCGGTGCGATTTAGGCAACGCATATTGTAAATTGTACAATTTTTGCAAGGATGGTTGAATATTCGTATAGTAGGTGTATATTATGCTGTTATACTCGTTATTTAAAAAAATTGCCATATTCTGTTAAAAAGTAGAAACATGGAAAGTGGTACGAATTATAGCAACCTTGCCCTATCTGTTAAACATGGAGAAAAACTGTTTTTATTTAAAGTTACGTACTACAGGACACTGATCAGGCTCAGCTGGTATACCAACCAAATATTATGGCATATATAGGGTGTTTTTTTAGCTGCATGAGAACTTCAAAATGAAATAAAACATTAAAAACCTGACGGAATGTTTTGGTTATAATTTTTTTATGAAAGTACAGTTAAAGGCATTTATGATTTGAACATGACTTCCGGCATGTGACCACCACGACTAATGGTTACGAAGCGCATCCGTTCAGTCCAATTTTTGACCACTTTTTCCAATATTTCTGGCTTTATTTCATAAATGGCTTGCTGAATATTAGCCTCCAATGCTTCTAGAGTTGTTGGTTTGTTAGCATAAACCATGGATTTAACATACCCCCACAGAAAATAATCTGGAGGTGTCAAATCACACGATCTTGGAGGCCAATTGATAGGACCACGTTTTGAAATAATGTTGTCACCAAATTGTCCTTTCAATAAATTGATGGTTTCGTTGGCTGTGTGGCACGTAGCACCATCCTGTTGGAACCATAAGTTGTCAATGTTTAGCTCTTGAAGTTTTGGAAACAAAAATGTATTGAGCATGTGTCGATATCTCACACCATTCACCGTAACGGTAGCTCCTTCCTCATTTCGAAAGACATATGGACCAATGATGCCGTTGGCGTGTATTCCACACCAAACAGTCAATTTTAATGGATGCAATGGAGTCTCAAGATAATGTCCCGGATTGGTCTCACTCCATATATGGCAATTTTGTTTGTTCACATACCCATTTAACCAGAAATGTGCCTCGTCACTGAACAAAATTTTACGGTAAAAAAATGGATCCACTCCAATTGGTTGTGAGCCCAATTTGGTAGCGTTGTTCAATGGTCAATTTATGCATTATCAAATGCCAAACCTTACTAAACACAAATGTCAAAAAACTGTTTCCATAGCAATCTTGGTTCAATTGTTATCCCCATTGAAAGTTCTCATGCAGCTAAAAAAACACCCTATAGTACAATTTGAGAAAAATTTATATGCCATGCAGAGCCGTAACGAGGATAGAAATCACCGTGGTAGCGGTTTAATTTGCTCTTCCTTCAACTGTAAGGAAGCATAAAAAACGACGTAAATTTAATTCTTGAAAAATCGTTTGGTTGCTTACTTGCAGCTGGGGGTATTCTAAATCCCCCAGGCCCTCCGGTTTTCAGATTGTTTACTTTTAAAATTACCCTCCAGGTTAGGATAAGATCCTTTTAGGAACATAAACTACATAATACTTAATTTTGTCTCATTTTTAAGTGTCTTTTCTAAAATCTAGGGTAACTAAACCCCCTGACTTATTTTGCGCCTCAAATCTGTGCACTCATGTCCTGAGCCTTAGGCCTGAGCCACCTTCGTCACGCCCTAGTTATGGCGATAATGTATTTTTCAAGTGCACATAGAACTAACTTGGAAAAGTTGATATCAATATTGGAAAATACTAACGTTACCTAAATATTTTTTTAGAATAAATATTATGGCATAAAATGTCTTATATTATCGTCGCTCCCCTGTACGAACGACAAATGTGCAAATTTGTCATTATGTATACTACTAATCTGTATTTTGAATAAAATATTCATTATACAAACAAGGAATGTGATCATCAGGCAATAGAATTCTTCAGAGGAGATTTTTTCATCGTTTTCACGAATGCATAATATAATATGAGATATTTCATATAAGATTATGAATATTCAAATATATTTATCTCAAAACTACAAATTTGGACATTCGTCATTCATGCACGGGAGAGACAATATTATAATAGGGCTGCGTATCTTTTCCAAATGTACAATCAATGCTAATTCTGGAATTTAACCACAAAAGAGTTTAGAATACCTAAAATTGTACACAAAAACTTAATAGATTAATATCAAATAATAGAAAAAAAAGAAATTAAATTTTTGAGACTCCCTAAATTGCCTTTAATATTTAGATAATTTGACTTCAGTGCGATTTTTGAATTAAAATTGAAAAAATTAAATTTTGTTCAAATATTCTTAACCTTTGTGAAAATACTGATGCTGTTCTAGTTAATACAGGAAAAATAACTAAAATATTCTAAGCCATAAATTGCCTTATATTTAGATAATTTTGACTTTAGTGCGATTTTTGATTTAAAATTTGTTGATAAAAATTAAATTTTGTTCAAATATTCGTCAACTTACAAAAAAATACTGATACTGCTCTAGTTAATACAAGAAAAATAACAAAAAAATTCTAAACTCTAAATTGCCTTAAATTCTTAGATAATTTAACTTCAGTGCGATTTTTATTGATTTAAATTTTTTGAAAAAATTAAATTTTGCTCAAATATTCTTAACCTTTGTGAAAATACTGATGTTGGTCTAGTTAATACAGGAAAAAAAACTAAAAAATTCTAAGCCCTAAATTGCCTTAAAGATTTAGATAATTTGACTTCAGTGCGATTTTGATTTAAAAGTTGTTGATAAAAATTAAATTTTGTTCAAATATTCGTAAACTTACAAAAAAATACTGATTCTGCTCTAGTTAATACAAGAAAAATCACTAAAAAATTCTAAGCGGTACATTGCCTTTAATATTTAGATAATTTGACTTTATTGCGATTTTTGATTTAAATTTGTTGAAAAAACTAAATTTTGTTCAAATATTCTGAACCTTTGTAAAAATAATGATGCTAGTCTAATTAATACAAGAAAAATAATTAAAAAATTCTAAGCTCTAAATTGCCTTAAATACTTAGATAATTTAACTTCAGTGCGATTTTTATTGAATTAAATTTTTTGAAAAAATTAAATTTTGTTCAAATATTCTTAACCTTTGTGAAAATACTGATGCTGGACTAGTTAATACAGGAAAAAAAGCTAAAACATTCTAAGCCCTAAATTGCCTTAAATATTTAGATAATTTGACTTCAATGCGATTTTTGATTTCAATTTTTTGATAAAATTAAACTTTGTTCAAATATTCTTAACCTTTGTGAAAATACTGATGCTGTTCTATAGTTAATACAGGAAAAATAACTAAAAAATTCTAAGCCCTAAATTGCCTTAAATATTTAGATAATTTGACTTCAATGCGATTTTTGATTTAAATTTTTTGAAAAAATTAAATTTTGTTCAAATATTCTGAACCTTTGTAAAAATAATGGTGCTAGTCTAGTTAATACAAGAAAAATAACTAAAAAATTCTAAGCCCTAAATTGTCTTAAATACTTAGATGATTTAACTTCAGTGCGATTTTTATTGATTTAAATTTTTTGAAAAAATTAAATTTTGTTCAAATATTCTTAACGTTTATGAAAATACTGATGTTGGTCTAGTTAATACTGGAAAAAGAACTAAAAAATTCTAAGCCCTAAATTGCCTTTAATATTTAGATAATTTGACTTTAGTGCGATTTTTTAAAAAATTGAAAACCACAAAATTTAGTGAAAAAATTGTACATTTTAGTTTTTCATCAGTTTCGCTACGAAAACTAAGTGAGATACCAGAAAAGTGAAAATAACATTTTTATAGACCATAAAATTATCCACAAAAAAGTTTTAGAGATCATATATCTAAAATAATTAGTTTAGGCGTGAGAGTCGTTTGAAGTTACCCTTTCGGAATATTAATTTTGAAATGCATGGTGTGCTTTTCACCGGTTGACCAATTTTATTTTAAAATGATAAAAGACACAGAGATTTTAAACTATTACATAGATCAGTATTTCTTTTCTATCCTCTATTACGACCTCAAATGAAACCCACCCCTTCCCCTTTAAAGCAAAAAAAAAATTGTAAAGGAATAAAAACAATACAATATCTTTATTGCAAGCTAAACCTAGAAACATACAAAATTATAATGTTTCAAATGTTTCGTTCAAATTTTCAGATGAAAATTCAAACTACAAAAACAATGTTACAAATTATAGTAACCATTCACAAAATTGATATCCAATAATTTTTAAGAAACAACTACAACTAATTATTGCTGCAGGAAATATGAAGGAATAAAAATAGTTTAATTCGAAAAATATTAAAAAATCTCTCGAATTTACGTGACTGCAACAATAAAAAGGTGAATGATTAATGAATTGATTAGTCTTGATAAAAATGATATATATTTTATAAAATAGTGGGTTATAATTTTTAAGGAAGGGTGTGTTTGGAATAAATTTAGCGGCCATATTGTACGGAGAGATTCTGTTGGATACTATTAGGATTTGCGCACGATCATTGCATTCAGTCTATTCTCTCATTCAAGATTCTATTAATATTCATGGCTTAATGTGGAAAAGATTTTTTTGTGCAAAAACTTTATTTTTTGTTATGCTGTTGTGTAACTTTCAATTATTAAAACCTACCGTGAACAATTATGAAGTTTGAAAATTCATTTTCATTAGAATTCAAAAGTTCACACCTAGAAAATCTGGATAAAGGACAGAAATTGGAAAAGTTTACTGAATTCCTTAACTTTGTATTATATCAGCAGCATTTTCTCAGATTACGGGGAGACTAAGTGGTTTATAGAATTTTTAGTTAAATATTTGATCTAATTAGCTTCGATCGGGTCGAACATTGAATTTAGGAGTTCATGAGTAACGAGGAGATTGGGTAAATGAAGTATTGATAGTATCGCTTCGGCTAATTGCTTCAGGATAATTATGGATATAGAGCAGTAATATGTGCAAAAAAAAATTGATCAAAAACGTCATAGGGTTATTAATGTGCATCCAAGGCAGATTGAAAAATCGATTTTCACAGTCACGGTATTTTAACATGAAATAATGGTATTTTTATGGTCTTCAGTTTTAGAAGAAAATTTTTCATAAAAATATAAAATAATAGTAGGATGTTATTGTATACTCCCCAATACTTAAAAAAATTCAATTAACTGCTATTTTACTGCTGACCAGATCAACAAATTTACAAAATTGGATTAGGAATACAGCAATGCTGGATATGTAAGCTGAAGGTTGATGTGCAATCTAGTAAAGCAACAAATGCGAAATTTCAATTTACGGTGGATCTATATCGAATCCAAGATGGTACTAGTGAATGAAAGGTGATTGGTATCATTTTTGTAGGTTATACCGAATTGTGACAGCACACGAGAGCCCCAAATCAAAATTTTTAATTTTAAATTCCAAAAAGCTAGATCCGCTGCTGAGATTGAACAATAGCTAAGTATTTAGCAGAAATCCTTTTATTGTAGAATTGATTATCAAAAAATCATTCGATTATAACTGTATCATTGTGCTGCTACCTACACAAAAATAATTATAATTTTAACATATCACGATTCCTACTTACTGTAACCCATAAATCACATAAAAAATGTTTATTTTTGTGTATGTCATCGGAGTTAATGCATTACATTCGCGTTATATAAACACACGCAAAGTGGAAAAATTTGAAATTCTTGAATTTCTAACTACATATACTACATCATATTTCATGACTAATTTTTGATATCCGTTTGGAATGCTAATATATGAACATACACATCTATTTGTTACTACTCGGGTTGTAAATTGTGTTACAAACACATACTTGGCAACATTAACTTTACAGTATAAATATTCGGTTAAGTTATTTACATTTCATATATTAGAGCAAGAACCAATTTCCCAGCAGCCAATATAATACTAAGCAAATTTCGTTTCTAACGATCCCAAGTGATGGCCCACAATATGAAATTAAATAAAATCGTAAATTATCAAAGTCACCAACAATAAGATAACAGAAAAGTTTTCGACTTTACGCTGGATTTATAGTTGAGTCGCTGACGTTGACGCTGACGGTGACTTTCAACTTGGCAAGAACTTTACACTGTTGATTGATGTCGAAGAGGTTGTGATGTGAGTGGTGATTTACTGGAGTTGGCAGTATTTTTCGTTTGTTAACATAAACAGGTGTTTAGTAGTAAAATTACAAACGAAATTGTTGGTGAAAGTTTATTTTAGAACGAATGATAATAATTCTTTTTAATGCCCTATTTTTTTATACTAAACGTTAAATTCCACAAGCTTTAGCAACTCATAGTAAATTTAAAGATTCATAAAATCAAATCGTCAAATATAATAAAATTCCAGTGTATCCGTAACGCACTTGTGATTGATCAATTTTTATTTTGCCAACCTACAAAGAAAGATGGTGGGCGATTGTAAATTTATATAACAATAATTATAATCTATAATTTTTTTCAAAATTTGTAGCGCTATCAACAGTGAATTTTGTGCAGTGCAATCCATGTGGATTTTCTCATATAACTTTTACCGAAAATTACCATCAGATTAAAAAGAAAGAACCCAAAATTGCCCAGGTTACTTCAAAATTTTCTTGAATAATTTTTATTTCTAATTGGATATAATTTTATTGAGCTTTCAGACGTGGGCATGTCTTCCGTTAGAATAATACATGTTTATGTACATATTTGTGTATGATATATTTTAAAATATACCTACCAATTAATTATTATCACGAGTTAATAACTTAACAATTTAATATTTATTTCAAATACAATTTTTTACATCTTCATCTTCTAACGTCACAAAGTGGAGGTAAAAACCTCATATCCAAAATTCGAATCAGACAGAAGTGGCAAAAATATCATGGTTGGTCTTGCAATACAAAGGAGATAAATTTTCGCAAAAATATACTATATTGAAGAGTAATGATGTGCAATGATAAATAATTTACCCCAAAAATGAAATAATTATTTTTCAATGCCGGGACGCAGCTGTATAAATAGGAAGAACAATTAATATTGTGGATGGTCTAATGGATGGCTATTAATTGTGGAGAGGTGTAGACAATTTTAAGGAATTTTTGGAGGTTTAAGTAACAATGTGGAGTACAAAAGAAATTAAATTTAGAAAAATATAAAATGAATTTTTATTCCCGATATTTATTGACAAGGAAAAAATACCTATTTCATATTACGATTTATATTAAGAAAGTTACAATTTTGTGTTGTATCTGATGAGCATTAGATACATAGATAGCATAGAACATCGCTTATCAACTCTCAAGCCGGTAGGAAAAAAATTGAGAAAAAAATCAACCAAATTAAAAGCAATCTAAGAAATTATTTAGTACTACTGCCTAATTATTTTTTTAACACGAAAATTTGTATTTGGTTCCTTTAAAAAAAATCGTCAGCCAATCATTGATTTTACTGACAAAAAGATGGATTAACATCAAGATTGTTAGTTTCTACGTTTAAAGTTGTGCAAGAATTCTTAACTCTTTTAATGTTGAGGTTAAAAATTGTTAAAATTGTTGAAATTTAGAAATTACCATTCAAATAATTGAAGTAATTTTTTGTATAATTGAAGTATTTATGTGGATAATGAAGTATTTTTATGGATAAATGGAAAAATTCCTTTAATTTTTGTGTGTCTTGTCCAAAAATTTGACAAATAACTGACAATATTTGAAATACAATTACACATACATTACATCAAGGTTTTTGTTACATTTTTTTTTATCACGTTACCGATTTCACACACGTATTCACTTCAAAATCAACATTTTTGGTTTGTTTTTTTACTGTTTTCTCTTATTGACTAACAACACGATCTGTTTTTGTTATAATTTATAACGACATGAACTTCCGCAGACTTCCCCAGATATAGCGTTATAATTTATTATTATAATGACTTGAAATCTCGTTAATCCATCTTGCGAGTCAGTATAATAATTCTTCCTTATAATTTTCTTTTACTGTCATGGAGCATAACATTTTTTTGTGGTACAAATTAGTGTAAAATAAATATTAATCCCGTACGTCGTATTCGAATTCGATGATTTGTCCTGTCAGCTGAGATAGCTTCATTTTTACCGCAAACAATTTTAAATGATTATAAATCCTGCTGCCGATCTTGGTTTGTCGGAGTTCCAAGGAAAACTTTCACGAAACGGTTTTTGATAAGCTACAAGGAAATTGAACCACGAGAATGATGGGTGCATCAAATTTAAACTTAAGGAAATGAAAAAAAAATTACTTAACTGTTAAATAATCTACAGGAACATTCGCTTATTAGATAAAGATAAAATTATGAACGCTTGAATTATCCGACTTTCTTGTGTAAATTAGTGTATTATTTTGTCAAGGGTCACTTGTTAGGAACTGTTGAATTTAATAATTTTTACTTCTTTCAAAATTCGAATTAACATAAAATTACCATAATATTTATAATTATTACAAATGTAAGCCTCGTTTCAATTTGATAAAATCTGGTAAGTCAAATTATACAGTAGTTTGCTTATTCGAATTAAAATATCTTAATTCAAAGTGGAAATAAAACATTCTAATTTTGTTTAATTTGTAATTCCTACTTTAAATTAATTACCACAATTTCAAATGTGATGGGTAACTTTTACGGCGTGATTGATTGCAAATTAATTGATGTTGGTTTTCCATAAAATATGGATTACGGCTTCAAAAAATTATCGGAATGTTTATTTTGCTAATTTTGTAAATCATTCAAACAAAATTTGGCTAGGGTCCAAAATGTAGTTAAGAGTTTAATGAATATTTTAAAATGTTTTTGAGCCATACCGTTTGGACCTCACATATAGTTAAATTTTTTGGTGTTCGATTCAAAAAAATGGGGTTGCCGACAGGCGACTCCTTGTAAATATTTCTCATTTAGCACCAACGTGTTAATTAGTTTCTGCTGCCTAGCCGACTGCTACCGACCTGTGTAGACGTTAGTCTGTCTTATTAACGCTTTTTAACTCGAAAAAGTACTCATAAAAACTCGTTTTTTACTCGTAATATGTTTGGTTTTCTTTATTACTTTTAATTATAGTTGTGATTATAATAAACGACCACCTTGTATTTTTATTTTTAAAACCATCCATCTAACGGTTTTCTATGCTAGAGTCAAAACCAATAGACACCAAAATTTTCTGATAATTTTGTTTAACGGTACCTACCAATCAAATTATAGTTTTCTAAAGTTTTCAAAATTTTGTACAGTCCATTAAATTTTTGTCTTAATTAATTTGCAGCACCTGATATAAACAGGTTCATTAATTTTTTGCAAATCACGTTCTGCGTTTACTTCCACAACAATTATTTAATTTGGTAAGTTAAAATTTGCAGAAAGTTCCCAAATTAATTATCATATTGTAGTGCTTCCTCACTTAACCGAATTTTAAACTTTAAAATCTATTGAGTTGCCTACATATCTATGAAGTGACTAGAGAAAAAATTGTAATTAATTAAAATAATAATAATGCGTGCATAGTATACGAAGGAATTTTGCTCTTGATAATAATGACTTCCTTTTTCATTCACTGAAACTTATTAATATCAAATTTTAAATTTATTCACCATCTAATAAGTACTACATGAAAAGTGGATCGTCCTCTGGACATTTTTACTTATAATTAAACTAAAATTAACTTGATTATTTACTCAAAAACAGTTAATTAGTTATCTATTTGCAAGACAATCAAAAGAAGTTGTTAAAAATCATGACGTGCAAATATCTCGAGACGGTTATTAGGAAGGTACAAAAAATAAATTAAAAGTTAATTATAATTTTGACGCAATTAAATTGTTGGGTAAATGATTATTATTTTTATTATTGAACAATGGTTTTCCTCATTGTGTTTATAATTAATTAAATGTAAGAATTAACACTTTTTAGTTTTTACTATAAAACTTTTATTTTACTCAGAATATCGATAAGATAGAATTACTTTGTTAATTTTTTAACTCTAATTCTGATCCTTCGTATAAAAAGAAATAATATAAGCAATAAAAATGTTCAAATGTCCATATCGAAGTTGATGAATAATTGAAGTTTTTTTAATGAAAATTACTGTATTATTTCCAGGTATTGTATTATTTTGTTTCATCATTTTATCTATTAACCTATTTAAGGAAATAAATAATAAAAAGTTCAAATTAATTATCATTAACTTGGCAGTGTGTCGAAGGTATCATACCTGATTTTTGATTGATTGTTTGTCACATGATTTAATTTTACATCAACAAATTTTGTTTGTTTACAAACTGTGAATTTCGGCTATGCTTTTATCGAGTGAATAATTTTTCTGATGACATGAGACACAGGATTTCTTCCCAAAACAAGAAAAATAGCTTTATTTTATACTATAGTCTGTTTTTTAAGAATAGAGTTGAAAATTTCTATTCCACGTGGATAACGTGAATGTTAACCAATGAAATTGGTTGAAATTAAATTTCAAGCAAGGTTGAACTCTATTCAAGGTTGAAATTAAATTTCAAGCAATTTCATTAGTTAACATTCACGTTATCCACGTGGAATGGAAATTTTCTACTCGTTTCTTAAAGAAAACAGACTATAGGCTACTTTTTTCAAGTAGGAAATCTGTTTTATTTAGGAATAGACTCGACGACGGATTTCTAAATTAAAAAATTTGACTTTTTTCAAAAAATAGACAACTATAAAATTAAGCTAGCTCTTTTTGTTCTGAGAACCCTTTAACCCATTTAGATGATTCGAATTTGAAACAAAAAGATGGCCATTGCGAATGCGAGGTACCGGGTTCAAATCCTGGGAAGGGTAAAACTTTCTTATGACTTAGTCTCCGTGATTCGGAAGGCACGTTAAAGCGGTGGTCCACCTGGGTTAGTGAATTGCCATTATTAACTTAAAAGATCAGGATACAGGCACATCTGCAGGCCACCCCAGTAAGCTACCTACCTGATCTAAAGCAATTACATGCTCAGAGTTTCTAACACTGCAAGGAAACGAATAACAGGCCTTAAGGCCTACTATAGAAGAGGATTCTCTAGAGAATTGCTTCTAGAAAAATAAGAAGAAGAAGAATTTGAAATGCTTTATTTCACTTGTTTTTCATTTAATTATGGTACAATCTCCAATTTCATCCAAATAAACTTTGGGTTCTGTATAGAGAGTAATGTGCCATATGGGTAAATCAGTGGTACCCGTAATCTATTTATTATTCGCTTCCGGGTTATTTCCAGTGGTTTTAATTTTCTCTAGGGATACTTGAACTTTCGGAGTTCGAGATGAATTTGGATATTGGGAGCGGGGGGAAAGTATCCACAAGAAATAAACTCCGACTTTGATAATTTAACAAAATATTTATTCGCACAAACTTAAAAATTGATTTTATTAATACAGTCAACTCTTTTATAACACAGTACTTGAAAAACACGGTTTCGATATAACACGGGTACAAAAATTTTGAACTTTTGGATATGAATAATATAATAACTATTTATGAGTATTGAAAAATATGGTACACTAATTTTTTAGCGTCCTAGAAACTGTTGTAGGGGGGGGGGGGTAATCACCCTCTGAAATTATTATTAAAAAAACTAAATTTTCGAAATTTTATAAAGAAAAACTTTGTAGATTTAAATAAAACTAACACAAAAGTTTTCAATTTTATAACGAATCTTCTTCTTCCGATTTCGGATGTTAGCGCGATCCTCCTGGCTAAGCCAAGGAGACTTTACTAGGGAAATGTTAATGGAGTGGTTTCCCGTTGCCTTCCCCATAGTCCACAGATCGATTTTGGACTTTTTAGATCACAGCACATATCCGACGCAATCAGGATTAGAACCGCGGTTTCCCGCTCTGCAGTCTACCCGTGTTTGATTGACGCCAGATTGCTGGTCTGTAGTTAGTTTATAACTAATAATTGATATATTTTTCTCGTCGCAATCAATTAATATAATATACGAGTGTAATCCACCCCCAACACAATCCATTACGCCATTGAATGTTTTCGCACAAACATATCTGTACTATATTATAGAGAAGAGAACTTAAATTTAAGTGTTCTTATTTCTGTGGGTCAATTACCCCTCAAAATTTTAAATCTCTTACAAAAAATCGTTAAATCATGATAACAATAAGTTTCGTTTAACACGGTTTTGAAACCGTGTTATAGGAGAGTTAACGGTTCTATAATGAATGACAAGGTGAATAATAAAGTTTTCCGCAAAGAAAATTTATTACTTGCTAGGCGACAAAATATTTGACTTGAAGATGTTTTATTTTAATGGATCAACGATATTAGATTAGCCAGAATAATGACAACAATGAATTGTTCCTTCTGCTTCAGTTTTTGACTGGTTTGACTGGAAGGGGGAGGAACTGTTACAACACACTTGTTGATTGTGATATACGCTCGTTATTCAGAGATTTACCATGTGGGTGATAAAAATGGTTACCATCGTTAAACGGAATCCTACTCACGAGAAGGACAAATGTTCAAGTGCTGAACGAGAAGTTCAAGCAATAAGCAAATTTAGTCATTCGGTTTAAGACCATAAGTTTGTGCAATTTGCAAGTTGGCCTTTTTAGGCCCCCATGAATGAATTTGTACGAAGGAAACATAAGAAACAATTAAACATAATTGTAGTGAATTTGTAGGCATTGGTCGTAAAAAATTCGTTTAAGATAAAAAAACATACATATCCCAAACTTTATGACATGATAAGCTAGGAGCATCCTACAGCAGAGAGTACAACATACAACACCAGCAGTCAAAAACATGGATCACAGAAACCTTATTGCATGATAACGATTTCGGCTTTAACAGGCATAGTCTCAACAGATGCACAATGGTTTGTAATTCCGATCCTTGTCCTCTTGGTAATTTGTAATACTAAGTCATGATAGGTTATTCAATGGCATTATTATCTGATGTGAGGTGTAATCACCCCCCTCCAATCCTTATGGAACGTTATTGAAAGAGAGTTCCCCTCGCGGGGTCTATCGTTTCTTACTTGGACCTGTGAAGAAGGAGCCTCCCTTCCTGAGGATTTTGTTCCTGCGTTGCCAAGTAAAAGGTTATTTTGCGGGAGAAACCCGTTCCAGCATGGGCAGAAACGTTCTTTGGATTTGCTGCTATTTAACACCGGTTTCTTAATCCGAAAAATCTGGTGCAGTTCGGAGTAGTTCCGAGTAGAACAAACGAACGGACCTTTAGTCATCGTCGTTATGTCTCAATACAACAACTAGATCAGTTGAAAATCATCGATTATGAGTTATTTACTTGAAAGGATAATATTTATTTATCAAGTTTTTTATGCTTCAAGTCGGAAACTCATAACATATTATCATAATTGGAAAAATCGATATACTGCGATATATAATAGCGAAAAGTTGAAGTGTTATTGCTAATGAAAAAAGGATAGTATTTTTCCTAACGAATGGGGTTTAACCTTTTCAAAATAAAAAACGTCATTAGTCCTTTGGGTTGGGTTTTGAAAGCTTTTCCCCGTTGAAGTTGAAAATAATCCTGGAGCTCCTGATGTACACCGCACCGAATTGCCAGGCCGTTGTTACGCCACTGTTATTAATAAAAAAAAACAGTTCTTCCAATGATAATATTATGTTTTAGTGTCTACAAAATTAAATAGGTAATTGTCTTCAGAACTTATTTTGATTAATAAATTAGTAGATACTATTAGGTACAATTTTCTTTAACTTTGAATACCACAGAATTTGATTATCTATTTTAATATCAAAAAAATGTAGTACTTTTTGAGATAAAAATACGTGAATAATAAATTTTTGCAAAAGTTTTTGATAGCAGTTAGTAAATGCAATCCTTCTTTATGAAAGGATAAAAAAGGATATTTTGGGGTCAACTTCTTTTAAATTCACTAGGAGACTAATCTATTTTTTTAAATTAGAAAATTACAATTAATGGAAGAAAAATTTGTACTTTAATTAAACAGACTACTTAAAATTATAAAGGCGTTTTGATCTGATTGAATAGGGTAAATCAGGGTAAGGTGGCTATATTGTGGAACTTTTACTAATAAGCAGTAAAATGTAAATAATAATTAAAATAAACATAAAAATCATACAAAAAGTGGTCATTAAAACGACCTTGAAGAAAATTTTGTGATGCAAAATATTAGTTTGATGCAAATTATAAAATAAAAACGCTTGGTACACCTTGTAGTAATTTTTATTTGTGTTATTAAAATCCACTTGCGCAAAATAAATATTTAAAGAAGAAATTCGTTATGACAGCAAGTAATTTAGTAATTTTCATATCGGTATTACCTATACATATCCTTGATTTTAAAATTGATAGTTGTCGGTAAAATATGGACCAAAGGTCAAAAGTGTTTAGAGAAGAAAATTGTGCATGTGCCAATTTATTGTTTTCTTGTAATTTACTTCAAGTACGGTAAAATAAATTAACATAAATTAAATTTTATGTTGCATATTTATGAAAATTCGGGTTATGTAACTTGAAATCATTTAGCCAATGTAAACATTAATTAAAATAGTAAGCTTCGCATGTAGACTGTAATGAAAAATGACATAATTAGATAGCCGTTGTTTAATAATTAAATTTTATCTTTAAATTAAATCTGTTTTTGAATAATTTTTACATACATTTTTTGAATTTAAACAATTTTTTTCGTCAAATTAACATGTTGGAGCGCAATTTTAACAGTTACAAATTTTTCAAAAATAATAATTATGGTTCTTGATGTAAATAATTCAAGAAGTTAATTTCAAGATTTCCTGTTTTTTTTCAAGTGCGATTAAGTTTGGCAAAACGAATTTTTGTATTGAACAGCACCTTCAAAAAATGCCATATAATACCAGAAAATTTGCATATTAACACAGTAGTGGGATATCATCAAAGCTGGTCATGAATTTAATTATGGCTTAATGACGGCTCGCGGGGGTATAAAATGGTGTGTTAATGAGATCAAAAGGACCGCTTTCTTGGTGTTACCTGAAGTTGTGACGCATCCAATCGTATTTTCATCATAAAATCCTTCGCAACAAGAATTACCTACTATAATCGTATGGTGTGATTAGTCGATAACTCAATGTAAATGATTTTAATTTTATAGTTACTGTCTGCCTAATTAAAATTATTGGAGTTATAAAATTTTAGAAGAAATTTGTAAGACCTGGCTTTTGAGATAAGCCAAAGGTGATGAAAATTAGCGGTAGCATATTAACGGGTTCTTGTTTGCTATTTTGATCAAAACTTGAATTTTATAAAAAAAAAGACTGGCTACATTACTTTTTTTATGTGTACATCTTCAAGGAGTAGTCAGGATTTCTTCAACGAAGTGGCTAAATTATTACACAACTTTACATTATAATATCTGACGTCCGATTTGGATATGGAACAAATTTTTAAAATTTTGAATGCTGAGGGAGGGGGCAAAAGGTCCTGGTACATCTAAAGGTTTGACGTATCCAGCTATAGTACGTCAAATATTGATATTAAATATTGCACAACTAAATAAAAAGTTAATTCATATTTATAAGAGTATAAATAAACAAATCATCCTCTTAAATAATAATTAATGAGATCAGTGTACTTTACGATATACAAATCGTAAAATCTTACATAAGGTTTAAACTTGTTCAAAACTTTATTGCCTTACTTTCTTATATAAATTGTTGTGTAATCAACCTGGATTGGGTTTTAAAACTTTTCTATGACTAATATGTTTTAGAAACTTCTTTTATTTGAAAAATGTTAAAGATAAACAATCCGTAGTGATTATTTCTAATCCTTGTCTTAAAACTCAGACTTGGATACTTTCAAGTGGAAACGGTGAGCCTTAAAATCGGATAAGATTATGGACTGTCTCAGCCAAGTTGTAAACGCCGGCGCCTCTGGTGTTGTCTTCTTCCGACGACACTAGCGCCATAGACGACCCTAATAAATCACCCTAGAAGAACACCGGTTCCTCTGGTTTTCATTATTACCCCAATGAATGAAAATAGTCAAGTACTAGGCTCGTAGTAGTAAATTATCTTGGAAGTTCAGATGAACCGTAATAATATTATACCAGTGAAGAGAAAGCAAAACATTTTTATTAGTATCAACTGAAGGGCTACCATAAAAAACTGTTTGTAATCAATCGAAAATTGTACAAAACTTGTTGCTTTACCAAGCGTTTCCGATTCTTTTGGGTTAATCAAAACAGAACAATAAATTTAACCAAAAATTCCAAATTATTATTGGACGAGTCGATCAGTAGATAGGCATGAAAGATAAAGTAGTTTGGCTGATTTTCTGAATAATTATTTAATTTATTGCATTCCAATCCAAAAGCGTGGTTTTATATATCTGTTCAGGCAAAAGTTCCCAGCACTGTAAAACTAATTAAAACACGGAACTTAATAAAATAGTTTTTTTTGTTTGTAGTACTCGTACATACGTACAAAGATTTCGAGATTATTTAGCTGCAGTAATATGATATAATTTTTGAACTATAATTAAATTTACACTTGAAATCACATAAATTTCAAGCTTAATTTAAATAATAGATTATGTAACGCATAAATTTATATCGTAGGATAATCAAAATTAAATATGAAAAAATGTTAATGCTATAAGAACGTTTAAAATGTAACTTGTAAAAATTTTATGGTTAGGTAAGCATAACCACAAGATTGTTATTTAAAAACTTAATTTTGAACCTCATTATAGCGCCTTCCGTAAAATTGTCTAACACGTGAGGTACTACTCGAAAATTGCATGCTTTAATGAAATAATTAAAATGAGAATAGCTAGAGGAACGGTTTAAGGTTTTTCCCGAACGAATCGGGAGTAGATTTGGATTCTAACCACAAAAAGATTTGTTTTTAACAAAAATTTTGGCTTATCAGTAGTAGAAATTTGTCTGAATAAAATTTATGGTATAGCAAGTCGAAAAAAAAAACCGTTACAACTTAAATTATATGTATGACAGTGATTCCCAAAATGTGAATTGGGTAAAAACGGAACGATTAACATTTTTTTATGCTCTTGGAGTTCAAGAAGCAAACAGGTCTTGATGGAAGAATTTAAAAATAATCAATAATTGTGATATGATGTGATGTGTTTATAAATATATGGTAATTAATACGAAGAGTGTGTAACAAAAATGACAACTCTTATGTCGGCTTATGTGTTTTGTTGACATTTGTGATTTTAATAATTCGCAATTGTGTATGCAAATGTGGCGTTTAAAAGCAGTAAAGTTGGTTAGTTTGAACAGAAAGGCAAGTCCCGCCGATAAGAGAAGCTCGTAATTATAAAGATTAACAAGCCGATAGTCAAACGAACGAGACTCTCTGATCTGGTTGCATGTTATAAAATTACACAGCCACACAAGAATGCGAAAATTACTGGTAAAATAAAACTATAAATATAAAAATAAATTGAATTAAAAAAGTCCTCGCTTCTAACCAAAAAATGAAAAGTTGAAAATTTTAGTAAAAAACTTTTCGTCAACAACAACTACTCCCACCCGATTAATTCTCTTCTATAAAATATGAATAATTTCAAGTTCGATTTCCTTCTCAATGGATCTTGATGTCAATGGTCTTGTACAATAAGCCTACGATATACAAAAGAGAAGAGGTGTAATAAAACAAATTGCATAATAAAATTAATTTGAATATGAAAAAAGGAAATGTCTTTTTATCTTTAGTTCTGGTGTTCATAAAATCGGACAGATATCTTTTATAGTAACAGTTCTGCAAGGTATTCTGGCTTGCAGACGGGTTGTATAAAGGTGATAAGAAAGGCGCCGACCATCAGGTTCGGAATGCCGGATTATATAGCCCAATGCTGATCCTGTCCAAGACCGGATTATGCGTGTCAAATAGACATCCACCTAACTACAACTACCGTAACCTTAAACACCTTTAGTTTCAAAACATGTACTAAACTCTCATTTCCTAATAACAAATTTCAAGTTGCTACGCCGCAATTGCCCCGATTTTCACAATCGCTTTAATTACCATCACAAGTGTTCTGGGATTATCTAATTCTCACGACACTTCTTCAGAATTTGAATCACTCGAATTCAAGATTTGTTTCATTACCAAACACTTGAAATGAAATCAACTGCGTCCGTTAATATTTGGGAGGATATTATGATTTTTCAAGCGATGACAGAGACTGGTCCTAAATGTTACACGTAGAGAATTCAAGCCTGCAAATATTAATTTAAAAGTGTAAGATATATTAATGTCACTAAAGAAGCCAATTAAATTTACAATTATCAAATTCTTACTGATAAAAAATGTAATAAAAACGAGTTCACTAAAATATATTATACATAGAGTTCAAAGTTCCGCCACGTTTGAGAAATGACAGGTGATTACATTAGCCGTGTGAGACGTGCCGCGGAATTTATTGAGAGAGATGTTTGCCTTTGTGAATTTAGGTAGGTATCCAACTTTTATAGGTGATGTATTTGTATATAATGTACTGTTATATTCGATCAATTGGAACTTTTGGTGCGCGCGTGATTCAGAGCTAAAATTTTTATTTCCAAACTTTTATAACCGAACGGTTTCGGCGCAAACGTTACTGTCGGCTTTATAACTATTGGATACTATTAAAATACTTTTCAAAAAAACATATCCATTAGAAGTTCTATAACTTTAAGAAAAATCAAATAAAACTTGAGGGAATTATTTTATGTCATGGGACGTGCGAAACCTATAATATAATACTTTTTGGTAGCGGTGGATTTAGTTTCGTTCGAGCTGGAAGCTAAATATATGATAGAGTTCCTTCTGTTGTATTCGCTAACCTAAATGAAAAGTTTTCCCATATTCATATTTTAAAAACTTTAAAAGAAGACAATAATCTACTGCCAAAAGTTATAGTGAACATGAATTAATTTGAATTTTATTCTATTTCCTTAGCTCAATAATTTTTAAATTTTAATTTTAACATCGCAATAACACTGCAAAGATTGTGGTGAGGAAAAAAAATGTTTAAATATTCATCGGATTGAACAAAACAGCTCTCAGATAGAACTTCCAGGATCTGTAATTTCATCCAAATCCAAATGCATGAAAAGGGATGCAAAGAAAAACGAGCAACATATAAAACTAAAATTTTCCGGTTCTAACCAATATTGTTCACAAAATTTATAGTTTTGTTGATGAGTTGATAAGAATTTTAGATAATATATTCATAATCATATTGATGGAAATTTTGACCGTGGGATACGGGCTTTAGATCTACTAATATTTTTGTTTTAAATTTTCTCCATATTTTTCACAGTTTTAGAGTCATTAGGGAAAAACTGAAGGAAGTCATATTACTCAAGCTTTGGATGGTCATACCAAAATGAGGTTTTAGTTCAAACATTATTAGGTCAATATAACAGGAATACTGTCGAAGTCCAACTTTGAGTTTTTTACTGTCATATGAAGGGCACAGGCCCAGAAAGATTTAAGTCATAAAGTAAATCACACTTGCAAATTGGAAAATAAATTTCCAAGAGTGCTACTAGGATCGTTTATTTATTAATAATAATTATGACAAATTGAATAGCCAATAAAATAATTGAATTATTTTATTTTTAAGGATCCGATTCCTTGATGACCTCGGAAAACAAATAAAATAATATTTTAGTTTGAAGTTAGACAAATTTGTCACTATAAAGAATAAAATTGGGTAATACTTTTCTTTCCATATTTATCTTCAAGGTTTGTTTTTCATATGCACAAAAAACCTAGTGTTTCACGTGGAATCCGAACCACGTTAAGCGTAATATTTGCATTCATTTCAGGAAGAGTTCTCCTGGCAGCAGAGTTGCGTCAAGGTGCTTGCCTTATTTTGCCTCTCATATAAAAATGAATTATTAATGTGATTCTGAATCGAAAAGTCTTGCTTAAATATTTGAGATGTACGACTGCCTACTACCACGAATAAATATTATTTAAGAAAAAACAAGCAATTTATTTCTTAAACCACAGTTTCTAGAGGGTAGAGAAGAGTAGATAGAGCAGATTAGATCCGATATTTTGGCAACATTTATATAGTATTATTTAGATGTACCTACTACTGGCCGAGTTTCAAAAGAAAATTGGAAAACCAGTACCTACACAGACATACTAATCAAATGGAGGAAAATAAATCAGGATAGTTAGATCGCTCGACGTGGCCCTGTCTGGTCAAACTATCTCGGTAGTTTGCCATTGTATTCAGAGCAGAGTTCGAACCGAGTAGTCAAAATGTAACTTACAGCACAAAATTGGTTCCAGATATTGCACTGGTAATTTTTTTAATGAAAAGAAGATAATTTTTCAAACTAAAGATAGAAATTTTATTATCTTTTGATAATAATATAAACTGTGCTTCTATGGGAAAACGGCTTAGGTCAAAACTTTGAGGTTTTCATTTAGCTATAATGGAAATTTTGCGTTTTATCGGTTTAGTAATACAAACGGCATAAGTAATTTCTTGAAGGTTTTAGAGGTATTATACAGTTTTTGGCTCTTGGTTCAAGTCAAACTTAAAGGAAAATTCTCTGTTTAGTTTCTTAGAACTTATAAGATTATATTGTCATCGGGTACTACTACCTAATAATAAAAAAAGTTAAAGCGAAATGATAAATATGTGTCCTTATTCCTTCTGAAAAATATGTTTTTGACTAAGTCAAAAAAAAGTCAAAGTTTGACTTAAGTCAAAAACATATTGACTTCACCTAAAAGTTTATAATTATAAATATTATGCATTTTAATACTAATAGGTTTCCTATCTTATTTTTAATAGGGTTTATTTTTTTTGCAATAATCCCAATTTTTAACAGCAAAATTTAGTTA
Source organism: Rhagonycha lutea (assembly GCA_958510855.1). Lineage (NCBI taxonomy): Eukaryota > Metazoa > Arthropoda > Insecta > Coleoptera > Cantharidae > Rhagonycha > Rhagonycha lutea. The sequence goes on along the minus strand of OY294036.1, from coordinate 13,118,772 downwards.
CTACCAGACGAACATACAATGGTTTGTTTGTGGTGTGGTCATTATTATCATCTGTAGTTGTTTATAAATTACGGTTGGCAATAAATTATGAAGCACAAATTTCCAAAATTTAGTTTGTTATACTACCAAGGAACTTGGTGATTCCAAATACTATCATAAATTGTAATTAAGAATAAATTATTGTAGAACTATATAACTGTAAGGGTTCCACACGATCGAATTATACAATCCAACAGTTATTAATTATTATCTACTGAATATCCATAGAATCGTATGGGATCTAGAGTGTAACGTGAAATCCAAACCACCGCATAAATAATAAATTATGAAGTAAGCGAGAGTATAATTGGACAAGGTCCGAAGGTTAACTCATAAGGACATAATAATATATAGCAGGTAGATTTTTTTTACATGAGATTTGAGTTAAGGCAATTAAACACGTACATAATTACTTAATTTTCAATTTATACCTATTCTGAAATCAAAATCGGGCTTAACCGCGCCGGAGTTTGTTTTTACCCATGAATTGCGTGGAAAACTTTGTTTACAACGGAACCCTAATAGAAAAGTAACCCTCAAAATAGTCTACACAGGCTCACTCATATAAGAAATAATTTTTTAAAAACAAAAGAATTTCAAGACCCTAATTGACTAAGTTATTATACTTTTCTATATGTCAATTGAAAATTGTATCATACTTACAAGGCAAATAGCGCTCCGACTGAGTTAATAGATTGAGGTATTTTATTAATTTTAGAACAAAATAAATATTTCCAAATGTTTGAAATAACAGAGATTACATGTTTTCAGAGAACCAGACATTTAGATAAAACAAAAGAAATTATCAACATATTAATTAAAACATTGTATTGGTTATTATAAAGAGAATTATTTTGTGCATATCCGCCGGTTTTAATCGGCTTATAAGAGAAATCTATTCATTTTTTGTTAAAATACTACATACAAACTATGTTCCCTAATAATAGTTTCCAAAGATCGAAACTTTTTCAAAATAAACCAAAGAATGAAAATGGGACAAATTTTGCATTTTGGACAAAAAAGGGGTAAACAACTTTTAACTATAATAGGAAATATATTTTTTTATCATGTTTGCTTCTTCATTATATTATTATGGAAGAGCTCACAATGAGCACAAGTGCGTGATGGAAGATTTTCTGGATGGAAAGATGACTATTCGAAGTTGTACTAAAACTATATTTGATTATTATTAGTTTATATGTCTACCGAGAACAGATAAGCGCACTATTAATGGCACTTGGATAATTAATAGGAAATGGAATTTCTCTGACGTACCTACTATAATATGATATGTATCCTATTTTAAAACCATAATATCAATGTTTTGTTACACGATATAGTGTTTATAGCCCCTATTATTTTGTCTGTTCATTGTTACATTTAGAAATTTGGAATCCATGGGGACTAGTGATAATTTGTAACACGCCGGACAAGATAGGTGTAATTTATATGATTTCTGATTTCAATATCCAAATTAAAATTTCCAGCATACCAAATGATACAAAGTTCAATGTCATGTAAAACAAGATATTTTTTCCATCATTTTGGACATTGACTTTTCTTTAGTTCATTCAATCCTTTTACCCTATTCGGCCAGATATACCATGATAATATCATCTAAATTAGCTACTGTTATAAGTAATTGAATTTATGATGGTATATTTTTATTAGGGGTGAAATGAGCTTATCAAATATCTAACTTACTGTTAGGTGTATCCAACGAGCAAGTGTCGTTTAACGGATGAGGATTCATTATAAGACTTGGTTGCACCAGCCCTCTATGATGCATAGGGAGTTGATGCATGGCAATGCCGCCCTGCTCTGACATCACCATACGAGCTGCCGAATTTAAACAGTTCACAATGAAAAACACTTATTTTGATCCACTAAACCACAAATGGTGTGACGTTCTTAACAGTTCATATAAAAAACCTTGGTAGATGATTCGCACTTATAAGTATTAGAGTTAACATAAAACTATTTTCCTGTTTTTAAAATTTCATTGGGATAAAGCTGCGAGATGATGTATGTCGGATGAGTCAAACACAAAGCAATTATAAAACTTCTTCACTTTCCTCGTTACAAAAAAGAGATGTGGAGCACTGGAAACTGTGTTTATCAAATTAAATGCGTTTAAAAGTTGAACACATATTTTTTATACATCCATCATCCACCAACAACAACGAACAACTGATTGCAGAGTTAGTAAAGCTCGGCTACATTCGGCAAAACGATAATTTTTTTTCCCCCACCAAAACACCACGCCTTCTATTCCCAAAAGCTCTAAGCTACCATTGGCAGATCCTTTTGACGGTAAAGCTCTGGGTAACACAAAATGGTTGGCAGGTAATCAATAACAAAGACTTGGTGGGGTTTTGTTGTCAAGAATTACTTGCCTTCTTTTCTGTACATATAATTTTAACCTTGTAAGCAAGAAGTTTCCGACTACTGGTTTTTTAAGCTTCTATGGTAATACATATTTACAAAAAGAAGCCGAAGTGAAATTCGAAACGGTAAACACTCACCATATCAGGTTATGGACAGTATTTACTATTATGTGTAAAATTTGTAGGTAGAAAGTAATCACAAGTAATTTTTTAAATTATAATAAAATTGATTATCTTTAAGTGACATTATCGATTTTCTTTCAAGTGTATAGGAAAACAGAATAATAATATTATTTACACTAGTATTGTGAATTTTGTTTGTAATCTCAAAATCAAAGTTTAGAAACAAATGTAAATAGCACCGGTTAAGGTATACATGAGTGGCCGATAATGATTTCATACAGATATCCTGTTGATATCCTTAATCTTATCCTTATCTGGAGGGCGCGGATTTATATGCAAGTGGAAATTTAATAAGTGGTTTGTTGTGGTATTCTCCGGTAATCAAAGTTTTGGTTATTAAGCATAGTCAACTATTAAGCTGATTTTGAAATACTACTTGATTTCGCGCCGTGTAATCAAAATTATCTATAGTAATTTATTATTTATACATTTTTCTGAAGCATCAATCCAGAGGTCGTATACAAAAGTTTTCCAGGATATCCACAATTCTTTCGCGAAGATATTGACCTTCAGCAGACTGTTAATAGAGTTATAAATTTCGGCGAAATTTGATATGCAAACGAAAACAAATTAATACAAAAACATTTGATGGTAGATACTAAATATAGACAAAAAAGACTTCGACACCTTCACCTCAGAACAATAGTGAAATTAATCTTAATTTTGAGTAAATTCAATTTAAACTAAGTTTTTGCTCTTGTCTGATTAGGTTATAAAATTATTAATAGGTAAACAAGCAGCAGCAGTTCAATTAAAAAAATTTAAAATTAAAATACTACTAAAAACCATTTAAATTTAAAAACTAACTATACCTATTATAAAAAAAAATATCTTGAGTAGGTATCCGTATATTTTAGATAAGTTGAATTTTATTTATCAAAACAATTTTAATCAGCAATAGGAAATGTTGAAATTATATGTTCAATTGCGAAATCACTTGCAAAAAAATCCCCTTCAAAACAATCGATTTACTACCTATTACAAAAATCGTTTAATATTAGAAAATAATTTGAATATTATGGTACTAACTTACAAATCAGCGCATAAGTATCACAATAATTTATTATAAGATGTAGGGAAATAGGGGTAAGATGACTAGCTTAACAAGAACATTAAGTTTTGCCCAAAAGAAAGTTGGCAGTTTAGTTAAACTGATTAACCTACATCCTATTGGAGAATTATGACATCTAAAAGTAAACAATCGGAAAACCGGAGGGAATGGGGGTATTTCCCCAACCGTAAGTAAGCAAAAAGATGCTTTCTGAAGAATTCGTGATTCTTCGTGACTCCTCCCGGTTTCACGTCCGTTTCTTTTTACATTTTAGGGTGTCTAGGAGGCTTAGCCGCCCAAGAAAATAGAAAAAAACACTAAAACATGAGATAAAATTAAGTTTTAGGTTCTTGAGAAAATCGTTCTTTGACCTGAAGTAAACAATTGGAAAACCGGTGGGTCTGGAGGGTATGGAATCCCCCCAGCTACAATTAAGCAACCAAACGATTTTTTAAGAATCAAATTTTCGTTGTTTTTAATTTATGAAAAGTCGTCTTGATAAGAGGGCACAGATTTAAGGCGCATAATAAATCATATTTTCCAATCCTGATTTAACGAATAAAAACAAAAATGAAATACAAGTAGGTAAACCATCAGTGGTTTTCAAAGGAGGTGCACAAAAAAGACTCCCAATATTTAGTTTAACATGTAAGAAAAAATAATATATAATTTTCAATATCCCCGAATCACGTCGATGGGGTTAAAAAACAAAAGGTCAAAGGTCTCAAAATAAACATTTTTTTATAGTTAGGTACCTAGTAGGTACCTACTACCTATCTTATTTTCTAAAATATAGAATATTAATTGAAATGAGAAAAACTGTTTACTCGTAGTTACTTCATGAAGACATCGATTTTTTACTTACATGAAAACTTTTCTAGAATTTTTTTAAACATTGTATAGGGTGTCCCAGTAACACCGCCTATTTTGAAATTTGAAGAAATCGCCGTGTTTATTTAAAAAGTTCGAATGTTTTTATTGTAATAAGGAGTGTATAGACATAGAGGTTATGTATGGAACACAATATCTGATAAATGGTCGCCTAGTGCCTGATGGCACTCGTTAGTTCTTTTGGTTAAATTTTCGATGATATTTTGGCATAGTTCCGGCTCAATTTCATCAATGGCGTGTCGAATCTTGTTTTTCAGTTCAGAAATTGTTCTTGGAATATTGGCATACACCTTTCCTATCAAAAACCCCCAAAGAAAGAAATCCAAGGGCATCAAATCACGTGATCTTGGTGATGGCCAAATCACATCGCCGCCGCGCGAGATTACTCTCCCTTTAAATTTCTTCTTTAATAATTTCATCGTTTCGTTCGCTGTGAGGCAGGTTGTGCCGTCCTGTTGAAACCACATATCTTCGAGATCCATTTTAGCAATTTTAGGCCAGAAGAAGTTATGTTTGTTGCTGAGACCGATGGCAAATTGAGGTGGAAGGATTCTGGTCAACACTCTCACTAATTATTGCAATGATTTAATTCAATCGAGCTACACGAACACGGAAAGGTTTCTTCTGGGTTTGAATTGACCCAATCGCCTCAAATTTCTCTATTAATCGGACCACAGTACTGCGAGAGGGTGCGTTATGGTGACCAAAAAATCCATGACATTTTCGAACCGTCTCAGAAAAAATTTCACCATTTTGGTAGTGGATTTTCACAATTTCTATACGTTGTGCATCTGTGTAATTCTCCATAACTAAACCTCAATGTTCACACATAATACCTATCAAAAAACAGCACTCTACGACCGACACTTAAAAAATGGCGCTAAACTCAAAATATGCGGTGTTACTGGGACACCCTATATATTCAAAGAATTGTATAGGTGACATTCATCATCATCATCATCTTGATGCTTTAGCTTTAGACATTTGTCTGTTGCGTTACTCCTGGTCTCCCCATCTCTTTCTGGGTCGTTCCACATTTTTTTTACCTCTGGGTCTGTACTTGTATATTTTCCTTGGAATGCATTCTATAACCCATCCTTTCCAGATGTTCCTTCCAAGCATTTCGATATTCCAATTCGGTCATTCAAACTAAATAATATATTCAATTCATTTCGGATGTCGGTGTTTCGCTTTCTATCAATTCTTTTATTTTTTTTTATTTTAATTTAGGTGACATTAGTATGCCTTATTTTAATTTGCCCTGTGGTACACAAACTACCTCAAACTTTAAATTAACAAATTTAGATTTTCCTAGTCTTCACTCGACCAAATTATTAAAAACTAATTTTCTTTGTGTTTTTTTTTTACTTCAAATTATACGCAATCGTTTAGCAATTTTTGTATTGCATCTGCTTCCAATTATTCCAATCTTGCATCCAATTCTTATTTCGCTTCTCTTTATTTTGCCTAATGCGACAGCATCAGTAAAATTTCTGTTGTAGTTATAGTTTACTACAGTTTGCACTTTTTATTTGTGATACTTTTCTAATGGTATCCAATACAATCAAAATCGTTCTGTCTTGCATTCTTATTATTATTTATAAATCAATATATAATTATAGGATAGAATAGAATAGAATGCAAATGATTGCAAACACCATAAAACCGTAAAAAATAATTTTTCTTAAAAACATGGACCATCTTCAATTAATTAGAAGATGAAGACCTAATACTTCAAACAGTAGGTACTTTTTTTGGAAACGATGTCCTTTGTACTTTATGACAAGGTAGTACGTTAAAATGTACCTACTCTTTTTTCTAAATTATACTAAAATAAAACAAGAAATTAAATTCAATAAATTCTAATTGTGTTTTAGTTGACTCGACAATATTTTTAAATTGTGTGCAAGTATTATTAATTTTGCGAATTAAAACTTTTATAATTTTATATACGAGTACTAAATTATGCACTAAGTATTATAATAAAGTATTGGTTATGGTGTTGGTTCACATTAGATATTATTAGTGGCAGTGGCGCAGCTTTAATTTTCGACCACATTTATGTTCGTTAATATTTACTTCTGATAAAATTTTTGAATTCGTTAACTATTTTCTTAATTTTAGCATAAGTTTCGTGCATTGAATGGAGTACACTATGGTTATTCTAAAAGCTCAACAGAATTATGATTGATCTAAAAAAAATGTAAAGCAAGAATTACTATAATATCAAATAGGTTGATTCCGGGATAGTTGAACTACTGGGTTAGATGGACCACCATCGATAACTTTAATTTTATGAAGTACAGCTGGTATTTAGACACATCATCCCCTTTAGTGGAACAATCTAAGTTGTATAACGTGTAAACAGTAAAGCAAGTTTTATAGTGGTTGTTTTAGATCAATTAAGAAGAACCTAATGGTAAATTTTTTTTAAAGATTTCGTTTGTATAAAATATGGTAGTTTTGGTATCCCAAATAGGTATAACCTAACTTTTTCGTCATTTCTAACAGCGTGACTCGTGTGACAAAGTGGTCTAACTAACCCATAGTTTTGGGATAGTCAGACCGTTTTCATTCGGGTTAGATAGCCCTATTCTAAATCTATAGTAGTGAAGTTTTTTCCAAATTTACATCATGTCAACTTTTTATAAATGGAAAGGAACTGTTAATAGAGCCAGGTGGAGTGCCAAAACACTACAAAATTTGATAGAAACTGTATCTTCAGGTACATTTGTACATCAAATGGTACATCAAAGGTACATCAACAACAGCAGAGGCTTGGATGTGATCTTTGGTTGAGTTGAAATTCTGAAATTGGAAATCGTGGACTTGGCAGAATTTCTTAACTCGGCTCTTCAGTGAACATTGACATGCTCTAGATTTAAGAATTGGTTCTATATTTAAATAAGTTAGGCTAATTGACAAAACTTTAAAGCCAAAAAAAGAACAATATCGTTAAACGATTCATTTCAAAATGATGAAGATGACCAAGTAGAACATTTCAATTTCGGATAATGCTGCTTCTAGACGCCATAATATTATAAAAACTATTAATGAACCTATTAAAATGTCAGTTACGGATATCAAGAAATCAGTTTCCTGTTGTCTTCCATGGGATTTTTCTCAGGAGGTTATTCGAAAACTTGACAAGTAAGAGAAATCAAAAGGAATATGATTATCTCAGTATATTGTATGTGTTAAAATCACAAATCTAGCACTGATTTTTTTTACGTTTGTGAAATTAAGTGATTTGTATAAGCAAAACCAAATAAATTGGCGGCTACGTCATAGGTTGTTTAAAATGCATGTTTTACTAATGTATACAGTATCGGTAAAGTACAGGTTTTATTGGAATTTGACAGCAAGATATGCAAATATATTATTTTCGTTCTAAATTATATTCAGTACCTACTAGGTATATTATTTCTTAATCAGAAATTTGTGATGTAACCGTCAATTCATGTGGTTTTGCTTATATCTACAAACTATTGAAAATTCTGGATAATGATGCTTTATTCCCCTCAACTGAACTCGCACATGGTATAACAGCGATGATCAAGAAAATATCGATTGGTAAGATAAAATTAGTAATAGGAAAACATTTTGTTGTAGTAAATCAGAGTCGTAACTACGGCGTGGGAAAGGTGGCGCAGTTCATGGGCACACACAGATTTGAGGCTCAAAATAAGCTAGGGCAGTTAGCTACCCTAGAAAATAGAAAAATGCACGTATAAAATAAGTATATTATGTAGTTTATGTTTCTGAAAAAGCTTTCCTTGACTTGGAGGGCACTTTTAAAAGTAAAAACTCGGAAAACCGGGAGCTGGGGGTATGGAATACCCCCTTACCCGTTAGTAAGAAAAATATGTTTTCTCATTAATTGAATTTTCGTCTTTATCTTCTTTAGACCCCCCGGTTTTACATATTTTGTTGGGTAGTCTGGCTAGACTACTAAATAGAAGAAACACTTAAAAATTAGATAAAATTAGTTATTATGTGGATTGTGTATTGTGTTTTTGAAAAAGTCTTCTCCTGACCTGCACCCTGCAGTTACTTTTAAAAATAAACAATCGGAAAACTGGGGGTATGGAAAGCCATTCATTGTTGGGCAAGGAGGAAAATTAAGAGCAAATTAAACCACTTTCTACCCTCGTAGCAGCTCTCTACTAAATCACAAGTTTTTTTAGTCTGACAGACCACAATCAGATATTAATCAGACGGAGAATTTTTAATATGTAATATGGTACAAGTTTAGGTGTTCAGTGCAGTGTTCTTTCTTCTTCTTTGGCGTACTTACTGTCGCGGAGCGGCAGGACTGTTGCCCTTTGTCTCCTTCGTCTTAATGTTGTTGAGACTTTACATGGTGTTAAAATTGATTTAGCACTGGGCTTGAAATTGGTTCTACATAAAGTAGAATGGTAAGTGTGAGTATTAATTGGAGCAGTAGTTGGATCGAATTGGTCTTCTTGCATGGTGAGTTGTAGTCGCTTCGTTGTTTGATTGATGTTGATGGAGTCGTCTTTTGTTGGACCTTTGTTGTTCTTAAAATGCACTTAATGTTCGTTTTAGAGTTCTAAGACGCGCACTATTGAAAATTGTTTTTGTTTTGGAACCGGAGGGGACAGTGCAGTGTTCTTCATCAACCATTAAATAGTTTAAATTTTTTAAAATCTCATTTAGTACCATTTGATATTTAACTATTTTACATCGTCTTTTATTTTTTTTATAATTTGTTTCTTCATTGCACTTTATTTATTTATTCAAACAAGTAGGTACTTCGCCTTTTAAACTTTGCTATGTGGCTGACTATTTATTATAGGCATCGATCTGAAGAAAAAGGTACTTGTTCTCTATTAAAACCTTTTTGTTTAAAATCTGCATTAGTTTATATTATTTTATCAAGATAAATTTTATCAACAAAATATTATATATTTATTTGTGTTTTGATAATACAGTAGTTAGGTATTATTTTTTCCCAAACACTTCATTCAATTACTTATTATAGTTTGGAATTTTTCCAGAATTATTTATAAATAAAAGCGCGTATAATAAAAATTAAAGAAAAGGAAAGAAATAAGTAACAGAAAATGTTCATCAAGAACTTTTATGGGCCCTCTCGTTTTTACTTATTCTAGTTTTCTGGAATTAGTACAAATTCTGTTTTTTTTGTATAATATTATGAAAGGTTTGCATTGTTTAATCGCTACCTATAGGTAATTTTGGCCTGAAGTTTTTGTATCAAGGCGACGCTCTGGCAGGCGCCTGTGGTGAAGTCTACCACGACTTCCGGTCATCCTAACACCTAAACCAATATTCTGCACCACTTGAAGTACACCCTTGTTGAAGTATTTTGTGTCCTGCTGTCACCATCACATCAAAAACATCTTTTAGTAAAATTTACGTTTACGACGTGGATGTGTGTTATCTTTTCATGTAAAAATCTCAGTCTAGACTGGAACATATCTACATAAAAAACATGTCTAGTTATCAATGAAATATTGCTAATGAAAAATAAAAGAGATACACCATATTATAGTTTGCCATAATCATACGTAAATATTTTTCGATTTTTCTATACATAAAAGCGGGTGTATGTATAATGTGTATATTGTGTAGATAACTTATTTTAAAGAAAATTTAATTTTTAAAAATCATAGCACGATATACTCACTTGACATTTTGTCAAGTTGATAGATAACTGATAAAAGCGGCATTCTGCAAACCTTGATGTATCGATTTAACCTCGTACAATGTAGAAGATAAGATAGAAGTGTATGTCGGTTCCTTTATACATAAATAATAAGGTATACCCAGTATGAGAATGAGTATTGTATATATTATAAAGTACGAAATTATTAGGTACTATTTGTGTGTGTAGGAGAAGCGGGGGTTAGCGATAAAAATTAAGAGTGTAATTTAATATAGTCAATTACCATAATCAAAAATCTTATTTTGATGATTAAGCGGATATATCTAATGTGCTTATATAGAGTAGGTACATACATAATGACCAAAGTTTATGAATGTATGTTAACCTACATATTAATTTATCATCATGATGAAAATAGCAATGCTTTGAGATGCTAACATGATTTCTCATCAAAATGTATAAAACGGCGTTCACAATGAAGTGGGGTCTTGCTTTGCTTCGGTAGAAAGCTAGCAAGAGCCAATCAAAATGATCGATTTTTTAATCATAGAAAAGGATAGAAGAATATGCTTCAATCTAATTGGCGCTTGCCAGCTTTCTACCGTAGCAAGGCAAGACCACACTTCATTGTGAACGCCGTTTTAGTTTTTGATTTTTAAATCTTCTTGAAGTGATTTTAACAGATATGTTCAGTTAAACTACCAATCAGATTAACTGGACCATATATTACAGTTTGCCATAAAGATTCAATATCAGATACATTAACTTATGGTCAATTTATACGATAATTTCTTAAATGAGTACAACTGATGCTTTACTGATATCAAAATATTTTCTACTTTAGCACTGTATAGATATTATATCTGTACCTATATAAATTATACTGTCCCTTTGTTTTAATTCGATAATTTAGTTACTTATAATAATTGAATTTATTTGTTAACTGTCCATTTTAATATTTATAATTCAATGCGTACTTATTGCTCTTTTAAAACTTGTACTACACATAATATTTTTGTATTTTAAGGTTAATCGGTTTTATTTGTTATCTGTCTATTTCAATTATAGGTTAGAAATGCTTTAGTTTTATAATATTTAATGTTGTCATAAAATAAAAAATTTCATTGAATTCAAACAATAGTTTGATTTAAAATTTAATATTGAATGGTTTTTCATTTTTGCAATTTTCTGAACCTTGTAAATTAACAAACAACCGTATCACTACCACTATCAGGATACAAATTAATATCATGAATTTTGCGATTAAAAGTTCGGGAGGTGAATCAAATACTTACTAATTTTTGAAACTTATCACTCATTGTTTTGATTCTGAGAGTAATTTTCATTTACGACGAATTGGAAACAGAAGAAAACAAACCTGTTGATCGTGAAACCAAACACAAGATCAAAGTTTTCCATTAGGGAATTGAATTTAACCTTGTGGATGTCTAATTATAAATATTTAGTAATATTTGGTCGATAAAATTATATTTAATGATTCTATTTTGGTAAATTTTTGTTCTTAGTTGATATAATTTTGAAAGATACCCCATATTAGAATGCGAATTTTGAGTAGGTACCTAGCAGGATGACTGTGCAAATAAATAATACTTATACGCTCTCTAATTTTCATTTTAATCTCTAGACAATCATAAAATAAAAAATTCGGGGTATCGTAAAAGAACATAAAACTATATTAAGAGAAGATTGATGGGGCGAACCATTTTGATGAAGTCAAAATAACATAATCACTATTTTCTTGCACTAAGAGGTTTTAAATTCAAACAATAGCCTTGTTCCATTTCACAAATTGCTGCCTTCTGAATGAAACTACACCTGGTCCTCTGTTATTTTATTCCCTTCCGTTTGATCTTACGCCGTTGAACATCTTTGTTGCTTAATATAAAGAAGACAAAGACAAAAATTGAGAAGTTTGAAGTGATTTTACTCAACATTACAAGAGCTTATTTAGTGTGACTTGCACTAGGCTACTCAGTGGCTAATTACCTATTAGTGTTCGTGGTTAGCTACTTTGAGGTTTAGATGCTTTTATACATTAAGAAAATACCTTATCATCTTGTCTCTTTCAACAACATAACACATGAAAATTATATTTTTATGTCTTGCCATAACAATAAAATTCTGTTAGTGAACCCAAAAGTACGCGATGTACTATAAATTCACAAAATTCACACTCTCTGCACTCACAATCTCACAAAATTTTGGTTTCGATTTTTAATTACCCACAAAATTTTCATTTACTTACAAGATACATTTGGGGCTAATAAAAAGTCCTTTTTAAAAAGATATTTCATTTATTAGTACCAAACGGAGAATAGGATGTATGACTTATCATAAGTCGATTACAACGAATACTGCGGAAAGTGCATGAGTTCAACATGCAGCTTTCCCATGCATGATCAGCTTTTTTAGAATTACCTCATTACAGAAATCTGAGGTGCTGGTTAATGACATAATCTTAACTCCTCCCAACCTAAGAGAAAAATTATAGTTGAATACACTTAATTTTTTAAATTAATATCCTCTAACGGATTCACAATTTCAGATTTTAGTTTTTTGTTAATTTTTTTCTTTTAGGTGTGGATAAAATTTTAAAGTTAAATACACAATTACAATAACAATTATAATGTAACTAAAAATGGTATACAAACTGATATTATCATAATGAAAGGTTAATGTTTTTATTGACGAAATTTTTCTTTTTGAATTAATTAGTTGTTTATCCAATTCTTTTACTGCATCCAGATTAATGTCATCCAAATGAATTGGTTCGATGTTCAAATGAATATGATTTTTTTCAGTAGTTATTTCTACTGTTGGTATTTTAAAATGTTTAACATGCGGGTTTAAATTATGGTATGTCCTTAAAACTAGTTTATCAATTTTTAAACTACAATATTTTGGAATTGTTACAATATATGTTCCATTTAATACTAATTTTTCAACTACGTTTGAACAATTACTAGAAACTAAGGTTGCTTTAACAGTAATAATTAACCATTTGTTTTTTGATAATTTTTGAACTTTAGTTTTTGTTAAGTAACTATCCCGAAATTCACAATTTTTATAATTTTCACTAAAATTAATTAAATCGACTTCACATGGATTATTTTTTGTTATTAAATTAGTAACTTGTTCACTGCACAAATAATTTAACCGATTGATTTCTTTACACATTTCGTCACTAGATCCATATTGTTTATCGTTCAACATTAGGTAAGGGAATTTTGGAATTATAATTTTGTAATAGGATTCTTGCAACACAGGTGAGGAATAAAGTTTATAATAATCATATGAATTTTGTTCTACTAAAGGAATTTCTAAAATGAATATTATTTGTTCTTGACGTATATAACCTTTGATGTTTATAATCGAATAGTAAGTGTTAAGATTCTCTTCATCGAAGTCATATGGCAATTTTAAATTTGTCAACCTGGAATTTATTTTTGATAATTCGGCTTTCAATTCGTCGTGCATAATTATCGACGGGTGTAATGAATTTAATTTAGCAAATGTAATAGAGTTTTCCACATTATCTACAATTTCTATTATTATATCTAGAGCTGAAATTAATTGATTAAAAATAGTATTTAGAATTACAAAACTATCAATTTCATTAAAATATAAAGTGGTAACATTTTGCATTACCTTAGCAATTTCGTTTATTCGAGATTCTAATAATATTTGATTATGTTGTAATTTGGTCATTGATTCATTGAATACGTGCAAAGTTTTATCAGTAATACTAAGTTGTTGTTCGGCTATTTCTTTTATTTGATCTTGGTTTTCTTTGATTTTCAAAATGGCAGTATCGTATTTCTCTGCGTCTGAATTGTCTAAATTACCCGTGATGGCTTTCCATAACGAGCCTAAACCGTTTATCAATCCGCGCTTGGGACGTTCATTATTATCCGAACTTATGGTCATTTGCTTAAATTTAGTTTTAACTTGTAACAACTTATAATCTAGTAAATATCTATAAGTAAACATTTCGTTAGCATAAGCTGCTCCATACGTGGTCTCATGAAATGAATTGTTTAACTTATGGTAATTATCAACTAATTTATTTAATTTTAATCGTAAACTGGATAAATCATAAATTTGGATTAAACTCCAATAATCAATCACATTTTGGGCTATACCTAATTTCAGTGGAAGTAGTCCATGATTGTTCGAAATTTGATCTATTTCTACATTGTCACATTTTGAGATGTGGATGGTTGTGGTGAAAATGGTGATTGCGGTGATAGCGATGGTGACGTGTCTGGAACAATTGGTTGTCTTAAATTTTTTAAATGAACTGTTCGACCTTTGTTTTTATCTGAACCTCCAACTTTTTGTATTATCGCTTTATTATTTGGTAACAAGGTTTTTAATATAAATGGACCGCTAAATTTTTCACCTGTTTTGTTTCGCTTATATTTGTAACTTGTTTCATACACAACTTGTCCTTCTTTAAACGGATTACTAACATCTATATTTCTTTTGTTCACAACTCTTTCTTTATTTTTTATTAAATTTTCGTTGACCCTATCATATGTTAGTGCTAGTTTTTCTTTATGTTTTTGCATATACTCACTGTACATTTGTTTGTCATAAAATAGATCGTAAGGATCTCGTAATTTTGTGTGACCTAAGGTTAATTCTAATGGAGTTAAGTTTGTACTGGAATGTATCGAGTTATTATAAGCTATAATGGCGTATTTCACTAGGGTAGTTATTGGATCATTATGATTTGTTTTTAGTAACCTAATATGTTCTGCCAAAGTGCTATGGAATCTTTCAATATTGCCATCCGACTCCGGGTGGTGGGGTGTCGTGAAATGAATTTTTATTTTGTGTGATTCAAGCAATTCTTCAATTATGTGATTGTGAAATTCTAAACCTTGATCCGCACTAATCGTTTCAGGGGTTCCATAAAATGAAAAGTAATTAATTAACGCGTTCAGTATATCTACAGCATTTTTTGATTTAATTTCTATTGCTTGACCTAACTTTGTAAAAGCATCAACTATGGTTAAAAATTTAATGTTTTCCGCCGTGTAAACATCGATATGTAATTTTTCAAAAGGACGGTGTGGAGTATCCGTTAACATCATTGCAATTTTGGGTGGATTTCTTTCATATTTACTTTTCTTGCATTTTGTGCAATTAGCGATAAATTTTGCTACATGTTCTTGCATGAGGGGAAAATAATATTTTCGTTGTAGTTGTTTTAACGTTTCCGAAATACCACGGTGGTTAGTTTTACCTTCATGTTGATTTCGAATAGCTATATCTATGTCGTCTTGCTCATTGAGAATTTCTCGTCTTTCTGTGCAATAGATTAACTCGGGACCCGTTGCATTAAATAATTTTTGAACCACTCGATTAAACTGCTGAAACATATTTTCCGTTTCAAAATAAACATAATATTTTTTTGATTCTGTAGTGTATTCTTTTAAAAATTTAATAATGCTTTCTTCATCATTACTATTTATCTGAACATGATATCGTTTAATTTTACCTATGGTCTCTATTTTGACTGGTTGCATTTGTGAATGTACCTCATATATAAAATATTGATTCGGTTTCGAATCAATTACATCTTGGCATATTTTTATACTCGCGATTTCTTTATTTTGACTAACCGAATGAACCGTTTCTGAATCATCTAATCGTTCTACAATTTCATCTAATTGATCTACAGACATGAAGTTATCTTCAGAAGGATTTTCTTCTAATAATATATCACGTAATAAATTTTCATTATCATCGTAATTATTTATTACAGATTCATTTTCTATCGCGTTTATATCTATTGGTAAATTATTATTTTGATCATTTTTATTATTAATTTCAATTCTACTTAATGCATCTGCGTTACTATTTTGCTTACCCTTTTTGTAAATAATCTCGTAATCATACTCTTCTAGTTTTATTTTCCAACGTTGTAATTTTGAGTTTGGTTCCTTTAATTTTGATAAATAAACCAAGGGACGATGATCTGAATAGATAATAAATTTTCGTCCATACAAATAAGGTCTAAAATATTTGACTGCCCAAACTATCGCCAATAGTTCCTTTTCGATGGTACTATATTTTCTTTCTGATTCATTTAAAGTACGTGAGGCGTAGCAAATGGGTTTATCTGACCCTACTGGTCCTTGTGAGAGAACAGCCCCTATGGCTACATTAGAAGCGTCTGATGTAACTACAAAGGGTTTCTCAAAATCTGGGTACTGTAATATTGGGTGATTAACCAAAATATTTTTACATCTATTAAATGCTTCCATGAATTCTTTAGTGTGTTCAATTTTATTACCTTTTTTTAAACAGACGGTTAAAGGTTTAGTGACCTTAGCATAATCTTTAATAAATTTTCTATAATAACCTGTCAATCCTAAAAATCCTTTTATTTCCTTTGTCGTTCTAGGAGGTGGGAATTTTATTACAGCTTCTATTTTAGCTGGATTGGGTTTTACACCTTCTGGCGTAATAACATGACCTAAAAATTGCGCTTCCTTTTTCAAAAATTCTGATTTATCCATTTGGATTTTAAAATTTGCGTTTCTGAGCCTATCGAACACCATTTTTAATTTTTCAATATGTTCTTGTAATGACGTAGAAAATATTACTATGTCATCTAAATAAACTATACAAGCTTCATTTTGAATTCCGCGTAAAATATTATCTATGACGCGTTGAAAAGTTGCAGGAGCATTTTTTAACCCGAAGGGCATGCGCTTATATTCATAATGTCCTCGCGGTGTTGAAAATGCCGTTTTTTCTCGATCTCGGGGGTGCATTTCAATTTGATGGTACCCCGACGCCAAATCTAATGTAGAAAAATAAGAACATTTACCTAGTTTGTCTAGTATATCCAAAATATGTGGGAGGGGATATTTATCATCAACGCATTTATCATTCAATGCTCTATAATCAATTACCATTCGAAATTTTTGTATTCCCGATGCGTCTAGTTTTTTTGGAACCACAATGACCGGGCTTGACCAGGCACTTTTAGAATGCTGAATAATGTCATTCGCTAATAGTTCTGTAACCTGAGCTTCTACTTCTTTTTGTTGTGCATGAGGCATCCTATACGCTTTTTTAAATACCGGTACGTTATCATTAGTTTTTATTTCATGTTTTACTATATGTGTAAATGACAAAGGTAGACGGTCACAATAAAAAATGTCCCTATACTCATAACATATTTTTCTAATCGCTTTATTTTCTTCTTCATTTAAATGATCTAATCTAAGATTTTTTAAATTTTCTTTTAATAACCTATCGACTTTATCGTCGCCATTTAATTCGTTTCTATTGGTCATTTCGACATTATCCGTTTCAATTACATTTAATGGTTCTACAGTTACTAACTTTTCTGTTTCATTACTATTGGTAATACTAATAATGGCTTCACGATTTTTTACTGTAACTAAACATTGTGGGATTTCGACCCCTTGTACTATTTGTTTATATTCAATTATTCCTAAATTTAAATTTGTATTTACGGGAACTTTGATAATTTGTTGTTGACGCGGTTGTAATCGAAACTGTTTCGGTTTCAATTGTTCAAAATATATGGGAATCACATTATTTTTCGTACACAAAATATTCTTTTTTAAATCAATATTCGCGTCCAAATATTTCAATAAATCCATACCAATTAAACCATCGTAATTAGGATTAAAATCAAATATACAAAAGTTAAAATATTCTTTAATATTAAAAATGTTAGGTAATGGTATCCTTGCTATAAATTTATGAAATGAAGTTTTATGTGCCGTTCTAATTTTGAAGGGTGATTCTTTAACATAATCTTTATAATATCGTTTTACAATTTTCGGATGTATCAGGGTTTTCGAGGACCCTGTATCGATCATGAATTTTAAATTTAAGTTAGGAATTTTTATATAAGGTAAAGTGGACGTGTTAATATTAGAAATGTCAATTATGTGAAACAATTCTTCTGATTTAAAATTTGATCTGCTATTTTGAGGTTCGCGCCTCGTATTTCCCGCTCTAGTATTTCCCGACGACGTGTCCATTGGTTCTGGGACAAAACGTCTTGTCACGGTAGTTTTTTGACCGTTATTATTATTGAACTGCCTATTTTGATAATTTGAATAATTTCCATTATTTTGATAATTTTGATTCGGACGATAATATGATTGGAATGGCTTGTTAAAATTATTATTATTTGATCTATAATTTGAATGTGATGCAAAGTTATTTTGCCTTGCATTACCTGAATTATTATAATTATTATTGTTGGGCAATCTTTGATTAAAATTATTATTTGTTTGATTATAATTAAAAGGTTTATTCTGATTATATGATGGTTTAGAGTTACTGTTCTTATCACTTCGTTGATGGTTATGACCTCTCGGTTCATACGAGTTTACTTTATTATTAGATTGCTGCAATAAATTATTTTTTGAATATGAAAAATTTTCTTCCTCTATTACTAAACTAATTGCAATTTCTAAAGTTTCTGGTTTTTGTAATCTGATAGCCAAACTACTTTGCAACCCTCGTAAATAAGCATCTAACGCTTGACTTTCGTAAATTTGCGTTTTTAAAGCCCTAATATCTTCATCAACTTCAGTTAACTGTAATTTGGTAAGTAATAAACTTAAAATGTCTTGACAGCGATTGCCAAAATTTACAGCACTTTCATTTTTGTACTGTCT
Source organism: Rhagonycha lutea (assembly GCA_958510855.1). NCBI lineage: Eukaryota > Metazoa > Arthropoda > Insecta > Coleoptera > Cantharidae > Rhagonycha > Rhagonycha lutea. The sequence goes on along the minus strand of OY294036.1, from coordinate 13,099,869 downwards.
AAGTTGTAATAAATCTCCAACCAAACATTTTTCATCTCTGGAATCGGAAAAGAATCGCAATAATAATGCCTTTATCTCATTCCAATTACTCAGACTACCTCTAGACCCAATTAAATCTAAAGCCCTATTTTTAAGTTTTCCAATTATCGCTCGTAATAAAAATTGATTCTGTGGATTATTTATATTTGCACGATCAGTGAAAGTATTTAATAAATACTCACTAGCATTTATAAAAATTGGCAAACTTGCCGAATTCCCACTAAATTCGGGAATTGAATCAATGTGAAACTTTTCAACTTTCGGAGTTGCCATTGTGACTTCTCTTCTGAGAGGACTCCTATCTCTTACTGTTTCGTTTTCTGGCATGAATTCAAACGTTTTTTATTTATTAGTTACGTACGCAAAGTTTAAATAATATTCTTTATTTAAAAAAATTAATTTTTTTATTTTTAATGATGACACGTAGTACGCGTGTGTATAAAATACGATTTTATATTATTGAATCGTAGACATATAATTATTATAAAAAATTATTAGGATAAAAATTTTCACTTACAGGAGTTGAACCATTATTTTCTTTTTTTATCTTCGGTGTTGTTTCGAACTCGATGGCCTCCAATTCGGCGATGTCGTCCGTGTTGTGGTCACCAGCTTCGAACTTCAGGGTGGGGTTAGTGGAATTGACGATCTGCAATTCGGCGATGTCGTCCCAATTGTAGTTTCCAATTTCACTTGTTGAATTTTGTGTCCAATCTTCGCGATTTTGTCGTCGATTGAACTTTAACTTTCCGTTGAAATAATAATTTCGACGATGCACTTCGATAATTATTATTTACAACTCTAATTTTGCAGATTCGAATGTTTTAGCTAATCGTTAAAACGAACACAATAAATTCGCGATTTTTGTCGAAAATACTGTACTAAAACAATCCTGTACCGACTGCGCCAGATACATTTGGGGCTAATAAAAAGTCCTTTTTAAAAAGATATTTCATTTATTAGTACCAAACGGAGAATAGGATGTATGACTTATCATAAGTCGATTACAACGAATACTGCGGAAAGTGCATGAGTTCAACATGCAGCTTTCCCATGCATGATCAGCTTTTTTAGAATTACCTCATTACAGAAATCTGAGGTGCTGGTTAATGACATAATCTTAACTTACATTTTTTAGAAAATAATTTATTTTTGACAGTCTAATTATGATTAACGAGTTTGCATTAAATTTTTACGGTGGTTCGAGTTAAAACTTCAACTTTTTCGAAAGTGTAATTAAGTTAATGAGATCATAAAACTTTTAAACTTCTTTGGTGATTTATTATCCACCTATTGTCTTGACCTATGCACACATGCTTCTGTAAAAATATTTTAAGCATAGGATGTGTAACACGACCCTTGGGTATAATGGAGCGCAAAATTCTGGTTGCAAAGGTGCAATGTTGTACGTACTAACCGCTACCGTTTCAACACCGAATTCTTCACGCCTATTTGACCTTAATGCTATTGTGACCAAGGATTAGAATAAAAGGCCATTGTTGCACAGGACACAAGAGGAGCAGTCCGTTTTCAAATGCACAGATTTAGCTAACGCGATAATAATATGGTGCTTATATAAACAAGAATGGTTTAACAATTATCAAACGAGGCATGCTTTGATCGAAAAGACATAATTCGTGCAGAAACGTTTACTTTTTATCCAAACTCAAAAGCTTTACACACCGATCGAAAAGCTTTCCAATCAGGTCCACCGGTTTTCCGAAAAAATTGCGAAGCGTACCATGGAATGTAGCAGTAATAAATTCATAAAATTAAAATTACTAAAGTTGAATGGAGCGTTTTGACGTAAATCCATCATCGTCATGATCAAAAGCAAAAAATCGGCATCCTTGACATGTACTACTACTTTGTAATTTTCAAAGAAAAGTTTCTATAAATTGTTTAGCATTGATTAATAAATTTCTTTGAAGTATTTTTTGTTTTATCATCAAATTATAACGTACATGGCAGTCGAAGCAAATCGAATAAAAATAGTCAGGATTTCTTATCATCACATAATTATAGCTTTTGGTAATTTCTATCGCTAGAAAACAAAGTTGGATGTATAAATTATTTTTAAAATTGCTAAATCACGAAAGCACTTAAAATTATTATAAAAAGGAAATTTTCTTAATCATCATTCACATCAATAAACGGTGTTGCATTTTAGAAACTTTCTAAGGTTTTCTGCTTTGATTATATTATGCGCCGTTAATGCATTTGGATTCTGTCTATTATATTTAAAAAGTTATCCTATTTTAAAATACTTTGACTTCTTCTGATCCGAAAGATTAAGTGAGATCTGTAAACCATTGAACATATTCCAAATTTTAAAATTTTTAGATCAGATATCATATAAGCTGACACAACATTTACAAGTTAAACGCCTTTCATTTTAGCACATTTTTGCAATTATTGTGGAGGTACCTCAAACGAAACCTTTTTTTGATGTGTTTATCAAAAAGTATGTTTATTACAAAAATCAAAAAGATATATAATGGCTTTAATCCAAAAATTTGAAAGGTTTCCAAAAGAGATTTTGTTTGTTTTTTTCTGTTAAAATATTTGAAAATATGTTGAATACAGAAGCTTTGAAATTATTCTAAAAATAATGACGTTTATTCTAGGAGCAAATAAACAATGCTTTCTCTTTACTTTACTATTTTAGGATAACTATAAATTTACGCACCTTAATTTTTAAACTTAAATGTTAAAGAAACTATGTACTTAATGTCGACATGAGACAAAATTATTTCTGTTCTCTAGAGTCGTAGGTGCCATAACAAAAAATAAAAAAAAATATTTGAAATGTATCAAATTAAAAGTTCTTGTATTCAAAATTAGGTTAATTAAGATTTATCAATTTATTCGTTACCATTTAACATAAATTTTATTTAATAATATTTTTAACAATTTGAAAAAGATATAAAAACATGGTTTTGAAAATATATTTAAGGGCAGGAAATTATTCCCACCCTGGGTACGTATGCATACCTTGATTTTAAGATCATTTTACATTAAAAAATTCAAAAATGTTGCCACCTTTTATTGTCATTTTCAATCACCTCTTCACCTCCACCCCTAAACCAATGTCTGGATCTGCTGCCAAGGAAAACATCGTTAAAAATTTATCCGTTCTGATTATTTGTTCAAAAAACGCATCAAATTCTAATGAATTTTTAGTGGTTCTCTTTGCTTCTCCATATTCGAACCAGATGTAAAGTTGAATTTTCGGTAATGATGAAAATCAAAACCAAATTGTGAAAAAAGATTTAAAATGTTTGTGCAAAATATTAAAAAATAAGATAAAAATATGTTTCATGAGAAGTCACATGTAAGTCCCTAAAATTTTCTGTAAATTTTTCCATATTTTTGAAAAGTGAGGTTACGCTCCTATTATAATAAAATAATAAGCGAGAAAATAAGCACTGCACTAATAAAAATTGGTAGTTTTACTGTGATTTATCAAGAAAAAGATAATTTTTGAAAATTCTATGCTTGATTTTGTTTTTAAAATTGAATTTCCAATGTTGGGAAACTCCACCAACAAATTGATTATTTTTATGAGGAGGGAATTATTTGTTCTTCTTTGCAATTGAATGATTTTGACCCTTATGGGAAGTTTATGATTTAAAATTTTTGAGTTGTATCGATAGGTTTCTTGCCATTGCAGGCCCGTAGCCAGGGGGTGGTGGTTTATTTAAAATAAAAATATGTAAATTGGTTAGCTGTTAATTCGTGATAATAAATTAATTGATATATTTTAATAATTTACAGAAAATTTGCCTATTCCACTATTCCACATTGGTCCTTTTGTCTGAAAACTTTCAATGATAGATTGAACAGAAAGTTGCAACTTTATTAAATACTTAATTTTGATATACATTTTAGTTTTTAATTATTCCTATTGAAAATTGTTAATTTTAGTTTAATAATTCTTTTAATTTTTTTAATGTTACACTATTTTTATCTATCTGCCAAACTGGTAAATTTTCCAATTTTTCTTAAACCGCGTTGACCTTGAAATTTCAAACATTTTCGCCTGCGGCGCTTGAAAAGAGATCCCCCCACACACAATTTGCCTGACCATACAAACCATTTGCCCTACCTTCATTTTCAGTCTGGCTACGGTCCTGTGCCATTGTGTGATAATTAATCTATAATTAGTGAAAGTGCGATGCTGTGTGATTTAAAATGACCTATGCAAGATAAGGGTGCAGAAATGTTCATATTCAAGGTGTGGTACCAATAAATAAGGTCTTTCTGGCGACCATTTTTTGGAAAAGGACGAGTTTATTTTCGTCCGAGATTATTTTGCGAATTTTTGGAGATTCTGGAGTCATAATTGATTGCGGAAATAGTTAAGTGATTTATTTGCGTTTTATTTCCAGATACGCGAAGATATCCTGTTATTTACAAGCGAGAATTTTGGGAGCGTAACTGATGGTCAATGTTTGGTCGATAATTGAAAAATTTGGATATTCTTGGAGGGATTGTTCCTAGTTACTTCTATGAAAGATCATTATTTTGAGTGGTTGTTTTATGGATGGTCTAAAATGCGTTGGAAAAGCGAAGATTTAAATTTGTGAATGAAAGTTTTGGAGGTTTAGAATCAATATTATCCTTTATGTGAGTTGAGATGAAAACCAGCAACATGATGCAGCTGATTTCCACTCTTTTAATCAAAATCTTGTTGTATTTTATGATTTTCTTTCTGATTAACTAAAGATTATAATTATTATTACCTTGGTTATCAGTTATATGTTGCCTGAAGATACCAGGAGATTAATCTTGGGTCGCTGAAGAGATCATAATTGAGTTTTGGAGTATCAATTAGTTTTCATTTGTCGATAAAGGAGATCGCGGTAACTATTCGGGAGTGAAATCTACACGAAGAGAAATAAAGGTAGGTACCACCAAATTAGACCACGGTGTGGAGTGATGTGATCGCTGGTTGAGTTACGGAGCGGAAATTCTGGGTTCAAGTCGCGGACTTCGCAGAATTTCTTAGCCCGGCCTTCCGGTGGACATCCACACTCTGTGGTGAAAAGTTGTAATAAAACGAGTAGCAAAAGAGGATTAATCCACCTCGTGAAATGGATTGTAAAGACTTCAATAGAAGTGGCAATATTCCGACAGGAATGGAAAAGCCTATGATGATGATTTTATTCCAAATTTTTGGAATAAATTTTATATTTTAATTTTTCATTTAATTCCTTTGTGTGTGATAAGTATTTTTTGATAAATATCCCCTTGCATTAGCGAATGAAGGGTTAATCGGGAGTTGTAAAGATGCAAAATTTCAATTTTTAATCAAATAATCTGTTGGTCTTGATAGTTAATGATAATAACAGATGATATTATTTATCTTATTCAAAATTTTTCTATTTTTTATATTGAGTTTTATTTTGAATTCAAAATGTGTTTTTTAGCATAGTCCCTGAAGATATCACTGAGCAGAAAAAAGTCTTAGCTAGTCGGAGCACCAGTATTCTCTTTGCCGGTAGTGCTTTTATTGTGACACTTCCCAAACCATTTAATTTATGATTGTAATTTGTTGTAAAGGCAATCGGTGGAGTACAATATATTGTGCAACGCTGTAACCATGGCAACGCAGGCGATGGGTGTACACATTTTAGGCGCGAAATAAGCTTAGCTACCATAGAAAATAAAACAAAAACACTTAAAAAATAAAATTAAATTAAGAATTTTGTAGTTCATGTTCATGTTAGAAAAAATCTTTTCCTGACTTGAAGTACTTTTAAATGTAAAAAATTGAAAAACCGGGGGGTCTGGGGGTATGGAATATCCCTCAGTAGTAAGTAAGAAAAGGATGTCTTTTCAAGAAGTAAATTTGTGTTTTGATCAAATTTGAAAATTCATATAGTTTTTCCTTATGCAGACTCCCAGGTTTTACACATTTTAGGGGTTCTGACCAGTCTAGAGGAAACATTTCAAAATGAGATAAAAGTAAGTATTATTTAGTTTATGTTCTTGGTAAGATCTTTCCTTGATCTGGAGGGTCTGGATTCTGGACTTATTGTGGAGGCTAAGATGAACCCACAAACGCTTAGGCCTCAAAATCGGGTCCATTGTACTACCTCCAGTTTTCAGTTCCATCCCGATCCTGTCACTCCCCAGCAAGTCACTTTAGCTGTAGAATGAACTCTAGGATCTTGGCAGACGAAGTGTCGTTGATTCTGGCCGTGTCTGCCCAGAAGTACCCCAACATAAATCCTCTTATTGAAAATAACGCCGGACAGTAACAAAGTATAATATGTTCCGCTGTTTCTTCCTCTTCATTGTCAAGTTAAGATCCCTATAATAATTATTGGCCGCAGATTGATTCTGGATAGCTTCAGATAGTATCTCGATGTTTCCACGAAGGCGTACGTAGTGCAGCTCTTCCTTGGTTGCATGCAGTTCCTTGTATCCATCTGAAAATGTGCAGTTTTAGGGTATATTTTTTGAGGAGTGCATCTGGTAGTCTAGAGCCTTAACGGAAGGCGCGACCTTTGGTTGCGGGCAGCAGGAAAGACTATTTGAACCTGGAGAGTACTTCTAAAAACAATCAAAAATCCAGGGGGAGGTAATCTATCAATCTAAAACTAAAAATTCTTCAAAAAGTGAATCCTTCGTGAATCCTGACGTCTTCCAAGAAGTTGCGATGAAGGATTATATGCGTTGGGTTAATAAAGAAGGACGAAGAGGATTTTATATGCCAAAGTTTGATCATTTTCAGCACTTAATTTGAATATAGCAAAATTCTCAGGATAATTTCTGAGATTTTTGCTATATTACATTGCATTGGATGAGATTTTATTTTCCTACTTAATTTGAATATTGCTTTGTTTCCAACCTTATAGGCCATATTTACCTAAATGCATTGTTTGCCATATTTGTTTTTTACTGTTTTTTAAGTATTTTAATTTCCTAAATTTCAGCCATTCATTGGATACAAATTATTGTGCTAGTAAAAAATTATAAATATAAAAAAAACTGAAGAATGAAAATAAAAATTATACAGTTATTTATTGCTTATTGATTTAATATACCCAAGTCTATCGTGCCTACCTTATATTATGATTATGATTATGAGTAATAAATATTTGAAAAAATTGGTAAAACTAATTATTTTAAATAATGAAAAGTACGCGAATTAATTTAATTATCGATTTTATAATTTAATAGATAAAACATCTGGGATGCAACTTATTTGGGGTAGAAATATTTTCGATTGTTGTCACGCATTACCCATGCTATAATTACCTACTGATCGAAGGTGTCAGTCACGGTATAATGTAACATGCAATATTAAAATTCCTAATTATATAGAACATAGATCCACTGTAAAATCAAAATTTCATGCAAATTTTTTATGAATAACAATTTTTTCTTCAGGTATAGATACACAGAATTTTATAATAAAATTGAAGTTTTTGGATAAAATTTACATGTTTTACCCTTTCAGATAGTTTAAATTTTAATTTCTTCAGAATACCTATTTACATTTTTTAAAAATTGTGTTAATTTTATTTTGATAGTAAACGTGTGAACTGGAAACAATAATCCTCGACTAAGTACATAACAAATATTTGAAACATACAATTTTCATTGACTGGTGATAAATAAATTTGTCAAAGATGAAATTTTAAAATAATTTGTTTACCGATTTGTATTAGTGGTAAAAATTAAGCCTTTTCGACTTACATTTAAGAAACCTGTATTTTAAGTCGGTTATTATATCTTCGTATACGTACTTTTCCAAATAAATTATTTAGGTATAAAAAAATTATATCAATTTCATATAAAGCAATCCTTAAAAGCAGGAAATTATTTTAGTCCATCGCAATACGTGACTGACCAACACACACACGCAACATATCACTTAACTTTCCATACAAGTGCTAAAGTTTTAAATGACAAAAAAAGCTTTTTGTCTATATTAATTTTATTCAAATTATGCGTACCTATATTACCTTATTGAACGTAACAGTTCGATAATATAGGCATCGAAAAATTAATATTAATGAAAATAATATGTCCATTATAGTAAAACGATATTAGGTACCGACATAAATCTCAAAAGATGGATTTTTGACTTTTAAATCCTAAAAGTGTTCGCTTGGCTCAATTTGACCACCCAAAAAATAAAATTTAGTATGCAGAATCAACAATTTATTTATAATTGGCCGTGCTCAACTTGAATTTGTTGCACTCAAAAATTTGTTTCATCTTCACCTAAAAATTTTAATAATAATTAATAACGTGTTGATTTTGTAGGCGTTATTAATGTATAAAGATTTTTATTATCAATAAGATGAATGTAAACGTCCAATCTGAAGATAACAAGTTTTGCACGTTAAAATTTCGGAGAATCCATTTCGTTATTTTTTTGGTTGTTTAATTTTTTATTTACATTTGCATACTAACTTATTTACGTATAGGTATTATTATTGTCACCTTATCAATACCTACCTTATATGGCCTTATATCGTGGACGACAGTAAAAACATAAATTTAGAAGAACCATTATTAGAACCACAAAAAACAAAAAATTGTTTACGATTTTATCAAGCTATAAAAATAGTTTTATAGTCTCGAAAGCCATAATATTTAATATCAAATCATTTCTACTAATTTGACCACAAAAGGTACGCTATGGGTTAGAATAACAAATAAATTTTCTTTTGGGTAAAAAAAACTTATGGAATCATTTTTATTTTAGACTAATTTAATAATATCTGAAGTTTTTTCTTTTATAACTGCAGAACACTTTTCTCTTTCTAAGCTTTTAATTTTTTCAAGCACGCGTTTGTTTATAGACTAAACTTGAGAGAGGGTCGCAGTACAACATACAACATCAGAAGAACCTTAAACATAATATTGACTCGTGGCCTTTTGCAGTGTTCAAAATGACCGCGCTCTTCCCAAAGGAATTGAAGAATTTAGTTCTTAGTAAAGACCCTTCAACTTTAGAAATTGTTTGTTGAATTTTGTCGGTAGTTTTTGGTTCGTCTTGATTATAACTCTTGCTTTGAGGTGAAATAATTTAGGTTACAAATTTTATATTGTCAGTTTAGTAAAAAACTGGTTGGTAACATTAAAGAATGTGTTAAAATCTATCAGATACATATTGAATTTAACAAACCGTTAACTACTACGTATGTATTTAAATTTTTTGTTTAAATGGCAAGAAGGAAGAATGATTTGTAGATGACAGCCGTGTATACATAGCTAAGCACATGGACACGCTTTCTGCAGCTCCTGTCCTTTACAGGACTGCAAATTGACTTTGTATGTCCCGGAAATTGTTGACACCAGCTATAGTAAGCGATTCGTGACAATCTTCAGATAACAAACTTTTATAAATACACATATACAACAAATAGGTGTTTAAATTGTAAAATCCAGTTGAAGTGATTTATTATTTTCAGATTTTAGATCACATCAATATTTTTCATCATTTTTCAAGGTTTTAAAATTGTATTGTTTTTAACTGTGTCTGGAATACTACAAACAATATTATAAATCTTTTTCATTATACGATAGTCACGTTTTAGTTTTAATTTGCATTGGAAGATCTCATGTCTCAATCAATCTGAAATTTTTAGTTTTTTATATCTAATTCATCAAAACTAAATCGTCTGAACTAAAAATTATACGTTTATTTACACAAAATTGCTAAAACTGTCCCTGCTTTATCGATCTAATTGATCAAATACACCCTGATAACGGTGGTCAATATGGATGAAGATGATTTTACCACAGGTCGAAAAGAAAGGGTTCACTTCCAAATAAGTCAGGAAGTTTTGAAACTTTGCGAATTTAAATGTCCTAACATACTAATTTGGCAATCTTGTAACTTTGCCGGTGGCGGCAAGAAGCAGATTTTCAAAATTATATCGCTTACCGACAAAATCGTTAAAATAAAAAAGAAAGATAATGCAATTTTCTACAAATTATATTTATTCTGTTTTACCCTCAAGTTAAGAATTTTGGTGTAATAATTAATTAAAGGATTACTGAGGTGGCAATTTTTTCTCGAAAACAGGTAATTTTATTCGATTTAATATTATTTTATTCAAAGCATGATACATTGAAGAAGTACATTTTTTTTATGAAAATTTATGAAAATTAATGAAAATTAACGTTAACTTGTCTTTCCTTGCGGTACCAACTGTACCCCGAAAATTGATTCACAGATTTACTTCATTTTTTGAGACATTGTGCTGCAGTAGATTTTCTTGCAGATTTGTAGATTTTTTTGGGTTTAATTCCGAAAGCTTTCAATGAAAATTTTGCAATAGGTATACAAACAACATATCAATTTTAAATGGTCGTAATCTCGTTAATCTTACTCAATTTCTTTTAATTTTATTGTATTTTACAAGAAAACCTACTGAAATTCATTCAAAAATGAAATAAAACCGTCGAGCCATTTTCGAGATCTAGTTGGTACCAAAACCATAATATAAAATGAAAATGACACCATTTTCCTAGGAACAATTTGGATAAGATTAGAGAAAAGAGAGAAAGTATAAGGGGAAGTCACTCTGAAAGTGGTGAACGAAAATTCCAAAAATATTTTCAACATTCTAATATGAATCCATAGAAAAGCTCAAAATTTCTGTACACTAAAATTCTACAGTGATTTACCCTTCATGAGAAAGTATCTAAATTTGAAATTAATTAGTAAGTTTAAGGTTTTGAACAATTTAAATGTTTTTAAACAAACTGACCAACTTTGCTCCTCAAAATCAATTTTGGGCTCACCTCGACCAAGTACGAAATCATAACCTTTTTTGACCGATTTCTATAAAAGTATGTGTAGATAACGCTCATATATTTATTATTAATCGAAATTAGATCTTAATTAATTAGGTCGAAATTCACAAAAAAATTATTCACTATCTTTATATGCTACAAAAGGAATTTGCAAGTCCTAGCAAAATCTAATCTGGATTAAGTTATTAAATTATCAGCATGATTTTGATGTAAAAAAGTGAAAAGATAAAACTGAGCCTCAATGAGATTTTCCATTCTAATTTAGGTACATAATATTTGGTTTTGTGATTCTGTGATTATTTTGCAAAAATAACGTCAACGAGGTCACCGTTCTCAAGCAAATGGTAAAGTCTTGATATTTTCTCTTAAAAAACTGCTTTGGAAGTTATCGCAATTTTAAAATTAAAGACGTGCATGACTGGATTAACGCGATTCCTATTACTGTCCCATCAAAAAATTAATTCTTATTAAAAATATGCAATAATAGAAGGTAGTTGAATCCACCAAAAGGTTATGCAAAATGATCATAAGTAGGAAAGTAATTTGTTTTTAATATCAGATTTTAGGATAATATGTACCTAATTAAAATAAAAATTCGAAATTGAAAGGAAAAATGTAAAAACATATTGTGCAAATGTGATGGTTGAGTCTCAAACGAAAAATATGAAAGCTCATTAAGCCTCAAACGTTTGACATGAATTTTATCCCAAAGTTCTACTTGGGAGGAGGGGTCAATTCTACAACCCTTTTAAAAAAAATTTGCAAATATTTCCGTGACGGTTAAGGTTCAAACGAAACTGAAACGTTTGACACTAATTTTACTCAAAAATGCGATTGGTGCGAGCAGCGACTCATAATAATGAACGTATATTTATAGATCTAGTGCGGCCTTTAGCCCAATTCAAATTATTTCTCAATTTTATATTCAGCCAGTTAATAAAGATGAAGAAATTTTCAGGTTTTGATCTAAGTTCTAAAAGAACTGCCGTACAAAAGCAATCAGATTTATCACTGTGATCTACAATTCCATATGTTGAGATTAGGGTACTTTCCAGCACAATTATAAGGTGGCTCTAATTATTTATTACCCTACACCATGAAAAACCATAATCTTGTCAAAGGAATTAGAAAAGTTACTACTTCGAAGATGAGTGTCATTAAATGAATTAATGAACATAATCTGTAACGAATTTTTGCACTTCGTTACGTGGTATTACTTTCTCATTTCGTTACAATATTTCTAAGTACGGCCCATGCATTTTATTGAAATGCAATCGTTAAATTCAATAGATTTTGCTAGCAAATTGTTGCCAGAGTAAACCTTTGGGGTAGATATACTTGAGTCTGGAGTGTTGCAAGCTCGACGTGAGCAAACGTAGGCTGTTTTTACGACGATTTACTTTATTTATTTGCTATTTATTTGTGGTTTATCGTGTGAAATAGTGGTATATAGTTGCAGTGTGGTATTTTTGGATCCTGTTTGTAAACATCTGGAAATAGGAAAGGAAATCTTAATGCGCAACCTACTACGTAGTTTTTCGTGCGCAAGTTGTGGAACAATTTTGGATTTCCTCCAGTTGGCATAATCATTGTTATTGTTTGGATCGACGACTGGAAAATTCCTTGATCATCTGGATGGTCCAGCGTTGCGTAATATCTCCAAAACCATCTCTCACAGGTCCAGTTCCATCTACAGACAAGCAATGTTTTGTGTTCGCACATATCCATCAAGTGCTTTCCTGTGTAAATGAACAAGTTACAGATTTTCATCTTTTAAGCCGCACGTTGTGCAGCGATTGGATGCGAACACCTGTCACCATTATATTGTAAGTTTATCCGAGCTCGAGGTAAGCAATTTTAACTTATCCACTTCGTATGAACGGATGTGTTTTTGGGCTTTTCTATTTCATTTTGTGTAACCATTAGCGGTTACTGGATTTTATTGAGAAATTGTTTATATTTGGAGTGGTTTTGCACAGCCATACACATTGCAGTTATTAGAACTACTGTGATAGCATCTCTCAAATTCTGTGTGTCAATTAAAGCATTTGTTTACTATTTGCGTTTTTTTGAGTTTCCCCAAGCTACCGGTCTTTTTAAAGAAATCCACGACCCACGCCTTCACATGAATAAGGAGCTGATCTATTAACATCGTGGCAAATAAACTGGAAAGGTCATCTCCGGATTGTGACGGACTCTGGTCTCTGTTTGGGTTAACTCTCCCATTAGGGGTTGCGATTCAGAGGGTAGTTTTTGTCACAAATTTTTAAGTGTCAGTTTGATTCTGCCAACAGAAGCAGGTGCATAGAATTGCTACTAAAATCAGGCATGCAAACCAACAGATATTATTCGGCAGCATATTTCATTATATATAGCTCAGGCTTCCAAAATTGTAGTATAGTGATCTGCTATTCAAGCTCAACACATACCTTCTATACCCATCCTGTTTTTGATCTATATAGCTAACCTAAAAAACTGACTAAAAATGAGAAAGAAAAAAAATCTTAGCTTTTCACCCTGATCCATCAACATGCGTAACCTTCACAAATAGAAGAGACACCTGACCTCCTGTCAGGCTTATTGGAAATCTTCTATCGCAAGAAGAGAAAGTCAAATACATTAATTGAAATGGAGTGAACATATTTGGAATAAGAAAAAATAATATAGAAGTAATTACAAGTAATTACAAGTAATTCCAACACCATTAAATTAAGGCCTTTCAATCTTAAATGTTAAGAACAGCCACTATTATTCCATGGTTTGTACCCAATCATATAATTCATCGTATAGCTCCAAATTCCCACCGTTGAGAAATGTATCAAATCCTTCAATACCAGGTATTATCAGGGGCGGATGGGCTATCAAAAAGTTACCGGGAAATTTATAGTCGGCGGCCCAAAAATGCGCCGCAGGCGAAAAATTTTTTAATGGGGGGGGAATTCCCCCTCGTTGCGAAAAAAAAATGTAATACCAGTAACAAAAATTATAATTTTATTAATAACAAACCATGGTGAATATAAAAAAATTAAAATAAAAGTGCATCTTTCATTAATTTGCTGCTTTGGCCCAAACGGTTTATGATATCGTTATTGTCGATGTCATTCATTAGTTTTTTTCTATATTCATCAACATGAATGACTCTAATCTATTATCTGATAATATTTCTCAGCCTGTTTTTAATGAATTTTAATGTAGAAAAAGATCTCTCGCAAGCTACTTGCGAAATAGGCAATGAAATTAAAAATTGGTATGCCAAAGTAGGCCCATAGCCAGACCGAAAATGAAGGTAGGGTAAACGGTTTGTATGGCCGGGCAAATTATGGGCGCGTGGGAGTGGTGGAATTTGTTTCAAGCGCCGCAGGCGAAAATTTTTGAAATTTCAAGGTCAACGCGGTTTAAAAAAATTAGAAAATTTACCAGTTTGGTAGATAGATAAAGATAGTGTAACATTAAAAAAATAAAAGAATTATTAATTAAAATAGAACTAAAATTGTCAATTTTCAATAGGAATTTAATTAAAAACTAAAATGTTTAACAAAATTAAGTATTTAATAAAGTTGCAACTTTCTGTTCAATCTGTTATTGAACGTTTTCAGACAAAAGGACCAAGTAGGATAGGCAAATTTTCTGTAAATTATTAAAATATATCCATTAATTTAATATCACGAATTAAAAACTAACCAATTTGCATATTTTTATTTTAATAGGTCGGGCAAACGCGCTTAAAAGGTCGGCCTTGCCACCCCCTGCGCTACGCTCCGCCTCGGAACCCCCGCTCCCCTCGAACGAAAAATCTCGTTTTACGTCCTTGTGATGAAAAGTACTATTATTTTTTTACACCCCGGTGCAGGTCGTAAAAATGGATTTTACACCCCGCAGCGGGGTGTAAAAATGAAAATCCGTTATTCTAGTAAAATTATTTATTTCTATACAGGGTGTCCCCGCACTCATTTTACATAACTTAGGTGGTGATAGAGGACACTTTTCTAAGAACAATTTTTAACAAAAATTTTTTTCTAAATTCAAACCCTCGAAAGTTAGGCCTCTTTAAAGCATTTTTTTAAATTTCCACCTTCACGTTGCCATAGCCCCGAAAGTATTGATTTTTCAGTAAAAATGGTTTAGTGATTTTTTAAAGAGCCTGAAATAATCTACAAACTAGATTCAAACATTTTCTTGTCTAAAATCAACGGCTTTCGAGTTATGAATTAAAGTAAGTTAAAAAATGTCGAAAAATTTGAGCTTTCTTTTTTTCTGTTATTTTTCAAGACCCTGTATCTTTTAAACAAAACATTTTACAAAAAATCTGACGCCCTATTCCGGATAGGAAATTTAACGGACTACAACTTTTGTCTAGTAAAAATTTTTGAGAAACCTCTCCATTTCACAGAAAATCAGAAAATAACAAACGAGACAGCTACAAAACATAAAATTTAATTCACAAAATTTTTATTTTTTTTGAAAAATTATTTTATTAATTGATTTTAAACTATTAGATTATTTAAATAAATGTTGAAAATGACCACCCTCATTTTTAATACACAGTCGTGCTCGTTTTAAAATATGCTTTATAGTATTATTTATAAAATTTCCTTTTTTTTTAAAATCCATTATAGCAGGGGTGGTCAACAAGGTCGAGGGATTGACCGGTCGATCACGAGGCCAATTTTGGTCAATCCGTGAATGTGAAAAGTGTCAAAAATTCGAATTTCTGCGATTAAAAGTGGCGAAAAATCGCCTTTTTTCGATTTGTTTCGACAAACATCTTTTAAAACAATCACAACTGTGTATTGAAAATGAGGATGGTCATTTTCAACAATTACTTTATTAATGTAATAATTTAAAATTAATTAATAAAATAATTTAAAAAAAAAAATAAAAAATTTGTGAATTAAATTTTATGTTTTGTAGCTGCCTTGTTTGTTATTTTCTGATTTTCTGATTTTCTGTGAAATGGATTGGTTTTTCAAAAAATTTTACTAGACCAAAGTTGTAGTCCGTTAAATTTCCTATCCGGAATGGGGCGTCAGATTTTTTGTAAAATCTTTCGTTTAAAAGATACAGGGTTTTGAAAAAAACCAAAAAAAAAGAAAGCTCAAATTTTTCGACATTTTTTAACTTACTTTAATGCATAACTCAAAAGCCGTTGATTTTAGATAATAAAAGGGTTAAATCTAGTTTGTAGATTATTTCACGCTCTTTAAAAAAGTACTAAACCATTTTTACCACAAAATCAATATTTTCGGCGCTATGGCCACGTGAAGGTGGAAATTAAAAAAAATGCTTTAAATAGGCCTAGCTCTCGAGGGATTGAATTTAGAAAAAAATTTTTGTTAAATATTGTTCTTAGAAAAGTGTCCTCTATCACCACCTAAGTTATGTAAAGTGAGTGTGGGGACACCCTGTATATTGTTATGATTTATTCACCCTTAAATGAATAGTCATCCCAAAAAGACCCCAAAAACTAGCGTTACGCCGGAGCAGAGTTTTTCCCTTGTTCAAGGCCAGTGGATTCAGTAGACGAAATAAGAGGGCAATTCATGGTAGACATTATTTATTCAATGAAAACAAAATCAACTGTTAAATTTGCATCAAATTACTGCTGACAACAAATTTGTCTTAACCAAATGTGTTATTTAATGTGTAATAATTAAATCATCCAAATTACATTTAAATCCTCAATTTTGGGAGCTAAATTTGGATATTTCATTATTTGTGTATTATGTAAACAATTTATAATAATCAATTTTAATAAAGTCCTTTAATCAATCTAATGTCAACACAAATCGTTGATTCACAATCAGATTTATTAAAAATAAAACATATCTTGTACCTTGTTACTTTCTACTTGACATAGTGCATTCCCATAAAACAGTTGGTAACATCATGTTGCCTATTCTGCCAGGAGCCATTAACGTCTTCACAGCTACCGGTGAATGCGTTCCAAATTTGGTGTTTAAAGTGCTGCTCAAATCCTTTTTCTTCTGTTAACCAACTTCAAAAACGGTTGGTTAAATAATCTTCGTGTTTAATCACACTTCGGTAAGTAATCAATTAATTTATCAATTTTAATTTGTCCACCACGTGTGAACATAACCTTTAATTCGTACCGATTGTACAAATATCTGTAATCCACTTTTATTTCAGATATTCAATTGACAAATATCCAATCACGCACGCAATACACAACTTTCATAAAGTACCGGAATTCCGTAACTTTACGACTCCACTATTTATTTACTTCCGCTTAATTAAGTAAATTAATGCTTTGGTCTTTTTGTACCAAAGAACCGCAATTGAGTTCCTTAATTGGGATTTTATCGAGAAATCTACGTGTTTTCTCAATCAACGTCTCCCCAAGAACTGGCTTCATTCTCGCCTGCTCGCTTTTTGTGTTTTTTAAAAGCTCAAAATTTGGATTTTTGTAGTGGGAATTTTTATCCTTGTTAACTAAAATCGCACTTTCTTCCAGGTAACATAATGCTGTTAATTGCTTGTGCACTAAATTATTATTTTCACTTTTGTTTTACAGGAATCTGTTGTTGTTTTCAAAATCAAATATCATTTACAGGATGTTACAAAATTTTTGTATTTCACAAATAAATTCAAAATTGTTTTGTTTTATGTGTAAATTTCGCTACATGTGGTGGTTTTTTGTTAATTTGATGCAAATGTTTCTCATATCAGCCAAATCAACTGATTATTGAATTAAAAATCAAATAAAATTAAATCACTCCCTTATTTGTCTGCTTTAACCCTTTAATTGATGGAAAATATCACAACAATATTTACATTAGAAATAGAATTTTTCATCGCAATTGTGAAAAATAGTATATACAACGTGGGAGTAAAGTTGCTTTTCGTCCCTCGACTGCTTGTTGCACCTCGGCCTACGGCCTCGGTACAAAATTGTCTCGGGACTGAAAAGAGTAACTTTACTCCCTTGTAGTATAATATACTATTTCATTATGTTTAGTTAGAAATGGGCCAATGGCCGTCAACGCGGCCGACAGCCGTGACAATTTTTTTCCATTGTCTTGTACGGACCGACGCGACGCGACGGCCCACGGTCCCACAACCGACGGCCCACGGTCCTACGGACCGACGGCCCACCGGGAAATTTCCCGGTATCCCGACGGCCCCATCCGCCCCTGGGTATTATGATTCCAACAACAAGATTTGGCTGACTACTCATCGAATTAAGAGGCTAAAACGTTACGACCCCCTGGACTTACCCTATTACCATGTCAAAAAATTTGTATTTCTGTTACAATCGTAACTGTCAACTCCAATACTATTCAAATTGGTTTTATTTTATTACCATATTTTAAAAATTTTGTTTAATTTACCTAGGAATAGGATTATAGAAAATAAATAATTCGAAAATTTCTCTAATGTTGTAAAATTGTAAAATAATCAAAAAAATGTGATTTATTCGAAAAATAAAATTTCTGATATTGCATTTTAACATTGAAATTTAAAATAAATATAATAAGGGCAAATAAAATATTTTTTTTGTTACAGTTACTTACAGGATCATTAATTTCCCATATCTTCAAAATTCGCGAGAAAAATTGAATATATGTAAACGCATCATTAGTCAAAACATGTAAACCAGTGAAAAATCACCTTCGTTTCTCGACTCGTTTTCCATTTATCAAATACGTTTATATACCTAGGTAGGTATACAGGTTTTATGTAACCGAGTTAAATTTTATATACTTTGTATACTACATATAGGGTGACAATTGAATAGTTGAATGATAGATTGATGTAGCTGCAACAGTCATGATACTCTTATTTTTGAAGCGTCATTTGTTTCAATCAACTCATGACATTTTCATGAGGTGTGAGGTGATAGCTGCTCGTTACCTGTGCTGTCTGTGCTCGCTATTAAATCATATACATCGCAGATGGTTAGAGAAACATCTGCAATGTTGATTATTACAAGCTATAGTTTTATTTATTGCTTGTTAAATTTTAATATGTTGGGGAGATATAAAATAAGCGTGCACATCAGGTCATCAGGGGATAGTGTAATAATATCATTCTTTTTAAATAAAACACCTGAGCTTGAGCCCCAAACTCGTTTAAAACATTTATAGAAGAAATTGCATGTATTGCAGCGAGCGATGACATATTCCATAAAATACTTCTCTTCGAACCCATAAGCTGTTAATAAAACGTCTTTTCCAAGACGTCATATTTATTGCTAGTAATACATCCGCGTATTCCGGAAATAAGTTTTGATATATAGAATTTTTCGTAATCTCTAGCAAGGGTGGACATTTCCTAAAAGTATCTTCCCAACCAAATTCACTTACTCCATACACAGATATGCTTTTAGCCGCGCTCGCTGGGTCTATCGTATTATTTACTGGGGGACGCAGCCCCTATGACGAATACTGACTGCATCACCTATAATTCCTGTATATGTGTCACAGACACATCAAATGGAATATATTTTTCATAAAACACACACTTATTAGATATAAGCCTTTGATTTTATACCACCACGAAGCGGAAGGTGCTTTTAAGGGTAATTGTTCGACCACAAAAGAAATATGTAAAATTGATTGGTTTTACATTATTAATATAAATATCAGGTATTTAGTAAAGCAGATGCGCATTTGGCGTGTTTAGGTGCCGTGTTTAATGATGATGACTCCGACTGACTTTACGCCCCTAATGACCATAACGTGACGTCACACGTGACCGCAGTAGAACAAACGCACGCGACATTAATTGCAACCTTATTGTCCTTGATGATTGGTTATCTACTGTGTAATACCCTGTAATAAACTTTATTAACTTTTTTTAATATCTCATGCAAGTTTAATGAGCGACATGTATCGCCATATATACCTGTCACAATATCTTTAGCGTTCTCTATGCTGCTCCTAAAAAAATTACGCAATACGATTGCCAACCCTATTGTTCAGTTTTAATGATAATAAATAAGTTTACAAATCAGTGAGTATCGACTGTGATTCGATTAGGTGTACATAATGCCTTGAATACTCCATCTCTACTCTTGACTTGTCAATAACCTAATGAAGGGGTATTATTAGGTTTGATAGTAGAAGGGTTGGGTTCCCTGCTTTCCTCTATTTTGGGTTAGCATTTGAACGTATGTTAAATGTATCTAACACTAAAAGCACCTTTGAATAAATTTCTAATAAAATATCAAAGAATCCAAATTGAGGAATTCATAAAAAAGAACTATTAAGGATTCCGTTCAGATTTTTGGATAAAATAGAAAGGGTGGATTTTTTCTACATACTAGAACCAAATAAACTGCCACGATTTTTCCAATTATTAGGAAAAAGTTATGTTTTGACCCTAAAAATGAGCAACAAGGTATTAAATAAAGCCACGCTTTGTAGTTGAATCACTCATGTAGAATTTGGTAAATGCTTGTTTATCCGGGCGAACTTGGACACATCTGGCGTCATGAATAAATAAAACTAAGCTCCAAAAAGCAACTTGTAATTTCACTTTAGTAGTGCAAACTTTTCATAACCAACATAGTTAACGTAACTTATAAATTTGTTGTAATTATCCAACTTTTCACTTACCATCAATTAAATTTTAAAATGGTGAGCGATTAAATAAATCTTTTAGACATGCAGGTATTAACTTTTACACCTGTTAGACGATGAGTTTACTTGCAGTTATAAAAGAAAATTATTGCTTTTTTTGTTGTTGAAATCCGTGTATGGTAATCTTCAAACGAACAATAAAGTACCTATCAGCAAAGTATTTAATCCTAAAATGTATTGGATAAAGCGTTCAACGGCTTGGAAAAATTTGCCACATGTTAGCTGATTTACCTATGATCCTTTAGTTAATTCTAACGTCGATAATGTTTTACGATATTTATTGCACTTCTGCAGAGATAAGTACTTGAATTTTGCTTTGATTTGTTTTATTGGTGCCCATATGTTATTGCCCAATGTTCGTATTATTGATTCAAATGGTGTCTTTTCAGGCGTAATCAATGTTTACGTTTGAATTAATTAGGGGTGTTTATTTTACTTCAGTAACCGTCGGAAAAAATATTAAGGTATAGGCGTGTTTACATTTGGTGTATTGTGTATTTGTGTTGGTTTTTAATTATAAATTCAAATGTTTATCAACTTGATGTATATTGTGCCGCTTTATATTTGCCATTGGTTAATTCTTGTAATTTCGTTATTAAAGTCTATTGTCAATTTCATATTAGACTTTTCTACATCACTTACAAAGCTAACAATAAAGTTAATCACTTAACTTTTCGATTTCTACGTAAAATATTCTTGTTTGCTATTCATATTAATCACATATTATGTACTATTTGTTAGAATTAAACACACTTTTAATTTTTAAAAATAAATACCTCGTATAACTGAATCTAACAATAATTAGTTGTGTCGGTTTTATAATATTAAAAATTTATATTTACTGACAAATTATGTTCAAACAATTTTTTGTAAATCTTTTCTATTTAAGAAAAATATTAAACATATAACAGAAATTTTGATTCGGGGCTCGTGATATTTCTATTGATATTTCATAGTGATATTTCTCTCGGATGATGATTTCGCTCGGATACTCAAATATTTACAAAAATTTGTTGGCAAACCTTTTTTTGTTTTAAATTGTTAAGTTGTTAACTCGTGATAATAAATTAATTGGTAGTAAATTTTAACCAATTTTAGGAGTTAAATTAATTACATTTTTTATTTTAATTTAATTTAAATAATTAATTTAACTCTTAAAATTGTTTAAACTATACCTACCAATTAATTTTTTGTTTTAAGAAATATTAAATAATATAAAGAAATGGTTGTACGACCTGGTAGAATCACAATCAAAAGATATCAAATAAAACAATTTATTACCAGCGTTGCCCATTCTAATTTTCTACAAGGAGAACCTACAGCTGACGAGTCACCAATTTCGAAAATATCTTTCTTAAATGAAAGTAGGCAAATAAAAAGTTAAGATAAAAGTTGATCAGCATTAATCGGTAATAATAGGTAATTAATTGCTATGTCTTCTATTGGAAAAATAGTGGATGTGATCTCGTTACTGCAAGTAATGGAAATTCTCACTGCCGATCTAAATTTCACTGCTATATAATTTATTTTAAATACGATTTTGCCCCAAAATATAACGCATTGGAATAAATGCTGAAACACCTACCTCTTTATTTTCCACTAGCTTCCACTAGGCCTCTGGCCACCTTTAGCCATCTAGATAATGTAATTGTTAGAACTTCAGTCTCACTCAAGGGGAAAATAATTGCAATTTCTTATTTACCTCACTCGAAAAAAGTTTTAGGTTAATAAACTATTTTTGGTTGATAATAAAGAATATGCAAGCTTATAAATGATATTTTATTTGTGTTTTATAAACCCAAACTCTTTCGTTTTGTATTGGAGGGTATTCCATACCCCCCAAACCCCCCGGTCACATAGGTCAACATAGTGTACGTTCTGTCATTTATTTTATTACATCATAACTATTCTAAATTGAGATCATCAAATCATAATCATAGAATCATAGAATGATTCTCCCAGATATTAAGGCGAAGCATCACCACGAGACTAAATATTGGTGTAAAACGTTCTTTAAAAAGATTCGTTAAACATATTTTTCAAGAAATGTTTAAATATTTTTGGAATTTTAAAAATTCAGCTCTTTAGCTCAATAGAATAACTTTTTCTTAATACTGTCAACTTTTGGTAATTTTATTTAGTAATAGGTATAAAAGAAATCTGTAATTCCAATATTCAGAATTTTCAAAAAAAGGAATGTCAAATTTCTTTTCAAATGTAGTCATAAAGACAATTATTGAAATACTTTAGTTTCCAGAAACGATCATTCTATTGAGCTAAAGAGCTGAATTTTTAAAATTTCAAAAATATTTAAACATTTCTTGAAAAACATGTTTAACGAATCTTTTTAAAGAACGTTTTACACCAATATTTAGTCACGTGGTGATGCTTCGCCTTAAGAATCATCGGTTTTCGGCCTCCCTCAGGGAAATTGTGACAATTCAGATGCAAGCTTCTAATTCGTAGATCTTCAACTTTTTTAGAATAAAATTAAGGATACATTTTTTTGCAAAATGAAACTGTTAAACCCAATTCTTGCCTCTATGTTTTTTATGTGTGTTTTATTATAATATTTTTTTATAAAACTTGTAAAGGTTCGGGTTGCTAAATGGTGTAGACGTGGAGAGCACAAATACTCCCTCAGGGAAGACTAGGTTCAAACTCGAAATTAAAGATTCGGGTAGATAAAGCTTATTTTATGTAATTTGGCAAATGCGTTGAATATTTTATCCTGATTTTATAACAATAATTTTGTCCTTTGGCCGTTTGTGTAATTGTGTAAGATTGTTTCGAACTACAATTACATTTACCATCGATTTGATTTCTAAATTGTTGTTCCAAACCTTCGTATCTTATAAAATGTAGCAAAATTCAAATTTTACAATAAAAATGTTCAAAATACAAATTAAAACTAACCCTTTGGTGCAAACCGTTTCGAAGCCACTGGAACTGTCGGTCTATTCGCCGATGAATGATGACGTCATACAATATGGACTGCCGGTATCAACAGATGTGTGTTTATCAGCAACCGTATCTCTCATGCAGGTCCACTCCAATCCGTCACTGTACGCGCAGAAATCACACAAGATGCAAAACAAACAAAATAATTGGGGTGCAGTGTCATAGGTAAAAAATTTGGCCTTGTATTGAACAGGATTTCTTCTCAACGCATCAGGGCATCCTTTTTACACCCCTTTTGAATATGACGTGTACCCCCGAGTCCTTAAATCGTTTGAAACACCACAATATATTTGAAATTAAAGACCAGGTATATCCATGCACAACGAAGTAAAATATTCTACTTTTGTGACCATTTCTGATTGAAAATCACCGTTTTATTTTAATTTTAATAATTTACGTTATTTATTGAAAATTCCAAACCCTAATTTAAAAAAATGTACCTAATAGATTTAAATGAATCAATTACACGATTACTCATTTCATCTATCTTTGATTTTACTAAGTCTTTTTGTACCGCATTTTAGCAGGACTGTGCATGGTTTACCATACACGCATTAGTATTCCTAAAGACCACCCACATAATCTGACACCACTACCTTTTTAAAATCCAAAAAATGCATCATAATTTTGTCCTGTATTCATAAATTTTGTGCTCCAAAAGTTTTGTGGAATAAGATAAATCTGTGGTGGCAGTCTTGAGTGTACCTGGTCGCCGCGCCACCTCGATAAAACTGATATATTTTTAAAATTCAATATACCTACCATGATTTTGTGCTAATTATGAGCTCAATATTTTGTTTTATATACAGGGTGCCGCATTTGAGGCAATCCATTCTTATTATCTTGGAATATTTCAATTTTATCATTCATTCAATTTTATCTAATTTTAGTGGAAAATAAAACAACATAGAAAAAAATAATTCTTTTTTTTAATTATAAATATATAAATAAAATGGACCAAGTAAGAAAAAAATCATGTTATAAGAAAATGCCCAACAAGTCACTGGAGTTTCGAACCCGTAACTACTTATTCATAGTCGCTTACGTTTCACTCCATGCCGTTCTGCTGGGTTCTGTGAATTTGAAAACGTGATGATTTTGTAATTTAAATAAAGAAAGATTGTTTTATTTTTTTAAATGAAATTGCGTTTCAAGATGAAAAGAAAAGTTTCTATGCTTCTATCAATATCTTTCTCTTTCGCTAAACTATGTAACTATGGGCATTTGAAATATTTTGGACGAACTTTTCAATTCATGGCCCGTGAAAAGATGGAGGAAATTTTTTGCAAAAAAATGGAAGCTCCTTCCTGTACCTATTGTAAAATAGGTACAGGAATAAATAAATACAATATTTTTTATTAAATAAAATTTAAGACAGAGTGGAAAAGTAAAATTATCCCTAGCAACGGCCGGCAAAGTAAAGCCATCCTTAGTAACGAACGGATAAATATGTTTGTAATTTTTACTAAGTATAATCCAAATTGCTAAATATTAATTTACGATTTTACAATTTATGTTTTTATATTGATAGGACGAAAAATATACTACGGTCCACGGACGTAAGTAACTTAGCAACCCGGGTGTTGTTGTTGAGTTTCCTCTGTCAGCAATCGCAACAGATTATGTAATTTTGTAATTTCATAAAAAAAGGAAACAAATTACTTTCCCGTCCGTTGCTAAGGGCAGTTTTACTCTTTCGCCCTAAGGCGGAAACATTTTATTATAATGAATTCAATTTCTCTTGAAAATCGCATAAAATAATTCAAATCCATTCTGAAAATGGGCGATTTGTGAAAATAATATTTCGTAAACTCATGGATAATTTTGCCTGCAATTAAGAATTTAGTTGAAAATGTAAATTTACTGCTTCAGTACATAATGTAGGAATAGCAACATGTGTTGGGCTTTGTTTTTGTTGATTTGGATGTTGACGATTTGTGGTTTCAAGAAGACGGTGCATCGTGCCATGCAGTTCAAGACACAATCGATTTATTAAAAACCAAATGTTATGAATGAACGTCTGATTTCGCGTCGAGGTGATGACAATTAATGGCAACGAAAATTTTGCGACTTAAAAATGAGAGAATAATCCAAGAACAATGCCAGAACTCAAAATCGAAACGTGATACAGAAATGTGATCGACAATCTTGTCAGACGAATCGATGTCTGCAAAGGTAATTGTGATAGATTTTTTTTTATTCATAAATTGTCACATTTCAATAAAAAAATTCAGAACTTTCATCCAAAAATGTATTTAATTTAAAATTTAAAATAGAAGTTCCAATTGAAAAACCTTATTGAAAAGTATATCGAAATATTTTTAAATAAATGGAGTAAAAGCACTTTTACAAGGATTAAAGCATGAATTGGACTGGAGTTAAAATTGATTGATTGTTCTTTGAATGGTAGAGTATCCATAGAGAATTTATTAATAACGGTAATAAATAATATAATTTAATAGAGCAAATTATTATATCTAACCATATTTCAATAGAACAAAAAAAAATTGAAGTTGTATTTTCCGAGGAAGAGAAAGCCAGAGAATTTATTGTGTTATGGGTTCCATCTTTTTTATAACATTGTATGATATTATATCCGCAGATTATACTGTAATTAATATTTAATTCCTGTAATTAAATCAAATGAGTAAATAATTTAATTTATTAATATACAAATTATTTTTGTAATGTTAATTGTTTCTTTTATTTTATAAAAATTACTTTTGTGCTGGTACGTTCCAAATTAAGCTCAGTGCTGTTTCTTTGATAGTACAGAATTTAATACATCTATCGATGCAATAAAGCAAGAATTCTTTTAAGTAACAATCATCACAACTTTTAAACATAACAAAGAAATATTTAGATGTTAATCGGGCAGCTACATGTAGAATTAGTGAACTAATTGCCGCGAGAGGGTCCAGTTTGGGTTATATCGGCGTGTCCATCTGATGTCAAGACTATCATTCGATCTACTAATCCGGCAGGTATCCTACCTTGTCACGTTCCTTTTCTCGTCTTGATGAATGCCGTGGATGTTGTTTAGACTAATTTAAGCACCTTAACTTGACTTCTAATATTAATTATTTATAACCACTTTGACTCATTTCGTAAAATTGTTGGAAAGAAAAAATTAAATAAAATTTTATATATTGTATGTAAGCAAACAATTAGACAAATAAAGTATCCGATCATACTCGAAGCTATAAATCAAACACACAAAAGAAGTTGGTTGTAAGGATGATTTGTCTTCGACCATTTATTATCTTCAACGCGTGGCTACGAGAAAATAAAAGGACTCGCTCTTGAAGGGAAACTCTTCTTTTATTCCATTTATTACCAAACAAATTCAGCTCTTGCTGTCGGATTGTTCAGTTTTAAATCTAAATTATGCCTCAAACTCGCACGTGAATACATAAAATACAAAAAAATGGTATAGAAAAGTGGTAAACCGAGTCAGCAGTAAATGGTAATAGAAAAACATTAGAAATATTGTTTTTCCAAATAGAACGATCTAAACAAATGAACGTTGGCCAAGCTAATAGCAGCACAGGTTCCGGTCTTCGCCGGAAGTGGAAATAATTTCCTCTGCCGGAGTCGCACACGAGCCATACTCAGGGTTAAATTCAACAATCGATACTCATTCGCACAATACATTCAACTTTAGCTTCAGTTTAATAATATTCTAAGTTCAAATTTTCAGATTTTCAAAGTTCCACTATCGGCAACAAGTGGTGAAAATCTTTCCTTAAAGTTTTAATATCGTAAAATTGTCTTGAAAATAAACAAAAAAGTATTATGGAATACATTTTATTACTGTTATTTGAATTTATATTATTTTCGTGTAGTGCTCCCAATAATGCCAACATTCACCCTCTCAATGAAATACACAAAAGTCGTTCATGTTCTGACCATTAAAGCTCTCGAACAGTGATTAAAGTCCTTGGTCTTGTTATACAATTGAAAATTGCATTTTATTCTTGCATATCGCCCCCGCACTGAAGTCCTGATTGAAAAGAACAATCGACTCAATTGATTTTTCTCAACGTCTATACAAATTTAAGTGTTGCGAGGAATAAAGTTGAAAAAGTTGCTTTCATGTTTCAGTTTGTAAATAAAAATAATTTAATAAAAAAAGAACAAAGCAAGTTCGTATCTACATAATACACGTGTAAAAATGAATCAATTTTGAAATAATAAAAAAGTATCCAATGAAACGCCATTTGACCACAGTATGTAAAATTATTATTGTTCCACATAATAGGATTTATTTGGATTTCACATATGTCCATTTCGATACATCATTGGATTATGTATAATGGTGTAAATCGACGACATTAATCCTCGTACATTAATAATATGTAGTACAACGAGGTCTGCATTTTTTGTCATTTCGGAATAATTTTATAATGTGCAATGTTTACACAGAATACATTAATACATTAATATCGTAATACTCCTTTTCTGAAAGTTAATCTATTTATCCATAAATTTTAACGCACACGCTGTAGGTGATTAAATTGAAAACTTTATTCGGATTTAGCGCATTTACATTAAACCGTGTAAGTGTTTTCATGTTTTTGAGTTTTGTTTTTCTTATTTTGGGATATTCTCCCTGACCCACACCTTGCACTGATTTGACAATCTGAAAAAATCACTTTGCTTTATATATTTTTCAACTCCTGGAAACTGCACGTTTGAAAGGATGGTGTTTGAGTTCAGGGAATAGATTGAACGTTGTACATAAAAGATTGCTAAAAAGTATTATGTGGAGAGTCCTCAATATCTCGGTTACTTTTAGTTTTATAATGCAATGTTTAAAATAAAAGTTGCACTAGAAGTTTTCAACATTATTCGGTACACTCCATGAAAAGTAATTCTTTTAAATACATCAGCCTTCGTTTTATTTTCATGTTCTGCTGCCCATATCGAATCCGGATAACAAACAAGATGCGGTTGTTTTCTCCGAGATATTCATTCATTTTCCTTTACCTTTGAGACATTCCAATTGTTTAAAATATTAAATTATTAACAACAATTCGGGTAATTTATTTTTTATTTATAAGGTACCACGAGGCGCTAAGTAATTTTAGATTTAGTTGCAAATTACTAAAATGTCACTTTTGTTTTCCATAATGTTAACAGCGTCGTGGCTAAGGGAAGGGTTCGAAAAATTTTGGGTAAATTAACAATGTATCCAATATGATTTATGAATGAATCAGTGAGATCTCTGTTATATGATTGCAATCAGGCACTGTATAATATCTTTTTTGCACAAAAAAGTAATAAGTTTTTTATAAAATTTAGTTTAATTGGCATCAATGTAAGGTAAACATGAGAATTACGTATGGAATATGATATCACCTAAATGACCTCCATATATGACCTATTGCAGATATCGACCAATTGAATAAAATTTTCTAAAAGCCCTCTCGCATAATGTAGACTGTATCTCTTTAATATTCGTTTTTAAGTTTTCAATTGATTGTGGATCATTAGCGTAGATTTTTGATTTAACCATGATCCCAAAAAAGGAAATCAATGGTGTTAAATTACAGGATCTTAGTTAGATATGGAGTACCATCCGGTTGAAACTACATATAATTCATTTAAACAGTCAAAATTTAATTAAACACATTTTTGTATTCATGGAACTCCGGAGATATAGTTTGAATACCATTCAATCTCTATTTTTGAGAGACCCTCAATGGCGAAAATAGGAATTCGAACTTTTATTCTTTTCGATTTAAGGGCAAAAGTTCGATTTTTGAACTTTTCGATAAATTAATGTCGATATCTCGGTTGTTTTTGAAGTTACCGAAAAACTTTTTTTTTTGGAGTTTAGACAATACCATAATACCAATTACAAAATTTCAACCATCCCTGAGCATTAACATGTTAGAAAAGCCTGAATTTTTGTTTTTTTAATATACGCAAAGCTTTACATCTTTAAATTTCTGATTCAACTTCAATTTGACGGGTAGAAATTGCGACGTTTGATTTCTCCATATGAATCATTGAAATTGGACCACCCTGAATAGTATTGTACTTGTACACCAAATCCGATTTTTTGTTCGTCAGTTGAGGTAGTGGAGATTCTTCGTTTCATTTGTAGAAATTAAAAAACAGAAACTGTTTTAAATGGTTTAAATTTGGACGACTTATTTTAAGGATGCATAAATATTTTCTTCCACCTTTGATGAATAATTATCAGCTTTTACAATTGGAGATTCATATACTGGACTTTATGGTATTTATGGACATTTTGCAACTTGATGACAATCAGTTTCGTTTGCACCGGACTTTTTTCTTTCTACATCACTTTTGATACCAACTGCTGTGGCGGTTTTAGAACTTATGAAGCCCCACAGGCGCAATTCAACTTTAAGGCCCCCCTCTAAGTATTTTTACTAATCCTACACTCCCTAAAGCAATTGATTTAAACCCCTGGTGTCCGGGGGGCCCATCCACCAGCACCGCAGACGATTTATTTTTTTAATACTTTTATTTACTAAAAATTGCACTGAAATCAAAATAACTGCAAATCTAAGGCATCTTAGGACTTAGAATTTTGTAGTTATTTTTCTTGTGTTTATTACAACATAGTTAATATTCTCAAAAAGTTTCAAAATATTTGAACAAAATTAAATTTTTATCAAAAATTTCAAATAAAAAATTGCACTGAAATCAAAATAACAGAAAAACTAAGGCATCTTAGGGCTTAGAATTTTTTCGTTATTTTTCTTGTGTTTATTCCAACAGAGTTAATATTTTCATAAAGTTTCAGAATATTTGAACAAAATCAAATTTTTGTCAAAAAATTATTTAAATAAAAAATTGCACTGAAATCAAAATAACTGAAAAACTAAGGCATCTTTGGGCTTAGAATTTTTTCGTTATTTTTCTTGTGTTTATTCCAACAGAGTTAATATTTTCATAAAGTTTCAGAATATTTGAACAAAATCAAATTTTTGTCAAAAAATTATTTAAATCAAAAATTGCACTGAAATCAAAATAACTGAAAAACTAAGGCATCTTTGGGCTTAGAATTTTTTCGTTATTTTTCTTGTGTTTATTCCAACAGAGTTAATATTTTCGTAAAGTTTCAGAATATTTGAACAAAATCAAATTTTTATCAAAAAATTTAAATCAAAAATTGCACTGAAATCAAAATAACTGAAAAACTAAGGCATCTTAGGGCTTAGAATTTTTTCGTTATTTTTCCTATGTTTATTACAACAGAGTTAATATTTTCATAAAGTTTCAGAATATTTGAACAAAATCAAATTTTTATCAAAAAATTTAAATATTTAATTTAAAAATTAAAATAAAAAATTGCCCTGAAATCAAAATAACTGAAAAACTAAGGCATCTCAGGACTTACAATTTTTTCTTTAATTTTCCTGTGTTTATTCTTCTTCTTCTTCTTTCTAGAAGTAATTCTCTAGAGAATTCTCTTCTAGTAGGCCAAGGCCTGTTATTTCCCAACACATGCGTCATTTCCTTGGCGTAGTGTTAGAAACTTTGAGCATATAAATATTTTACATCCATCAGGTAGCTTGCTAGACTTGCCTTCAGATGTGCCTCTATCCTGGTTTATTATGTTAATGGTAGCAATTCACTAACCTAGGGGACCACCGGCTTAACTTGCCTTCCGAAGCACGAAGTCTAGTCATAAGAAAGTTTGACTCTCCCCACGTTTGAACCCGGTACCTCATATTCGCACCCAACTGCGTTAGATGCACGGCAATGACCGTCTCCGTGTTTACTACAACAGGAATTTAATTAATAATAATTAAATTTTCCTTAGTTTTAGGCCCCTGGATTTACGAGGCCCTAAGCGCGCGCCTCTTGCGCCTCTTGCGCCTGTTGGAAAATCCGCCACTGACCAAATGTGGTGCAATTATATTTTATGTAAACAAATAAGACAAGAAAATTCAATGGCCTTTTATTTATTAGCCACTTCTCTAGCTTAAATAATTCTAATTGATGTGTTGTCAATCAGAGACAAGTAAACTTTTCTTTTTTTTGCTAATATGCTAATAAATGAACAACCAATGAGAAGTGCGAAAGAGCATTAGGGACAGATATATTGTCGTATTCTTTTCAGTAGAACGAAGAGTAGCGAATATCATTGAGATTTTCAGTTATTTTCTGTTTGTGATGTTTAAGAAAAAGATATTTTTTAATTTTTGTGCTGAATTTTTGGTTTAAAGTTGAGTTTCGATTGTTAACAGGCTCCACGAACAGATTGTTTAATATGATAAGGAGGAAATTTGTTCTTTGATCATAATTGGATGCTTGACCCTTCTAGGAAGTTTAAGTTGCAATAATTTCTAGAATTGTTTTGTTAGGTTTTTCGCCGATGCGGTGCTTGATTTAGTGAAGGTGTAAAGGTGCTACTAAACATTGCGAGTTTTATGAGCGCAACGGCTTCGCGATGAAATTGCGCGCCGCCTAGACCAGATTGGAATGTGAATCATGGCTCGCGAAGCCAATGCGCAACGAGCGGTCGGGTGGTCGGTCTCGAGCGTACCTCAAAGGATATTCGCACTGTTTACTCCCAACGTGAAGACTTGTATTTAGTGTTCCGAGCATCACAGTGCATTTATGTTAATTGCAACGAAACGTTTAAAATATCCCGTTACCATTCATAAAAGAATACAGTGCATTCATTTAAAATTGCAATGCAACGTTTAAAATATCAAAAGAATACTAATATTTTATGATAATAATAGATACCTATTATTAATAGAATCAGTTATTGTTGAACGGGGACTTTTTGATGTCTTTCGATAACCGATAAAAAATGTTTTTTTAAGATATAAAAACAAATTTACAACTTTTGCGACCAATGTCACTCCCGTATTGTTTCATCCCTTCGCGCTGTGATGACAACCCCTGAAATGTTGATAGAGATGATAGACAAGTGACACCTCATTTGAAAGGTCTTGCTTCCCTGAATTCAGTGCAATAATTTTTTTGAAGTTTTATCAATTATTCAAGCAAAAATTGAAGCTGTAAAAATGCGAAATAAATCCGAAATTTTAAAAAGAAATTCCAAATTTTAGTTCTGAAGAAGAGGGACCGTTATAATATTGTTGGTATGACACTGACAGCCCTGGCATTCAACCAGTTGGTTGGTGCCAATTATTTGAATTCTGTAAACGTCATTTTTGGCTAAAGTTTTGCGGAATTCTCTGAAACTTGGTATTCAGCTTTGGGGTACCTGCAAAATTTGGGGTGACAAAAATTTTTTTTAATCCCCCCCCTTTTTGGCTAAAGTATTTCCGATTTTCTTCAAACTTATAGAACGCGTTCAGGTAGTCATTTCAGAAAGGTTTGCCAGAAGAAATGTTTGGAAAAGTCATAACTGTCAAATTTTTTTTTAAAGTGTTTTGGATTTTGACGAAATTTGGTATAAGCATTCTCTGAGGGATATCTTAAGGGTGTGCCACAAAAATTTTTAAAAAAAGTTTATAACTGTCGAAATTTTTTTTTAAACTTGTTTTGTAATTTTTGAAAAAGTAATCATAAATGAAGTAGGTTGATTACTTAGTAGAATTGAGCCAAACAAATTTTTAAATTAAAACTTTTTAACAAAAAATTAAACCGACAAAAAAAGGAATAATACAGTGGATTCATTTTAATTGCAACGCAACGTATAAAATATCCCGTTACCATTATTATCATAAAAGAATACTAATATTTTATGATAATAATACCTATTATTAATAGAATAAGTTATTGTTGAACGGGGACTTTTTCATGTCTTTAGATAACCGATAAAAACTGTTTTTTTAAGATATAAAAACAAATTTACAACACTAATGCCTGTTTTCACCAACAATTTATTTAAGAATTTCCTAGTAAAGAATTACTTAGCTAGGATTCCATGGTAACGGGATATTTTATACGTTGCGTTGCAATTAAAATGAATCCACTGTATTATTCCTTTTTTTGTCGGTTTAATTTTTTGTTAAAAAGTTTTAATTTAAAAATTTGTTTGGCTCAATTCTACTAAGTAATCAACCTACTTCATTTATGATTACTTTTTCAAAAATTACAAAACAAGTTTAAAAAAAAATTTCGACAGTTATAAACTTTTTTTAAAAATTTTTGTGGCACACCCTTAAGATATCCCTCAGAGAATGCTTATACCAAATTTCGTCAAAATCCAAAACACTTTAAAAAAAAATTTGACAGTTATGACTTTTCCAAACATTTCTTCTGGCAAACCTTTCTGAAATGACTACCTGAACGCGTTCTATAAGTTTGAAGAAAATCGGAAATACTTTAGCCAAAAAGGGGGGGGATTAAAAAAAATTTTTGTCACCCCAAATTTTGCAGGTACCCCAAAGCTGAATACCAAGTTTCAGAGAATTCCGCAAAACTTTAGCCAAAAATGACGTTTACAGAATTCAAATAATTGGCACCAACCAACTGGTTGAATGCCAGGGCTGTCAGTGTCATACCAACAATATTATAACGGTCCCTCTTCTTCAGAACTAAAATTTGGAATTTCTTTTTAAAATTTCGGATTTATTTCGCATTTTTACAGCTTCAATTTTTGCTTGAATAATTGATAAAACTTCAAAAAAATTATTGCACTGAATTCAGGGAAGCAAGACCTTTCAAATGAGGTGTCACTTGTCTATCATCTCTATCAACATTTCAGGGGTTGTCATCACAGCGCGAAGGGATGAAACAATACGGGAGTGACATTGGTCGCAAAAGTTGTAAATTTGTTTTTATATCTTAAAAAAACATTTTTTATCGGTTATCGAAAGACATCAAAAAGTCCCCGTTCAACAATAACTGATTCTATTAATAATAGGTATCTATTATTATCATAAAATATTAGTATTCTTTTGATATTTTAAACGTTGCGTTGCAATTAAAATGAAATCACGGGTTTCTATCTATATATAATCTGCGAATTTCCTTTGAGGCTCGTTCAAAGACCGACTACCCGTCGGATCGTGGTGCATTGGCTTCGCGATGGAAGATTCCTATTCCAATCTGGTCTAAACGGCGCAGGTTTTCCTTCCGAGGCCAATGCGCGAGAAAAACTCGCGATGTCTAATTGCACTAATGGAATGCTTTATCAAATGGTAAGTTAACACCGTTGTTTATCTTTCAAGTACTTAAATTGCATAAAATGAAATGTAATTTTATAAGGTACTTTGCGACTAACTGCATTTTCGTGACAAATGTGTTAAATATCTATTATGCGACAACAATGCTTATTCATTATTTTGGTTCCGCGTGGTTTGAATTCAATGCTCACCACTACGTTGTAATTTAAGGATTTAAAAGAGGGCAATCGTTACGTTCATTTTCCTTTTATTAACATCAAAAATAAAACAAAATAATTATTATTATAATGGACGAAAATTTATCTTTAATAATAATAATAATACTGCGAGAAAGTACAAATAATCATAATAATATGAATAAGAGACTGTACAACTCAAAGTTTAAACATTTACCATCGCTGCATCGCGCGAATACTGCCGGCTCACGCTGAATTACGTCTCACCGTGCATCGAATCTCGGGATGCCGCGCGGCAGTGTAGCTCGAGGAATCCTCGCGAAGGTCATGCGCGAGAAAGTCTCGCAATGTTTAACAGCACCTTAACGTGGTGAAATTTAAACTTACTCGCGTAAGATAAGGGGTGTAGGATTTTTGGTGATCGAGGTGTTGTACCAAGAAACGAAGTCCTTTTCCGGTTTCCATTTGGGAAGGACGGACGTAGTATTTTTCGTCAGTTGTAAATTTGCGATATTTTTGAGTTTTCTGGAGTCAAACTTGATTCGTGATTCCTGATATTGGAAATTCTTGGATTATTTTAGAGCGATCTGTTTAAAAATTTTGGTAGAGCTACTTCATGGAAGATTTGGACGACTATTGGATGATCATGTATTGTTGATTTGGTGAAGAATTATCATTTTTTTCACTTGTTGTCTGGATGATAATGGATCACACCTTACCTGTTGGTTGATTTTGCTTTTTCCTGAGGTTAATTTTGTTTGACGATAATTTTATCGCACTGAAGCGCACTGTTATCATTTTTGGATCGACTTCTGTTGACAGAAGTTAGGTTTCGTTGTAGCCGATAAAGAAGATGACATAAATTTGAATATTTATTAAAGTTATACTGAGAAAAATTTAAGGTACCATAAACGTTTATAATTTTTATAATTGAATTTTTCATAGTTGATTTCTTCGTAAATGCTAGGGGTAAGGGGTAGAATATGATTTTCAAAATAAATGTCTCCGTGCATAAGCGTGAGAAGGGTTTAATCAGAACTTCTAATTGTCTCATATTTCAATTTATAAAAATAATCTGTTGGTTTGTGTGATAAATAGATTAACAGCAAAGATTGTTTTTCCAAAAGTAAAAATGTTGTTCATTACTACCGAGAGTTTTATTTGAATTTAACAAGGCGTCCTTCGGCGTACTCGCTGAACCTGCAAAGAGAGCATTAAGAGTCATTGCTAGCCGGTGTAATTGGATTGTCTTTACCGATCGTGCTTTTTTTGTGAAGCTTCCCCGAATTAAATTCATTATTATTTTAATTTATAAACGACGATCCTGTGAGGCACAATATAGACATCAGAGTTTTCTACGACAAACTTATCTTTAAATAGAGAAAATAATACATAATTCAAGGTCTTACCCGAATGTCGGGCAGTAATTATCACGTTTCTCATACAGGAAAATAAGTTCGCATAGGAAATGTTATTTCACAGAATAATTTCCCGAAAAGATAGGATTTTTCTGGAAAATGCAAACATGGAAACAAAATTTAAATAACTAAATTTTATTTAATTTAATTTACGATATAGTGGCATTATGAAACCTCCTTAGTCAAACAGTTAAAGAATCAGTTAAAGTACAAATCGCTCAAAATTTGCACTGCTGCCTCGATAACCCTCCTCTTCTTCTAGGGCTAGTAGCTTATTTTTTTAGTGTAGTTAGGGGTCAAGAAATGCCAATAAAAGTAATAAAATAAAAAATGAAGAGGTCACTACCAGGTCTTTTATAATGGGTACTTATTATATTTTAATATTGCTTTTGTTTTTTCGTCGTGAGTTTATTTTTGAATTTTAAAAATTTGAAGTCAAACGTGTCTGCAAAATCGGTGATGAGGTGACACTACAAAGTGGCTTCAATATTTGGGTCAATATATTAAAATAATATGTCGGTCCAAATTTTATAAACAAAACACAGTGATGGCTACACTTGATAATTTTGCATTTTTACGGAAATATCCTTTTTACAGTACAGATAAATTTGGGAGCGGTTGGGATTCGAACCCATGACTTTTCCATCTATAGTTCCACTCCCTAACCACTATACCAAACTACCTGTACAATATCATTATGATCCAATTTACTATCTCATGTTATGAATCTGATATAATATAGCAATTTATCATAAACATTTGGAACGCCATCAGCGAAGTCAAGACTTAATTTTCCTTGTAAGTGCGAAAATGTTAGCTACGTTTGGAAAGGATTCACTTAAAAATTCAATTTATGGTGGAGGAAATTTGTGGAATTTCCGATTGTAATTGCGCTATTAGTTTATCAGTCATGATGTGGAAAATTATCAAATTAAATTAATGCACTTGTTGTGTGAAACTATAAGTTAAAAGACACGTAATACGATACATTAACACCAATGTATGGATAGAAAAAACCCCATGCCGTAGATAATTTTTACATAATTGTACGCGATATTCTATAAACACAACTGAAAAGGACACGCGGCCGGATAATGAAGTAAAGAAAACTATCAATAACAAACCAATGAATGTAACTGTTCGTATTGAATTTTGAAAGCAAAATATTCACAGTCTAACAATCTACGTGCAATTTGCGGCTTGAGGGCGGTGCCACGTGTCTACGGCTGAATAAAGAAGTTATAGCTAGATCCGGGGACACGTGCCCAAACGTACGCCGAACATAACGTAGTTTCGCTTCAGTGCTTAGGTGCAATTTGATGTTATGATAACTTCATGGACGTCATGTTTTTCTAACATTAATTTTTAAACGTCCAAAATTTGTCTTGTTCCGATGAATATGGCCAAATTAATAATAATGATTTTCTCACACGTATCGTAATTGCTCCCCTAAGAACACAAACTCGAACAATTTTTTCTACCTTTCTGTTTGGCCCAAAATTTGTATATTGAATTTAACTAATTTACATATTAATGAGAACTTATTATAGCGAATAGTAAAGTTACAACAGGGTCGAAAAGCTTTCGTAGATCCTGTCACGTTCAATCATCGAACCCCGGACTTTCGTTCCGGACTTCTAATCGCACTCGGCCCTAAGTGAAATACTCCACCGCTGGCTTATGATTATTAAATTATCCTATTAGTACTGCTTTCGGGAGTATAAATAAGTTGTCTATAGTTTTGCTTAAAACCATTAGTACAATCTGGAAATTTTAAACAATGTTAGTTTCAAATCTTATTTCATTATTTTAATTTGCAGGTACGTAATTATATTCCTATCAACTCCAAATTCCAATATTAGCAAGCTAAGCAAACATAGTCGAATTTAAATTGTTTTATATTAGCCTTCTTTGGATAATTTTAATAATATGTAAATTGTAAATATCATAATTTATTATTATTGTAACTTGAAACGATCTACGTGAACATAAGCGATCCTGAATAATATGAATCTTAAGTTTTGATATGGAGTCTTGATGTTGTTTGCAGATTAGCATTAAGTCTTGATAATTGGGAGTTCAGGATCAATCTAATTTGAATTTTAATCAAAATAGGAAAAATATTTAATTCTAATACATTTTAACCTTTATCTTATTGAGAAGGTTTTTTAAATTATATTTTTAGATTCTAAAAATGTATATGGAAGTCAAAAAAGTCTCATAAACTTTTTACCTGCGTATATTAGTACTGTAAAGTTACACATGTACCCGAGGGGTAAATCACTACAAAAATCTGTTGTACACCAAGGCAAAATCCAGATTATAATCTATAAAATCTTCACTAAAAATCGCATAGATTTTACAATCCAGTCCAAATCTTACCAATCCTTGTTTCAATCTATAAAATCTCTACAATCATTATAAAAGCTGTAAAATTCCGAAAAATCTTCATAATCTTAATTTATTAAAATCTGTAAAATCTCAAGAAAAATTTTTAAAATCTTCGAAACAATCCCAAAAATCCCTAGCATTGTTGTCAGGCAAAATCCAATTCTTTAAAAATCTCTGTGCAATCTTTCGAGATTTGAATCAATTGTACGGTTTAGACCTTAGTGAATTACCCCTCGCATGTACCTTTGTACGTTTTATACAGTTTCTTGCTTTCTAGAAGCAATTCTCTAGAGAATTCTCTTCAAGTAGGCCAAGGCCTGTTATTTCCCAACATCTGCGTCGTTTCTTTGGCAGTGTTAGAAACTTTGAGCATATAAATATTTGATATCCATTAGGTAGCTTGATAGACTTGCCCTCAGATGTGCCTGTATCTTGTTCTTTTTATATTAAAATAAATAAACCTTTAAAATAATTTTAAATGCTTAAGTACATTTTCTAGAAAAGTTTTAAAAGTTGTTGAAAGTTTTTCTATTCCCAGGTAGCCCACGCCCAGGGAAAAGAGGGATAAAGGTGCCCCTAAACAGTTTTTACGCTGTAACTCACGAACGATAAGAGATATGTGAACAAAAGCTTTTACAAGAAATATAGGTTTTCAAATTCTCTACAAAATAGTTTTTATATTTGTTTTCGTTATATTTATAGTTTCTTTTTGAAATGTGATTAATATAAGCGACTGTTTTTGTTTTACTTGCAGTGATCAAGCAAATTCACATTGAAGATGCACCATATTTACGATGTTTTTTATTCCAACACATATTTTTATATATTTTAAGTGTAAAAGAAATAAATTAAAACAACGGGAGGACAGGAGGGGCAGGGGCAGGGGCCTCAAACCTTACTATATTACTGGCCTCAATTTGCAAATTCATATCGCTTATCATAATAAAATGTAAATAAAAAAGATGTAAATAAAATATCCAGAATCATTTTATATTTTATTTCCTATAATTTCTAATTTTGAATGGGAGATAACCAAACAGATTAAAGACCATCACATGCTGGAAATAACAAACCTTAAGCTTAAATTCAGTTGAAGAAAAAGAAGAATTTCTAATTTTGAAGGGGGGTGGGGTCAAAAATATTAGTTGCTCAGGGCCTCGTATTTGTTCTATAAGTTCCTAAATAATCTGTAAATTAATAGATAGTGAATTTTATCAGGTGTTAAAAAACCGGAATTAGCACATTGATGGCCCTAGCTCTCAATGTAATTAACGTAGCGATTTAGTACCTGGAAATTACGATTTGCGCATAGCAATGATTTTCTATTACCATTTGAAGAAAACTGCCGCAGAATCGCATCAAATGCTTGTTGAAGCTTACGGTGAGCATGATATAGGTAAATCACAGTTAAGACGGCGAATTACAAGAATTGTTGGATGAGGATGACACTCAAACGCAACTACAACTCGCGGATCAATTAAATATGACACGAAATGCCATCTCCATACGTTTGAAAGTCATAGGAAAGATCCAGAAGATGGGAGGATGGGTTCCACATGAACTGAATGAAAGATAATTGGAAAAGAGAGAAACCACTTGCGAAATGGTGCTCGCCAGGTACAAGAGAAAGTTATTTCTTCATCGAATTGTGACTGGCGATGAAAAGCGTAAAATATTATGGGTAACTCAAGGCGAACCATCGACATCGACTGCAAGTTCAAATCGCTATAGGCGGATGACGATGCTCCGTATTTGGTGGAATCAGAAGGATGTGATCTATTATGTTCTACTAAATCCTACGCTACTGACAACAAATGATTGATTTGAATCAAGCTTTGCATGAAAAACGACCAGCACATCAAAAAAGGCTACACAAAATGATTTTGCTTCATGATAATGTACCACCATACAGAGTAAAACTTGTCAAGGAAACGATTGAGTTGCTTAGTTGGGAAATACTTCTGCATGTAGTTCATTCAACAGACTTGGCTCCGTCTGATTACCACTTATTTGCATCTATGGGACACGCACTTGGTGAGCAGCGCTTAATTTCTTACGAAAATGTACGAAAATTGCTCGATGACTGGTTTGCCTCAAAAGAGCAACACTTTTTTTTGGCGTGGCATCCACAAATTGGCAAACAGGTTGGAAATATGTATAGCTGACAATGGACAAAACTTTGAATAAAATAAAATAAAATTTCCTGCAGCTATGCATAGAAATGCATTCCTTTTTACAATTTCATAAAAACAAATTCAGAGAATTAATTAGGGTAAGCGGTGATGATGTCGGAAGTGGTTTATTTCTAAACCTAATTTTCCTAAACCTAATTTTTTTAATAATAAACCCGTAAAACTTATGCTTGCGAACTCAAATAACAAGTGCTGAATGTCCTAAATTGAAAAAATTAAAAATCTTACAAAATTTTGTGTGTTTTTAGTGCCAAAAAGACTAAAATTGGAAAATGTCGATTATCTCGAAAACCGTAAGAGATATCGCAAAAATAATGGATTTTTCAATCCCCTATCGGAATACACCCGTAAAATCTATGCTTGCGAACTCAAATAACAAGTGCTGAATGTCCTAAATTACTCCCAAACCATTTTTGAATTTGGTGGCAGACACAAAAAGTGTCGCAGCAGTTGAAGGAGTTGGGTGATTCCGCTTTTTGTGCTCCATATTATGACCATAAACATTGATCCTCTTCAGCTTTCATAATCTCTTCTTCCGTACTCCATTTGTTATTGTAGGAGGTCGAAGCTTTTCAGCTTTGTTTTGTGAATTTTTTCTGTAATAATGATAAATTTTATGTATTCTTTTCAAAATAATTTAGTTCCTAAAAAGTATTTAGCTTTTTTAAGTTTTCAATCGAGCTTTGATCGCATAATACAGTTTGCTCATTCCTTACCTTGCAAATTTTGCTAAAGAAGACTGATTTTTATCGAGATATTTAGTTAATACGTAATAGATTAACTGAATCGGGCCGTTCATAAAAATCAACCTGCCAAATTATTGTAATTATTGTTTCTTATTTTACCTCAATTAAGGGATATTTAGATTTTCAAAGGAGCAGGTTTGATTCCTACTGGAAAAATTTGAGCATCTGTAATCATTTGATGATACAAACATCGAATTTAAAAAAAGGGTATCAGTTAACCTCAGTTTACCCTATATACTTACGAAGCTTTGGTTTTCTAAAGATTGGAAACCAAAATCGTGAAATTTACGAACCTAAAAGTTTATTCCTTAAAGCCTCTTGATGGCAAAAGATAATCTTTGCATAAAATTTATATTAACGTGGGGTTTCTTATCATTATGCATGTTTTAATGATGCAGTAGTTGGAATACTAAAAACAGGGATTTGCTTTTTATATGTTTGTCTAGTCGCTTTATCTAAAAATTTTGGTTATGTTCGGTAAACAAATATGAACTTTTGAGTGTTGCCACGAGATTGTTTCATTTTGTGCTTATGGACTGATGAAGTGGACCATAAGGTGAAACTTCATTCGTTTGATGGACTGTTATCAAATTTTTATGTACACATATATTTTGTTGAAACATTTACCTTGTCGCCTATGGCGTCTGAGATAACACGATAATTACAAAAAAAAATTAAATTATCTTCTATTAAAGGTACAACTAACCCATATGGTATTACTGATATTCGTATTTTGTTAAATTTTATTTATACCTACATCAGAAACAGAATAATTTTAACTTGCATGAAAGTGATTTAAAATTAAACAAAACTTGTAAAAGTCCAAAATGATAAAATTTTTAGTGTTCATAAAAATGTTGATTAGACATATGTAGGGGATGTCTGTTGTAAATATTTGAAAAATGTTTATTTATCTATAATGCATTGTATTAGATCGACGTTAGTCGGGTGGTCACATTCACCTAAATGTGATAAGATATTTAGGCGCCAGTAAAGATTTTTAAAATAATGCCACATTAACTCTGCTATAAAAGTAGCTTAAAAAATTTAAAAAATGTTGTTTGAAATTTATTGTTATCTATTCTAGTTTATAAATGAGTTTGTTGACCAGATTAGTGATTTACTATTTTAATCTCAATTTTGAAATAAAATTTTTTATTTTGTTCCAAAGTAAATATTTTTGTAATTAAAGTTTTAGTCGATTTGAATTGTTAAATTAATTTACAAATAAAAATTTGCCGAATTTTTTACCAGAAATTTACAATATCATCAACCACAGCATTCGTTTGGTGCGATCGTTGATCGAGTGGAAATTCTTTATTCATTTGGAGGACTTTAGCATGAAATTTCTTAGCTTATAGCTGTATGGTCAATTGATTTGGGCAATTGATATAGATTTAGTATCAAGATCGAAAAAGAGGGGGAAATATTATCGAGAAGAGGACCAATACATTTTTTTGGAAGAGGAATCTTTTTTAGAAAATAATGTTTGTTTGTAGTCTGATCTACTGCACCTGAAGTTGGGCTTCTACCAGTTGCTACCAAATAATTTGTGCCGTGGTTAGGATTCCACGATAAGCTGTAGGTCATGTTTATGTTTAATTCTGTCTTGCAGGTTTATCACGATTGTTAAATGGTTTATCAATAAGTTGAATTAAATATACAATTTTTGCCACCTTATTATTTGTTATAGGTGATATGATAAAAACCATCTAAAATAATTGGAGTTCCTTTATGTTGTTTATACATTTTGATTTATTACAGTAACATAAAAATTAAAATAAAATAAGCAAAGCTTCGGTTGGGTCTATTAACATAATTATAATAAAAGTTATCCCAATTTAGAAGTTCTCAGGAGAAACTGTAAAGAAAAATGTAATCATGATTAAATTCTGAAAATCCATTGCATAAAGTTGCACTATGAATGTAAATCTCGAGATACATTACAATGCAGCAAACGGGAAAGCAGCATCCAGAAGTTTTTACATGAAGTATAATCTAAAGCAAATGTAACATTGAAATTCAGCAATCTTATAATGTAATATTGCTTTTGGATTTTAAAGTATACCAAAATGTACACAGAAAGAAATAATTGACATAATATTAATGTCCACTGATGATTGACTCCGGAATCATTAATATCATGTATTTTGCATTAAAACAAT
This sequence comes from Rhagonycha lutea, assembly GCA_958510855.1. Lineage (NCBI taxonomy): Eukaryota > Metazoa > Arthropoda > Insecta > Coleoptera > Cantharidae > Rhagonycha > Rhagonycha lutea. The sequence continues at coordinate 13,056,295 of OY294036.1, read as the reverse complement.
GTAGAAAGGTGATATTAAGAATAAATATTAGTGATTGCCTAATCAACATTTGTATTAATATTATGATCACGAGTGCATTATAATGATTCCACAATATTATTAATTCAATGTTAAAAATTATGTTTACAATAAAATTTACATTGAAACAATAACAAAAAATCATTGAACTAATGTCCACGAAGTGTTAAATATTATGTACGTTTAATAAATCACATTTCCTTATAATAATGTAGAACTATTAGAACAATGTTGTCCAGTGATTATGCCAATGTAAAAGTTGATAGTTTAATGTTTGCTAAAAACATTAGTCTATGTTCCTTTTCATAAATATTAACATTCATTTATTACCTAATGTTATAATAACATTATCAATGCTGAAAATCATTGTATTAATGTAATTGTAATAGGACTTATCCACCTACATAACTATTTAATAGGAATTTCATTTTTTCTAGTACCACATCGACAGTTAGTTTCTAGTGTTTTACAACTGATGCAACCTGTGTTTTCTGCTTTCTTAGTTATTATTATTGAATATTTTATTGTTATAGTGTTTAAAAGGTAAGATACTATTTTGTTAATTATTTGCATTATCCGTACAAATTTCAAGTAATAAATTTACTGATATCATTTTGGTAAATCTTTTCTGTACCTACTTACTAACTTAAAATACTTGTAGGAATATTACCGTACAAATAAACGGGGAAAGCTGTATAACAAATGGCGCAATTCAAAAATTTCATAAAAAAAATGCAGTTTCGAATCACCTTACTTTACAACAAAGGCCACAGAGAGACACTAAGGGAGCCTCGATTGAAATTGCAATTTGGTAAAAATATATTTCTTATTTTATTTCTATTTATAATATGTCGGTAAATCAATATTAAAATGACTTATCTGTGAATTATTTTAGTACCAGAAGAAGATGCGGAGGCGACACTAAGGTCCATTGCTGGAAAGCATGCCAAATTTCGATTGCAAGAAATTAATACATTAAACTCGACTACTGCCGTTTTAGAAAAATGGTCTTTTTATAAAAAACTATCCGGTTTTAGACTGGTAAATTTATTTTTGTTAACTACCTATATTAAAAAGCACAAAACTATTCTTCTACAGCTAATAGATTTTCTTAATTTTAGATTGATATGGATTTCACAACGAAAAATACGAGAATGGCGATGGCCTGCTCAAAAATTGGGAAGGCAACGTATTGCATAATATTATGTCATTTTTATCAACTAATGTGAAGTACTAAATCAATTAAACCTATTCTAGATAGATTAAAACATGAAAATGTAGATGAGAGTAAGTATATTATCGTATAATTTATATCGTATAACTGTTGACCATTTCGTTTCGGGCCGTTTGCGCAAGCATTGTGCGAATTATTAATTTAATTTTTTTGATATCTCTGAATTATCGGATTTAGAGATATTATTAATAATTTAATTTTATTAATAAAATGCTATAAAGGTAAAACATAAAAGTCAATTGTAACCAAATTTACAGCTTTACGTCACTGATGAGATCTAATAAGATCGAAACATGTCTGTCGTTGTTGTATTTTGGTTATAATTGACTTATTTTCGAATCAATTGAGCTGTTACCAAATTTTTTTTGTTTTTAAAAAAATTAGTACACATGTCACGCGGCCTATAAATCAAATCTCTTTTATGAAAATATGTTATTTTTTTTGTAGCTGGAAGAGATGCAGCAGTATTATGGGCCTTCCACGGGTATTTTGCGCCCACCAACAAACTAGTGAAGAAGGATGAAGGTGATAAAAAGCAAACCACCAATTCACCATTCAGGACTAGCAACGATCCTGTCTTTACCTCGGTACTACCATACAAGAGGTTGAAGATTGGATTGAGTTTTTAAAATCTAGGAAGACAGCAATACAGCCATTCGTATATGCAACCGGAGAGGGGATATAACCAAAATTAAGGAAAACACACATTTTATGTAAATACTTAAAAAATGTCTAATAAAGTGTAAAGTAAAATTAATAGATTTTTTATTTCTGTTGTTTCTGTTGTTTTGATCATCATTATGATGAATAGGATTGATTGGTCAATGTAGAGAAAACATTGAAACAATGATAGAAAGTTGATGCTGCATAGGTTTGTATTAATGATCGCGGTGATTGACCAATAAATAATAACATCAATACAATGTATTTAGTTTTTAAAGTTATGTCATGAAATCAATGTCCCTCGGACATTAATTTAATCATCTTAACATCAAGTAATAAAGAATTTACATTAGGCTAATTAGTTACAGCATCGGTTGAATTTTAATGTTTAAATACATTATTGTAATCACTTTTTCTATTATATTTACGTCAATTTTTCGTTCTGTGTACAATCCTCAACATTGAGGCTTTCTTGTAGATCCATTTTTGAGTCGTAAATTTTGATTGTGAAGATTGATGAACGTTAAAATGAGCTAACAGTCTAAAAGACTACAACAATTGAAAATAGTCATTGACTTGGCGATTAACAAGTAAACATTTGCACGAGTTAACTTCGAGTCAAAATAAGTATAGAAATTACAATTTAACTCAACCCTAAGCTGCAATTGGTTCGATTTCTCATTTCAATTGTTTAAAAAAAAATTGAAAGCAAAATCCCTGTCCTCCAAACTGGATTTATAGACTAACCTCCCTTTAGATCCAATATGTTCTGTTGAGTAAAATGCCACTTTTCGAACGAATTGTCGGTACATTAGACAGTTTGTTTTTACAAACAACTGCAAATTTGAAATTCTAATTTTAAGATAGAAGTTGTCGCATTCAGGGTTCTTCATATTTCTGAGAATATTTTCTAGTGGTATTAAATAAATTACTGTTATAAAAATAAGTAAAATTTAAGATTAGAAATTTGTATTCAAATTTCTATAACAGTTATTATTAATAATCCCCACAATAAATTTTACTTTTTCTTACATAAATATAATATTTTATTACATTATTTAAGGCGTATTAGTATAAACATTCTAATAAAAACGCGAATAAATTAGATAAAAAAATAAGCAGAATTAAGAAAAAGAAGAAACTTGATGTAAAAAATTTGTATTGGTTCACCACTAAATTTTATAGAAATCCATTTTACTGTAATTTTTTTTGAGATGCAATCTCGAAAGTTAAAACTTTTCTTATTGCTTTTGTATTCCGTTACTTACCTAAATAATTTTAACAGTTCAAATTTTTCACTAAGAAAATGAAATAATTCATAAAATTATAGCTTTATGTGTAATAACTTAGGAAATGTACTTTATTTTAGTACGAGACTGGAGATTTTGGAACTGGCCTTCGACTCTTTCTGTAAGCAACCTGCCTTCATTAGTAAAATAAGTCCACTTCAATGCTTACTCCATATAATATACTATTTTTTATTTGTCGTCAAGGTTTAAATTATGTTCTTACCACACTATAATGCGAAAAATTAATCCACATCTAACTGAAATGAATGAAAGCTTTTTCAAACACTAACATTTCTGGAGATACCAATAGATCACTTTATTTTCAATTTTTAAAACAAGAAAAAAACGCATTTATATCCCTTGCCCCCCCCCCCCCCCCCGAGTGAGGCCGTAGAACTATGTCCGTCACGTATGGTTGTACTCGACCTGAGAGGCTTATAATAATAATAATAATGTCATGTTCAGCTAGTAATATATAAAATTTAATTTTCCTAATAGATTACAACCTTGTTTCAACCTTATTTTCATGACTGGTATAATTCGATAAACAAGGCTAAAATTTTTGATGTTAATATTCGGCGAAAATACTTGAAATTCTTCGCAGCAATTATATTTTAACTTGGTGCTACAAGAAATATTCATTTTCTACCTCGCAATTTAGATTTCAAAATATTACTTCCTATGGTTCCCCATGGGGGAACTATAATTCTACGGAGGCTCCAAAAAAGGACAAGTGTTATTATTATACATCCTATAAAACAGAAGTTCTTTTTAAGGTTAATTCACCTCAGTGCTCATTGATTTGCAATTGAATGGCATCGGATTGGGTAACTCGACAATAATAAACCTATATTTAACCGCTAACCTAAGCCCATCTTAGCCAGGTCCAGGTGATAGTTCAATTAAAACCATCTCAAAATTTCTATTGGATTCACACCCTCTTCTCTTGCTCTATTTCACCCCCAAAATTTTAACTCCCGTATAAAAATTTCAATGTTCAGCTCTCAATCCCCTACTGATCGTAAAATGATTTACTATTTTAAAGCAAATTTTCTGAAAAGAAAATTGTTTTCTTTCCACCAAATTCCAATTGAAGACATGGCAGCAAACATCAAGCAAGTTTTAAATTTATAGAAGAAGCAAAAAACTGATTTGAAAGTTTATAAACTTTTTAATTGGTATCTACTATATTTTAAACAATTTTAAGCGTTAAATAAATTAAATTATTACCTAGAAATCTTTATTAAGCTTTCAAGCATTTGCATGCTCTTTAAAGACAGACGAAGAGCATACAATTACTGTTTAATTAATTTATTAATGTTTAATTAAACTAAAATATTTTAAAATATGACAGAATGACGCATTCTGATGAAGAGCATTCAAGTGCTTGAAAGCTTAATAAAAAATATTAATAATTTAATTTATTTAACTCGCAAAATTATTTAAAATATACCAATTAATTTATTTTCACGAGTTAAGAACTAAACAATTTAAATATAGGTAAACTTTTTATAGTGGAAATAATAAATTAGGGCAGCTGCCCCAGATTTGACAGCCATAGAAAGAAGATATTTTTATGCATATTACCAAGTTACTAAGCTTAGAAAACTAAATTGTCAAAAAAATAATTCGATCTGTTGCAGTTACAATCACCAGAAACCTCGATATATATTTTCCATTCTTTATTTCAAACTTTCCATCTTGCGAGTGGGGGTGCCAGTACAGATTTTATTTGTGCTTAGCAAGTCCAAACCATGCAACTTCGTTCTCTTCGTGGAGGGTATTCCATATTTCCCAAACTTTCCCGGTCACAAATACCAACATACATAGTGTATGTTCTATCATGGATTTTATTACATCGTGACCGTTCCAAATAGATAAATCACCATGTTATTTGGACCGGGGGGTATATGGGGTATATATACATGGTGATGAGGTAGTTAAATAAATGAAATATACGCAATAAACTTTGTCAATTAAATCTTAATAAAAATTAAAATAAATTGAATCTCCCAGATATTAATTAGCATTGATATGGTTGTTTAATCTTTGGCCTAGTTGGACTTCTGGCATTATCAGATAAGTGCATCTATTTCGTAGGTCGTAAACTTGTTTTAGTTTGGTCATTATTTTTGCTTTGTAATACCTAACTGAAGCAACCAGTCAGATGCGCTTTTACAAATAACACAGAGGAAGAGGAAGAGCTTTATAGCAAATTATTATATTGGATTACGCTTGTCCTCAACATTTAAAGAAATATATTGAATAATATTTTGAAATTCATTGTAATTTCAATGTAACAAAATTTGATTTAACTTCGATTCAAATTCGATCTAGTCTAAAAGTTATTCAGTTCATCCCATTTTGACATAATTTGTTGAAATTTAAGGTGATAAATGATAAGTGTGATGTGAAAACCTATACAATCTTGTTTGATAACGATTTTAATTGAGCGAAGCTTTTTGAAATTGGAAACCAGCAGGTTATAGGGTCCTTATAGTCCAATACATTTAACTGACAAGGGGTCACTACAGTGAGTATGTCGCAAATCGAGATCCCAATTTTTTTGGTGATTCTAGTAGCTAAAAAAATTATCAATTTTTCAGTCGATTGCCTCATAGTTCTTGAGTTATGAATTTTTGAAAGTGCAGATTTTACCATAAACTTAGCATTATGGACGTTGTAACGCGTAGATCCTGGGTTCTAATCCCAGTCCAGACAAATTTTTTTTCTTTAAATTATGTAATTTATTATCGGAATCAAAAAATTAATGACCTACGAATTACCATTACAAATTATTAACCGCTAGACAACTACGGTTTTTTGTAATAATAGCTAATAATAATAGCATTTAACCCACCATAGTATTTTTAAAAGTTCATAACTCAAGAACTAAGGGCCAATCGACTAAAATTCGAAAAAGTGATAATTTTTTTAGCAACTAGAATCACCAAAAAAATTGGGATCTCGATTGGCGACATACTCACTGTAGTGACCCCTTGTGAGTTTAGGTGAGACATTTAGAAATATTGTCCAATCCTGGAAATATGTAATGCATAAGGTAATATGAAATTTAATAATAAATTAGAATTTAGAACACCCGAAGATTGACTATTGCCGAAAAGCTTATGAAACAATTTAATTTTTATTGTGTTTGTTTGGTTTGTAAAATTTTAATGTGAGTAGGTAAAATAAATTTTTTCTAAAAGTTCAAGTTTGGTAAACGAAGATTCTCATCAGTAAGTTGGTTAAAAGAGCCGAATGGAAATTGTAATTCTTTTGACGTGTAGCATGCAATTTAATTAAATTTTCCTAGCTTTATTACATTATAAACATTTTTGCTTGTGCTTTTATAAAAAGGCAATGTAATTAATAAAAATCGGATTTGTCAATTTTTCAATCACTCATATAAGTCGCTCAAAATGAATTTATCGGCGTTCAAGCGAAAACATCATCCCTAATTTTGAGTAAGTTGGATGGGGACATAGATTGGACCCGGCAATTCGCATTGTCGAGCGCGTTTCAATAGAATACGCTGATTACACTTGTCGTTGTGTCCTGTAATCACGAGTAATCACAACAGGAGTCCCTCCTCGTCCCTAGATTAAAACTTCGAAACAAAGGTTAACTGTGCGAATCGCTACTAACAGAACGCCAACATTGTTCATGTTTGCTCACCGGTTGACAATGCCTCAACATTATAAAAATAGAAATGAAACGACAGTTTTAATTTTCCACAATGATGAAAATTTTTATGAAAAAAACTCCAAGACACAACTACACAATAGAAAACTTATTTTTGTCCTTTTTTATTTTAAATTAATTTTTCTAATGCTAGAATTTCTTTTCCGGAAAACTAAAAATATCCATCGCACGGTTTTAAATCGTTTAAAAAGATTTATGTTTTTTGTTGGAGATGGATCAAACGCGATCCGCCTGATGTAATATCGATGAAGGGCAAGGCCATACTAAAGGTACATAAATGAGGGTTCATGGGATGCATTAGTGGGATTAAAAATTTTTACTCAACTTTAATACATTTGTAGTCGAATGGCTTAGTCAGCAAGTTGAAAAGAGTGAAAAATTTCCAGTTTAGAAAATGTGGGTGCGCGGCTCGATGTTGCATTAATTTATTAATAAAATTTTAATTTAAAAAATAAATTTAAATTTGTCATTTTAATAGCGGAAGCGGTTGTAAGTTAAATAGCCTTCACTATTGGAATTATTTTAGGAAGAGTTAGGGTGAAGTAAATATTGTTGTAATGGATTTTGAAAGAAATTTGGAACAGGTGCGCTTTGTTGAATAAATAAAGTAAATGTGCCGGTCTTTTAAATTTAAATTTTTTTAACAAGTCTCCTGATAAAGTCAAAGCATTGTGTTTTGTGAGTATCGACTGAAATGTGTAGTAAAGACCAAACCTTAACTTAATGAAATCTCTAAATCAGTAGCTTTTAGAAAGATTTCCCGGAGGGTCATTCGTGGTTGCACGCAACGACTGCGGCACCAAATACTCCTGTAGACTTCGTTTGTATGTGTATGTGTGTTCTAGTTTTATGTCAAAGACTCAAAGGGTCTTTCCATTTCATCTTATCCAAATTAAATATAGCGTTCATCATGTGAATAAATTGCCGAAATTTTTCTTCGTGTGTTCGGGAAAGAAGTCACACAAAAATTTTAATTTATTAAGGTAACAATAATAAATGACTTGCCCACTCGTGGCAGGTATTTGATTATTATTTCACCGACGTTATTACGGATAAAACGAATAACCCACACGTTGATAATAACGCAAGTCATGTTGTAAATCGATGAGATAAACTTAATAAACGTATGCTAATCCAACTGCACTTAGTATATTACATCTGTATATTCATGAGAATAGTCGATATCAATTTCATGTACGGTTTGGTTTAGCCATTGATATGCATTGCTTAGATATTTGTTTGGTAAACACCCTACACAATCTGATTGAAATATAGCAGTTCTGATTTATATTTGTCTTTTTCCGCATTCGGTTTCGTGACTGGCAATTTATAGACGTCTCCCTTGCCCAGGATTATGCTCCAACGGATTCTTTATTTCAGCCCTAGAACAACGCTGGAATTAATTTCTGCGACTAAGCGTTACGCACAATTCAAATAATCATCTTTAGCACGCGTTTCCAACATTCCAATTCTCATCCTCTATTGTAACTTACTTCTATATTTTTATTAAGTCTTTCCAATTTCCACCCTTACTCTTTTATTGCTTCTCAAAGGTTCACTAAATAGCGCTCACTAAGCATCAGTAGTAAAAATTTTATTTCAAATCTGTTTTATTAATAAAATCGCCCCAATGACCTAAACGCTCTAATGGTCATTTCTAACCTAAATGTACGACAGAGCTTACTTTCTAATGAAGCATATAAGCAAATCAGTTCCCCACAATAGCTTTTCGCACGTTCAATGCAATATCTAAAATGAAATTATGTCACCATCTGGCGTTCTTAGTGGTTTTGTTCTTTAACAAAACATGAGTTACCAGAACAGTAAATATATTTTAGATTAGAAAACAAACAAAATTTGGATTTTTTCAAATGATCATCTCTATCATAACAGGTAGTCTGATGTAGCGCACACTGCATAGTGTTACAGGTTGGATTCCCAGTTATTTCCAAATTATTTCAGCTTTGAGCAGTACCTATTACACATTAACCTACCGATTGTAAAGTTTAGTCATTAAGTTACCATTAAGAAAGAGATAAGACAAGCTAAGGATGATAACTTCAATATGCACTGCAAAATAAGGGAACTAACGGGAAGAAATAAAACAAAACCAATAAATAGAATCTTAGATGAAAATGGAAAAGCAATATTAGTTATGAATGACCGAAAAGAAACCTGGAAAAGATACATAGAGCAACTCTTTCAAGATGACAGACCAGAGAAACCCACAATTCAAGAAGAATCGGGACCGACTATTATGATCGAAGAAGTAGAGGCGACAATTAAACAGATGAAAGACGGAAGGTCCCCAGGACCGGATAAGGTTCAGGCAGAGTTTTTTAAATTAATGGACGAAGATGGAATAAAATGGATAACTGGCATATTCAACAGAATATATAACAGCGGAAATATACCATACGAATGGCTGAAGTCAGAGTTTATAACAATACCGAAGAAACCAAATGCCAAGAAATGTGAAGAATATAGAACAATCAGCCTGATGAGCCATTTTTTAAAAGTGTTCTTAAACATTATTCACAGACGAATTTATAAGCTCTGCGAAGAACAAATATCGCCTACACAATTTGGCTTCCGAGATGCATTGGGTACAAGAGAGGCTCTCTTCAGCGTACAGGTGTTGATCCAAAGATGTAGAGATATGAATTGTGACGTGTATCTTTGCTTTATAGACTACCCGAAAGCATTTGATAGGGTTCTGCATGGGAAAATTATGGAAATTCTGAAAAAAAATAGGACTGGATGGCAAAGATTTGAGAATTATAGCAAATCTCTACTGGAACCAAGAAGCAGTGATACGGGTGGATGGAGAACAGACGGAGAAAATACGCATTATGAGAGGAGTGAGACAAGGATGTGTTTTGTCGCCGTTGCTGTTCAACCTCTATTCCGAATATATCTTTAGAGAAGCACTTGAAGAGATGGATGCGGGAATAGTATTGAATGGGGAACAACTAAATAACATTAGGTATGCTGACGATACAGTAATCCTAGCGGATAGTATACTGGGACTGCAACAGCTAATGAACAAAATAAGCGAAACTAGCAGTAAATATGGGTTGGATATTAACTTCAAAAAGACTAAATTTATGATAATAAGCAAGGATAACATCACAAACTGCCAACTAAATGTCAACAACCAACCAATAGAAAGAGTGAATAGATACATATACCTGGGCACCATCATCAACGAACAATGGGACCATTCCCAAGAAATCAAGTGTCGCATCGAAAAAGCAAGAAGCGCGTTCATTAAAATGGCTGCACTGTTTAAGAGCCATAATCTGACAATGGAAACAAAGATAAGAATGATGAAATGTTATATTTTTCCTGTATTGCTCTACGGAGTAGAGGCCTGGACATTGACGGAAGCGACGACAAAGAAACTCCAGGCATTCGAGATGTGGCTATACCGAAGAACCCTGAGAGTGTCGTGGGTGGAAAGAGTGACAAACCAAGAGATACTCAGAAGAATAGGTAAAGACCTGGAAATTATTAATACAGTGAAGAGTAGAAAATTGCAGTATCTCGGCCACATAATGAGGAACGAAAGTAGATACCAACTCCTACAATGCATTTTACAGGGGAAAATAGCTGGAAAGAGAAGTGTCGGCAGAAGAAGAATATCCTGGTTGAAAAACTTAAGAACATGGTACTCTATGACGACCACAGAGCTGTTCCGAGCAGCGGTGAATAAGATCAAAGTGGTCAGGATGATAGCCAACATCCGGAACGGATAGGCACCTGAAGAAGAAGAAGTCAGTAAATAAAATTGAATTTTTAAGATTAGTTCGAACTAAGGGTGGTTTGACCTTAGTTCGACCAATCAGGGTTGGGAACACTGCATTCAGCTCGAGCTAACTCAGTGCATGCATACCTCGTACCGTAAGCTTTTAAATTTAAAACCAAGCTGGCTTAGCTCGATCTAACGTTCAGCTCGAGCTAAGTCGTGCATGTAGACGGAACAAATGATAAAATTTTAGATATTCATTCAGTTGAGACAATTTTTATTAAGATTTAATTGTTCTTCTTCTACTTTGCACTAAGATTTCTCTTGTTTATTTTGCCTTATTTAACCAACGAGGAAAACCAGCTTTGGGCCCATATCGTGGGAAGTCGTCCCGGTAGTCTCTTGCTCTTCGGCAGTCCAGTTTTACAAATTTTTGCCAATCTTCCATTGTCTATTCGTTCCATATGGCAATTCCATTCTCTCTTCGTGATCTTACTCCTTTTAACCACGTCTTGGACCTCGCAGTTTTCTCATATTGAAACATTGGTTATCTCTGAGGGTTAGATTCAGGATCGTTCTTAGTACCTTAATTTATACTTTTCTTATATATCTCCTATTCCAAAACCAATGTTCTATGTAGCTATTTTCATTATATTCGCCTTCGTTGTCCTATTTAACGCCATGGTCGTCATTGTTGATCTGTCCGGAATCCGAGGCAATGTTTCATTTCTGCGAGCATATAATATATAACCAAGTAGGTTGCTGGTTTCACTCGAGCATGGAAATAGGATTTGTTGTCATTTTTCGAGATTTAATAGGAGCACCTAATCGCCATCGGTGCTCCCCTTGAGGCCATATCCCCCCTCCTAAGATTTAATTGACAAAGTTTTTTGAGTACATTTTAAAATTGTATAACTTTAAATCTCTTGAACCTAGGGGTATTCCATACCCCCAGACTCCCCGGTTGTCGGTTGTGACTGGGGGGTTTGGAGGGTATGGAATACCCTCTAATCATACATGGAGTTACAGGGCTTGAGTTTGCTAAGTATATGTAAAATGATAATTGTAAGCGCGCCTTCTGAAAGATATAATAAACTTTTTGACTTACAAAATAGACATCTCAACTGTCACCATATCTCAACTGCAGTGGCGTAACTTCAAATTTTGGGCCCGGGTGCAAGAGTTTTGACGGGTCCCTCGATTGAGAGGTGTGCGATTTAAAAATAAAAAAACAAAACTTGGTCGCATATCATGCAGTTTAAGGGGGGGTCAAAGCATTGAACTTGGGGCCATTCTTTCCTCTGCCCCCTTCACAGTATTTACACCACTGTCCATATAACCTCCCTCGGTTGCACGCTTAATTCTTAACATTTTAGGGTGTGTAGCGGGCTTATCCACTTTAGAAAATAGAAAAAAGCACTTGAAAATGAGATAAAATTAAGTATTTATTTTGTAGTTTAAAACTCTGAAAAAATTTTCCCCTGACCTGAAAGGCACCTTTGTAATAAACAATTGAAAAACCGGGTACTATGGAATCACCCCCCCCCCCACCGCAAGTAAGCAAAAGATAATGTATCCTCTAGAATTAAATTTGTATCTTTATCAATTTTAAAAAGTCATATCGTTACTTCGTTGTACTGGGGGGTATTCCATACCCCCAGACCCACCGGTTTTACGCCCATTTTTTCACATTTTAATTGAATTGTTTCAATTACTTCAAACTCTTTTTGATTTAACGATGTTATTAGATAAAAAATCATTTGTTCAAATGGACCGCGGGGGGGGGGTAGTGCAAATTAACCAGTTTGCCACAGGCGCTTTTAGCCTTGTTACGGATTTGGAGGAAGGGGTATATACCCACAGGGTAGAGGAATAGTGGGAATCTCATTAATCTCATGATAAATCCCTTTTGGAAGGGATTTCCATTTTAAATAACCCTTTTTACCCTATTTCACAATTATATAACATATAATATACATCGTGTTCATTCGCACACCGCGCACACTGGTAGTTACGCCACTGCTCAACTGTCACAATCACCTGCAAGTGAAGCTGAACAACCGTAACAACCAAGCACTAAGATGTAGTGACGTAGCAAGTCAAGACCGGGCCCTGATGCAAGATCCACAGCGGGTCCCCTTCATTATTTTATTATAAAAAAAAAATTTAAATAATGTTATTGCACAAAAAATATGTAAGTGACAAAAAGGCATCGTAGATTTCCCTAGAAAGATTTTCTGGTGGTGCTCAATTCCCCCCCACACCCCCGGAAGAGACTAATGAAAATTTAGCACTTATGAAGTTTCAAGCGCAATTCAATTTTGAGGCTTCCCTCTAAATAATTCAATCTCCGGCACATGGGGGTAGGGAAAACAGCGTCTTTTAGCGCCGCAGGCGATTTTTTTTTTAAATACTACCTATTTTATATGCAACTGCGTCACTCGTTGCCTCGTAAATATAGCTATAATATTTACTGAATGAATTACATTATTCAATTTTTTCCAATATTTATTTTGGCATTCCTTCAGGGCGCCGGCCCCCCGGTGCAGACGCACCGCCCTGGGGGCCCTCGCTGTGTTCAATGTGCAAAATTTCATAGATAATTTTTACAAAAATGTCTGTAATTTTGTCCGTGTACCGGGGCCCTGGTGCCCGGCACCACTCGCACCACCTGTTGCTATATCACTGTGTATCTATACACATAGGCACGGACATGCCCAAGCAACTTTTTTGAGGAGGGGAATTTGCCAACTTAATTAATTAAAAATTGCCGACCTTTTGTAATTGCCTATTTTTCCTATTGTCGGTTTAGCAGCTTTCTCCAACTTGACCAAATTTTGAGTGGTATTGCCAACTTTTTTCCAACTTGTGTAATGATAAATATCGTATACTTAGGCTCATCAAAATTTGAGGGTAGAAGAGGACTCGGACGATGAAGAATAGTAAATTGGTTTCTTGAATTGAGGAAATACTGGAATGACATCAACAGCACTTTTTCGGTAAACAGCTAACAGTAAGATAGGCTATAGTGATCGCCGACGTCCTTAGCGGATAAGGAACTAGGAGAAAAAGATGAAGCGTGCGCAGAATTCCTAATTTTATGGTCAATTTAAAAACATGTTTACGTTTAAGCCAGCTTACACTTATTATTTATGGTTATGTAGTTCTTATCGCTTACGGTCATTGTGGATTACCTGGATCTTGCATTATCATCATGGCATTGCGGAGTTCCATAAACCGCTATACCTTTTTCCTTATGTAAAATCAATAATTATAACATTGAGAAGAGAATTTAGTTTGGACGACTGAACTCTGATTAGTCGGTCTATCTTAGGAAGCAATTGCCCAGGCAACTGGATTTATTAGGACTGCTATGGGATTGTGAGTTTAATAGAAAATTCGAACCATGGAATCATAATATCTGGGATAATAACTTCCAATCTTGTCACTATTAGAAGGCAGTGATTGTTCTTTCAAGTCAAGAACGATGAACTTAATGACTGTGGAATACGAGGGCTGGGTTCCATAATCTCTTTCATTTAATAACTTGATTGGCGAACGTAGTTTCAATCTCGCTGCTGCCGAATTTCTCTATTAATCAACGGGTAGAGCTTAGAGAAGATGTATTTAGCTAGGTTTCTAACGGTTGTAATGTGAGCACTTCAAATGAGTTTGTGGTCAACCTTGGTGGTGTGAGATGATGGAGGAACGACGTGAAGATGGCCATGTCGTCAGCATAGAAGTCAATGTTGGTTTGGACATAACTGCATAATATAAACTTTGATGAGTTCCGCGGAGAATTTCGGTTGTGATGCCTCTCTGTTGGGGGGAATGTTCCAAATGCTTAATAGCTGCTTAAATAATACAGAAATTTCTATTTCTTTGATTTCAATTTCAAATAAATATGGAAGGGCCAATCAGGGTTCTTCCCAGTTTGATAGTTACAAAAATTTTATTTTAGAGGAATAATTTGCACGTTCAAAATTGGTTTGCATTATAGAAAATGTATTTTTTATTTATTTTGCAATACAAATTTAATTCAATCGCGATAAATCAATTACTATTTAGTTCTTCTTCGACATTGAATAACTTTAGTTTTTGTTTTTTTGTTTCAATTTAATTAAATTTATTTTACCTTTTTAAAACGACTTCTTCAAATTGCTTATTAACTATATTAATGAAGACAGGAAACAAAGTTTCCTTCTTAATTTTGGGTTTTTGAATTTTGATTTGGATTTTCTCGAACAGTCATTAGGAAAGCCTCGTTGATTTCTATTTACCTAACAAAGCTCAGCCAATACTCTAATATACTATCTATGATAGTTTACATGGGCTCTAAAGAATACCTAGAATCCTTTGTACCTTTCCTCTGACCGGCCAAATATGTATTGGAGGATCTTGTCATTCGGATTACAATGAAAACTGTAAAATTTCGTTAAAGGGCTTATTTGTAAATTCAACAAGTATATAAATAAATATTAACACCATCTTTCTGGAACATAAATTTAAATACTAATTTTCTGGAGAGCAATCTGAATATGTTTAAAGCTGATGTGTAAACTTTTCCTTTGGTAAAAGCAACTTTTCTCATTTTCTCTGAATAAAATATTTATTATATGAACTATAGGTTTCTAAAAAAAATCTTCACCTTAAAGTAAATAAAAGGAAGTTGAAAGAGGAAGTCCAATTAACAATTCAATAAGGATGATGTTTCCTTACCAACAATAGACTACTAATCATCACAGCGTGAAATGCACTTGCAGCAACAGCAATTTTCATTAACAAGATATATTTGCCTTGCTTGATGTGTGCTCATGAATAATAATTGAGAATATTACGTACAACTTCGTTATGCAGAATAACTGATTACTTTGTGCCAAACTTACATAATTGTTCTTTTAGAAAGTACTACTCGAAAAGTTAAAAAACAACAGCTTTTACACCAGGAAGATTTAAAATTGAAAGGAAAATGTAATCGCACTCAACAATTCCGACACCTGACGTTAAAGTAATTAATTATCAGAGTAAGTTGGATCAAGTATGTGCCAAGAGACACATAACCCCCTGGTTTTGGTGGTAAGTACAAAGGTAATATTATAACCCTTTGTAGCCGGCCAATTACGCACGCACAGTCTAGTGACAATGCCCGGGGACGTATTACCTGTGTGACGTCACTTCAATCGATATTTCAACGCAGTAAAATGGTATGAGATTTCAAAATACAGAACCGGATTTGACTGATTCAATATTTTTACGAACCACTAAATATTCAAAAAGGCAATTAATAAAAAGAAGCTTGAACTCTATCGCATATTAAACGTTTCGCTTACAAATTTAAGTAAACATTGCGAAAAGTTTCCAGACAAAAAGCCTTTAAAGAAAGATAAATTTTCTATTAACATGGTAATGTTCGCTAAGTTTCTTACAAATCTTTTCGCATAATATCCCAAGAGAATCATGATAAAACTATTTCAAAGTCGCAAATGCCAGTATTGTGTAGATCTCATAACAAACTTTCAATTATGGTTTAGTTACAAAAAGGAAGATAATTTAAAACACAAAGAAACTAAAGATTTATGCAAATTTCTAAAATAACATTTTAACTTTGATTTTCACATTATACAATGTAGAAGCTGCAGTATAAACTCAAAGTTTATATTTATTCAGAACTTTTACAAAGAATGCTAACGATGCTAATATTAGCTCTGTTTGGTACACATAAAAGTGTAGTGCAGGCAGGATAGCCTAAGGCAGTCCAGGGCAGCCGGAACTGCACGAGAACTCGCTAGTGCACATGACTGTAACAAACGACTTTAGTGCAGGCGGTGTAGGATTGAAACGTCACTCATAAAAGTTGAAGTTTTTTTTTATAAAAAAATCAAAATATATTAGTGTGCGAAAGGGTAGTCTCTAAAAAATCAGAACAAATCGAGCACAGTTATTTCTGAGAATACTTAGTTCAACAATAACATCATAAATGAGGACAAATTTATGAGTTCATTTCAAGAAGGCAGTTTACATTTTTATGGCCTACAGTGATTAAAAATGATAAAAATGCAATTTTTATGCAAATTTGCATAAAAAATTATTTTAAGGACGTTGTACCCAATTACAGCGAAAAGGAATTCAAAACAAATTTTAGAATTTCAAAAAATTTATTTTTATTATTATTATAATTTATTTTTATTATAATAATTTATAATAAAATTTTTTTAATTAAGAACAAATCAAGTAAATATGTCGTTTTCAATCGCAAGTTTTATTACCCACCCACAAATTCTACTGCTTGTCAGCTACCTGCACTCGCTACTCTAGCTATTTAGGTAGAGTAAAATGTGTAGTTCCGAGCATGGTTCCGAGCTGTTCGGAACTACAACAATTTTCGTAACAAACGGTTGTCCACTACCTGCACCGCTTACACCAATTCATGCCAAACGCGATTTAGGAAAAAGTGCAGTTCAGGTTGCACTAGGACTGTGATACCAAACAGAGCTATTATCTCATATAAGATTTAAATTTGGTGTAGAGGTGACGGAATCGAATTGTACCCAAAATCATCATGAGTTTGAATTTTTGCTACTATTGAATTATTTGCATCGTGGTTTTAATTCCAAGTTAATCTGTAGTAAGTAAAACTGCTGGCTTTATAAGAAATATATCTATTAGAATTATCAAAAAAATTTGCGATATTGCTGAAGAAGTCAGTACATATGTAAAATTTGAATGTGGGTACCAAAGAGAAGTTTTGGATTTTATTTGAAGGGCGAAGAAAACCGCTAGTTTTAGTACATCCTCTTTGAAATTCAAGATTATGGTTGGAAATAGTAGTTGGAAAGTGCTATCGATGCTTCCGATGTTGTGGATTCAGATGACCTCCAAACTTGGATCTGGAACGATTTCAGTTACCTTTTTAATCCATAAAGTTGGACAAAAAGAAAGGGCAATATAAAAGTAGTAGCTCCTTGATAAGTTTTTATAATTGTTTCAAAACATTTCAGAGAGAGAATTGGCTCAAGAACTTTTATATGTTTGGAAAAACACAAAATTTGTTTATATTAATAAACTGTAATTTGTATAACCCACTAGAAACTCTCGAGAAATAAACTTTTTTAATTAATATTCTTCTGCTTAATTCGTAATGATTTATTTTTTGTTTTAGTTTACTAACTTTTAAATCGTTTGCTTATGCGGTTCAACACGAGTTCATGTAATATATAATTTTTGAAATACAAATTAATGACTTCCAGTATTTTTAAGTGGTAAAATTTAGTGTGGTGGAACCAATTTAGCTGAGATAATTATTTGTATTTCATTCCTAATTAATTATTAACATCTGATTTGACTTACCTGATCATTCATATTTTCGGAGTGGAATTAATGCCATTATGTATTTTTTAGGTTATTTTTACCGGTTAAATCACAAGATGATTAGGCTTCAAATGAAAACTGTCGTAACAGATTTTAATTATTATTTTTAATAATTATTAAATATGAAGGTTGAATTTGGATGTCTGCAGTCATTTAAGCTTCCATGCGGTTTGCTGTAATTAAAAGATTATGTCATCGAATCTCTAGATTATCAGATCAATTGGACTGGGTTTGAAGGTAAAAAATTATTGCAAACATTCAAATAAACATCTTGCACTTTCCATACTTAGTTCAAGGAAATTTATCTGGAACTCAGTTAAATACAACAATCTGACCAATAACGTAAGTGGTAACATTTAGTCTTTTGGCAGTTATCGATTGGATGTTCATAATAGCAAAGGTTTCTGAAGGAATTCTTTGAATTCCTTCTTTTAATTATGAATTGAAGCTGTAGAAGACGCCTTCCTTCCATTCCAAAAGTTTAAATGTTACTGGGAAATAAAGGGAACTTCTTGTAATTTTGACTTGCTTTTCGACTTGAGTAAGGTACCCCACCGTTCAGACTACCCATCCTTCACAATTATCATTAATTTATCGAAGTCGATGTAATCATATTTTTATAGATTGAAAAACTATTTTAGTTTTGAGTTTAGAAAAAGTAAAATTAATTCATTTCATCATTTGCTTCATTGATGATGATGGATGCTATATGAGGTTTTCAGGAAAATCTTCAAAAAAAAAGTTTTGTTTGAGTTTCCTTTTCACAGAATTTCATGAAAGCTGCGACTATGTTGTTTGACGACTTAATTTTTATGTTGTATTAGGTTCGAATCCCAAACTTCCAGTGAGGTGTTAAAAAATGAAGTCGTAATCGATTTGAACCGAAGGCGAAGGTTGAACAAAACTCAAAACATATTAAAAATATTGTCTGAAATTGTAACGAATTGCAAATCTTGGAGGTACAATGTCGTCTGCCTTAAAAATGGAAACAAAATAGCGTGACCTATTTTTAAGATTCTCATGCAAACATAATAGTAGATGATACTGCAATAACGACAGGCATCATTGATATTTAAGAAAATTTCGAGATTTTCCAACTAAAGATCTGTTTGAAATTCTTAAAGGGTAGCTCTAAGTCTGATGATAGTAAACGATCGTCTTTATTCACACTTTTATGTGACACAGTCCGACTCTGTAGGTATTTCGGTTGGGGGCGGCAGGCAATATGTGTAATGGATAGCAGGCGGCACTGAGGGTGGAGAAAGAGCTTCTAGCAAACCGCAGCGCCGCGACGCCAGTTCTCTGTAATACAAATTCAGTCAGGATGTTCTACACACCTTTTCTCGTTAAGCATAAAGTACAAAGAAAAATTCACTCTTTTTTAATCGATAATTAAATGAGGAGCTGCATTTACAATTTCTGTTTAGGAAATGAAAATTGAAAGCATTGAAAAATTTAAATTTAAAACTATCTTGTGATCTATAAATTTAAACTTCCTCAATTTGTCTTTTTCAAAACAATTTTTAATGCACTTGCACTTAGATTTATCTAATTTTAATTTGATGTATTTTGAAACGCTCGTATTACTAGTACCTTATTACTTACATAATATAATAAATCATAAAAAAACTTTTTGTATAGTATAAAAGAAAACAAAGAATTAGGTCTAATCAAGACAATTATTCAAACGTTAACCATTTCATAAAAACAACAAAATTTAATACTTTTCTCTATGTGGTACAGTGGTGTTAAAATTGTTTAAATAACAAGGAAAAACCTTTTCCTTCGATCACCTTACTGATTCACCTTGGTGAAGGCCAACAGATGCGATACAAACTGAACTATTAGATAGAAAAGCCTACATATAAACAAAATTATCACGAAAATTGGGCTTGTACAAGGTGTGAAAAACATTACAATTAACAAAAGAAAAAGGAAAAACTTGAATATATCTACACAATTTTGTGTAAGGAATTAATGTCCTTAAAAAGTGCATGACTTCTCATGTTCATGGTATCAGAATTTCGAAAAGAATTTGTGGCAAAGCTTAGTTCAATTAATTCTTAATTTAAGGGTGATTATTCCTCCAATTTAAGATGCCACTCCGTGTTATAATGTAGGTAAGTTATGACGTCATATGGCGCATGTTATTGTTTTCTACGTAAGTAAAACTGATAAAAAATTATTGATTAATACATTCATAAGAAATCGGGATTGCTTCGACTGTAAGAAAATTAAGGGTTAATTATTAAAATTAAAGATCTGGGCAGAGAAGTGCGAAGGCTGCAGGCCGAACTATGTCACTCAGAGAGGAGAAGATCAACTGTGACCCCTGGCCCCTAGATGCTTATCTGTAGCAACTAACAAGAGCCAATGAAATGGTTGGATTTATTTGGCCAGCCATTTTCGTGGTATATAATTCTGGTTACCGTTGATTATGAAAATTGGTTGATTGGGTTTAAAAGGCAAATTATTTATGTAATTACACTTGCAAGTCGGTGGGTGTTACAAAATCCGACTACAACAATTAAATTTTATTGTTGGAATATAAATAAATATCTTTTTTGGGGGGAGAATTCCATAACCTCCAAACCCCCCGGTCCAAAAATCAACATAGAGTATAATATGTTTTGTCATTGGTTTCTTTAAATCGCAACCGTTCCAAACAAAAAATGATCATTATGTCATGGTATTTGAACCACGGTTCGGAGTCTGAAGGATATGGAATACCCTTTAGAGTGGGAGGTTAAAACTTATACAGTTCAATGAAAATTAACTTCTAGGATCTAGGGCATAAGTGGAGCAAAATACAAAAACACTATGATTCATTGATCAATGTTTTGGCGTTTATAGCTATTTCAAAGTTATAATAGCCCAGTTATAGTTTTTAAATCGTAAAAAAGGTGCAGAACTACCCAAGGTCCTTTGGAAAATCCCTAAATTTTCAGATCTGCATCAATCCGACGAAATGTAAACAGTATACTATGTCAATTAAATCTTAATAAAAATTATGTAGTAGATCTCTCAGTCCTAGATATTATTGATGTGATTGTTAAGTCTTCGGCCTCCTTTATGAGGAATGCGATACGCCAAAGAATCACCTCACTTAGAGGGAACGTAACCAATCAGAGGTGGAAAACTTTATTTGGTTAGTAATAACTAGAGACAGGATAGTTAGGCAAAATAAAACCTCAAAAAAGACAGGCAAAAAGGCATTAAAAACAAACAAAAAAGGCAAAATAAAAGGTAAAAAGGTACAAAAAAGGCAAAAACCTTTTTTCAACAAAAATCATACAAATTCAAATTAATTCTCTTTATTTTTGTACCAACTTGTTACCAGAAGTTTTTCGATATTATCTACAGCAGCTTAAATTTGTTCTCCTGTCACTCAAAATTTGTTTGAATGTGGAGAACGATCTCTCTACATCGCAAGACGTGATAGGGGCAAATTTCAATGAACTTATCTGATCTGGAGTTAGCTCTAAATCAATATCGTTATTCGAAATTCCTTGATGTATTTTTAGAAATTTCCTGTATAATTTTATACGATGGATTTTTTCTAAAACATTATAATATTAATTTTTCTTTAAATTTTTTCCCTAGTGTCGATTCTCTGCTTCACTGGAAAGCTAACAATAACATCCAAGTCAGTTCGGAATTCGTCAAGTAAGCATAACGTCGCCGAATCGTAGTAATTTGATAACGCGCGCTTCATAATCGAATGGAGAAGAGGTTTTGTTTTACTAATTTCGTCTAGCATAACCGGATTATTTCAAGAATCGGATTCTACCGATTAGTAGAATTTGAATTTATAAATTTAAAATTTTTATAATTAAATATAACAATTAGAAATTTTTAAATAAAATTAAGAAATAAATTTTAAAAAAGCAAAAAAGAAATATTTTGGTTCAAAAAGCACAAAAAAGGCAAAAACAACCGCAAAATAGGTGAAAAAGGCAAAAAAGACTGGAACCCCCCCAAAAAGGCAAAACAAAAAATGAATTTTTGAATAGTACCTGCTCTGAAACGGATTTTAAATTGGGTCTGCCTGAAATATTTCAATTTAAAAAAAAAAGGCATTTTGCCTAACTATCCTGTCTCTAGTAATAACTAATAAATGAAGAATCAATTATTATAGACGCCACTATAAATGACAAGGAAAATTGGGAGGAGCTTTATTCAATTATTATTAAATTGGGTTCGTAAAGTTCAAGACAAGCAGTCTGGCATACGTCAAACACGGATAAACTAGAGAGCGGGAAACCGCGGTTCTAATGCTGACTGCGTCAGATGTGATGTGATCCAAAAAAGTCCAAAATCGATCGGTGGACTATGGTCCATTCCAACCCCCACTAGGCCAGCGTGGAATGGTAAGGCCTCAACCTTCAAGTTCTAAATTGAGAGAACTTGAAGAGGCGTATATCCAAAAATGGATATAAATAAAAACGATAATGAAGAAGAAGAAGAAGAAGAAGAAGGAAGTTCAAAAAACACATCTGGGACTGGCGCAACCGTCATCAAGCCACTGAAAAGTCGAAGCGAAAATTTTAACTTTAGAGTCACGTCAAATTGGCATATGCGTATGAAATTTTCCAAAATACTTTAGATTTGGTTGCAAAAGTGAATGAATTTCAATTTCTACTTTTTACCAAAATTTTAACATTAATTTTGTAATGATGTATTTATGCCTATAATATACAAAATATTTATACCTACATGCAGGGACCCAGTAATGGTCAGTTTCTGAATTTTTTCAGTTTTATCTCATTTACAATCAAGATGAATAACCATAATTTACCCTAAGAAACTGGAAGCATTGAAATATGCTTGAAAATTTGTAGATGAAGTGAGTTGATTTACAATTGTGTATACAGTGAGTCCGTAAAGTATGGAATAAATTCGATACAAAATTTTAGAAGGATTTTAGAGAAATTTTCGGAGACATCAATTTTATTTCATAAAAATACCCGAATATAGCTTGGATTCAAATAAACCGATCCACTTCACACTTTCAGATTTTAAATGCATTTTTTTTACAAATCAGACATGAGATTAAAAAAGCAAAAATTATTTCTGATATATTCTTTATTTTTAATCACTTTTGAAATGAGCTCAATTTAATTATGATTTCTTTCATCTTCCGAAGGAGAAAGTCTTAAAGTGAAAAGCCTTGCAGTTGCTATTGTTTTTAACTTATTTGGACTGATTTTAAAGGTTATTTATTCGAAGAACCTAAATATTTTTGTACATTTTGATGTCTGCCATCTGAACAAGAAAATGCATTTAAAATTCAAAGTATAATGTGTAAAGTGGGTCGATTTATTTGCACCCCAAGTGTACCTATATCAAATTCAATTTTTCACCAACTTATATTTGCAGTCCAATCCGTTGAAATTCCTGACAGAGGAAACAAGAAATTTAAAACAACCTTAATGAGTGATCGGTTTCGGTATTATTCACATTATGATTGTGAAATTATAACTACCTCAGACCCATATACTGTTTTGCTTGTGAAAAACGTCGTATTCAGATTTTAATTTTGTTGGAAATATAAACTTTAAAGTTTATGTCCTCGGATTTTAGACTTTAAATCGTAAAATTCTGACTTAAATAACTTGATTGTTTAAATCACAAATTTTTTGAATTGCAGCTAGTTGGAGTAATTTTATTTTACAGTGTCTGGGTCAATGATTGAGTTTGATATTAAGTTAATTGAAACTCTAAGTTAATTGGCTTATTAAGTAATTTTTACTTAAATAGCAGGTGATTCACAAGAAGAAAAGTTTTGTTTCGCTTAAACAATTTCAGTGGTACTAAATCATATGGATGCATTAAATTATTTAATTTGCCGACTGTATTAATTTGTTCTTATCGGATTTAGATATCGACAAGATTAATTTTTTCACGCCTTACATCAATTACACGTCAATAAGTTGATGGTAAGATTAACAATGGTAGCAGCTACCTACCCTCGTCTTTTCGAAATAGATAACTTCATAGATAAATCCTTTTGTAGAATGGATGCATAACAAAGGAATATACGGATGTACATTTCAAGACATACCACGAATATAATATTATCTACTTGCGATTCCGTGTACGGCAGCTAAAGTAGCACCACCCACACATTAAAACGTCAATTTTCAACATCGACAGACTAAAAGCTTTTTGAGGAACATTGATTGAGCTACACGTTTTACAAGCCTTGTATTTATAGCAATCCAGAGCATTGGCTTTATTACTTGCACATATATTCATAGCTTAACAGATAAATCCCGGCATTCGCATCAAGTTAAAAATCAAATAAACACGGTTTATATGAGCTTCTGACTGACATGTTATGTTAAACAAACTAACAAATATCACATTTCATAAATATAGAGCGAGTTGGGAATAACAAACATTGAGGCTATGCGGTGAGGCCGATGATGGGAATTAGCTCCCGGCCTAATCGAAATATTCAAAATCACAACGTACAAATAATGTTTATTATCATTAATATTCATTATTTTGTAAGAAAATATACATGAAATAAAATTTAACTACCAAATTTACCGGAACTCAGGTGTGCAAGTACCAAGTGTGCGACAACGTTCCTTCCCTAACCGTAAAACCACCATACCTTAAGAAGTATGAATAATTAACACAAGTCGATGCAGGTGCTTATGGGAACTTTACCTAACCGAAAGAAAACTTTACCTATTACGAGTATGTACTACATAAAAAGGAAATGTAAGGTATAGTGGTTATTTGGTTTCGCATTGTGGGAAAAACGATTAACGGAGGTTAACGTCAATTGAAGCACCTGTGCAAAGAAAAAATCCTAGACGATATTATAATAATACCTGCACGGTTTGCTTTTCGCCCCGCAGTTATATTCTATAAAGAAAATATAAAATATTGCAACACTTTGGATATGGATAAAGAAAATATTAAATTTTTTCTTACTAAATTTTGATTTACCATTTGTATCCACAAGCAAAAAGAAAGTAAATTCTGGCATTCATACAAGAAGAAAGCGGTCTTAGCGTCGAAAATAGTAGAATAACAGCGTTGGGGTAGCTTAAGGGCGCGGGGTGGTAGATTAACACGAGCACTTAGCGCTAAGAGCATAGGGGAGTCCGCCCCA
This sequence comes from Rhagonycha lutea, assembly GCA_958510855.1. Classification (NCBI taxonomy): domain Eukaryota; kingdom Metazoa; phylum Arthropoda; class Insecta; order Coleoptera; family Cantharidae; genus Rhagonycha; species Rhagonycha lutea. The sequence goes on along the minus strand of OY294036.1, from coordinate 13,031,141 downwards.
GCCTCTAAAACTCCGATACGAATTCAGTTTGGTCACATAGTTGCGGAAATACGTAAATATTGGAAAAATCAGAGAAATATTCAATTTTAATGTTTTTTTGTTAACAGTTTCGATTAATAGCCGGTTTGGCATTAGAAGATTGAATGGTATTGTTACACTAAAATTTTTTTTCTTTTTATAAAACTAACGTGTACATGTGAATTGCTCCGTACGTTGCTACTGGTTCTTCCTCAAATATTTACTAATTTATTAACGTGAGCACGCTATTTAAAGCAAGTTAGATTGTATTGATTTTAACTTGGTAAATTTAAGACAACAATTAAACGAAACCTTTAACAGCTTTGAACGCAATTTGAGAACTTTATTTTTTAAGTGAAATTTCCCAATCTGAAGATAAACGTAATACCTATTCCGACTTGTTACCAAATTCGAATGTAACATTTTGATGTTGCCTATCAGATTAGATGTAACTTTTAACGCATAATTTGGATTCGTGTGAATGAGGTACAAAGAGTCGACACACTTCAAAAAGTTTCACCAGAGAGAATTCTGCAATTTTAAACTATTCAAAGTCACTATACACACACACACATACACGCACCATCATCGAAATTTCGCCGGAAATTAAAATTTCGAAGCAATTTTGATTTATTTCGTTCGAATTTCAAACCTATTGTTGCAATAAGTCGGAGATGTAGTTAAATTGAGTGGTAGTAAATGGGCTATAATTTCTTTCCAATCAAAAATTCGATGATAAATGAAGTTATTTTTAGTTGACTAGTGCATTTTTAAGTTATTTTTATTTTAGAACCACTTGACGTTGTCTCACATGCTATATAAATGAGTCTAAACAATTTCGGATATAAGCACTTATCTCAAAAAAATAAGGTAAAGAGAAGTGCCGATGCTTTTAAAAGCCTATTTTTAAGGTTATGATGAGAATTTTTAACTTCCTCTACACAGAAGGAAGTTAGTAAGTATACCGATAAAATGTGTTCATAAATGATACTCATAAATCAGAAGATACCGAATTTGGCAATGGGAACCCATATTTTTAAGCTAACACGTTTAAAAAATGTGTAGTTTTGGATTGGTTATGTTATAAGGTTTTATTTTTTAATTTTATGGACGTCAAGTGCAGCTCACTTGACCTCCTAATCTAGAAATTGATTCTTAATTGAGCCTTGGTTCTGACTTACTTTTCTTTGGATCAAAAAAATATATCTTCATCTATTTAACAGAAATCACTTTTCCAGTTGGTCTCAGATCTACTAATCTCAGAGTTACTTTTGTAGTAATAACTCAGTCACCTACGTATCTTATGTGGAGTTGCATAGATGATGGATCGAATGTTGGTTTTGAACATTCTCATTTTTACAGCATAATTCTTCTGCCGGTCGAGGCTCAAGAGAATAAACGTTGTTTTGCTCTTTTTCCCAAGCTAGCTTAGAGTCCACTCTGTGAAGTTGTAACAAATTTTTGCTTTGTTATATTGTTCTCCTTTTCATATCGTTTCACAATATCCCTGAGTACGGCCCATTGCCTTGTATGCATTTTCAAATGCATTTTGCATTGACCTTGCAATTTTTGAACGCAATGTGGCTTGCTGTCGGACGCGGTTGAGTCGTATCAGTTGGGTTTGAGATATTGAATGTGTACGTTCGACCTTCGTGTGCGGAGTTTTAAAGTGCCTTTTAGTGCCGAATTACTGGTGCTTTATCCATTATTTTAAATTGGCCAGCTCCTGTTTCTATTGAGCATTACTTTAAGCCATTCGCTGTAGCGTTACAGTTTTTTCTACTGTGGAAGTATAGCACCTGTGGATTTTACAAAATTCACCATTATCAGCATATTGCACGATTTCTCCCCGCACGCAAGGTTTTGCGCAAGCCAGTTCTTGTTTATCCTTTTGACAAGATATCGAGTTGTGATGTTTGTTTTGGTCTCCTTACAACATCAAACCGATCGATTGCCATCCTGGATTCTCCAACTGTAACGAAGTTTCGTTCGATCAGCATTTCACCTGCTCTCAATACACCATCATCTAATCCAAGCCGTGTTTATCTGTGCGCGTAGTTCTATCAAGTGCTACTGTTCTAGATAGTTCAACAAGATCCAGCTTCACCTGAATAGCACCCGTTGGTCTCGATTGGAAGTGCCTGTCATCTTTGATATTGTAAGCTTAGCGAGATATCGAGGTAAGCATTTTTATTTTTCCATATCGAAAGCATCAACGTGTGTGTGCTTTGTTTTCAAATTGTACAACCTTAGTGTTGTTATCTTGTTTGGTACTTGTTTATATTTACGACGGAGCTCTTTGTGAATGAACCGCTCATTATTTCATTTGCTACTGTGCAGTTTTACCACAGTAATTTATACATTGCAATTGTTTGGAACTGTAAGAGCATCTCAGATTCTGTTATCATTGAATTAAAGCACATTTACCATCATAGGTGTTTTATTGTTTTTTCACCCTTAGCTACCTATTATTTACAGAACCCCGATCCAGCCACCGCCCAAATAAAGAGCTGGTCTAAATTTCCATCGTGGCAAAACAAACTGGAGAGGTTCTCTCCGGATTGTTGCAGACTCTGGCTTTTGGTGTACTAACCCTCTCATTAGGGGTTGCAATCCAGAGGGCAGTTTCTGTTACAAAGTCATGGCATCGCTTCTTCTCTATGGGGTTACTAAAGTGAACGTATCGAGTGAAATTCTTAGTCTAACTATGTAGTATCAAAATTAAAAATTATTCCTGCAACCAATTATACCCAACCCGAACACTGTCACAACTATAGTTTTATTTTGATAATGTTCCCTGGGTGGGATAGTTAAGGTGATGACGTTTGTGAAACGTCAAACAACCTATTGTAACGAATTTTAGTTCTGTTGCATAAACTTCTCCACAAATAATTACTCAAATATTCTGAGTACGGCCCAGTCTTAATTTTCCAGATATTTTAATATCTGCTTTGTGTTACTGACCTTCGAATTTACATTTGGTTAGGGCTGTCATGTGACACGCGCTTGGAGGTAGAAGGGACACGAGGTAACGGGAGTGAGTGCCTGGCAATGATAGAAAACGGTCGAGAGAATATTTAAGTGCGCAAAAACATCATTTTTGGCGGAAATCTTTGAGTGACGTCATTGAAATTTATATCATTGTGACCAGTGATTTTTTGCGGTCCTGTATGTGTATTTGGGATACCACCGGTACACAGTAGCATTTTTTTGTATCCACATGTGGCCGACGCTATCGTGCTCACGCGCATTTCTCTCGACGCAGGCATTTTCTGATTCGTATCAGCTCGAGCTCACTCGTGAAGGCTCGATTCTGTGTTGACAAACACGGACCCAAATTTTACTTTTTTGGGTTATGGTCAACTATTTCACCATTTACATCTATACTACATCTATCCAACTTTACTTTAACATCATTTCAACATCATTCCAACCGTTCCAGCAACTGTATCTGCACTTTTTTATAATCGAGGCCAGTTTGACAAGTGCGTCTGGAGTTGCGAAGCTGTCCAGGTGCTTCTGTGTAATTGATGCGAATGCCAGTCCTCATTCTACCAGAGGACACGTCGGTTGCAAGTGGCATACTTGTCACCATTTTAAGATCTTCCAAGAGCTCTTGGGGTGAGTCATCATTTTTAGTATCCATTTTGTCTCTGACGTGTGTTGTTGTCAGCACCATTTTTAATATAGAACTGTGTATTTGCATTTGTTGTTGCGAACGCTTGTTTGACAGTAAAGTCAGTGGGCTGTGTTTTATTAATAACCAGCCGGTTCGGTTGCTATTGTTTGTAAGCAGAAAGCACGTCTATAATTTTGTAATTTGTTTTATTATACACTTGTTAAGATCACTGTGTTTTTTTCTACCCCTGGCTACAGAGTTTATTTCAGAACCTACGGTCCCCGCTTTCCACACGAATTGCGAGCGAGCCTACATTTACCATCGTGGCCAACAAAACCTGAGAGTTTCTCGGGATTGTTTCGAACGCGGCACTCCGATTGGGTTAACTCTCCCATTAGGGGTTACCTTTCAGAGGGTGGCGTTTGTCACACTATTTTAACTCAAAATAAAGTTTTTAGTAGATCTGGTCAGGATTTGACTATGAACTGCCGAGATAACTGTCATGAGATCCTTTCTCGAAAATAAGTGCTTTCGGCTTTCATAGTTTGGTATTCACACGAGCGACTAACGGCAGCCGGGTCTCAAAAATCTCCGTCCAAATAGGAGAGAACTACCGTCGCGCGCATTCGTTTTAAATTTAACGTTTAAAAATGTAGAAAGTTAACCTATAAATTAATGCTGTATGTAATCATTAAATTTTGACGTTTAATTATTTATAAATTTTAAAATTATGTTTCAAATTCACGATGAAAACAAATCTACACCGTATTTACTATATTAACAGTTTATCTATTGCTTTTAAACGGTCAAGTTGTTGCAATAAAAGCGTTTGATAAATATTTCATAAGTTTTATTAAAAAGTAACAAATAATTTTCTTATGAAAAAACTTTCTATTAAAGAAAATCTTCTTAATATAATATAATTTAAGGAGTATTTTAATTTTATTTTGTAAATTATTTGGTTTTTTTCAATAAAAATTATGAAATATTCATCAAACGCTTTTATTGCAACAACTTGAACGTTTAAAAGCGATAGATAAACTGTTAATATAGTAAATACGGTGTTGATTTGTTTTCATCGTGAATTTTAAACAGAATTTTAAAATTTATAAATAATTACATATTATATATTATAATGATTACAGACAACATTAATTTATAGGTTAACTTTCTACATTTTTAAACGTCAAATTTAAAACGAATGCGCGCGACGTTAGTTCTCTCCTATTGGACGGAGATTTTTGAGACCCGGCTGCCGTTAGTCGCTCGTGGTATTCACATAATATATTTTCCAATATAGCACGAGGTGGAGCTACATATCAACTGGATTCATACTTTTCGAAGTAACCCATCCCATCGCATGCTCTTCCTCGTTTTACAAGCCTATTCAATCCAGTGGCAGTTTTAGACCTTATGAGGCCCCAGGCGCAATTCAATTTTGAGGCCCCCCTCTAAGTAATTTCACTAATCTACACTCCCTAAAGCAATTGATTTGAACCCCTGGTGCCCGGGGAGCTCATCCACCAGCACCGCAGACGATTTATTTTTTTAATACTTTTATTTACTAAAAATTGCACTGAAATCAAAATAACTGCAAATCCAAGCCATCTTAGGGCTTAGACATTTTTGTTATTTTTCCTGTGTTTACTACTACAGAATTGATATTTTCATAAAATTTCAAAATATCATTTGAACAAAATTAAATTTTTAACAAAAATTTTAAATCAAAAATTGCACTGAAATCAAAATAACTCCAAATCTAATGCATCTTGGGGCTTAGAATTTTTTCGTTATTTTTGCTGTGTTTATTACAACAAAATTAATATATTTTCATAAAATTTCAGAATATTAGAACAAAAATAAATTTTTATCAAAAAATGAAATCAAAAATTGCACTGAAATCAATATAACTTGAAAAACTAAGGCACCTTAGGGCTTAGAATTTTTTCGTTATTTTTCCTGTGTTTATTACAACAGAATTAATAGTTTCATAAAGTTTCAGAATATTTTAACAAAATCAAATTTTTACAAAAAAATTTAAATCAAAAATTGCACTGAAATCAAAATAACTGAAAAACTAAGGCATCTTATGGCTTAAAATTTTTTCGTTATTTTTCCTGTGTTTATTACAACAGAGTTAATATTCTCATAAAGTTTCACAATATTTGAACAAAATTAAACTTTTATCAAAAAGTTGAATTCAAAAATTGCACTGAAATCAAAATAACTGAAAAACTAAGGTATCTTAGGGCTTAGGATTTTTTCGTTATTTTTCCTGTATTTATTACAACAGAATTAATATATTTTCATAAAATTTCAGAATATTAGAACAAAATTAAATTTTTATCAAAAAATTTAAATCAAAAATTGCACTGAAATCAAAATAACTGAAAAACTAAGGCATCTTAGGGCTTAGAATTTTTCGTTATTTTTCCTGTGTTTATTACAACAGAGTTAATAGTTTCATACGGTTTCAGAATATTTGAACAAAATCAAATTTTTACCAAATACTTTAAATCAAAAATTGCACTGAAATCAAAATAAGTGAAAAACTAAGGCATCTTATGGCTTAGAATTATTTCGTTATTTTTCCTGTGTTTATCACAACAGAGTTAATATTCTCATGAAGTTTCAGAATATTTGAACAAAATTAAATTTTTGTCAAAAAGTTGAAGTCAAAAATTGCGATGAAATCAAAATAAGTGAAAAACTAAGGCATCTTATGGCTTAGAATTATTTCGTTATTTTTCTTGTGTTTATTACAACAGAGTTAATATTCTCAAGAAGTTTCAGAATATTTGAACAAAATTAAATTTTTGTCAAAAAGTTGAAATCAAAATAACTGAAAAACTAAGTCATCTTAGGGCTTAGAATTTTTTCGTTACTTTGCCTGTGTTTATTACAACAGAGTTAATATTTTCATAAATTTTCAGAATATTTGAACAAAATTAAATTTTTATCAAAAAATTTAAATCAAAAATTGTACTGAAATCAAAATAACTGAAAAACTAAAGCATCTTAGGGATTATTAGTCATTATCCAAATCATTAAATTTTATCTGAATTTAGTCCCCGGTTCCTTGGAAGTTGGAGTGATGCGTATGAATTGATTAACAAGATTTCGCCGGTTTTTATAGAAACTTTTACTTTATCGTATTATAATTTATGTATGTCGCAAATTTCAGGTGCATAATAAATAATCATTTATTCTTTGGACGATGTAGTAAATTAATAAGTAATAACCTTACCTTAATAAACATAAATTTCTCAGGTTAATATTAGATTTGTAAAGGGTTTAAGTAAAGCGATTCATGACAGCCACGCGTTAGAGCTGCAGACTTCCGTAATAATGTGTAATTTCTGAATTATTTGTGTAATATGATATCTTAAATGACGATTATGTAAATTGTATTATTCGATTAATGCCTTATGATGTACTGATAATGGTGGTGATATAATGTAAGAGGAATAAGCTGTAATAAAGATTATTATTATTCATTGGATAGGCCAATAAGAAAAATAGGCGTTGTCTATGCTATAACTTGAATACGTAATAACTAATAACATTTAACTATAATTTAAAAAAATATATTATTCATTATGATTATCATATCCTATTGATTATGTACTTACCTACATTATTTATCATACAGAAAGACAATGTGGAAATTAAATAAACTGATTAGTGCTTATTGAGAAGCTTATTTGTTTCTTGCTTTGGAGAGTTATTCCTTTGACACACTGAAAATTAATTATCATTTTTGTTACATCAAAGATTCCCAAATACCAAATTAATTTATTAAACCTGATATAAAATTTACTATTTGAAATAATAAAAAGTGATGAACATCCTTGTAATATGCTATTAGTCCAGTCAAAATAGACATTTCACTTTGCAAAAATTCGCATCCAGCTGAAAATTGGCATAAACCTTAAATGCACTATTACAAACAAAATATCAAAAGTCCCCACCGATCCCACGTCTGCTAAAAAAGTTATTCAAGGTCAACGGTCAACAATATCGGTTTTTTACATTTTTCTCGTAAATGGTAAGTGTCATCGTAAAAATAGGTTAAACAAAAATTGTAGATCATGAAATTCTCTACAAAAATTATTCTTATACTTTTTTTCGTACGAATCGTTATTCATCAGATATCACGATTCAAAAGTTGGGAAGTTTTATTAGACAGTGTCCTATTGATTGAAAAAATGGTAATATTGGTAATAATTAAGTGATTTTCGAAATCGCGATATATCCGGAATAGCGATTCGTGCGAAAATAAGTATAAGAATAATTTTTGTAGAGAATTTCATGATCTACAATTTTTGTCTAACCTATTTTTACGATAACACTTATCATTTACGAGCAAAATGCAAAAAATTGATATTGTTGACTTTTGACCTTGAATAACTTTTTTAGCAGATATGGGATCGGTGGGGACTTTTGATATTTTGTTTGTAATAGTGCATTTAAGGTTTATGCCAATTTTCAGCTGGATGCGAATTATTGCAAACTTTGCACTTTTTTTGTCTATTTTGACTGGACTATATCGTTTTCAAAAATTTTCCATTAATTTCTGACCCTCACAGTTTTTTTATTATTGTAAATGTGTATCTTATAATTTCAATCTTTCCAAATTAGCTGTTAAATCCATGCCCTGAGCAATAATTGCACGTGAATAAAATTTCGAACTACATAGTAAAATGACCCAATTTTAACCTCGAAAATAATGCAACAATTATTTAAAAACGTATTTAATCATATAAAACTACATTGTAAAAAGTACAACTAACATCACAAAGTTTTCACAAAAAAATCACCTCAATTAATAAAAACGTTACAAATTGTATTAGTAGTATTGGTTATTCGTTATAATTAGCGTTATAGCAATCAGAAATAATAAAAAGGTGAATTAATTCTGTCATAGTAATTATTAAGTAGATACCGATGGGATATTTGAAATTAGGAACCACTTCCACTTGGCGCTTTGATGTTGAAACTATTGTTAGCAATCGAACTTACCATCTCACTCCATATATTCTGCCCGAGTGTGTCAAGCTGCTGGATATGGCCCCTCTTCACATTGATTACTTTTTATCAACAGGCCAAACTATGAGAGAATTATTGCTACCATCAGAATTTATTACATACCAATTAAAACAAAAACAATAAAAAATTAAACATACAGACTATGTTTTAGCTCACAACGCAGATTTTCACAATGTTGCAGTATTTACCTTTAACTATTAATACTTGAACCGTTTCATTAATTATAAGCGTGTACAATCGAGGCAATTTAATAATTTATCGGCCAAGTTTTTGTAACGTCTTGAAATATAATCAATGTCGCGTTGTCAAAGTTATTTGGTAACAATGAATTAACAAAACTTGAGTTGTACGTTATAAATAATAACGACCAACCTCTTCCAACCATATAGACAGGCAATCTATACTCGAAAAATTAATTTCGCCTAACGCCTTCTCACTATCGATTCCATTTCTTTTTATATACCGAGTAAGTTATACATCACTAGGTCATTGGCATTAATACATAAAATAAAATTCTTAAATAAAAAAGTTAAAACGAGTGCACGAAATTCAATTAAAGGTTCAGTTCTTTTTTACTGATGGAAACTTGTAACATATCGAAAATGCGGATTGGTCGGACGTGGTTATTCGATACATGATTTTTGGAACTAAAAAGTAATGAATATAAAAAGGAATAGGTTTATCAGAAAATGAAAGTCGTAAATGACAGTGTGTAGATAAATTTAAATTAATTTTTTTAAGAAAACTAAGGGGGGAGCTCACTTTCCCTCGCCGCAAACCGCATCTTAATATCTTTTTATCATCCAACGTGTTATTGGAGAATAATAAGATCTCTCAAGCATAATACAATGAAGAACGAAGAAGTAGTTGCCTTTAATTGAATTGAGCACTCAGTTAACACAATACCTAATTATATAGATGTATATAAAATGTTAGTAGAAACTGTGAGAATACTGTAAATAAATATAAATAAGGCATAGTTACGTTTTATTAATAAATATTAAAATTATATATTAGATATTATAATAATGTTTGTTTAAAACGGAGTGTAGAAAAAGTTTAGGTATGGGAAAATCTGAAACCAAAAGGCCTCTCTTTTGACTGTCGAACTTTTCTCAAGACTTGCGATGCTTAAAAATGGCACATTTTATCATGCAGTCCCAAAGCATTATCAAGAATCACTTTTAACAGCATTTTTGATATTTAATAGTTGTATTAAACGTTGTGCGCGTCCAGACTCAGAATTTCGAAACTTCTTCAATAACTATGAGAAACACAAATAAAAAATTTAATCCGAGATACCAATCAAAATCAGATATTGGTTGGGCCAGATTTTGCAATAACTTACCTCGTAAGACATATCGTGCACTAATATTTCAGTAGTTTGCTCGTTTCCATCGCAACAAGCAATCAGCGTGGGATACAATATTTGAGAAAGGGTTTCTACAGAGAAGTATTCAAACGGAAGAGTGCATAATTGTTGTAGTACCGATGGCGGTTGACCGCTGACCAGTAACATCTGTAAATGTCAAAAAAGAAAAGTTAGGTTAAGTTAATTCGTTTGAATTTTTTTATAATTGTAGCGATTTCCAACCAAAAAAATTGTTTTTGGTTTGATTTGAATAAATCTGAAGTCAATAAATCAAAATGTGGTTTAAATAACACAATGACGTGCTATTGTTCGATTTATGTGAGCGATAGCGTTGATTGCGCTATGTAATATTTAACGTTTTCCGTACCCTTAATGTCTGCAGAATAATGAGCAACGGTGACAACGTCCATTCGTTGACTTGCATTACCGCACGTTTAATTTTACTTCCGGTCTCACGCGCGTCAGGCGTCACGTGTATGCGTCCCACTGTTATTTCTGATGTCACCTCACTTGTAATTAGAGATAATGGAAATTGTTTCAAACCTATCTATTATGTACCTAAGGCGAAAGAGTCAATAAAGGTTCGGTTGCTAGCGTATCATACCATAAAATGAGGATTCGAACGCCTTTATCAAATTTCATATTATTACACTTGACTTCTTAAATTTTGCAAAACTTGTCATTTTAAAATATTATTAATTATGAGTCAAATCGATAAGCCGATAATACTACAAGGTGCGCACCATAAATTCTATAATGCTTCAGTACAAATTACTGATAATGCACCGGTATTTCAATCAATCATTTGTTATGGTCTAATTTCCTTTGCTGAACGAAAGATCGCGTGAAAAAAATATTAATCGACCACGCACGATGAAAACAATCAACCTGTAAAACCGCCAAAACGATTTATATAAAATAATGTCCAACGTGAATACGATCGACTGGATTCGATGTACAAGACAGTTCGATAAGGATCTGTAGTAGGTAGAAGAAGTCCTAATTATAAAAGGATCAAAGAACTACCGTGCATACATTGATAAGTGATAACCACGTTACACATCATATTTTAATATTAATAAAATGACATTAAGCAAGTAATATGTTATCGATTATTTATACTAAATTCCTGTATGCATTATAATTTACAAAAAGGATAAACAAGTCTAGCAAAATTATGACAATGGAGTTTTCGATTTGAACTGCATAACCTCATTCCAATTTCTTAATGGCAAGGATGTTTTTACTTATTTTTCGTTAATTTTTTTTCACAACTTTGTTGAAATCAGTCTACTCGGCAATGAAATAAATTAAAAAAAGAGGGGACCAAGAAAGAAGTTAATCATATTATTAGTAAGTATGTCCAAAGCAGTGTCATAAATTATTTACGGCCTGCCACTGTATTATACTATAATTACTTCAATTCTTCGAATTTCACACTATAGCACAAAATAAAAGTTCCTTTTAAATTTTTTTTTTGAGAAATTAATGCAGGTATAAGTACTTAAATAGACATTAACTAATTCCAACCCCCGTTCATTCTACAATAGATATTAATGCAAATCAGAGTGTTGTGGTTCATGTGCACAATATACCGTAAACTAGAGGTGTCAAAATGGCGACCCGGAGTGTAACATTGCGGACAAATCAGTGATTCAGATTTTTTGGTTTCTTTGGGTAAACCTGCCGTAACCTCCGCTTGAAAAACAATCTCGAACAGTCGAGGACACTAATGCGATGGTGTATTAATCTAAACCGCATTTGATTTGCACAATTTTTGAGACTTTTACCTAAATTCACTTGGAGCCTTACATTTCGTGTATGCTCACTCTGAAGCCATCTTACGAGAGAGCGTTCTCGTGGTACCATTCTGATAAAACAAAAACTGAAAAGGTCCTTAAAATATTCAAAATTGTTGGTAAATTTTTTTAACCATGTTCGGCACTTCAAATACATTTATAAAGCTTTTAGTTTTATTTGACGGTTGATCACCCAAAATTCACACAGATGTCTTTTTCATCTGTCGTGCTGATAAAATCTTTTCTACAAGAATTGAAATTGAACAAAATATTTTGGTAAAATTTTATCCATTTTTATACAATTCACCACTCCGTGGGTTATCCAAAACATACAGAAGAGGGAAGCGGAGAGCAAAAAAAAACTCTCTGGTATAATACGCCAGGACAAAGAAATATTTGGGACAAATACAACTGACACCTAAGGAGGTGAAAAGAAATTCTCTCAGGGGCATTCTATGTTTTGCTAGCAAAATTGAATTCTTGAAAACCTAATTAGAAGAAGTATAAAAATATTTCGTAATGTGCGCGTTGGACAAGAGTACACTGATGACCAGGGCCGCCGCACCCTATTGTTCACAGTGTGCAAAACACACGGGCGGCCAAAATCCCAAAAATTGGGGTTAAGAAAAGGTCATTTACTTTACGGCATGGAATAAGTAGTAGAAATTTAGGAAATTGTATTAAAAAACCGAAAAAAATCGGCTACAAGGGCGGCCAAATTAAACTTTGCACACGGGCGGAAGTACCCCTAGCGGCGGTCCTGGATGACAGTGATTACTGACCAATTTGTGACAATTGATTAGTTCTTCTTATGAGAAACTCATTATCATTCTGAATTCATTGTGAAGAATATTTTATTATTCAACAAATTAGCTTTCCTTGCTCAATTTTATTTTGATTTATCAGTATAACACCCCTTCATGTCCAAATCAGAAGCACACTGATATGCGCTATCACCGTTTACACAGAAGGCTTTAGCGGCATTGTAGTAGATCGTACTATTGAGTAATTTTTTTGTGTGGTTATAACTATGACTATTTTATTCTAAATTTGATAAAAAATTTGTTGATTTACGCCTGATGTGCAAACATCATTTTCATTCTTCTTACACCATTTTCGATTAAGCTACCCCTAATTATAGTTATTTAATATTAGTTATACAAACTAATTATATACAACAATAACAACATAAATGTGATGGATGATTTATAAATGATAATCATCGCGTAACAGAATGAAAATTCATCTAGTCACGCACCACCAGAATATTGTCATTTTAGATTTATTACTCAACATATTTATGCATAATAGGACAAATCCAGTGGACAAACAAGTATGTTACAAAACTATTATCGAGAATTTGATAGTGCAATAACAAAGATCTGCAATTTATTTTTATTTTTCTTCTAAGGAAAATTTATCAAAAATCTCGTGTGCTTGGCTTGTTTTGCAATACCCAAGAATAGAAACAGTGAAACAGTATAAACGGTATTCATTAATCCCAATGGAATAACTTCGTGATGTAATGGTTTAAGAACATTCCCAAATGCAAGGATTCTTAATATCAGTAAAATTTATTTAATTTTAACTTGCAACTTGGTTTTTGAGTTGTAATTCGACGTTTGTATAGATTAGATAAAATCGGATAGATTGCTTTTTAAACAGCTTCTGCTGTTTATTTGCAGATTACGCGGCTCTATTAACAATAAATCAATACTATATTATATCAATGCAAAAACTTGATAACGAATGAGATGGTAATAAAATCGTGAAAGCAAGAGCAATATAGTGCCCCTATTTTAATACAAATTAAAGTAAAAATTTTAGATCCCAATCGGGATTTTTCTGGCAAAACAATTGTTGACCCAAAATGGTGATAATGAACCAGTAGAAGTAGTAACAGTTTAAATTTTATTGTTCAATGTTTCAGGCCGAAAAAATAGAAAACCTTAATTTCATCTGTTTGAATGAAGCTCATCTCCACTATTCAATAGTTAATTTATTTGTTAACCTTAGTCATCAATCTTGGAATTATTTGAATTCTAAAAACAGCCCAAGATAAACAAAATCAAGTTATTCAACTTGATAGTCAATGCTGTCAAGTTTTCGTATCCAAACTAACTTGGGTAAATTGAGTTTATAGTAGGTGTTAGAGCAGGGCACAAAACTAATCAGCCTAATTTTATAAGTAACTAAACCGCAAATCGATTACAAAGCCACAACTAAGAAATTTTAAACCAAGTTTTCACTTTTTAACAGTTCCGATCAACGGTTTGTTTCGTCGCAGTGCTCCTGGAAGTGGCAAAATATTATGAACGTGCAGTAATCAAAACACTCGAAGATTAATATAGAAATTATCATTTTTTGTAAAAACATATGATGGGCTTTTCGGTTTCTTTAGTATATAACACGACGCAGGCCGTGTCTGAACCGCATTCCATGTTGGCCGGTCGCGCCGCCCGCCGTCATTAAGATAGCGCGGCGCCACCGCAGGTCCCCATCTTCGCGGTATCTGGTCATGCCGCGCCCTCATTAACACGGGATGCGACGATATTGGCAACCGCTAACCCGGATTTCATGTTTGCAAATTGACACATTTCCATTTTCTAAGTTGTTTGTCACCCTTGTATCGTTTTAATGAGACAAAAGACAAGGTAAAAAAGAAAAACGTTTTATTCCTTTTTTCCAATAGTAAATGAGAAAGCGTGGAAGACAATTATTATTGGAGGATTATTTTAAAAAAATCACGGTAAAACGGAGACGTCTATTTATTCGACAACTGTTCCACTTCATGTTGTCGATTTGGGTTTATCAACAACTGTTCACTTTAGTTTACCTAACGCAAAATAAATTTCTGATAATACAAAAAAAATCGCTACACCAAAATTTGCTTAATTGTCATTTTTACAATACACCGACAGGATGATTACTCTTGACGTTGCCAATTTTATTAAAAATTGTGTCGAAAATAAAAAATAAGCGCAGGTAACTTACCTGATTATCTTGATCCCCGGCGGCGAAATACCCAGTTACAGTAATTACTTCGTGCAGAAGTTGTTGATGTGTTTCTTTTTCCGAAGATCCGTTGTTTTTATTTGTAGAATTTTTGGATAATGTAGGTGAACTGCAACACCATATAAGATGACTAGCAATGTGTCGGAATTGCAAGGAAATCCCTTCGGCACCAAGGACTCCCTAAAAGATGCCATTGTTGCGTATAAGTTTAAAGCTGACACGTGAGAAAAGTTTAGCTTTCAAGTTTGTCCAAGGCATAAATTCCCTAAGGATAAAACTGAGCGTGCCTTTATGCAGAAATATTGGGCACGTGACTGTCCCTTAGAGAATATAATGAGCTTTGGGAATGTCTAGTCGCACGATAGCATATCGCTTTAAAAATTATAATATACCATCCAATGAATAACAAAAAATCCACAAAGTTTATCAACACGCATCCATATTTTAATTATTGAAAATAAAATACATGGGTTTTAATTTGCGTTTCGCACTACTTGGGCACATTTACGAAGTCTCGTTCCCAATATTGAAATTATTATTATTAGCAAAATTTAACATTCAATTTTATGTCCAAAATAAATAATTTTAAATTGATAAAACAAACTTATTAATTAGTTATCCAAAAATTAACTTTTAAATTAAAAAGTTTCTCGATTAAATGGAAAGAAAAATTAATTTAGAAATTCCATTTGGTAGTACAACAATTTCGTTATACAGTTCAAGTTTTAAAAAAATATTTGCGTTTATTAACATTGGCCAAATTCGTCTGAATTGGATATTAATTTAGTGGCGTTTTCCAACGATGCTGGACGGAGTATCAATTTAAGTTAACTTCCCTTGTTTACAGATAGACCTCTAACTGTATTTACATCGGCCGCTACGTTTTAATTGAATCATTTTGCTTCCAGTTGAAAATTGGCTTTGTGCTCAAGCTTCAGTTAATTTGGGCACGATCTCTAGGGCGTTTCTTGTGTACTTTAACTGATATGTTTGTTTATCATTGCAGTGTGTGTGCTTTACTCATCGGCAATTCGACGAAATTACATAACATATCAAAATATCACATAAAGTTTGTAATAATTTGAAAAGATAGAACTTACTTGAAACTTCTTAAGATCCAGCTCCGCCACCCTTCTTAATAGTTTAAACGTGATTGTCGCTAAATTAAGACATGTCGTCGGTATCACGAGAGGCGATTGTCGTTCACGAGGTAACGATTCTGGTGGTAATAACGATCCGTAAAGGATTGAAACGGCGCCCATAAGTTCCGTTTCGTGAAGGGTTGATACCTTGAATAAAAAGGTCGAATTAAAAATGTAAAGATAGAATTATTATAACTTACTAAATGCGTAGAATCGGCATCTTCAACACAATGGACTGCCAATGAAGCCAAAAATTCAAGTGCAGCTAGTAGAAAAGCACAAGCTTGAGGTATGTCATGAATAGGACCACGAACAGCGTGACAACAATCGGCCAATTGATCTACTATGTCGAGACATACTGCAAAACTGAAACAAAATCATTTTTTTAATTTTGAAGCTTACAAAACAGAAAAAAAAAACAAATAAAAATTGTAATTTGAATGAAGTCGTTGTAAAATATATTATGTACAAGGTTCCGATGAAAATTATGAACCTTGCGGAGCAGGACATTTGGCTGACACCTTTTGAACATCAGGTCGTTTGGACGTGGTTTTCTTAACACACAAATAGTCGTAGATTTATGTACAATGGCAGGCCCGTGCCCCCCCCCCCGAAATGTTGAAAAGAAAAAGAAAATGGAAGGGGAAGGGGAACAACCGAAAATTTTAAATGTTTTTTACAAGTGCCCCCGCCCCCTGAAATGAAATCCTGGCTACGGGCCTGTACAATGGTATAACTTTATATAAATGTTTGAGTATCACTGGCATAATTCGTATTTGGTGTTAAGTCATCTCACGTAAAGCATTGCCATTGATTGTCCAACCAAAGCAGCCTCTTTGCTTGGCTAGGTTAGAATGATGTAACACCAATATTCCGTGTCAGGAACTGCATTTGAGTAGTGATATTTATTTTGAGGAAAGAAAAATATTTAGATATTCAATAAGTGGAATCTGAAAATTGGAGAAACTTTAATCTTTAAAAAGAGAAGAAATGTAGAGATATAAGGTAGATTATTAATAACAAGGGGAGGGCCAACTTTGGTCGTCATATACCTGCACCACTACCATTTAGATCCCAATTGGAACTTCATGATATGAAAATTTCAAATCCCTTAATTCAGACAATTTGGAGAAAATCGATTTTGAATTATTACAGTAGTTATGACATTTCTAGAACGAAAATTGCAGGTAATTTTATATTGCGTATAATATCCCGAATAACATTTTATAATAATATATTACGATTATGCAACCCATGTTGCTCTCATAAGAAATACATGGTTAACTTTGACATAATCCAATGCACTTTATACAGTAATCTTAATTAAATCATCAGTAAATGATAATTAAGGGTTTTTAAATTTTCCTATTATGAGTTAGTGAATTGCTATCATTAACAGACTAGCAAGCTACCTAATGGATGTAAAATATTTATATGCTCGTATAACTAACACTGCCAAGGAAACGACGCAGATATTGGAAATAACAGGTCTTAAAACTAGAAGAAAATTCTGTAAGGAGAAGGAGAAATTTTCATATCATGAAGTAGTAATTGGGATCGAAAGTTATATTGATAGTGATGCAGGTCTGTAACGACCAAAGTTGACCCTCCCCATGTAAGATAACCTCTGAGAATAGAGGAAGGATTAGAAACAAATTAAAAAATTAAAAAAGAATTTCAAGCTCTAAAATTTGATTCAACACAAGGATTTTTTGCTAGTTATAATTAACAATGAAAAGGCTAAAAATAAATGCAGAAATTTCCTGCAAAAAACTTGTAGTTGAAATATGAAATTAAATTTGTAATTAATTAAAATTCAAATAAAAACAAAATTTAAATGAAGTGCACACTTGTAAAGAATTTACTACTCCCAGTAAATTAAGTTTCATTTATATTTAAAATTATAATTTATAATTAAAAAAGCGGAAATAACTACCGGTAAAGTTGTAACTTCACAGAAAGCTAAATTATGGTCTACATTTTTGAACATAGGTACTAATAGTCCCCGCCATCTTGAAAAAAGGAGTTACCTTTCAGTTTCTAACTTGTATCTGGATTTTTACTTATTGATAGGAGAACATTAGTGAAGAAAAAATAGCAGCGTGTTTTTTTAATCAGTCTACTTTTAGATAAATAATCTATATAAAGTCACTCTTAGGTGCGTGGCGTATAATATATTTGATTGAAATTTATTTCTGACATAATTATGTAGGTAACTGGGTAATTTATTGCTAAAATAATTTTAGAGGTCACATTTGATGCTTCCAACGTCTGGAATATCTGGTATGGGCTCCTTTGCATTGGACATTGCAAGTTATAAGCATTATTTTTAACGTCGTTCCTATTCGAAATAATATCTCTTTATATGCGAAGTGATCCATCCCAGAGTTACGTAACATTCTATGGCATAACTATAGGTATCAAATTAATTCATCCTGTTTTTTCATTGCATTTGCATTTCTCTTTCAAAAACTGTTGAACTTCGAATTTGGAATGATATCTATGAAAAGCTTAGGTTAGGCTCCGAGTTGACATGCAATTTTCAATTGTGCAACTAGTTTGAAATCATTTCAACAGTTATTAGCGTACACATCCGTAGCTGAACAATCTGAAAATAGGATGCATGACACCTGCAACTAGAATTGCTAAGTTTTAATATGCATTTTTACGAGTTAGTACCTGGATGTGTTCTTGATATGAGGAGAAAGTACATATACATCTAACCAATAAATAAAATATTTAAACTTCTTCTTCTTCAACGTAGTTTAAGCCTGTTATTATCAACATCTGCGTCGTTTCCTTGGCAGTGTTAGTTCTGTGAGCATTAAAAATTTTACATCCATTAGGTAGCTTGCTAGACTTGCCTTCAGATGTGCCATGCACACTGGTTTTTATGTTAATGGTGGCAATTCACTAACCCACGGAGACTAGTCATAAGAAAGTTTGACTCTCTCCAGGTTTGAACCCGGTGCCCCGCATTCGCACCCAACTGCGTTAGCTGTAAGGCAATGACCGTCTCTATAAACAATATTTAAACTTGAACCCGCTAAATTTGAAAGCTAAATTTAATTCTCTAATTTTTCGTATGTTTTGCGTTTCATTTTTAATTAGCCGATAGACGTGCTAGATCTAGCCACTTTGATGTGGTTGTTCGGTTTTAGGGTTCACTTAGGAGGAATGCGACCATATAGCGTAAGCCATAGTCGTTCGGCATTCAGCCTTACTCGGAGAGAACTGTGACACATCAGATGGTTACGTCTAAAAATTTATATCGGATAGCTTCAGTAAAAAGATTTCAATTCCTACTTGAGCGGATAAGAAATAATCGTGTAAAAATACTTCGGTAAAATAAAATCCGGCTGCAAGCTAATAAGGAGCAGGAGCGAAAAGATATATTTTAGAATTTACTCAGGAAGAATTTGAAATATAACTAATTCCTGCATATCGAGAGACAGTAATAAAGGAGGACGTCTACAATTACTCATCTTAAAATTTGAAAATAATCAATTTCTTTCCTTTCAGTTTGATTTACAACAATTACGATGATTTGAAATTACACTTTTAAAATTTCAAAAATGTATTCATTCCCCTATTCCCCGGAGATATAAAATTAGGCAAGATATGATATTATTTGAACAAGACGGAATTAAAAGAAAAGTATCTCCTTGCTATTAATTCCACTCTTTCAACTCTTGTCGAGTAGAAAGAAACAGATTTCTCTGATTTGCACGAGAATAAGCTTTATACTCAACTGTGTCATTATTTGAGATTACATTTCATAAATAATATTTAAAATGATCTATTTTTGCGTATTTTTCTACAATCTTTGTACTAATTTGTATAATATACAATGTTTAATATTAATAAATTAGTTGCCTGCGAGTATAGAAAATATATGCTCTCGAATAGACAGTGGCGGATTTCCTAACAGGCGCAAGAGGCGCGCGCCTAGGGCTTCACAAATCAAGGGGGCCTCAAAATTCAGCTTTTTCTGGACCACTGGTATAGTGGTCTTTAGTGGTCACTTTACTATATTATTGTGGTGTTACAATAGCCACACCACTGCGCAATTTGATTCCGACTCCTGCAGTAGTTGAAGTCATAATACCCTGCACCTACGGGGTTTGCGCGGTTTAACTCTTACGGGTGGCTTTCACCACGTATGGCAAAAAATTTCCTGGTAATACATTTAATTGATTTTAATACGAGTAAGTCGGTGGTGACAGATTTGCACTGAAGTTTGTCTTTGTTCTTTGGCTGACCATTATAATAATTATTAACTTTTTAATTTCAAATGGTTTTCATGGCATTGCATTTTTTACCTACGACGGGGAGCCAGCCCGATGAAGAACCCCCAACCTGGAGGGCCAGAGAGACGGCCAGAATAAAATTCTTACTTCACTCGGATTCGAACCGGGTCAACTCGCTTGACCGTCTCTGAAAGAATTTAATAATCAATTTGATAGTTCAACTGAGCTTTCAGTAAAAATTTCGAGTAAGATCCCTTTCATACATTTTATATTAGCAGATACGACTGAGCAAACTTTAAAACTGACAGATCACGGGAAAACCTGGAAAGGGGGACTTTAAAGTCGTAATCGATAAGTAAGGTAGAGAATATTTGAAATTAATATTTAGGTAGGATTAGTTTTTGTTCATCTCAACAGTGAACTCTAAGGTTGCAAAGTATAGAGCTTTTTGAATAGCAAAAAATTGTTGATTTGTGCGGATACCACACAGTAAAAAAAGCCAATAAATAAACTTTCATTATTTCATTGGTATTTTTATTATGGTAAAATTGACTAAATATTTTAGTCAATTTCACTTAATTTAAAAATTTTACCTACTGGTAAAATATTAGTTGATAAATTTCTCAACCTTGATAGACAAAATTTCTTTCATTGCCATCCATTGTTAATTTCACTTATTTTTTAGCTGGTTTATCAATGTTCTATTTATTACATTATGATGAGTATTGAAAAACATAAAGTGCTATTCAATTACCAATTTAAATATGTAAATTCTCTTTATATTATAATATAAATGTTTTAGATCCGTTGGCGTTGGGTAAATAATCTCATTTATAATAATATTTATCAAACTTTAATGGTAAATTTATTACAAATTTATCTGATATAACAAGAGATTTAAAGTATTTTTGCTTACTTCAGTTGGTGAAATTAACAAACCGCATGTTAAATCAACAATGGCTACTTAGGATATTATTTATCTTAATTTAAAGGTACGCGCTGCCAACTCAGGTCGTTGTCGATTTACCATTATTATGAAGTGGACCCTATTTGCCATGCGATTTGTGGCAAATTAACATTATTTTAAGTTAAATTACCAAATTTTTTTTTACTGTGCATATTGTAGAACCACAGGTTACTAAAAATTTACAATGTCAAATTGTTCTGTTCAGAACCAAATTAACGTCTATATTTATATACGATAATAATTTGCACAAATCTCTACTCCAATAAATGTGGATTACATATCAATTAACAGTAAAGTTGAGTGATAACGTGATAAGTTTATATAAGGAGGTAACTGTATAGTATACTATACAGTGTGTTGAAATTTAAATCTCCAGTGACAATCCAACTGTATTTCAGTGTCACAATTTTCTGTAATATTAACAACACCTAGGTTATTATGTGTATCAAAAGCTGACTGTGATAAGAGGTATCAGGCTGCGCTTCTAAGTGGATATGTATGGTAGTATATAGAGGCACTCAACATCTACAAGAGGGTGACCCAGGGACGATCGTTATCGCGGGGGAACGATAATCAGCTGTACACATGACACATCTGATGTGATTATCTCGGCATGTGCGAGTTGTCCCACCGCCACACACACACACATATACGACCCAAATGTTCTAACATAAGTTTAAGTTTATCAGATTAGCAGTTAGTCAGCCGTGTGTGCTATATCTTAATTAAAAAATTAGACATTTTGTCTCTTTTCAACAAAAAAGCAAACATATTTTTTAACTCTGCCCTCTAAAAAAATAGTCAAGTTGTCTTATTCTTGTCCAATTAAACGTAGGATTAAATGGATTTTCTTTTTGGTGAAAATCAAAATTTTGCATAAAATAAAAATTGCTTTTAAATTGTGACAAACATTGCAGTTAGTAACAAAATGTAGAACGTGTGCATACAGTAGATAAATTACGGAAAATTGGCTTGAAATGAGCGGACTAAACACCACAGGCAATCTACTAATGGGTGCCAACTGTGATCTACGCTATGAATTCGATTAAGAGTCGACCAGCACCGCGACGCACCCATTCATCACAATTACGCGGACGCCGACGCCGGTTCTCATCATATACGCCCATTCACTAGCTGCAAACAAAGCAACCTTCCTTTTTTATAACATGTGTGCTGCACATAAATTCACTCCAGTAAGAGCAAATTAGAAGACAAACACACAATTTTCCAGAATCTATTCAAAAATCCACTTTATAACCCAAGTTGGGTTATAAATTTTTAGTAATTTGAAAGAAGTTGTGGTTGAAAATTTTATTATTTTGTTTTCCTAATCTAAATAAGCCAAATAAAATTAAACATTTTTCCTCGAGGATTTATACTTTATTCCAAAAAGTGAAAAAGAAAAACGGTCCATTTGTCGTGAATTAAATAGTTTACAAAGTGAGTGTGGAATGGTTTGGAAAGCATCCAATTAGTATTCTTCTTGTTCAATTAAACATGCAGTGAGCTATAAAAAGATGGTTTAAAAATTTACGATTTTGTAAATCGCGAAGAAAATTATCCATAAAACTGACGCACCGTATATTTTAATTTAAAAGGTACAAAGTGTTGCAAGTTTTGTTGTTAACTGCGGTCGAAATGTACAAAAAGTGGAAATATAAACTTTCTAACTATAACACATGACGTAGTTTGGTACTTGTAAACAAGTCAGGCAAACTCTAGTGGCACTTCCTAGATTGAAATACTGTTTTAGATTGTTTGTGATGCCCTCGGACTCACGGGTCAATATTATTGGAGCGAATGAACCCTTCAACATGCAGACGCTCTTGTAAAATGTAAATGCGCCTGAAATTGTTTTCGCAGTTACTTGAAACATTTCAAGATTCAATATCCTTCGAGTGAAACTTTAAGATAAACATTTTCATTGATACTTAAAAGTCAATCTAAAATTTCGTCAATCGGGTGTGGAATAATGCATAAAGCTGATTCATTTACAAAACCAACATTCAATTTATAATTTTAAGAAATATTTCGAGTCGAATTCGACCGAAAATTTATAACTATCGCGGTTATAAATTTGCTAAAATCATGACAAACAAATTCAAAACAAAATTCAATAGTTGGATTGATTTGGGTGGATCGGTGCCATAAACTAAGCTGTTTGCAGGCTTATGACGAGGAAAATTCTACTGCTTTTTTAACCGAGATGGAATCAATAGAAGAAACGCTTCAATTAATGGTGATTCAAATTAAACCAGTGCAGCCCTGATAATACCTAAGTGAACGACAGGTTAACTTAGTTGCGTATTTGCTTAGCAAGTCAATATTATTTACAATTTCTATGCTAATTTTTAACTATTTGCATCTTTATCCGCTACTGGCATCAGGTATAGATTCAAACCTACTACGATGATTGAGTTCAATGAAAAAAAATATGAAAGAGAAATACATTTTGGAATTAGATAAGATAAAAAGAACATGAAGAAGAGGATAACAAAGACATAAATGGAAGAAAATTTAATTAGCAGTTCAAATATGAAAAAGAACACCAAGAGAAAAAGATATTTAAAAAATAATACGACCAAGACTATGAAAAGGAAAATTAAAGTAGACAAGAGAAAGATGAATATGAATAAGAAAGGCAAAATATATGAAGGGTCCACTGGAAGAACGATGAGGGTCACATTTTTAAATAGTCGAGTAAAACGAGGTTTAAAGTTTCACAACTCTTCAAAACACGTAACGTTACATTATGCTGCCTATTTTCAACCGCAGTTTTTAGTGGAATTTCATTGTTTGTTTCCTGTGAGGATTGATATGTTCATAGCTTATGTTACAAGCTAAGAGATTCCGATAAAATATCGATTTTGAAAAAAATGCGGAGTCTCATCGTTCTTCCAGTGGACCCTTCATATGGAAATAAAGTTCATTTGAGAACAATTAAAAATAATCTGATGTGACACAATACATGACTTTCCCATTTGAAAAGGTAAACGTAAAAGTAAATAGTAACAAATTAAATTTTTTAATTCCCTCCTCGGCCCTTATTATCATTCCGAAGGTACGGGTCTTCTTTGTTTTCATTGATCTACTGGGAAATACGAAGGTAACCACGTTAATTAATTAATGCGCGTCATTAAAACCATTTAAATTTCAGTAGCCGAAAAAATGTTCACACACACATCCAGACATTGTTCCAAAAATCGTTCACGATTAAAGTTTTTGAATCGAATTCTAACGAAGTTCTAACGCAAAGTTGGCTTTTGGCTCGATTACAATAACTACTTTCCTTTACTACGTAAATGGGAAAATAATTCACGTTTAAATCGAGAATATAATAAAGAAGAGTTTAGTAAAGAAATATGAAAAAGATATTTAAAAAGTTCACTAAACAGTGAAGAAACAAAATAAAGCTTCCAATTGCTACTAATAAACGAAGAAAATGAATAGATGAAAAGCTTTGGTGGTCGTCCATAAAGGATAGCCATGCCTAAGGAGGACGGGGTCACGCAGTGTGACATTTTTGAGACTTGTAAGAAAATTGTACTTGAATTTTCTTTTTGATATTTACTAAAAAATTTGTAATTATAACAATAAGTATTAAAATTTCATTTTTACATTAATGAATACATAGGATTCAAAACTGTGATCAAAGAGAGGGGGTCAAAAAGTCGGAAAATTGTTGTTTTTGGGGCTTTTCTTTAGATTTTTAAGACTGAATAAATAATTTTGGGACAAAAAAGAAACTTTTTCACATTTCTGACAGTAAAGTGGCTCTTGTACTTTCCATTTTCCAGAGAGCAAACTGTCATTTTTGGTGCAACAACATAAAAATGGGAATAAAAGAGGGGTAACTAACAGTGGAAGTAATAGATATTTTCGGTACTAGTGCGGAAAAGTAACATTTTTCAATTCGAGGCGAAGTTGTACGAACGAGGCCGAAGGCCGAGTTCGTAAACCGCAGCCGAGAATGGAAAAAGATACTTTTCCACGCGTATCGAACAATATTTTTTCTAATAGTTTTTGAAAAAGAACCAACAACATACTTTTTATACCTAATTTAAAATAATTTTATATACTTTATGAAAATATATATAATATTTAAATTTGACGGTTGGTAGCCGTGGTATTATTGACTACCAACAGTACTTTGGTATACTATATTAATGATCATGATCAGTGTGATCAGTTACAAAAGAAAATAGGTTAGTGATCGCAGGTTTTTTTAAATTTGGTGCAATGCTCAACTTTATGGAGCTGTAATTCCATGTTGTGATCGACATTGTCGAACTTTCTCTTTTCCGCACTAGTTTCCCTTCTCTTTTCTCTTTCCCACACAGCATTACTTTTCCACACTCTTTTGGATATCACAAAGTAAGACTTTTTCAAACACTATTAGAAAAAGTAAATTGTAAAGAGAAGGCCACTACTTGGCAATAAAAGAAACAGTTTAAACGTCTTTATTGTTAAAATGATGTATGTTTTTCATAAAAATTCGCGATGGGCAATCAAAATATAATGCAAATAGTTCAGAATTAAAGTGACTTGAAATTATTGGGTAGGTTTCCTTTCGGTTTTGCTTCGGGAAAATAAACTTTGGTCACGTTTTGAAAAGTGTCACTTTACTCATGTAATATAAGAAACAACAATAATTCTATTACTTCAAAATATGTAAATATTAAGTAACTATTAATGAAATTCTAAAAAAATTTTAATTTAACCACTTTTCGATAGATTTTTTTAAATTTTTGTTTGTTTATAGGCTAAGAAAAACGTTTACTACTAAATCCAAAACAGTCAGAATTTTTTACCGTTTAGAATCCGAGATAAATTTTACATGCTTTAAATGGGAGCTGAGCCTGAAAATTGATATTTGTTATTAATTATTCTTGGATTCTAAATGCTAAAAAATTCTGAAACTTGGGACTTTTCTTAGCTTATACACAAAAATTTAAAAAAATCTATCGAAAAGTGATTTCACAATAGCACTACCTTAATGTTAATTAAATTGTTGTTAAAAGCTTTTTTTCACATAAATTAGGAAACAAATATTTATGTTTTACTGGTTTTAATTAATTTTAGAGTACAAAATATTTCCTTTTTAGAACTTTTAGGACAACCAACAAAATTTAGAACCTTTGGGAGGCCAGTAAATGGAAAGAAAATACTGAGAAAACAACAAAATTGCTAAAGCCCGTGTCTCACGGTCAATATTTTCATCAATATTTTGATGATGATTTTTATCATAACCGTTTTGACTGTGGGACAGGTCATTTTGATAAAAATTTATAACCTCTCAAACGGTGCTTCTATTTTAATGACGTCACATCAATATGTTGACGGAATACGACCGTTTCTATAATTTTGATCATTTTGATGAAACAATGGTTTTGATTGGTTGATGTGCTTCGTTTGTGTTCGTTTTCGAACGAACAAGTTTTAACTTTTAACCTCACTTTTGATGATCTGTCATTCACAGCAGACTACTTTTATCAAAATATTGATGAAAATTTTGATCGTGTGACTTACCTATAAATTTTGATCAAAACATATTATTTAATGACGTCAGATCTATCAACATTATCATCAAAATATTGATGTAAATATTGACCGTGGGACACGGGCTTAATAGAGAATAATATTCTCTATAAGAGAACATATCAGAAAAGGTGATTTTGAGTACACAGCGCAAATTTAGGTGTTATTTTAAAAGCAATATATATGCATATTTTGCTATAAAAGGTTTTCTATTCATTTTAGAGTTGTGCCTTTATTTTAGTTCAATTAAGCGCACAAAAATCTACTTAAATCAATAAAACATGAGCACAAAATTTTTCCACTTTTCTTCCACTTCCACAATTTTAATGTGATGAAATTGAATGAAAGTTTAGAGTAACCAATCGCAACTTGCTCGGAGTTCTGAAAAATTTGTAGAAAATGAAATTAAATTAATGGGAATGGAAGATCAATGAAGCTTAATAATCTCTATCGATGGACATGGGTTTAATACAAAAATTTAAAATGGGAGGGAACAATCGCCGTGCCTATAATTATAAAAAGTATAAAAGTAGTATATAAATTTAGGAATCAGTATTAAAAGGTCGAAAAATTAGAAAGGGTGCAACGAAATAAGAAATTTTCATCAAAATTAAAAGCAACCCTGTATGATTATAGGGTTATAAACAAGAAAAAGGTCAGTCCTATCAGGCAAGAACGCAAACTTTTTTGTGAAGAGTCTCAATTTTAAATTCCGATAATTTTTTCTAAAAATCTGATAATTTCAAAGTTATTTTCTGATAATCACACTTTCTTGATCTGACAACACTACCCCTATGATTTTGCAAAGGTTGTGGCTCAAACCTATGAGACCAACTTCACCCAAAAATTTGAATTTCAAAAATCAAAATAAATATTCCACACCATGCAACTTTATGTATAGAAATTGTATTTCACTGTTCTTTCCGTTAATTTACTTTTTTATAATGCATTTGTTGAGCCGTTCCTTTTAATTATTCCTAAATTTCCATTTTTGCTCTAATAGGGAAGATGCATAAATTTTTTTTATAGCGTAGTTGGATAAAAAATACCTAAATATACTGATTAATACTATTTAATTTATTAATTTTCGTTTCGATAACAATTTAAAAAATATTTAAAAATCTATCAATTTGAATGCTAGGAAACGACCGCGCATGGCGCCATTTACTTGTGACGTAATCTGGTATTCTGTGATCTGGTAGTATGGGACTTACGCACGACTTACGTTAGTTTAGAAACTAATTCAAGAAAGAATTAAAGATTAAAGGATTAATCTTGATTAATTTTGTACCAACATAAACATATTATAAATATTTCTATTTCTATAATATATTAATAAACGACATTCAATACATGACAAATATATTTTAGCGCGTAATTTTTTGTTAAATTTTAGATCTTGGGTTAGTTTAGTTTTGTGCTTTGAAAGTTGAAGTTAGTTAGTGTTATTATCATGGAAACCAAAAAGAAGATGGGCTATAAGTTAGTATTGTATTGTTCTAAAATGTAAGAGCACTACAATAAAAACACCAAATGAGCTGTTTTGGTTTCAAAATTAAATTAACTATTTCACGTTTTGTTGAAAAATGAATGCATTACATTATTTATTACGTACTTCCAATTTTTATTGATGTATAATATAATATTTATTTCAATTTTAGATAGGTAGAAAAAGACATGGCAAATTATACTCGATACCGAATCATGGTTCATCGTAAACACGTCTATTTTAGGCAAATTATCAGACTGAGCTTGCAGACAACCACTTTCAGTCATGGTCGAAATAACAAACACTCAAACAAACTAATAAAACAATCAAAAACAGAATTACGAACCAAAGTAACTCGTATAATATACCTTGAATACGTACCAACTGCTTGCATACGCGGGAATCGGTCTACCTTATGACGTCAAACCAATGGCGTTGCGTTCATGGTCACATGATATATTTTAAATTATCAGTGAATTTTAAAATCGATTATTTATAACAAAATACAATAAATAAAAGTTATTCTTTCTGATTTGTTATTTAATATATTAGATTAATCAAAAAATACTGTTTTAATTAAATTTTTTTATTCATGCATGTTCCCTATTCTTCACAATTTGTGTATTGAGAACTGTAAAGCATTTGCCCTATTTGATATCTACACTAAATAAATAATTTAATTAATTAATATTATTTGATAAGTAGATACTAAAAATCACGCCAATTTTTTTGTATCAGGAAACGTTGAAAGCCATTTGTACAAGGTGAACCAACACTTGTTTGGTCAACCTGTAATAAAAAATTGAATCGGTCTAATGCTGATTAAAGAATAATAACGAAAGTGTAACGGTGTGAGGGACTCCCTAATACAATTAGGGGAAAGAATTGATTCGTCAGTTATAACGTTTAAAGTAGCTCTCGTTTTGACAGTCAGACTTAAAAATGAAGGTACCTTTTTTCCACATAAATAATTATAACGCGGATGGCGTAAAATTTACGAGGTGCAATTTAAAAATTAAATATTTAAAAGCACAAGTATAGAAAGAGTGGCAAATTAATTGAAGTAAATCTCGGTTAATTCGCCAAAATAAGTTTGACATAATCGTTCGTGACAGGAATCTAAGTTGGGTCTTATTATTAAATAAAAAGTTTCAATCTCCCTATTATTAAGGGTTATTCTAACATATGGGTTACTTTAAAGGGCATGCATAAAATTTAAATACGGGCATTTCCAACTGTTATTATTACAATTTTATTGCTATAATCTTCTATTGTTAAGATGACGGTGACGTTGAATTTAATTACAAACAAGCATTGTAGATTCACAGCACTGCATAAAAATATCATAATTTTTCTAATCTTTCTTTTTCTATTTTTTTTTACGGTTTTCTATTTAATAGATCTTGTTTACTTTTGGGACAATTCTTCTTAATTTGTTATGATGAAGAATACAGGATATACAATGGTACACATGTCATCTCCCATACCGCGTAGATGATTTGGAATTGACAGCGTAACAGTAGAAGAACGCAAGGGGTGGAAACCCTCTGTACAAACACCAACTCAAAGCGCAGTGACGCGAGGCAGATTCGAAAAGCTAGTGCACTTCTTAGCACTTTCTCTATTCCATTTCATAACTGAACTACCATACAATGTATAGGGGGTTTGATTTAGTTTAGGAAAAAAGAAAATTCGAGACAACAACAACGTGAGGAAAAATAAAGTAAATAAAGAGAATCACTTCGTGGGAACGCAACGAATGCACTTGTTTAGAGATTGAAACAAAACGGGCTCGTTGCATGCAACCTTTGCATGAAGTAATTGATGGGCTTTCGTTCCCATCGTTATTATATCGTTATGTAAGATTAGTGCTAAATTTATTTAAATATGAATAAATTATAATAAAATGTGTAAAGTAACAGTAGGTACTTTGTCAGAAGTAATAACAAATTATTCTCTTCGATGAGCCAGAACCACTGCACCAAAGGGTTTTTTCGATAGTCTAAATAGTTTACGAAAATTCAAAATTAAAAAGAAGTCAACAACAGAGGTGGATATATGAATAATAAATTTTATCTTTCTGTGCAAAAATTTCATCTACCTTTTTAAGATATCGCGGAACTGGAAAGCAAAAACTTTTCCAAGTTAAGTTTTCTTTCATCCGAACTCGTATAAGTTTCCTAAAAGATTATTGAAACAAGAAACAAAAACTTTTTGATAATCAAATTCTGCAAAAGATTCGGTTCAGTAAATTAAAATTAATGTAACAAATTTTAATGAAGTTAAAAAATCTTTTATTTGAATATACTATATCGATAATAATTTATTTTAATATGTAAATTTTTTGTGCATATAGAATTACCTATGCAAACAAGAATAGCGAATCCCTTATTCTGGTAACCCCGTTAAGCTCATTTTAAAATTCCGCCCCTAAATATTATGAGCAATCCATCCGTTCTCCTTGCAACTGTATACTATATATTCGGAGCGCCCACCCGGTAGCAATCTGCACCGCATGTTGTTAATACCCTAATGCCCTTATGCAAAACTCAAATTTGCATCTGAGGGAGTTATGTAAAAATAAACCCATTGTTAAAACAACTTCACTTCATTATAATATATAATCGATGAAAAGAAGTTAATAATTTTAAATTAAAATGAAATGGTTTTGATTACCTTTATTAATTATTTGATGGAGTCAGTAACAAAAACGTCAATAAAACGTGATAGCAAAATTTTTATTATTGAAACAAAAAATTAATTTTGATGCGGTAATAAGACACGATGTACGTCGAGGGTATATACGTCATGATTGGCAATTTTATAAAATAAATAACGGCTTCGTTGTAAGAGTTAATTTTGAAATTGTTAATTTTGCGGAGAAAATGATGAAAAAGAAGGCACTTCCTTATTGCGAACGCTATACCACCAAGTTAACTGTGTCAATAACGCATCTTAGGAATGAGCAAATACTCAGCTAATCTCATGTACTAAGTTTTAATAGAAAATCTTAACGTGGGATCACACGGTTAATTGAAATTTGTTCTCGAGCCTCAGCACGAAATATATTAACAAGAAGTTGCTGTTTGAGTTTTCCATTAAGAACAAGCTCCGCTTCCAATGTTTTCTGTTTATAAATTAGATATTAATATTAAAATTGGTTCAGCTATCAAAATATGTTCTACAAATTACAAAAATTTGTTACCGAATTAAAATTTTAATCTTTGCTGGAGACTGAAATAATTAATTTCAATTTATCATGAATATTAGGGAAGCTACATCAGAATAGTTTTCTGTTCTTTTGTAACCCGATCTTGGCGGGGTTACAGTATACAGACGGGCAATCGGAGACTCTTGTTTACACAGATTGTTGTTTGTTGTGGGACTTGCGTTTACCGAACACTCAAGAAGAATGGGACGCTAGGTTCTTGTGTAACTGACACGCCGACATCCGACACTATTGTTGGTTTTAGCTTAAAAACAGCATTATACACAAAATATGGTGGGAAATAATCAAAACTATAACTAACTTGCAACCTGCTGAAGAAACTTTTCTAATCCGAATTGAAAGGCTTAATAATTAATGGCTCACTAAAAGAAATGTGGAAAAGAAAATAGAATGAAAAGCTGAACTATAATCAAATTAGGCAAAGAAGAATTTTGATTATGCATAATATAATCGCTGGTAAGAGAACTAATTTTATAAATCTTTTAACGAGGGGACTTTATCAATTTCACCCCATCCACCGGCACTGATTTGATCCATTATAATATATGGGCCATGAGTATAAGACTTCAATAAGTGCAAATTGCTAAGTGCGCTTTTCAGTCAACTTTTAAATATATGGACACTGGTAATGACGCACATGATGGATTAACGAGATTTTAGCTAATGATTAACTTTAAATGTGATTTCTTCTGAAAAGGAACGCGCATTATAAAAATTTGCATCTGATGAAAGTGGGATGAAGTTGGTAAGCGTTCCCTTAAGCATTACTAGTTATTAAATATTGCAAAATGGCAAAACAAATTTTTGAAAAAAATGCAGTGTTCACAAGTACGTACGTCAACTTATAAAATGTTAAGATTTTGCCAAAATAAACTGCAATTTATAAGTTATCTAATTTATCATAGTATTTTTCATATGAATTTTAAATTTAATAATGAGATTCAATATATTGAATTTATAGTATAAGTGGCAAAAACTTACCACTTGTCATCCATTCTGTGGCTATCTAAAATGCACAAAAGTTCACGTTAACCAATATAAAATATACGAATAGACTACTGTGCATTTTATTTGTGAAATATTGTGCTTTTCAGTTCTGAAAATCATCTACGTGATTCTAAAATACAAATTATGGTCACTATTAAGTTGTAGGTACTAGAGGTAGTACTTATGAACCACTAATCAAGTTCATTATCAACCATCTTGGTACATTGGAAACGCAGATATGAACATTGATGCAGACTAGTAATGTGCGGTGTGTTTAGTATTTGAATGGATGACCTTCCAGGGAACATGTAGGGTAGAGGTTTGTAAGTTGCCAGTGCATGTAAGTTGCTAGGGTCTCTGAATTTCGGCATCTAAGCGGGCCACAAAAAAAATTTCGAATGATATCGTCAACAAAGGAGGTGTGGTCAATTTTAAACTACTTTTGGTCAGAAAATATCCAATATTACAGTGTTTACTGAAGAAAGTGTGAAAGAGTGTAAATTTAAAATTAAAATTGTGTTTTTGTTTTAAGATTATAAATTGAACATTTTTATATAAAATTCAAGGTAAATATTTTTACTGTGTTGTATTATATTCAATTTAATAAATTCCAAAAGAATTTCAAAAATATCATGAAAAATCAAATTTTGATTTTTTATGCCAATTTACACTAATTCTTTTATGTTTACGACCACTGAGTGCCAATAAAAACCCATAAATTTTATAAATTAGTTGTTTTTCTTTCCGTTTTTCTACATTTTCAGCAATTTTTTGAGGGGTGGCAACCTGCAAGCCTAAATTTCAAGAGCTCGATTTTTAGGTAATAATAATAATAAGTCTTTTATTCGTTAGGAATTTGACCGTCTCTTAAGAGACTTTACATATCCATTTTTTGAGGTGGATTAGTCCTCTGTTTCTTTACAATTTATTTCTATAACATGTTGCTTGTTTTTGCTTCCGTTACTATTTCTCTCCAGCTCTGTCGGTCCTTAGTCATTTCCTTCCAGCCGCTGACTTTCATTCTTTTCAGATCTTCTGTTACTTGGTCGTGCCATCTCAAGTTTGGTCTTCCCCTTGTGCGGTCTTCTGCTGGTCTCCACTCCGCTATCTTTCTCACCGCCTCTCCACTTCCTCTCCTCATAACATGTCCCAGCCAGCTCAATCTGCTTGATTTAATCTTTCGTACAATGTCTTCGTTACCCATCACCTCAAGTAACTCCCTATTCGTCATTGGTCTACTCTCTCCATTTTCTTTCACTGGTCCCAATATTTTTCTCAACAATCTTCTCTCGAAAACCCTGATCTCCTCTT
Source organism: Rhagonycha lutea (assembly GCA_958510855.1). Classification (NCBI taxonomy): domain Eukaryota; kingdom Metazoa; phylum Arthropoda; class Insecta; order Coleoptera; family Cantharidae; genus Rhagonycha; species Rhagonycha lutea. The sequence goes on along the minus strand of OY294036.1, from coordinate 12,997,356 downwards.
CTTCCGCTCTGCTCATGCTCATCGTCTCCGCCGCATAAGTGATTACAGGACGTATTAGCGTTTTATAGATTTTCATTTTGGTTCTTCTTGATAAGGTCCCCTTCACCAACAGTTGTTTATTCGCAAAGTAAGCTCGATTTCCTTGTTGTAGTTTTCTCTTTAATTCATGGTGTCTCTCGTTTTTATTGTTTATTTGAATTCCCAGGTAACTAAAGTCATGAACTTCTTCATACGTGTCATTATCAACTCTTAGTTCAGTTTCTCTTTCAATTTTTCTTCGTTGGCACCTCATATACTTAGTCTTCTGTTGATTTATTTTAAGTCCCATTTTTATTGCCGCATCCTTTATTTTTTTGATTGTTTCTATTAATTTCTTTGCTGTTCGGGATATTATCAGCACGTCATCAGCATATGCAATTATTTGTACTTCCTTATTAATTATTGTTCCGTTAATCTTTAGTTTTCTTATTATTGACTCCAGAACTATGTTAAACAGCGTTGCTGACATTGCGTCTCCTTGTCTCACTCCAATGTTTATTGTGAAACTCTTTGTTACTCCGCTTGCCGTTCTGACGCAAGCTGTTGCGTCCTTAAGTGTCATCATTGTCAGTCTAATCAGTTTGCTTGGTAATTCCATTTCTTCCATTGCTTTTTCTAGTTCATTTCTATCTATTTTGTCGAATGCTTGTTTGAAATCAACGAAAACCATGTGTATATCGATATTATGTTCCCAACATTTTTCCATTGTCTGTTTCAATACGAAGATTGCGTCCACTGTGGATCTTCCCTCCATGAATCCGCACTGATATTCTCCTATTATTCCTTTAGTATACTTTTTTAATCTTTTGTTTATCAGTGTTGACAATACCTTGTACGCGACATTCAACAAAGTAGTTCCTCTATAATTCTCGCATTTATCTGCGTCTCCCTTCTTTTTTATTGTCACTATCACCCCTTCTTTCCATTGATTTGGCATTACTTCCTCTGCCCATATTCGTTTTATTAGTTCATAAAGTCTTCTATGTAGTGCTTCACCCCCGTGCTTTATTAATTCTGCACTAATGCCGTCTTGTCCAGGAGATTTTCCATTTTTTAACTTATTTATTATTTCGACCGTTTCTTCGTATGTTGGTTCTTCCGTTGTATGATCTTCCTTTGTTTGGAGGGGGGGTTCGTTTACTATTTGTACATTTAACAGTTCTTGGAAATATTCCACCCATACTTGCTTTATCTTCTCCGCGTCATCTTCGATCTTCCCGTGTTTATCTCTTATTCCTCTTGTCTTTACAAAATGTCTCGCCTTCTGTTTCTTTATTTTCTCGTAAAAAGCCTTGCTGTTGTTCCATTTGTTATTATTTTCTATCTCGTCCATCATCTTCTCTATCCATTTATTTTTCTTTTCTTTGTATACTTTATATGCTTCATTTCTTCTTTTTTTGTATTTCTCTAGGTCACTTTCTTCTTCTGTATTTAACCATTTGTCTCTTGCTTCTCTCTTTATTCTTGCAGCCACCTCACAGTCCTCATCGAACCATTCATTACTCACTGCAGTCTTCTTATTTCCCAACACTCGTGTCGCGCTCGTCTTTATGCTGTCCGCAATTGTTTCTAGATCTCTATCTATATCTCCCCCACCTTCTTTATCTTTCATGATTTGCTCTAGCATGTCTTTGTATCTTTTTCTTGTTTCGCTATTATTCAGTTTCTCCATGTCCAGACTTTTATTTGCTTTGTTATCAAAGTTCCTTGTTCTTTTTTTAACGTTTACTTCTGCCACTACCAGATAGTGGTCCGTTTCGGCATTTGCTCCTCTGTAGGATCTAACATCTTGGACTAGTGTCTTTTGTTTTTTTGTTATCAGAACATGATCTATCTGATTTCCACTACCCTTATCTGCACCTGGCCAAACCCATGTTATTTTGTGTATTTTCTTATGCTTAAATCTAGTGCTACAGATATCCATGTTCGTCGCTGCCGCCAAGTTACAGAGTCTATTTCCGTTGTTACTTGTTATGTCGTGTATTGTATGCTTTCCGGCCATCTCTCCGATATACTCCTCTTTTCCGATTTTTGCATTGAAGTCGCCTAGCAGTAGTAAAATGTCCTTCTTTTCTATTTTTTCGCATAACTCTTCCAGTTCTTGATAGAAGTTTTCTTTTTCCTCTTCATTACTGTCTTCTGTTGGTGCATAAGCGGTGATGATCGACATGTTTGCTGGTTTCATTTTCATTCTCATATATGCTAATCTTCCATTTATCGGTCTAAACTGCATTATGTTACCTTTTTCTTCATTTCTCACCATGAATCCTGTTCCATTTCTTCCTTGTTCGCTCTCTCCAGAGTACAGTATCGTATAGTTGTTGCTCGTTATTTCTCCTTGACCCTTCCATCTTATTTCCTGAAGTGCCGCAACGTTTACTTTGTATCTGTTCAACTCGTCTGCAACTTCCCTCATTTTTCCTGTCTTCAGGAGTGTTCTGACATTCCATGTGGCTATTCTAACTGTCTTTCTTTTCTTCTTATTCCTTTTTCCTGATTTCACGTCGTTGTGGGGATTATTCGCTTGTTCCATCTCTACAATTTGTGTTTCATGCCTCGTCAGTATATATTCCTCAGCCATCCTTTCTGGAGCATCCGCCTGAGGTTCGAATACTCCACCCTCCCCTCTCTTCAGTTTTTTGCAAAGTTGTTTCGATCGTTATGCGGTTTCAGAGTGTTTTCCTTCTTATCCCATACGTACACTATATTGTTCTTAATCATTTTCTGGTAAGCGACTCTAACTCTCTCTCCGTTACCCATTTCACTCTTTGCCATGGACCATATCTTGTTTTGTATCTCTTTTTCATTCTTAGTTAAGTCGCTTTCAATAAATGTGCTAGTACCCTTCAGTTTATTCTTGTTTTCCATTATTATTTTCTTCTGAGCCTGATTCTTTAGTTTTGCTACGATTACTTGCTTTTCTGTGTTTCTTCCAACCTTGAAGGCATCCACAACTTCGACACTCACTTGCATTTTTCTGTTCAGGAATTCCTCTACTTTTACAGGTGTTATTTCTCCTTCGGTTGGCAAATTCTTTATGATAATATTTTCCTTTCTTTTTTCTTTTTCCAGTCTTTCCAATTGTTCTTCCAAACGAGCAATTTTTTCATCTTGTTCATTCGCTTTAGCTGTGTAATTCTCCATGATCTGTTCCATTTCCTGTATCTTTGCATTCCAATTTGCTTCCATTGTATTCAATTTCTCTTTTACCTCCATATTCACTTTGTTTCCATCAATTACCATTCTTGTTAGACCCTCCATCATTACTTTTATTTCATCCATGTTTTCACTCTTGAAAAACTTTTGAAAAACTCCTGTATAATTTTTATTTTTTGAAAGTTCAAATAATTTCTACGTCAGGATTGTGCCTTTTGAGTTCCTCTTTCCAACGAATGTTATATATCAACAATACGTTGATTTTGTGACGAGCTATGAGCAAAAAAGCTAAGGGATGGCAACCTGCAAACCTCTCCCCTACTGTTAGTGCTGTGGTTCTGATTCCATATTAAACTGTAGGGTTATTTGCTAGGACGCAGGTATGATCAACCTGGCTACTTATTGAAAAATTTTATATTAACAAAACCATCGGTCCATAGTAGGGATTTGGTTGCTAGGGAGTTAATACTGAAAAGGATTTCGTTGGATAAATGAAAATAAAAAGTCAAGCGTGACTTCTGTACCACACCGATACCACTACACACCCGAGATGCAGGTACATTTCTCCTATCAAATCTGCACCAAAGAAAGCTAAGGTCTTAGTCCTATCGGTAATAATCCATATTAATTACATTCAAAAGCGAAAAAACAATCAATGGCGAATATTATTGCAACTTATTAGATCGTTTCTTTAGGTAGGGGATTATTTTGGCTTAAATTTCCCGATTTAGGTTATTTCTTGGCCCTGGGGTATATTTGAATGAGTTCAACTGTCTCAAATATCCAGATTTTCAAGGACTCCAGTTTAGGTGGTTGAAGGTGCCCAGGAGATATTTTCAATGAGTGGACTGTCACAGAGTTCCCAGTTTTTTAAGATCCAGATTTAGGTGGTTGAAGGCACCAAGGAGATAGTTTTAATGAGTGGACTGTCTCAGAGATCCCGGTTAATTAGTCTCGTGAGTTAAAACCAAGCTAATATTTATAAACTTCTGCGAGGGTGTGGTAAGCTATAATATGAGGCATATAATAATATGACATAATAATATGTTGATTTTCGTTCCTGTAAATGTCATTCCTTGCCATAAGCATTTCAAATAACTTCAGTTTGACCATTATCACAGTTAATCGAGGAATTTTTAATACAGGTTTCATAAGCTTAGTCACAGTTTAAATTACGGTAACTGTTGATGTCGATAAATTCGATACAATATCGAATTTTTTTCAGACCATATTGATACAGAAAATGAATTTAATACGAAAATATTATCAAAATAAGAGATAGTGAGCAATGTAACCTATTTTCTCATAATATAGCCACATCATTAAACTTATTAGGATTATAAATAGACAGAACCAGTCAATTTTTATCAACTTTAGTTTCTTCTTTTTTTTTTTTTTAATAAAAACGTAATATACTATTGTGGTATTTCTTAATTTAAGGGTGCAAGCAGACGAATAGGGTAGTAATTTGGAGACATTTGAGTTGAAGTCAGTGGTCAGTAAATTTGACTGACATAAAAGGAAACATTTGCATCAATTTTACAAAAACCATCATTTGTAACAGAATTTACACATAAAACTGATACATTTTAATTTATTTGTAAGGTACAAAATTTGTGACAAGCCTTGTGTATAAAATTTTACGTGGTAGAGAGCGCCAAAGTTCTAAAAACAAAGTGTTAATAATAATTCAGTGTGCACGCGAATAAAAACTTTAAGTTACCTGGAAAGAAGGGCCAATTTAGCTGACAAGAATCAAAAACTCCCACTTCAAAAATCCAAATTTGAATAGGGGGAACGAAGCAAGAATACGAAAGGCAGGCGGCAGGCAGTTCTTTGATGGATCCCAAACGAGGAACTCGTGTAAAGTTCTTGGGTAGATTCTGATTGAGAAACACTTAGAGTTCTTGGTTGGATTTCAATTAAGGAACTCGTATCAAGTTCTTTTTGATCCGGGAATCAAGGAGCGAAGTTTGTAATTTCACTAAAGTGAATAATTTACGAGAGTCGCGTTTTCACGTAATAATTAATTACGGTCCATAATTAGTGGAAAACTGTGTATTTCGAACGTAATAAGGTAATAGTTAATCGAATACCTGTAATAAAAAAGTTGATTATAAAAATTGTGCACGTGTCTCCGAACTTGGAGGTTAATTTCACATTTAGTGAAAAAATTAAGATTGGTAATTAATCAATCACTTACCCGAAGTGTTGTCTCAGACAATAATTGTCCGATTAACAATTAGTGAGGAGATTGGATAGAAAAATAGCGATTTGGTTGGATTTTTGATACCGAGGTTAACACAGAAGCACTAGGCGTTGTAGAGACATCTGCAGCTTTGAGGACGATAAAGCAGATGACGGTTACCGGCAAAACAGTGGCGAACGAAAATCTAGAGAAGTTTTACCAATTGTAAGGTAAAGATTTGTTTTAGTTTGGTAACTTCAGATAAAGCGACAATTTGTGTTGTTAATGAATTTATTAATAAATTTTGTATAATTTATTAATCGTTATTTACACACATTTACACGAATGATTAAAATATCCAAGTTTAGCTTCTGTATTCGAGGAATTAAATATGACTTGGATCTTTTGAATTGTTACATGACTGTACACATTTGGTTTGGGACAAATTTATTGTCAATTGTAAATTGATGCAAAGTTTCGTAATTTGGAATATTTTCATATTAATAAAAAATAATGTTAACTTCGAATTGCTATCTTTTTATTTCGTCTGTTGAATCCACCGACCCTGACAAAGAGAAAAACTCTACTGCGGCGTGAATCTAGTACAGCGGTCTTCCAGGAAGTTTGGGTAGTCAAATATCATTACAATACATTTCCAAAGAAGAACGCCTCCCCCCAAGTAGATATGATAGGAAGTTTTTCTTTCAGGAAGATAATCTTTCCCAAATGAATGATTAAATCAGCCATTTTAAGATTTCTCTTTCTCAAAAGATAAAAATTGTATCAAAAGAAAACAAATTTTCTTTCCTCATCTAAAGATATCAACATCTGATATTTGTTAGAAACAGAAGCTTTGAAGTGGAGCCAGGAGCAGTAAGCTTTGCCCAAAGCTGGAGACGGAGAATAAAAATGATTGTTTTTTTACTAATTATATATTTTAATTGTAAAATTTTAAAACTAAATTTAAATTTTTCTAAAATTCATAAAAATTAGTCCAATTTTTTTTTTGACTTTTTGGTCCAATTTTTTTGACTTTTGCAAGTCCAGTTGGATTTTGCAATTTTGGTTGGACATCAAAATGTGATTTGGATTGTAACGGTTAAAAGCAGAAAATTCGTTATAATTTAAATTTCCCAAATTTTAAATCTGTAACTTCCATAAGAATTTGAGTGATAAGAAATTATTTTCATATTGATATTATTTTCCTGAAAATTTTTCATTATAATTTCTAAATATTCGTAGTTATTACGTACGATAATTCTTAAAATTTGTTATTTAATTTATAATATTTTTAGTTTATTTAAAAAATTAAAATACTTTTCAATTTGGTAATCCATTACTTATGCAAGGACGATTTTTGAAGTATTCTACCCATCCCCTCGAAATGATCCACAAAGTTTTGGATACCCCCTTATCTTTTGTAAGAATCGAGTAAGAATATTTTAATTTTTTTTGATAAGCCCAATCCCCATCCTTCGAATTAAAAATGTTGCTTGAATCATGGAAGGGAGCATATATTTTGATGCTAGAGTGGAGCAATTTAAAAATTGATCTGCTCCAAATCTCTGATGGGTAGAAATGTTAAAGTAAAATAACCCTTTTTTTCTAAATTAGACTAAATTTGGAAAAGAACCGTCTAGGCAGGTTCTTCTGAGGTATGAATAGAAACAGAAATTCTGCAATGAAGGAGCTATATAGATTATAAAAAAGAGTTTAGACCATTATGGGAAGAAAATGTGGTGTTTGGGTTTCGATGATTTGAAATCCATAATGTGAATTTATGAAGAGTTTAATGTAAGTCATATAAAATCAAGCCAAACTGTACCTAACCTATACTGTTAGCAATTAACAAACCATGGAAACCATTTTGCTGTATTCCATGCGTATTAAGTAGCACTTGATAAAAGAACTCAAACGTGATGGAAAAACTATCAAGCACTTGACAAAGGTGAATAACCGATTACGGCAGTTCTTATAACAAAATAAAATAAACTTAAACATATTTCTTTGAACACTTAAAACAGTTCAAGTACTAAAAACAACATTGAGCATAAGAACTAGAAGCTTTTTCATAAGATTTCACAGAAGACCGCTCTTCTACTATTAGACATCATTTGCATATGTGATGCAACAAGAATGTGAACCATCATTTTTGAAAATCAAATAAAATTACATTAATTCAAATGGTAGATATTCATTATAATAAAAAAAAATGCAATTAGGTTACAAGCGAGCGAGGCAAAAGCTTATAAAAATAAAAAAATATTAGTAAAAGAAGACTTTTCGGTAATTAATTTACATTTGTAGACTTTTTCTTTTCTTTCATAATTAAATTTGTTCGTCAAATGCAATATCTACTTTTAAAATTTTCTCTTCTCAAATATTTTAACTTTACATCAAGGCACTTTTATAATGATCTTCCAAATGTAGCTCATGCTTTTAATTAAAAAAAAATTTTTTTTACGGAATATTTTTAATAGATATGAGAATAATTAGGAAATGTTGAAAAAATATTAAATTAACGTTAAGCAAAAGTAACATTTAAATATTTATAGTGTTCATTATTTTGCCTAAAAAGTAGCTAACTTATTAAAATAGCAGTTTGAAGCACTTCAAAAAGAAGCTGCTGCTTTTATTTTGCTAATTGAAATGTGTACGAAGCGAAAACTGAAAAAGTATCTGTCTGAAATCCAAATATAATTACAGTGAGTTTAAATTTGTAAAACGAATGAGAACTCTTGAGTAAATACGGCATGTTTATTTAGATCTGCAGCAATTTAAAGTCGTCCCAGAGATAGCGAATCCTATAGAGTCGGGTTTTCATATTTTAAACAAAAAAATTAAATTGAAATTATACAAAAATAATGAATATTCTCTTTGTTGTATTTTCCAACTCTATCATGTAATACGGGACGTTTTCAAAGAATAAGTTTTAGTTTTCTTTCAAGTCATTCCAGTTAATTAATTAATTAATATTATTGATGTGAGCAACGAGAAAGCTATTTGCAAGGAACATATTGGATAATGCAGTAATAATCATGTCAGTTGCATGGTAATAAAGATATCACGGTAAAATAAAAGATAAAGTTGGTATTAATATACAATCCAGCTCTTTCTGCTTCACAGATTACGCGTTCTCGACAGGCTTATAAATTTTTACCGATTATGAGGCTTAAATCTCAACAATATAAAGCTTTGGTGTAATGATTTGTTGATTGAATTTTGCGATAAAGATATCTACATTGTATCAGATTTTTTTACAACACATGTTCGCCTTTTGTAATTAGCCACAAAAAAAAGCAGTGAACATTTAATGCCATCAGGTGATGGTGTCTTTTAACATCTCTTCAGTTCGAACCATATATTATTATCAGAAACCTATTGTATCTAAAGTACGGTATAAATTATTGTAAAGAAAAACAAGAAGTAAAAGGAAACTGGTTATTTTTGATGAAAAATGGAACAGATTGCCAATTTGATAATTTTGGCAAAAGAATGGCGACTTGGAACATGCTAAAAAGTAAATAAACAAAGAGATGAAAAACCACAACACAGCAAAACATTGAAGCAGTTGGAAAAGACTGACATTTCCCTATCAAAATTATAACTTGAAAATCCGAAAATTTGATGATCCATTATCAAATCAACCACAGTGGAGCAGAAAAGTTCAGAAACCGGAATTTGATGAAGGATTATGAAAATCTGTTATTTGAACCATTATTGCTTAAATATTTAATACCGGGTGCTCATCAGTGAATTTAGAGAGGTTCGACAACGACCTCGAGGGAGTAGTAGAAGGCTGGCAGATGTGCAGATGACCAGATAAGGGCGTGCAACTAGCCCTACTTGTCATGTCACCGCTCATCCGATACGGCTAGTTACTTATTCGATTCGCATTATCATTATTACTCGGTCCCTCTAGAACCTCATTCCCTATATAAATAAATACGAAATAAATGTGTATACTAAGGACATGTATGTGTAGATATAATGGGTAATGTATTGTCATTTAATTCCATATCAAGTCTTCCCTTCCATTTTAATTTTTATTGCTTTCCACTAATAGTTTTTATTAACATTCATTATAGTTTCGTACTTATACATAATAATAATTATATTAGCATAAAAAATTAAAAAAAAAAACTACATGGTAATTTTTGATATTGCACCACTTTCAACACTTGCAAAAGTAAACCAAAACGCATTGTTTGCTTTTAGAAATTATAATAATTAAAAATAATGCACTTGTATTGAGTGTAACTTTAACCTGTCAATAAACCTGTCAAAACTGTAACGAGAATAAAAGAGGATATGAAGCAAAAAGCATTGGTACTCTCGAAACTTGACCGTATGTCGCCCGCAAAAAGCGCAAACCCTATTCGAAATGCTATATGGTGTAGCAACCTTAGCTCCTGTACAATGCATATGTCGATATAGGTGCAGTTGCCCCTCACTACCCTATGTAAGCCACCCCGTATGTCCTCTGACATCTGCAAACAATGATAATCCCTGATTATTTTACTTTGATAGCCCACAGCGCAGCGTGATGTTTCAATCAGAATGTATTTTATAATTCATTTATTCTGTTTATGTTTTCTGACATGTCTGTATCATGATGCGGTTGGACCTTTCCATATTTGATATTGATGCAAATACGCAGATATACCATATTTGTTAAGGGGATTGTAATATTCTTTCTTATTTGAACAGTCGATTAATATTAAATTAAAAAGAAAAAAGTCGACAATACAATCAATCGATATTGTTTACACAAGAAAAAATTATTAATCTTGCGTTTACATTCTAAACATTCAGGACAAAGCACTCGATAATATAGAAATGATGAGATAGTAAGAAATATAATAGAAAAACACTTCCCAAAATTTTGTCAATAGCACAAAAATTTTTATCAGCAGTAAGTATAGCAGGTGCTCAATTAACTGACCAGCCTACGGCTGTAAAATAAAACCTCCAGCGAAAGGATTATTTTGATGCGCATCCTGCAATATATCCTTCGTGCTTCAGGCTGTACGGTTTGGGTCGAGTGCTAATTAAACCTTTAAATTGAAACCATCTGATATTTTTTATTACATTATAATTAAAAAAATGCAAAGAAAAATCTGTGACAAAAATTCACCATGATGGATGGTGAAAAAGAAGGAAAATGCAGGTAAAATTAGCGCAGGAAGTAGTTGCAACCTGTGAAGCTTTAAAATTTGACGTTTTTGCGTCATTTATATTTTACGCATTTTATATTTTTATTATACTTCGTTATTATAAACGACACAAAAATTTCACCTACCTTACGACATCCTGAACTCTTTGCGAAGGGGTATCCTTTGGAGTATTTCTAAGTACGGTTGCCGAAAGTTGCATTAAGGCTGTTGCAAGTTGATCGGAGGGAGGAAAATCTTCGGACTTTTCAATATTCTAAAAAAAGATGAAAAGTATTATATATTATGTGCTACGTATGGAGTTGGTTGCGCTGCAAAGTGAAAATTTGGAAATTCGAGTCAAGTTTTTTGGACAGAGACAATCTGTACTCAAAATAATTGATTTTATTTATAAAAAAACGGGATTTATTTATTTATTAATTATTATTATTTACCACGAACCTCTTAAACAAAGTTTAAATTTAAATTTCCCTCAAAAATCCTTAATTAAAACAGTTTCTATTGCTAAAACAGTCCCAATGCATTTTATGTATTGAGCTACCAGAGGGCAGTAGAAGGAATGCACAAAACAAAATCTATGGCAATCTCGAAAAATAATCGATTAACCAATTAATTATTGAGCAGGCTAGCAAATTACGTTGCATCAAATACCCAATACCTGGTATAATTATGTATTATAAGTAGAGTGTGGAATTATATGTAAATACATATTTTTGTTGCTTGTTCCTAGAGTCGTAAAAAATTGTATCTATCCGTTTCTAAAACTTTAAAGTTTAAAACCAAAATTTGATAGTGCATATTTGATATGTTTTTATTTTTACTGCATATTTCATATGTTTTTATTTTTAAGACATATAAGTGCATATTTTTCATAATTTTCTTAACTTGAAGAAAATATTATTTAAAAATGTTCTGACAACATAATTTAACCCCCTTTAAAAAGATAAACTTTGCAAAAATATCTTTAAAAAGAACAGCTTTACAAAAAAAATCGCGTCCTAGACACGGCTTCAAAGGGTCTCAGCTGGTTACTTTTTAATAAATGGTTACTTTTTTTTTTGATTCGGTTACTTTAAGTTACTTTTCTCAAATTTTGGTTACTTTAGTTACTTTTTCAACCCTAATTGAAAGAATTAAAAAAAAAAGTTAAATAAAACTTTAAAAAAAGTTTCTTCTTCTTCTTAGTGCCATATCTTCTTTAGACGTAGGCGATTTTCCTGGCTAAGCCAGGAAGATTTTACTAGGGAAATGTTAATGGGGAGTTTCCCTTTGCCTTCCCCATAAAAAATGTTTAAGAAAACTTTTAAAAAAAGTTTTATAAAATATTTTCAAATTACAATTTTTTTAAAAATTATTTTTATTTATTATTTAAAAAAAAACTATTTCCGTGCCAAATTTTACTGCTGGTTAGTTACTTTTGGGTTACGTTTTTGTTTTTTTACTGCATAATCTTTTATTTTTAAAACATATACGTGCATATTTCAGACATTTATTGCTGCATATGTATGTGCATATATTTGGTACTTTTTAGTGCATAAATTCCACACTCTAATTATAAGTATAACCAAAGATTAAAAGTACTACCATCTAATTTAAAAAATGACATGGCTTTTGGACTGTTTGAGCAATATTACATGGCATACCAAGCACATGTCGATCAAAAGTAAAACGAGAATAATAATAGATCAGTTCTGATGTACGCAGCATAGACAAGGGCTCCAACATCGAAGACAAAACAAACCATGAGATCTGCAGAAATGGGAGCGCGGAGGACGATAGCAGAAGTGATGCTATTGTGGGACCGAGCGAGAAGCGTAACAAATGGCGAAAGGTGAAAAATTCAAGATGTTGTTAGATAATATTGGCAAAGCAAGTAAAGGAGGCAATGGAGAATAGCGAATAGTAAGCCCAAAAACTAAACGACACCCGGAAGACCCCCAAAACTACGGATGAACAGGTGGATATCCGAGTCATAGGAAGGCAATATGATTAACTCAGAGCTAAGCTGTAATAAAAGATATCGACATTATCTTCAAAGTGTGATCTAAATAAATTTCACAGCATCAATTAAATGTATAAAATCACAGAACTTTTCACTTCACTATCATAATTAGAGACAGGATAGTTAGGCAAAATGCCTTTTTTTTTAAATTGAAATATTTCAGGCAGACCCAATTTAAAATCCGTTTCAGAGCATGTAGTACTATTCAAAAATTCATTTTTTGTTTTGCCTTTTTTTTGGGGGGGGGGTTCCAGTCTTTTTTTTGCCTTTTTCACCTATTTTGCGGTTGTTTTTGCCTTTTTTGTGCTTTTTGAACCAAAATATTTCTTTTTTGCTTTTTTAAAATTTACTTCTTTATTTTATTTAAAAATTTCTAAATGTTATATTTAATTATAAAAATTTTAAATTTTTAAATTCAAATTCTACTAATCGGTAGAATCCGATTCTTGAAATAATCCGGTTATGCTAGACGTAATTAGTAAAACAAAACCTCTTCTCCATTCGATTATGAAGCGCGCGTTATCAAATTACTACGATTCGGCGACGTTATGCTTACTTGACGAATTCCAAACTGACTGAGATGTTATTGTTATATTAGTTTTCCAGTGAAGCAGAGAATCGACACTAGGGAAAAAATTTAATGAAAAAATAATATAATGTTTTAGAAAAAAATCCATCGTATAAAATTATACAGGAAATTTCTAAAATACATCCAGGAATTTCGAATGACGATACTGATTTAGAGCTAACTCCAGATCAGATAAGTTCATTGAAATTTGCCCCTAGCACGTCTTGCGATGTGGAGAGATCGTTCTCCACATTCAAACAAATTTTGAGTGACAGGAGAACAAATTTAAGCTGCTGTAGATAATATCGAAAAACTTCTGGTAACAAGTTGGTACACAAATAAAGAGAATTAATTTGAATTTGTATGATTTTTGTTGAAAAAACGTTTTTGCCTTTTTTGTACCTTTTTGCCTTTTATTTTGCCTTTTTTGCTTGTTTTGAATGCCTTTTTGCCTGCCTTTTTTGAGGTTTTATTTTGACTAAGTATCCTGTCTCTAATCATAATGGACAGAATACATAGGGAATGGTATTTTGTGCTTTTACATATTAATTCTGCAAGCTAATGCCAAATTTTAACATTTGCAAGTTAATCATGGACAATATTATAAATAGGTAAGAAAATATAAAATTCCAGGTATCGAAATGAAGTTTCTTCGGAAAATCGACGTACCTAGGAATAGATACAAATTCTTAGCTAGGTTTTCTTTAGGGTGGGGTGGGGGCTACCCATAATTTTTTACTAATAAGTAAGCCATCCAACGAAATAAATACTAATAGAAAAAACTTCGCCAGAAATTAATAAAATTAATAGAATTTCGAGATGGAAAAAATATTTTCTAGGAGAAATTTCGTTAAGCAGTATTTTTGAAAATTTGAGGTTTTGAAAAATTGAAAGTTTAATTTAGGGCCTGATTATATGATAATATAATATAAGGAACGAGACAAATTTGTAGCAATAAATAACATGGATTGGACCTATAGCAAAAATTGAAAATAATGAACAATTAGAAAGATTTCTGAAAGAAATTTAAAGAAAAAAATCAGGAAAACACTGCGAGAAACTTGGGAGTGAAGAAGCAAGGAGAGCCGAAAAGACAGAAGTATCAAATGGAAATAAATAATGCCCACGTTAGTGAAAGGAAAATCATCAAGAAAACCTACCCCAAAATTCATACTCCGAAAGGTGGATTGATTCGAGATTGATTAATGATGAAACAATAAACATCTAAATAAATTGATTAAAATGTCGAACTTCTAATACTGAATTATTTATAATAATGATACTTGTAACTATAATCTGTAAGAAATATTATTTGTATTAAATTGCATTATTTATTTAAAAATAATAATTTTTATTTAATTTTGAGAGCCAACTTCAATTAAACTTGCTATTATACCCTCTGAAAATATTCTAAATCAATAGTAGGTATTATTTGTATTAAATTGCATTATTTATTTAAAAATAATAATTTTTATTTAATTTTGAGAGCCAACTTCAATTAAACTTGCTATTATACCCTCTGAAAATATTCTAAATCAATAGTAGGTACTAAACAAACGAAGTCAAATAAAAATGTAGGGAGGTAGGGGAAAGTCGTGTAAGTTGACGAAGCGGGTAAGATGAAGAATGCTAAATATCTTCTTTAAAAACAAAAATTCAAATTTTCTACATAGTGCTGCCGTCTAACCAGACGTAGCTAATTTAACTCGGAAATGCATTAGATGCACTAAAGTCGGTAGTTTATAAATTAAACACAGAAGATTGTATCTAGGCTATGTTTTGTAAAATTGTGATTGTGTCGCATAAGGTTTTTCAGGAATTGTTCTAGGTATGTTGACATTTAATTGTGTTATATTACTAGTAACAGATGTATTACAATGTATGCCAGTACTAATTTTGTTGATATCATGTTTGTAGTTGAAAATTGATTGTCGCCTTTAAAGTTAACCTCAATGGGCAAGATGACGCGGGAAAGATAACGAATAGGATTCAGTGTTCTCTGTGCTTGACATGGTGGCATGAATCTTGTAGTAATTATTCAGGCGCAGTATTTAAACGCGATTTGTTAAATACTTCATCCAGGCCCGGGCTGGCCAGGTCGGCGATCGCAGAGGGCCCCCAACCTAAGGGGGCACCGAAGAAGCCACAAAAAAGTGGTTTATACTTGGGGTAAAAGTGATTTTCAAAAATATCCGCTCTTAGTAAGGGGGCCCCTCCTCAGTCTCTAGCCGAGGGCCCCTAAAGGAGCCAGTCCGGGCCTGACGTCATCTTACCCGCATAGGTTCGTCATCTTAAACGACATTCGGGTAAGACGACGAATTTTTTAGAAAATATGTATTAATTTTTTTTCAATGTAACCTTTATATTTTTTTCATACTATATTGTACTATTTTGTTTGTTATATATTAATGTTGGCTTACGAATAAAAACATTAATAAAAAGCATTATCAGTTCATTTATAAAAATTAAATTTCGTTAACATCGTCAACTTACCCGACCTTCCCCTACTCGTAAGCAAAAATTCGCTTGATTAAATCCAATTCTAGACTCATAAATTAGGTTAATAAAGCAAAAAAAAATCAATCTCAATAGAAAACCATAAAATTGGTGAAATTGTTTCGATTTTAAATAAAACGTTGGGGTCTGAACAATTTGGAGACGGTTCAGAATATTTTTGTATACACACGAGCGAATTTTTATGTTTTCACATATGATGAATTTTTATTAATACCTAAAGCCCTACAATAAAAGTGTACGCACGAAAAAATTTTTTCGGGCTTAGCGATTCGCAATAAAGGGGTCAAAACACTTCATGTAGTACTGTAGAAGTAAAATTTCTGAATTTCTTGCAAAACACAACGACGTGTTTTTAAAAGGAACATAAAAGGAAGGACTAAATATAGTCCTTTTATTTCGAATAAAAAATAAAAATGGCAGGTATTATAGTTGATTCTGCAATAAGAACACCTATCGCTTGAGTTTACAACGCCATCATTATATTTTGCATTCTGGATTGTCAAGTCTGAGAAGAGGAAGATTCATAAATCATAATAAGAAAAACGCCTTCGAAACCCAAAACGATTTTATCTCGCCAATTACATATAGGTACCTACCTAATATACACAAATTAGTTTAACCAATGGATTGTTAAAATAAAAGTTTAGAGAATTTTAAACCTGAACATAAGAAAAATAATAATAATAAAAAAAGTAACACCTAAAGAACCTATAAACATTAAAATCATAACGTGCATTCCATTTTATAGACAAGACGTTCAGCTCTCACCGCGACTAAAAGCTTGGCGCTAATGCACTCCTCCCTTACGTCTCGTAACGATAAAAAGTTTCGGTAGCGAATTTAACCCTTGATGTGTGCTACAAAATAGCCGAAAATTCCATTCTTTCAAGAGTAAATGGTGAGGCAACCAAATAAGTGTTGTAGTTCTTTCAATATTTCTTCGCCTTACTTTTTATATTAGGTAGTTACACTTTTTCACAAAGGAGGGCAGAACCGATCGGGTTACTGATGTAAACGTATAATTTACATAATCAATAAATTAAATTTTTTTAAATAATTCTTTAAATGTGTATAATTATCAGTCCCTCGATTGATATACTAGGTAATTACATAAAATTGAAGTAGAAGATCGTCTAAATCATATGAAAAATTTTAAAAATGACAGTAGTCGGATAAATTTAAAATTAATTTTTATTTGCACAAACAGTTTCTATTTATGTATGTCATGTGCACTATAAATTGTTAAGAAAAAACACACAAAGTGCATTAAAATCGATGTACTACAGCTGAATTATTATATAACATCTAAAAGTGTCATGTCGATAGTTAGTACATTTTTCGTAAAGTTGATAAATAGAGCAAGAAAAATGTATCTATACGTAAATAGAATAACAATGGTTTTGCTAATGGAAGACATCAAATATTATTTGAAAAATGCTTTTTAAATTAGGACAGTTTGGGAAATACGATTTTTATATTTTTTGTCAATGGGGGATTTTTTCATTTTTAAGATAAATTTGTAAAATGCGTAAATGTAATGTTTAAAATAGTAATGTTTTTAATTTGTTCATTTCCAACAAAATATTTTCGGTCTTTGAACTGGAGGATTTCCTTTATTGAATGAAAGGTTAGGCCGTAGGGGAGCTTGGAAGAGCGCAAATTGTGTTCTCAATATGGTCACCCATCCAAGTATGAACCGATATGATGCCAATGATCTGAGGAGAATGTTGCTGATCTACGTAGATTTTCTTGTTTACGATATTGACTTTTTTATACAATGTTTGTGAAAGTGTTTGGCAAACTTAAAACGATGTATTCGAAACACGGAAATAATTCTACTAATGCCCAAGACTATAAAGGTGGGAATAAAATTAGTCTTGGGGATAAATTTATCTAGGAGATAAATTTATATTCGTGCAACTTCGGATTTACATTTATTTTTGACACATGAGGTGAATTAAATGCCATATTTTTAATTTTAAACTCATTTTCGTATTTGTTATTAATTTATAATATCAATTTTTGCTGTAAGATAACGTACATTTTACTATTATCAATATTTATAGTAATCATATTATTATTAGTTAATACTTTATATGACAAATTAAAATATATTTATTAATGACTCCGTTGGCCTTGTGTTTAGCAAGTCGGCTTTCATTTTGTCATTGCGAGTTCGATTCTCACCAGAATCATATTTTTTTATTTAAATTTTTATTTAAGTATTATATTATTATAATAAGGGCCCACCTAAATGTATCTACTAGACTAATAATTAGTTTTTTTAATTTATGAATCTCCTAGGTAAATTTGTACGTAGGTAAAGCACCATTCACAAACTACAAATTTTTACTAGGAGATTCATAAATTAAAAAACTAATTATTAGTCTAGTAGATACATTTAGGTCGGCCCTTATTATAATAATATAATACTTAATAAAAATTTAAATAAAAAAATATGATTCTGGTGAGGATCGAACTCGCAATGACAATATGAAAGCCGACTTGCTAAGCACAAGGCCAACGGAGTCATTAATAAATATATTTTAATTTGTCATATAAAGTATTAACTAATAATAATATGATTACTATAAATATTGATAATAGTAAAATGTACGTTATCTTACAGCAAAAATTGATATTATAAATTAATAACAAATACGAAAATGTGTTTAAAATTAAAAATATGGCATTTAATTCACCTCATGTGTCAAAAATAAATGTAAATCCGAAGTTGCACGAATATAAATTTATCTCCTAGATAAATTTATCCCCAAGACTAATTTTATTCCCACCTTTATAGTCTTGGGCATAAAACTAACAAAAGTATACCTAACAATGTAACAAAATACAATGCAGTGATGTATAACAATGTATTGAAAACAAAACAAAGTTCAAATTAGTTTTTCATTCCAAAAATTGTTATAAGTAATAAGATTTTTTTAGCTTAAAATCGCATTAAATAATGATGTATTAACATTAATAAATGTAGTTAAGCTCGGTAATTAGCTGAAAACCTTATAAAATACGATAATTCCATAAAAACAAAATTAAAACAGTTCCAAAAAATTAAATTTGGGAACTCATTCGAGAAATAAAGTGACTTGAATAACAGAAAAGTTATGCTAAATTTGTGATGAACGAATAATAAGTAGTACAGATCAAAATTAATAGCGGTTCCAAAAATTTCGAGTGGGGGCGCAAGGTAATAATAAATTGATGCTATGGTTTACTTTGAACTGCGTAATCTATAGATCAAACCATCACAAAGAAAGTTTACTATCAGCTGCTAAACTATTTGAACTTAAAAGGGTTCTGTCACTGAAGAAAATGCAATCATATTTGATTAACAAGGGAAAAGTTCTCTTTCAGCAACATAAAAAGCACGGCCATATTTTGCGAAGATGACGTTGAAAATGTATTCGAATTAAATTCTATACTCTGTTCACTCAACACATGCAGCTAAGCCACTCCCAAAAAAGGGCGCCATATTCGCCTAGAATTTTTCTATTGTTCGAATTTTGAAAAGTGTTTGCAAGAGAAAAACTTTAGGCTTATAACAGGCCCGTAGCCAAGGGGGGCACGTGCCCCCCACCGCAATGTTGAAAAGACAAAGAAAATAGAAGGGGAACAACCGAAAATTTTACAAAAGGTTTTTTACAAGTGCCCCCCCCCCAAATGAAATCCTGGCTACGGGCCTGGCTTATAATACAATATATTTGATATAACTGTAACGGATAAATTAGGTCCCAATAAATATTGGGTACAAAATGAGAATGCAGTACAAGGAGGAAATCTCGTAAATAGAAAGAGATAAAGAATTGGTTAAGAGCGCGCTGCAAATTGTGATGCAAAAACATGTTTCGACAGATGGCGTGCCTTAAAATATTAATCTTTTATAGTTATCTTTTCACCAAAACAGAATTCTAATAATATATAAAAGTCATATGAATAAACGATAACTAAGCTAGGCAATAACGAAGTTTGAACTTTCAAAGATAAATATTTTTAAATATATTCAATATTTTCACATGTGCATATCTTTTTGGAAAATACTTGTAAATATTCAACATTGGAAGCTCAAACACCTTATTGCCTAGCTTAGCTATCGTTTATTCATATGACTTTTATAAATTATTATAATTCTGTTTTGGTGAAAAGATAACTATAAAAGATTAATATTTTAGGGTACGCCATCTATTGAAACATGTTTTTGCATCTAAATTTGCAGCGCGCTCTTAAATGGAAAAATTAGCTCACGATTTTAAACACCATACAGATGATCTTTAAAAACTCGGGAAATTTTTTGATTAGGCGTAAAAACCCAAAATTTTCAGTTTTCGTTTTTTGCGTATGATGGTCTTTCATAAAATAACTGTTTCTAAAATATCACAAAAATGAATGTATCTAATTAGTAACAGTCGAGTCCAGAGAAGAGAGAAAGTAATAATTATTTAATTATATAGCATTACAGTTAACAGGACTTAGCGGTTTGAATATACGCTTTTTATCACCAGTTTAGCACGCATACGGATTTGGGTATTGGACGAGTAAATCGGTACCAACTCCATCAGAAAACTTAGAGCAAGAGAACAGACGCAGGCACCGGCCGTCTCCTTAAAAACGCAGTCGGAGCACGTCGGGGCAGCCAAGATGGTAAAAGAGACGCAACGCGCAAGAAGGCTACGGCAGGGATGTATACTGCAGAAAAATTACTTCTACAGTACATACCCCGTTCATTTTCTTGAGGATAACTGATCTTGTTCGGCGGTGAGGCATTGTAAATACCTCACCAATGACCCTGTAATACTTATAGTAATAGCCGATACTTATACTTATAAGCACCGCTTCAACTGGGTCGATAGATAATTGGTTAGCACAGAAATCAGAAGACTTCCCTTTTTTTACTTAAGAAGTTAAATAATTAGTAGGTTTAAAATTTGGTAACTCTGGAACCAAAATTCATTGGATGATATAGAACTGCCAGAAAAGACTTCTACAAAAATAATTATCATAAGATCAGAAATTAACATGGTTATAGTACAATCCAAATAAATTGACACTTGCGTCATCCTAACCTAATCAATTTAAGACTTATCTGGCGCGGATGATCAGATGGCAATTAAGTCCCCGAGAACCACACTAGCGAAAAACAAGGTGGAAGTCCTCGAGGTGGAGATGGAGGCTGCCGAGCGACTGTTGATGACCCTGAACGTCAAGATGGGGTCGGGCCGCAAGAATTAGAAGAAACAAGATTGGATGGATTGGTCGCAACCGCCGCGAATAATCCAACTAAATAGTGAAGCGAGCTTATTAGCTAATAATCCCTATCGTAACCAGGATGGTTCAAGTTATGAATAACAATGATAATTGTATTGTTATGTAAGAGTTATTTGTATTGGTCTTATTTTTAGACTACTAACATATTGGAATAATAAATGTACCCTTGTGTAAATACTGCGTACTGTGACAGGTGTAAAGTGAATGGTCGTTGGTCGCGGACTAGGTGGTTGGCGCTGCCGAACTGTGCGCAACTGGGATAAACACAGTTAGTAATTTTGAAGAAATTCATGAAAAACCGGAGACTCGAGGCTCCAGGACAAGAGGAAATGTTTTGAGGAAAATAACCTACATAGTACAACTAAAAGGCCGAGTCTTATCTTCATGAAGTAACATTTATGCCTATGTCTTCTTGCTATTATTAACAAACTATGTAGAGAAACCAAATCGGCACAGAATTATGGGACGTGCGGGGGGGGGGATAAATAATCTTTTTCTATTAAAACAATCATAATAAGAAACATTTACCAGTGAAGATAGCCAGAAAGGTTAGGTCTAAAGCTAATCTGCTTCACAGAGCTAACTACAAGGTTGGCTGAAAACTGACTAATCTGAATTACAATAATTAACACTCTCTGAATTAAAGCTGGAAATTATATGGATTTGTCCAAGGCTCTCGATTGGTCACACAATCGTGATTGATTTGTCAATTTATTATTAACCTAAAAGTTATATCGGTGTGGTCGTCAGGCCTCACAACCAAAATATTTGAGTATATTATGGAAGTTGTTTTCCAGAAAAAGTTTCCGTATGCACAAATCACTCGATTACACTCCTATTTCTTAATATTTTACAAATGGCGCGGCGACCTACAATAAGTGGCCATAAAATCACATATAACTTAAAATAATATTATCTTATTTTTCTTCAAGATTTTAGATAAAATACATTTTTCACAAGTATACACCAGATACGTAGCACCAATTGGCGTACGCAGCGCCATCTTTTATAGGCAATGGTTCAAGCAGTGAAGTAAACATAAATGCTACTATTATATAAAATAGTTTACTTTAGAGTTCACCAATAACAGAAATGTTGATACAATCCCACGTATGGCGTCACACATGCTTGCTTCAGTTTGTATTCAAGGAGGGATATGGGATAAAATTGAATGGTTGAAGGTATATTATTTTCTAGATTAGATTTTTGTATAGACAAACAATGTAATTATAGTGTTTGATTAGACGTTGCACTATATCCTAGAAACCTTTGCTGGACTTTGGGTTGGCCGCCTATAAAGAGACGTTACCAACATCTAACGCTAATAACCCAATAATACTTTCTAATAATTGCATAATAATAGCATAATCCTAAATTAAAGAGTACATACAGTAGTTTTTTTATCAATAAGAAAGTAGGGAGGAGTTTAATTGCTACTCATACAATTATTAAATTCATTTTTGAGTAAATTATTTCAATACATAAAATATACAAACAGCAAAGGTTTGCACCATCTGCCACAACGTTTGACATAAAAAATAAAACTGAGTTACTTACCACCAACTTGTACTGCAATAGGTCAAGAGGAGCAGTTAAGCGATTAGCTAATATAATATATTTGCAATTACTTGCACCACCTTCCAATTTACATGCGGTTTGCCATAAATTGCATGCGATAATAAAACTTCTACAAAAAAAATCTGTGTTAATCACCTTACCGGAAAAAAAAAAGGGTATAAAAACTTACTTAACGGGAATAGCACAATGTAACGACTGTCCCAACTGAAACATCTTCGATAAAACGCCAAATCCATCAGCCGATTGAAAACCCAGTACATCTTCGTTATTCCCTTTCGTGAGTAAACGATTTAATTCATTTAAAATACGATCGAGTTGACTAGAAGTTGCAGGGGAAAAGTTTTGAGAGGCCTGATTGATAATATTTCCAATTTTAAAAATATTCCTATTTAAAATGCGAATATTAACCGAATCCACTTTAACAGGCTTATATCCAATTTCAAATTCTGTAGCTTTAAGTGACATTCGGTGTCTAATTTTTTTGCAACGTTTACGATGAATCTTTCCTCTTTCTTTAGCTGCTTCCACTTTGGGGTCTTCTTTACCTACGGGGGCGTCGACAATTAGTTTCAAATTAAGTTGTTCTTCTAATTCGTTATTTGTTACAGTAGTAGAACCAATATTTGACTGCTTCACAGCTTCCTTGTGTTTACGTCCACGAAGGTGACTCATTAGATAAACTTCTGATTTAATCTAAAGTAAAAGGTGGTTAAATTTTGATTAAACTTTAAAAATATTTACTTACTAGAACGTTGCAAACAGTGCATAGTTTCTGTATGGGATATAGAGCATTGTTTGGCGCTTCATTGTCATCGAGGTGGCATCGATGTATCGATAGTTCCAAAGCACGCTGCCGAATTTGCTCTAAATTTTCTTCATGCCTGCGAGCAGATTCGTCCTGTTTTTGTTCAATTCGTTTCTGTAATTCTTTGGCAGATGCGATTTGTTGAGCTTGAAGCGCTTGCAAACGTTCCTAAAATAATAACAATAGAAGTGCTGTTCCAGCAAGGAATCCAACAAAGATTTACCTCCCGATCCCTTGCCTTCTCACGAGCTAATTCTTGGCGTTCACGTTCTCTTTGTTGCTGAGTTTGTAATTGCCTCTCATCTCTTTGCCTTCTCTCATCTAGCAATCGATCTAATCTTTCAAGTCTTTCTCGTTCAAGAACACGTCTGCGTTCCTCAACTGCTGCTTCCTTAGCTGCTTTTTCTTCTTGTCTCTTTTTACGATCTTCCTGAATTCCTTGAATTCGACCCCTTTGTTCTCTCTCCAGTTGCACATAATCATGGCTATAATATTAAATTATTTAATGAAAATAAAATGTAAAGTTCACTGTCTTACCGTTTATTTTGAGCTTCCAGTTCATTAATAAAGGCGATTTCTTTAAGTTTTGACTCTTCATCATGTGCTTTTTTAACAATATTTTTTAAATGATGGTTTCTATTTTGTGCTGCTCTTTGCATTCTAACAAGATACATTAAACATAATATTAGTATAACATTAAATTATAAAACCTTGTTTAGTTTATTTGGTTTAGTTTAAACCTTAGTTTATTATTTCATTGATTATATACAATTCAAATTAATAGCTTTTGCAAACCATGTGTAGTACAAAACTGGGTTTACCGAAAATCTACATTATCACTGCTCGACTAGCCAGTCCAATAAACCCAAATTTCCATTAAATAAAAGGTAGTTATAAATTTCGTTTCTACTTTTAATAGTAAAGATGCCTTGAAAGAATTTACCACAACTAATTTAGTTTAGTGATACAATAAAACTAAGAATCAAAAAATTGAAGATTAAAAATGTATACCTCATTTCCATTCGTTGTCGCTTTTCATTGCTCATTTGTAATTTCATAGCTTTAACAACTTCCACTCTTGCTAATAGAGCTTGTAACTTAACAGACTTCTCTTGTTGTAAAATTTGTCTACGGTGTTGTGCTTTGGCTTGCTTAGCTTGAAATTTCTTGACAGTTTCTTGTAAACTAGGGCATCTAGTTGGATTTGATAATTTTTGATGTAATTCAAGAGCTCTACCAGGATGTCTCGCCACAAGTGCTTCTAATGCTGCTAAAGTATCAACTCTTTCACCCCAAGATAAGCCTAGAAAATTGAAAACAAAGTGTTAAAATACTGACTCAAGGGGCTACTATGACAAATCTAATTATTGTGTTTTTCTATAATAGATTTATTTCGGAAAAAAACCAGAAACTAAGACTAACAAAATCAAGGAAGAGGATACCTCAAAAAAAGATAGTTTGATATAAATAAAAAGGTAGCAGAATATGAATGGTTCTAGAAAGTAAATGACAGAGGTTCGAAGGGGATTAGTAGAGCTATGTGTCCAAGAACGGAGTTCATAAAGGAGAAATATACGAAGTAGTTAAGGCGAAGTGTAAATAAGGGGGCCGATTTCCTACTTTTTATTTAGTTGCCAAACGATCGCCTGAGTAAAACATAAGAACCCAAGAACCACGTACGTGCAACCCTAGCCATAGTACTGAAAGGGGGTGTAAACCTTTTCTAGACCTGTCTACCCCAACATCGTAGATCAGTGAGGCAAGTGGCCCAAATTAGAGCAATTTGTGTTACATACAAATATAAAATTTCATACTATTAAGAAAGTACAACGCCTGAGTAAGATATGGACTTAGCAGAGAAAATTTCACAGTATAAAATAAACTTTTCTCTCAAACTATGACTACACATAATATCAAAATCAATGCAATGGCCCCCATAATCTTTATAAATACTAAAATAAACTTACCAGCCAACATTGGTTCATAGCGAGCTTCAAGAGACATCTGATCATCTTGAGTCATAGATTCATTCGATGTTTCACCCTCATTGTCGCCTTGAAGTTCACCATCCGTTTCTGTACCATCGGTTTCTGTATCAACATCGATATCCATTTCACGTAAATGTGCAATTTCCTTCTTCAAACGTTCTTCCTCTTCCGACAGCTTTTGTGTCTTTTCATTATGTTCTTCCTCGCTCACAAAATCATCATGTGCATCCTTGCCTCTGATGGTTTCATCATCAGTTTCAGAATCCAAATCTGCCACTAATTCGCGACTTTTTCGAGTCAATGACAACTTGCTACTCAAGCCACTTCTTGGTCTCACTGTGGACCTTGGTGAGTCTTCATAAGTTTTACTTAAAGTTGTATGTGAACGCTTCAATAACAGTTTTTGTCTGACCGCCAAAGTCGAGTCGATACGTGGTTTTGATAACGGAGGAATTGTTCCATTAGGTTTTGGTTTAACGTCTACCAAATTCGTCTCATTTTCTTTATCTTCAGGCAATAGAGCTAAAGCTGGAAGACTGGCAGTCGAACTGACTTGATGAAAACGATTTGTCCACAAACCACCATCTGATTTGCGGTTTTTAAACCGTGATCTTGGTTTCACTGTTAACCAACCATCTGAATGCATATTACCGTTTTTAACTGTGTCATTGCTTATGGTTTCAATAGAACTGGTCGTACTGTTGAACGATTTCGAGTGGCTGTTTAGATTTTCAGTCGATCCATCATCATTAACGATAGTTTCGTTGGAATGAAAGTTTGCTGTTATAGGACCATTTCCTAACTTTAGTGGTAAACTTGAAGATTTTAATTTATTTATAGGTGTACTCGATTTTGTTGGTTTTGTGACAAACACACTTTTTGATGTTTTGGCAACTGTGGGAGTTTTAGGAGGCTGAAGTGGTTGTTTCGATTTACTGCTGTAAGTTGTGGACGGATTCATATCACTGATAGTCTTACTTCTAGCTAAACCTACTCTGGAAGAACTGGGCGAGATTCTAGTACTGGTGAATGGCTTTCCAACTAATTTTTTGACTGGAAGTTTAACTGCAACTGCATTAGTGGAGACTACAGGTTTCATACACTGTTTAACTGGTGACAATTTGGGAGTAGATGTTAACTTCGACGTTAAAGCAGTAGAATAAGCAGGCTTAAGTGAATAAGGTTTGCTTATTTTATTTACATCTGATTTTACAATTTTAGCACCATTTAGTGCCAATTTCTTTTCATCAGCACTCATAGTTTGAGATTCTTGATTCACTTTGATCGCATTTGACTTTTTCCATTGTAAAAGGCGCGGAAAGTCGTCTGTACTTGTGCCAATTTCCTTACTTTCTACTCCATATTTACGTAAAACATCGTAAGTTTTTTGGTCTTCACTCGGAGAATCGACCATTTCAAATGTGTCCACCTTGAGATGAGTTGGTGCCATTTCAGAAAATGTAATTCCTCGAGTCTGATCACAATCTTCTTGTAATTCATAAGAATTTTCGTTGCCAATTTCAGAAGTACAAAATGTGTCCTTCTCTTCCTCACTGAATTGTGCATCCCCTGCTTCAGGTTTTACAGTTGGTGTGGTGTCACTCTCAGTTGTAGAGTCTTTTAAATTTGGTAAAGGATTCACAGATTCAGATATTTTACTTACAGCAATTCTTGGACTTATTTTTCCCGAAACATTTGGACTGTTTCGTCCAGAACTTACACTAGGGCTTGATTTTCCACTCTTATTTGCTGTAGTTTTTGAAATGCCCCATGCTAACGAAGTGGGTCTTTGTGGTGGAGGAGTATTTTCGTAATCCCACTTAATACGAAACCAATCTGCTAAACCTCGAAAGTCACGTACGTAATTTTCTAATACTAATAAAACCTCCTGACATTCTTTTATACTTTCGTGAGTTTGCACTGTATTGAATAGTTCCGTAACCTAAAAATAATAAATTAGTAGTACCTAAGTAATCAAGTAATAATAAAAATTCGCTTACAGATCTTTGAAGATTTCCAAACAATAACGCCCAATATCTAGCTCTAATATCGGATCTTTTATCCCTTCCGGTGGAAGCCGATCTTAGTCTTCCAGCTCCGGTTTGATTTGATTCTTGTTTAGAAGATCTGCGTGCTTCCGACGTTCGAGGACTCGAGGGTGGCTTTCTGGACATTCTACCTACTCATTAAAGAAACGACAAGTCTTTGAAAACGTCTTGATAATACAAACTCACCCCTAAAATTCTCATTTTCAAATGTCATGTAAGTAAGAAGATTCCGTGTTTCGTGTCCGTGTTCCAACAATAAAAGGTGTAAAGGTTCCATTTTTATAAGGTGAAATAAATAATTAAATACATTTGATTATAGCTATGCGTTTTTATCACTGACAGTTACCATTACACACATGTATCTTGCATTGTCTTAAACAGCTGATTTTTTTAACTGTCACTGTTTGTCATAGCGCATTGTCCTTGTTTTGAAACATAACGCGGCAATTTCAATTTATATTTGTACAAAGTGTTGCATACCAATCTCTTCAATAAAAACTTGCCGTTAGTAAAAATCTTATTCTTCTAGTGCCATGACCGTTACCAATCTTTGTCGACCATTCATGATGTTGTATGATTCACAGACTTGGTTCGTCTCCAACTCATGAAATAACAATAACTAAACCTTTCAACATAATAACATCTCCAAACAGGCCCGTATGGTCCTATGAGGCGAAGAGGCAGCCGCCTCAGGCGGCACAAAGAAAGGGCGGCATTTTTGACTTTTTGTAAAACGTTTTCTTATTTTGGTTAATAAATTTCACTGTTAAAAGGGGGCACTTCAAAGATTTGCCTCACTCTTAAAGATTTCACCACATGGCCCTGTCTCCAAAATTCAATTAGACGAACCTTTGCATGTTCTAGAAAAGGTACCTACTGGTAAAGCCGGAAGAAAAACAGATCTACGTTGGAAAAGATTTCAATCATAGATCCAAAACATGGTATGATTTTAGAAAGGCTGACAGAGCAAGGAAACCAGAAGAGGTAGTTCAGAACTGGAATCTGGAAATACTGAAAAAAGTGAGGTTCCCCCCACTTACAAAACAAAAATCAACGAAATCATTGATAAACATCCCTCAATTAAACAAACTTACATAGGAAGACCTGATTGTTGGAATGATAAGGTGGAAAGCTACAGGAAAGCTTTCTTAGCAAATGAAATAAAACTGTTATATTTGGATAAGGATTCCATATGTAAAACAAAAACTATATGAAGAGATAACAAATTCAAAAGAAAAAATAAATAAACATATTATGGCAACGGCAAGACTTAAAAATTTGAAGAAACTAGTGGAGAATCATCTACAAGCTAGCAGCAGAAAAATTTCACAAAAAAGAGATCCTAAATTCCTTCGAGAAAAAGGAAGAGCTTAATGGAGAAAAAACCTTAATAATTTCACCATATGACTGCCAAAACTCGAACACACTGGAGGAGCAGCACATTATGAGAGCAGACTTTCAAAACTCAAAGCAAATAATGGAAGCAGAAACGACACTTGTGTCCGAGGCAAGGAAGAACTAGACGCAATTTTTAGAAATCTGAAACCTAAAAGGGTACCTGACCCAGATCCGTTAAGAGGAAGTTTTCTGGAAAAACTATATCCAGTCATGAAACCAGTCAGCATGAGGATCTACAACAACTGCCTCAAAGCCGCTCACTTTCCAAATGTCTGGAAAGATGGAAGCATTAAAATACTATACAACCTTTGGTGGCCCCTGCTAGTTAAATGTCTAAAAGTAAAAACGTGCAATCCAGAATAATTAATTGAATAAAAAGCTACCTTGAGGTAATGCTAACGTCAGGGCTCTGAAGAGTCAGCAAGCTCTTCACAAATGGCTGCCCACAGGGCTCAGTTTGGGACCCAAATTCTGGAACACCATTTTGGACTCCTTTTTGTTTTGGAACTAATCTCCAAACTGGAGTACGTTGTAATAGCTTATGCCGATGACATAGCAGTCAAAATAGTATCTGCCAACTCAAGAGCTCTCCTCAGGAAATGGCTCTAAGACTGATACGTCTAACTAAGGAAGAAGAAAACTAAAATAATCGTCGTCCTAGTACATAACGGCGATTTAAGAATTAATTTAAACAAAAAGAAATTGAAATAGTAAAAATAATTGAGTAGATCCTATATACTCACATATTCAGCTAAGCCACTCCCAAATAAAGCGGGCGATATATGAATATGAATGGTAGGCCCGGACTGGCCAGGTCGGCTAGTCGGCGATCGCCGAGGGCCCCCAACTTTAGGGGGCCCCGAAGTTGTTTATACTTGGGGTAAAAGTGGTTTGTATTTTTTCTATACCTTTTAAATGTTAAAATAGCTGAAAATGTGATTTTCAAACAACTTCGCTCTTAGTAAGGCCCCCCCTCAGTTTCTATCCGAGGGCTTCCAAAGGAGCTAGTCTGGGCCTGATGAATGGTCAAGGTAGATAGATGAATGGTATTGAATAGACCGGTCTATTTAATTTTAATTTCAACAAAAGGATCCTCAATTTTATTGATGCTATACCATCAGTATATCCGATCAGCAGCGGTTCTAGGGCGCCATCCTAAGGGGGGCACCAAAATGACAAAAACTTCTGAAAATTTTTTTTTATTTTGAAAAAAGTAAAATTTTTTTTTATTTAATTTTTTAAATAAACCTTTTCAAACAAATATTGTTTTTTTTACTGTCCGGTCCGGGGGGGGGGGCGCCAAAATGAGATCTCGCACCACCTAAAAATCTTGCTAGAACCGCCGCTGTATCCGATATTGGCAGACTATAGGAATATCAGCAGCTGAGCTGACTTGATAACAAATATATTAATTTTTCATTTGAGTTAAAATTAAAACAACAGGATTAATTTTAAGCATTTAGGGGTATATTTTTTAAAGAATTTTTCTAAGTTTCTACCTTCAAATGGCGATAGCACTAAAATTATTGATTTTTAAAACTGATGTACTTTTTTAAATTGCTTATACTTTTCTACAAATTTTATTTTAGTCTTTTCTTCTTCATCTGAACTGATGAGATCTGAACTCAGGTGGATACTCCTGGTTGTGAGAGATAGGAAATATCTATCCCATTTGTTTTTAACGCTTGATGTGATCATTTCCAGTTAAATGGTATTATCTCAGTGATGTAACTAGAAAAAATTATGAGAATTATTTAAAAAGATAATTAATTTTAATTTTTGTTATACGGAAATTACAATATTTCTTTGTTGACGTATTTATTATACGCATTTTTCAGTAACCTTAATAATTATGGCACATTATCACAAGTAATAATTTTAGTTTTACGTGGATATTAGTATGTGTAATGAAAATTATTACATCATATACCTACTCAAATATTGGGGGAGTCCTTGTAAAATTTTCAAACATCATCTGTTTAATCTCGCTGAATTTTTAATATTTAATACACTGCAGTGCTCAATGAAAAAAGAACTCTAACTTTTTTCTTCTTGCAATTTTTTGAAAAATTTATTCTGCAAACTTTAAAATGATTATAAAACTCGAGAATAAAAATTTATATTGCAAATTTTAGAATGAACTTTCTATACAATTTAAATTTAAACAAATATTAATTTTTATCATTTTTCAATTTTTAAGCACAAAGATTTTTCTTCGTCCTGTCTTATTCAATTTTTTCGAAAAAGTTTTCTAAAAAACTATGGCCAATTTTACGAATTTTACACTTAGCCACATCGTGAGATTTTCGTTATATTTTGCCATACATTTGACAAAAATATACAAAATAAACATTTCTGAATTAATTCTTACACTAAAATCCAACGATGGGACCAAGTTCAATTTTGTAGAATTGGCCATAGGATTTTTAAACAAATTTTTCAAAAAAATTAGATGAAGCATACAGGAGGAAAGAATTAGTTTTTAATTAAAAATTGATAAAATTCTTTTTTAAATTTAAATTCTATTTTAAGAAATAAAATACAAAAAATATGTGTTTAATGAAATAAATTCAAAGTCAAAGTCAAAAGTATTAGCTACCTTGTTATTAATGTAATTATAATATTTAATTTGCAAGTGATTATTGGCGGTTATTAAAGTAACCACAATATTTATTACTATTTAATAAAAAATGGACAAATATTTATTATCGATATTTTATTATATAGATAATTACAAAGTATGTAATTTGATGTACGATAAATGAGATTTAAAATTTAATAGTTGTTTTTATAATACCTAATGATTTTAAATTATTTATTTATTCCGAAAACCATTAAAAAGGTTATTGTAGTCTTTCACAGAAGTGTCATCGGGTTTTTAAACATTAAAACTGAGAGGGGCAGGAGAAAAAAGTTTATATGCATTTTTGATAGTTCTTAGATAATGAGTTTCAAAGTAAATTGAAAAATGTACATAAATCAGAATAATTATTTTCTGGTGCATAATTAATATACCGGGTGTAGGGGAAACCCATGTTTAAAACAAAATTGATTTACCGTATTATTTTCCTAAGTTCGGGCGTAAGGTGTATCGCCCTGTATAATAATAATGCATCAGAAATAAAATCTGGATGATTTATTAACTCTAAATTAACACTTCTCAATAATTTATTGACATTGAAACTTATCCCAGAATTATAAAAAAAGAGTACTTAAAGTTTTTTCCATTCGATTGTTATTAAGAATAATTCTTTTATTTTAAATTAATTAAATTATTAATATGTTTTTTTAGTATTTATATGCCATTCGTCATTATTCTGACGAAAGGAATATAAGTGCCTGAAAGCTTAATATTCGCATAAATAAAAATGAATCATGAAATTCTTTGTTATCGCATCACTTGAGAACGGCTAGACCGATTTGGCTAATTTTTTTTTAAATTTTCGTAATAGTCCACTAGTCGACACTTTCTTGTATTTTAAAAAATTTCAAAATACAATTTTCCGAATTTCCAATCTTCGGAATGGCACTCTAACACAAACTAGCATGGGTCAGGTTGCTTTGTTCGTCTTCAAAAATGTTCTAAATAATTAATTAAAACTACTTACACAAACTTTCATTGAGCTTATCCCATACAAATCACAGCTCTTCGTCTTGTAAAAACGAAGGTTTCACGTTTTTATGTGTGCGACCTTGCATTTTGGCATAATTTACTTTAGTATCAATACAAAACACATCCTGGTCTAGGGTAAGGTAATTTGACGTCCAACATCTTGCCCCGAAGTCAGACTCACCAAGGTTTTAGGCAACAAGGCTGACTTACTGGGTGTATAATGTTCTAGCTGTGATGAAACTTATAGTATGGGCCGTGGAGATGACAACGCAATCTAAAAAATACAAAATTGTCTATCTACATAGAAATCTAGTAATTAAATAATAAAAAATGTATCAACTTGCCCCGCTCTCTCCTACTTATGTATGTTAGATTACGCAAGAATTTATGCGTGTTATACGTAATTCTATAGTTTTCCTAGATCTAATTTAATATAATTTTCATCATAATATTATGGTTCCCTAAGTTTCGAAGAGTATAAATACACAGTTGCGCGATAATGTTTATTATAAAAATTTGCACCATATTTGTAAATATAATTTAAATATAACATCGGCACTTAGAATGGATACAATAGGTACAATTTTACGCCTTCCACTATTTATCTGAATTGTTGGTAATATGTATTTTGATATAACTTTGTTATTGCATAACTTTGATATTACATAAAGTAATTATAAAATAAATTGAGTTGAAAAATAATTAAATTTAAAAAAAGTTTATTCTAACCAAATTAAACCAACACCAAAAAGCTAAATTTTGTAGGCACTTTTTTATACAATAAGAAAATTTATTAAATAGTTAATACATCATATTTTTCAATTTTGAAAAAATTTTTTTCAACAGTTTGACTATTTCTATGTTAATTGCTCATAATTATATTAAATATTACAAAAGGGAAAAAAAGTTATGGACCAAGTGATATTTAAATAATTGGCAAATTTTTTAAAAGGACATTGTAATTTCTTAATTATTTAGTTAAGTGACCGTAATATAATTTACAATGCCTACGTCATCTTTCGTTAGAAATGTTATGGGCATCTGATATTTTATTTTAATAGCTATCAATTCAATTTAATGACTAAAAATTACCATTACCAAATCCACGATGATGGAAAAAATTTGTTTCCAAAAACTCTTTTAATTTCGAAAAATTGTTGATATACAAATAAAATGCAATCAAGTTTAAACAATGGTCACTTTGAATTCATTCATGTGGAATGAATTTATTACAAAAACTAAAATTAACAAATACACCACCAATATGAGAATTCAAAT
This sequence comes from Rhagonycha lutea, assembly GCA_958510855.1. Classification (NCBI taxonomy): domain Eukaryota; kingdom Metazoa; phylum Arthropoda; class Insecta; order Coleoptera; family Cantharidae; genus Rhagonycha; species Rhagonycha lutea. The sequence goes on along the minus strand of OY294036.1, from coordinate 12,963,724 downwards.
TACAGGACCAGGCCCAGACTGGCTCTTTTGGGGACCCTCGGCTAGAAACTGAGGGGGGCCCCCTTACTAAGGGGGGATTTTTGAAAATCACATTTTCAGCTATTTTGAAACTTGCAAGGTATAGAAAAATTACAAACCGCTTTTACCCCAAATGTAAATCACTTTTTGAGGCCCTCTTAGGTTGGGGGCCCTCGGCGATCGCCGACTAGCCGATCTGGCCAGTCCAGGCCTGTACAGGACGCAATAGGATTCAGAGTCGGCTTAAGGATTTCAATCGTTGGAGGAAAGATTTACGATCATGAATTGAAGGTTCCATTTCGCTAGGGGCTATCCATTTTCAAGTGGCTGTATCCACCTTTCATGCATAATCTTCTACTTGGCACTTACATACATTTTTTACATGTTTTAGGCGAACTTTACCCCCAGGACCATGCTTGCCTAATAGGAAAACTCTATACCTATATGTAATTTTATTTATTTGTACGGGGTCCCAAAAAAGGTGGGAATCACAAGTTCATTCAAAGATTATTACCACTATGTATTTATGTTTGTAGGGTTCCGGAGGTTTGTAACAGTTCACCGCGAAAAGCTTTTGTTGATTATTACATTTGTTCAATTCTTTGAAAAGATATAAATAAACTTTTTAGGTAATTTCCCTGCCTAATTTACGATACGAATTAAGTTAATATAAATAATAAAATGAATAAAAGAAACTAATTTTTTTTACATAACGCTAAAAAATAACTATAATAATGAATTAATTTAATAAGTGGAACATTAACTTAAATAGCGTGAGTAACTATCACGGTTTATAGTTTAACAATAATAATTGTTCCTAAATCTATATAAAAGGTTGACAAAGTTAAATTTATAGTTCAATTTGTTATTTTTATTGAAGAATCAACGTCAAAATAAATTAAGTAATGGCGAATTTCCAAGTTAGTAAAAAAATTGTATAAAATAATGTTTGTGAATAAAATTTTTGTTATAGAACAAACCGAAGCTACTGATCATAATAGTGATTTTACAAATTATTTGTGGAATAGCGCAAGCTCAGCAACAATCTTATATCAATAACAATGGTGCTCAATGGAGATGGAATGGTCAATATTGGGAGCAAGTAACACCAACAGTTCAACAACAACTACCATGGCTGAATAATTATGAAACTGTTCCTGTTCAAACCTTCCCTTGGTATTATAATCAAAATTTGAATCAGGGCTAACTCATATACGGCATTCATCATACTGGAATCTTTAAAAATCTTTGCTAATAAACTTAAATGTAAGATTTTTTTGCCTTTATGAATATCGTAAATAAATAACAAAAATATTAGTCATAAATATTATTGTTAGTAAGTAAATTATTATTGCATCTGGAGTATTTTTTATATTTATACTTGACCTGTCATACTGATGAAAAAATATACCATGTATAATTATTATTATATTGTTATGTACTACCATTAATTTTTTCCAAAATCACTTTTTAGCAAAATTTTAAAATTCTTATTTAATTTAGGTAGTTGATATCGGGACGAATTATTTGATAGGTAGTAACTGAAATCATAATTAATTATGAAAATGAAATTTTCTAATTTTTTATTTTCACAGAAAATATGAGGTGAAATGTTTAGCAAAATTTAGGTCTTATCCTAGTGTGAGGAATATTAAAACAACATCAATTTTTATGCCCCCTAAAAATTACCCCATAGAGTTTAGAATTTTTCCGGTATTTTAATGAATATTTGGAGCTGGTTTAAATATTTTGAGGTTTTTGGATTCTTAAAGTTTGAGAATAGTGTAATCTTCAAAAATATTAAAAAATGGTGACACTAGGATTCAAATTAATTCATTTAAGGATAATGGATTGAATGAATTAAATTAGACAGTTTTCACACATTTATGATTAATTTCATTGCAAGTGTGTGAAAAAGTACTGTTTTTCTGCAGGTTACCATTTTGCACAAACATAGTTTTTATACTAACAAATGTTAATCAATTAGCATTACACAGAAATCACATAATTAACCATTGTTGTAAATTAAGTGAGAGATCATAATGCTTTGGTACAATTTTAACACTTTTTTTGATACCACAATGATAGGGCGCTAGTGAAAAAGAAGTTTTACGTCTGCGTGATGTAAAGCGCTTTTCGTTATTCTGCCATATACGAAAACAGGTACTTATCGTACCTGAAATTGTTGACGAAAAGGTTAGTTTTACGTCCGGAATAACGAAAAGAAATATTTTCATTGTAGTAATATAAGAAAAAATGAATAGACGATCAATAGTTAAATGTCTCGTCATCTTATTAGTGCTATTCTGCCACTAGTTAACTAATGACGTTCTGGTTAACTTAAAAAATCATTTTTGCGTGACATGGTGGTGTCTCCATACGGGTCCCTCTTAGATAACCAAGGATTAAATCTGCAAGTCAAGTGTAGGCCTCTACCATCCCTGGTAGAATAATTTTTGGACTCATTATCCAAAATAGTCACTAATTACACTGGCGATAAAGGTCAGCGAGGTGGGCAAGAGTCAGCAGCCACCTTGTGTGCGATCAGACACTGCTGGGGCTAAAAATAGGCAGATCTATAGAAAGAAGACCCTGTCCAAGAGTTGAGTGCCCTATGTGAGGAAGCTTGAACTGCTCTGGTATGAGAATTTGGGTCCATGACTTCTGGGTCAGTAACACATATCTTCTTAGGATAGCCAAATGGCTGACTAAAGGGTTAGGGGAATGCATCTCTGAGAGTTCTTCCGAGAACACAAAGGGCTGCATCCTAAAGTGAAGTGTGTGTCCAATGGGGTGGCTTTGTGGATGATTTCAGGGTGCTAAAGGAATCTAAAGAAAACCCAAAATCTTGTGCAGTAGATGACACGTGACACCCAATTCACCAAAATTGACACGAACATAAAGTCGAACGGTCTAATTTTAATTTCTGCACATTAGCTCCACCTGGCCATGATTCATTGGGTTAGCTTTACATCTTAAAATCATCCTAAATTGATACCAGCAGTGCAGGTCATCAGGGCGGGTAAGAGTCAGCAGCAACATTGTGTGCAATCGGAGACTGCTGAATAAAAGCCCTGCTCCAAGAACATGAGTGAGAACACTCAAATTGTTTGGGTATGAGCTTTGGGTCAATGATCTCTTGGTTCATCTAGATTTTCTAATCTAGAAGTTTTATCAAATTATACCTACATAGTACCCCGAACCCGAATACCCTAAGAACTGTAACTTGAACTCAGAAACCTGATATCTGAAAGTTGAACGAACGTAGGTGTCCTAAAGGGCAACGATCTTAACCCATGACTTGATCATGGCGCGGTCAGCACTAAGGAAAACCGCCCCTTTTGATGTCAAATAGCTATTTTTAGTTCCATCAAACTAAGTCATCAAGGTGGGCAAGAGATAGCAGCCGTTTTGTGTAAGACTGTATGTAGACTGTTTCCGGGTGACGTAAAGGATGCCAATCCTCGGAGTCTCATGATGGCAACGACCACATGACCGATTCATAGTACAGGATGTCTGTCTCTGAAGGAAACCAACCTTTGCATGAACTTATTGTACTTATTTTGGAGCTCTTATCTTGGAAGAACGATGTTCTTAACCCATGACTAGTTCATGGCGAGGAAGGTTTGTATCCAGATAGGAACTGGTATGACCTAAAGGGATAACGACCTTAACCCATAGCTTCGATGGTGCAAGAGGTCGGTCCTGAAGGAAACCAAAAATGGATACCTAAGGGGTTTCAGCTTTAACTCATGGCAAGGAGACTTGTCCTGGCGCGGAAGGTCGAGCCTTGGTGGACTCCAAAGAGACAGCTTAACCTTGAGATTGCAAGTAAATTTCTAAGCGTGTTTACGAATCATCCTTGAAACATTTGGACCCGAAGAGAGTTGCGTTTTCTAAATAAAAATTACTACGGGGGTGGGAACCCCGGGGTCAATTCTTACGTATACTTGCTTGACCCCTGAGGTTGGACTCGTAGTGTCGTGTGATTCCAGAAAGTAGTGAAAAGCGCCCAGAACGAACATTCAGAGCTTTTCGGAGTGCCGATGCTCAACTATAGATCTCACCGCTTGGCCTATCTGGAAGAGATCCCTTCAACTAAGGCCACCACGGGCCTTGCAGCCATGTGGTGGGATAAATAACTTGGTTTGCCAAGGACCCATCTGCGAGGTATAAATCGCTGTCGTTATCTCTCTAGAGAAAGGATTCAGGATACATGTTAAGTTTTCATTTAGCATTTAAAACTAACAATCGTTCTGCTGTACAGGAACACTCTGTGTTAATGTGTTTATATTTTTGGATATACACAGTGTATTCAAAAAGTTCTAGGACTGATCGCACACAGACCACACAATACAGGGAAAACACGTATATTTAATATCAAGCTTCTGGATAGTCCTCTCGCAAGTAAATACAACCTTTAGGTGAGTGCACAGGTCCGTCATAGCTTTCTGGAACGCCTCCACTTGGACACTATTCAGCTACCTTGTCACCGCTTTTTCACAGCCTTCGACTCTTGACTTTAACTCGTATCGCTGCCCCTTCATCTTCAATTTAAGCTTAGAAAACAAAAAATAGTCTTGGGTGACAAATCAGGTGAGTTCGGGGAGTGGTCAATACTACAACAACAAATTTCTGCACAATTATGGACTTGTGGTGCGCATGTGCATTGTCGTGCAAGAGTTTCCACTTTCCACTGTCCAACAATTCTGGTCTCACACGCCGCATTTTTTCAGCAGTCAATCCAGAACATCTTTATAGAATGGTCTAGTCACAGTGGAAACTTGACGAAGAAGTTCTTCATCAGTTTTCATCAGTTTTCCTGGTTTTTATGTTAATGATGGCAATTCGCTAACCCAGAGGGGACCACCGGCTTACCGTGTCTTCCGAAGCACATAAAATCACTACATTTATTTTTGTTCCATATTGATAGGGTAGATAAGGACTTACATATTTAACCCATAAATCCTATTAAATAGCACAAAGCGCTGCACCGTGTAAAAAAAATTTGGTCGCCATTTAGGGCAATTGTCTAGAAGAAATCTAATTTTATTTTAATAGTCGAGCGACCAAATTGGCTCATTAATAGTTTCAAACTAAATACCGTCACTTTTGGTGTCTAATCCACTTCGTTCTTAAGTTAACGCACAGTTAAACCATTAGTCATTGATGAATATTAGTCGACTATCCTAGATCTGCAGCGTACATTGATAGAGATTATGTATGATGAAGCATTAGTGCTTTATGAAGATATTCTTCGTAAGTTCAAGTTCGATAGATTCCACCCGCATCAAGCTAGCGCCGCCACTTTCGAAAAACCCCAAAAAAATATATGGAGAATTTGTGGCTAATTTGTGGCTAATTAGTTGCCGCAATCGCGAATTTGTTGCTCTTACCGTTCGAGAGTTACAGCCATTTGAGTGGTGGCGGCGCTAACTTTATATCAAGCCAGCGTCGCCACCACCCAAAAACTTACTAAAAATAAAAAATAAGTATATCAGAATTTGTGGCTAATTTGTGGCTAATTAGTTGCCGCAATCGCGAATTTGTTGCTCTTACCGTTCGAGAGTTACAGCCATTTGAGTGGTGGCGGCGCTAGATTTATATCAAGCCAGCGTCGCCACCACTCAAAAACTTACTAAAAATAAAAAATAAGGATATCGGAATTTGTGGCTAATTTGTTGCTAATTAGTTGCCGCAATCGCGAATTTGTTGCTCTTACCGTTCGAGAGTTACAGCCATTTGAATGGTGGCGGCGCTAGATTTATATCAAGCCAGCGTCGCCACCACTCAAAAACTTACTAAAAATAAAAAATAAGGATATCGGAATTTGTGGCTAATTTGTTGCTAATTAGTTGCCGCAATCGCGAATTTGTTGCTCTTACCCTTCGAGAGTTACAGCCATTTTGGTGGCGGCGGCGGTAGTTCGATTTCAACCCAGAGCTCGTAACGAAGGTACGATTGAATTTTTGAATGCAACCTGGAGATTGGTATATATTGGTACTATTTTCATAAATCCCTTATGTTAACCCTAGATCACTAATCATTATTATCTAGTTACACTATCATTACACATTCGTCTCACAGACGAACAAAATAAAAAATTTTTAGTAATAATTTTTTTTAGTTAAAAACCATATCATGAGAAAGAATATTTATTAAACTAATGAATAACCATCAAATAAGTTAAAAAAAACTTATTCTGTGCACCCATTACAGCCTGGAATTATATATTTTATATAAGTAACCATGCCACAGGAGTGACATGAGAATTTTGTCATCCTGCGCTTCTGCTAGGGACAAAATGGCCAAATTTGACTGTGCTTGAGAAGTACTTGGCGTAACATCTTCAATTTTATATTAAATATGAAATAATTTATAAAACATAAAAATACAATATTCATTTATGAATAACAGTTATAACCTAAGAGCGGTGGTACACTTCCAAGCTCCATCAAATTTATCCGAAAACCAAAAGAAAACATTCATAGGTCATTATTATGCCATATCTTATAGAAATGACAATTCTTGGATAAAGTTGGATGATTGTAAATCCAATTCAGAAAAAATTGACATAAAAACTAAAATTAATCCATCCATTATATTATTATATTCTTCATAATACCTACCATTGTTTTACATCATGTTCTATTGTTATGAGTTTATTAAAATTTTGTTTTGAGTATCAGCTCTGGCATGAAATCAAACTAGCGCCGCCACAACTCAAATGGCTGTAACTCTCGAAGCGTAAGAGCAACAAATTCTCGATTGCGGCAACTAATTAGCAACAAATTAGCCACAAATTCCGATATCCTTATTTTTTATTTTTAGTAAGTTTTTGAGTGGTGGCGACGCTGGCTTGATATAAATCTAGCGCCGCCACCATTCAAATGGCTGTAACTCTCGAACGGTAAGAGCAACAAATTCGCGATTGCGGCAACTAATTAGCAACAAATTAGCCACAAATTCCGATATCCTTATTTTTTATTTTTAGTAAGTTTTTGAGTGGTGGCGACGCTGGCTTGATATAAATCTAGCGCCGCTACCATTCAAATGGCTGTAACTCTCGAACGGTAAGAGCAACAAATTCGCGATTGCGGCAACTAATTAGCAACAAATTAGCCACAAATTCCGATATCCTTATTTTTTATTTTTAGTAAGTTTTTGAGTGGTGGCTACGCTGGCTTGATATAAATCTAGCGCCGCCACCAGTCAAATGGCTGTAACTCTCGAACGGTAAGAGCAACAAATTCGCGATTGCGGCAACTAATTAGCCACAAATTCTGATATACTTATTTTTTATTTTTAGTAAGTTTTTGGGTGGTGGCGACGCTGGCTTGATATAAAGTTAGCGCCGCCACCACTCAAATGGCTGTAACTCTCGAACGGTAAGAGCAACAAATTCGCGATTGCGGCAACTAATTAGCCACAAATTAGCCACAAATTCTCCATATATTTTTTTGGGGTTTTTCGAAAGTGGCGGCGCTAGCTTGATGCGGGTATAGATTCCAGTTAGTTAAACGAACGTCCAGTTTACCCGAATTTTGAAACCCTATTCCGAATGAATTAAAATTAATTTAACCTATGAATTTGGATGAACGCGTAGTCTGAAAATCCTTGGTTTACATTGGAATCTAGTAACCGATAGGTTTCATTGGATCAAAACCACATAAACAAATATTACAACAAATATTGTAATTCATTTGTGATTTATCCGTCACTTGGCGGTAAACAATGCTGAAATCCATAATAATAGTAAACTCTTACCGTACTGATGGAAGCACAAAAACTAAAAATGCAAATTTAAATAAATTTTTAGGGAAAACCGATTACCATTCGGAAATATCTGGAATGTAAAAAACAGTTTCTTTTATCGTTTGGTAACCAAGAGATATGTAAATAAATATGTGAAGTTACCATCACTCGAAATGATCTCCTAGTTGGTGAATTTGTCATCGTTCTGCCTGTTCATCATAAACGCACAATATCCCAAAGGCGCATTAGATTATGTTTTTATTTTTTTTTGTTTAATTGTTTGTTTAATTTGAATGATAAAAATATGTTGATTAATAAATCAAAATTCTTAAGCAATTAGTGAGTTCAAGTTCAAACCTTGCTCATTTGAATTTAAATACATAAAATGAACAATGAAGGAGTGTAAAGTACTTATTCAAGAGCAAACTTGTTTATCATTTAAACTTGAGGATTACTAATTTTATTGACATTTTAATTAGGTACCTACTAAATTATTTCTTTACAACTAAATTTAATTTGATCAATTAAGAAAGGCACAACTTACAACTTTTACCACCAATTAAAGGATAAATTGTTGAATTTTATGTAAACAAAATGAACAATGAGAATTTTTTATGTTTACTTTGAAAACGATTTGTAGTTTTGACGGTCAAATGGAGAGAAAACGTGCTTTCCTGTTATTACGTTTTAATTTTTAGCTAATGATGAATAGATATGATTAAAAGAATACAACTGCAACTTTGTGTGTTCCATTTAAAAATAAACATCTGGAGGAAACTATAAACATAGTGAAAAAATGAAAAAAGAACTTAATAATTCGTATAAAGGTTTGTTAGAAATTAAACTTGTCTAGTTTTCTACAGCTTTCGATCTCTATAACTCCAGACATCCTTCTCTAAAATGACTATGCCAGACACCATAATAGATAATATTATATAAATTTAAAAAACTTTTATTTATTTCTAGATAATATTCATCAAATTATTATTAATGCAATTTTTTGTTTTTAAAATTTGACACATGCAGTATATTAACCTTGTGAAAAAAATCAAGGTTAATAATTAGTATTTGTTGACGTACCATTAACCGTATTTTCAATCAGGTAGACCACAAGCTTATTTATTTTTTTTTTAATTTGGGTTGATTGTAATTATTACAAGAACAAAAAATAATCGTTTTAAGTATTACTTACAAATAATAAATTTAAAATAAAAAACTTGATATGCAAAGAGACGATGAGCTTTCTCAGGGTTACTTATTTTATTACTATTAGTTCTACAGTATATTGTTATGAATAATATTAAAATAGTTTTATTACACCAACATTTAACGAAATTTTTATTAAATTACATTAAAACACCGAATAACAACAATTTTAGGCTGACTAATGCGAAATATTAATTAGAATTTTTCAACCATAAAGTTCAGATTACGTTGTAGTATGTGATTGTTTATAGTAATTTAAAAAAATATATTATAATGTATATAAACAGGAAATATAAAATCTTGTTATTTGGTGATATTAACGCATTAAAAAGATACCAGATCATTGTCGTGATAAAACAAAAATAATCAAAGTATTTTGATGTTTTATTTTACTATTTTTGTTTTTACTATTTTTTCTTATGGTTAAAGAATTGGTTTGCATTAGAAATTTAACTGTTAAAATTAGTTGTAAACCATTTTTGATTTTTACAAACCGCGCAATCTAAATACTTTTCACGAAAACCTTTTTCTACTAAAAGACATTAAAAATTTTTATTTTATTTTTATATTATTTAATTTTTTTTATATCTTCCTAATAATTCAATTTTTTTTAACTTGGTCATGCTGCATTGTGGTGCATCTTATCTACTACATTATCAACTCAATATATTTCATCTTACGGTACTACCATAGAAAAAACCAGTTATACCTTAAAGGGCAATGTTCTTTCTAATAATTTCTAACATACACAACAAATATGTAGGTAAATAAAAAAACAAAAAATGTAGGCCTATATATAAACAGCCTACTCGTAGAAAAAACAGTTAAAGGGTTCTTAGTGTATACGTAATAGTTCAAGATTTTAATAATAAACAATTTTAAAAATGTTAAAGGTAAATTAATTATTTGTTTATAAAATCTCAATTCTGGATATTCCTAACCGCATTTTTTAAAATTTGTTTTGCAAAGTTGATAGATTTATTAAATTGTTAATTGATCAAATCAATAAGAAGAAGCTGATGACGTTGGCAAAATATTTTTTAATCGTTATCACCATTTTTATGCAGAACTTGTCTTCTCATTTTAGGAAGTAATTTTATTGGTGCTGTTTTGTATTACAATTTCGAAAGCTTATCCTACGTTTGGACTATTCAATCCAAATCCAGTGGTTTACCTGCCATATTCACCTAATGAACAGTTTGCAACGAGGAACTACCAGCTTGGATTAGTAGGTGATACTTTTAATCCATACAGTGGTTGGAGAAACGATGGAATTAGTAACCAAAATTATGGAAGCTACGGTAATACTGGTAGCTACAGTGGATGGAAAGGACTAGGACAAAGTGTGGGTTGGAGACCATCAACTTCCGGTTGGAGAGGCTAGAGATTTTTATCTTATTAATTTATTTATCAAACAAATTGTAAAACATGACTTTTAATATTATTACAATTATGTAAATGTAATGGATTAAATTTAATATACTTTATATTCAAAAGAAAAACGCAGTTAAGTGATGAAGATACGTCATTTTAATTTCTGGATTATTCTAAGATTCAAAATAATGCGATGGATGCATAAAAATGCTACCTTGTTTACCTCGAAATGTATTGAAAAGTTTTAAAAATTGAAGGTTATCAAAAGTTTTTTGGTACCAAGAAATTTGCGACTTTATTATAAACTTAATAAATTATATTTATTGTGAAGTCGATTGGTATAATTAACTAAGCTATTGAATGATTGTTATTGACTATTAAACAGCGATTCATTAAATTAATAGAAAAACGTAGTATTTTAAACAGGTTTTTAAAATTAAGAAGAAATTTAAATATTGCCAGCATAAATTACTTAAAAAACCAAGTTTTTTGCAAGTAAAAATTTCTTTACAGTTCATGAAATTTAGAGAATATTACTTAAAAAACCTAGGTGTCCGAAAAAAATTTCTACGACTTAACCACCATTGATTTAAATTCAATTAAAAAAAACTGAAGCGTTGCTAATTATTGTACAAGGTCCGACAATTATTGAAATATTACCTAACAAAATACATAAATTTTGGGCAAAATATTAGTCTCAGATATGTACATACATAATTTTTTGTTCCTTTATTTTCTATTAGTTTTTACGGTAAATGCTGATATTCGCTTATAAGTTTTGAAATTCTTCATTCAAGTTCAAATACTTTATTTTTAGAACAAATTTCCCCAAACTACACTAGCACTACGGAAGCTACAAATGAAAAATTTAATATGACGTAACTCAAATTAAATTTTTATCATGAACTCTTATCTTGGACGTTACTTTAAAATGAAGTAGCTATCGAGGTTCTTGAATATTGAAAGTGGACTATAGGAAAGTGAATAAAGAACCATATTATGTAGGCTGTAGTTGTTCGTCCTTCGGCTTCATTCAGAGAGATTACGATTACGACAATACGTAAATTTCTATAGGTGTTGGTAATGCCATATACAGCAATTAAAACTTTTAGATACTCTGAACAGCAGATAACATTTTTGAAGTTAGTTAAAAAAATTTAGGCTTTCTTGTGGAAAATACTGAGTTGGAATTATGGACTTCAGAGAATTACTTTTTTCGGTCTTCTGGTGAACATCAACACGCTGTGGATTTCACAATTGGTTAGTATATTTGCATAAAAGTCTAGAGAATTGATAGAAGGTCAATGGCAAGAAAAAAATTGGGTTTGTTGCAGGCATATCATGCAAGGTAACCTACTTGAAACAAAAAAGGTTTCAATTAATTTTAAAATTTTTTGGAACTGTTTATAGTACTATAAATAATAATTATTCTAATATAATAACATTTCTACGTATTAAATAATTTTAATAATTTATGATATTAAAAAAGTTAATAACAAATAATTTTTTTATGATATAATCTGAATAATATTAAAATATCTACTATAGTATGTACAGGGTACCCATGTACGTCTGTTAGGTGATAGTATATAACATTTTTCTAAAATAATATTTCATTTAAACTTTATTTTTTAATTCAAACCAATATTTCTTGTTTCTAATACCTTAAAATAATCCTTGCACCGAAATACCGAAATTATGGATTTAATAACTTATTTGCGAGTCTAAACTTTTCGACAAAGTAGGTTATTATCACTTTTGGTCAAGAATTATCGGTTCTCAAGGTAAACAATAAATTGAGCAAAGAAATATTAAAATTTCTTATCCTTTAAACAAATTGTTTTATAAAAAAATACAAAATCTTCGGATTTTCGGATAGGAAATTAATGGGCAATAACTTTTAGCAAATTATTAATGAAATATTTGCAAAATCAACATAAAATTTTACTTGAACAATAAACCACGACGATTCTCTCTCCTGAGGTTAACATTTCAAATGATTGTGTTAACCAAAAGTAGTTCGCTTTTTATAACCACCCTGTATTATTTGTATATCGCTATCGATTAAGATAAATATAATAATTATTGTTATAAGTTAGCTTCCTGAATATAATATTAGAAGCTAATAAAAGAAAAACCTACAATGTCAATAACGTTTTCAAATTAATTAAATCAGTGGGCGTTTATTGGAAAATACATCTAGTTATTATAATTATTTATAAGAAATCATAATTGTAGGGAAATAAGTTTTTTAAATCAAACTCGTTGTCTTAGCCGATAATATAAAAGCTTTGCCAAGATTTGGCAATCATAAGTTCATTCGAGAATTCGTCTTCGAGAGAAGCTTAATTTGTAACCTAATTTTTATCAAATAACGTGTGAATATGTGGAAGGTAGGTTTATATTAATAATATTTTATATTAAGAATATCTGAAATTATCAACAAAGCAAATGCTTACTTTTGAATATGTTTCATTTTGTTATCAAATAATTCTTAAAATGATCCATAAAGTTATTTTCAATTTTTGGAATATAATATTGGAAGCTACTGAAGCTACTGAAATTCAACTGTATAGCTGCCTTGCAGTTTTACTTTTAAACATTTAATATTAATTCCATATTAAAGTAAGATTCTAATTAAACATACTATCATAATTTTTTAGACTAGCTAAAACTGTACTAAAAACACTAAAAAATCATGTTACACTACATCGACTACAATACTAACGAATTTTTTAATTATATTCTGTGATAAAATGTTGCTTCTTTATCTGTAATAATATAATAATAATAATAATAAGGGTTTGTTTTCCAAGAGGCCAACAAAATTATCGCAAATTCTTATAGTATTATCAGTTATTATTATATTATTATCGTTATTATAACGAAGAGAACTATGCATGCAATTTATTATTTATTTTTTAACGCAAGTGTCTGTAAATAAAACTTCTTAGTTTCATTTATTTATTATGAACTAAATTATTTACTAAAATTATTAAATTGTTTAGGGAATCTTTTTATTCTGTGCTTGCCTGATGGTTTTGGCAATGGCAACAATGGCAGCTGAAGAGAGTGCTGAAACATTAACTGGAGCAGAGTCTGCGTATCCAGGTTATCATGGTCACGGTCATGGTCACGGTCACGGTCATGGTCATGGTCACGGTCATGGACATGGACATGGTCATGGCCATGGTCATCATTATGGATAACATGGTTATGGTCGTTGAGGTTAGGAACATGGTGAAAGATGGAATATATATATTTTTGTAATTAAAAAAATTAAAATATACAACAATTAGTGTGCACTAGTAGTAAAACAATAAAGGAGAATATTTTTTTAAATTTATTTTTATTATTTTAGTTTCTAGAGTAGGTATTTTTACATTAATATGTAAATATAAACGTGTATTTCGTATTTACGAGGGGAGTTTTTTATGTTATCTACCTAACTATGAAAACAATATGCTATCGCGACAATTTTCTTACACCAAGTGTCTGTGACATTTCATAGTGTCATCTCCAAGTTTTCTTCCAATCGCTTAACATTTGTCATTTTTATATCAGATTAAAGAGGCGCAAATGAGTGGTTTGAAACTTGAACACAGAAGCGAACAAATTTATGAGGAGAATTTGACTGGTTAATCCCAAGATGAAGACTTTCTATAGAATTGTAACTGGAGATAAGACCTGGGTACACCACTGGAACTCTCCTACGAAACAAGAGTTCACGGAATGGGTTCATAAGGGCTCTCCACCATCCAAGAAGGAGAAGATGCAATTTTCTTGGGGGAAAAGTGATGGCCTTTGAGGATGAGAAGATTCTCTTAATTGAGTATATGCCAAATAGGCACTACTATAACGGGGCATGTCTACAAAGACACAGCGGCTATTATACACCAAAAAAGACCCCACAATTATTATGCTCAGAAAACTCTGCTTCTGAACGACAACTGCAGAGTGCATAAAGCACGAATTGTTCAATGAGTAATCAATAAAAGCGGCTTTAAGGAATTACAACATCCTTACAGTCCCGACCTCGACCTCTGTGACTATTATCTCTTTTCAAAACTCAAAAAACACTTTCGATGGCCTTGGAAAACGCTGTGGAGTCATATTTTGCAGAATTACCAAAAGAAATTTTTTTCGAAGCCATAAGCGTTATTAGAAAAACGTTGAAATAAGTATGTTACTGTTAATAGTTCTTACGTTGAAAAATAAAATTTTGTTTGTCCTCTTAACTCCTTGTTGTCATAGCTAGGTATATAACATAAAAAACTCCCCGCGTATTAGAGAAGGATAATATTATTAAAAGTGGAAGAACTTAAAAAGTACCAGACCTATATTTTATCTAGCCGTTTTTATGTTATCATCCCGCAACTTCGATATCTAATTACGTATTTTTGATTTATTTTACAGTACATTTCAAAAATAAATCCTTTAAAAGTAGCAGGTATAATATACCTACTTGTATAATAATACAAGAGAGACACACACTTGCAGAACGTGGCATAGATACTATTTTTTCTACGACCGAAATATTTAATAAGAATCAAAAGACAGCAGAGCTAAAGTAATTTGGACACATATTAACAGTGAGATGGGACATCCGAAGATATTATGGTCTAGAACTTTGCCGCTTTTTGAGAGGCTTGGGATTATGTCGGCGTTTTCCATGTTTGTACATCAGAGCCTACGCGTTGGAGATAGAGAAGAAGAAGTGAAGTGCACTTCCTTACGTCAAATTTAGAGAAGCTAACACCTCGTTCCTGCAAATTTTCTTTTTTTCGGCATTTAAAACATTTTTTGACAGCTGCTCAGCAACATAAATATTATGATGACTGCATTTCATTCTGTCCTTTTTATTAAAACAATATCAGGTCTATCATTATGATTAATTTTAGTCTATTAATATTAACCTATCCCAGTAAAAAAAAGGAAGTACAAGTTATATTATTAGAGCTTGAAATTGTCTAAAAGCCAACTTTTTTAGGAATTTTCTGGTGTAATATTTTGTAAACTTGCATCCCAGCAGCAAATCGTAATCAGTTTCGAAGCAAATGCGAGATTTGCAACCAATAAACCTGACGTATCTTCTTTGAAATATTTTTAATTGAGAGATGTGCGTCAAATGGTGCGGATTCCAAACCACTTAACAATATTCAAGATTAAGATTCTCAAGCTGGTAATTCTTGAATAATATGTTTTTTGATAAAGCCCAACATTTTGTTACTCTTATTATTAATTTCCTTCGATTGCAACGTAAAACCAAAATTTGAATCCATCGCAACGCCGAGATATTTAACCATATGGAACGTCACTGATAATTTTTCGAACGTGTCCGTCACCGTGGGGTCTCAGAGATCTCACATTTCTTTTTATGATATTTTAGTAAATAACCAACCTAGAGCAAAATTTTTTTTAGTACTTTTCAACGATATTAGATAGTAATTTTTCGCCCTTTTTCGTCCAATTATTATTAAAAACTTAAAAAATGGGATACATTTTGTGATATAAATCTCAACATTTTAATATAAAAAAACTAAATTTATTAAAGTAATTGTACCTTATCAATTAATAATAATTGATAACCTTAATGTTATCAAGAATGAATAGCTTTAGAACAAAAATTTATTTTGCAAAAAAACGTGCTGGTTACACTTAGCCAAGCTTCTCAACATTGCTTCGCTCTGTGCTTAAAACAATGCAGCTTGCTGCATATTAAATAGAGGAAAGTAGTTTTTCTTATCATTTCCTAGTGGGCAGAAACTACATCTAATCTAACCTTCCCAGGTAAATCAATATCAATATTTTCGGCCCGAGTTTCCAAAATTTCGGCAAATTTTGGCGAATTTTTGGAAATCTATATCAGACTTTTGAATCAGGAAGGTTATATCAAACTCATTCAAAATTTATTAAAGTTTATTTGTTTTATTGTTCACATTTACGATGAACTACTGAATCTGTGGGACTGATTTATTAGGAAACGTAAAAAACAAAATCGTAAAATTTAAAAATTTGCCAAAATGAAATTTTTATAATAAAGTCAAATTTCTAAAACACACTGTGATATAAATGTTGACTTTAAAAATTATACGTAAACGTCACCGTGACCATTTAAATTTATTTTCAATTATTGTAATTCGCTCAATGACTAAAGGGCACCAACGGATATTCACATTTACTCAGATAACTATGAACTTAATTTACAAGAAAGGAGTTTTAAAAGAATGCATTACAGCCCGTGTGGCATTAACTTATATGACGCTTGGGGTCTCTGAGACCCCACGGTGACGTTTAAGGGTTAAAATTCTAAATGAGCAACCGGCTATGATTGTTGTATCATTTGACATTTCCAATGATTTTTTTCTTGGGGACATTCTTTTTGAGATTCAACTGCAGGATCTGCAGATACTCGTACTGTGCAAAAAGTTAAATAATCTATTGAACGAAGACTCTATACGAATCTGTCGAGAGCAGGGGCGGACTAAGGCCTAGGCAACCTAGGCACGTGCCTAGGGCCCGTAATTTTTGGGGCCTTTAAAACCAAACTACCAAACGCAAAGTATGTGAAAATAGGCCCGGAATTACCAATGTTGCATAGGGCCCGCTTTAGCCTTAGTCCGTCGCTGGTCGAGAGCATGGAGTTCCACAACGTACGCACTAACTACGGCTATCATCTTTTCTAAGGTTAACAAGTTAAGCCGAATTTAATTATTATTATTAAATGATCTATTTATATATTACAGAATATATTAGTATATAGCTAACAAAAAAAGAACCAAGAATGTCAACAATGTTTTTCAAATAAATTAAAGATTCATAATCATAAGTAATCTTAATCGTAGGGAGGGTATTTTTTAAAAATAAATTCATTTTCTTCGTGGATCATATAAAAGAATTGACAAGATTTGGTAATCATAAGTTCAATCAAGACTTTGTCTTCAGAAGAAGTTATTTTTTGAAATTTAAGTTTTTTCGAGTAAGGTGTAAACATGTGGAAGGTATGTACATGTTAATTGTTAATTAAGTACAGTTAAGGTTCATGTTAATAATAATTTGTAATTATTATGAATATCTAAAATCATTAAAAGAGTAAATGTTTAATTTTGGAATTTTGGAATTTCGAATTTCTTTCATTTTGCTTTTTTATTAATTTTTAAAATAATTTTTGATACATATTTGAAGTTACTAAAAAGGAAGCTTTTGTAATGCAAAATATTATAATTAATTATTCCATGATAACATTTTTTGTATATAATAATATTTTATTATAATATAGATTATACAAAAACTAATAATTTGACCGCAAACAGAACTTAATAATTTACGGAGATTCAAAATAATTTTATTTATTTATTAACATATTTATATTTTTACTAAACCAATTAATATTTAGGGACTCCTTTTATTCTGTGCTTGTCTGATGGTTTTGGCAATGGCTACAATGGCAGCTGAAGAGACTGCTGAAACATTAACAGGAGCAGAATCTTCTTGGGCAGGTCATCATCATGGCGGTCATCATGGTGGTCATCATGGAGGTCATCATGGCGGTTATAGAGCAGGTTGAGCACAAGATAATAGATGGAGAAGATAAGATTTTGTTACAATAAGAAATTAATTAGTGTGCACTTACAGATATCTATGTAGATAAATAAAGGTTAATATTTTTTTAAATATCATTTTATTATTCAATTTTCAACATTCGTATATAAATATTTATGTAGTACTTTTTTTTCTTTTTCTTCAACGTAGTTTAAGCCTTAAGGGTTTTTATTACCAACATCTGCTTCGTTTCCTTGGCAGTGTTAGTTCTATGAGCATATGCAAATTTTACATTCATTAGGTAGCTTGCCAGATTTGCCTTCAGATGTACCACGTATCCTGGTTTTTATGTTAATGGTGGCAATTCACTAAACCAGAGGACTACCGGCTTAACGTGCCTTCCGAAGCCCGGCGTCTAAATATGTAAATATGTACGTGATGAATAATAATTATAATGATGATTTACCGCTAATGAACTTATTTTTAACGAGTCAACGATCTCCACCGTAACTTTTTCCAACAGTCGTGCCTTGAGAGAGGTGGGTCATACAAAGTATCCTTGAATTGTTACCTATATGTAATCGGCACTGAATTGGAGAGGTAATCTTGATCACGTGTACCCGAAATTGGCATACGTGCTCAAGAAAATTAAGCAGACGTCAAACATACATATGTAGATAAAATTTTGTTGTATTGTATACTATGGCATCTTCAATTCCATATTGAGGTATGTAGGTAGGTATTAATCAATTGTTAAGAGCTTTTATACTTCAGAAGGGCAATACGTAATATTGTTGGAGTAAGATCAGCAACTCACCTCAGATCAGTTTTTGAAAGTTTTTTTCCATGTTTGTGTTATCAGAGCCTATGCTGTGTTGGAAGGCAGAGATGAAAAGTGTATGAAACTCGCGGTAAAAATGATGTGGTGATATCCGGGCATGGTTCGTTATCATCATATTTAGAGAATCCATCTTATCTGCAAATTTTTTATTTTTCCACAGTAGGAGCCAGATATCATATCAGCAACCAGCTATGAGGTTCTCTATTGTTAAGGGGGGGGGGGTTAGGGTTAATTCGTGCAAAAAAGGCACATTTTTGTGAATTTTTTTTGACGACACAGTTAAAATCTATTTATTAAAACCAATGGTACATTAAAGTATAACATTCGAAGAATATTGTGTAATATTTTCATGAAGAAATATGAAAAAATACGGCAATGGCAGCAATTATTCGGAAGCGTCTCGGAAAAAAGTAGAATTGCGGTGTCCCTCATAACTCGGTGCTGGATCATCGGAAATCAAAAAATCAAAGTTCTTTCGTTAGATAATCGATTTCCCCAGGTAACCCTGGGGGGGGGGTTTCGAAATTTAAATTTTTCACTTTTTGGGAACACTTTGAAGGGAAAAACGCGATTTATGCGAAAACAATCGGCTAATTTGTTATTATAAAATAAAAAATATTAACAAATTTAAAAAAAACTCTCCAGCGTTACCTCGTAAATTATGTACAGAAATAGTGTTCAAAATTTCAAAAGGATCGGTACAGTAGTTTTGAAGTTATGAGGGTCACCGACTTTGAAAACGTGAGTTGTGGAAAAATCGCTTAAAAGTTTTGATATAAACTTATAAAGATAAAGTTATTCGGGTATAAAAATACTCAATTTTGCTCCGATCGACTTGAAATTTTGACACAATGTTCTTGAGATGTTATGCATTCAGTTAAAAAAATAAAATTAAATATAGTTTTAATTGTCTCCTTCAGTTTTTAAATGCAATAATCCCTTTTTGTGTCATCCTACTGACATTTCTTTATGAATTCAATTGGAATCTAAAATTGTCGGATATTTGCCATGAAGAGTACTTTATTTTTACAATTTATGCATAAATCATATTTTTGTTTACAATTCAAATTTTTGTTTTTTAAATTATGACCACTAAAATGTTATAATCTTATAATAATTTAGTTAAAGAAATTACCCCAATTAAATAAATTTATAAGAGTTCGTCCTCCTTTTCTCTTTTGATATATAGCGATCCACTGCTGCTTTCTGGTGTAGATGCTTATATTTGTATAACAATTTTCTTGTTAAAGTATCCATAACATTAAGGGGCATGGATATTATTGAAGAGCAGGTATCATCTGGTGGTCGATTTGCGACAAATACCATATAACATGACATTAATTGTTTATTTTTAGGGTAGTTTGACGAAGTGTCATTAAACCATGAGTTAAATCGCCTGGTATTGAAATTTAAACATGCTAATTTCATTAAATAGGAAGAAGTAATTAGTTTATTTTTCTGAAGTTACAGTAGCAGTTTGGGAATGAATGAAATTTGTTGAAAAAAGTCAGAAATGTGGATTTAGACGTGGGTCACCAGAACCGAGAGTCCAACCCAAATATACTTATTATTATTGTTAGAAATGTCCCTTAAAAACCTTGTTCTCATATGTTTAACGTGAATAAGTATTCAAAATAATTTGTATTTATTTTATAACTGTTAAAATGTTTAGGAAATCTTTTTATTCTGTGCTTGCCTGATGGTTTTAACACAATGGCAGCTGAAGAAAGTCTTGAAACATTAATAGGAGCAGAATCTGCGTGGCCAGGTCGCAGAGGCGGACATCATCAAGGACATCATAATCGAGGACATCATAATCATGGTCATCATCATCATCATTCTCCTCATCATCATCAACATCATCGTGGAGGATAACATTATGGTTAAAACCGTTGAGTTTAGGGACATGGTGATAGATTGAAAAGATAAATAATTGTTGTAAATAATATTAAAATATAAATTAATTTTAGTGTACGCTTGTAAATAAATAAAAGGGATTTTTGAAATATATCTTTAATTTTTTAGAGTAGATATTTTTAAATTCGTATGTAAATAAATAACTGGATTGCTTTATTGAGTAGAAAAATGACAATGTTATAACTTAAAAGGCACCTGTCAATAGCGTGTGTTTTATTTTGGCCTCGTTATTTTATCATCCCGCTGCAAAAAAGATTTGCAGATCTTGCTTGCAAATACAATAAAAGTCCTACATTACCAATATTGTACATTATAAAATCATACAATGGAAAATTAGAATGTCGCAACTACGAGTATATTATAAACTAACTAAAGTGTTGATTCACGTAGACAGCACATTATTTCAAATTGTGGTGAAGATAGAAAATAGTTTCTCTTAGCAATACCAGTAATTTCTAGCTGTGCAGGATACATTACCATGAACTAACGGTCCAACGTTCACCTGTGTGTTATGGGGAAGATAACCAAAATTCATTCCATTAATTAGATTTCCATAGTAAATCATTTTGACTGTAGTAAAATTATAAGCTAGCTATTATAATATTCAACTACAAAATCTTAGTAAATAATAATAATAATAATAATAATAATCTTTATTTAAACAGAAATAAAATTATACAATACAACAATATTTTGTTTAAAACAGTGGAGATCAGCTGCATATTATGCTGCTGGTTTTCATCTCAACTCATTGGAGAAATTCCGAGACTTCATACAGAGCTTTTCCGATCAGAAGTTCCCTGATTCTCCTTTTGAACTGCATCAAAGGAAGGTCCTTGACACTTTCTGGCAGCTTATTAAACAATTTGACGCCCAGGTTTCCGCCTTCACAACATTTAAGCCTGACCCGCGTTGTCTGTAATTGGTTTCTTTGTCTTGTGTCATGGGTGTGACTACCAGTGACGTGTGCCGTAGGATTCATCTAATGAACATTACGGTGGCGTACACGTACGCAGAGGGTAGTGTCATTATTCCAAGACTTCGAAATAATGGTTTGCAGTGCTCCCTGCCAGGTATTCCTTCTAGTGCTCGTATGGCTTTCTTTTGGATTATGAAAATACGGTTTAGATGTGTCGAATGACCCCAGATTCGAAGACCATAGACCATTTTTGCATGAAACATGGAAAAATAAACCAGTCTTGCAGTGTCCTTTCCAACAGTTTCTTTTATTCTTCGTAATTTGTAATCGTAGTGGTATAAAATTCATTAGCATAAAATCCAAAACATCATACAGCGTATGACGTCACATATTAAATATCAAACACTACGTAACGATGAACCTGATATATACCCTTCTCCACTTTAAAATTAGTCATTTGGGATTCACAAAATTTAATTATGACACCCCGAAATCATCATAAAGATATCCTATGTTTAAATCGACGAAAAATACAAAAAATACAAAAACTGCAAACATTAAGCAAAAACTATAAACATTTATAGTTATGTTTTCTGTTGTTTTTCGAAAACATTCAATTGCATAATCTAATATTTTTGCGAATTTAAAAGTTTTGGAGGTGGTTTACCCTTGAAAATATTAAGTGTTCGTGAAGAGCAAAATATATCTCGTATAAGTTAAAACTGGAGCATTTTGGTGTTGATTTCATTCAAATATTCGAAGGTCCACATAAAAATTAAAAAAAATTTTGCTTTAATTTTACAGGGTTATTATAGCCCTTATAATCGTATTTGGACTATTAAATGAAATACGAGTCTCTTATTTTTCGAAGGTCTACCGAATATTCTAAAATTGTCAAAATCGTTGAGTTGTATCATAATTTGGAGTAGTTCGTAAAGTAGGTACCTAATCACTTGCCTTTATATAATATCAATCTGCCCACCCTTCATATTCACAGTTTTTTCTTTTCATTGAACTATGCTCTTAAAAATTATATCTCACAACTTGGGGTTAAAAGCGTCACAGATGTTGATAAAGTAAAACTTAAAAAATTTGCAGATGTCTTCGCTACTTTATAATTATAATCCCATGATAGTCGAAGTATTCACACCTAAATTTTCCATCAAAAACCCATTTTTATTGGAAACCACAATTTACGAGTACAGATTTGAATAAAAATAGATAGCCTTAAATATTAAGTATTATATTATGCATGTATTCGTAAACAAACATTAGATATTAAATAAATCACAACAAAAAACAAGGCGATCAGTAGGCGCAGACATATCACCGGGTTCCGTGTGGTGCCCGGGGACCCATGCGTTTGAGGGGCCTAATACCAGCCCTTAAGAGACGTAGAGGGTAAAAAAAGGGAAAAAGTATGGATATTTAGGAAACATTCATTCTTGCACACTGTTGGCCAAACCATGTTGTTACACTTCTGGGGGCCTATAAATGCTGTAATTTGACATCAAAATTTTGATCTTATGTATCTTACATATTTTTCATTTTACTGAATTTCTTGATAATAATTGAAAATTATTTAATCCTAGTCGACGTATCCCCTACCTATCAAAAAATGTAGGGCAGATCTATTCACTATAATTTAAGGGTTAATCGTTTGTTTGGGGTGTTACAATATTGCTAACTAGTTAAATTTTTCTGAAATTAAATTCATAATTGAAAAAGATTCGGAATACCTAACTTTATTCATGTATTTGCGGTTATTTACCTCCATGGAGTGTGAATAATTACCAAGCAGTTAATCGAATACAATAAACTTTTTTATTTATTTTGTATAAGTGTTATCAATTAACAAAGAATTTTATGTGCTAGGGATAATTTAAGGTAATTGGTCTTTGTTTTAGATCTCTGATCAAGCCATAAATAATATAAATTGTATTTATATTCATACATTATTCAAGATTTCTAATTACATTGACAAAAAGCTTTGCAAATTTAATCATAAACACTAAAAACTGTTTTTATGAGTTTACCTCGAAATACTAATTAACATGAACGAGCAAACTATAAGCCAATTGTTAATCATCACAAAATGTATACTACGTTTTTTAAATAACAAAAATCAGTGGGCGTATAAAGGGAAATCCCAAACGAAGGGGAGGTAATTTTTTGCAAACTGGATTCAGTTTTATTGGTGGATCTCATATGTATAAAAGCTTTGACAAGATTTTGTAATTTTAAGTTCAAACGAGAATTCGTCTTCGAGACAAGTTTAATTGTACTTATTCAAGTTTGTTTTTCGGGTGAAGTGTAAACATGTGGAAGGTGGGTTTATATTAATTTATTAATTTGTAATATTAACTATTTTAAATTTTTTTGAATTTCTTTCTTTTTGGAGTGTTTAACCAAACTCCTAGAATTTTTAAAATTATCAAAAATTTTATTTTGAATTATTATCATTCCTTTAAATAAATTTTTTAAGTAACTAAAATTAAAAATATGTAGGAAATACTATTTTAAAAATATACTACTGGTAGGAAATTCTGATTGAAAAATTAATTCGTGGTTAATGTTATTATAAAAATTGTAAATACTTCATTGGGATCACTAAAATTTACTTTTCAAAATTATAATGCAAAAACTTGAATGTTATTTTCATCGTATAATATAAATATATGAATATGTATTTTAATTATTAACCATGAAATAAATTGTTTAATTTTACAAAATTAAAAAAATATTTTAATATATTGTTGAGTTATCTTGAACACAATAAAATCAATTGATATTATTTGAGCGTTTAGTTGCAGTTACAAATTCATTTTATTGTGTTTGTTAATCTGACAATAATTTAAAATTTTTAATGAATTGATATTAATTTCATGAGTTAAATACTTTCATGTTTTACTTATTTAAAATAAAATACATTATTGCTTGCAAAAATTGAATTTTCAACTTTATTTAATATTTTTTATTTATTGTTGTTAAATTTTTACTAAACTGTAACATTTTTCAGGAAATATTTGTATTCTGTGCTTGCTTGATGGTTTTAACATTGGCATACCCATCACAAGTTTTGACCCATGATGCTGAAACATTAGTTGGAGCAGAATCCGGGTGGGGAGGTTACGGCCATGGAGGAGGATGGGGAGGTCATCATCACGGCGGTTACGGCCATGGTGGATGGGGAGGACACCATGGTGGTTGGGGAGGACATCATGGAGGTTATGGACATGGACATCATCATGGTGGATGGGGAAGATAAAATAGTGTTGCAATTAAAACATAACAATATAAATTTTTGTGTATACTGGTATGTGTATCTATGTAGATAAAATAAAGAAGTGCTTTTTTTTAAATAATATATTTTTATTTTTATAATATATACTAAATAATTTTAAAGTAGATAGTTAAATGAAGAAGATACTCATTAACTTAATTTAACAAAACAGGTACTTTTTTTAATTGGTAAAATTAGGTAGATATTACATCATAATAAACGAATAGATAACAAAAAGTAAACAATACAGTAATATTTTATATTAAAAATTGCATTAATATGTATAATAAGGAAACAGGAAAAGTAGATGATTAGGTTGCAGTAATAATTTTATTAAATTATGCAAATTTTATTCGGTAATTTAATTAAAATCGCAACTAAAAACGTATGGATGAGGAACTTCTACGCCAATATGACCAAAATTAGTGACACATCATCAGATGGATTTTAAAGTGAAAGAGCTAGGGGTTGCTGTAGCTGGATGTACTATAATGGGCCCACTTTAGTAGCCTGAGTAACATACAATTTTATTTCACCCTTGACAGAACCCCCTATAAAAATGCACAATTTTTTTTTACAAATAGATTCAGGGTCAAAATAGCAATTTTAAGAAAATAAAATATAATTTTTTAAAATTATTTTCAAAAGGGGAGGAAGAACTATCCCCATTAATTTTCCCTACATGATTAAGAACAATCATATTTCAGACGACGCGATGTATGTAGTACATGCTTCAAATATTGAGTACTACCTACATACTTTTTTCATACTAAATAAAACGAATAAATAAATAAATTTTTATAACAGTAAATATTAAATTTTCTTATCTTTTTGACAACTGCGTTTCCATTAGACGCCATCGCCTCTTTCCAAATTTTACGTGAAGCGAAAGTTCTTCTTGCTTTGTCCTTTCCTATCCTATTGAAAATATGAAAAAATTAATTTAATATTGCAAAATTACGCATATTAGGCTACAATGAATTTGTATCTGTATGGTGGATTGCATAATTTTGAAACAATAATAAACACAAATTAATTTTTATTCTCATCCTTAGGCGGTCTATTATTGTATAATATTAATATTACATTCTTAAAATTATCATAAATTATAGAGATTTTTCTTAAATTATAATAACAGATTGATCCCAGATGCTCGGGAGGGTTAGCATCTATTTATGTTTCAAATAAAAATTACTACGAAAAGATCTCTGGTTTTTCATATCCAACATTTCGGTCAATTATACTTGCGTAGGTATAAGAAGATTGAAAAAAAAATTTGAAATCGGTTTTAGGAATCACCGTGTTTAGACCTTCCGCATCATACCAAATTTCGAATCGGAAGAATGATCTAGAATTGTAGGCCATCGTTTCTCAACCTTTTTAGTGTCGCGACCCCCTAAATGTCGAAAAAAGCCTTGCAACCCCTTCGAGAATAGAAGTAACCTTTATTATAACCCTATGTGAATTCAGTTTATATGGATCAAATTTAACATGGGATGAATTATCTTTATACCAGATCGCGACCCATCGTGTCTCAAGCTTTTTAGTATTGCAACTCCTTAAAATGCCAAAAAATGAACATATTTACCCTTATACTTGATTACGATCCCCCTGGGGGTCGTGACCGATAGGTTTGGTGATTCGCCTGAAACCCATTCGGGATCCCACTGTTGGGATGTTGTGTGAACCTTTCAAACAGTTTCTATTTTTGTGTGCAATCACCCTAATATGTTGGTAGTTTAAAATTACCATTATTTAATATTATATTGTTTTTTGCTTTCGTGTGGCGTCCATATTTTTTTTTCTCAAATTGTTTACGGTTTAATATAGAAACTAATTTCTAAAAATCTAGCCCCAACAAGGAATATAATATGGAACACTGATAGGCTGAAAGCAGACGAAACCAGAGATAGATATCAAAGGTCATTGCAAGATTATCTAGTCTACACTAATGACTGCACCTATCAATACTCTTAATATGGAGGAAGGAAAAATACCAAACGAATGGTTGGAAAGTATAATTATACCAATACACAAAAAGGGCGACCGAATAAAGTGTTCCAATTATAGATGGATGTCATTGGTTAGCACCGCATATATGATATTAGTGAACATCCTGCTGAAAAACGAACTCCATTTACAGAGAAGAGCACAGGAGACTACCAGACGGGTTTCAGACCAAACAGATCCACCACAGATCAGCTGTATATCATTAGACAACTACTAGAGAAGAGTTGCGAATTCAATAATATTATACACTTGCTATTTTTCGACTTCCAGAGAGCACATGACAGCGTGACCAGAGCGAATCTCTGGAACACCATGGCAGAGATATCGATCCCAAACAAACTAATACACATGACCAAACTGTGTGTACAGGACTCAAGATCTAGAATAACAATAGACGGAATAATGTCGGAACTTTTTCCAGTGGACAGCGGACTGAGACAGGGGGATGCGCTGTTACCTCTCTTGTTTAACATCATCCTGGACAGAGACATAAAATTGTCCGAAATTGAGTTTATGGGAAGGGGCTCCTTAAGGGGGTAAGAGACCGGTGGGACGACCAAGAACAAGATGGAGAGATAATGTCATGTCGGATTTGGAAAAAATGGAAATACAATAAAATGAAGCACTACCTAAACCATATGACAAATATAGAGGTATGGAGGGCAATTGTGAAGTCAGCCAAGACCCACCTGCGGTTGTAGCGCTACGAAAGAAGAAGAAGAAATATTGAATGTATGATATTTCGTCTCCTCGAGTTCTTTTTTATTTTCTTGCCGAGATGGTATTTAAGAGATTTCTGGAGAGTTAAACTTGTTTGCTACTTGATATTTGTGCTATGCAGCCGATTTGCGATTACAAACATATCACCCCACATTTTATCATTTACTTCTTAATAAATCTACTTCCTTCTTTCTTCTAGATTTCGTTGACTTGCTTGGCGACCGAATTTCTCCACTTAGTCCCCAAGCAAGCACTTAATTTACAAGATCCCCCCCTAATGCTGGGAATAAAGGTTAGTCAAGTATAGGGTTAAGCAAAGTTTTTTGGTATAATAATAATAGAAAATGAAAATAGTGCATTAACTGCTAATTACCTAATTAGTACCCGACTTAATCGTGGGCAAAGAAAGTATAAGGACTTGATTATAGCTCCTTCGAAAGCAATGGAAAAGCACCGATTCATGACGATGAAATATGATTAAACAAAATTAAAACCAAATATAAAATAATTGCTTTAAACTTATAAAAGTTATAAATAATTATGGCTATGTATATTTAAAAAATATAGGTACAAAACTTTTTTTATTATTTAATTAAGCGTTTGTAACAGTTATGGTCATTGCATGAAACTGTTCGGTTTACATTATACTAAACTTTAATTTAGAAGTTTCGTTCGAATAAATTAAGCTTAAAATTAATTTAGAAACAAATCTTCTTGACTAAATTTTCAATACGAAAGAAAATCATTTTCCGTATCTACGGTTACCACATCCGCCACCACATCCCCCTCCACCGCCACATCCCCCTCCGCCACCACATCCTCCACCGCCACATCCGCTGACGTGATAATGCCTTCGGCGTTGTTGTTGATAGCCACATCCATTTCTACCACATGGATTAGCTGATTCTGCAGTTTCCAGTAAATCTTCAGATGCACTATTTTCATTTATTAGGGACTTCTCATCCAGTTTGGTAACCTTGAGTTTTTCGAGTGGGGAACTGTTAACCAAAACAAGAACTGCAAGTACAGAAACCATTACAGCAACCTAAAACAAAATTTGCGTTAAGAATATTTTTTTATCACGTACATCTTTCCAAGTTTACAACTAACCTTCATGATTTTGTCGATTATAAAACTTTTGCAACAAATAAAAGCACGCACATCAACAAATTTGACTTCTGTATTGCGCTTCACAGGTGGAGAGTTTAAATTGCAATGTTTTCAGTGGAAGTCGAAATTTAAGTACATCAGATAATTGCTTTGTATTTTACATGAAATCTCATTAGACAATGTAGGGGAATCTAATGTTATGTTATTACATCTTTGTAATTGTATGATTATTGTTTATAATATACTAATTTTGCAAACACTTTATAATATATAAACTGAGATAATAACTAATTGAATAATTTTCATTCAAGTTTTGGCATGCATGGAAACTTTTTCCACTTAATTTAGGACTATTCTGTCTTACCTTTGCCAACTGTGAAAAATGCAGTTGCACATGGAACTTAATCTTATAAAATAACCAACAGATTGATTGGACGTTCATATTGCGTGCATTCAGAGTTACCAGGGATAAAACTGCGCTTTTTATTCCAGATTGCAAGCGCTTGGTCCCTCTCAAATCCCATCATTACTTTTATCTAAAGAGCAACTTCGTAGAGAAAATTTGAGTTCAAAACTAACAGAATAGTAACAAAATCAGTTTGTATGGTATAAAAAAATAAGTATAAAAAAAAAGTATAAAAAATTTGACTGTAAGCTTGAATTTGAAAATTGTTTCAAATTTGAAATTGTTGCAAGATAGTACGGATTGGGAAAATCCGATATTTTTTATGAATAGAGTTAAATCACATACATTCATTAAAATTTGGGTAATAATTATTATAAAATCTGACTAATCTTAAACTTGTATTCATTTTAAAGAACCAGTTAACTTATTAAATTCTGATTAGACAAAATCCAGTAGGTAATCGTGCTGCTGCTGCCTTGAACTCGGGAATACCAAGTTTTTGTTGTAAAAAAAAAGAAACCTTGAAGGTGTGTGATATTGGTATTGGACTTTTTTTTATTTTTGTATCATTATTAAAATTTTCATTTTATCTGATTTAAATATGATTAATTTTTTGTTTTATTTCAAAATACGAGTGAATTTACGAATGCTTGTGTTGAAAATTGGGGGTTTTTTCAATTTTCCTACGTATTAATGTGTTAATACTATGTACTGCATATATTTGCAATGCAATTATCAAGAATTTATGAACTACTGTATGAATCATTTATTGCGAATTGTATTTCATGATAATCAGGAGAGGTGTGAAGTACAAAATTAAGGTAATAGAAATTTTTTGCAATGGGAATGTCAAGTTTATTTGCAGTATCATAATGACTAAGGTTATTTAAAGCAAGAGTTTCACAATTCTTTGCGTTTAGGTCAAAAAAGTAGTGCAGAAAGGAATATCATTACAAGCTGATTGAGAAAATTCTTAAACTTTTTTTTAGACCAGCAGATGGAAAAACGCGGTTGTATCCTGTGGTCACGTCAGATACACTACCGTATTTTATCTACATATTTGTGGACTATTCAGAAGTTATATTTGCTAATGATTTACCTGTTTTCCTCTGAGTAACAGACTATTGTTTATTGTGACATGAGATTTTCTTGGTAGCAGAATATCTGATTAATTATTAGTTATTAACGAAGAAAGGAGAGTGTCCTGCTGATGAGTTACGTATTAATATAATTTTATGTAATTGGTATTTTTTAATCTTTAATTTTCAATAGAATAAAGTCTATAAAAAATTTCCGCTTAAATTATTGTCGTAAGCCAAAGTCTCTTATTCGCTTATTGCACTGTTGATGGTCCAATAAATAATTTTATTTTTCTTTTATGATGGATAAAAATTAGCCTGCGGGATATACTTTCTAAGTTTTTTTCTCGACATACATAGATACGGTTTAACAGATTGCCAGACTTTCCATGACGTTTTTGTAGGTATTAAATGTTTGAAGTTTTGAAAAGGTCAAAGGGGAACTGTCTCTTCTTTTCGTCATTAAAGTGATCCAGAAAAGAGCAGGTTACCCTGAAACTTGAAGAAAGTTAGAAGACAACAAATTCAAATATGGAAGGGGGCAGGTTGAGACATAAGACACCTGGAGATACCTCCAGACATTTCAAATTTATCGCCTTCTGGAAGGTGTAGAAATGTGCTATCCTAGTAGTAGTTATAATGTGCGATTAATTAGAACTCGATTGGTGTGCTGCCAACCAGAGCGTGTAACCCTTCCTTGGGTTGGTAATAATAAAGGAAGTAATCAGAAGTTCTAAGTAGTGTTACGGACAGAGGAGTACCAAAAATAACTCATTTTTAAAACATTTTTTTGGGGGGAGGGGGTTTTAATTCAAAAATAAAATCCAACAAATATATTTGATGGCACTGTTAGCAAATGTCATCATAAGTAAACATTTCAAACATAAAAAACCAGGATCCAGGCACATCTGTAAGCCAGCCCAGCAAGCTACTTACCAAATGTAAAGCAATTATATGCTCACAGTGGTTATTATGCTTAGGGAACTTGATACAGTTGCTTATAGAACAGATCATTGATCTAGAAAGAAGTTAAATAATAAGAGGATACATAAACGTGAAATTTTGGAATGTCCATATAAATCCGCAGTCCACATGTACCCTCTCCATCAGTATTTATAAAAGACCATTGATATATTATTATGTTATTCACCGTTTTAGAATTTTTAATATTTTAATGTGAACATGTAAACAGCGTACGTAGTTTTAATAATTCCATTGCGTCAAACACTAGAAATAAACGGTAATTTATAATTTTT
The DNA here is from genome assembly GCA_958510855.1 of Rhagonycha lutea. Taxonomy (NCBI): domain Eukaryota; kingdom Metazoa; phylum Arthropoda; class Insecta; order Coleoptera; family Cantharidae; genus Rhagonycha; species Rhagonycha lutea. The sequence goes on along the minus strand of OY294036.1, from coordinate 12,932,288 downwards.
ACTACTTAATTTATAATATATAAGGCCATGAATAAAATCGAAGAAGTTTACGTCATTTATAATAGCGACAGGATAACTTTGAGAGTATGGATGTTTCAATAACAAAATATAGAATATTATAAACTCAATAAACTGAAAATTAAACACGCGATTGTGATTACAAATAATTTTGCTAGCTTAAATACTAACTTGACCAATGTCATGTTTGAATATGTGAAGAAAGTAGATACTTACTAGTCTGCCAAAGATAAAATTAAATCAGTTTTTACAAATAAAAATCCTTTTACGCGAAGGATTAATTATGATATCTATTCCAGTTCAAAATGATAAAATCAATCATGAAAAATGAATTTTTTGTAGAACAAAAATAAACGTAATTTAAATTGTGAATTATGTCTTTAATTCGTTTCAAAAATATTTAGTCAAAACGAAAAATCCAAAGAAAGTACTCTTTTTAACATTTTTTAATGAAACTTTGTTTTAAGACTTCCTGGCACATGGTAAACCATTAACCGAAAATGAAAAAGGTGGTGGTAGATGCGTTCTGACAGATTAAGCAAGAGGGAAATCGCTTGAAGATTATATGGATCTTTAAGTGTTAGCCAAAATTATGTAATTGGTCCTAGTGATAACGGGAAAAAAATTGTCTACTGGACGTCCACAGGTCATTTCCACTCGAAATCTCCAACTAATTTTGAAAATAGCATCAAATTCAACCAACAGCTGCCATGATATCACATGGGAATTTGTTTTATATGTTTCAAAATCCACAAAATGGAGGGCATTAAAATCTCTTCTGTATCTAAACGTTCAAAAATGAAAATGACATCGCAATTCAAAGAAATTCCCAAAAGAAAATCGCTTTAAATAATAATTTAATTTAGATGACCCACATGGTTTCAATGGATAAGACAGATTTGAGAAAAGAGGAAAGATATTTTTCAAAAAGTAACTTCGGTGGGGGTTCACTTATGGTATGGAAAGCTTTTAGTGCATTTCGAATACTAAATTTGGCATTTTCATCCACTCGGATCATCTGATTCCATTATTAACAGGCCATCCCGAGCAAAACTTGTTGGAAATTATTGGTTTCAAGCAAAATCAATTGCGATAAAATTCAACCAAAGCAACTAAAAATTTTTTACATGCGCAATTTTGCATTTTATAGCGGAATAAAAATCTCTTCAAATTGATACCATTTTCATTCGTATCCGTTAGAATGGAAAGCAGGAATTAAAGATAAATTAATTTCCCATGTTAATTTCCTATGTTCACATCGGCGCCGGCCGGTCATCCTGTATAAATTAATAATATTTAATGTAAGATTTCCGTTGCTGTCGAACAGGTTATTCATTTCTCTGATAGTAACTGTATTTTGATAAAAAATATTTTAGTTGAGAAAAAAATACGTTTATATATATATCTACTTTATAATTTTGAAACGCAGTGTATAATTTTGTACAAATTTTGAGAGATTTTGTAAAATAATAAAAAAATAAATGAAGAAAATTTTATCTTGAGTATTAAAGTTACTTCTTTTGTTACCTTGGCTAGCTCTTTCCAAGTCTTTAAAATCGGGGGCTTAAAAATAATGTTATGACCTTTAATTCAAAATATGTATGGATCCTCCGCATTATAAAAAGACTCTTAAATTTGTATGTAATTTTTATAAAGAAAAACTTCTCGTGTATTATTAGTACTATTGAAAAGATTTCAAGTTACTAAAATATTTGAATAGAGAAGCACAGTTTCCAACCAACAATAATTGCCCCTGGTGCACATGCACCATGAGAGATATAAAATTGTTTATTTTACAAATGCAAATAAAATGGAATCACTATGAATGAAAAATCCACGATTCACTCCATCAACCATCAGATTCGCAAGATTTACCACGGTGTAAATTCTCACATCTGCTTAATTTCAGGAATCAATTACAATTTTCAGGGACGTAAATTCACTTTTCCCAGGATCCAAAATAATCGAAACTTTTTCAACGCTCAAAGATATTATCGAGAAAAATAACTCAAATAAGAACTCAGTTAAATTGTAAAACAGGACACTCAAAAATTGAAGAACGCTCCGCTCCACGTCTGTACGCTATAAAGTTTAACAAAGTTCTCATATCTTCAGATGCTTCCTGCCACTCGCGGAAAACCAAAAATTTCTATGATTTTCCGTAATTTCCGAAGTGCGCAATTTTACCATCTTTTCAAATTAATCGACACAAATAATAGAGAACTAGAAGAGACGGTCGGAGCATAGTGGTCACGCGAGTTGACTATGAACGCTAAATGCCCGGTTCGAATCCGGGTGAAGTAAGAACTTTATTCTGGCCGTCTCTCTGGTCCTCCAGGTTGGGGGTCGGGGCGATGGGCCAGCTCCTCATCACCTGTAAAGAAAACTAAAAAGCTTTAAACCATGACCAAGCCTCGCAAGAGACTTAGGAAATGGGAACGGATAAAACAGTTACTAGCTGTAGCTTGATGTGTTGTGAGGTGTTTATTTACCTTGCAATGCAAAGAGCAGTCCGAAATATATATAATAATAGAGAACTCCTAACTTTATTTACAATGAAATACAAATGAAAATTTCTCTTCAATGGCAAGCTGATGGCTATTCAAATTTAATGCAGTCACATTCCACCTTAGAGTATCTGCTGTGGAGAAGAAATTCCTTCACAGCAAGAACAAAACTAGACCATGGTAAATTTTCATTATTGTTATATAAATTTCAATTATAAAAATATTTAAAAATTCTTTTTACGCGATTTTTTATGTAAATCTATACAACCTGATACTATGCTATAATTTCTGAAATTGTAAGTTCAGTAGTTTGCTACTAGATAATCTAAAAAATCAATATACCTGACTTTGCAGATTAAGCCGACATTATACTGCATATTTGAAAACATTGTATATAAATATTTTTATTGTCCTATACCGGAAGCTCTTCGGATAATAATGTTTTTCTTAACAAAATTTTAGGGAACTTAAAAAAACCAGAAGGTCTCCCGATACAGACAACTTGTACCCGGCCAGCTGTAGACTCCTAAATACAGTAAATAAAAACTTGGCAAACCCGCCGAAGGACGCCTTATCAAATTCAAATAAATTCCAGATACACAAAAATAAAATATTATTTTTGGAAAAGATAATTTTGCAGCGTCAACAGATTATTCAAATTAATTTGAATCTTGGATGAATGCAAATCCCGAACACTCCACTCGCTAATGCAAGGGGACATTTTACTGTTCAATATTGTTCTACCCTTTACACACACGAAGGAATAAAAAAAATCAAATTTTAAATTTACAAAATTAATCAAAATTGAGGGCACCTTATAAGATAATATTAAGTAATATTAACATTATAACTATAACAGTTGTAATTTTTTTACTAAAAACATTAAACAAAAATTACTTATTTATAATTCGTTTTTATAAAAAAAACAAAAAAAATAAAACTAATATTTGTTACCTAAATGATGTAGGTAGGTACATACTCTCGGTATGAATATTTATTAACCTTCAACTATACAATACAAGTTGGAAAATTTCAAGTACCTACACCTACACAAAAAGTGCTTCTCTTGTTAATTGTGACTCTATTAAAATAATTTATTATTAAATTAAAAAAGTACCGAATAATTACTTGTTAAATTGAATAAAAATTTAATTATCAACATTGCTTGCATTGTTGTGTTTACTAATTACTAATTAACATTATTATTATTAAAACGGATATATTATGCACCCCATTATTATAAATATAAAAAATCTTGCATTTGGGAAAAGGGATCTTATTAGAGAGTGGGGTACATTAAGACTATGAACGTCAACCTCGAATGATTTTGTTAATTTTTGATTTTATCTAGTATTCTTTGTGTTTTTGGATGTCATGAATCATTTTTATCATTTTCTGTAATTCACAACGAAATACATTTGCATAATTTTTGAAGTAAATACATAAATAAATTTTTTGTTTGAGTCGTTGAAACGACTATGGAATTTGAATTCGCACTAATTATAATTTACTTTTCAAATTGTACAGATGCAAAAATTTAACTGACTGCCGTAGCTTTTAATAAACATCCTCAAGAAGCACTGGTGTTATGGAGGACATTGGGTATTTCATGTAACTTTTCTGTCCTCACTTTTCAGTTTTTAATGTTTACTTCTGAGGTGTAAAAAACTTTTTATTTAACAAAATACACAGCAAATAGAATTCTTTTTATAAGAACAGAAAATATCTGGAAAGTAGAATATGAAAATGTGTAAACTAGCGAAGAGTGAAAAGTTACAAGAAATATTCCATATTATAACCATCAAGTTTTAGATTGTTGCTTTGAAGATTTTCTTACAAAAATTAGTGTTAGTAATTATAAATTTTAACAAAAAATATTTTTGAAACATGCGGAAGTAGTAGTATGCAAATATACTACTTGAAAAGAAAAACCAGTGTTTTGTTAAAAATTTGGATAATCCGTTGTTTGTATGTACATTATTATACAACAATAAATTTTGATTTTTTACAACAATTCAACATCCTTATAATTATTACTACTTAATTGTTTTTTTGCAAATAAGCGTCGGTTTTTCAAAACCTTTTTTTAAAAAAAAACTAAAAGTAATTAATAACAGCCTTGACGTTTTCAATACTTTTCTATAAAAGCTCATCTCCAATTACTAATATTATTAGTAATAACTTATTGTTCAGCGTGTAATTCAATTATGTTCAAAGCGAAAGTGAGTTCATAAGTTAAGATATAATCTTTAAACAATATTTGCTATAAAACAAAATATTGAAATTTAAAATAACGACTGTTTAAATTGAGTGAATATAATTAATTGGAAGTTTATCGTGGAGGCTACCTTTTGGAAAGGAAATCAAAAATTTCAAATACCAGATCAAATTATTACTTGACACTGTGTAGCATCTCTACCGATATACTACATTAAGTTAATAATATTCATTTAATTTATTATAAAATTGAAATTTGATGTAAATTTAGTGAAAATTGTTTCTTTTAGGTTTTGTCAATATTTGTGGTGTTGTGTTTTGTGACGTTGAGCTGTGGTTACCCATGGCCCGGATATTATAGAAGAGGCGGATATGGTGGCGGATATGGTGGCGGTGGTGGCTTTGGAGGAGGTGGTGGATTTGGAGGAGGCGGTGGATTCGGAGGTGGTTTTGGAGGTGGATTTGGCGGCGGTGGAGGAGGAGGCGGAGGTGGAGGCGGTGGAGGAGGATATGGAGGAGGTAGAGGTGGAGGATACGGTGGAGGTTTTGGTGGAGGATATGGAAGAGGAAGATATGGATAATATTTAAACTATCGATTGTTCTGGCAGCTACCAATTAGTTCACTGATGTAAATAATATTATAAATAAAAACAACATTTGAATAGTTCCATCTAAATATTGAATTTGAACGCTAAAAATTGAATTATTTCTAATTTATTAAAACAAATAATTTAGTGAATTCTGTATTGATCCTCATACCATTAATCCATTAGTGCATAACGTTCGTATAACTAATAACAAGGTATATCACACCACTGTAAATAATCTTAAAAAAATAATTTTATCCATTAATGGGTTAAAATATTTTAATTTTCTGTGTTAATAAACAAAATGTGAAGATAATAAAAAAATTTGTGTACTAAACTGTTATAATTTGACTAAGCTTCTCGTAGGAAATTCAATGCCCGTTAAATAAGATTACATGGACATTTTCCCCACATAGAAAGATTCAATTTACTGCCTAATATAACTTAGCGGAAAAGTTAGATACCAAAAGGAATTTTACTATAGGGAAGCAGAGCAACTACAAGACACGCCATTCGACCAGTCCAGGCACAAATGTACATTGCAATGCACATGAACTTGCATGGCATAAGTGGCAACAAATAACTTGGTTGGACTTGAAAGAGGAAGGGGCAGGGTTTGTATTAGTTACTAAAAAGAAATCACTTTAGTAATGGAAACTTTGGGAAGATCCAAGATAGCAGTAGAATTCCTTACTATAACTTAAATTCGACAAAAATAAGGAAGAAATTCGTTTCTGCACATTAGCCACTCCCAACCACTAACGAAAATGTTTACACTAAATCCTTTTAATAATGGGTCATACTGTAGATTGTATTTCTTGCTTGAATTTGCTTTAAAATTCAAATTCAGCAAATAAGAGGCAGTTTACCTCAACATGAGATCAAGGATCACTACACCATCTACAGCTTTAATTCAGAAAGCATTAATATTGTAAGTCAGATTAATCACTACTTCCGGCCTCAAGGAAACCCTGTTACGGTTCAAAATTAAAATGGTAAAATTTCTTTATTTTCGAATTTTAGTTGATAATAATACTAATTATTGTAGAATTCTTTCAATTTACTTTTAGTCCAGGCAAATAAGCATTTAACCTCGGAATGAAAGATAATAAGCTGAAAATTTGCATAAGTCTTTGTTTTGACTTTTTATAAGTTAGCTCAAAAGTCTCATAGAATTTCGTGTCCGCGTCTTAAGATATTGATGGTCAAAGATGACAAAAACCAGTTTTTTGCATATAGCGTGTTTCCCTTGCTCTAAATGACATTTTGAGCTATTAGGAAAGTTGTTGAGAATTTTATTCTCTACAAATTTGGTCTTACGCAATATTTTATACAATTAACGGTTCTTGAGATAGAGCGCGAAGAGTGGGAAGCTCTTAACCATACTATTAAAGGTAAAGCTAGGAATGTGGAATCTAATACACAATAGGGTTTATAAATTAGAAGAAATCTTAGTTATTTACTATTTAATAAATGATATTTATTGATATTATTCATAAATAAGACATCAATTTAATAATATTTAGTTAATTTATATTAAGGGCTTACGCGCAGTCAGGATTTTAAAAAAATGATTTTTTTGTTTTTAATTTCCTTATAAAGTACAAGAATATTCTGTGAAATGATTTTTTGAAAATCCTGACTGCGCGTAAAAGCCCTTAATATAAATTAACTAAATATTATTAAATTGATGTCTTATTTATGAATAATATCAATAAATATCATTTATTAAATAGTAAATAACTAAGGTTTCTTCTAATTTATAAAGCTTATTATGTACATTGGATTCCACATTCCTAGCTTTACCTTTAATATGTATGGCTAAGAGTTTCTCACTCGTCGCGCTCTATCTCAAGAACCGTTAATTGTATAAAATATTGCGTAATACCAAATTTGTAGAGAATAAAATTCTCTACAACTTTCCTAATAACTCGAAATGTCATTTAGAGCAAGGGAAACACGATATCTACAAAAAACCGGTTTTTGTCATCTTTGATCATCAATATCTTAAGACGCAGACACGAGATTCTATGAGACTTTTGAGCTAACTTATATAAAGTCAAAACAAAGACTTATGCAAATTTTCAGCTTATTATCTTTCATTCCGAGGTTTACCTTGTTTTTATGCTTATTTGACTGGACTATTTGCTGGTTTTCCGTTATAATATGGCATTGTAAGTATTATTTTGTATACAGGGTGTCCCCGCACTCACTTTACATAACTTAGGTGGTGATAGAGGACACTTTTCTAAGAACAATATTTAAAAAAAAATTTTTTCTAAATTCAAACCCTCGAGAGTTAGGCCTCTTTAAAGCATTATTTTTAATTTCCACCTTCACGTGGCCATAGCCCCGAAAATATTGATTTTTCGGTAAAAATGGTTCAGTGCTTTTTTAAAGAACGTGAAATAATCTACAAACTAGATTCAAACCATTTATTGTCTAAAATCAACGGCTTTCGAGTTATGAATTAAAGTAAGTTAAAAAATGTCGAAAAATTTGAGCTTTCTTTTTTTTTGGTGTTTTTCAAAACCCTGTATCTTTTAAACGAAACATTTTACAAAAAATCTGACGCCCCATTCCGGATAGGAAATTTAACGGACTACAACTTTTGTCTAGTAAAAATTTTTGAAAAATAAATCCATTTCACAGAAAATCAGAAAGTAACAAACAAGGCAGCTACAAAACATAAAATTAAATTCACAAAATTTTTATTTTTTTTGAAAAATTATTTTATTAATTAATTTTACATTATTACATTAATAAATTAATTGTTGAAAATGACCGCCCTCATTATCAATACACAGTCTTGATTGTTTTAAAAGATGTTTGTGTAAAAAAAATCGATTTTTCGACACTTTTAATCGTATAAATTCGAAATTTTGACACTTTTCAAACTCGCACCGATTGACCAAAATTGGCCTCGTGATTGACCGGTCAATCCCTCGACCTTGTTGACCACCCCTGCTATAATGGCTCTTAACAAAAAAGGAAATTTTATAAATAATACTATAAAGCATATTTTAAAACGAGCACGACTGTGTATTGAAAATGAGGGTGGTCATTTTCAACATTTACTTAAATAATCTAATAGTTTAAAATCAATTAATAAAATAATTTTTCAAAAAAAATAAAAATTTTGAGAATTTAATTTTTTGTTATGTGAATTTTCTGTGAAATGGATTGGTTTCTCAAAAATTTTTACTAAACAAAAGTTGTAGTCCGTTAAATTTCCTATCCGGAATGGGGCGTCAGATTTTTTGTAAAATGTTTCGTTTAAAAGATACAGGGTTTTGAAAAACACCAAAAAAAAGAAAAGCTCAAATTTTTCGACATTTTTTAACTTACTTTAATTCATAACTCGAAAGCCGTTGAATTTAGACAATAAAAGGTGTAAACCTAGTTTGTAGATTATTTCACGCTCTTTCAAAAAGTACAAAACCATTTTTACTGAAAAATCATTATTTTCGAAGCTATGGCCACGTTAAGGTGGAAATTAAAAAAAATGCTTTAAAGAGGCCTAACTCTCGAGGGTTTGAATTTAGAAAAAAAATTTTGTTAAATATTGTTCTTAGAAAAGTGTCCTCTATCACCACCTAAGTTATGTAAAGTGAGTGCGGGGACACCCTGTATATTTGGAAAATCACAGCGTGAATGTTGATTATATTGTGGTTGAAAAAGTCAAAAGTCTTGCTGCGCTCTTTCTGTTCGATCCATATTTTTAGGATTTGTGAACGTCCAGCGGATTTGGAATTCTATTTGGATAGTTTTTCGTCCTATCCATATTATTTGCGATTTATTTCAACCACTGCAGTTATAGATTGCTCCTGGATTACCGTATCGGCTTTGTTAGAAATAATTTTGCTGGGAGAATCCCATCTTCATTTCTGAAGGATTTAAAGTGTCCCAAGTTTTGACCATTTGATAGGTTAATGGCCGCATGAGCTTTAACAAACTAATATTGGACCTTCGAACAGCTGAGGGCTCTTTTTTTTGTATCTGTGGATTTTCGTTCTTTATGAGGACGTACTTTTTTTTTGCTGCAAAGAGTTGCATTAATCTTTGGTAACAACATCGACCAAGTTTGGCTTACCGCCTGCCATATCTATAGCTGTTCCATTCGACACTTTAGCTGATTTCTTGTAATTTTGCACAATCATCTCCCACCCTCTACCCCAACATCAAAAACCAGGAGACAGCTTCAAGCTAAGCATACTTTATATTTTGTAGCACGAATTGTACAAATCTTTTATATGACTTCGCGTGGTATTTTGGGCTGATTCCTTTATTTAACCATTCATTTTGAGAGATTGAATTACATCACTTTGTTTGCTAATCTGTGGGTTTAACACAGAAGCTTGTATACATTTTGTAAACCAAATATACCGCTATACGCGGTAATACTACTAACATTTATTCTCATAATTATATTTTAACTTGTAATCTTGCAGATAATTTTAGCATTCTCAATAGTTTTGAAAGGGTAAGTTCAATATTGTTCCGGAAAGTCTGTAGATTTGATGTCATTAAATCAAAAATCATATTAAAAATACGCTTTTGTTACTGAAGCTGGTTTGCCCAATCCCCACTACCTTTCATTATTATCAGTACGCCAAATGTTTGTAGTTTTCAAAGTGGGTACTTTGGTGTGATCTGCAGGGTGGTTAATAAAACTACGTGGCGCTCATTTTACTATCTGTTGTCACCTTGTTTCTTGGAGTATAACTTTTCGACGCTCCCTGTATTATCCATTTACCATCAAGGCAAAGGAATTGGCACATCACTTAGCCTCTTGCTTTCTACGAGCTAGCCAAAGGAGCAAGTCTATCTTATGTTGCTACACAGCCCTGAGATTTGTGTTGTCGGGTAACAAAAATGTTGACCCCCCCCCCAACAATTAACGCAATAACCCTTGATGTTAACTCTGAGAGATTGCGAGCTCTGATGAAGAGCTATTTGGCATTGGGCCTCGTACAGCTATCCAGATGGTTGAATTAAATTTTTGGAATATTTTATCAAAATCATTCTAGACATATTCTAAATGTAAAAAAAATATTTCTGCAATCTTTACTATTGAATATTCTCTTATTATTTCCGCAAATATATTAGGTTGTTTAATAAATAACGTCGTTAACAGAAAATTTTTGGAAATTTTTTTCGGAAAACATGCATATCAAGAAACGTAATAAATTAAGTACAATGTATATAAACGTATTTTTGAAAATTAAAGGGATTCCTTCTAATAATTTATTTATTGGTAATTTAAATTACCATTAAATCAATTTATTTTTTTTTTGTAAACTATTTTATGATTTTTAAATATTTGCTAAATCTACCCCTGTTAAAATTTAATTTCAATAACAGTTTTAATTATTTCTTTTAAGTTGATGTGCGGGATTAAATCGATTTCATCAACAGAACTACTCAGGTTTTAGACAGAATTATTAATTCTTGGAAATACATTTTTGGTAAATGGAACCAAAAACAAATTAATGCAACAAATAATGAAAAAACCAATTCAAGAACATTCGATTTTAAAGTTTTTCTTTCGGGATTTCACCAATTTATTTTAAAATTTATTATTGTTAAAGTTTAATTAACATTAAATTATCATATATTTTACATTAATTTATTTTATTTGTTCAATTTATACGTTGCATTAACTGAAAACACAAAATACAAATAATACTCGTCATTTTATTGCATAATATTGGCATATAATTTTGGAATGATAATGTGTTTCACTTTTGTTAAACTCTCCAGATGGATTCAATATGTAAAAGTTAAAAACATAAGTAAATTTGGATACCTTTTTTTGTATATTTGTCATTCAAAAATATTTCACTATAAAAATATTTATGTGTAGTTTTTAGATATCTGACTTTATTAGCTAAATTAATTATTTCTTTTCGCGATACCCTTGAACTTATCTACATTATATCACCGTGTTTTTGAATTTTAAATATACTTTAAATATCAAATTAAAAATTTGAATTTCCCTATAAATTGATCCACCAGATATAAGATGAAAATATAAATGAATTTCAAATTGTTTACAAAAAATGACCAACGCAGAGATAAATAAGTGATAATAAAACAAAAAATAACCTAATCGGAAAATCCAAAAATTTTTTCGAGTACTTACTTTCTCAAAATAATTAGGGGCTTTTTATGTAACTTTTTTTTTGATCACGTACCTATTTTATGAAATTTATTGACCCAGAGTTAGTCATAAAGGTTATAATGCGGAATACCTATTACGAAATTTACATTAATTGTTCTTCAGAAATTTACAGCCGAGGAATGTCACATCAACCACCGATTTAAAAAATGCAGAGCAATAAAATATAATATTAGAAGAAAAAAATTTTGTTACTGGAATTTTCAACTGTAATTCAGTCGATGATTTATGGAAACAAGTGAAAAATTAATGGTTGTTTTGCTTCTTTAAATTTGGTATTTCAATTATGCTATTCTACAATTTTGTATATCTATTAGCTGCTCAATCATGTAAAACAAGTTAACACTTTTCCCACTCCGAAAAAAAATTAACCAAATAGAAAATTTAAATATTACCCTTGAGGCTATATATACCCACATTTAAGGATGTTCAGAATAGTCTGCTATTTTATTAATATTTGTGATATTTCGGTGATAACGTTTACGTAAACTCAGGATACAAAATGGTGCTAAATAAAGTAAGCGTTTATTTTAAGTTTTGTTTTGTAAAACTACAGTAAATTTGTTTTAGGGATTAATATTGTTGGTGGTTTTGGTTACCATTGTGGTCAAAACATATGCCAGTCCCTTATTCGGTATTGGACTAGGATTTGCAGGAGGTTATGGTGGAGGATATGGTGGAGGTTACGGCGGAGGCTATGGTGGCTACGGAGGATATGGAGGATATGGCGGATATGGAGGATACGGAGGCGGTTATGGTCATGGTTATGGTCATGGATATGGTCACGGGCACGGACACGGCTATGGACATCACCATCATCACCATTATTGATCAAGAAATCCCAATAATTTATTTATGTATCAAAAATAAAATTACTACTTCTTGTTATGACATGATATTTATATATCATCTTATAAACAATAAATTTTGATTCCTGTTGAATTTAGTGGTATTAATTTTCATAGCACAGGTCATTCATTTTCAAGTAAGATATAATTATGTTTAATTTGGATGTTGTGGAGGACACAACTACTTTAATTGAAATCAACCATTACAGTGTTTCTCTTCCCTAATTTTCTCACCATAAATATCTCACATCAGTTGAAAATGAATTACCTGCATATTATATCGATCCATTTTCTTCTCTATCGCCCTAGTGAAATGGGTGAAGTGGATCCCAGAGCGTGAAGAGGATTCGTATCAATATCACCCAATCTTTACTCCGAGAACTGATTAAATGGTTAATTGGATATGACGAAAATCCTGTTGGACCTATTCAGAATCGGAGGATTTAAATATTGATCCGTTTTACCCTGTTTGACGTATAAATTGACCACTAAATTGTTAAATTATGTAAATCTTTATTAGATCATTTTAATATACTTGATTTGAAGGATTAAAAATAATTTGCAATTCACATACATGATCAGGTTTAGAGACAAATTACAAACCGCAGTTTTAAATTTTATGTACTTCCTTAATTTATAAAATCTTTGCATAATTCATAAAAGTGTGAGAATATCATCAGTTAAACCTTCGACATTATTTCACAAAAGGTTCTTGAGTTGTAATAATTTGCTACTTGACAAATTACAAAATATCCGTAAAGATTAAAATAATAAACCAGATTACGTTTGATTTTATTTTAATTTCTGCGTGAGTTCACGCACGTTTCTCAATGAGTCATTCAACTTGATTCTTGCTTTATGCTTTTAAATTTTTTTCACAAAAATCTCAGGCCTTGCCATTGAAAGAAACTATCTAAAGTAATCTTGAGGTCAATATAGCAATTAAAGTTTTGTGTTTTCAATTTTGTTGTCTGTTGCATTCGCGACTATTAAGATTAATTACAAAACATACACCGAGTGTGGGATTTAGTAAAAATTTAGGCCATGAACAAGGTAAAGTTTTGGTTCTTTTATTGGAAAAATGTAATCTGAATCATTATAATAATAGGAAATGGTTAATTAGCAAATTTAATGTCCTTACATTTTTTTTATTATGTGTTCCTTTGCATAAAAGAAAAGAATTAAATTTGACAAAATAATGAAATCGGTATAGGTAGACAGGTAGACATTCAAATTTATTTAATCTACAGTTAATCACGGTCTATTGATATTTTATTTATTATCCCATAAAAATCTACTCGTACCTTCAAATCTTGCTAAACAGGAGATTTGGGTCAAGAGTAACTGATATAAAATAAAATTATTTGAAATTCGGAAATACCAATTAGCTCGGTTGTATCACCCTTCCTCCTTGTGAAAATTATTCAGACAAAAGATGAATATTTTCAGCCTTGATTTGTTTAAAATTTTGGTATATAAACTTGTACTGCAGCATTTCTTGTCAGAGAAAAAGTTGAGATTGAAATTGTAACAATAATCTTATACAAACATACCATGACAACTTTAAAAGTAAGTAAGGTTTAAATTTTTTTATACGGTAATGAGGTTTTATTAATTTCAGGTTATAATTCTTATTGCAATGGCAATAATTGGCGTAACTTGTGGTGAAGCTGAAGATGACGACAACGGGAAAAGATTTGGATTGTTTGGTTCAAGACCACATGGACATAGACCTCATGGATTTGGTAGACCACCGCATGGAGGTTTCTTAGGATACAAACCTCAACATGGCGGTGGATACGGAGGATATGGAGGCGGATATGGAAGTTATAACGATGGATATGGAGGCCATGGGGGCAATGGAGGTTACGGAGGTTACGGAGGTTATGGAGGATATGGAGGTTATGGTGGTTATGGTGGTCAGGGGGGTTATGGAAATAGGCCATATAAACCACATCATCACCATCATGACAATTATTATGACTTTTAGGTTTTATAATTCTCCTTATAAAGATCCTCATTCAATGTGATATCTACAGTTAGTTATTAATCAAAACAAATTCCTGCTTAGTTTAATCTGTCACTTTTAATGTATTTATTTATTAATTTATTTATAATTATTGAATAAAAACGATTTAAACTCATGTAAAATATTATTTATATTAACTAAATGAAACGATAGATAATTAAAATCTGAGTATTTTATGTAATTGGTAATAATATTTCTACAGAAGAACAACAAAAAAACTTAATAAGTATTTAATTTAATTTATCCAATTAATGTTATTCGAGTTTTTTATATAATAATACATAGTAATACATAATAATAGTAATAGTGGATTTTATAATGATATGGTGTAAGATCAGGACTTTTCAGAAAAAATGCGGGGCTTGAAGAACAAATATTTTTGAGCTTTATCATTTACGAATGCTGCTCTCTTAGGACGAAGTACGTATGCAGTGGGGGTCCCTCTCCCTTCTGCATAGAGACGGCCAGAATAAAGTTCTTACTTTATCCGGAATCGAACCGGGCATTTCGAGTCAACAGCCAACGTACTTAACTGTTATGCTCCGACCGCCTCTCATAGACATCAATAGAAAAAGATAAAGTAACATCAAACAATATCCAAATCAATCATCCATAAAAGACAGAATAGATAAAAATTCTGATGGTTTTCATTACACAGTCATGGCCAATCGAACCAAGCAATAGTCTTTTTAACTGGAGCTATCACAATTTGTTGAGTTATTTTCTGCTTTAAAAACTTGAAAAGATTTAAACCGTCTGAAAATAAAAGGTAAGAAAAATTAAGAGAAAATTTAGTAATATCATTTTATAAAGAGCAAGAACAAAATAAGTCCGCATTGAGAACCATGGGGAAAGAAGACAACAAGTTATCGGAAGGAAGTTATTAATCCTTACTTTTCCAGTTTTATCCATTACAGTCCGACATTTCCATCTTCATTAAACTTCCAATTAAATGTCTTTCAGATAAATCCAACATGTAAAGTTGTTTCATCAAATGAAAAGATATCAAATTTTGCTATCTGTTAAAGAAGTTTAACTGCAGATGGAAATGCCGCTTACCTATCCTATGGAGCTGCTGGATCATTAATTTAACGATGATTAGACTAAAGCCTAAAGAAAGCCATTGTGGTGCTTTTGGGACTTTACCCACTACAACTCTACATCTGGTGGTGGAAATAGAGGCTCAATTGGTAGCATACGGACTAACAATAAATGATCAAAGAAGTGCGATTCCCAGAGAGGGCTTCCACACCAAACCTGATAAACCGACACTGGACCAGCAATGTAGGATTAGGATTATTGACCTTAATAAGTTTCTGTAAAATCCCAGTAAATTAAATTGTTTTTGTTGTTTAAAATTTTGATCTAAATTATATCTAATTTTATAAAATTTATAACAATTACACATTTCATGTATTATTTCATGCATGTAAGGATTCATTTTTGATTGTCATTGGGATAGTTATTTATGCTATTTAAAGAAAAAAAAAGTTATTGTGATACCATTTTTTTCTTTAAGTTTGTGTAATCGAGAGGAACACATTAATTTTTCTTCAAGTGCAATGATATTCATTCAGGTAATTTTATATTGAATTGGTAGATATATTATAATAATAATTACATTTTTGTACATTCAAATCAAAGTTGAATAGAATCAAAATAAATTTGAGTTGTAATATTTTCTAAATTATAGATTGTGATATGTATGACAAGCCTGTTGGTTGGGTCAGCGTATGCAGTTCCTATTGGTAATACCAACTTAAAAAATCCTAATAAGGAACATCAAAAAATAAGTTTAACCAGGAGTAGTTATGAGAAATACCCAGGTGATTTTACTTATGGTGGAAGTTTCTCTAGGTCTAATGATGACATAAATGGAAAGATAGTGACTGAAAATAGAAGATATGGGAACGAAAGACATGGATCTGCAGGTTATGGACATGCGGGCCATGGATACAACCACGGAAGATATGAGCATGATGGATATGAAGAATATGGACATGGAGATGGATACGGCCATTATGATCATGAATGTCAATACCATGAACACAACAAGCATCACTATAATCATCACCACCATCACCATCATGGAGGATGACAAGATCGAAAGTACTTATTAGTAAATATTATTCAATTTTTGTTAATGTCTTAAAAACTTTCAATAAACTGAAAATATTTCAAAAATTATTATTCCTCAGAAGATCCTTTGCATGAGAACTTTGAACGAAATATTATTGCAGGTTTTGGTAATATAAAAGATTGTCTATTATGTTTAATTTTTGCATTATCATTTCTTGTTATGTTAAATTTTATACATTATGCAGCAAAATAGTAAGTCGTAGTTATCAGCCACTGCGCGCCAGAGTTTTAATTTGATTTAATCACATCAATAATTTAATCATGTAAAAGTAAGATAAATTTAACGGTTTGGCAACTCAATAAATTAAAACTACGAATTTAACCCCTTAAATATATTTCGATTTTATATAATGTGACAAAATCATCTCAGCTCAAACATTTATTTATTGAAATTATTTAAAAAAATTATATTTTTGATTTGGGGTACATTGATTCTTAAAAAGAAAAATTTTATGAGGTAGAGTCTATGGTTTAGATTTTTCCAGGCTTGTTTCCTGAACTTTAAGACAACTAAAAGAAGATTGTATCTTCCGGAATATAAAATTTGTTAATAATCATATCCAAGGTTATTGCTACTATTTATTAACTTTGATGGAACGTATCCTTGATTTATAAATACATACGATAATTATAATATTCCATTAAAAACCAGAATGTCTACGTTTTTAATAAAATATTTCTGCAAAAGTATTCACTGTTACTACCATAGTTGAGCTGTCATCAAAACTTCCATTATGAAAAACAATATTTATTCGAAGGTACGTTAATTTTAAATTTTATTAGTAAAGTGCATCATAATACAAATATCGAAAAATATTTTACAGAATACAAAAAGTCAAATAAACTTGTCAAATATTACATAAATTAATTCTTAAACCTTTGGAAAGGTTTGGTGTATATTAATTAACATTTTGATAAAAAAATTAATTTGTTATTTTATCGAATTTATTTCACCTTGTCAAAAGTAAATTTTGTAGTTTAGAAAAACAAGAAAATTTTATTTATTTAAACATAAATAAATTATTTATTAATTTACCTGACTAAAAGAGCTACATTTTTTTTATATAAAAAAATTTACCTTACAAACCTTAAAAGGTTGTCCAGTTTCCACCCTAGTTTCCACCAAATCAAAAGTTTCCACCCCACAGATTTTTAAATCTCACCCTCATACGCTCATACTTTTTCCAAATTATATTGTTAAAATAAATAAAATTCATTATTTCGAACTTTTTATTTTGACATCTAGCCGAATTCAGAATTAAAAATTTTTTCCAAATTCGACGAAAATGAGAAAAAGGTTTTCAATATTAAATTTAATTATTTGTATTTTATGGAATTTTATTGAACTGATCTTACTGGAGTAATATGCAAACTATCCACCTGCCTATGGACAAAACTGTTTGCTTTTTTGGATTAGTAAACAATGAAAACGCAGGGCTTGATTGAATTTCATTCAGAAGGCAATGCTCTTATATAGTTAATTGTGTTGTGATCTCTTCTAAAATAACATAATTTTGTGTGGGAAAATAATACATTTCATGCCTAATAACTATAAGCACCAGTTATAACCTCCAATTACATGATTCTAAATATTTAATTTAATTTTATTGTTAAGTTGAACTTTAAACTGACATTTTTGCAGAACCACAATTTAACGCTTAAGTGGTTAATACTACCGTTTATTTTACATTTTTTCTTACTTGTACTTAGCAGAGCCTTGACCAGGGTAGAAAAGGGCCTATGGCAAGCGATTTAAGTTGCCCCCCCCCCCCCGAATCGAAAAAAAGATTGTTTTAAATGTTAAATATTTATTTATACAATAAATAAAAACATTATTATTAAACCAAAAAATTAAGATTTGTGTTCACAATGTACCCCATTCTCCCCTACTATTTGGTTTGCATATTCATAAATTAATCAATTGATTCCTTGTTCATGTGTCGTGAAACTTAATATTATAATATCTGTATAATATTTTAGAATGCAATATTTAAGACTGGACAAGGCATAATACAGGAAAGCAAAGATTATAATATGATAATAATTCCCTATGATAACAGCTACCCCTATCAACTAATGTATGAAAGTATATAATAATTAAAGTGCAGTATGGCTCTGGCACTAAATATCGTGCTTTTACAATACGAAACAATTAAATAAATCCAAATAAAATAAAATTAATTCCACCATAAATTATTACCATGAAATATATTTTGAACCCCCCTGTACATCGATATCATGGAACAATTCACAGCGTCTCTAGTGCACGTTGGGCTCTTGCACGTGTGAATAATAAGTAATTCGTATTAAACATTTTTAATAAAGGAAATAATTCCTCTGCCAATGGAATAAAATTTCTTTTTCTCCAATAAAATTTAAATAATATATTTTCTTAACATTTCGTGCTATTTTATTTTATTAACCCTGCAGTGGGCGCGCATATTTTACTTACGAGTTTAGGCGCGTAGTCTACCCTCGTAGACCCTTTAAGTTATTAAGTTTACAGTAATTTAGACTTTTTTTTTTAAACTAGACATGTGATATGCTTCATTTGTCGTGTGGTCTACGATGGTAGACCACTTCTTTAAACCGTGATAGTTCGTAACAGTTCGCATTAATATATCGGTTGCATCTTTGAGTAAGCTGACAATAATGAGTCGATCTTTCGGATCAATAGTTTTTGATAAAATTAATTTGATAAAATCAATTGATAAAACTAATTTATAATAAATCTGTTAACAAATAAAAAATGTAACGTCGTTAGTCGCGCGGTCTACGGGGGTAGACCAGCCCTGTTTGAGACCTAATAAAACCAATAATTTACCACTTTAAAAGTTCAAAAACGAATGATCCGCAAGATTGACTAATTTTTGACAGCTACTCAAAGATGCAACCGATGTAATTGGAACCGTTACGAGCTATGGCGGTTTAAAAAAGCATGGTCTACCCCCGTAGACCGCGCGACCACTGGAGGGTTAATCGTCTTATGATGTTATCTTGACTAAAACTTTTGCGAAATTATACTTTAAGTTTTTATTTATTTATGAATTTTGTCGAATTTTGTATAGTGAGTAGTTCTGAAAAATACTTATTTTTGGTGACCCCAAACTACAAATAATTTAATAATAATTCTTTTTGGTCATATTCACAAATTAGTACTAACCCAGCGGAGTTGCATGGAGTGAAACGTAAGCGACTACGAATCTTCAGATTTGTTCGTTTATATGAACTAACTTGAACTGGGTAACTTTCGAGATAAAAATACTCCCACCACAAAAGTTAGATAGTGTTCTAACTTGCACTGCCTACTCCTCCATTGGAGGTCGAGCATGAAGTTCATATTTGGTCATGAACTGAGCAGCCAAACTACCACAGTTTATTTGCACTAACTTGAATGTGCGTGAAGTTAGCACTGCCATTTTAGAAAAATGGTAAAATTGTTTATTGTGCTGAGTAGCACATAGTAAGAATCTCGTTAATCCATTCATGCGCGTCAAAAAACCGGTTTTGGGGTCCATAAAAATTTTATTTGTCAAAATAAAATTTTATGATTTACGGCACACTTCGGCACACCACGAGCACAATCCAGCACACTAAAAAATTTTGGGATTGTCGAAAATGGCAGTACTAACTTCGTTTTCGATTTTCGTTTTTGGGCCATAAAGTCTTATTTTTCAAAATAAAATTTTATTATTTACGGCACACTCCGGCACACCACGAGCACAATCCAGCACAATAAAAATTTTTGGGATTGTCGAAAATGGCAGTGCTAACTTCGCTTTCGATTTTCGTTTTTGGGCCATAAAAGTCTTATTTTTCAAAATAAAATTTTATGATTTACGGCACACTCCGGCACACCACGAGCACAATTCAGCACACTAAAATTTTTTAGGATTATTGAAAATGGCAGTGCTAACTTCTACCCTAAAAATCGGCTATGTCCATAAAATCCGAAAAATAAAAAATTAAAAAAAAAAAAATACGGCACAACGCGGCACACACCGGGCACAACTCAGCACAACAACAAAATTTACGATTTTCGAAAATGGCAGTGCTAACTTCACGCACATCTAACTTGAACCGAGCAAGTTAGTTCATACAAACGAACAAACCTATTAGTTACAGGTTCGAATTCCTAGTCACTTGTTGGGCCGGTGCTAATAACTTAGTTTATAATGTAAAAAATACTTACAATAAAAATTTTTTCTCAATTAAATTGATAAGATAACAAAAATTGATATTTAGATTTGATTTCATATTTATTTTTGAGTGAAAATATAGCATTACTACAATAGGGTTTGTCAAGAACTTTGTACTAACGATTTCTATTTATAAAATGGTTTATATAGAAAAACAAATTTGTGATAATAAAATAATTTTGCAGATTATCCTGAGTCTACTCTTACTCAGTATTGTTGCACTGTGTATTGGATCAAGCCATACTAAAGAAAAGCATGGAGTATATGGAGGATGGTACGGAAATAAGAAAGTCGTCGGGGAGCAAGTCGAAATTCCAAAAAAATATTTAAATAACCATTATTTTAAATCTCTTGACCCACTTAAACAAAACAATTTTAAGATGTTAAATAAAAATTTTGATTTAAGTAAAAATTATGCTAGTGATTACACTACCTATATACATTAAAAACCAACGTTTAAAAAAATTTTATTAAAAATTTAGGTTTTCTACAAAGCAGATTTAGCTGTAAGATAAAGCGCCTTCAGGCTGTTCGATTTTTACTTGAAATATTAATTTTCTATCAACTTCCAAGAGGCAGTTTTATCTTACAACTTAACAAAATATGTTTCTATTTAACGAAATGTTAGTACTATTTAGTTTGCGCTTTATAAAAGAACAAAATATCTAAAACTGTAATGAAAATAAATTAAGTATTTCGTTTAAAAAACAAATGTGCGTTTTAAATTAAATATTTACTCTTTGTTAGACTTGGGAGGAAACTGTACATTCCCAGAATTGTGACTTCCACTTCCACTGCCACTGGGATGATGACCACTTCCACCATATTGACCTCCTCCACCGCTTCCAGGATGACCTCCATATTCACCGAGTTCACTTCCGCCTAATTGACTAGGATATTGTCCTCCTCCACTCCCTGGATGATGTCCGCCTCCACCACTTGGGCGATTTCCACTACCACCGGGGTGGTGTCCTCCGGTTGATCCAGGATATTGTCCACCTGGATACTGTCCCCCTCCTGGATATTGCCCTCCATTTCCAGGATATTGCCCTCCACTTCCTGGATATTGCCCACCGCTACCAGGAAAATAACCGCCGCTTCCTGGATGCTGTCCACCACTTCCCGGTTTTTGGCCACCACCGGGCCGATGTCCACTACCTGGGTATTGTCCGCCCCCAGGATACTGTCCACCCCCTGGATACTGTTCACCACTTCCAGGATATTGTCCTCCACTACCGGGATGTGATCCTCCACTACCAGGGTATTGTCCACCGCTTCCAGGGTATTGTCCACCACCCGGATATTGTCCACCACCTGGATATTGTCCCCCACCCGGATATTGTCCACCACCCGGATACTGTCCACCACTCGGATACTGTCCACCACCCGGATATTGTCCCCCACTTCCAGGATATTGTCCACCACTGCCAGGATATTGTCCTCCACTACCAGGATATTGTCCACCACTTCCAGGATATTGTCCACCACTCGGATATTGTCCTCCACCACCAGGGCGATTTCCTGGTTTTTGATAAGGTGGACGATAATTACCGCTATCAGGATATTTACCCTTTTCCTCTAGTAATTTATTTGCATCTTCTTCACCTGCATGCACCGAGAAGGTAGCCAGCAAGATGTAACAAATTACCTGGTAATAAAAATTAATCTCAGTGATTGATTTCAAACATTAAGGGCTGTATTATATGTTCAAAGAAAATTTGGCTTGTTAACTTACCAATAGAAAACGAGCCATCTTGCATTCGAAACTATTGACGACTCTTATGCGAATGGTAATGTTTTCTGAACTTTTATAGGGCCATGACTTGTTGGCGAAGAGGTTTTGAATTTTAAACGTGTTTTACATTTTTGCTGAAAGCAAACTAGTTTCATCTACTTTACATATAAAACGTTTTTATCGATATTATAAAATTTTTCAGGTTATAGAGCATGCATACTTATAATCTTTTGAGTTGATTTTGAAGAATGCGCTTCTATTTGAATTCTTAAACTTGTTATGGTTTAATGACCTATTATTAATTTCATGTCCTGTTAGAATTTCGTTTGTTTATTATTATGCAACACAAGTCAATACAGTTGTTCTTTTGCAATTCAGTAACTTTAAACTGTTTTAATTAAATTTTCTCTAAATCGATAAACAAATAATATGCAAATAAACTCCCTAAAAATAAAGATTTTAATTATCGTTCAAATATTTTAATTTTTTTTTAGTTCATTAAACTTTGCATGAGAATATATTCTGGAGAATCCTATAGAATTATCAAATAATCTTCAAGAACATTTAAGATTTGCTTGTGGTAACAGCTGCGTTTCTAAGATCAATCATTTATAGCTAATTTATTAATAATGTGAATTTTTGTCTTAAAATACTAGAAAAAGTTTTAATATTTATTTTTTATGTTATGTTAAAAAAGTTTTGGTGTAAAAAGGATTTTAAAAATTCTACCATACTCAAATGTTGAATTGAATTAATAATAATTTATTATTATACTTACTTATAATTAGCACCTATATTATTACTTCATAAGCAATTCTGGCCACAAGTTTTTAACCAAGTAACATGCAAATAATTATTTATTATTACAATAAATTACATAATTAATAATAGTAGGTATTTCTTTTCACTCGGCTAGATCTGAGAAAACCCTCGAAATCCAAAATTCTAATTCAAAATTTATACCCTTTTCTCAACCCAACAAACAATAGCATGTAGCCAGTTATGATAACAACAAAAATTTAAATTATTAAAATTTTATATGATTGGAATGAAACAGTCAATGGTTGAAAGAAATGTATAAAAGCAAAGTGATCGAAAAAGGACCAAATATTGTGCGTTTGTTAGTTATGGTGGTAATTTACTTGTTATGGAGATTGATATCCACAAATTAAATTTAGAGTTAGGGCAATACAAACTGCTGACTGTGAATTTTCCTTGAATTGATTTTTATTTAATTTTATTTATTTTGCACATAAAAATATTTGCTTTTATAATTTGTAGCTGAAAAGCAAAGGGCTCAATTTTAGTTTTGTCGCAGTTACCTTACCTATTTTTCAATAAAATTAATAATCACAAAATCAAAATTAATTCGCACCACTTTCCAGGCTTGTAGAAAAAAATCAAAGCATATTTTCAGATATAAAAAAATATGATATTATTGGGAATGCTTTGGATTCTAGATTTAAGGTGGAGAGTGAGAACAATTCAATCGTACTCACGTCACTAAAACCTTGTCTCTTGGGCTCTGAACTATGAAAAGCTTAATGCACACCATTTAGAAAAGAATTCTTCGAGAAATTCTTATAAGGAACAGTTAAACTGTTGGTCGAAAAAAGATGCACAAGGGAATAAGACACTCCAATGCATCCATAATTGGTGGTGTGGTGCTGAGTGCGCTTACTTACTGTGCCATGGGGCTAAAGTAGTACGACATTATAACAAATCCTTACCTGGATACGATCGACACTGCTCCCACAAAGATGTGATTGAACTCAAATCTAATTAGTGACCGGGAGGGAATTAACCTTAAATTCAGAGCCATGCTCCTCCAGAAAGGGAATTTGTGACACATTCTGCCATGGCATCAACTTCCATCAACTTCGCAAGTTTGTTGCGTCTAAGCCGCAACGGAAAAGTTCTTGTCATAGCTTACTCTTGATTCTGACCTTTTCGGTTCCTTTCTCTTCTTTACTGCCACTCGTCCAAACTAGGAAGCTGCATCTCCTTTTATTGTTTTTTTTCTTGCCTCTGTGGTAACAGTTCTTCCTGGTACTTTGTGGACATAATACTTCCTTGTCCTCCATTTGGTCCTAAATATTACTCGGTCGATTGTAGTAGGGACAATGTTGCTTCTCTCAAGTTTGTCTAAGGAGTCATGATTGGTTAAGTGATATTTTTCGATACGCTCTCTTCCCTTAAGATGTAGTGACATCTGTGATTTAACTATTAGGACAGATA
Source organism: Rhagonycha lutea (assembly GCA_958510855.1). Classification (NCBI taxonomy): domain Eukaryota; kingdom Metazoa; phylum Arthropoda; class Insecta; order Coleoptera; family Cantharidae; genus Rhagonycha; species Rhagonycha lutea. The sequence goes on along the minus strand of OY294036.1, from coordinate 12,907,590 downwards.
CTGTGGAAACGATACGCTCTACATGTCTCGATTAAGTTTCTCCTGTTCATGCTTTTGAGCTTTTGGATGTGTCTTGATTTTCCCAGAGCATCGATCCATATATAGATACTGAATATAATTTAATGGAATCCAAGACGCTGGTCAGCAATTTTAATTCACCATTTTCGGCATGAAATGTTGATTTCCGAAATCGATTTTGACCGCCAGGTCGCAACTCCTGTAAGATGTGACCTGAAAACATAGTTTGTTGTCCATATCAACTCTTAATAGAATCTTGGCACTGTTTACCGGTTGGATGATTTCTTGTGTATGTTGAAGAAAACTGGTGGTATTTTTCACCTATCAGTGGTTATGACGGCCTTTATTTTCTCTGAGGCCAGTGTTAGGGCTCTCGTCTCTATCCAAATTCAGATTGCTGATATGTTAGCATTTACTCGTACCATCAGTTCTTCTTCCTTCTCGAATTTCTTTACTTTAGTCATCTCATCTGCAAATCAGATAATTTTTATCGTTGTTAGTGTGGGAATATTTAGGATCATTCAGAATGCTCCACAGCAGCGGACTTTGCACAGAACCCTGTGAAATACCGCTGGTTATTCCCTTCTAGTCCTTTCAGAATGTTTCATCATTTATCACAGATAGATAAACAGAATGGAAGTCTGATCTCTTATACTTCCGCCATCTTCCAGAATTGATTTAATTCTTAAAGTATATCATTACCAAGATACTTATCCTTTTCATGCTCCATGACCCACTCTTCGCTTTTCTTAATTTTTGAATTTTTCGATTGCTTTTATTGTTGATCTACCTTTTCTAAGCTAAACTGATTTTCGGACATCCTACCGGCCATTTCAATTTCTTTGTGCAAGCTTTCTAGGAGCTATCGTTAATTTTCGATGGGTTTATATGCTCATGGGTTGTCTAGAAGATTGCTTATCTATTTTTATAAGGACTGCTTTGGTCATCTTTTAATATTTATTTATCATTTTGTTATATTTGTTTATTTTTTGTTAGATTTTGTTATATTTATCATTATCATATTGTCATTTTATTATGATTGGCACCCGCAGCTTTGCCCCCCCAGATTTGCCCCCGGAGTTTTGTTAATTGGCATGCGTTTCAAGAAGTGCCGCCTCATTGAATGATGTGATTTCCAATGTTGTCTTTTTTAATGTTGGTATTCTAGCTCTGAGTGTTTAGGGAAAGGAGTTCTCATGTAGATGTATTTTTAGATTTAGATCGATGGCTTTCCCAGTTTCTTGCATACTATTTTGTACACCATGCCCCAGGTGTCGTTATCTACTTCCATTACCAACTTATGTTATTTGTTCTTTTTACTGGTTTTGATTTCTTTTGCAAGGCGCTCTCTGTCCATTGTCAAATTTTCCCTGGCCTCGTACATGTTTTGATGGCCAGTTTTACAAAGTCTTCTTAGAATTCACCTGCCAATCAAGCATATTTTCCTAGGTTTCCATATTTTTCACTACTTGCTCGAGGCTTGCTCCTCGAGGACCTCCTTCTCGACATCGAAAAATCGCAAAAGATAAAACCAGAGAAGTGGTTGTAGTTTACTAAGTCTTATCTAAACCTTGCATTCACTTAAGATTTTAAGTTTGACAGTTCAAAACTGACCTACGGTAAATTGTGGCATAATACATTTCTCTACACGAGCAGCGTATAATCAATAAAATTACTATGGTACTAATCCGTTAGTCGCAATCTGGTTTTAAAAATGTTTAGCCCCTAAGGTGGATAACATAAGGGCATTATCATCTAAGGTAAATGTTAGAACAAAATTCATATAAAAAATTAAAGAGAGAATAATTAAAATTAAAAGACAGTAATATATAATAATTAAGAGACGGTTATTGACTTGCAGCTAACGCAATTGGATGCGAATGGGGGGTACCCGGTTCAAACCTGGGGAGAGTCAAACTTTCTTATGACTGAGTCTCCGTGCTTCAGTGAGCACGTAAGCCGGAATTTAGTACCATATTGAAATACGCAATTCGCAATAGCCAAATTAGAGAAAGTTGCATCCATATCATTGCCCCAAGAGAGCATCGTGGTATGCTACCTGTAGTCTGGACGCGGACGTACCGAGGAAGAAGAAGAATTACCAATGTTTACCGATTAATTAACGATTATTTTTCTCTCATCTTCATTGGGACAGTAGCTCCGCTCTATCTGGTGAAAATTGTACGACTCGTCAAAAACTTATAGATCTCTTTGAAATCTCTGTTTCATTTTTTTATATCATAATAAATCTATATAATGTAACATCGTATAATATATCCCTATTTAAAAAGCAACCATGGAATAAATTTTTATTTAGGACCAAAATAACTATCTAATATTATAATAACTGAAATAATTGATTTCTGTTAATAAATTTAGGCAACCCAGATCGCTGATAGTATTTTCAAACATAAATGCAATTACTCGCATTCTTTCAATCCGATAGAGTTATTACTACCTGCAACAGAATCCACCAGGTGTAGAAGAATAGATAAATGGTAGAATTGACCTCCGGTGCGTTTGGAATTTTAAATTTAGTAAAATATTCAAAATATCCCAAAAGATTTAATTTATTATTAAAATAACAAATAAGGTAATTAAACGACCTAATAATAGATTTGCGTAAATAATTTTATTTCACAACAACAAATATTTCATCCATAAAAATTTCAAATTTAGTATTAAAAAGTAGTATCTACTAATTATATACTTGGTATCTGTTGGGGATGGCGTATCCGCCATTACCGCCATTACCGCGATTTCCAAATCGACTGCCATCAAATCCTTGATCAAATCCAACATTTCCACCACCACCACCGCCAGGACGGAAATTATTTCCGTTAAATCCTGGATCAACATTATAACGTTGGGCGAATGCTAAGCCAAGCATCGTTAAAAATAAAGCCACAACCTGAAATTATCGTAAAAATTTGTACCTACTTATTTCCAAATATATTTGATTTTTTTAATATTAAAAGAATTAATTACTTACAATTAATCGCATCATTTTATTGTGTGTATTTCTTTAAGGTATTATTCTGAATCCGACTGCAGCACTTAATGATTTGCTTTTATATTAAAACAATAATTAGTAAAAAAAAGTTCAATAAGTGTGCTGATGTTGTGGGGATTACCGTATTTGCTTTGTTGGGTACAAATTAAAATTAATTCCGTATTGTTATTACAAAATTCACCTGAATTGTTTACTTTACCTTTAAATGATCACTTAAAAAGTGGCAAATCATTACATTTATGTAATTGATTATGTTTAACAATAAAGTTAACCTTGTAAGTTTAAAAGAATTCCCTCAGTAATTTGTTAGAATCTTCAAACACAGAATCTAATTACATAGCTTGTCAATAATTTTCACTTACTTTGTTATATGTGGCTTTATTTAATTAAGTAATTAAAGGTAAACATTATTGAAATGTTATCAGACATGACCTTCATGGATCAATTAAAAATCCTTGGTAGTTAACAAAAGTTAACAAACCTAAGTCAACTATGTATTTATGTATGTAATATTCTAATTAGTACAAGTTAGTATAAATCAAAAATAATTGCATTAAACGTAAATCAGTTATAATTAAGCAACAGGATTAGTTCCATCATCAGTGCTACCGTTTCCATCAGCGGAAGCATCAGCAGTAGCATCAGCAGTGGCATCAGCAGTAGAATCAGCAGTAGCATTATCATCATCACCAGAACTATGCTTCCAGTTATGATGATTTCTTGGTTTTGATTTCTTTTTCCCACCATTCCGTTTTGGTACATGTATTTCAATATTCCATCGTTTATTATCATTCTTTTCATTGCTCCAATCAGATTCAAGTTCTTCGCCTTGTACATTTACTACATCTCCACCATTTGTTACACCCCTATGACTGTTACTATTTTCATGATCCAACTTATTTTTGAGTTGTTTCTCAAGCCACAATTGATATTCTCTTGATTGCTCCCAAGTGCTTTTATTCTTTTCGTTATCCCAATTACGCTTGCTGTCCGAATCAAGATCATGTCTTCTATGATTCCGATTACCATCAAATTTTATATTTACCCAAGGATCATGTTTTGTAAAGTCAGAAATAACTCCATGTACATCTATTTGTTTATCAATAATACTGTACTTGTCGTTATTCCATCTGTTATTATTCCATTTGTCGCTACTCCATTTGTTATTATTCCATTTATCGTTACTCCATTGGTTGTTATTCCATTTGTCGTTATTCCATTTAACGGAATCACGATCTTTGTAATCGCTACCAAAGATATTTTCACTTTTCAACGATAGAAGTGGCTTGAAATCTAATTTTACATTTAGAAGATCTGTTTCAATATTATGTAAATTGTCGAGACTACTTGTTGTAGTATTATAAAGAATACCGAATAAATTATCATTCAACTTTACAAGTCCATTTTTTTCGCCGTTCTTATTATAAGTTATTTCGGGAACAAAAATATTAAGAGCATTCTTATCTTTATAAATTGTATCGCTTTCGTGGTTATGATTATTCCACTTATCGTAATCAGATGGATTGTTATTCCAGCCATCATGGTGGCCCCAGTTTGTTTGATGATTATTAATATTCCAGTTTTTATTTCGATAATCGATATCATCCCATTCATTTCTGTTTTTACCGTTCCAATTTAAGTCGTATTTGCCTTCCAGCCAGTCTGGTAGATCCTTTTTAGTGATTTTATGAGTAGGTGAGACTTTGCCATTCTGATCTAAATCTAGTTTGCCTTTGTCATCGAATTCGATTGAAATGTGAATGTCTTGATCATCTCCATCACCGTGGTGATGATTTTTCTTCAAGTGAATGTCTGGCACAATTTCAATAATTTCGTCATTTATATCCTCTTGGTGTTTTTTATGACCCCTTTTACGTGGGCGCTTATTATTTTGACTTGGAATATCATCAATTTTGTGCTCGTTGTGGGGACTTGGATGGAATACTTCATGATTTTTGTGTTTGCAATGAGCGATCGTTACGTTAGTAGCAACAATTAGAACCATCAAAGAAATCTAAAATAAAATTAAGTTGAATATTGAGAATTTAAAACTATGACTATACTTACAAATAACTTCGCCATTTTTTCTATAATATCACAATTTTTAACGAAGAAACTATATTACTTTTGTTGGTATTTGGCACGTATTTATACAAAAATTAAATTTTTACGGTAACTATCAAACTGTTTATCGGGCACGTCCACTGTATTAAATTTGTAATTTATAATTCGATAATACCAAAGAATGTAATTTTAACGAGTGAAATAATATACTTGGCTATTTTAATGTTTTGTTTAATTTTTTTAAGATTAGAAACTTATAGAAAATGCAAAATGTAAATAATTACAAAATTCTTCCCTTAGAAAAAAAAAGGAGAAGATAAATTCCAACATGAGACTGGAATTTTAACTTGAGATTTTAAGTAACCAAGACGTAATAGTCGGAATGATAAATTTTTTTTCTTGATAAGTGTCGCACTAATTATATTATTGTAGGTGGCTATTCTTAATAAATTCCCCATAAATGTTATAATAATATAGAGCAATAGTCACATAAAGGCATTATAATAAAACATATAATTTAACACAGTAGTAAACAAATAGAAGAAAAAGTAAAGCATTTAGGTAATAATTTCTCCGTATCTGGTCACATGTCGCTATTTACAAAATTTGAAAATTTGTTTGCATTGGATCACAAGGACACAATCTTAGTGTTCCTTCTCGAAATTGTTGCCATGCGTGGAGACGCTATTTTGGTTGTGGTCGGAGAAATTCTAAGCGGAAATCACATATAAGTTGTGATAAATCGGTGAGTATGCGGTGTATAGAGTGTCGTGAGAGACATCACATCGCAATATATGAGTAGTCTATACCCCCCCCCCCCAGACCCACCGGTTCTAATAGCAAAATATTTATGTTGATACATATTGTGGTGTTCACAATAGGAACAAAAAAAGTTGGAAAATTTGATTTGCAAGGAAAAGTTTGATGTCGCAAATTTTGTGGGTTTTCGCAGCCGCAGTGCTTTGCGTATAGACCGGCAGAGCGCATGTAAAGAAGGAGGATCCGCTCGGACTTTGTGAAAGCGAACGGTAAAATTTTGCATGGTAATCGCGGTGCAAGCGATAAGAAATTCCGATCGGGATGGTTTTACAAATGTTCACCGCAGGCATCTGCTAATTAGGATAGTCTACTTTATGCTTTCCGACGAAAAAGCTACCGTGGCACTTAAGGGTGTGTTTTTCACAAAAAAACACTACATCTTTCTTTTGACTATCCGAACCTTTTGAACTTTGACCCTGGGATAAAGTTAAAAATTCAAAAGTTGAGATGGAAGAGATCATCGCTATGTTAAAATGGTTATCCGAGCATATGTCGGTAAATAATCAGGAAGTAAAAAAATTAGAAATAATTAAAGATGTATTCGAAAAATTGTCGGATAGGTTAGACGGAAAAAATAAAGAAGAAAAGTGTCATATGGGCGATACTAGTAAAGAAGTCCCAAAATTGGAAGAAGTTAAGGAAAATAAAGAAGAAAATAAAGAAAATGTTCAAGAAGAAAAGGAAATTCCAGAAGACTAAAAAATAGAAGAAACCGTGTCAACCAAGGGGATGGAAACCTTGGAAGAAGAAGGAAATATCAAAGGCGATATTAAGAAAAAAGTCCTGGTTTATGCGAGAGCAAAGTTGAGAAGAAACAAATGGAGAAAGTTGCAAAGTAGATGAAATTTCTATTGGCTAAATAAACAAGACAAGAAAATTAAAAATTCCGGAGTTGTTTGCAGAAATGAACAAGGCGTCAAGTTCAAGGAGGTGCCAGAGGAAGGATGAAACAAAGGACGAAGAAAATGTGCTATCCAGCAAGATGATATGGTTTTTCCAAATCGAGAAAATCTTTGACAGAAGGAAGAAAACAAGAAAGAGGAAAAATTTTGAAACTGGCTGGACAAAGACGAATGGAATGGAAGCGGTTTATGTAGGGGGGCTACCGGTTCATCAATCATCTTCTGCAATTAAGTAAGAAACTTCCTTAAAAAATGATTAGTGTAAATGGAAATGAACTTGTAAATTTGATGAATAGAAATTTGAAGTTATGAATGCCGGTCGTTACCAGAAACCAAATTATGCACCCCAAAGTTTAAAGGATGAAAAATTTAAATTTATAAACGCGAAAATTTTACGACAACCAGCGATAAGAACTACCTTCGAAAGATAAGCAGGACCGAGCGTGAACGTTGATAAAACATTTAAAATAAATCGAATTTTCTATAAAAATTTAAAATTTGAAAAGTGGATAAATTTGAAGCGGATAAGTTTTGGAATCGTATTTTGCAATGGGAAGTAGGTAACTGTTTGATGGAAAAATTGAAAATAATTAAAAGAATTGGTCACTATGAAAATTAAAAATTTAAAATTATGAAGTATTATAATAGGTGGTAGCCTAGTTTACCGGGCCTCCTTGTGACGATAGTCATTTAAACCTTTCTTGTTTTTACTATTAAAGTTAGAAACTCACATTACAGTAACTAAATATTGTAACTAATTTAGAGTAACTAAATATTGGTATGCTAAAAAGTTTCGGGCCTAATTAGACAATAAATGACATTAAAGTCGATTATCTCTAAAACTACTTATCTTATTATCATATATTCACATTATCATATATTATGTCATTGGAAAAATGACACTTTTAGCTAAAAAACAAAAGTAAAATCATTCGATTCGGCTCATGCAGTTGTGAAAAATTGCTGATTAAAGATGGAAGTAAATAAAGAAAATATTCGCTACATATCGCTTGTGAAAAAATTTGTGCTATTTATGGTTTAGATGCTCTATCGAAAACATGAGCAAAACAGTGGTTCGCGCGTTTTCGTTTTGGAAATTTTGATGTCAAAGATGCACCACGCTCTGGTCGGCCAGTCATTGAAAAAGTTGAGGAAATGCTACAAATTGTGGAACAGAACCGTAATGTAAGCACTGTAGAGATCGCAATAATCTAAACATCAATCGCCAAACAGTTGCAAACCATTGGAAAAAAGCTGAATTAAAAATAAGCTCGATATTTGGGGGCCACATGATTTGACGCATAAGAATTTGCTCGACCGAGTTTCCATCTGCGAATCGTTGCTGAAACCTAATGAAATCGAACCATTTTTGAAGCGGATGGTTACTGGAGATGAAAAATGGATTACATACGATAATGTTGTGCGCAAAATATCGTGGTCGAAGCGAGGTGAAGCTCCCCAGATGGTGGCAAAGCCCGGACTCACCATTCGAAAGGTGATGCTGTCTGTTTGGTGGGATTGGAAAGGTATCCTCTATTATGAGCTGTTACCAACTGGTCAAACGATTGATTCTGCACGCTACTGTCAACAATTAACCAGATTAGAGCAAGCAATTCAAAAAAAGCGGCCAGAATTGATGAATAGGAAGGGTGTTGTGTTCCATCATGACAACGCCAGACCACACGTATCTTTGGTGACCCGAGAAAAACTGGAAGAGCTTGGCTGGGAAGTTTTGATGCATCCACCGTATAGCCCGGACCTTGCACCATTTGACTATCATTTGTTTCGGTCTCTCCAGAATTCCCTCAATGGTGTAACATTGGCTTCAAAAGAAGCCTGTGAAATTCACTTGGCTAAGTTTTTCACCAATAAACCAAAGAAGTTTTACAGTGATGGAATAATGGTTTTACCCGAAAAGTGGCAAAAGGTTACCGAACAAAATGGAGCATATTTAGTTTAAATAAAGAATTTCAAAACATAAAAATTTGGTGTTTGAAAAACTATCTAATTAGGCCCGAAACGTTTTGATCTTATTATATCTCATCAGTGCCATTCATTTGGTTATCTGAAGAAATAATTGATTTGGTTGTTTAGTGTGCAACCGTAGCACAGTCTGTGTTTATATTATTCTAGTAAAAGTTGTTAAATTGTCTAAAAATGTAAAAGAATAGTTTATTTTTGGATATTTGACTATAATTTCCTTTTTATATTACCAGAATATACATAGAATTTTACAAACTAATTTATTTTGCACGAAACAGTATGAGAAGTATGATTTATTAAATAAAATATGAAATGCCCGTATAAAATTAATATCCATGTGTTTGGTATCCACCAGAATGTTGTCCACCATGGCTTCCGCCATGACCATGACCTCCACCACCACCATGACCTCCACCATTATCATGACTTCCACCACCGTGGGGCCCACCGCCATGAAGTCCACCATTTCCATGTCCACCACCATCATGATGTCCCCCGCCTCCGTGTTGTCCACCGCCACCGTGTTGTCCACCACCACCGTGTTGTCCACCTCCACCGTGTTGTCCACCACCACCGTGTTGTCCACCACCACCGTGTTGTCCACCTCCACCGTGTTGTCCACTACCGCCGTTGTGTCCACCGCCTCCGTGTTGTCCACCACCCCCGTATCCACCACCACCACCATATCCTTGGCTGTATACCATTGCAATTAAGCAGAATAGAATCTATGGAATAGTTTTCATAAATTATTTTGAATTTACTAAAAATCGATAAATTATTAAAACAAAATTGAAATGTTATTTATATTACTGCAAGTAGTTATTGGATTAAGAGCAAAATAGTATAAGTCAAAAATGTTAATTTTCAGAAGAGCACTTTGAAAGCCGTAAAATTATAATTTCGATATTGAATTTTTGAGTTATTTTAGTACTGTTTTTCACAAGGAATGGCTTTTGCTATCAGAAAACCATTTTCTAACTTACAAATACTCTTTTGCCCTGGAAACTTAGAATTCTAGTAAAAAATTGATAATAAAGCTAAACAAATGAAAAAGGTAGATAGGTTGATTAAAAAATAATATCATGATGTATTAAAGGTTTTTAGGTATAGGTAGATGAGACAATTATTAAATAAAATGTAAGATTACGTTATTTATAAAAGAACTTACCACAAATTTAACCATTTTGATTCAGTTTATTTCAAAAATAAAAATAAACTGATTTTGCTTCTACTGTTATTGTCTTATATATCAGAAATTTTGTAAACAAAATTGCGATTAGTGTGTTAATTACTTCATTGGGGATAACCCTAGGAGCTTTTAAATTCCGCATAATTTTGACACATTCAACTGTTGATAAGATTGCAAGAACTTATCAGAGGTCACAATTTTTTACATTTATTATTTTTTTGTTTTGAATGCCAAGGACAAAATAAGGTGAACGATATCATGTAATCTAAAAATTTTTATTTTTAACTAATGTAATTAATTGTATTTTTTAATAGGTTACAAATTCAAAATTTATTTAACCCTCATGTTCACGGATCGGGGTACCGGGTACATAATTGACTTTGCTATTGAATCTAAATAATATTTGTAACCAAGCGAGGAAAGTTTTTGTGGATATTTGCACTACTGATTTTGCGACGTTCTCGACCAAATACCAAAAAGTGAGACAATTTCTTTTTTATAATTGGTGCTGTGCTAAATGATGACCAAAACTTAGGTACAGAATTTAATTAGTATTAATTATTCCCTTAGAGTTGTTGAGATCTACCTATTTATAGTAATTTCAATCTAACAACCAAGGTAACTTTTTCCAGTAATATTTTTTGAGGTTGTTAATCACTAAAATGTAACCTAATCGTTACTCCATATGGAAATCTTATGCATCCAATAGCTGTCATAAATCAATAAAGTTAGGAGTAAAACATAGATGATTATGTCATGTTAGGCTAAATCCCCTCATTTGTATATTTTGTATGTGAGGTATGAACATAATTAATTAGCAAAATTCTGGATCAGCTACATAGTTGTTAATAATAATCGGCCTCATAAGATCAAAGTTCCAGGATCCCGTCAATTTTTCAAAATTATCTAACTACTTTTTACAATTTCAGTTTACACCAAGATACATTTGGGGCTAATAAAAAGTCCTTTTTAAAAAGCTATTTCATTTATTAGTACCAAACGGAGAATAGGATGTATGACTTATCAGTAGTCAATTACAACGAACACTGCGGAAAGTGCATGGGTTCAACATGCAGCTTTCCCATGCATGATCAGCTTTTTTAGAATTACCTCATTACAGAAATCTGAGGTGCTGGTTAATGACATAATCTTAACTCCTCCCAACCTAAGAGAAAAATTATAGTTGAATACACTTAATTTTTTAAATTAATATCCTCTAACGGATTCACAATTTCAGATTTTAGTTTTTTGTTAATTTTTTCTTTTAGGTGTGGATAAAATTTTAAAGTTAAATACACAATTACAATAACAATTATAATGTAACTAAAAATGATATACAAACTGATATTATCATAATGAAAGGTTAATGTTTTTATTGATGAAATTTTTCTTTTTGAATTAATTAGTTGTTTATCCAATTCTTTTACTGCATCCAGATTAATGTCATCCAAATGAATTGGTTCGATGTTCAAATGAATATGATTTTTTTCAGTAGTTATTTCTACTGTTGGTATTTTAAAATGTTTAACATGCGGGTTTAAATTATGGTATGTCCTTAAAACTAGTTTATCAATTTTTAAACTACAATATTTTGGAATTGTTACAATATTATGTTCCATTTAATACTACTTTTTCAACTATGTTTGAACAATTACTAGAAACTAAGGTTGCTTTAACAGTAATAATTAACCATTTGTTTTTTGATAATTTTTGAACTTTAGTTTTTGTTAAGTAACTATCCCGAAATTCACAATTTTTATAATTTTCACTAAAATTAATTAAATCGACTTCACATGGATTATTTTTTGTTATTAAATTAGTAACTTGTTCACTGCACAAATAATTTAACCGATTGATTTCTTTACACATTTCGTCACTAGATCCATATTGTTTATCGTTCAACATTAGGTAAGGGAATTTTGGAATTATAATTTTGTAATAGGATTCTTGCAACACAGGTGAGGAATAAAGTTTATAATAATCATATGAATTTTGTTCTACTAAAGGAATTTCTAAAATGAATATTATTTGTTCTTGACGTATATAACCTTTGATGTTTATAATCGAATAGTAAGTGTTAAGATTCTCTTCATCGAAGTCATATGGCAATTTTAAATTTGTCAATCTGGAATTTATTTTTGATAATTCGGCTTTCAATTCGTCGTGCATAATTATCGACGGGTGTAATGAATTTAATTTAGCAAATGTAATAGAGTTTTCCACATTATCTACAATTTCTATTATTATATCTAGAGCTGAAATTAATTGATTAAAAATAGTATTTAGAATTACAAAACTATCAATTTCATTAAAATATAAAGTGGTAACATTTTGCATTACCTTAGCAATTTCGTTTATTCGGGATTCTAGCAATATTTGATTATGTTGTAATTTGGTCATTGATTCATTGAATACGTGCAAAGCTTTATCAGTAATACTAAGTTGTTGTTCGGCTATTTCTTTTATTTGATCTTGGTTTTCTTTGATTTTCAAAATGGCAGTATCGTATTTCTCTGCGTCTGAATTGTCTAAATTACCCGTGATGGCTTTCCATAACGAGCCTAAACCGTTTATCAATCCGCGCTTGGAACGTTCATTATTATCAGAACTTATGGTCATTTGCTTAAATTTAGTTTTAACTTGTAATAACTTATAATCTAGTAAATATCTATAAGTAAACATCTCATTAGCATAAGCTGCTCCATACGTGGTCTCATGAAATGAATTGTTTAACTTTTGGTAATTATTAACTAACTTATTTAATTCTAATCGTAAACTGGATAAATCATAAATTTGGATTAAACTCCAATAATCAATCACATTTTGGGCTATACCTAATTTCAGTGGAAGTAGTCCATGATTGTTCGAAATTTGATCTATTTCTACATTGTCACATTTTGAGATGTGGATGGTTGTGGTGAAAACAGTGATTGCGGTGATAGCGATGGTGACGTGTCTGGAACAATTGGTTGTCTTAAATTTTTTAAATGAACTGTTCGACCTTTGTTTTTATCTGAACCTCCAACTTTTTGTATTATCGCTTTATTATTTGGTAACAAGGTTTTTAATATAAATGGACCGCTAAATTTTTCACCTGTTTTGTTTCGCTTATATTTGTAACTTGTTTCATACACAACTTGTCCTTCTTTAAACGGATTACTAACATCTATATTTCTTTTGTTCACAACTCTTTCTTTATTTTTTATTAAATTTTCGTTGACCCTATCATATGTTAGTGCTAGTTTTTCTTTATGTTTTTGCATATACTCACTGTACATTTGTTTGTCATAAAATAGATCGTAAGGATCTCGTAATTTTGTGTGACCTAAGGTTAATTCTAATGGAGTTAAGTTTGTACTGGAATGTATCGAGTTATTATAAGCTATAATGGCGTATTTCACTAGGGTAGTTATTGGATCATTATGATTTGTTTTTAGTAACCTAATATGTTCTGCCAAAGTGCTATGGAATCTTTCAATATTGCCATCCGACTCCGGGTGGTGGGGTGTCGTGAAATGAATTTTTATTTTGTGTGATTCAAGCAATTCTTCAATTATGTGATTGTGAAATTCTAAACCTTGATCCGCACTAATCGTTTCAGGGGTTCCATAAAATGAAAAGTAATTAATTAACGCGTTCAGTATATCTACAGCATTTTTTGATTTAATTTCTATTGCTTGACCTAACTTTGTAAAAGCATCAACTATGGTTAAAAATTTAATGTTTTCCGCCGTGTAAACATCGATATGTAATTTTTCAAAAGGACGGTGTGGAGTATCCGTTAACATCATTGCAATTTTGGGTGGATTTCTTTCATATTTACTTTTCTTGCATTTTGTGCAATTGGCGATAAATTTTGCTACATGTTCTTGCATGAGGGGAAAATAATATTTTCGTTGTAGTTGTTTTAACGTTTCCGAAATACCACGGTGGTTAGTTTTACCTTCATGTTGATTTCGAATAGCTATATCTATGTCGTCTTGCTCATTGAGAATTTCTCGTCTTTCTGTGCAATAGATTAACTCGGGACCCGTTGCATTAAATAATTTTTGAACCACTCGATTAAACTGCTGAAACATATTTTCCGTTTCAAAATAAACATAATATTTTTTTGATTCTGTAGTGTATTCTTTTAAAAATTTAATAATGCTTTCTTCATCATTACTATTTATCTGAACATGATATCGTTTAATTTTACCTATGGTCTCTATTTTGACTGGTTGCATTTGTGAATGTACCTCATATATAAAATATTGATTCGGTTTTGAATCAATTACATCTTGGCATATTTTTATACTCGCGATTTCTTTATTTTGACTAACCGAATGAACCGTTTCTGAATCATCTAATCGTTCTACAATTTCATCTAATTGATCTACAGACATGAAGTTATCTTCAGAAGGATTTTCTTCTAATAATATATCACGTAATAAATTTTCATTATCATCGTAATTATTTATTACAGATTCATTTTCTATCGCGTTTATATCTATTGGTAAATTATTATTTTGATCATTTTTATTATTAATTTCAATTCTACTTAATGCATCTGCGTTACTATTTTGCTTACCCTTTTTGTAAATAATCTCGTAATCATACTCTTCTAGTTTTATTTTCCAACGTTGTAATTTTGAGTTTGGTTCCTTTAATTTTGATAAATAAACCAAGGGACGATGATCTGAATAGATAATAAATTTTCGTCCATACAAATAAGGTCTAAAATATTTGACTGCCCAAACTATCGCCAATAGTTCCTTTTCGATGGTACTATATTTTCTTTCTGATTCATTTAAAGTACGTGAGGCGTAGCAAATGGGTTTATCTGACCCTACTGGTCCTTGTGAGAGAACAGCCCCTATGGCTACGTTAGAAGCGTCCGATGTAACTACAAAGGGTTTCTCAAAATCTGGGTACTGCAATATTGGGTGATTAACCAAAATATTTTTACATCTATTAAATGCTTCCATGAATTCTTTAGTGTGTTCAATTTTATGACCTTTTTTTAAACAAATAGTTAAAGGTTTAGTGACCTTAGCATAATCTTTAATAAATTTTCTATAATAACCTGTCAATCCTAAAAATCCTTTTATTTCTTTTGTCGTTCTAGGAGGTGGGTATTTTATTACAGCTTCAATTTTAGCTGGATTGGGTTTTACACCCTCTGGCGTAATAACATGACCTAAAAATTGCGCTTCCTTTTTCAAAAATTCTGATTTATCCATTTGGATTTTAAAATTTGCGTTTCTGAGCCTATCGAACACCATTTTTAATTTTTCAATATGTTCTTGTAATGACGTAGAAAATATTACTATGTCATTTAAATAAACTATACAAGCTTCATTTTGAATTCCGCGTAAAATATTATCTATGACGCGTTGAAAAGTTGCAGGAGCATTTTTTAACCCGAAGGGCATTCGTTTATATTCGTAATGTCCTCGCGGTGTTGAAAATGCCGTTTTTTCTCGATCTCGGGGGTGCATTTCAATTTGATGGTACCCCGACGCCAAATCTAATGTAGAAAAATAAGAACATTTACCTAGTTTGTCTAGTATATCTGAAATATGTGGGAGGGGATATTTATCATCAACGCATTTATCATTCAATGCTCTATAATCAATTACCATTCGAAATTTTTGTATTCCCGACGCGTCTAGTTTTTTTGGAACCACAATGACCGGGCTTGACCAGGCACTTTTAGAATGCTGAATAATGTCATTCGATAATAGTTCTGTAACCTGAGCCTCTACTTCTTTTTGTTGTGCATGAGGCATCCTATACGCTTTTTTAAATACCGGTACGTTATCATTAGTTTTTATTTCGTGTTTTACTATATGCGTAAATGACAAAGGTAGACGGTCACAATAAAAAATGTCCCTATACTCATAACATATTTTTCTAATCGCTTTATTTTCTTCTTCATTTAAATGATCTAATCTAAGATTTTTTAAATTTTCTTTTAATAACCTATCGGCTTTATCGTCGCCATTTAATTCGTTTCTATTGGTCATTTCGACATTATCCGTTTCAATTACATTTAATGGTTCTACAGTTACTAACTTTTCTGTTTCATTACTATTGGTAATACTAATAATGGCTTCACGATTTTTTATTGTAACTAAACATTGTGGGATTTCGACCCCTTGTACTATTTGTTTATATTCAATTATTCCTAAATTTAAATTCGTGTTTACGGGAACTTTAATAATTTGTTGTTGACGCGGTTGTAATCGAAACTGTTTCGGTTTCAATTGTTCAAAATATATCGGAATCACATTATTTTTCGTACACAAAATATTCTTTTTTAAATCAATATTCGCGTCCAAATATTTCAATAAATCCATACCAATTAAACCATCGTAATTAGGATTAAAATCAAATATACAAAAGTTAAAATATTCTTTAATATTAAAAATATTAGGTAATGGTATCCTTGCTATAAATTTATGAAATGAAGTTTTATGTGCCGTTCTAATTTTGAAGGGTGATTCTTTAACATAATCTTTATAATATCGTTTTACAATTTTCGGATGTATCAGGGTTTTCGAGGACCCTGTATCGATCATGAATTTTAAATTTAAGTTAGGAATTTTTATATAAGGTAAAGTGGACGTGTTAATATTAGAAATGTCAATTATGTGAAACAATTCTTCTGATTTAAAATTTGATCTGCTATTTTGAGGTTCGCGCCTCGTATTTCCCGCTCTAGTATTTCCCGACGACGTGTCCATTGGTTCTGGGACAAAACGTCTTGTCACGGTAGTTTTTTGACCGTTATTATTATTGAATTGCCTATTTTGATAATTTGGATAATTTCCATTATTTTGATAATTTTGATTCGGACGATAATATGATTGGAATGGCTTGTTAAAATTATTATTATTTGATCTATAATTTGAATGTGATGCAAAGTTATTTTGCCTTGCATTACCTGAATTATTATAATTATTATTGTTGGGCAATCTTTGATTAAAATTATTATTTGTTTGATTATAATTAAAAGGTTTATTCTGATTATATGATGGTTTAGAGTTACTACTTTTATCACTTCGTTGATGGTTATGACCTCTCGGTTCATACGAGTTTACTTTATTATTAGATTGCTGCAATAAATTATTTTTTGTATATGAAAAATTTTCTTCCTCTATTACCAAACTAATTGCAATTTCTAAAGTTTCTGGTTTTTGTAATCTGATAGCCAAACTACTTTGCAACCCTCGTAAGTAAGCGTCTAACGCTTGACTTTCGTAAATTTGCGTTTTTAAAGCCCTAATATCTTCATCAACTTCAGTTAACTGTAATTTGGTAAGTAATAAACTTAAAATGTCTTGACAGCGATTGCCAAAATTTACAGCACTTTCATTTTTGTACTGTCTAAGTTGTAATAAATCTCCAACCAAACATTTTTCATCTCTGGAATCGGAAAAGAATCGCAATAATAATGCCTTTATCTCATTCCAATTACTCAGACTACCTCTAGACCCAATTAAATCTAAAGCCCTATTTTTAAGTTTTCCAATTATCGCTCGTAATAAAAATTGATTCTGTGGATTATTTATATTTGCACGATCAGTGAAAGTATTTAATAAATACTCACTAGCATTTATAAAAATTGGCAAACTTGCCGAATTCCCACTAAATTCGGGAATTGAATCAATGTGAAACTTTTCAACTTTCGGAGTTGCCATTGTGACTTCTCTTCTGAGAGGACTCCTATCTCTTACTGTTAACGTATTAGTTACGTACGCAAAGTTCAAATAATATTCTTTATGTAAAAAAATTAATTTTTTATTTTTAATGATGACACGTAGTATGCGTGTGTATAAAATACGATTTTATATTATTGAATCGTAGACATATAATTATTATAAAAAATTATTAGGATAAAAATTTTCACTTACAGGAGTTGAACCATTATTTTTATCTTCGTTGTTGTTTCGAACTCGATGGCCTCCAATTCGGCGATGTCGTCCGTGTTGTGGTCACCAGCTTCGAACTTCAGGGTGGGGTTAGTGGAATTGACGATCTGCAATTCGGCGATGTCGTCCCAATTGTAGTTTCCAATTTCACTTGTTGAATTTTGTGTCCAATCTTCGCGATTTTGTCGTCGATTGAACTTTAACTTTCCGTTGAAATAATAATTTCGACGATGCACTTCGATAATTATTATTTACAACTCTAATTTTGCAGATTCGAATGTTTTAGCTAATCGTTAAAACGAACACAATAAATTCGCGATTTTTGTCGAAAATACTGTACTAAAACAATCCTGTACCGACTGCGCCAGATACATTTGGGGATAATAAAAAGTCCTTTTTAAAAAGCTATTTCATTTATTAGTACCAAACGGAGAATAGGATGTATGACTTATCAGTAGTCAATTACAACGAACACTTGTTATGCCCCCCCTTCATCCGGCATTACGCTCCGGTTTACTCAATTGTGAACAAAAGACTATCTCAGGGTGGAATTTTCGTTGAATACTTTTTCTGATATAAACTTACTAGGCATTCCAATAATGTTTACAATCTGAAATTAAATTAGTACTTATTCGTACTGTTTCTTTTTATAAAAAGTCAATAATAATTTTAAATGATATAATAATGAATAACAATGACTGTGTAATTAAAACACAATAATTAAACAAAAAGGAAACTTAACTACTTAAACCTATGATTCTAAATCGATCGATATCAAACTTAACACTAGATAAATCTTAATAAATGTAACATTCTTTCAAATAAGAATTTACTAATTTAGTTAATTATTAAAATGAACAATTAGTTAAAGTTGCCATAATAAATAGGCAACGCCAAAGTTATATATGGTAATTGAAATACTTTGGTCGATTCTTACTAATAAATAATTTACAGTACCTCAATAATTGCTGTAGTAAGCTTAGATAGAATTGGTTGTATGCTTCTAACCACGTGAAGAATTGGAGAAACACGAATTGGTAGTTTCGCCATAATATTTGAACCATCATTGTTGATGTTTTAGGAAATAGGTTGAATTCCATATTAGTTGGATTATAATTTAAATAGTTCGAAATTAAATAATATCCGATAACACGTTAATTAGTACACTTTTTATATTTAGTGAATCGACACTGCAACGAAATTAATTATTATAGTTTGGGTGTTAGAACACCCTACCATTTTGATAGTTTATTCATCACAACGTTTAATTATAACATTAACATAAATCACGTAATTAGATAAATTATTAAGTTACTTTATTGTGGCATGATAATTATAACATGCGCGTCTACTCCGTCTTAAAGCTAAACGGATTCTAGATGCTTCTGACTACTTGCACGCACGGAAGTGAATAATATTAAAGTAGGGATAGTGCTGTTTACTTGCGCGTATTGACCAATAGAAACGCTGAATATAAAGCATTACCTTATAAGGAATGGTATTTATGCTGGTAACTTTACTGGAAGAAATATCTTTGTATTACTCGACTTAAAAAAGTAGATTTAATTCTTAAATGAAATAAATTTGATATTTAAAAATGTGAAGGTGATTCTTAACCGTAACACATCCGTAATCGTTATAAAAAACAAAAAAAAATGCGTAAAAGTAGAAATAAAATTGATATAAAATAGTTAATCAAACTTTAGAAAAATAGTGACCAATAGCGAAACAATATGAAAATTAAGGTAAAATTATATTTAATACTTTAATAAATTAAATAGATAAAATGATAAAAATGATTTTTCCCAAATCAAAAAATGTTAAAAGTTAAAATTCAAAAATTAAAGAGTTAAAAATATAGAAATCCCACAAAAAATTTAAAAGAAAAAACAACCCCAGAGAAAAATTGATATATCCATCGTTGCATCATTTAGCTAGGATATTTTGGTTGAAGATACTGTGTATGAAATAAAACCGCCCCCTATACACAGGACACGTTCATCTTAAGATAACTTGTATCGAGTTAATGCACTACATTGCAGCAGTGGGCTTTTCATATTCTGGTGACGCCAGAACGAAAAGAAACATCATAAGGATAGTGAAGCTTTATCTTCCCTATATGGGCACCTTCCCTTTAAATGGTTCCAAAGTAGTAATTAAAAAGTGTTTGATTATTAAAAATAATCAATGAGAATTTAATTCTCTAAAATATCTTTATAAGGAACGAAACACCACTGAGTTCAATGAAGGTGGACTGAATCGGTAGCCTGTCTTTCAGTCTCAGCAACATGATACTCCATTCTCACATATTCATACTCAAAGTAATCCGGAACGAATCGAGGAACAACTTTCTCAGGCATTCAATTCACATAACAAAAATTAAATAAACATAAGTCATACATAAGTGAGGAAAAGGATAGTAAAAGGAAACAAAAGGAGTTGGAAATGAAAGGGTAGTTTCTTGAGATATACACGGAGGGACTAGCTCGAAAATGATAACAAGATCTTATTGTTCTTCTGAACCAAAGGATTGATTCAGGAATTATATGTTAGGCGCCACTTGATTTGGGATATTCTGACCCTAAAATCAAGAAATGAAGCCAGAAAAGTATTGGTGCAATCATATTTACAGCACGTAAAAGAAAGTTTATATAAAAAAAACTTGAAAAGTGTAATCATATTTACAACACTGCACAGGGTAAAAATCATGCCATCATATTTACAGGCGTTAAGATCAATTATTCACAGTAACCATTTATAAAAATAAAAGGTGTCTCAAAATTAGAGTTTGAACCCGTAGATTAAATTAACAAAACTATTACAGAGTGGCAATCGGTATCCGCGTCAACCGATCGCTCTAATCCCAATAAAGCCTTGAAATCAATCACAAGTTCTCCTTCCATCATCTGAGATTTAAAAATCATATTTACATTAAATAAGTGAATAATCAAAAATCAAACTATGTTAACTTCGTCTTGTATCTAGAAAATATTTAATAAAATCAAGAGAAGACTAACGGGACCAAAAGCTGGGTTTTGCCCTACCTAACCTAAAATTAAAAATTAATAAAGGGATTTTCTAGAAAAGTTTCGAAGTGTATTACTTCAGATAATAAATTATCAAAAATAATCCGTTGCATCAAAATTAGGAAGTTCGGTCCTGTAAAGGAAATTCAACCAAATAAAATTACAGAGTAACATCAAGAGTCCGAGTCGTCTTGTCATTATTTGTCCCAATAAATTATAAGGAAGTATCCCATTACAAATTTTCCCAACCTAACCTGATGTGAAGAATCAAATTTACAATATTCAATTTCCGGTATTGAATATTTCAGAAGATATGGAAACTTACTTCATATCCGCCACTCCTGAATGGGGATTATGAAAATATTATTATGGGCCAGACGCCTAAATTGTTATTGGCCAGACGCCTAAAATTTAATGCGTTGCATTTAAATTATTTAATATTTATAGAGCTCTTTTTCGTAGAATATGGCAGGTTTAGTTCTAGTCGCAATGGTCTTTCAATAACACAAAATTAGATACTAGCTAATTTTAAGCTGAAGTTAAGCTAATTTTAAGCTAAGGTTAAGCTAATTTTAAGCTAAGGGAATTTTAAATTTTTTATAGTTAAAATAATTATTAATTTAGATAACTTCGTAAATTACGACATTTAATAAATTCAACAATACACAAGAAAAGAAAAAGGACATAATGTTCAATCTTACAACACGGGACGTTATAGTTAATTCAAAAAAAATTTTTTTTTTTTAACATATTCACGCGTGACGTTAAAGTTAAATAATATAAACTTAATTTATTTCAGACAAAAGTAAAAGTAATAGTATACTCGACATTAATTATTAATTAGACAAAACAAATTCAAAACTCTAAAAATTAAGACAACAAAATACAAAATCAGATAGGCTTTCAAGTGACAACTACGTTAAATAGATTGATTATTTATTAATTAGACAAACAAATTTAAAATGCTAAAATTTATGATATCAAAATACCAAAATTTTATAAGTTTTCAAGGAATAACTACGTTAAATTGATTAATTATTAAGAATAAAAATTTTAAAAAATGATAAAATTAAAATATTAAAAGTGAAATGAGCCTATCAACAAAACAACATTACATTTACCGACTATAGGTGATCAATCCATAATCAATGGTAAAGTAAATCAAGGAGCGATTAAACATTATTGGGGTTGCGACCAAAGACTACCATATTATTATGTGGAATAAAATATTCTTATTTTATTCGGAATGATTCGAAAAGAAAATATTAAGATAAGAGACGGCAAGATAAGATTTTTGCTCGAGACTTATCGGTATAAGATATTGTTAGATTGCTAGCGATATTTAATCGATACGCGATGCTAATCATTTGAAGTTAATCATCGATAATTCTGTTATCTTTTAGATAAAATATATTATTATCGTTAGTTGTTATATTTTAACGATTAACTATAATATATAACTATTGTTATAATTATTAAACTATTGTTGACCTACATTTAAAAAATTGTTGATTTAGGAACTTAACTTACTATACCAACTAAATCTTAAAGTAATCGGCAAAATGGTATAGGCAAAGATAATGATTGTTTAAAAACCCGTCGTCAATAAGTTCTCTCAAGTAACTTTGTAATTCCTTAACAGCCAAACACATGTCTTGGAAGCACTAAGGGATTTTAAACTGGAATACGCATTACCAGACGTAATTCTGATTCCTTATTTATTTAACAGCAACTGAATAATTGCCAAAATAATTTTATTTGGGCCTTAACCAAGATGTTAATAAAAGATGTTTAATAAATTCCTAACTCTTCTTATTGAGCTGAGGAAAGCCGATAACAATGATGTTAAAAAGATTAAGAGATCTAAATTAAATAATCATACTCTACAAATTTAAGACAATTCAGAGCCATACATATGTGGGTGTTTAGAATACTTAATTCTGTTAGAGATTTTTTTTTTCTATTAGATACAAGTGTAGTATTATTAAGGTGTATTAATTCCTAAATCTTAATGAAATTCATATTGTTCTTTATTGAAATGAGGGAAGCTGATAATAATGTTGTTATAAAATTTTTAGAAACCTAAAATAAATAATAATACTCGACATTCAAAGAAAGTTCAGGGCCATACGTAAGTGGTTGTTTAGAATCACTTAAAATGTTCGATATTCTCTTTATAAAGGCATAAGTTATTATCAAAAGGTTTATTACTTCCTACATCTTAACGAATTTACTATATTAAAATAATATAATTAATAAGTCAACATAGCTCTATAATATTATTAAATGAGCACATAAAAATAAAATATGCTTGATAACAGATCGATTAAAGTTACATAATTCGTAATACTTGACCTCAGACAGGACAATTATTGTATACGTATTTTATGTAATCCGATAATTGTTCATTTTTAAATTTATTATTTAAAATGACTTAAAGATATTCATATTTACATGGACCAGTTCCATAAAAATTCTCAAATATTGATGTTTGTTGATAAATCGTAAAGACAATAAAATGTTTTCGATAAATCTTAACTTCGAGAATTATAATTGATATGAAATTTAATTAACTTCTTTTTGTAGTTCAGATCCTACCTGTCAAAGAGTCAATTACATATGGCCAACCGCCAATATTAATTTCAACTTAAAAGTTGTATCTACTTAATTACTGGAAAAACGATTCCAATAATTTTGTAGGGTTACCTATTTTTTCCTTCTGCTACTCATCCTTATTAACCATAGGACATGATAACAAAATTAAGATAGTAGTACTAATCTACCTAGATAAAGTCATCATTCTAATAAAAATGATTATAAAAAGGGAAGTTACTAATTTAATTTGAAGTTAAAATGATTAAATGTTGTTAAAGAAATTCAAATTGTTTTAATTCATATAAGTTATAAAACGTCGAAAAGAAATTTAAATGAATTAAGGTAAAACATTATTATAATTAATTAATGATTAATTAAAAACAAAGTAAAGTGACTTACGCAAAATAATATAATTGAGATTTGATAAACAAGAAATTACTTATAAAAATTCAAAAATGAAATTGAAGATAATACAATAATTTTAACGTTACTAAAATTAAATAATGAATGTATTTGATTCAAAGAAAATATTGATTGATAAAAAGAAATAATAAATTGAACTGAAGTGATTTAACAATGAAGGGTTAAAAATAAAAATGAAGATAAAACAAAAATTTAACGTTATTACAATTTACATAATGAATTTATTTAATTCAAGAAAAGTATTAATTTACAAAAAGGATAATAAATTGAACTGAAATAATTTAACACTAAAGGGTTTAGTTACTATTTCAAACGCTATTAAAGTTAATTTGAACTTAATAATTCTGCAACAAAATTTAACAATACTATAACGGCATTAGTTCGATATTCATTAAATAATCGTATAAAAGATAATCGTGGTTTTATCACGTAACTGGACTTCCAATTTTTTTCCTATAAGTTTTACCTATGCATCAGTGAAACAGAAAAACATTTAAAATAAATCCATCAACGAAATAGAGTTACGAATTATTTTATTATAAAAATCAGTTAAGTAATTCAAAACATAACACTAAGTTATAAATTAATTTTTATAAAATTAAATTCAAAAATGATAATGGAGATATTAAATTTATTTATGCCAAAATAAAAGTTAAAATGTTTTAATTATATTACTAAAAAATGTGGGACGACAACAAAATTCACCTTGAACTTGAAAAGTTAAGGTCCTACACCAATGATAAATTAATCAGTAAAAATGATCAAACGAAAAATTAAAATTTAATTCAATACTAGTTTCCAAAATGACTAAATAATTGATAGTTAATTTACTTTATTTTAGAAAAGAAAATATAATTTTTAAATAAAATTCCATTTTAAAAGATAGAATGATACTTTCTATTGCAGAATGAGTTGTAACGTATAACCTTCAGATCTAAAAATAAATGAAACGAACACTTCTTGGTGTTATTCACGGACTTGATGAGGTAGCCTGTAAGGAATAAGTTGGTCATTGTTCTTTAGTTATCGACGTCTCGATAATTAATGACGTAATCACATATTCTTAAAAACTATAAAACTTAATATTACGGAAAGCTTTAAAACAACTTAAAAATAATTTAAGTTAAATACTAACTAATATTTCTTGATCTAAAATGAATTAACGAAAATCTTATTTAAGATTTATTATTTACAGGGAATAATTATAAATGACTTAATTCAATAATTAAAGCAAAATTCTTACGCGATTAAATCCTAAAATTAGATAACGAGATTATTTTTATACACTAAAAGAAATTACTTACTTAAGAGTATGGTTACACAAAAATAAAAATCTATTAATGATAATAATTAGATAGCCTAATTTAATTTATATACAGAGAAGAAATTTAAATAACTAAATTATACCTAAAACAAAAATAAAAACCTATAAGTGATAAATTATACCTAAAACAAAAATAAAAACCTATAAGTGATAAATTATACCTAAAACAAAAATAAAAACCTATAAGTGATAATTTATAGTCAAGGTAACTTTAATTTATTTACAGGGAGTTTCTAAAATACTTGACCGTTCTTAAAATAAAAATGTCAATCTATAATTGATAATTATTAGACAACCTAAGTTAA
The DNA here is from genome assembly GCA_958510855.1 of Rhagonycha lutea. Lineage (NCBI taxonomy): Eukaryota > Metazoa > Arthropoda > Insecta > Coleoptera > Cantharidae > Rhagonycha > Rhagonycha lutea. Next base: position 12,882,013 of record OY294036.1, on the reverse strand, counting down.
TTTTATACACAAGGAAAAATTTAATTTAAAAGATTACATGCAAAAGCAAAAAAATCTATACTTTATTATTTATAAGGGAAATACTAAATTACTTGATAATACGTAAAAATCTACAATAAAAAATCTAAAGGGTAATTACTAGACAAAATATCTACATGAAATTCATATACAAGGGAGGATTTAAATTACTATATTACAATAAAAACAAAAATAAAAATCTATAAAAGGACGTTAATCTATCAACTTTTATGTAAGAGAATTAATTCAAATATACGTAATTTGGAAAACCAAAATTTAAAGAGATGTTCAAAAATTAGATTTTCAGAAATTAAAAGAATTTAGTTTTTTAATTAACGAAACTAACTTTATCCAAAATTAAAAGAATTGGGTTTTACTAAAGAATTAATTACGTTATGATCGCAAATAAAAATACGAAAAGCTAAAAGGATTTAAAATAGATATCTAATATAAATTAACGACCCACTCATAGTTAAATAATTAGTACATTGTACGTTTACATGTACATTTAATGTAAAAACATCTACGAATTTATAAGTGAAGCAATGATTTTTCAACATTCGAAATTATTTTCAAAAATAATTTTTAATCTAAATAATTAGAATTCCAAAAATTCGCAAAAACAAAAATTACGTTAACTTTACATGTTTACGAAATTTAAAAACACAATCTTCAAAACTAAGTTTCTAACATTTAAAATATATTTGATAAAGCTAATTAAAATAATTTTTAAATAGGGACGAAGAAATTTACTTTTCTTAAAAATATTCGAATACGTTATGAGTTAATTATTAAAAAGAATTACACTACTAAGTTATGAACTCGACAAGTGTCCCCAGGCAAGTTGCTTCTCGCCAGTATAAAACAGGGTTACTAAACAAGTTAAAAATATAAGTTAATTATTAATTTTAATGAAAGAGATTTTACTTTTTATATTTTTCACTAGCAGAATTGATTTATTATTTTAAGTTAATTACTTGATCAAGGTAATTATTAAGGATTTCAAAAAAAAAACAAAATTTATCTAATTTAAAATTTAGAATTGATAAGACATAAAGAAACATATTTTTAAATGATTACAAGCTTGGCTTGCTTAATAAGTATAAAAATATAATTCGTTACTACACGGGGTTATTAAAAAGTTCTATACAAAATTAATTTATATTTTTCAAAAGAATTTAATTTAGCAGTTATTATTTATCAGTTAAAACTTCTGAGTTCGTCTCATTCCTACACAAAAGGATAATATGACCTCATACCTAAACGAATTTGCTCGAAAGCGCCGACTCCCTCAAAACCCATTCGTTTACGATCCAGTTTTACAAGAAAAAATAAAATAGCTATTATGTTACACGTTAATTTGACTTAAATATTTTTTACACAAGAAATCAAAATTTGTTTAATAAAATTTCCGACAATTAATTAGATAGTAATTTATATTACATTACTTGATTACACAGAAAATAATTTTTACTTTAAATTGTTAAGGGACAATCAAAATTAAACTTTAATATACTTTAAAAGATTTGATAATTTCTCAATTTAATTTTTTAGGAAGCTTAGCTGTTATTATTAATTTCCAAAATAATATTTTATGACAAAAGAAAATGGATGACTTAAAATTTCCAAGGATATTCACAAAGTAAACGTCAATAATAATTTTAAAGGATTAGATAATTTCAAATTGATTTTTGGAAGATTTAAGTTTTTCTTAAATATTACAAATTAATCTTTAAAGACAAAAAAATAGTTTAACTCATATTTTGAAGAAAAGTTCGTAATAATATTAGACATAATAAACATTTGCCTACAACTATGTTTTCATAAAAAGCGCTAATAAGAATAATTTATACAAAAAGCTTTTTTATCAATATTTACAACGGTAATAATGGATTCGAAATTACTGAGGAAGCATTTCGATATTTTTCTCAAGAAACAGGAGTAGTCATAATCAGGATTTTAATCAGTCATTTTTCATTCTCACACCATCTCATTAATTTGTCAAAATCAGGAATATTTTCGTCATGATCTATTTGATTTAAAATCAAAAATGATTTTCATTATTTTATATCTCTAAAACAGTCATTTTTAATATATTTTCAGATTCTAGTTTTCAAACCGCTTTACGTTAAAACAAAAGGTTACTAAATTTAGGTAATCAACGTTAAACATTTAAATTAGTTATCAAAAAGTTTGAATATTTAAGGAATTTTATTTTAAGCTAATTAAATCGCAAAATTCTAATTTTTTATAGACAAGGAATCATTATGCAAAGAAAACAATTTAATCACGATACACCGTATTCAAATACACGAACACGAAACTAAAAATTATGTTGTTATTTTCGAAATTTACCCAAGAAAAAATCAAAATTGTATTCAACTGAAAACCGTGTCGCTCAAGCCTCGCGTTGGACAGCGCCAAAGTGTTATGCCCCCCCTTCATCCGGCATTACGCTCCGGTTTACTCAATTGTGAACAAAAGACTATCTCAGGGTGGAATTTTCGTTGAATACTTTTTCTGATATAAACTTACTAGGCATTCCAATAATGTTTACAATCTGAAATTAAATTAGTACTTATTCGTACTGTTTCTTTTTATAAAAAGTCAATAATAATTTTAAATGATATAATAATGAATAACAATGACTGTGTAATTAAAACACAATAATTAAACAAAAAGGAAACTTAACTACTTAAACCTATGATTCTAAATCGATCGATATCAAACTTAACACTAGATAAATCTTAATAAATGTAACATTCTTTCAAATAAGAATTTACTAATTTAGTTAATTATTAAAATGAACAATTAGTTAAAGTTGCCATAATAAATAGGCAACGCCAAAGTTATATATGGTAATTGAAATACTTTGGTCGATTCTTACTAATAAATAATTTACAGTACCTCAATAATTGCTGTAGTAAGCTTAGATAGAATTGGTTGTATGCTTCTAACCACGTGAAGAATTGGAGAAACACGAATTGGTAGTTTCGCCATAATATTTGAACCATCATTGTTGATGTTTTAGGAAATAGGTTGAATTCCATATTAGTTGGATTATAATTTAAATAGTTCGAAATTAAATAATATCCGATAACACGTTAATTAGTACACTTTTTATATTTAGTGAATCGACACTGCAACGAAATTAATTATTATAGTTTGGGTGTTAGAACACCCTACCATTTTGATAGTTTATTCATCACAACGTTTAATTATAACATTAACATAAATCACGTAATTAGATAAATTATTAAGTTACTTTATTGTGGCATGATAATTATAACATGCGCGTCTACTCCGTCTTAAAGCTAAACGGATTCTAGATGCTTCTGACTACTTGCACGCACGGAAGTGAATAATATTAAAGTAGGGATAGTGCTGTTTACTTGCGCGTATTGACCAATAGAAACGCTGAATATAAAGCATTACCTTATAAGGAATGGTATTTATGCTGGTAACTTTACTGGAAGAAATATCTTTGTATTACTCGACTTAAAAAAGTAGATTTAATTCTTAAATGAAATAAATTTGATATTTAAAAATGTGAAGGTGATTCTTAACCGTAACACACTGCGGAAAGTGCATGGGTTCAACATGCAGCTTTCCCATGCATGATCAGCTTTTTTAGAATTACCTCATTACAGAAATCTGAGGTGCTGGTTAATGACATAATCTTAACTACCATTTGAATGTAGTAAAAATGCTCATTGGACTTCTTAGACTTATGAATGATACTGGGTGCAGTGCATCTATTAGTGATAATTGGTCCAATTCCTAAATTCCGAAGAAAAAAGAAAGAACGTATAAATGACTAATCTATAGTCATGACTCATGACTATCAGTCACAAGCCCAGTGTGAACACTGCCATTTCATTAGTTAACAATTTTAGGCGAAAGCGGTGAAATCGCTCGGTGTTTATAGCAAAAAAATAGATACAAAATGCACGTTGCTGTAGTATAAGCACCAACCAGCACGGCACAGGACGAAGAAAATGTTGAAAAGTACATTTACCTAGGGCACAAATAAGTTAGGGAAAGAAAACCAGATGGCTGAGTCACAAGGAGAAAGAGACTTGCATGGGGAGCCTACGGAAAACTGCGACACGTTCTCACAAATACTGAAATCCCCATAAACGTAAAGCGAAAAGTGTCCGACTCCTGTGTACTACCGGTGATAACGTATGGATTAGAGACGATGACTTTAACCAACAAAAGCGCTGAAAGACTAAGAGTTGTACAGAGGGCGATGGAGAGATCGACGCTTGGGGTGAGTCTGCGTGATCGGATACGAAACAAGGAAATAAGAAGGAAAACCAAGGTGATTGACGTGATGGAGCGTGTAGCACGGCTGAAGTGGAGTTGGACCGGACATTTGGGGAAGTAGGACTGCAGGACTAGCAGATGGACACCAAGAATAATAAACTGGAAACCGAAAATGATCAAAAAAGTAGAAGAAGACCCCAAAAGCGATGGCTCGACGATGTGAAAGAGGTGGCGGGATGGGAGTGGATGAGGAAGGCACAGAATAGGGAAGTTCAGGAAGAATTAAGAGATGCCTATGCTCAGGAGTGGACGACTACAGGCTGATAAAGAAGAAGCGCTCGGTGTTTAAACTAATAAAAAATATTATAAACAATTATTGGTGAAATGTATGATCTCATTGGAAATTTAATTTATATGAATTGCTAAACAACTTTAATTTTAATCGTATATTTATATGCATATAAACTTAAAGTGTTTAGTTGTTAACTCGTGATAATAAATTAATTGGTATATTTTAAACAATTTATTAATAATTTAATGAATTTAACTCGTAAAATTGTTTAAAAATTGGTACCATCATAGGAATCATAAATTATGAAAGGATGTTAAAATTAATTAATAAACTATATTTTATTATAGTATGTTTGGGTATTTAAAGTGTTACGGTTATAAGCAAAACCAATATAAATATAAAGGGTAGTTGTATAATATTAAGAGCCAATTTGCGAGTTGAAAATCAAAATGCAAATTAAAAATTACGTGAAATAGGAAGCAGAACAATAATAAGATTGTCAGAAATTAAAATTAAACTAGGAATTGTAACTAAAAACACAGAATGAAAATGATATTTGTTTGGATTGGATGATATTAGTTTAGATAAGTGTAAACAATAATATTATGAATATTTATATTGTAGCGAAGATTTATAACATCTTTTATTTTTCAAATGTTTGTGTTGCGTCATTCCTAGTTTCATATATTATGTTTGCATAATTAATACCTACATTTTTTAAATTTACTGGTTTTATAATGTAAAATAAACTTTTGAAAATTAGTAATTAAAACTTATAATTGGGTACTAAATAAATTAGATCATTATAGTAACTTTGTTTGATCGATGATTCGAACCTTCGAATTTCTAATATTCGATTTTCTGGCACACAAATCGACACCTCGGTTTTAAAGAATATCGAGAAATAACAAATCATCGTTGTTCATTACAAAAATTATAAATTTTTTTTTGAAAATTGATAATTATAATTGGAACAAAATCCTGTTTCCATGAAGCCTTAACATGTAGATAGCATAATGCAGAAAAAAAATCAAATTTTTTCCATTCAAGCAATCTGTCGTTGAACTCTATTAAAATATATTTACAAAAATATTACTTGTGTGTATTGTTTTTATTTTGCATTAAAAATTACTCTTGCTTAGTAACATTAACGTCGATCTTAAAGCAAATGTTGGGAGCTATCAAAGGTATTCAATAAATCAATTATGTAATTTAATCACCTTGAAAAAGTAGCTACAAGTTTTTATACTATCTTAATCGCTGCCACGTGACTTTATGACCACAAAAATAAATAATGTAACACTGCACAAGTGGCACCTGATGGATAAACATTTGGCGTATTCAATGTGGCGTGGATATGAGAACAACTATGTAAAATAATATATTTTTAGATGTTCCTTTTGTGTATCAGCTGTATTCCAAACCTTAGAGCTCTTATTGCTGTCTGAGGCGTGTTTGAAGTATCTATCATACATTTAGGGGACTTACAGTTCGACTTTAAATCACTGAACAAATGCTGAACTTTGCCACTCTTGAATTTACCTTAAAAACGCAAGATAAAAGATAAATTGACATTGGTGTTTCTCTTCACAAGTGAAATAGAGATACCGGCTACAATCCAATTCTTTCTTTCTTTATCAGCCTCTTTCCATCAGTGTTGGACATAGGCCTCCCCCTTCTGTCTCCAGCTGTTACGGTCTGCCGTTAATCTCATCCAGGAGAAGCCGGTAACCCTCTTTAAATCATCGGCCCATCGCATTTGTGGACGTCCTCTTCCTCTCTTATTCGTCCAAGGTCTCCACTGCTGTACCTCTCTGCTCCATCGCCAGTCCGTCGTTCTCATTATATGACCAGCCCATCTCCATTTTATCGATGCCGTATAATAGAGAAGCCGATGACTCAAGTATAAAATTTAAGGAAAACGGCCAAGAAGAAGGTTAACTTCCTAACTAGATAAACCTGACATGAATCAACACATGCAGTGCATGATAGTAAAACTTGGAGCAGCTCTCGAAAGACGCTGTCATCTACCGAGTATACATGCAGTCGTTACTTCGAGCTAACATTAGAGCGATCTAAAAAAGGTCGGTTTTAAGTTTACCGTACCTGCGTATACATGCATTTAGATAGTTCGAACTGAAAGCAGCGTTCCCAACTAATCAGTTAATCTGAATGGTTGAACCAAGGTCGAATTGTGCTCAGTTTAAGCTAACACGTCTGTATCAAACAACTATATTAATTTTATGCAGAAATAGGTATATAATAATAATTATCTCTAGTGAATGTGTCATCAGCAGCGTTCACATTGAGGTATTTGTTTTACGTTGCTTGGGTCGAAACTGGCAAGAACCAATGAAATTGAAGTATTTTATAACCACAGAAAAAGATAAAAAAAATACTTTAATCTGATTGATTCTAGCTAGCTTATACCTAAGCAATGCAAGACAATAACCTCGACATCAACGCCATTATTCACTATGTGCTTGGGTGGAGGGGGATACGAAAGCGATCGAAGCGTTCGGACTTATTTTATTTATTAATTAGCATACACACCAATACACTACGGACCTCTTAAACAAGGTTTAAATTTAAATTTCCCTCAAAAAGCCGTAATTAAACTAGTTGTTGTTGCTAAAACAGTCAATTAATTTTCTTTATTAAGCCACCAGACGGCAGCAGGAGGAATGCACACAGCAAATAGGAGTCGTGAAAAACATTTTACATAAAATTCTTTGCATCGGCTTGGTCGGTGCAGGGGCAAACTGTTTGTAAATATTAATTTAAATATTGTTGTGATATTTCAATAGTTAAGTAATCTAAATGAATTATTAAGGTGATAAATTGAAAATTCTTTAATTAAATTCAATAATCAGTTAATTTGACTGATAAAAATAGACTTTTGCATCAAATTAATGATAAACCACTGGATGTAACAAATTACACAAAAAACCATACAGATTTAAAATGATTTATGTGAAACAAATATTTTGCAACACTCTGTGAACGTTATTAAACTTTTGAAATGACAACAGTTTCTTGTGAAATAATAATTTAGTGAACAAACAATTATAAACGCCATGTTACCTATAAATAAGTGTGATATTAGTGATCAAAAATGTCGATCCCCACCATAGAAGTATCCAAATTTCGAATTTTGAAAAACGAAAAACGGCGAACAAGTAAGAGAGGGGCCAGTTCTTTGGTGGTCCTCAAAGAAGGAAGAGCTCCTAAGACTTCTTTTTGATCCGAGGGTCAGAGAAGTGTAATTTCGCGGTTTCACTAAGAAGTGAATAATTTGCGGAAGTCGAGTCATCACGTAATTGCTAATTACGACTTATAATTAGTGAACGGTTGTGTATTTCTGACGAGTTGAGGTATTAGTAAATTGGATACCTACAACAGAAAGTTGATGATTAAAATTGTAAGCACATGTGAAATTTGGAGGTTACTTCCACGTTTAGTGAAAAATTACGATTGATTACGGATAAGTTACTTACCGGAAACGCTGTTTCAAGTAGCAGTTGTTCAATCAACAATTGCTGAGAAGATTGAACAAAAGATTGGCGATTTTATCAAAATTGGATGCACAAGGTTACGGGAGCAACACACTGGAACGCATATGGTTCCTTACTAAACGGTTGGTAACGCAGATGCAGACGATCGACTAAACAGTGGCGCACAAAAACTTGGAGAAGTTTATTATTTATAAGGTAAATGAAGTTTGATTAAAAATTAGTGAACTCAAATAAAACAATGATTTCTGTTAATAGTGAGTTTATTAATTAAAATTGTATTTGCTATTTTATAAAATTACACTTATTACATGAATGGACAGATTTACACGTACAGTGTTACAATTTAAAACGTTAAATATTACGTGCATGTCTGAGCCATTACACCAGAACACTTGTGGTTTGAGACAAATTATTATGTTCATAAAATTTGATGCAAACTGTCTATGAAAAATTTTTACGTTCAGATAATAAATTATGCTTATCACGGATTTACACCCTTTTATTTCGTTTATCGAACGCATCGACTCTGAGGAAGAGAAAAACCCATCTTCGGCGAAAAACTAGTTTCGAGGGCCTTAGTTATAGTTCGTTTGACGAGAAGATCATAACAATATATTGCGGTGGAAACCTGAGATAAGAATGCTTAACACCGGTCAAAGTCACGGTCTTGCAGACTGTGCGCGACAAAGAGAGGATCACTCAGTTCAGGACAACTTGGAACAAAATTCACAATATGACGAACTTAAGTTGACCTGAGCTGAGGAAAAGTAACTTTGGGAAGAGTGGTCATTGGACGTGCAATTATTGCAAAAATTGCATGTTTCCTGAATAAAAAGTAATAAAACGGATCGGGGTACTGTGTACAAAATTAAAGGAAATTGTTATAAAAATATGTTATGTTAATTGTTGTTGTTGTTACTATGAATTTAAATAGGTATTCTTAATTTACGGTAGTCGAGATAAAAGAATGGACCAGGAAAATTTGATAAGAAATAAATAAACATAAAAACAAGTGAAAAACGAGGTGGTGATGGGAACGAAAAAGATAAACAAAGAAGTCAAGTCATATCACCCACACGGAGAAGACATGTCTTGGGGGTGTAAGAAAATAAGTCAAGTTAGAGCACCCACACGGAGAAGACGTGTCTTGGGGGTGTAAGAAAATAAATTAAGCAAAGTTACTCAAGGCGAGAAGTTGCATTTTTGGGTGACGAATTTATTAATTCGAAATCAAGAAAATTTTAGAAGAAAATTATTGAACACTTGCGATTGCATACAGTCTTCGCGATAGGGGACAAAGATTATTAATTGGAAAGGAATTATTGGATTACTAATTTGGAATTAAACTATTGGATTTGTAATGGAAAATAAATGATTGGAGTCCCAATTGAAAATAAATTATTGGATTCCTAATTGGAAATGAATTATTGAATTCCTAATTGGAAATAAATTATTGGATCCCAATTTGGAAGGATTGTGGGACCGTAGCAGAAGTAGTGTATGTCTAGTTGGATTGTGAAATAAAGAAGCATGGGAAGAATCATTGGTGTTGGTGGAAGTGGTTAATGTTTATTCGCACCAGGAATTGCGTATAATATGGGAAGACTACCTAAATTAAGGATACCTAGGTAGCTAGTCTTTTTTAAATATTTGGGGATATAAAAATTGTTGGGTTGTATACGGGATCAAAATTGAGTGTTACTTAAATAAATCGAGTCGAAATTAAATGTAACCGTGTTATTGTTTATCATTACTGGAGTGAGGAATCTTGACTCAAGGTTACGAGGGCAGAACAACGTTAGCGGAACATAAGATAAGCTGTAGGATTGGGGCAAAAAAGTGTTAAGCATTTTTGTCTCAGATAAGTTGAGACAACCGAGGTAAGTGTGTAGCGTTCGTCGGGGATAACGAGCAAATCCCGGTGGACACTACAATATAGTTTGTTGATTGATTGATTGAATTGTGAGTAAAGGGGACAAAATTCGAACCTCTAATCTTGTTAGAGTACCATAAATAATGATCTTTTTGTATTCGAATACTGTAATATTCATTTACAAAAAATAATTAATTATATGAATTGTATTAATTTAAATAATCAAATTAACAATCAAAAATCCAGCGTGAAGAATCTGTTAACTTATAGACAATTTCATCTACACTTTCGGATCTTTCTCAAATATTAATTGGAAAAAATTGTAATTGTTTAAAAAATGCGTTATCAAAGAAAAACAAGTTATATAACCAAAATTATAAATTAAAAGATTATACTTAAATTAATAAACTTTTTGTTGTTAATAAGATAAAAGTTTGTTGTAAAACACTAATATAAATAAATAATATAATAATTATGTAATTATCTAGTATAATGCAATAAAAAGTACATAATTTAATAATATTTTGATTTTTAAATTTAAAAATTTAAAGATTTACAAGATCGAGGAAGATGTTTGTAATGAAAAACCATTCTACCAACGATGGACTGTTCAGCCCCGTTACTATTAGAATGGCACAATTTATTATATTATTATGTTTTAAATTTATATTAAATTATAAATTAATAAAGATTATAAGTGCGGTCTATTTTTTTTTAAATTTAGTGATAATAATTATTTTTGTTAAATTTTTATGTCATTCCGAAAAATAAATTATTATAAACATGATAAAGTATCAATTCTATCAGAAGATGATATCATATTACTCTCAAGTACCTTACCTACATAGGAATATCTACTTTAGATAATATTATTATATATTTACTTAATTTATATCAAAACTTAAAGAATTTGAAAATACATTCATTTTTTTTATTAATTAATTTCTTAGAAAATAATTAACTTACTATTTGTAATTTATTAATTAATGAATTATACATTGTATTAATCTATATAATATTATAAAACTAAACACTTAATTCAAACATTTAGAGAACTTAATTTCATTTGTACAATTTCTGTTATTTTCATGAAGTTTTACCAAGCAATAGTTTAGTTTCATTGTTAAGATTATTGTTCTTTGTTATTATTCTTAATGTCTAGGTGGTGGTTGATATGCAGGTGGGCCTCCGCCGCCAGGTGGCAGAAAACCTCCGCCAGGTGGTAGATGACCTCCACCAGGAGGCAGAAAACCTCCTCCAGGTGGCAGATGACCTCCACCAGGAGGTAGAAAACCTCCACCAGGTGGCAGATGACCTCCACCAGGAGGGAGGAAACCTCCAGGTTGATTGCTACCAGGTGGAATGAAGCCACCGGCTGGTGGAGGAATATAACCCGGACCTCCAATTTGTTGACCACCTAAGTTAGAACCATCAAAACCTCCACCAAATCCTCCAGGAGGAGGTATGTATCCTAAAAAAATATAAAAATAATTTCTTGAACTGTTTCTAATTATTATATTCACACATTACTACTGTAAGTACGTGTTACAAACACTTACCCCTTTGATCGGACATTATTGAATATTGTTCTGAGTTATTAGTCGTCACACTTATCGAATATATTAGCTTTGGATTTTGTAGTTGTACCTTATTTTATACAAATATTATCAGCAACGAGTATTGATTTCATCTAATCTAATCGCGTTCGACTTAGGCTACTAATTTTATATTTGTACCTGTAGTTGGAACAAATTTGAACAGTGTTATCTCTCATTTATTGGGAAATATTATTGGGACTTTGGTATTAGTCATGGGAAATATATCGACGTGACAACAAAAAAATTAAAATTTTATCTTAATTTTTACTTAAAAAATTATTTAATTTTAACATTTTTGGAATGTTTTACCAACGAAATGGATACATCGCTGGACCATTTTATTCATGATTTATCAACAGCTTTACAGGTTGATCAATTATAGCAGGGTTCCATTTTGAAGTCTTTACAATCCATTTCATGAGGGGGATAAGTAAGTACATGAATAATCAGCTCGACCACGCCATATAACTTATCTATGTGTATGCTTTACTTTACACTATTATGTCTAGGCTGATCAAGTATTCTGATTAATTAATTTCAAAAATAGATATATAATTATTATATTGATGGTAATTAAGTAATTTTGAAGACAACGGTAATTAAAAAAGTTATACACATTTTAACTTAGGCAACCAAACTATCAAGTGTTGACTGTGAAGTAGGTTTCTAAAACCGCATCTAGGCTGCTGAGCTGAGTTGAGATGACCGTCTGTGAACAAGAAGATTCTTCCGATGTACCGGAATTTTGGTTCAGTATAATGTTCGTAAATCAAAAGGACTTTGTTTTTGGACGTTGCTACCTTTAATTATAACTGACAAACCAACAACTGCTGATATTGAAAAGATCTAATGTACTTCAAAACACTGCCAACAGATAACCAAGAAGCAGATAAGTTAATGTTTAACTTTCAAAAGGATGTAATGGTATAAGTGTCTGAACAATTGTTGTAGCAGCTTCTGGGAATATTTGTAATAGATTCAAAATTCAAAGGAGTAACTGCAGCGATGCATACTTTAGTCACCGATACCAAGACAAGTTATGGACAGCAAATTATGACATTTCATGGCATCCTCAAATTTTAACTAAAGAACTGTTATACAAATTTGATGTTTTTTAGTCAATTAGAACTATTGCCGAAAGAAGTTTATCCGTGGGTGGGTGTTTTTGAAAAATTTGGTATTTGGTATTCAAATTGTATTCATTATTTTAGGGGCAATTCCATCCCTAATTTTGGTGCTTTCTCTGCAATATTTGGAAAAAATTTGAATTATTTGAATTTGAATAAGCTAGATGGCATAAAGTAAGAATATTATTGGGGATTATGATTTGATTAACGGTGCGTCGGCGCGTGTCGACCGCCATTGAGGCTTACGTGGATTGCTCCGTATTAATTTTCAAAATTAGTGAATTTTGATTGTTAATTAACGATAAGGCTTGATGGAGGTGAATCCACCATTTGTTTTTTGATGAATCAGCGATATTCGAACTGATGGATTGTGATTGTGTAAAAACCATATGCATACAAATTTGTACGTACATTGATAGTAATTTTGTTCATGTGATTTTTGACATTTGTGTTTAGCAAGGTTTGGCATTTGATAATGCATAGATTGACCATTGAACAACGCTACCAAATTCGCTTCCAACCAATTGGAAGTGGATCCATTTCTTTACCTTAAAATTTTGTTCAGTGACGAGGCACATTTCTGGTTAAATGGGTATGTGAACAAACAAAATTGCCGTATATGGAGTGAGACCAATCCGGGACATTATCTTGAGACTCCATTGCATCTATTAAAATTGACTGTTTGGTGTGGAATACACGCCAACGGCATCATTGGTCCATATGTCTTTCGAAATGAAGAAGGAGCTACCGTTACGGTGAATGGTGTGAGATATCGACACATGTTCAATACATTTTTGTTTCCAAAACTTCAAGAGCTAAACATTGACAACTTATGGTTCCAACAGGATGGTGCTACGTGCCACACAGCCAACGAAACCATCAATTTATTGAAAGGACAATTTGGTGACAACATTATTTCAAAACGTGGTCCTATCAATTGACCTCCAAGATCGTGTGATTGACACCTTCAGATTATTTTCTGTGGGGGTATGTTAAATCCATGGTTTATGCTAACAAACCAACAACTCTAGAAGCATTGGAGGCTAATATTCAGCAAGCCATTTATGAAATAAAGCCAGAAATATTGGAAAAGGTCTTAGAATATATACCTAAGGAAGGACTGCTTGCATAATTCCATATGCATAAAAAGCGAGACAAAAATCGTGGGTAGAAGCTCCGCCCAGAAGACCAACTTCTAACTCGGTGACTCATAATTATTATATTTTAAATTGTTATAATGGTTTGTTGTAGTGTTTGTGGGACTTCTAAGACCAAGAAAAATGTTAAAAATGGTATAACTTGGCATACGTAAGTACTTAGAGTTTTTTAAATAATTTTATAACAAAAATATAAATTTGTGAGGTTATTACCACAATGTGCTTAAATCATAGGCGTACAGTGATTCTATATATTTACATCTATTTACATTAAATATCGTTTTTATAATTTACATTTCCAAAAAAATGAGATGAGAAAGATTATTTTTGGTTAAAAAAAATGAAAATGCCGTAATATTGGTCTCCAACTCCATCGTCACACTTGTGTTCAAAACATTTTACTGACGACCTTTGCCAATATTTTTATGCTACGCCACTGGCAAAGCCGCCATAGAAGACCACTTTTACACGCATTTTGTATTCAAGTAGTCCTTCCTTAGGTATATATTCTAAGGAAAAATTGGTCAAAAATTGGACTGAACGGATGCGCTTCGTAACCATATTAGTCGTGGTGGTCACATTCCGGAAGTCATGTTCAAATCATAAATGCCTTTAACTGTACTTTCATAAAAAAAATTATAACCAAAACATTCCGTCAGGTTTTTAATGTTTTATTTCATTTTGAAGTTCTCATGCAGCTAAAAAACACCCTATATAATGGTTTGGTTTCGTCCTGTGCGTAATTATAAAGATGAATCGACCTTTGAATTGACTTTTGAATCGAATTTTGCGACCGAGATTATGTGGTTTGGTACTGTGTGTTCTCATGGAGAAGCTTCGAGGTTCGTGGTTTGGTCCTATGCGTGATTGCAAAGAGGAATCGACTTGTGAATTGACTTTTGACTCAAATTTTGCGACCGCGATTATGTGGTTTGGTACTGTGTGTTCTCTTGGAGAAGCTTCGACGTTCGTGGTTTGGTCCTATGCGTAATTGTAAAGAGAAATCGACTTTCGAATTGACTTTTGACTCAAATTTTGCGACCGCGATTATGTGGTTTGGAACTATGTGCGCTCATGGAGAAGGTTCGACTTCGACTTCATGATGCAGCTTGATGGTTTTTATCCAATCGAGGGAAGCGTCCCTATTATTATTATATTGTACATATTTTTTATTCTGTAACATTCACTTTCTGTAATTGGGTTCGCCTGTTGAAAGTTTGAATAAAAATAATTAATAGTTAATAGTTAATTAAATCCCTTTATAGTTACTACTGCATATTTTAACTCTACGGGGAAGGTTAACATGGAAAAATGATTAATATATAAAATTATAAACTATAGATAAAGGTTTTAAGTTTGTTTTATAAATTACAGATATAAATAAATATAATATTATTATTATTACAATATGTAGCATGATATGATTATTATTATTTAGTGAGTATAACGCAATAAATAATAATTATTATTATGCACCAAACTATGACAGACATAATCGAGTAAGGGGGAGACTATAACAGTGAAGCAGAGAAAGTTTATGATATTTTTTTTATTATTTATGAAAATAAAATACAGTATTGGGTAACACTTTGAAGATTATAATAAGGGGTAAGTATTTACATATAAAATCCTCAGTACATAATTATTATCATAGAATATTAATAATTATAAAAACGAAATTTGTCTCACTGTTGCATAGGTCGAAACAGCAGTGCGACAACCCTTGCCATTTACACTGTGTTTATTTTTCTGGTAAATAAAAAGGAGTAAATAAAAATTATTTTATCTCATTGCAGGTTATGTCTCACTGTCGGGCGCTTTTTGTTGAACTTTAACGATTGTTTTTTTTAGGTGAAAAATCAGTGGCTTTATAATCATGGCTTAAAAAATCAATATTATATTATTATTTTAATTTAATAATTTTTCAATATTTTAACAATATTGAATTTAGGATTTCATTTATTTATTTCATTTTATTTAATATTTTATTGATTTTATCCTGTAAGCATTTATGTATCATAGATTTTTAACACAATAAAAAACTTAAATATTTATTGTCTGTTTTTTAAATTTAGCGATAAAAATGTTCTTCCTATTTTTAGCATTGCAAAAGTTACTTATAAATATGATAACATATCGAAAGATAGCATAATCACCTTTTCTACCTTTATGTACTTACCTGTATGTATATTAAATTGTTTTTAGAAAAATTTGTCGATTCATTACTTTATTCTTATGTAAATTTTCAAAATAGTTCAAAGGTGATAATCATTAATCATTATATTTATTTTTTTTAAATTTTTTTCATGGACTTATATACTAAGTAATAATTTAGTTTCATTGATAATTGATTTTTCATCACTATTTTTAATAATGTCTAAGATTGTTGCCATTAAATCCACTATCAAAACCTCCAGTCCAAGTATTAGGATTATTATTACCGGGTGGGATAAATCCACCACTCCAAATATTAGGATTATTATTACCAGGAGGAATAAATCCACCAGGAATTGGTCGATGACCCCCACCAGGTGGGATATGACCTGGACAAGGAGGTGGATGACCTCCAATATGTGGTAGATGACCTCCAGGTGGATGGAAATTATTACCAGGTGGAATAAATCCACTCCCACCTGCAAGTGGAGGAATATAGCCAGGACCCCCAATTTGTTGGCCACCTAAGTGAGAACCATTAAACGGAGGTATGTATCCTAAAAGTACATAAAATTAGTTTATTAATTTTTAATTGTTATAGTTCAAACATTGGGAAATATAAGCGTGTAAAACACTTACCTCTTTGATCGGACATTTCGAAAATTATGTTTATAGTTGTTGCTCTTCACGCCTATCGAATACTAAGTTATCAGTTGTACCTTATTTTATATTACCTTTACTATCAGTCGCGTATATTGATTTAATCCGATCTAATCGTATTCGGCTTTTTGCTACTAACTATGTAGAATTATGTGTTTTTAGCTGTACTGGAAACTTTGAACAATGTTATCTCAATTATTAGAAAATATTGCAATTTTGGTATTAGTCATGGAAATTTTTCATACTTTCTACTTAAAAATGATCTAAATCAATAATTAAATACGCGAGTGATTTACAATATTGAAATCTAAGTGAAATGGGGAATACTTTAAATACTGGGGGTACCTAAATTGATCAAAATTTCTCTTCTTATTTTACATCTATGTATAGCTTCACATTCTGTTTATTTAATTAAATTAGCAGATTTCACCACGAGGAGCGCCGAAATTGCACCTGTGGGGTTACAACTGTTTGTTTTTTTTGTGACCACACATTTTAGTATTTCTTCTTCTTCTTCTTCTTCAGCCTACCCTAGTCCACTCCTGGACTATAGGCCTATCCAGTAATGGAGGTTTTGGCCATAACGCACCACGCTGGCCAGACGGGTTGGTGAGTAGTCAGCATATCGATTTTTGGACTATAGTTGTTTTACATCCAGTAGCAGCTTGCTAGGCTAACCTTCAGATGTGCCTATAGCCCTGTTTTTTGTTAACGGTGGCAATTCGTAAACTTAGGGGGACCGCAGGCTTAACGTGCCCTCCGAAGCACGGAGACTTGGTCATAAGAAAGTTTGACTCTCCCCAGGTTTGAACCCGGTACCCCGCATTCGCATCCAATTGCGTTAGCTGCAAGGCAATGACCGCCTCATTTATTTAGTATTTATTGGTTGCAAAATGTGAGTTTGTAGTTAGAAGTGATGAGTATACAAAAAAATTAAATCAAATGCTTGGGAACAATTTCAAATTGTTGGGATAATTTTAATCAGCTTCTTTAAATTTGAATTTAAATATTCAAAATTCTTAAAACTTTTAGTTCACCTACTACTAAAATTAAAAGGATTCGTAGTTAAGAATAGGTCATAAAATAATCTACAAGTAGATATTAATTTTTACTTCTTCCAAATCATAAGAAAAGCAGCCAAAATCAGGACCGTTTTCAAGATGGTTTCAATGACCATAAAATTTTGAAGACGGTCCAAATTGTGTGACTGCTTTTGTTATACTAATTTGTAATAAGTAAAACTTAATATCGACCTATTGTTTATTTATGACCTATTCTCAACTATGAATCTCTGTTAAATTAGAATAATTTTCCATACAATGAATAACAGCTCAAGTCTTTCTAAATTCTTAAATCTGGAAATGATGACCATGATTATGAAAACATTGTACATTTTAGTTCTAAAAAGTGTTTTTGATGCAATGTCGTGGTGGTTCCCAAATGATCAATTTCCTCATTTTAAAATTAATTGTTAAGCTTCCATCATAATTCAAGCTGAAATTAGAATAATTTTCAAGGTGGTCACATTTATAAGAACAATAAGATGAAGGTAAATGTTATGGTATGGTGTTTAATTGAGATAACACACACGACAATTCCAAAAGTGTCCAAATTCAAATTTAGTATAATTTGTAATAACATATTATTTACTTTCACGGTTGTTGATGTAATGAGCAAAACTTATTTTAATTATCCTTAAAATATTCTAAATTATTATAATTTCTTGTTTCTTATATGACTAGGTAATTATGGTTATTAAATATATTATGTTTTGGTCACAAAGGCAGCGTTTTAAATAAAATTTATATCACGATTATTAAGTAAAATTAAGACTGAAAAATGTTTTTATTAGCATCCGCATCCACAAAGCCAAAAATCGAAAAGCAAAAAAAAACAGTTTCCAAGGTGGAATATAAAAGAATCATATTATAACAACCATTTTTACTTTTCCAAAAGCAAATGCAATTTACAAAAAATATTAAGTACATCTTATTTTAAGGTCAAAATTGTAAATTCAAGGTTAAGTTTTTGTAAATTACATAATAAATTTATTATTCAAACATGAAGTATTTTGTAAACATCGATTATAAATTACAATTTTCTAACTTGAACATTGTTTCTCTTATCCGCTTCTCACATCAAAATTTGGTTTCTGATTTAAAGAACCTCCTGGCCTACCTAAATTTGAGCCATCAAATCCACTATCAAATCCACTCGAAGGTCTTCCTCCTAGATGTGAACCATCGAAACCATGATCAAATCCACCCGAAGGTCTTCCTCCTAGATGAGAACCATCGAAGCCATGATCAAATCCACCAATTATTGGCTTATAATGAGAGCCATCAAATCCACTATCGAATCCTCCACCAGTTCCACTAGTTCCAGTAGATCCACCTGCTATTGGTGGTATATATCCGGTTCCTATTGGAATATAGCCTGTATTGGGATCAAACCCAGGTGATAGTGCTCCTCCAGAAGGAGCAGGTGCCCCAAAGTGGGAACCATCAAAACCTCCATCAACGGAACCGTAAGGATCTTTGTAGACACTACCATAGTTATTTTCATTGACAGGCATACATGTTAAATTATCCACCAATTGTGCAACAAACTAAAAATTAATTAAAATTAAATTAAAATTAATTTAAAAAATGCAGTGGTGCAAATTTAAATTAAAATGACGGGACAACTTGAAATTGTACTTACAACAAATAATATAAAACACTTTGATGCAGACATGGTTAACCAACTAAACTGTCCTTGTTTCGCAAGTACCTTTTATACTGTAACTAAAAAATTAAACATGCCAAAATTTGTTTGTCACATAATAATAATTGATGAGTAAGTTTACATTGACTTATATCCTGTGTAACTAGGTAGGTTTTCGTTTCCAACCTTGGTGAACTTCGAGAATCTCTCGATGGTTCCGATTCTGTGGTGAAAACTATTTGTTCTGTATTGTAAATATTTCGTTGTGTTTGCAATAAATGAAAAGTTCTGATGTTATTCACGTAACTTAAATTTATGAATTCAAAATTAATTTATCTTGTTATATGAGGTGCTCAAACGGAAAGCATTAAAAATCAAAATTAAGTGAATTATAATTATCTAGCAAATTAGAGTTAATTAATAATATTTACTAACTTATTTTGGTACCTACAAAAAATAAGTTGTTTCAACGATTCTTAGCAAATCGAAAACTATTTACGTTTAAACACTGAATTTAATTTTTTATTTTCTTAGTTTGTACAAACGGAAGCTCATAATGTGCTGGGCAGTGGACGGTTACGAAAACAATAATCCTATTACTATTTTCCATATATTTGTCACGAATTGATTAATTAATTGTGGTCAGAATTTTATTTTAGATTTATAATTAGCTATCATTTTTACCTTAATTTTTAGGGTGAATAATAATGTGAACTTAATTGTTTAAAAAAATATTTTAAATAGAATTTTCTACAGGTAATATTTGGGAGACTTTTCATAGTTAATTGAAATATTTTTAAATAAAACTTACATAGTTACAGATCCTACAGGTACTACTAAGCTATAAACGGCTATAACTAAACCTGATACTTTCGTAGTTATTTTACTTTTAAAGAAGTTATGTATTAGTTCCATAAATAACTTGAATAAGATGAAAATTTACTAAGAAGAATAATAATAATGGTAAAATAATGGAAAACTTTAGAAAATAACTAACTTGTTTTAATTTATTGCCTCGGGTGCTTTTGTTCAACTGCGACACAAATAAAACATGGAAAATCTTATAAAAAGGTAAGCCAATTACTTTTATTTTTAGAAGAATCTAATACAAAAAAATTGAACCGAACAAAAAAATATTTTGAAAACTAGTCTTATCAATTAATTATTGGGCATCAATTTTTCATTTTGTTTGTTATTATTAATTTAATTAAGTGTTTTTAATACCTTTCTTTTTTTTAGTTGTACGCTGTTTACATTGCATTCAACGCACATAATTATTTTAAATGGATTTGATATTGACAATTTGTTATAAATACATACGTAGAATGACACTATAATTATAATTGCTATGTAAAAGTACTACGTTTAATAAGCCATGATTTTTTTTATGTCCAATAGGATCAATTATTAATAAACATTTTATTCTTTTTAAAAGAAATGAAATGATTATTTTTTAAGGAAAACTGATATATCGAATTTTTAGGAATTTCAATTAACACCTAAAACTTGGGAATATTTTTTTATAATGTAAATATTGTATTGTATGCAGTAGCAATTAACAATATTTATAACACAAATTAGCAAAGAGGGATTTAAAATATTATGGTGTAGCGACACTTACAAGCGGGGTGCTTCTGATGTTCGTCTAGTTAGCCTTTATGCCCAGCGTCGATAAAACTAGCCGCCATGAGTTAAAAGCTAAAACTTGCTTGTTTGTTAATACCAAATTATAATGAAATTATGGGTAGTAAAAACTACTTCTGGATTCTGGATTTGCTGTGGAGAGTAAAGTAAAATCATATGCAATTAGGCCTCTAAATCATGACCATTGTAATATCTGTCACTCCTCAAGTCATCCCAACTGTAGGATGAACTTCAGGATCTTGACAAGCACAGTGTCAGTAATTATGGCCAGGTGACCACCCGATAGTGTGCAATTCTAGGGTATAATGTTTGAGGAGGACATCCAGAGCCTTGACATTAGTCATCCCTTTGTTGCCTTAGTCACCTGAATGTCCTTTGACCCAGCAGAGAGAAGGAATATTTTGGCTGGATGTTTTATTCAGTTTCTGGATGCAGTCAAGCACTAGACTAGAGGTGATCTTATGGTGCCGAAGTGCTATAAGACTTAAGAAAAGTGTTTAAAACAAATCTAAAGTTTAAAGATTGAATGAAAATCAGCAACTACTGATAATAAACACAGAGTTTAGTATGATGACACAGTCAGAATTTGAATTGAATGAGCCGCTATCTTGTAAATGACCTCGCAACGTGAAAAAACATTATTCTATTGCACTAGCAAAAGCACCATCCAAAATTAAATCGCCATAACAGAAAATTTGCAAATGTAGGTTAAAATTAATTCTAGTAGCGTAAACAAGAACGGGTGGGCCTTACAGCCAAACATAGCAGATTAACATGGCAAATTAGAATAATGATTGTACAGATTCCTGCTTCCCATAATCACACATAAGAATGAAAATGTCTAGAAGTATTCCTAATCGTTAATATTTCACCTTTAATTTTTGTTAAAAATGTGGAATCAAAATATTCAATTTTAGAAAATCAGACTTGTTTTGGATATTTAAATGGTCAAAGTTTACCAACGTAAATTTGATTTTTTCATATTGTTTATTTTATTTGCATAGGGGTCTGGTAATTTTTTTATTTTATTGTGGTAACTTTGAATTTGAGATTTTCTCTGATGATTAAATTACGTACTTAATTCGCCCCTTCTCAAATTAAATTTGTATAGTATTTTGAAAATATTAAAATTATACAGTAAAAAATGAAAATTTTACAAAAGTAGATGAATAGTTTAATCAATTTTGGTACCTTAATTTTATTGAAATAGCGGAAGAACAACTTACAAATTAAGTATTACATAATAATTATCTAAGGCTTTTTCTCGGGTTTCTCTGTTGTTTTTCCACACATATTTTGTTATAATTTATTTAAAGATTAGAATAAACTACCACCAATTTCAAGACTTTTGAAATCTCTCAAATCATTTTAAAAGTCGTAGTTTCAAGTATGTAGAAAAATGTAATATTTTAATTAAATCCACCAATCAAATACCATCTCCTCATTTCAGCAAAGGACAATTTCTTCCATCCAAGAAATAGTTTGCCGATAATTTTAATTGTTCAGTATCAGATATAATATGTCGACTGAGGAATACTAAAGACGGAATTATTTACCCTACAACAAAAATTTATACCAAAAGAAGACTGATATTTATTTGTAGTTTTTGGAAGAAATTCCTACGTGGTCCACTGCAAAGAAGGACTTCTTCTTCTTCTTCTTTTCAGCCTTTGTCTATCCACTGTTGGATGTAGGCCTCCTTCAATTCTTTCCACGCATCACGATCCTGGGCTCGATTTTGCCAATTTTTGCCAGCTATTACAACAATATCGTCGGTCCAGCGTTTTGGTGGGCGACCGACGGATCTTTTTGTTGTTCGTGGTCTCCATGATAGGACCCTCTTTGCCCATCTATCAAGATTTTGCCTGGCAACATGCCCCGCCCAAGTCCACTTTAATTCCGCCACCCTTTCCATAACGTCCTTGATCTTGGTACGGCTTCTGATGTTCTCATTTCTCTGCCTGTCCCGCAGTCAGATACCCAACATTAGACGTTCCATAGCGCGTTGAGTAGTTTTTAGTTTGTTTGCGCTTTTGACGGTTATTGTTGTACATTCCAGGCCATAGGTCATGACTGGCAATACGCATTTGTCAAAAACCTCCCGTTTTAGGCAATTTGGAATGTCTGCTGCCTTCAGTATGTGGGCCAATTTTCCGAACGCTGCCCATGCTAGACGGGTCCTACGAATTATCTCCGTGGTCTGGTTTTGTTTTCCCAGTCTGATAGTATGACCCAGGTATACGTACTCGTCAACTTTTTCTATTACTCTCCCGTCTATATATATGTTTGTGGTGTTGTCGCCAGTCATGATCTTTGTCTTTTGGGTGTTCATTTTTAAACCGATATTCAAAGATTGAGAGTTCAACTCGGTAAGCATTTTTTGGATTTCTGCAATATCTGTACTAAAAAGAACAACGTCGTCTGCGAAACGCAAGTGATTCAATCTGACCCCATCAACGTTTATCCCAGTTTCATCCCATTGGAGTGATTTGAATATATCTTCCATCGTCAAAGTAAATAGTTTCGGGGAGATCGTATCACCTTGTCTTGTTGAATACCTTGAATCAATTCTTGCGCTATCCATCGCTGTTAAAATAGCTTCCAAATCAATCATGTCAAATGCTTTCTCATAGTCGACGAAGGCCATATGTAAATTTATATTATATTCTGAGCATTTTTCAATAAGTGTTCTAATAGTTTGTAAGTGTTCTGTCGTACTGTAACCCCTTCTAAATCCAGCCTGTTCTGGTGGTTGGTAGAAATCCAGTTTATTGGTAAGACGATTTGTAATTATCTTCGTAAACAGTTTGTATAAATGGGACAACAGACTGATAGGTCTATAATTATTGATGTTATGCTTATCTCCCTTTTTGAAAAGCAGAATGACCTGAGCATTTTGCCAGGTAGCAGGTATATTTCCCTCTTGAAGACACTTATTCAAAAGAACAGCAACACTTTCATGAAGAGTCTGGCCCCCATAGGAAATCATTTCTTTTGTTATCTCATCCTCGCCAGGCGATTTTCCATTTTTCATCTGTGACAGTAGAGCAACTTCAACTTCAGCTACGTTAATATAAGGAATTTCTTCAGAGTTCACATTTGTAATGTTCTGTCGATTTACGACAGGTCTGGAATCTGTATTTTGATATATTCTTTTATATAATATTGTGTAGAAAGCTTCAATAACTGCCAGTATTTCAGAGTTTGTTGTTACCAGATTTCCATTCTCATCTCTGATTTTATGGATTTTATTTACTCCGTTGGATAGTTTGGATCTCATGATTCTCATGTTCATGTTTTGTTGTATTGTTTCCTTAATAATTTTGGTTTTATAGCTTCTGATGTCTTTCCTTGTGGCTTTTCTTATTTCCTTATTTATAATTCCATACTCTTCTGTGTCTCTGTCGAAGTTACGTCTTCTTTTCATGAGATTGAGAGTTTCCTCGCTCAATTTTGCATCTCTTGGTAGCTTCCGATTACGCATACTGATCTTCTTTACACATGTATGAATGCCTTGTGTGATCTGTTGTGTTAGTTCATTCGTTGTGGAATTGCTATTCAACGTTGCGAGCTTCGCCTCCAGGTACTTTTGATATTCTTCTTTATTTTGAAGTAGAGTTTCGGATTTTATTAATATTTTCCTTGTAACCATTTTTGTTCTCTCTATTTTCAGATTTATTTCCGCTCTTGCTCTGACTAGTCTGTGGTCACTTCCTGTACTGAATCTGTTTAGTACTGAAACATCTTTAATAATGTGTTTCTTGTTAGACAGTATAGAAGGACTAAGATGATGATAAACAATTTTGTTAAATAATGTAAGAAATTCTGTAAAGAAAATGACAAATTAACCAATTTTCAAAAAATATTCTTGCTCGTTTCTCTCGACTGCAGAAAGGTCACATCTCCATTATGCTAAATTTGACACCTATTTTCAGTAAATTTCTCAAAAAAATCTTCAGGCTATTCTAAATTTGCATAAAATTTGAGTCAAAAATAAATTTTTTTAAGACATTAGAAGGTTATTTTTAACATCCTGGATATTTGTAAAAATATGACATGTCTCCTTTCTGCATTTTCAATTTTTTTTTCAATCAATTACACTACCTAGTCAGATAATCTTAATTTTCTTTTGTGATTAATTTGTTAACAAAAGATATACATACAAGTCATTAGGATAGGTTGCAAATTGTACATATTCAAAGGAGCTTAAATAAAAACAATTAATCTCAAAAACATAAATTTTATTATTAACTACAAAAATTGCTATATAGCCAATTGGTGACCGAAGTATGATATATCTAATTTATTTGTAATTAAATTTAGCACCTAATTTATCAAGGATTTTAATTATAAAATCACTCAAAAGTAAATTACTATATGAATTTGATCGGGTCATGCATGACAAACACATTTTAGGAGTAGGTACATTTTAGTGTTTAATTTATTACGGTCAATTTGATTCGAGATTTTAAAATTAGTAATATAATATATTTTAAATTTCCGGTAAGTAAATTGAAATTATACTACGGATTTAGAGGTTTATGGTTTAAATTGAGTTCGTAGCAGGAATAATCAAAGTTTTAGTTTCAAAGATTTATTGTGTCACCGGTTCTTTTGTTGCGTTATTATGGAAGGTAACAAGAAACTGACGGATGCCGGTTTGAGCATTGGACGAGTCATTCAGTCCAATACCGTCAGATTTGAAGCAAGAAGACAGACCCAGGAACCTCAGAGGCTCAAGGCATCAAGATAAAACGAGGAGGTACAATAGAGCTGCACTGAGGTACGCAAAAGCAGGCATGAACTACGGAAAACTTACTTTTACATTGCATACACAGGGCAACTTTTTGAAGAAAGCTGATCTTGTTTGGCAACTACTTCATTAATTACAATTGCCCTTTAGTCATCCTGGCTTCAGCCGGTTGTTAAAGTTGAAAAAATTTATTGTGCTTTGTAATGGAAAGAAAATGATTTTGTGTACATTTCCTTGCTTTTATACATAATATTTGTACGACTTTCTTATTATATACAAACCTAAATTAGGGTTAGTAATCAGAGAACCACTTTTTGGTTACTACTTTCGCATAATTTTCAAACGTAGAAAATTTATTTTATTTATTAGGTCAGTAGTTTACTTTCCAACTTTGGATTTATCTTGATGCTGACTTACGAGCAGCTTCAGAGAAAATTGAGTATTTTTTTGTGAAAAACGTGCAAGTTTAACATAAACAGCATTATGTGACAATAATTAGAAGTTTAATTTTCTGTAAAAATTAAACATAATTTAAAAGTAGGCATTATATTATTTATTAAAAAATTGTAAAGTAATATTATCACAAGTTAAAATTCGCAGAATTATAATAAATTATTTCAAATTTATATTTTCATGTTTACCATTAGTGCTTCCTAGCGTATCCACCATTGTAACCACCATGGCTACCATGACTGCCTAAATTTGAACCATCAAAACCAGGATCGATTTGGCCTCCTCCTTGTCCATGTTGACCTAAATTTGAACCATCAAAACCACCATCGACGTGGCCTCCTACTTGTCCATGTGGATCAAAACCAGGAGCTAAGTTTCCTCCTTGTCCATGTGGATCATAACCAGGAGCTAAGTGTCCTCCTCCTTGTCCATGTGGATCGTAACCAGGAGCTAAGTGTCCTCCTCCTTGTCCATGTGGATCATAACCAGGAGCTAAATTTCCTCCTCCTTGTCCATGTTGACCTAAATTTGAACCATTAAAACCAGGATCTAAATTTCCTCCTCCTTGTCCATGTCCTCCATGTCCATGTCCTCCTCCATGTCCTCCATATGGAAAAGCAAAGGAACTACCAACCACCGACACAACTAGTAACAACGCAATCTAAAATACCATTCTAATTAAAAGATTTATTCAAAAATTACACTCGATAATTTCTTACCAATTTCATATTTTATGTATGACCAGTACTTGAATACTGATCCTTTTTATTTTTCGGGTAGCTTATATACTAATTATAAGTATGACATTGTTTATTTAATTACTCATGTTATTACAAAATCGCCCATGTTCGGATTTAAAAGTTTGAACGAGAAGTTCAAAGTTGACCCGATAGTAGCAGTTATCCTTGAAATATAATAATAATTGAATTGTACTAAATTATTCTTTAAAATTTTGGTTTTTATATTTTGTAGTCAAAAGATCTATCACTTTTTTAGGGTTTTAAAAAGTTAATTTATTGGAATTGTAAAAAAAGAATATTGCGAAAGTGATTTATTACTTCAACAAAATAACGAATGTATTTATTATGTACCTACTCGTTAATAATTTTTAGAATAGATTAATAATAATTAATTAATATGCACTTTTCCAGTTAAAACTTCAATTGTTTTTAACGCCAATAATTTTTATAATAATTTTTTTGGTCCTCTACTTGCTTCTTTAATTAAGACCATCTGATGAATTTTATTTTGAAATAACAGAAATAGTAACGAAAAATCTAGAAAAAGTTAATTTGAAAGCTCATAGTATCATCGACAAATTTGAGGTTTAACAAAAAATTTACCTTTTTTAAATTATTCAAAATTGAAGTTTATATTCTACATTTGTATATTATCAAGTATTGAGCGAACAACCCTTGTTATCGTAACAATTTTTTTGTATTCCAAATAAAGACTTTAAAAAACCTTTTTGGATCTATATTTCAAGAAAATAATAGCAATTAATATCCAGGAAAACCGTCACAATTACATTATTTATGTTATTCGAATAACGAAATTTCCTTGAGAAAATTCCTGTAATTATTGTACATTTTAATTACACGAATATGTACTTAAAAGTTATAGAATGTAAACAAAAATAATTAGATAAGTAAATAATTAAAAGTCATACTGATAAATTGAGTCCTGTATGAAATTTGGGTCAAGAGATAAAATATGTGGTTCAATTAAGAAGAAATAATTAACTATTGTAGATTAGCTATATGATTTTCTTAAAATTCATAATAAACAATTAATTTATTGCAGAGGTCAATCAGATTAACAAAAACTTTATTACAATTTTATGTTGTAAAATGTCGACAGTAACAACTAACAAAGTTATATCATCGATTAAGTATTTTTTTCAAACTTTTTTTCTCATTTTGTTACTTATTTACTTATTTTTCTAATGATATGTTTTTTGTTAGATCAACTTTATGATAAAGTTGTTGTACACAATATTGTTGATTGCTAATTACAAAATATTTACGTTTACTATGGAATCAAACTAACTGTCTTTATAAAATAATTGTATAGTGAAATTTTGAGTCATTCTTACTTGCAGTAGATAAATTTGTGATCAACATCAAGGTGAAGAGCCTCTTTGAGGAGCAGCTGTGTATTTACGAACGATAGAACATTTACATGTTTGCAGTAGATATCCTTTGGCATTTTTCATTTTAAACGTTTATGGATATTGTTTATTCAATAATAATTGGGAAAACAACAAAGTGTGGTGTTAACTTTGCTTTCTACAAAGTTCCTCGTGTAGTTGCGAATTCGGTATTAAATATTACTCTTAGAATTTTACTTTATAGTACTTTTCTTAGGGTTGTCCACATCAATACATCAACGAAAGGAATTTGATGTAAAATCTTTGTAATTTGTAATACAATAAATTAACTGGTAAAAATTTTACTCGGGTCAGGAATACTATCAGCTAATGGATTCAAATTCGAACATACCGAAAAGTTCATTTTTTAATTTTAATTTTTCTACTGGTTTAACAATTTTCATTGATAAATTTTCTTATCTTTTTCTATTCTTTAACTCATTCCTTTGGCTTTATTTTCTTTAATCACTTTTAATTTTTTATTTTCTATCATTTTAAGTTTAGTCACATCTCTAAATTCCAATAATGTTTTTTACAATAATTATAAATTTGATTATTATTTTATTTAACTTTATTTCTTACGAAAACATACTATTATCATTCATGAAAAAATATCATTCTACAAAATTTGGAGATAACGTACTAAATGAGATGATAATTATTAAAATTGTCTGTTTTCTTTGTTGAACTTGAAACGGCCATAATTTATTACGAAAATTTAAATTTTACAGGATATGGTAATGAACTGCATAAATGAAAAATATATTATTCTCATTGTAAATTTTTATGATATTGTTGTCAAAATTATGCTAACCTTGCAAAACTAATTTAATGACTTCAAATCCAGTTTTACACCGTTTCCAAAAATAGAACATTAACCTTAGTATCTTAAATCAGGAAAACTTTTTGGTGATGTATAGTTGTGCCTTTTAGTATTATTAATAATAACTCCAACCCCATTTCCACCTCCTTGGCCATCACCACCTACTCCTATAGCAAGACCAATACCGACTTCACCACCAGTACCATTATTGGAATGAATTCCTCCAGTGATTATTAAACCAGCTTTAGCATAATAAGTGGAACGTAATAATACCACAGAAAATATTAAAAGTGTTGCAAACTAAAATTAAACATTCATGTAAAAATTTTCAAATATAGATACTTATTTTAGGTACTTACATTCATTTTATTATTCAACTGAGACTGTGAGAAAGAAAATAAAATTACTTTTGATTCCGTAAATTTTAATAAACCAGCTTACTTTTTATAACTATCATACGGTCGTAAATTTCTTAACAGATAATAATTTATTTACATTTTTGGGAACAATGCAGCGGAACCTTTATTGTAAATATTATGCATTTTTTATAATAAATTAAACAAAATTAATTTTATGTACATAAACCGACAGATAAACTAAAATATAATAATATAGATTACAAAATTGATGATCACGTGGTTAGAATTTACTATTATTGTTCCACACCTGAAACACCAAGTATCAATAAACCAACCTAAAATACCTATGACGTTAATGTACTGCCATAAGTTTGGTGTTCTAACCCTCAATCCATAAAGTAAATTGCCTGAATTCCATTACTTTCTAAGCAATAGCGCCCCAGAAATTATAGTAAAATAAAACAAAGTTGGTGACATTCGATGAACTGTTTAAACTACATTTTCTTTATTTTTATCAACCAGCTTATAAGTCTAAAGTTTCTGCCAAAACATATAAATAAATTATTTATTGTAAAACCTTATTCTAGGATGGCTAACAATAACTCCAATACCATCCCCACCTCTAGATGGTGCATCACCTCCAAGACCTATTCCAACTCCAACTCCCACAGGTCCAGAACCTACATTGCCACGAATTCCTCCTCCAATTATTACAACTCGTGCACAGGATAATTCATCAACGGATGATAAGGTTATCAAAATTATGGCCATCATCCAAAACTGTAACTAAAGAAAACTACAAATTGAAAATGGGTCATTTCGTTTTAGAATCTTACTGTCATATTTTAATTTAATTATGCAATCATTCCAAGTAATATCTACCAACAATAAACTGTGAATGCACTTGAAAATAAGATTTAATTAAGTACCTAATTTGAGATAAGAGATTTGTTTTTCCTTAATTTATAAAATAAATAATATAATATGCAACAATGTTATATTATGAATTTGAACAGATCAAAGGGAAATAATATTTACTTATCTAAATGCGTAGACAAAAAATAATCACACCATTTGTATGTCAAATCACGTATAATTAAGATAAAATTGCAATAATTAATATTTTCATTCCATTTTTGTTGTTTTCAAGGTCACCAGTAAGTAAGTATTAGCTATAATATTCTATTTATACAAAGCTTATTCGTTATAATTTAATTCATATTCAGGAAGATAAGTGGAAGTTATACTGGGCTTGTAATGTATTGCTATTCAGATATTTGAATAAAATCTACATAACATAAAAAAACAAAAAATTGTAAAATTCAAGGATGAACAGTAAATTATGTATTTCCAACTTATTAGTTATCATTAGTAAATTATTCTCAAACTCTTGACTGCACTTGCCATCGACAGTCATCTAGCTTTCCTTTCACGCTTTCCTGTATTGGAAATGAAAAAATTTTTATTGGCCGTCCTGATATGTTTCCTTAAAATCTCTTATGCCCGGTTTCAGCAACATTAACTTTAACCTGTGTTAGTTAATCCATGTTAAAGTTAATCCGTTGCTAAATTTTAAATGGGTTGCAGCAACGTTATCCAATGTAAAATTAGTTAATCTCCGGTTATGTGCAATAGGGTTCTGGTGGTAATCCTGAAACGACAACCACGCCTATAAAAGTAGTTAATAGTACTTACAGTAGTCCAAATTTATCATTAAGTGAGGTTTAGTGCATTTCATATTAAATTTTTTATTATAACAAAATGGAACAAGAACTAAATAAAAACGACCAAAAACCAAAGAAAATCTACAAAAGAAAACGGAACAAAAATTATAGTGACCTAGAGAGGGAACAAGTGTTGCGTCTGGCAAAAAGGTATATATAACTAATTTATTTACATTTAGTACCGCTAACTAAATACAATACGTATTATCGAAATACAAATTATTAATTAATCATTTTATTTTTAGTCACTGTCATGTGATCGAAAACAAGCGTACGGACGGTGTTACTACTATCGACAAAAAAAACGCATGGGTGACAATATCAAAGCAGTACAATTCATCTGCTTCGACCGGAGCTAGAAGCGGGGAGCAGCTAAAGATGTTGTACAGTAAATGCAAAATTACGATTGTATAATAATAATAATAATTAATAAATGAATTCATTATACAATCATATATACTTGGGGTACCTACTTATAAAACAATATAAATTTTAGAAAATTTTTTATTTATAAAACTTCTTTGTTGTCGTTAATGTAAAAAAAAACACAAAAATAAAAAAAGGCGAGAGTGACCTCCTTCGACAGGAGGATTCTCCCAAAAAACACTATAAAATTTTTGTTTTGTTTGATGATATCTTCTTGGGTCGTCAAGCTGGTTTCCTGGAACCTGGTTTGGCCAATAAGTGCAATCGTAGGGGAGGTTGGAAGTTGTGGTCTAGAAGAAATGTAGTTAGTAAGGATTTAGTCATGTAATGAAGATACTTAGGTTCGTAGGTCGAAATCGCCTAATATTATAAAAATCCATTTTAATATTAGCAATTTCATCAGATCGAGGCATGTAAATAACGTCTGGTGATAAACCAGCTATCCGTTCAGAAACTTTCTTGATCACCCTGCATGTAGTGCTTTTACTAACGTTGACATGGTCACCCAAAAGCTGCTGGAAGGACCCCGTTGCATAAAATCTCAACGTTAGTAGAAGTTGGAGTATCCCGGACAGAGATTTGCTCCGATTTGTTTCAGGCTCCATGTTGCCTAATCGGTTCATTAGGTCGATCACACTTTCTTTGCGAAACCTTGTTTATTTGCAAAATAAAATAAATAATATGTAATTCATAATTAATATAAAAAGATTATAATTTACCTATAACGCAGTTTAAATTCCCTGTCACCGTACAATGTAAAAGGGTCTCTTCTACCAGGAATAATACGCATTTCCTCATCATCACTACTTGTCGATAAATCAGATAAATCAGAAAAAGAAAAATCGGATAAATCAGACATTTTAAACACTTTTTTCAAAAAAAATTTATAAAAAATGTAAGCTATGTCACTTTAATCACAGGTCAACGAGCAATTAAATATTTTGGGTATTTAACATGTGTTAAGCATAAACTAACGTTGCTGAAACCCAAAAGTGGCAAAAACCCCAGATTTAATCTAGTGTTAAACTAACCCTAGTTAAACTTAACCCTTGTTAAAAATTATGTTGCTGCAACCCAAATCGGACTTAACCTAGGATTAAATATTTAACATAAGATTAAATTTCTAATTTAGCGTTGCTGAAACCGGGCATTAATTTAGAGGGAAGGCTGTTACAGCAGTCATTGATACACGAGTGGTAGTGGCACTTTGCTGAACCCTAATTTAGACATAAACCGAATTAATTCTTGCATCAGATATTGTTTATTGATGCTCATAACTAGAGTGTGGAATTATATGTAAATACATATTTTCGTTGCTTGTTCCTAGAGTCGTAAAAAATTGTATCTATCCGTTTCTAAAACTTTAAAGTTTAAAACCAAAATTTGATAGTGCATATTTGATATGTTTTTATTTTTACTGCATATTTCATATGTTTTTATTTTTAAGACATATAAGTGCATATTTTTCATAATTTTCTCAACTTGAAGAAAATATTATTTAAAAATGTTTTGGCTACATAATTTAACCCCCTTTAAAAAGATAAACTTTGCAAAAATATCTTTAAAACGAACAGCTTTACAAAAAATATCGCGTCCTAGACACGGCTTCAAAGGGTCTCAGCTGGTTACTTTTTAATAAATGGTTACTTTTTTTTGATTCGGTTACTTTAAGTTACTTTTCTCAAATTTTAGTTACTTTAGTTACTTTTTCAACCCCAATTGAAAGAATTAAAAAAAAATTAAAAAAAAAAAGAAAACTTTTAAAAAAAGTTTCTTCTTCTTCTTAGTGCCATATCTTCTTTAGATGTAGGCGATCTTCCTGGCTAAGCCAGGAAGACTTTACTAGGGAAATGTTAATGGGGTGGTTTCCCTTTGCCTTCCCCATAAAAAAAATTTAAGAAAACTTTTAAAAAAAGTGTTCAAAAAACTTTTATAAAATATTTTCAAATTTAGTACTTTTCGTCACAAGGCAGCAAAACGCCATTTTAAAGACCGACCGCTCCGAGAATGTGAAAATGGCGTTTTACTGCCGAGCAGGGGAAATGTGTTTTTCGTCACTTTACAGCCTAGTAACGAAAAAAATTTTTTTTTTAATTATTTTTATTTATTATTAAAAAAAAAACTATTTCCGTGCCAAATTTTACTGCTGGTTAGTTACTTTTGGGTTACGTTTTTGTTTTTTTACTGCATAATCTTTTATTTTTAAAACATATACGTGCATATTTCAGACATTTATTGCTGCATATGTATGTGCATATATTTGGTACTTTTTAGTGCATAAATTCCACACTCTACTCATAACGTTTGCAGCATGGAGTTTTCGTTGTAGTCTTCGAAGGACAACGAGGCCCTGTAATGACCAAAATGAATTAGCACACCATGTCATATACCCACTTTTGATCGAAATAACCTTCGTACAGCTGTAGCAGAATCGTTATTTTTGCTAAATAGTTTCACACTGAAAGCGTATATAGTACTTGTTTCGATTGTAATAAAGCTCATCAGTGACGTATTGATGAAAATTCCTTAAAATTACAACTAAATTTTTTCGTTCCTATTCAACAGGTCCTAGGATTTGTACCCAATTCTATACGCATAATTCTCGACATCCAAATCTATTAAAATGATAATTTTTTTTTCATTGTAAGAAGAATTTTATCAAGAAAGCGAAATGCTTCCCCATATTTGGGGAAAAAATATCCTGAATGGTGTAAGCGATTTCTAAAGTTGCTGCATTTTTGAGTCAGCTGATACCGACATTAAAACCTTTTTGTTTGGATTAACATCTTCATTATTTTTATCCGATTTTTCCACCATCTTATTAATATAAAATTAAAGGTACAATAATTTTTATATACGAATCCATAATTTATTTTTACAAAATATTGCAGATGCTTTGTGGTTTATAAAAGAAAGTAATTAAAATAAAACTGAGTTTGAGTGGGAAAAAAGGTTCAAGTACCACAAGTAAAACTTTTCAACCTGCAAAGAATTTACTAACTGATTTCACTGAAAATTCGAAGATCGTGGAGAATAATTTATTATAAGCTAAAATATATATTTATCTATTTACATTTATTTTTATTATTAATTGATTGTAAATAACAAATTTACATAATCTATAGTCCATTTTGTACAACAAATTTTTATCAAATTTACGCCGGGTAGATTATAATTCCTCCAGGAATTTGTGGATATCGATTACCTGTAATTGATGCCCCAACTCCACTTCCACCAATTCCACCAGTTCCTGCATCACCTCCTACACCGACAGCGGCACCCACACCAACATCTTGACCAGATCCACCATTACCACTAATTCCGCCTCCTATTACAAGACCAGCATCCGTAGGTTTACAAAGAACGAAGAGAATAACCAAAGAAAAGGTAAGCAAAGAGAACTGAAATTTAATAGTAATTAGTATAGTAAATCAATATTTACAATTAATTGTAAAATACTTACTTTCATTTTAGAATTTGATAAATAGATATATTTAAAAAAAATATTTGGTAGTGTAGAGTATCTATAACAATTTATGACATCAAAGGTAATAATGAATGATAAAATGCACCAAACTTCAGCTTTTATAAAGTTATACTACGTACATTACCTACGTAAATTTGGTAAGCCTAAGAGTAAATACAATTAATTTATAACAATTGTACAATAAACAGGAAAATACATACACTAAAATAAATTATTGTTTTTATATTATATTTATTTACATTACAAGCAAAATTTTTATTTTACTTTTGCTTTTGGCATGATTTTGTGGTGATTTTTTGGACTAAGCAAGTTAATGATTTTGATCATTATTGATTTTATCTAAAGCAGAAGTAATTTTACAATGAAGGTATATAAAAATATTTACAAAATTGTAACAAACAAGGAAAATATTAAAACTTCAAAGAGTGGTCCAGACTTACTGTTTTCTTCTACGTTTTACTCGTCAGTTCTAATCATGTTTCAGTTCTGACATGAACTATCAGCTAAAACATACGACAAAACTTTAGGTCTGGACCTCGCTTAAAATAATCAACGGGTTGGATGTCAAAATAGTATGGTGAAATGGTTTTGAGTTGCTAAAACTTTACTTGTGGGCCTGCATGTCGTTTGTAATCGTAATGGAATGGAGAATTATCAAACGACAATCTTTAAATTTACCGAAATATACTTCGTCTTCGGACTTTGACCGCATCATCATAAATAAATCAAGAGCTTTTCCATTCCTGTCGGAATATTGCCACTTCTATTGAAGTTTTTACAATCCATTTCACGAGGTGGATTAATCCTCTTTTGCTACTCTTTTTACTACAACTTTTCACCACAGCATGTGGATGTTTACCGGAAGGCCGGGCTAAGAAATTCTGCCAAGGCCGCGACTTGAACCCAGAATTTCCACTCCGTAACTCAACCAGCGATCACATCATCACTTGGTTCCTCCACCAAAACCTCAATCAATGTCATCGATCAAGTGCTTTATTCGACTGCTTTGCACCATGCAATTTCTTCCTATTCCCGAAACTCAATTTACCACTTCGAGAAAATGCATTTTGGTTTTTATTATGATTACCACTGCGATGCAAATTATTTGTCATCTCATCAGATATTGTTTATTGATGCTCATAACGTTTGCAGCATGGAGTTTTCGTTGTAGTCTTCGAAGGAAAACGAGGCCCTGTAATGACCAAAATGAATTAGCACACTATGTCATATAAGTCAACTAAGTCAACTCGTCGCCAGTCAGACTCGCCGCGGGCCAATTCACCGCGAACTTTTGATCGAAATAACCTTCGTACAGCTGTAGCAGAATCGTTATATTTGCTAAATAGTACTTATTTCGATTGTAATAGATCTCATCAGTGACGTATAGATGAAAATTCCTCAAAGTTACAACTCAATTTTTTCGTTGCTATTCAACAGGTCTAGGATTTGTACCCAATTCTATACGCATAATTCTCGACATCCAAGTCTATTAGAATGATAATTTTTCTTTTTCATTGTAAGAAGAATTTTATCAAGAAAGAAAAATGCTTCCCCATATCTGGGGAAAAAGTACCCTGAATGGTTTAAATGATTTCTAAAGTTGCTGCATTTTTGAGTCAGCTGATACCGATATTAAAACCTTTTTGTTTGGATTAACATCTTCATTATTTTGATCGGATTTTTCCACCATCTTATTAATATAAAATTAAAGGTACAATAATTTTTATATACGAATCCATAATTTATTTTTATAAAATATTGCAGATGCTTTGTGGTTTATAAATTATAAAAGACAGTAATCAAAATAAAGCTGAGTTTAAGTGGGACAAAATGTTCAAGTACCACATGTAAAACTTTTCAACCCGCAAAGAATTTACTAACTGATTTCACTGAAAAATCGAAGATCGTGGAAAATAATATTATAGCTAAAAAGTATATTATTATCTATTTACATTTATTTTTATTATTAATTGATTGTAAATAACAAATTTACTTATTTATATAGTCTATTTTGTACAACGAATTTTTAACAAATTTACGGGTAGATTATAATTCCTCCAGGAATTTGTGGATATCGATTACCTGTAATTGATGCCCCAACTCCACTTCCACCAATTCCACCAGTTCCTGCATCACCTCCTACACCGAGAGCGGCACCCACACCGACACCGGCACCCACACCGGCACCCACACCGAGACCGGCACCAACATCTTGACCAGATCCACCATTACCACTAATTCCGCCTTCTATTACAAGACCAGCATCTGTATATTTATATAGAACGAAGAGAATAACCAAAGAAAAAGAAACCAAAGAGAACTGAAAATTAATGTAAATTATAATAAATTAATATTAACAATATTGTACCATACTTACTTTCATTTTAGAATTTGATTAATATATTAAAAAATATATTTGGTATTGTAGAGTATCTATAACAATTTATAATATCAAAGGTAATAATGAATGATAAAATGCACCAAACTTCAGCTTTTATAAAGTTATACTACGTACATTACCTACGTAAATTTGGTAAGCCTAAGAGTAAATACAATTGAAGGGTCCACTGGAAAAACGATGAGGCTCCATTTTTTTCAAAATCGATATTTTATCGGCATCTCTTAGCTTGTAACATAAGCTATGAACATACCAATCCGCACAGGAAACAAACAATGAAATTCCACTAAAAACTGCGGTTGAAAATAGGCAGCATAATGTAACGTTACGCGTTATGAATAGTTGTGAAACTTTAAACCTCGTTTTACTCGACTTTTTAAAAATGTGACCCTCATCGTTCTTCCAGTGGACCCTTTAATTAATTTATAACAATTGTACAATAAACAGGAAAATACATACTACACTAAAATAAATTATTGTTTTTACATTATATTATTTATTTACATTACAAGCAAAATTTTAATTTTGGCATGATTTTGTGGTGATTTTTTTTTATCATTATTGATTTTATCTAAAGCATAAGTAATTTTTACAATGCAGGTATATAAAAATATTTACAAAATAGTAACAAACAAGGAAAATATGCAAACTTTAAAGAGTGGTCCAGACTTACTAAACTGTTCTACATTTCACTCGTCAGTACCAATCGTTTCAGTTCTGGCATATGAACTGTCAGCTAAGCTAAAACATACGACAAAACTTTAGGTCTGGACCTCGCTTAAAAATAATCAACATGCGGGCTGGATGTCAAAATAGTATGGTGAAATGGTTTTGAGTTGCAAAAACTTTACTTGTGGGCCTGCATGTCGTATATAATCGTAATGGAATGGAGAATTATCAAACGAGAATCTTTAAATTTACCGAAATATACTTCGTCTTCGGACTTTGACCTCATACTATCGACCAAACCTAGAATTGTGTAAATATTAAATGTCTGCGAATTAAAGTAAAGTAAATAGATACTGTGATGCCATTTGGAGCTATACTTTACTTATTCATTACAGCAGGTATTTTTATCGACGTACTAGGTAAAAAACATGCTTAGGACGTCTGTTCGTAACAGTTTAATGGATACCAGCCGTCCTCGCGTGCACATCAATACATATACAAAGAATAACTATTATTAGAAACATCAATGAATGAGAATCCACCTGGTTTGGTGTTTCCAGTGATTCGGAAGTGGAAGAGGAAGCTGTTTTGCGACACTAGTTAAAAGCTATTTATTTCCTTGTAAACTCCAATAATCAGTTATTTAGCACCACGTCGAAGTGTTGACAATAATATCTACCAGGTTGAAAATATTTAATCAATATATTTTTGGATGCAAATTGAAAAGTTTATGATAGAATCTTCAGGCTGATAAAAAATTAAAAATTTGATCCTAATTCTAATTTAGACGAAATTAAATATCATGAACAATTAAAATGTCTAGAATAATCAAAATTCTTCTGTTTTTGGCTTCACTCATTGAGAATGCACCCATACGTTCAAACTAATCAATCAGAGGCGGCGTGCTTATAATTGATTCGGAGGAAGAGCTTTCTAGCTAATTATTATATTAAACATTACTGGACTTATTCAAGTACTTTTTAAGCAACAATGTATTGAAAACTACAACCAAATGCAACCAATGAAATTTCTTCAAATTATATGGGGAGGGACCCGTATTGCCTCACTTAATTCGGGATTCTTAAATTTTAGATGCGTAATTTTCCGTTTAGAATGTAATGGTTTATATTTCTATTGTGTGCTTTTTATGTTCCTTTTTGTTCGTATTTTTTATTTTGATCCTTAAACTGCGAAAAATTTTTTTTCAATATTCATATTCAATGGCTGGTATACAAACAGGAAAGCTTTTGCAACCAAGATGGTGATAAAAATCACATTTGACACACAAAAGTCCCACATCGACAGTTAATCTTCTTCTTCTTCAGTCCATCCTAGTCCACTCCTGGACCATAGGCCTCTCCAGTAATGGAGGTTTTTGCCATAACTCAGCACGCTGGCTAGACGGGTTGGTGAGTAGTCCGCATATCAATATTCAATAATAATTGGGAAAACAACAAAGCGTGGTGTTAACTTTGCTTTCTATAAAGTTCCTCGTGTAGTTGCGAATTCGGTATTAAAAAATATTACTCTCAGAATTTTACTTTATAGTACTTTTCTTAGGGTTGTCCACATCAATACATCCATAAAAAGAATTTGATGTAAAATCTTTGTAATTTGTAATACAATAAATTAACTGCTAAATATTTTACTCGGGTCAGTATTAGAATGTTAATTTTTCTTTTTCATTGTAAGAAGAATTTTATCAAGAAAGAAAACTGCTTCCTCATATCTGGGGAAAAAGTACCCTGAATGGTTTAAACGATTTCTAAAGTTGCTGCATTTTTGAGTCAGCTGATACCGACATTAAAACCTTTTTGTTTGGATTAACATCTTCATTATTTTTTTCGGATTTTTCCACCATCTTATTAATATAAAATTAAAGGTACTATAATTTTTATATATGAATCCATAATTTATTTTTATAAAATATTGCAGATGCTTTGTGGTTTATAAAAGAAAGTAACTAAAATAAAGCTGAGTTTGAGTGGGAAAAAAGGTTCAAGTACCACATGTAAAACTTTTCAACCTACAAAGAACTTACTAACTGATTACACTGAAAATTAGAAGATCGTGGAGAATAATTTATTATAAGCTAAAATATATATTTATCTATTTATATTTATTTTTATTATTAATTGATTGTAAATAACAAATTTACATAATCTAAGTCCATTTTGTACAACGAATTTTTAACAAATTTACGCCGGGTAGATTATAATTCCTCCAGGAATTTGTGGATATCGATTACCTGTAATTGATGCCCCAACTCCACTTCCACCAATTCCACCAGTTCCTGCATCACCTCCTACACCGACAGCGGCACCCACACCAACATCTTGACCAGATCCACCATTACCACTAATTCCGCCTCCTATTACAAGACCAGCATCTGTAGGTTTATAAAGAACGAAGAGAATAACCAAAGAAAAAGTAACCAAAGAGAACTGAAAATTAATGTAAATTATAATAAATTATTATTTACAATTGTGCCATACTTACTTTCATTTTAGAATTTGATAAATAGATATATTTAAAAAAAATATTTGTTAGTGTCGAGTATCTAATAACAATTTATGATACTCGTATAAAAGGTAATAATGAATAATAAAATGCACCAAACTTCAGCTTTTATAAAGTTATACTACGTACATTACCTACGTAAATTTGGTAAGCCTAAGAGTAAATACAATTAATTTATAACAATTGTACAATAAACAGGAAAATACATACACTAAAATAAATTATTGTTTTTATATTATATTTATTTACATTACAAGCAAAATTTTAATTTTACTTTTACTTTTGGCATGATTTTGTGGTGATTTTTTGGACTAAGCAAGTCAATTATTTTTATCATTATTGATTTTATCTAAAGCAGAAGTAATTTTTACTATGAAGGTATATAAAAATATTTACAAAATAGTAATAAACAAAGAAAATATTAAAACTTCAAAGAGTGGTCCAGAGTTACTGTTTTGTTCTACGTTTTACTCGTAAGTTCTAATCGTTTGAGTTCTGGCATGAACTGTCAGCTAAAACATACGACAAAACTTTAGGTCTGGACCTCGCTTAAA
This sequence comes from Rhagonycha lutea, assembly GCA_958510855.1. Classification (NCBI taxonomy): domain Eukaryota; kingdom Metazoa; phylum Arthropoda; class Insecta; order Coleoptera; family Cantharidae; genus Rhagonycha; species Rhagonycha lutea. Next base: position 12,840,685 of record OY294036.1, on the reverse strand, counting down.
ATAATCAACGGGCTGGATGTCAAAATAGTATGGTGAAATGGTTTTGAGTTGCAAAAACTTTACTTGTGGGCCTGCATGTCGTCTATAATCGCAATGGAATTTAGAATTATCAAACGAGAACTGAGAAGTTCTGAGTTTCGAGAGAAACGAGAATCCGCGACTTGAACCCAGAATTTCAGCTCCGTAACTCAACCAGCGATCACATCACTCCACACCGTGGTCTTAAACAATAAATTATATTTGTGACAAAATAACACTTGGCTCCTGCATCACTTGGTTCCTCCACCAAAACCTCAATCAATGTCATCGACCAAGTGTTTTATTCGCCTGCCTCGCACCGTGCAATTTCTTCCTATTCCCGAAACTCAATTTACCACTTCGAGAAAATGCATTTTAGTTTTTATTATGATTACCACTGTGATGCAAATTATTTGTCATCTCATTGTAATCCCTAATGCTGTAACCGCAATGAGCTTACTCTCTTCATCTAATCAGGGTATAGCCATCGCTTGCTTTAGGTATTTGACGTCCGGATACGCGTTCGGTCATTGTGCTTCATTTTGTTAGTATTTGTTAAGTAAATTACATTGTCTGATGTGACTGCAATTTATTCTCGTGTATGATTAGTTGTTCATAATCATGTTAACCACACAGGAAGGATTATTTCTAGAGGATGATGCGTTTCGAGCATGTAATAGCAAATATTCAAGTGAGGAAAAACAAAGGTTCGACAAAATGTTTCCAAATTTCATTATACTTTGCAAGATATCAGCGGTAAATTTCTTTGGAGCCTTAAGATCCAGACCCAGTAGACCCATCAGTTCATTGGGTTATATTGGGGTAAATATTAACAAGTAGATTCAAATCAGGAAATTATCAAAGCGGACAGAATAGAATTATAAAATAAAGAAATGCACGAAAGCTATTAGACAAAAACTAAAATTATAATTATTGAAAAACAAGTAAGCACTGCATTTTTTTCCAGGACTGTGGATGGACTTTTGATCGTACTGTATTGCTATAATTAATTATAGGGTTGTTTCATACCAAAAAAAAATTTGCCCCATAAATAGATTACACCGGAGGGTGTAGTATAGTTCTTAGTAGGGTAATTGCATGTTCAGATTACCTTAGTATGTACTCATTACATCAATAATGGGAGCGAATATGACTCAGTCAGTACTACATCACAATTAGCTAATCGTATACATATATACAAATACACCTCTATAGAATGCATACCTACTAATTCTTACAGATAAGCAACAAGTAGGATTATTTACTCAGAATATTTTACCAATATGAGGGTAAGTTTGTTGAACAATAAATTATTATGAATTGATAACCATTTTACAATTTTAGGTTATGCTATGGTATATTGTGACGCTAATTTTTTTTCTACCTCAATTAATTGATGGCAACGTAAAAATAGATGGTGAAATTGTCAATAATAAAGGTACTGGATATCATTCGGTTGATTTTGTTTTAAATATTGGAGAAAACGCCATTGGATATAATGGTGGTAATGTTACACATTTATTCAATGGAAATTTTGCTTATATAATATGTATCATTCAGTTAATTTTAAAAATGAATTTTACATTTTAAATTTTATTTTATTAACATAATATCAAAATAAATTACATTTCTATTATTTCTCGCAGATGGTATGACTTAATTTAGCATTCCATCATTTTTTATCACATTCAAATTGTATGTTGTTAATTGGGGATCTCCGGTGGCTGCTGCCATCCACCTCCAACTACAACACCTGCGCCGCTTCCTCCTATTCCATTGTCTCCAGCGTCTCCCCCTACACCTAAACCAAGACCAATTCCTGCAGAACCTCCAGAACCTGCATTGCCGCTAATAGGTCCTGTGATAGAAACACCTGCTGATACAATGTGTGTATAATCAGCAATTATGGCAATCGCTAATATTGCTAAAATTATCTGAAAAGTAATGATAATTAAAGTTTCACAGTAAGTACACTGAAATAATCTTTACATACCTTCATTTTTATGGTGAGAACACAAATTAAATGTCGAATGCCTAAATGCAAATCTTAATTTATATAAAAAAATAACAGCATTGTCGTCACAAAATAGATCAAATATTTAACAATTAATTTTATAAATGATTATTATAAGCTTCTCATTGTAAAGTTTATCCTTTTGTTGCATCGTTATCCTTTAGTATATAGAATGTATAAATATTACATTTTAAAAATAAACTAATAAAATAATTATGAAAAAATATAAAAATGCATAACTTCATAATATTAAAAAATCTGAATTAATAATTAATATCTACTCCTATAATTTACAAATAAATTATAAAAAATTAGAGCAGCAATTTGAAATACACATTCATTGGTGGATGTGATAATAACTTATTTTGATCATTTTTCTTAGAAGATAAAATTGGTTAGAAATACTATCACTATTATTGTAAAATATTTGATTTAAAAGAAAAATTTACATTAACTTAGAATAATTTAGAAAAGAAACTATCATAGGGGATAAAATAGAATTATAAACAGATGTGAACGAAAAGTTATAAAACAAGAACTAAAGTTTAAAATAATGAAGATCAAGAACCACTCCATTCATTTCTTGCATCATCTATTAAGCACCAGGACTGTGGATGGACTTTATGACCGAACTGTATAGGGTGTATAGAATAGGGTGGTTTTACAATGAGAGGTAGCGGGTGGAGTCTGGTTCTTAGTCGGGTCATTTGCATGTTCAGATAATAATATAAATGCAAATGCAGAATTATTTACTCAGAATATTTTATCAATTTGAGATTAAGTTTGTTAAAAAATTATTAAGAAGGGATAACTATTTTACAATTTTAGGTTATGCTATGCAATACTGTGACTCTTATTTTTTGTCTGCCTCAATTTTGATGGCAACTTAAAAATAGATGGTGAAATTGTCAATAATAAATGTACTGAATATCACTCGGTTGAGTTTGTCCTACATGTTATTTAATATACGATAATAGTGGTAATGTTGCCCATTTACTCAATGCCAATTTTGTTTATATAATATTGTAAATACTATGCAACTGGTAATTTTTAAAATTAATTAAATAATGGGGTAAAACTCCTGTTACCAATGGTAAAAATACGTCCCCTACCTCGACCAGCTCAGCTTGCAATAAAAGTAGCCTCCAAATTAACTTTAATTTATAAAAAATAATAACAATGCATCGGGATAAATCGAGTCCAGAGAAATACTCATTAATTGAAAAAAAAACTTTAATTGTATAAAAGGACAAAATTATGCGTACTTCATAACTTCGTAAATGAATCAACACGTCCGTCGGTCGCGTCAGTTGTATTAGAAATATAATAAACGCAGTTTACAAACAACATTGGCCCTGTTTTGAGCGTATAAAAAAATAACTTTATAATATTAAAAAATCTGATATCGTGATCTGATATATTAATAAGTAATTTAAAAATAAATTTTAAAAAATTGGAACTGCAGTATTTGAAATGCACATTGGTAGATGTGATAATAATCCATTTGAATAATTGTTTCTAATAAGAAGAAAAGACAAAGTTGGATAAAAACACCATCACTATTTTAAAATATTTTATTTAAAATTAAAAATTTACATTAAGTAACTTATTTCAAAAATTTTATGCTGAGTCCTATGGTGTTGTGGTGATTAGGCAGGTAAAAACTAGTGCAATTTGTTTCACATTTTAAATGTTAATCACTGTATTCTCCATTTCTACCTCTTCCTTCACTATTATAACCATCATAACCACCACGTCCATGGTCGTATTCACCTTCATATTCACCACGTCCTTCTCTGCTGCCATAATAACCTCTATGTTCACGTTCACGTTCACGTTCACCATATTCCGGCAAGGCAGAAATTGCCGTTGCCATTAGGGCAACTATCAACACATAAAACTGAAACAGAATTTTGTTTAAGAATCATCGTCATTTACTATGTGGGATTAAATCGATCAAGAGTCATATTAACATCCTTTACATATCGACACAACTGGATCAAAATAGAAACATGTTATTGGTTGATTTTGAATTATGTATGAAGCTACCCGTTATGCGTCATAATAGTAATCATAATCATAATAGCCTATGAGGAAAATGAGCTGGGTATCAGGTACCGGATCCGATTCCGAAGGATTCGGTAACGAAAATCCAATATTTCTATTCAATTTTGATAATTTCTACTAAAATTCAACTAATTTTTCATAGTATTAGTTGAATAATAGTACAGAAATTTGAGTTTATAATTTTGGAATAACTAAAAATTTGACTTACCAAGAGCTTAGCCATGGTATGGTTGAACACTACACACAAATTACTTCAATTTTGTTGTACTGTGGTTTACATACTTTATATACCAAACAATACTTGCAAAAAGTAATTAATAACCATAATTCTACCATATTTAATGTTTCTTGGTATTACGCACACAAATAATAACAATAGAATTATATAATATTCCATATATTTTAGATGTATACAAATGTATACTATTATAATACAAGACAAAAGCTTGTTATCTTCACCCATCAGCAAATGATATATTTAATACTGTATAAATTAGATAACATAATAAGTTATAAGTAGTTGTCACCTAACGATGTTATTGTACAACGATGTAACGCAAATTGCTCTAATTTGGGCCACTTGCCCCGCTGATCTACGAATGGAAAGGTAGACATGCCAGCTAAGGGATTACACCCCCGTCCAGTGCCAGAGCATGGGTCGCTCGGACGCGTTTCGTAGGTTCTTCCGTTGGCTCAGACGATCAGTGTACAACTAACTAAGGAAAAAAAACCTTTCGGGCGCCAGTCCTCTAAATAAAATACGGAAGTAAATAAGAGTTGATTTTATTTAAAAAACAAAGTTGAGATAAAGATGGGGTTGACAATATCTGATTCCAAAACTCCAATAGGAGACACAAAACACATAACAAAGCAAGTGAAATCCAAGATACCCTGAGGGGATACCTTGGGACAATCAAATCAAAAAAATAAAATACAGATGAGTTGCCATATGAAGACAACTCACAAAAATAATCCGCGCATCCAGGAGATTGCCCAACGCAGACATAAAAACGTTGGTAAAATTGACTGCAATTAACACATTCGCAAGAGATATCATCAAGTAAAATTAAATACAGCAATTGCTTTCTAACTTACCCTTCCACCTCAATCCGTCCGATTCAACATCTCAATTCTTTTGGAACCTCTGGAATATTAATGGTTCATCGTTTAAACTGAGTTTCAGGTGTAAAGCTAAAAATAACAAAAACTGCACAATTAAACAAGAATCAATTCACCTGCGAACGGTATAGCATCTTAATGACGATGTAAATAATTAAGACAAGCAAATCTCTCAAATGCGCTTCCAAAAAAAAAACCAATTAATGGTTTTCCAGCCATCCCACGTCGTTGGCGCTGTCCTAACCACTAGAGATGGAATAGTGGTATAGGCTCACGCTACCGCTGCGACAAGAATCCTACAATGTTGGAATGGAGCTCGCACGTCTTCCCAAAAAGTATGGATAAATCGTCAAAGGAGACGGCCAAAGTGACGAACTTATCACACCACTTCTTAATCAAGGACGCAAAACTGCGGTGAAGCTGGGGATAAACGAATGTTGATCAGTCCTGCCCTCTCCATTGATCTCATACAGGAATGGTGAACCCAAAAACGAAATCCCAACATCGTTAAAAATGGCTGCCACAGATGGTTCGACGCAGGAATCAAGGTCATCACAGGTGGAAACAAGATAACCAAACTGCTGGCCCATATCCATACAAATAACCATATGGTTGGTGGATAAAACAGCCAGATGGACATCAATCAGCTACTGATGCACACCATGTGAACCGCTCAAAAAACCATAATTAAGATTGGAAACCAAAAATGAACGTCACATAAAATTGACGTGGTAGTACGAAAAAAAAAGCTAAAATTTATCAAAGTCAAACTTCCGCTCATGATAGAAAATAATGCAATCTTACCCACAAATGTAGCACAGAAGGTAAAATAAAAGATCACTTCAATAAACTACCAATTTGTGGCTTTTAAAAACATAAAATTGCACAAACGTAAAATGAAACTTGCACTTTTCATAAAGATAAGCGAAGAATGAAATTTTGATAAATTTTCGAAATTCAAAACGCGTGCGCGTGTTTGAAACGCACACAGGGTGATGCATAGACTTCCGCCAAAATATAAATAATAGCATTTGAAATGCTACAACGAAAATGTTAGTAAATAAATCATACTTTCAGTATTTTGTACAATGTGATAACTTCCTAGTTTTACTTTTAAAAGCGTTTAGCACATTTTTAGTTAGTCTAAAAAGTTATGATTTGTTTACAATCAACAGTTTACACTGTTATAGATTATATACAAAGGGTCTCGGTAATTCTTTATTCAAACCCTACAGTTTCCAATACTACGACATAATATTATATCTCCAGAGACGCTTAGTAATTTTTGTTGTTAATTTTTCTTCATTTCAACAATTTTCCAAGACCTCCATATTTGTTCCTCCAAACAAAAATTACTACCAATCCCTTACACCTAAACGAAGTCAAATTATTGCTACACCTCCAGTAAGTCCATTGTCGCTAATCAGCCCTGCGCTACTAGAACACCTGCTGATACAATTTTTGTGAAAACAGCAATTATGGCAATCGCTACTATTATATGGAGGGTTAAGAAGCCAATCAGTGTAAGTCAAATTTTTATTCAACATTACTTGTATTGTCAGCCGAAAGATTGATGAATAACGAACAGGCCACAATTAATAGGTAAGTCAAATTTTTTAAAAATTTGACTTACACTGATTGGCTTCTGAACCCTCCATATTTATCTGAAAAATTATGAAAATCAAAGTTTTAAAATCAGTACACAGATTACTCTCTCTGGAGAGCAACGAGAAAGCTTAAAGTGCCACAAGCACAGAATCCACCAATTAAAGATAGTAATGGGAAATGGGCAAGAATGTGACAAGGAGAAAGGAGAAGTATTTGCCAAACATTTAGAAAAAGTATTCCAGCCGTACCCTACAATGTCTACACCAGCAGAAGATAGAGAAGTGACAAAATATCTTGAGACTCCCTTCCAACTGGATCTTCCCATAACAAAAATTAAAATTAAAGAAGTTCGCAATGTTATCCGAAAAGAAATCAACGTTAAAAAGGCGCCTGGCTTTGATTTAATCACAGGAAAAGTGCTTCAAGAACTACCAGAAAAAAGCTTAAAACTTCTGACATTTATCTTTAACGCAATACTCCGAATACATCACTTCCCAAACTTGTGGAAAGTGGCCCAAGTTATAATGATATTGAAACCTGGAAAGAAATCTGAGGAAGCCAGTCTTCTCGAAAGTGTTTGAAAAAATTTATTTAAAAAGACTAAAACCTATTTTAGAGATCCACAACATAATACCAAACCACCAGTTTGGATTTAGAAATAATCATAATAATCTTGAAAAAAACATTATTGTTCAGCCGCTTTCTTGGATGTTAGTCAGGCCTTTGACATGGTCTGGCATGAAGGCCTACTTTACAAAATTAAAAAGCTTTTACCATATCACCATCTACTATTGCTGCAATCATATCTAAAAGACAGACATTTTCTGGTGAAGCATCAAAATGAATATACCGACTTATATGCCATATTGTCAGGAGTACCACATGGCAATGTGCTGGGACCAGTGCTGTATTTAATCCATACATCAGACCTACCAACCACTCGCTTAACAACGATAGCGACATTTGCAGATGACACTGCAATATTAGCAACTCATTCAGATCCAACAAGGGCATCTAGAAACTTACAACTAAACCTAGACAAAATACAAAGATGGCTACAAAAGTGGCGCATTAAGGTGAATGAAGCTAAATCGGTGCACATTACCTTCACCCTGAATAGGTCAACTTGTCCGCCAGTCAAAATAAACGGTCAACAACTTCCACAGGCTGATGACGTGAAGTATCTGGGCATTCATTTGGACATACGCATGACGTGGAGGAAGCATATCTTCACAAAACGGAAACAACTTGGTATAAAATTCAGCCATGTGTATTGGCTGATCGGAAGAAAGTCAGAACTCACTCTAGAGAACAAGTTGCTACTCTATAAAGCAATTCTCAAACCAATTTGGACATATGGTATCCAGTTATGGGGCTCCTCTGCCAACTCTAATATTGAAATCCTCCAGAGATACCAAAACAAGGTAGTGCGAGCTATGGTAGACGCACCTAGATATGTCTCCAATGAGACGATTCAACACGACATACCATTACCTTCCGTAAAAGAAACAATTAAATCATACAGTATCAAATACAGTGCTCGAATTATACAACATCCTAACGTGTATGCAAACAAACTATTAGTAAATACAAGTGAAGTGCGTAGATTAAAAAGATATAAACCTGTGGACCTAATGAACAGATTCAAATAAAACTGAAATTTATATAGATTATTGTTCACTGGAATGATTTTCTGCATGTCATTGTAAATTATATAGTCATAAAAAACGCCTAATGCCTTATAGGCAAATTGCTGTATACTTAAGAGTTAATAAAAAAAAAAAAAAGAAATTCTGATGTTATTAAAATTTACTGAGTTCACCGAATAAAATGTTTAATTAAAAAATAAATTGCGTTTAAGCTGTATATTATAAGAAAAATATGTTCCTAGCATGTTGCTCGGAGCAAAATGTAAACTAGGGATTCAATAAGCTTGTTTAATTATGAAATAGGGCTAAAAGAGAAGGTTATTAAATAAAATTTTGCGATCAAAGTGAATAATTAAACAATTGGTGGTCCGCGAAATTTAAATTGTGAATTTAGTGGTCCGCAATATCTAAAAGGTTGCCAACTGCTGTAGTATACCTATACAGTATACTTACCTATATAATATTAAAATAACTGGTAGATTAACTACTAATTTAAAAAGAAAATAATTATAAAAAATTGGAGCACCAATATTTGAAAAATGCACATTGATAGATGTCATAATAAAATTCATTATAATAATTTTAAAAAAAGAGAGAAAATTAGATAAAAACACCATCATTATTTTAAAATATTGTATTTAGAATTAAAAATTTACATTAACCAAGTTCAAAAATTTTGTGTTAAATATCCTATGGTGTTGTGGTGATTTGATAGGTAAGAACTGGTACATTTTAGTTCACATTTTAAAAGTTAACGACCGTATCCTCCCCTTCCACCGCCTCCTCCACCACCACCTCCGCCTCCACCTCCAGAGTGTCCACCTCCAAATCCGCCTCCAAATCCGCCTCCGCCACCATGACCACCTCCGAATCCACCTCCAAATCCACCTCCTCCTCCTCCGGGTCTTCCACCACCTCCAGGTCTACCTCCACCATATCCCGGTAAGGCAGAAATTGCTGTTGCCATTAGGGCAACTATCAACACATACAACTGAAACAGAAATTTGTTTAAGAGTCATCAACATTTACTATGTGGTATCATTAAATTGATAAAGACTCATATTAACATCTTTTACATATCGACACAACTGGATCAGAATAGAAACATGTCATTAGTTGATTTTGAACTATGTATGGAGGTACCCGTCATGCGTCAGTGACACCTGAGAGTACTTCGCATTTGATCGGTTTAGATTAAGAGTTGTTTGCTTATTTGTCAATAACAGACTTCTATTTTGATCTGATTGTGTAGATCTGTAAAGGTTCAAGTTCTGATTCCGAAGGATTGGGTAACAAAACTCCAATATTGATATTCAATTTTTCTAATTTCTACTACAAATCAACATATTTTTCATAGTAGTTGAACAAGATTACAGTAATTTGAATTTTTAATTTTTGAATAACTATTAAATTGACTTACCAAGAGCTTAGCCATGATATGGACGAACACTACACACAAATTACTTCAATTTTGTTATGCAGTGGTTTACATACTTTATATACCAAACCATAATTGCAAAAAGTAATTAATTTTTAATTAATTGATTAACCGTCTATCCTGTCAAAATTGATGAGATGCATCATTTCTACCACATTTAATGTTTCTTAGAATTATTCACACATATAACAATAGAATTATATAATATTCCATTTATTTTAGATTTTATACAAAGGGTTTCCGAAATAAGATTCAAACTTTATTGATGTGTATTAGTATTTAAGAAAAGGACAAAATAGTTCCCAATGAACTGCATTTTGAGACCTATAGGCATATAAAAGCTATTCCCTCATATTATTTCTCGACAGACTTAACACTTGCAATTAGTAACTTTTGATATTAATATTTCTTCATTTCAACAACTTTCTATCTCTATTCCTTCAAAGAAAATTTTGGCAAAATTTAAAATTATCTGCAGGTTTGCAAACGTAGAAAATATTTCGTAAAATTAGGTCAAGAATTTCAAAAACGCCCTGTATTTTCTATTTAATATAATTATATTCGACGTAACAAAAGAACACAATTAACTAATCGGGGGATTTTTGTAATTTTTAATTGGTGAACTACAAAACTTTTTATCCTTCAGTTGGGTTTGTTGTATTATAAACAAAAAATTGACAATGAAAACATATTGCTTGTATGATATGCAATAATTTTTAATTGAATACACATGTAAAATTAACGAGAAATTGGTAAAATAATATGAAACAGCATTAATGTTTTTATAATATTAGATTTTTTTTATTTCAATTATTTAAAATAATATTGTGTAGTGTAATCAGGGACGCATCAAGTGTAGTTTGGTGTCCGGGTTCCAATCTTTTACGGTTCCTATGCTAAGTGATCCATAATAGGTCTGTAATGTAGAAGTTTGATGTAATTTATTGTCAAAAAGTTCAAATTCGATTCGATATAAGAACAGATGAAAGCTTGGCTAAGAAAAATTCATTAACTTAGTTTGAATTTTTTAATAAGACCACCTTTTGTATTAAAATGGTAATATAAAAATAAACTTTTGACTGATTGGCTGGTGAGGAGCACCAGGACTATGTCCCATATCTTCTTTATCTTGAGGATGTGTATAAGTACATAGCAGACGTAGTGTTTATTGAGAGCAGAACTAGATCGAACTGGTCTTGCTAGCAGGATCTCCACCATGGAAAAGGGGTGTGAAAAATGTTTGTTCGGTTTAGGTGGTCCAAGAATTAGCATGGCGAAACGTGTAATGGGGGGTGCATCCCCGTGATGTGGATGCCTTGGAATCGTGGTGAGTGAGGACGATTGCTATCACGGCAAGGATGAGTTTCTCAGTGGCCCTCGCATTACGGAACGTTTTGAAGGTGGGGCTCAGCGTGGCATATTGGTCATTAGGGTGAAATACTGCCTTGGCTCTTTTAGGTATTTCAACGGATAGACCACTTTAAATATGTACAAAATTTACAATTACAATAGAAAAACACTATATTATATACGAAAAAATATTATTAAATCATTTAATTTAAAAAATTAATGATAATTCATTAAATCCTTCTTCCACATTATGATCTTGGACTTAAAGTTAATAAATGACTGATGGTCAAATCGAAGAGTTCATTTCCATTAACTCTGTTTACGAGACAAATCAATCTATCGATAGGATTATGTGGAGGCCATAATTGGTCGCATGCTGGCAAGTTCTAAAGCATTCTTGTGTTATGTGTAGGTGTATACGGTTGGAAGCAATTCAACAAACGTTGACTATTGATTCTTCCGTTGACCTGGCGGTAGGCAAGATATAAATCGGCAACCAAGCACCTATATTCCAGAAACCTACACAGAAAAAAATCCTTGATGTTAAATTCGCACAATATTGTGTTATTGAAATTGTGTTCTTGTTAATCCCAAATTGAGTTCTTGATAGGTACTGGGCTTGTTAGAAATATGCAAATTTTTGTACCTGGAAAATTGTATTGTATATGGTAACTATTGTTGTTTAAGTTCCACCCAATAATTGTGTTCTTAAGATTGTGCGAATTGTAAACGTAAAATTTTCCTTGAATAATTATTATTAAAGCAGTAAAATTTGAAAAAAATTTTCATTTTTAGATTATATACATTTAATCCGTAATTATGCAAACGATTAAAATATAATTTAAATATTTACCGTTATTTATAGTTTTAACACGTGGATAATAATTTTATTTTAAAAATTTAAACTTAATAATTATTATTAATAATTCTCCTTAAAATTAACGAACATTTTAAGATTAAAGAATTTACTGCAATTAGAATTAAATGTTAAAAATTTAATCTAAAGAAGTGTGATAATCGTATTAATTTACTGTAAAATTATAAATTCAACAAAAGCTTAAGTAAACGTTAAAACATTAAAATTTTAACCGTAAGTAAAGACAACATACAAGAAATTTTATTTAGAACCTTTTATCACAAGATAGAACCAGAAAATATTGGAAAATATGAAAATTTCAAATACGTGGGGGGGGGGGTGTCAAACAACGTGTTGTTTTTTAAAAAAGGTGAAAAATATAGTAAAATTATTGAATAATTTACAAAAGTATCTTATTACTTTTCGTTGTATCGTATTTACTTTTTAAATTCTACAATAATTTCACTATATTTTTCAACTTTTTTAAAAAACACCACGTTGTTAGATCCCCCCCCCCCCGTATTTGACATTATTTCATATTTTCTGGTTTTCTTGTGACAAAAGGTTAAAACTGTTTCTAAATAAAATGACTTGCATGTTGTTCTTTAATTAGGGTTAAAATTTTAATGTTTTTAAATTTTACTTAAGTTTTTTATAAGTTAATAATTTTAAAATAAATTAAATACGATTATCACACTTCTTTAGATTGTTCTTTTAACATTTAATTCTAATTACAGAAAAATTCTTTAATCTTAAATTTTGAACTTTCAGCAAACAGAATTATTAATAATTATTAAGTTTAAATTTTTAAAATAAAATTATAACCCACGTGTTTAAAACTATAAGTTAGGGTAATTGTTACGGTAAATATTTAAATTTTATTTTAATCGTTTACGTAATGTAATATTTTAACGTTTGCTTAACGTTTTGTTAACTTTATATTAAAATTTTAAAATTAAAACAATTTTAATGTAAAGAATTAAATGTTATAAAACAGAAATCTAAAGAAGTGTGATAATCTGATATTGTAAAATTATAAATATAGAAAAACTTGAATAAGCTCAAAAATATTAGAATTTTAACTATCAGTAAGAATAACATTGATTAAATTTTATTATTTTTGAATTATTTCATTTTTGTTAACTCGATATAACGATATTTTATTTATTAAATTTAAAATTAATTCTCCAAGCATAAGTATAACTTAAGCTTATTATTATAATTCCCTGCGTAGACCAGTGAGTACAGCGTACGCCTATAGATCCAGAGGTTACAGGTTCAAATCTTCAAAATCAAAAAAAAGGTAAGTAAAATTTGTCAAGTGTGTTCCCCTACTGCAATTAAAATTTATCGCAATTTAAAAATGAAAGTATAATAATAAATTAAGATCTGTGAATACAGATATTTCTAATAATGATTTATTTATATATTAAAAATTTTATTTTAATAAATTTTCTTATACAAAACACAAAATTGTGTTGTGGACTAGTAAAAAGGTTTTACCATAAGAAGGCATAATTTGGGTTGTATGCAGGTATAGATAGGTTGACCCAAAAGTTTACCTGCTTGAAACACAATGTTTTACTTGTAACCTATTTCAACCCAAAATGTTACCTGGAGTATGCACAATTTTACTTACGTTTAGCACAATTTTTTTTCTGTGTAGAGTTACAGACGAGGAGGCTGTTTGTGCTGGAGAATTCATCCCTTTGAAAATGAGCAAACTTTCGTTCCACTGTCTCCAATCTGCCGATATAAGTTTGGTAAATAGGAGACCAAACACTTGAGACGTATTGGGATCTAACAAGCGTAAGATAAAGAATTTTAATTGTGGTGGCAGAAAAATAAAATTATGAACCTACCGTGCGGTGTGCATTGATGCAAATTCTCGCTAGTGACACACCTAAATAATTATCAATTTCAGTGACACGAATAAGAGCCCTGCCAGCCTGTATTGTCTTGGTGGTTACTTTGGCGTTTTAGGTGGTAGCAGGGGGTATTTGGGGCATTCACTACAGTTTACACATGCAGGTTTTTCTTTCTTCGGGTGGGTACAATGAGCAGCTGGATGGTTGTCAGTTCATGTAAACACACTTGATATCGGCTGTGTAGTTGTGCTGGAGGTAGAAGAATCTTTGAAAAGATTCACATGTGTTCAAGTTTACAGTCAATGTTTGTTTAAAATAGAATAATTAAAAAAAATTAACAAAATGCTCACAGTTCCGTTTATTATTTTCAATTTTTGTCACTACAAATTTGCAATTTCATATTGAAAACATTCGTTATAAATAGCTTTTTTGTGAAAAATTTGTTTTTTGCGATTAGTTTATAGATGTAAACGTTTGCATTTCATTTTTTTCAAAATGTCCTTGAAAGATTAAAAAAAGTTAATAACGTCTGAAAGATTTAATTTCAAAATTTTTATTAACATCAGGAAGAAAAAATTAAGTTTTTGTAACTTTGAATAAAATATCCTTGCGCAAGTTAATATTTATATCAATATTTCTTAATGGTGGTGGTGTGAGTCATGATGATGTGGTGGTTCGTGGTGGTGTGGAGGTTCATGGTGGTGTGGAGGTTCATGGTGGTGTGGAGGTTCATGATGGTGTGGAGGTTCATGGTGGTGTGGAGGTTCATGATGGTGTGGAGCTTCATGATGGTGGTGATCCTTTTCAATATGATAAGAACCCCCATATCCTCCGCAGGCAACGGCTACTATTAAAGCAGCTAAGAAAAGAATCTAAAACGAAAATTATATTAATAAATTGAAAATTTTGCATCTGTTGATGTATTCATAATATTATTATAATATTATTTTTAAACTAATGCAATATTGTACTCACTGTAATATGAAGTTTCATGTTGAAATAGTTTTGATAAACTGATATCGGTTTTACCACAGCATTGGCTTTTATATGAATCAATAGATATAATAAATTATGTTAATGATAAGAACCGGAAAGTTTTAAATTGAAAATTAAGTCTGTAATGCTTTTGGTATATCAATAATTATTATGAATTATGCACTTTTATAAAATTTCCAGGTTTCATATGTTACTATATCGAGTGTCACAGTGTAGTTCTTCGTATTATTTTTTTTATAGAATTTCCCAAGGAACTCGAAAAACAATTACAAAACTTAGTTTTATTGCTTCAGTTGTATAATTTAAACATTTGTATAAGTAAGGTATTAAAATACATCAATAATATTTTTCATTATCCATTTAATTTTTTTAATGTTTATTTTAAACTATTTATTGGTAAACACTGTTAAAATACTTTCTACAACTTCTTAGAAATCCATTAGCAACATATATGGTAATGTTTTCCTGACAAAGTGCCATACATTAAAATATAAATTACATGATCTGATTCTTCAGCATACTCGGAGTGATATTATGCTATACCTACTCTGTTTACTGAACAGAAGATGCAGCTAAGCCACTCTCCACAAATTTATGCTTACACAGAACAATGAGCGCAATGAACGCATTGAGCATTGAGCAATGAGCTCTCTTGGGTGGAACAAAAATCTTGCGTAGTAGGTGACACGTCACACCCAATTCCACCAATTGACACGAACATAAAGTCGAACGGACTAATTATCGTTTCTGCACATTAGCTCCGCCCGGCCATGATTCCTTGGGTTAGCTTTAAAACGGATTTTCAAAATTCGAGCAAGAGAAAATTTCTGTGCGAATATTGCGCGCTTTCTTTGATAGTGGATTAGCTGCATTTGTTGAGTGAACAGAGTATAGATGCCCCATTTCTTTTGGTACTTCAATGTGGTTTCCTTTTATTTATTTTCAGAAATTTCAAATGAAGGCAAATGAAAACCAAAAGATTATTCTGGAAGATATTGTCACATGAATACTACGCAAGTTGTTGGAGGTGCAGATAGAGAGAGAATTTATAAACATTGATATTCTGATTGATCATAAAATTCATCTAAAAATTAATTCAATTAATTTGCAAAATCCAAAAGCTTTTAAAAAAGCAAACCTAATTTTCAAATATCTATTTAATATAATATCTAATACAATTTTAACCAAATCGTTAACGCAAAAGCAATAATTATCCAAAAGGGGTCTGAAATTTAATTATGCTTTTTTTGTTAATGATCTTCGCTTTTGCTAGCAAATGTGTTTACAAACGGATTGAGTGTTAATTTTCCCCCTTTCCCCCCCAAACAAACGGTTAAATGAACTACAATTTATTGTTACAAATTGAAAAATGCACTTTATAATTTTCAAAGGGGTTGGCTGACTAATTTCTTGTTGTGAAATTATATGCATGAAAAATTGCTCATTCCTCAATTGGAAACCTAGTTAACCTTGGTTAAAATGCACTAATGGCCATATTATGTAGACTTATGAGTAAACTACTGGTTTTTTTATTTACCCAAGCTGCAAATCATCAAATGAAAAGCAAATAAAAGTAAAATTAATTACTTATGGAAAATATTAAAAATACATAAAGAATTTTATCATTTACATGTAGCCGAAAATCCAGTAGTATAATAATTAGAAAAACAAAACCTAAAAAATATTTCAGAAATATTAGATAGGTAAAGCTAAAATTAATGTATTTCTAATATAAATCATAAATTAAGATTATTATATTATATTATTTGTAATAACTTCATCAGTTTGAAAAGTAATACTCCTACTATTTTTGAAATAAAATGAAATTGCCTGTGTCAATTAAAATAAAATAAGTAAAACAAAGTTTTAATTTATTTTTAATGTATAATTTAAAATATTCTTCTATTATAAATCAAATATTTTATATGCAATAAAATTAATTGCTCCTTAGGAAGAAAAAGATGTTATTATTAATTTTTATTATATAACAAAGAATTATTTACAATATTAAGCGTTCGTTTACATTAAATTCTTTAATAATACAAAATTTAATATCGAAGGCCACTTTTTGTAACAAATAAATCCGCAAAAACTTGTCTGTAACTTTTACAAGCACGTGAATCACAGCAATACGTATGTAAGTACGTTCTCTAAGATGAAAAGTATAAATTGGAAGTGATACTCAGCATTATTATGTTCTTCAAAACGTTTGGTGCAGCAGGAACGTTTATTTATTTATTTATTATAAGCGGTGAACGCAAGCGGTGCGGTGGTCACACTACGGTCGCCGCATTCTACGACAAAATCTAATGAAATCATTTTCAAAATATTAAGGATATGATTAGCTATGCGGGTGTTGCTGCTTATCGGGAGTGGAGATCGTTCAATTAATCGTAAAATTGGTTAAAATTAAGTGACACAAAAAGAACGCATACGTATGTAAATAACGTCTTTATTTTCCTTTACTCGCCTTGAAGATAAAAAATGAACTAGTAGTTAATGCATAAACTATTAATAAACTTTTATCGCACGTAGGGATATATCAGGGGAGGATCTTATTAGTTCGGCCTTCGGCCTCACATGATTACACTGTCATTTGAAGAGCACACTAGGAATAATGAACAAACTCATAATTGTAATATTTTGGGTAAATGCAACTTAAAGATTTATAAATACATAAAGGATCAGCAAATGAACTCTAATAATTTTTATTTAAAGATTGAATCGAATAATTTTTATATAATTGATTTTTACCAATAGATAGCTTCCATACTAACTCATAATTAAATTTTAGCAAAATTGAACCCTGATCGCTATTCCCGTTTGCTCTTCATATCAGAAACTAAATAATAACACTCCTCCAGGTTCTGCAACTAATATTACATACAAACTTTACGAACAATATTATTCTGCCACTCTTCCAAATAAATTAATGTTATCAACCCTGTAACCTCGATGAACCACTCTGGAATGGGTAACAGATATTAGGGTTTTGTACGTAATTCGTATTTATTCTGCAAGCAATTTTACCTAATATTTATTTACAATCCGCCACTGTTGGTTTTGCAACCAACCTTGCATAAAGATTACGATGAACCAATTAGAAGTTTTTTTTGTTATAAATTTTAGTTTTCATCAGAGTTTTATATTAAGGGCCTTAAAGGCTTCAAATTTAGAAATTTTAAACTGACAAATTCTGGCACTTCCAATCATTTTATTTTAAGTGGGGATCTAATAAGATTCAAAGTCAAGTCCAAAAGAGAATAAAAAAAAACAAACAAACCGAAAATCCAAATATAAAAGAACAATCAACAATGACAAAGTTTAAAAACCTATAAATAAATTAAAATATTGAAATGTTATTTTTCACCCCGGCTGGCTCAGTCGTAATCTTTTCAACGCCGGCTTTATCGCGACGACCTTCTATACCTTAACTTTTCAAAATTTAATTAATTATTAACCAATTTTCTCTTCCAAATCCTTGGTCTGAAAGAATAACACTCTTTCAAATTTCACTTGACTTTTATTCTCAAATTTTAATCAATTTTTACAACTATTCTCATACAAAACTAAAAATGTCGACCGTCCACGCTTGGACGGCGTACGCAAGTCTTCTTCTTATCTTCTGCGCTCCGGAACCTGCGCTCCACAGCGACCTCAAACCGCCGCAAAATTCAAATTTAAATTTTTACAACAATTTTTCCCACTTTACAATTTTGGTTGTTCCTTATCCAAAATTAACACGACAATATATTATAGTGAAAATCTGTAAATTGATTTTATTAACACATTAAAGTTTTTAATGCATTTTTTGTCGACCATACACACCTCCTAATGAATATGCAACTTTAGCATTATATTTTTCTAAATTTATGCTTATTTGATATGCATTTATAAATAATTTATTTTTTATATGAAAAGGGTAGCAGTGAGTAATATTCTAATATTTATGACATTCTTAAATTATATACTACAAACTAGTTAATTCCATAAAATGTCCAGACGCCTACATGGGGATGCTGTCCAGTAGGCCTGGATCAAAAGAAATAATATTACCCAGGCCCGTAGCCATGATTTCATTTCGGTGGAGGGCACTTGTAAAAAGCCTTTTGTAAAATGTAAAATTTTCGGTGGTTCCCCTTCCGTCCCCTTTTATTTTCAACATTTCGAGGGTTGCACGTGCCCCAAAGTGCCCCCCTGGCTACGGTCCTGATATTACCTATCGCTCATTAGCAGCAGCACTGTCACAAGTCCGAAAAATTCATTTTCCTTGATTTTGATTCATGAAATTCACATTTTAGTAAAGCTAGCTTGTTCAGCAAGAGTATGGTAAAGGTAATTTACCATTGCACCGCTAGATGGTAACTTATGTACATAAAACCAGTAATGTTTTTGCAACACATTTTTCAAGAATAGTGTCACAAGTAACTTGTATTGTTTTATAAAATTTTTAGTAAATTAACGTAAACTACGGTAGTGGGAACAAATAATACAAATATCTCTCATTCATAACAATAATCCATTCTTAAATTTAACTTTATCTCTTTAACTCAAAACAAGCAATTATCACTTTAATGACAGTGTAAAATAAATTCCTAAATTCAGGAAGGTGAAATGAAAACTTAACCCTAATTTTCTTCTTCAAATGCTTTTTTATTAGACAATCTTAAAATAATGAAAAAGCATATTCGGCTTTCCTGCTTTATATTGTAAAAAATTCAATTTTAAATTATTTATAACCAAGAATCTAACAATAACAGGAATGTTTAGATTTTACCAAATTTCATCAGTGCAATTTATTGATAGAATAAACTGGAATAATAAACGAATCAAAACGTGAAATTTTTAAGAAAAAAATGAGATTGTTATTAATTACTTTCAATCGTCAGTAGCATATAATCAGAAATAAGACAAAAATGGAGACATTGACTTCAAAAGATGTGAAAAAAATGTTTTACATAATAATTTTTAAAGGAAACTATGATTGCAAGAATGTTAAAAATTCTCATAATCGAAATAAAATAAAATATGTACAAACTTACCGAAGAATAACAATTTTTTTTAAATTCCCTTTACAAACGTGCGTTTAAAAAATTAATTAATTATAAAGATGTTATGTAAATAAAATAAAAAAGTGTATTTTATAAAGTTATTTATATGCCTAATGCCAAATCGCATGGCATTTCTAAAGGTTAAATTTCAATTCTTTAAAGCCGCAAAAGAACGGTAAAAAATAATTGCATACTATAATTTTTTTGTTTTAGAATTTTATACTTGGCTTTTTTACGGAATTTTTATCTTTTGATATAAAATCAACAACTCAAGAGATATATTATTAAAATTAATTAGTAAGTACATAATTATATGTATTATTGAAACATGGTAAAAATTAAACTTCAAATTTTTCGCAATATCTGCTCTATTCTAAGAAATATTTATTGTTTATTATTAAAATTTGAATATCAGTATAAAATACATATTAGTAATAATTAAGTCCATGGATTTGAATTAGTTCCTAAAAATTTGGATATTTGTTGTCGTCATTATAGCAACATTAATATGGAAATTTTATCTAAATTACAGATTCGTAGTTAATAAAAAAATTTAACAGCAATAAATCCGGTTTTTACTGAAGAATAATATAAAAGCCACTTCAATTTTGTCAAAATGTTAGTTTGCTATTATATCTTTAAATTGTACCATTGGAACTGAAACTCCAAAATTGAAAATGGTACGGATTAGTACGGTAAGCAAAGCAAAATAAATATTTATTTATTTCTTAAATTTTGGTTTACTTTTAAATTTAGTTATCAAAATTAAAAAAGTATTATTTCATCAATTTTAGTCTAAATGTAAAATTAAACTTGAAATATAAGCAAAAGCAAACTAAACTTTTGAATTACAAATAGGAGTGTAAAAGTTATCCTTTTTTTCTATAATAATTTTTCCATTGCAGATGTTTATTTTCGCTACATTGGTGGTAGCCGTTATGTGCTATGGTGGTGGTGGTTATAAACATCATGATGACCATCATGACGATCACCATGGACATCATGATCCTCATCACGGACATCATGACGACCATCATGGACACCATGACGACCATTATGGACACCATGACGACCATCATCATTACGATAAAGGACACGGTCATGGTTATGATCATCATGATCATCATGATCCTCATCACGGACATCATGATGACCATCATTATGGAAAACATGGAGGCCATTATTAAAAAAACACCAAATAAGTGTATGTTATTAAATTTTGTAAATCGACTGAGAATAAAATAGTGTTTATTTATATTGTTTTTGTCTGCCATTGATAAAATTAGTAAAATAAGAAAATATTTTTTGAGTCCCAGGAAATTTTTTATGTTTTTGCTGCGAATTTCATTCTGGAATCATAAAATTAATTTTTAATTAATTTAAAATAACAAAAAAGGATACTGCATTTTTCACAAGAACCAAATTATGGGTAAAACTCAGGAAATTAGAGAAGCACAAGTATTAAAGGACAATTATTTATCAGTCTTCGAATGATTTTTTACAACAATACGATATAATATACAAAATTTATTAGTAGGTAAATTATAAAAAGATTTATTACAGAAAAATTAATTTAAATAATATTATCAACATAATCGATATATGAAAATATCTTAAAAATAAAAATATATGCTACAAGAAGGTGCGGTTAAGTTCTCTCGATTAAAATTTATTGTGATATTTGTTTAGTCTTTAATAGTTATAATAATTATTATCATACTGCCCATAGGTAATTTATATTTATAAAACATGAAAGCCCAATAACAAAAAAAAATTACAATCAAACAAAATTGTTTAAAGAAGTAAAATTCAATTCGAAAATGACTATTTTGAAATACTACAATGTGTAAAACATTTAGATAAATATAATATCGAATACAACACTTTTAACAAATACACACTCATGCAGTGCCTATAGATCCAAAATTAAATGGAAGATAGTAGATAAAACATAAATTCAAATTGATTTTAACGAGTGACCGGTTTCGGTATTATTCTCAAGCATTTTCGTGGAAACTACCCCCTCAGTAAGTAAGGTTCATAACATAATTCAAAACAACTTTAAGTTTTTAAGTTATCAAAAATGGCTGGTAACTTCCATTATAACCCTCTCATCATGAATCTCATCCACACCATCATGTATGATCCTCATAGGGAACCGATGGTACCATTATAAAACAAATCAATACAAAATTTGCAATTGCAAGGGTTGTAAAATAGAAATTTATATATACAGTACCTACTTAATTTTTCCCCTATTTAATAAGAACTTTGGAAAATAAATTTTTCAAACGTCAATAATATTTTGGAAAAGTGGTAATTTGCGATCACATTCGAGATATTATTTTTATTAATAATAAAGAATCTAAAAACATAAGATACCAAAGGTTTTCACTTCAGTTAGATGTGATGCCTAACTGGTTAAGAAACCTCGAGTAAATTTCTCATCAGATTTGTGAAAAATCCTGACCTGGCCACTTTTTAAAGTAAGGCCATGATAATTTTGAATAATAATATTCTTAGTAATGTCGTTCATTTCTTTACGTAATATGATTTTTTCTTTACATTTTTAATACTGTTCCCTTATTAATTTGCTTCCCTAAAATAAAATGCTCTTCATTACAATATAATTCTTCGATTGTATTCAGCCACCTTCCCATGTCCTTTGACATAAACAGTAGATATTATTTAAAGTTTTTATTTGCAAACACAAAGTTTTGCATTTGCTCCAGTAAAGTGAAAAAATATAAATTGAAAATAAAAAATTTGGGCCTTTTGTCTAAATCATCTTTTCACTTCACATCTTTTCTCTGGTCAGCCTTGCATATACACATACACAGTCTTCCTACTCCCATCTTCAAGAGTCAAGAGAATATCAATGACTTTAGTTGTCGACCTCGCTAGCAAAAAAAAACTAATTGAATAAGAACTCGGCAGCGTTCAATATTTAAGATGGATATTGAAATATAGTTGAAAAATAAGAGGTAATTTGAAGATAATTGTAATAAGGTTTGACAGCAGCATAGTAAAAAAAAAACTAGTTAATAGTTAATAAAAATTCAATTCCTTTCGAGAAATAGATTAAATCACGATTGGTTTTTTTAGAAGTTGAGACAAAAATGTGGTTAAATGCGTAGCGAGGAAATAGAGTAAACCCGAGTAAACCTTAAAAAACGGAAAATCCTACATTACTATGTAGGATTACTATGTAGGACAAAATTATTTATTTTGTATTTTGTTAGTTATCTATTTTGTTGGAATTATACATGCACGCATTTTTTTTTTACTGCAATTTTTCTGCTATCCCAATAATAATTTAATAATATCAATAATAAATACAATAACAAAAATATATTTTTTTAAATTTGGATCGATATTATTAGTTTGGCTGGTAATGCATTCATTTTAAAAGTATTGATAAAATTAATAGCATAGTTCAAACATTGATGACTAAATCTGGAATTTCCCAAGAGCAACCTTTTCAAGTTGGAACCTCTACGCATTCCAGAAAGAAAGTATTTTAATTGCTTCTTTTTTGCAACAAATAAATTGTTTAAGTCTTTTCATTTGATTAATTACGTTTTATCCTTGATCAATTAATATTCAACAACAGCAACAACAACAAGATGAAGACTTAATTTCATAAGCGTCCAGGAAGGGGGCTCAATCCACCCCTAAACTTCAATTAGCATTCTACTCGCGTATAAATTGTACCTCCTTTTCTTGTTAAGTTACTTAAATTGGCATTATCTCTTGAAAATGCGTGCCAAATGTTAAAAAATATGTTTTATAATTAATTAAATCAAACAATCAGTCCTTAATAATTGTCTTGGTCTTAAATAATCTGTCAGCATGCAAAAGCAGTCAAAGCATGGACCACAAGCCCCAATTTCATTATCCACCGATTTCGACTTAAATATTATGGTCGAGTTTCCATCAGGTGCACCCTGGCTTGCACTACCAGGATTTATATAAAATCATGAAGCTGTCTTTGATAGATTATTTAAGACTAAGCCAAATGCACATAATGTTTGTTATAATTGACTATCAATAAATTAAGGTCGTACACTCATGGTTAACTTAAAATTAAAAATTCCAAATTAAGAGTAATTTATATTATGTATTTATTTATTTATTGCAAATTACTAATTACCGCATTCTGGCAGTAAATTCTTTATTATGCATCATAATTTCTTGACCTTTGATGAGTACATTCCACACAATATAATATAACTGTTAGGGTAAATCAGGAATAGTTGGATCAGTGGGTTAGTGAATCCACTACTCATAATCCTCATAATTATTATTAAACTCAGCAACTTTTTAGATAAGCGAGATTCGATTGGACAAGGAAATCTGTTGGTTGGGCTAGTGAAGTAATTATTAAGAATATTTATGACGAGCTTAAAAAGTGTTATTACATGTTGTTATTAGTTCTTGATCTAAATTACTTAATTAATGTAGATATAAATAAATAATTATTTAAAATGATTAACTGAAAATGTACTTAATAATATTTATTTACATACAAAAGACAATACCTACATTGTTAAATCGTTTCACATAATTGTTGAAAATTCGAAATCTATATGGGGGCACTATCACCCATAGGATTTAACTCGTTAATTTGAATTAATAAAATATACACATCAATACATAATTATTCCATTAATTACTCGTTACAAGATTAGACCACGGCACGATTCGTCTTACATCCGTACCTTCGTCTACTTAAAACTCGACCATCCTGCAGAGCTCACCATTAAAGACTATGGTTGCATTCCTTGAAGAGAACAATCCTATTTTTGCAACTTATTCTTAAAAATTTATTTATTTACTTATAACAAGTTATTACCCAGTGAAATTTTTTCGCAATTCCGATATAAAATTTATTCTAAACTTCACGAGTTGGTTTAATAATTAAAATCTTAAAAAAAGTTTATATAGTATTATTAGTATTCTTCCATTTATTTAATGGTTTCCAAATAGTATTTTATTCCCTTTCTAATACACAGTGTAATGGATATGGTCATGATTTTTCTTTTTTATCTTGAACTTCAATCTCGTCATAATGAAACTACGCGTAAATTTATAGTATATAAAAGCTTGAAAGATTATTATAATCTTTTAGTATTGCATTCAGTGGAAGCTCCTCAACTTTATATTAAGAGAATATGATACAATTAAAGGTATGTTGTTATGTAAATTAATATCATTATAGAGAAAACATATTAATAACGGTTAAATTAATTAAGGCAATTACAATTTTATAAAATAATAAATACATGATTCATTTCTAATGATCCTTAAGGATAATTTTTAATCGAAAAGAGGTTTTATGCTGCTCTTTGGAAACATCTTTTTTAAATATTTATAGAAAATAAAATGGGTGAGTGGTACTGAGCTACATTCGCTGAAAATGCAAAAAAAAACATTTTTTTTTAAGTTTTCCGCAAGGAAATTTATGTGCCTAATATTTAAAAATATATAATTTAACTTATGTTCCCTGTTTTACAGATCTAAATTACAGTTTAAATCTTGGGGTGTCAAGAAACCCCAGGTGCTTGGGAAAGTTGTTTAATTTTCATAACAATGTTTTCTTTTTGCAAATGTTGTATGTTTAATGATATTTTTTCTTACTTTAATACTTATAATAGGATTCTTGTAGCTTTTTCCGCATTATTTTATCACTATCAGTATGCCGAACAAACTTTAGGGTCTCAAAAGACCCTAGATGTCCCTCAAATAAAATTGACCGCCCGAAGGTTAATAACACCTATATGTAAGTGTTAATTTATGTCCTACATAGTATGTTATACATAAATTATCATGTTTAATTTATTATTTATGTTAATCGGGAACCGGATAATTCAACTTAATAGACTTGAGAGCAATATCAATTCATTACGAATTTGGAAGTAAACTGAAATTTGATGATTTGGTAATTTTAATGTTTACCCTCGCCGAGAGCGCGCATTGGTCAGATGTACAGGGTAATCCCCAGACTAACTTCTACACTAGTAATTAACTGCTACATTTTTTAGTAAG
Organism: Rhagonycha lutea; assembly: GCA_958510855.1. Classification (NCBI taxonomy): domain Eukaryota; kingdom Metazoa; phylum Arthropoda; class Insecta; order Coleoptera; family Cantharidae; genus Rhagonycha; species Rhagonycha lutea. The sequence continues at coordinate 12,814,603 of OY294036.1, read as the reverse complement.
TTTTTATTATGTCACGAGCTTCACGAGCCTTGGTCGTACCCGTAGTTATGATGAGCAATGCTGTGAATGGCCTTGCAATATGTAACGTAGAATCCGATCCCAGTTGGACCAGGGTGGGAATTCCAACATTCAATTTAAAATCGATCACCCTATTATTACACCAAATTACTTGTATACTTTTTATAATTATATTCTACTTCAGTATTATTCAATTTGTTGTTTTTTTATAACCTGTGGGTAATAAGTGGCATTTAGCTTTAAGGTTGCGGTTATCTGCGTGGGCAATTATTAGTCAAGCCTAGTAGCGCTCCAAAAGCAAAACTATTAATTTTTTATGAATTATGATCATATTAATTGAGACCAAATCATAAGAGAATATTACCAACCTTAATTTAGAAAAAGGACACAAAGTTTTAGATAGAATGGTGAACAGGTTTATAAAATATCTTACTCACCGATTTGAAAACATAGTTTTGAGATAAACGCTTTACTTTGTTATTTATTAATATTTTGTAACAAAAAAATTACGAAGCCCTCACTAAATAAAGCTCTTTTAAATGCTTCAACTTTTGTACAAAGATGCATACAGTTCTCCACAAGAAAATGTTTAAAAAACCAATTTTTCGTTATTCCGGCCGTAAAGTGAATGGTTTGCGGCATCTTCAGGTACGAAAAGTGCCATTTTACGGCATAGGGAGTAAAAAGTGGGGAGTAAAAAGTCCCGTCACAAGGAAAAGCGGTTTACATCAGCACGGCCGTAAATTGATTTTACGACACCCTAGGGCAAGGGTGGCAAACTTTTATGTATCAACGTGCCATTTTTTCTAAAGAAATGTTTAATGAGGCCATAGACGTGCCATCAGATAATTAAATATAATATTTAATAGTGTATTTTTTGATCGGTGGCGTGCCCAAAATATTGTGTCGTGTGCCATCAATGGCTCGCGTGCCATAGGTTCGCCATCGCTGCCCTAGGGTGCCGTAAAATCTCGTTTTACGGCCTTGTGTGTAAACTACTATTTCATAAGAAAAGAGATTGCAACCTAATTTCCGTTTAATAAAAGGATAGTAATCAGTTAGTTTGTCATCACACCAAATATTAACCCTGAGACCAACCCATTTATTTTCATGTTCAAAATTTGATAATTAAACATTTTTAATTTTTTTTATTATAACGTTCGCAAACTTTTTATACTACTACTATCAAGTTTGATTAAAATAAAACTGGAATAAAAAAATCAATTTTAAATAATAATAATTTATTGTTAAAAACTATGATCGTGACGATGCGATGTTTTGAGAATTTTAACCTTGTGCGTTCTTTATAGACAATTTAATAAATTTTCTTCGATCTTGCAGACAATTATTTTGGGCAAAGAATGAAAAGAGAACCGAGTTATTGTACAAAATTCAAATCAAGAAAAACCAGAACAGAAACAGTAAAAGACCCCATGTTTACTGGGCTATACCTACTTCAATATCTTCTATAAATAGATACGTATTATTTGCAAACTTTTAGTGTTCAATTAAGTGGCAACCCAGTACTATTGACAGAAAAGAAAACTATGCATCATTTAAAGGTAAGTTTTGAAACATAAATAATAAGATCTTCACCGTTCCAAAATTGAATCTATGAAATAATTCGAATAATGTTTAATCAAATTATTATAATAATAAAGATTTTCCTTAATTATTTTATAGCGTTCGGAACGATCCATACATTAGCATATGATTAATATGCCACTATTATAAAAACTTACTTAAATATTTGATTAATATTGTAAAAAAATTGTTGCTATAAAACAAGAACTTGGATTTTTCTAAAAAAATATGAAGGGTAATATATTGAGGAATTTTTTGGCACAGCTGTGAGGCATTTTTGTATAACTTAGGAAATGTTTCTAAAATTTTTAAATTTATTCAATTTGTTGCTCACAAATTGAGATTTTGCTTCCCTTTTTCTTAGGGTTCGATAATGTAAAACTTTACTGCAAGAAAATAATTTATAAAGTACAAATTCGTATAATAATTTAATGCTTAAATATTTTATTACAGCTAACGATAATTACAGCTGTCTTCATATTAGTGGAAAACAATTATCAACTTGGTGCCAATGCCTTTGACGCAGACGCTTTTCACCGTAGGTTTCAAAAGGATGAAAATATTCAAAAATCTCATGAGAAAATAAATAATAAGGAAGAAAACCATACCCCAGCAAGTTACCCGAACGGAATACACAAACGGTATGATACAGTGCAAAATATGGAACATTATGTTAATGATGACGCAACAAAAAACGTACCAAAACGTAACGTTTTAGATTTTCGTACTCCAACTACAGAAAGCACACCATGGCAAAACTCTGAGTATTTTAAAAATAATTATCAAAATAATCAATTTAAATATAATTATGAGAATAATGGAATGATACACCATAACGAAAAATCTTCATTTTACACTTCTCCGCCAAGTCTTCTTTACCTTCCGTCTGCGTTTTTAGAGGTACCAGTGATACCAGCAGAGGTACCTCCAAGCGTTGTTAACAGAGATAAACCACCTAAATTAGATATTTCAACCTACAGTAAAACAGATATTAAAACAACTTCTGTATATCATAAAAATAATTCAGAATCAATGAATACAAAATGGAATTATAATATCCAATCTGTAGGTGGTAGCACTGTAGAAGTAATGAATGCAAATCAGATGCCAAATATGAAAGATAATGGTTCGGCATCAGAACGAAAAGAAGGAAGTCAAGTGTCCTTATGGCAAAATTCAACAGGCAGCTATACGGTTGAAACATTTGAAAACGGATCGCAAATAATCATGATTGTGCCTAAAATAAATACCACAAATGATCAACAAGCAACAGTATTATCAATTGGAAATAATGCAAATAATGCACCTGAAATGAAAGTTACTGATCCGATAACGGAAGGACAAGCAGGAAGTGGTGTACGTATCTGGAAAAATTCAACAGGCACATATACCATTGAATCATTCGGAAATGGATCACAAGTAATCATGCTTTTGGGTGAAACTGAAACTAAAAATTCTGAAGGAAACTGTAAGGAACACCATCATAACACTCATGATTACGTTGTTCATCATTACCACCATATAATACATCATCACCATGAACCAGATTTTCCACATATCGAATACTATCATCAACCTAATTATCCTGATTGTTGTAAACATAATCCAACAAGCGGTACCACGAAACCATGCATTAGTAATTCAGAACAGAACCAACATCTTTGCAAACATGACTTTCACGATCATCAAAATTATCCATATTATCCAAGTTATCCACGTTTTCCAAGTTATCCCCACTATCCAACTGTTGATCCACACTATCACGATTATTTGTATGGTTCACCCATATCCTTCATTTATCACCGTTAGTAAACCTTACATAGGTATACATTTATTTATTATTACTTGGGTATTTTTTTGTGTCCACATTTATTTCTAAAATAAAATAATATTGTAGTTATTTTAAATTAAAATGTTATTTGTTTTACATAAATAAAATACCAGCTTTTCCCATGATTTCATCTACGTTTAGCTACCCGATGTATCATAAAATATTTGTTTAAGACTTTAATAAGAATCAAAACATGAATTCTATTTTATCGTTGGACAGAAGATTGGCATGGCCAGAAACTGAAATCTATGAATGAAATTGAAATTGGTTGAAATTAAATTTCAAGCAATTTTATTGGTTAACATTAACGTTATCTATCTACGTGGAATAAAAATTTTCTACTCGTTTCTTAAAAAAAACAGACTATATATTATTTTTTGATTATTTTTGATACAGTTCGACCTTCAAAAATTTGCAAAATATTTTCTGCTACGCCTATTAAATTTTCTGTTTATTTATATGAATAATTCAGGAAAAACAATCATTGATATAAATTTGTGCATATTGACTTTATTTATTTTATTAGAAAAATGAGTATGCAATTAGTTATTTAAAGCTTGATATAAATTTAATCTGCAGTTGCTTCAGGTAGCAAAATTAAATCTTTATCTCTTTCTACGAGTATACCAGAACTTGGGAAACACAAAATTTCAAGTTCATCTACTTTTCTATAGAAAAACTACATTTTATGAGCTAAGGGTTAGTATAATATTATTATAAATTCCACATTTATGCAATTATAATAAGTCAACGAAAAAAGTAAGTCAGGATGATAATGTATAAAACAAAGTAGAAAGAAAGTGGGGTAGCCTATCCCATCAGACTGTGAGTGGCTAATTAATTTTCAAATAAAATAATTAATTATTTTATGATTTTCTTATTAACTTCTATATTCAATACAAAATTTGGTAAAATATTTTTGTGTGAAAATAATCATTTGTCAACAACTGCTTCTCTGTCGAGTGCAAGTGGACACTAGGTGGGATGCTTGTGGAGTAAGGGTTAAATGAAAGAAAAATAAATTATTATTAATTTGTTTATTTAATTATATTTAGAAGATATACATTGGCCAACATTATACTTCTGACTTATCACTTTTTGAAAAAAAATTGTGATTAGAATTCTTTTTAAAAAGTTTGGAAATATTTCCATCTTTTGTCTATCTTTTGTTAATTATATTTATCAAACAAATATCAATCATTTCGTTTTCACTTCTTATTCAAAAAATCCAAATTAATGTTTTAAATGTTTGAAATTTGTTTTCAATATTATCCACTTTCAAAAGTTATTATAATTTTAGAAACTTTATTCTCATCAGTCCATTACCCTTCTGCAGGGTGTGGTGAGCCTTTCAACAAAGGCTTTTCATGGCAAATTACACCTTGGTGGTCTGCCATTGCGCCTGAGGGGAGATGGCCAGAATATGATTCTTACTTCGCCCGGAATCGAACTGGGTTCGAAACTTTATTATTTTACTGTAATTATAGAAGATAATTAAACACTTACAATTAGTGCTAAAAATACAATCAAATAAATTCAACTTACTTATAATAAATTAAACTGACTATATTTAAATTAATACATATTCAACTCAACAAACATTTTTTATACTTTAATTTTAATAATTGATAGGTGGCTATCAATAATAATATCATCAGTGCAGAATTTAGTTTTCAATATGTTAATGTCGACACCTAATGCTTTATCTATGAGTGGTTTAAAAAAAAAATTTAAAAAAGCTTCATAACCATGAAAATTTTAACTGGATGAACACATACCTGTTGTCGAAAATAGAAAATGATAATTTTCGGTCGTAATAGTATTTAGTGACTAAAGAAAAAATATCCCTTTTGATAAAGCTTTGTGTCAAAATATTTGTGAAAAAAAAATTATCAGATTCTACTTTGCATCTGCTATTTTTTAAATCTAAACATCCGGTTGAATATTTTGAAGGAACCGCAAACAATAGAGTAAAATCGAAAATTTTGTAAAATCCGGTTTTTTATTTGTTTTCTGATTCCTATAAAAGATGGGTGTTTATTTGAAAACTTTTAGTATTAAATGCAAATTTAGTGGCAATCTTCTACTTAAAGAAATAGACAATATGAATCGATTAAAAGTAAGTTTTAAAAATTTAAACTATGCAATTATTAATTCTAATTATGCTTAATCAAGTTTCTGTAATAAAATCAAATTTTTGGTTTAATATTTTATAGTCTTCTTTAATTTTGTTTTGCATATTATTAATAATTTGCATATATATAATATGAAAATTAATTAAGTGTTTGATTATTCATTATAACAACATTTTTGTTATTAGTTCTCTAATAATAAATCTGCTTCGTATTTATGCTACAACTCAAATTCAAATTAAAGTTAGTTATAAGCCTAATTATTTTATTGCAGTTCTCGATAATTACGGCTGTCTTAATATTCGTGGAAAACTATTACGAAATTGGAGCCGATGCTTTTCATGGTAACGTTCAAAATAATCAAAAAAATTATGGATCCCATGGGCAAATAAGTAATAAAAATTATGAAATTCAAGGATTGCAAGCTCCCTTGCTTAGTCGTATTTATCTTCCGTCTGTAAACATTTCAACGCGTCAAGATGTTACAGTAAGTTCAACCGAGAGTACAAGAGATCATATTACAACGACTAGTATACCAAATACACAAATTTTAACCGAAACTACAGAAGCTTTTAAAATAAGTACAATAAAAGTTCCTGATGTAACAACAGAAGAAAATAAAAGAATAAGTATAACTTTAATCCAAAATTCTACAGGTACATATACGGTTGAAACATTCGGAAACGGAGCTCAGATAACAACATTGGTTAGCAATACATCAGGTAACACAGCAGAAGGTCCTGATGTAACAACAGAACAAAATGAAGGAATTCGTGTAACAATAATGCAAAATTCATCAGGTACATATATGGTTGAAACATTCGGAAACGGAACTCAGATAACAACATTGGTTAGAAATACATCAGGTAACACAGCAGAAGGTCCTGATGTAACAACAGAACAAAATAAAGGATATCGTGTAACAATATTCCAAAATTCAACAGGTACATATATGGTTGAAACATTCGGAAACGGAACTCAGATAACAACATTGGTTAGAAATACATCAGGTAACACAGCAGAAGGTCCTGATGTAACAACAGAACAAAATAAAGGATATCGTGTAACAATATTCCAAAACTCAACAGGTACATATACGGTTGAAACATTTGATAATGGAACACAAGTAATTAAACTCAAAAATGATAATATTTATGATCACGTCGTTCATCACTATCATCATATAGTGCACCATCATGATGAACATAATTATCCATATATTGATTACTACCATCAACACAATTATCACAATTGTAAGACACATAATCCAGAAAGTACTACCACGAAACCATGCAATGATAATTCGGATCAACACCAACATCCTTGCAAACATGAATTTCACCATTATCCAAGTTATCCGAAATATCCTCATTATCCCCCAATATCCTCTTTCCATCACCATTATTAACCACGTAGAGTTTACTAGGGTATTAGTAATTATGTGTTTCTATTAATACCTTTTTCTATAAATTGTATTTAAATTTAAATAATATTGTAATTATTTTAAATTAAAATTTTGTTTATTGTGCTAATTAAATATCTACATATTATTATGTAGCTACTATATAATACTTACAGTTTTTTATTTAAACTATCTACCAGTTCCTGGGGAACAGAAAACACCTGGAAAGTAAAAGTAAAAAAGTAAAAACGTGAAAAGCTGAAAAGTGATGAGTGAAAAGTTGCAAGAAATACCCCCCATTTAAATTTAATTAAAAAATTAGAAATTGATTGAATTATAATTCAATTTAATATACATAAAAGATTCTTATAATTTTGCGAATAATATAGCATCATTGTCAACTTAACCTCTTCCAATCCGGTTCTTCACGTTTCAACCTAAATAGTTGGTACAAAAACATATTATCTTTAGTGTTAATTCTATCAACAATCTTGTAAGTTATCTGGGATTAGAAAAATCAGTGTAGGTAAAATAAAACTACAAAATTGTTAATTGAAATTGGATTGTAATTACATTTCTTAACTATTTCTAAATTTTACAAAAATATTCATTTGAATAATAATAATGCATGTAAATATAGGTTACCAATTTAATCGACAATCTTCTAAGTTTTGGAATTGGAAAAATATGTATGAATTTAAAGTTTTTAATAAGCTAGGGAAATATTTTCATCTTTTGTCTATCTTTTGTTAATTATATTTATCAAACAAATATCAATCATTTTATTTTCACTTCCTATTCGAAAAATCCAAATTAAAATTTTAAATGTTTACATATTATTCAACTCAACAAACATTTTTTATACTTTGATTATAACAATTGATAGGTGGCTATCAATAATAATATCATCAGTGCAGATTTAGTTTTCAATATATTAATGTCGACACCTAATGCTTTATCTATGAGAGGTTTAAAAAAAATCTTTCAAACAAATTTAAAAAAGCTTCATAACCTTGAAAATTTTAACTGGAGTACCGGTTGTCGAAAAGAGAAAATGATAATCTTCGGTCGTAATAGTATTATTTAGTGACCAAAGAAAAAATATCCCTCTTGATAACGCTTTGTGTCAAGATATTTCTGAAAAGAAAATCATCAGATTCTATTTTAAATCTGCTGTTTTTTTAATCTAAACATCCGGTTGAATATTTTGAAGGAATCGCAAATAATAGAGTAAAATCGAAAATTTTGTAAAATCCAGTTTTTTATTTGTTTTCTGATTCCTATAAAAGATGTATGTTTATTTGAAAACTTGTAGTGTTAAATGTAAATTTAGTGGCAATCTTCTACTTAAAGAAAAAGACAATATGAATCGATTAAGAATAAGTTTTAAAAATTTAAACTATGAAATTATTAATTATAATAAATTATGCTTAATTATGTTTCTGTAATAAAATCAAATTTTTGGTTTAATATTTCAGTCTTCATTAATTTTGTTTTGCATATTATTAATAATTTGAATATAATATGAAAATTAATTAAGTATTTGATTATTCATTATAGCAACATTTTTGTTATGAGTTCACTAATAATAAATCTGCTTCGTATTTATGCTACAACTCAAATTCAAATTCAATTCAAAAATCAAAGTCAGTTATAGGTATGCCTAATAAATTATTTTATTGTAGTTCTCAATAATTACGGCTCTCTTAATGTTGGTGGAAAACTATTACAAAATTGGAGCTGATGCTTTTCATGGTAACGTTCAAAATAATCAAGAAAATTATGAATGGCATGGGCAAATACGTAACATAACTGTATTACAAAATTCTACAGGTACATATACGGTTGAAACATTCGGAAACGGAACTCAGATCACAACATTGATTGCAAGTACAGGTAACACAGCAGAAGGTCCTAATGTAACAACAGAACAGAATAAAGGAATACGTATAACAGAAATCCAAAATTCTACAGGTACATATACGGTTTAATGATAAAAATTATTACCACGTCGTTCATCACCATCATGATGAACATAATTATCCATAATTATATTGCTTACTATCATCAACACAATAATTATCACAATTGTGAGACACATAATCCAGAAAGTACTACCACGAAACCATGCAATGGTAATTCGGAGTAACACCTACCAACATCTTTGCCAACATGAATTTCACCATTATCCACATTATCCAAGTTATCCGAAATATCCTCATTATCCCCCAATATCATTTTCTATCACCATTAGTAACCACGTAGATTTTACTAGGATATTAGTAATTATGTGTTTCTATTAATACCATTTTCTATAAATTGTATTTAAATTTAAATAATATTGTAATTGTTTTAAATGAAAATTTCGTTTATTGTACTAATTAAATATCTACATAATTATTATGTAGCTACTATAGAAAACTTATAGTTTTTTATTTAAAATATTTATTATTTAAAATTTTGTGTTTTTTTAAACAAAAAATTTTACAAGAACAAAAAACACCTGGAAAATAAAAGTAAAAAAGTAAAAACGTGAAAAGCTGAAAAGTGAGAAGTGAAAAGTTGCAAGAAATTCCCCCTGAACATATTCGAAAAGATGGCGTTTAAATTTAATTAAAAAATTAGAATTTGATTGAATTTTAATAATTCAATTTAATACACATAAAAAGATTCTTGAAATTTTGCGAACAATATAGCAACATTGTCAACTTAACCTCTTCCAATCCGGTTCTTCACGTTTCAACCTAGTTGGTACAAAAACATATTTTATTTATTTATATTTAGTGTTAATTCAATCAACAATCTTGTAAGTTATCTGGGATTAGAAAAATCAGTGTAGGTAAAATAATACTACGAAACTGTTAATTGAAATTGGATTGTAATTACATTCCTTAACTATTTCTAAATTTTACAAAAATATTCATTTGAATAATATCCATGTAAATATAGGTTACCGATTTAATCGAAAATCATCTAAGTTTTGGAATTGGAAAAATATGTATGAATTTAAAGTGAGTAATTTAATTTAAATACGCATTTTATTAGTTGTTTATTAACAATTCTTTCTATTAGGTCACAGCACCTTTAGTTTGTTTATTTAAGTCGGAATATTTTTTGCTATTTTTTTGATACTTAAGAAAATTAAGTAATACAAATTACTCTGTTCTTGCATTTATTGTGTTTAATTACAGATGGCAACGTGTTTCGACCTTATTAAGGGTCTTAATAAGTTTAACGTCAGTCAAACTATTTTATAAAACTTAAATTTCTCCTTAGCACAGCTAAAAAGTTTTCGATGCCGCCTTAATGTTAACTTTGAATGAAAAATATGTAAATTTTATTATTTTGAATAGCTCTATTATTAGTAATTTTAAAGAAAGATAGGTAAATATTATTGGTTGTAAACAAAAACCACAGAAGTTAAGATTTAATAATAGATTTAATAATATAAGTTACAATAATTTTAATAGCAACGGAAAATTCCGTATTGAAAATATTAACATACACTTTATAATACATTTTTCAATAGATCAATTAAAAATTATACTTTGGTTATGCAGACTTTCTTCTGGTTTTTCTTTTTTCTCTTTTTAATATTTTCACTTCCTAATTATAATTTTTGCTTAAATTTCCTTGTAGGTTAAACTTCAGTTAAGAATATTTTTGTTTCATATTTTATGATAGTAAAGAATTTGTATCCGTATGACTGCTAATATTAAATTAATTATTGTTCGTTTGTGTATAATGTTCAACTTCAACATGGTTCTGTTATTTCGCCACTACCATATTGATTGATTTTATGAGACCTGCACAGGTAGATTTATTATTTTGTTTCAGCTGTGACCTTCTGCGTCGAACCAGCTCTGATCATATGTAAATCCGAAGTTTGGAAATTGAAAATTTTCGGAATAAGTTTTTCATATAAATAAGTGGGGGATAAGATAATTTCTTTGGGATTAATTTGATCACCTGCTTCATATCGCCAATTCTGTGGGTGACTTTAAATGGAGCAGATTGATAGGTCTAAATTACTCGTTTAATCTTCCCTTGATTATTCCATACCTATTTACAGGTATATTACATACCTATTAGAAAATTTTGTGCTCCCATTTTCAACATCAAGAGATTTCTTTTCTCTCATCTTTAGCTAGGGCCACTACTTTATCTCTAGTGATGGGAACAGAACCGACGAAGTGGAACAGTCAGAAAGCAATGAATTAATCACACTTGCTTTAAACTTTATTTCATCAATATTTAGATGCCATCGATCGCAGGTGAAGACTGGCTTCCGAAACATTTTTTTAGTTAGTTGCTGAATACTCGCATGGTAACTCGAGAGGATTACATTTTAGTTAGTCTTTCCCCTGCACTAATCGTGGACTATTGGGGCAAGTGCTTAAATTTGAGCAGCACTGCACTTAAAGAATTATATCAAAACTATTTAAAAACAATTTAATCCAACTAAAAAAGGTATTAATTGGTTATTCTTACTTTTCTATTTACACTCAAGTTAATAATTTATTAAACAAGTTAATAAAACTCACTAACTATACACAAATTATAGTACATACACATAAAGTAGGTACCTAATTTATCTAACGTAAACGCATGACCATTCCGTAGGTTTCTTCTCGTCGAGAAGAAGAATTAACAAGAACCAATTATTATTTTTCTTTTTTTAAAGTCGGATTAATTTGTATTTAAGTTTTTAGTTTTAGCGTAAATATGGCTATATCTTTCCCTTATGATTGATAATAGTAAAATATGGATACAATTAATTTATATTTTGTTACAGTATTTAATTATTGCTGTTTTAATATGTGCCGTAAACCACTATGAAGTTGAAGCTGACCTGCAAGGTAGTGACCATAAAATTGTCAGCAATATCAAGCAAGAATATTCTGTACACTATAATAATCGACCAGGGAAAAAAGGTACTGGAATCCAAGTTAAAACTGATGAAAATGATTTAATATTAAAATGGAATGATGATATAAGAAGGCAACAAAATGAAGAAATTATACTGGATTCACAAAAAATTGGTGACTACAAACGCAACACTCGCAATGCAAATGATAATCAACAAACTTTTTCACATATCGATCAACATAATAATAAGTTTTCAGATCATAATGAATTTGTCCATCATTCCATAAGTTTCAATAAACGTGGGCATGAGCACGGACATCCACATGAGCATGCCCATCCACATGAGCATCCACACCCCCATCCGCATGAGCATCCTCACCCCCATCCTCATGAGCATACTCACCCCCATCCACATGTTCATGCTCATCCACATGGACATGATCATACTCATAAGCACGAACATTCACATAAACATGATCATGCTCATGAACATGAACACCCGCATGAGCATGGACATATGCACCAGCATTCGCATACACATCAACATAAGCATAGTCATGGTCATATGCACGGACATTCGCATAAGCATGAGCATGGCCTTTATTAGTTTATACACCCCAAGATGGAAAACAAAACTGTCAATGACAATACATAATAACAAAATTATAAGGTTTTTCATGTTATCATTCCAAAGCTTGTTTTTAATATTACTTTCAAAATTTCCTTTTCATTTTGTGAGTTTTCATAGTCAATTTCAGAATATTTATTCAGAAATTCTTTCAGAATTCAGAAAACATATCAAGGATGCTGAAATATCTTATTGTTTAATTTACCTAAGTATTATATTCATATTGTTATATAACACAAGTAACTAGGTTCATATTATTATACTCATATTTTAAAGTTTATTATAATAACACAAAATATTTTTATTATTACGTATTAATGATAATAATAGCACTTATAATTATTTTGTATTAAAACCTAACAATGTGTGCATTAAAGTAAAATTTTTAATAGATGTGTAAATTTCTTTTGCAATATTCGACAATCCTAGGTAAAATCCACGAATAAAATGTAATTCAAATCACACAATAATTTACTCCTTCTTTGGAATGGAACGATGACCTAAGATTTTTCCTCTTCTATCAAATGATCGAAAGGCCAGGTATGCAGAGAAATTTCCTGCTCAAGAGAAGAAGAAGAGATAATGGAGGAGCTGAGGAGACTTTTGCTATTTCTGATTGGCTACATATTCGTTCTTGGACATGGCATCCCTGGTTTTAGTGTCGGCTCACCGATACTTTTGACAATAAAAATGTTAATAAGTTATTTTTGTATTAACCGGCGCAGATCTATGTACATCGTTTTGTTCTAAGCCATGCACTTTAATTAATTAACTACACGCAAACGAGTTGCGTAAAAATATCTGACCACCACAGCATCAGAGGTTCAAAATATTACAAGTAGGATGACATTGGAACCCGTTGATATATTCATTAACACTTTTCAGGAAAATTCCCACAGAAGAAGGTGGTCTTGACTGTACAATGACGTCCCAAGTAGAATTGAATTCTTGTACATGAGGTTTTTGTCAAGCAAACAAGTCATTGTGATTGAGAGTGTAACTTTTATTTGTTTTCTAAATTCAAAATGTTACTTAATTTTTGCTATTTCATTTACGTATAGGTGGATACCATTCAAAATCCGTACACCATTGTATTTTGAACGCTTTAACAGATGGAGCTGCCATAAGATCATCCGAAAGACAGTTCCAAACTCCTTATGAAGGAACTTCAGATAGTGACCATGCAACCGATCGTCCAAATGTAGAGACATGCCATATCTAATGAAATACATTTTATTGTACATACTTAGGGGTCGATTGGCTGCGACACCCTTGCATATCTGCGACCAGTATTGTTCTTCTGTTCATAACCTTTCTAATTAAGTTTTTAGGAATTTAATTTTGCTAGTAAAACATAGAATGCTCCTGGAAGCTTTTCTTTTCGCCTCCTTGAGTGTCAGTTGGGTATATCCCAAATATTTTAGCCTAAGTCAAGCTAGGGCCTTACAGCTGCAAAAAATGTGTTCGGCCGATTCCAATATCCGATTCACAGAGTCTGCACCTGTCATTGCCTTCCAGTCCCTTTCTTTGAGGTTATATTTTACCGAGAAATGTCCAGTGAGTAACCCCGTAATGAGTCAAATTTCGTTCTTTGATAAAACAAGAAGCTTCTTAACGTCGGTAGTCGAGTATTCTATGAATTTCTGCGCCTGTCTTTGTTCTGGTGCATTATACCAGAGTTTTATTGCTCTCCGCTTCTCACTTCTGGATTTCCAGTCTTCTGTGCGTTTTGGATACCCCACAAAATGGTTCGGATCCAATCGGGGGTGTTTTTGAACCTGATCTAGCTAGTTTGTTAACAATTTCATTACCCTCAATTCCATCATGACCTGTCCCGCAAAAAAAGTTTTGAAAAATAGTGAAAATACTTACTCTCTTAATAAAAATACTTAAATAATGCTAATAAAATTATTAAATGCCAAGAATTCTTTGGAATGTAATTTCCTCGTCAAATCTGCGCCACCTTTTGAGTGTTACGTTTTAGAGCTTGCAAATTTTAAGTTTTCTCTTCTAAGGCCATGGTTACAACGTAGAACGAATATTAGCTATTTACTTTCTCCATTGAAATTTCCAAAACTAACATGTATGTAAATTTAAAAAATACTGTAATTATTTTAAATTAGAATACAAATTATTTATCCACATTATTATCATATTATTAAAAAACTTTATTTTTATTGAAATATTTATAAGTAGGTAATACTTAGCAAAAAAAAGGGACATGAAGTAAATCATTAACAAGGTGATGTCAATATAATTATTAATTTTTCACGTGTAAACAACATTCTTGAAAAATTGCATAAATAAGTGCACTATTTCCTAAAAATAGATATCTGCGTATGAAAGATTGTTATAAAAGGCTATTTTATATATATTAACTTTTAGTCTTGACTCAATCTACAATCCTATAAGTTATCTGCAATTAGAATAATATAATGGGCCATTTTAAAGTAAGTACATAAAGTAATGAATTATTTTATAAGCATTATTAACATACTAATCCACAACTTTTATCACCAATTCTGTCGATACCAGGACACCTTGCTCACGAATTTTTGGGAGTAAGGTCTCACCTGTTGAATGTTTGAATGTTAGAGGAAGTAAAGTAAAATAAAATTAATTTTTTATCTGAGTTCATAAAAAAACAGTTGATGAAAATTGTGAAAAAATTTAAAATTATGTATAGGGTGGGCCATTTAGTGGCTTCTTTTTAAACTATAGGTTATATTGGCACTCACAACTCTTTACCGCCCGAAATGTTAACAGAAAAAATGTTATCATACATTCGAGAAACGAAATGAATCGATTTACGTCTGATAATTGTTGGAAAATATTGAAAATTTACTTCCAAAGTGAGTGCTGTGAACCGGAACAGCAGTTTTGGAGATGTCAATTGGCAAGCTCGGAGCTGCGATTTGGCGCAATTGGACTTCTTTTTGAAGGGTTCCGTAAAAGATCGATGTTATGCAAACGATCTACAAACAATTGAATATTCATTCGATAAAGCCCAAAACCATCAAAAACAATGAAAAATTGGGCTGACAGGATGCACTACTGCAAAGCCAGTCGAACTAGCCACATGAACAAGATTGTATTCTATAAATAATCGAAATGTTTGCTCTTTCCAATAAAGCTATAATATCAGTGGCGGTGATATGAGTAAGCGAATGTAAGCAATGCTTAGGGGCCCGGGACCATAAGGGGCCCTACCTGTCCATATGCCGTTAGCATATAAACATTCCTTACCCTCCTCGACACCAGGGTCTCTGCGCAGGCGCCAAAAACATGTTTCGATTGGCTGAAAATTGCGCCGGCGCTCTAGGTACTTGTCAGAACTTACCATTTTTATTAGGACCAAAAATACTAGGACAGGGCACAATCCAGAAAACAAGGTCTGTGGCTCCTGCTATATTGCCCATCGTTTTCCGTGACCGTTCGGATTCGGTTCGGTTTTCGCACAGCGGCAACCATCTTTCGTTTACATATTTGACATTTAAACAAACAAGTTGGTTGCCGCCGTGTAAAACTTGCATTGATTGGTGAAAAAATTAAAGATGGTGGCCGCTGTGCTAAAGTTAGGCAAGTTGCCTAACGTGTAAAATTTTTGAATTTTTGAGGTCGGGAGCCACAGACCTTGTCTTAGAATAGACCTTGTTAACTAGATCGTGGGACAGGGTTCTTAATTAATTTAACGACGTTGAATCCGATTGGAGGGTGGTTGTCTTGTCAAAACTGACTCTTCCGCGCCGCTCCGGACGCTTTAGAGCGCCTCAAGACCTAAAAAATTAACACAGACTGAGAATGGAATGTCCAATAAGGTCGAAAATAAAGCGAAAATTGGAAATTTTAAAATCGATTATTAGCCAAACTAATCCATATATAGTCCTTGCCAAATATCTATGCGTCTACGTCATAGTTGAAAATGGTATGAATCAAGCTGGAAAACATGAGTCAAATGAGTGCTTTTTAAAATGCATCTTTTCTTTTTAATTTAATGTAACTTTCTCTCTTACCGTAGAAACGTAGACGTAACAACTACGTAAATCAAAAATTTTTACCCATTATTTATTTATGGTTATATTATTTATGGTAATAGCTCAGACATACTAATTTTTTATTGCTTGTTTCTATAATGTGCAATATTAGTAACGTACGACTTTTATTAGTTTCGGTCAACAAGACATGCAAATGTTTTTGTACTCTTTTTACTAAAGCTAAACGACGTCCTACATTATAATTCAGTACGTCATTTCTTAATCAGAAATTAGTGACGTAGACGCACAGATATTTGGCAAGGACTTTACGACAAGTCATTCCTCCGTATCCAGTTCGTTTCATTTTAATGTTATCTATTTAAATCCGTTAGTTTTCTTTAAAAAATTTAAAACTCTCGGGTCCAGATTAAGTAACTACACCCTATTTTTTTGAAAACATAAATTTATTTCATAAAATTTTTTTGCTATTAATAGAACATTAGACCGTTTACTTTAAATGATCTAAGAATAGAACAAACAACGCCTATGAAAAAATAAGGTTAGGGTTAGGTGATAAATGCAATGTCAAATGATGCCATACTTGTCAGCCAATCACAACATGTTTTGGCGCCTGCACAGAGACCGTGGTGTCGAGGAGGGTAAGGAATGTTTATATGCATACCGTTATAAAACTTAAGACTTTTTTTTTTTAGGGGCCCGTTTTGTATATTTGCTTACGGGCCCTAGCTATTCTTGCACCGCCACTGTATAATATAGGAAAAAAATGTATTTATATGTGTTCATTTTATTGAATTTAAAAAAAAGCCACTAAATGGCCCACCCATTTAATAAAAAATTAATTTTTTCTTATTTTGTTACAGTATTTAATTATTGGTATTTTAACATCTGCGGTAAGCCACTATGAAGCTGAAGCCCACCGTCAAGAGAGTGAAACATTAGTGAAAATAGATTATAGTGACAAACAATCAGGCATTTCTGTACCAAAAACTGTAAAATATAAGCGCAGCTCTAATGCAGCCTATTTTTATCCTGTTCTTCAATACTACTACTATATTCCGAGAAATTATAATTATCACCACATAGATTCATATGATCAACAACAACAACAACAACTAAACTTTCCACTCGTTGATCAGCATAATCATAATGGTGTTATAATTCATCCCCCGAGTTTCATTCATACGATCAAAGTCACAAAACCATTTTTCCACATATCGATCAGTATAATCATAATGGTTTTGTGCAATATCCTCCGAGTTTCTCCCAGCATGGGTATGTACATCAACATCATAAGTTCTTACACCATGAAAAGGAAAATAAAGATATTTTGGAATCAAAACACAATTGCGAGAAACAAATACCATCACTCGAAGATCATTTGAAAGGTAGTAATAGCGAAATGCAGATGAATAAGACAAAAGAAGTAAGCGTAGATATCAAAAGTATGGAAAACGTAACTGAGGTTGACATAAGTCAAACAAGCAATCAATCAGTAATTTCTGTAGAACAAAATGTAATGCAAACTCCAATAATAGAATATCATCAGGAAGGTAATAATAACGAATTTCAAGTAAATGCAACTGATCAAGTAAATGAAAACGTTGAGAATAAACAAAACATGACTTTGATTAAAACAAACGAAAGCACAGTACATCAAGACGATGGTCATCACCACAATATTTACATTGTGATTGATTCACATCATCATCATCATCATCATCCTATACAGTTTAGCGAACACGGGTACCAATACGAGCATGACCATGTGCATAAGCATGGATATGAGAAAATCCATAAGCTTGAGAATTGGCATGAACATGGACACGGACATGAAGATAAACATGATCATTATAAGTTCTACTACTAAAAAGAAATTTCACCTTTTTAGTCTTAATAACTAAGCTCCTAACTAATGCAAGTAACTAATTTTGAGTCGGCACCAAACAAACAATCAACGAAGATCATTACATTTATTTAAAGAAATAATCAAAACAAAACAACATAAGAATGCAACGTAAAATCTTCAGCGATAAACAATTACATTCCAAAAATGCACTTTTTGCACGACCACTAGCAACTTCGTGTGCCCTCATGTGTGTGCCCGTTCGGTTAGCTGTCTCGATGATATTAACTTCGGGATAGCTAGGGTATTTCCGGCGAAAAAACGCGGCAGCGGTTTGTTTATTTGGCGCCAACTCAAAATTAATTACTTACATTAGTTTAGCAGCTTAGTTATTAAGAATAAAAATGTATATTTTATTTTTCGAGTTTTAGTTTTGTAGGTCGTAAACGATTTTTGATTGGAATAAACAATGCAATTACAGGCGTTTCGGTAAAGAACAAGGAGAAGATTTTTAGTAAATTATTATAATATAAGATTAGAGTAAATAAAATGAAATAATAGTTTCAATTTGTATTTTCCGGAATTGGCTAATTTATTTATTACCTTTTCTACCCCATAATCAAATTTTGAAGTAGGTATAACAATTGAGTTGTACAGCCAGAACTAGAAGAGTTTGAGGATTACTCAACAACACTTTTCACTATAATTAGAAATTGGTGAATGATATTAAAAATGTCAAAGCGGCCAAAACTGAAATCGTTGTTCTAGTTTTCCCTAGAAGGAAATATAAAATAATCTCTGCCTACTTCGTATAAGCAGTAAATTAAATTGAAAACATTTGAATTGATACAGTTATCAACTCAACAAACATAATAATACATATTTTATGTAACCAATTATCAAATACCATATTATATTTGTTAATGTGGACCATCAGTGATAACTGAAATTTATCTAAAAAATTTTTCTTTTTCACAACCGTCAAACTTTTAACCTTTTAAAAGCACCCGCTATCCACTACCTCTCCAATGATGTGCAATTTTATCCAATATAAAATTGTATACATAATCCTAATAATTAATTGATAATGAATAATGATAATAATCGTAATAAAATGCAGATTTATATTGTTGAATAATTCCATTCATTTATTTTCGTACTGTAATTCTCGTACAATTCGATCAATTTATATCATTGGAAATTATTATGATTATGTGGTCAGTTATTTCAAGCCCAATAAAATTTTGATATGCAATTCCTAAAGGTAAAATAAACAAAATTAATACCAGAACTTGGGAAACCCCATATGTAAAGTTCATTTACATCATCAAAGAAAAACTTGTTGCTACTGTTGTTCTACATGCACATAATTATTAGAAATTCCGAGTTTTTGTAGGTAATAATTAACTACACACAAAAAATAATAAGAGTCAATGTATTTTCCAACATACTATCATCCGGAATAATATATTTTTACATATATTAGATGATATAATTTTATAAATGTGTTTTTAAGAAATAGGTGTGATATTAGTATGCATAATATGCATATATTTTTAGTAAAACAAAACAGACAAAAGAATGTTAGAGTTTAAAAATTTATAAGAGAGGTAGGTAGCAGAAAAATATTAGCCAATATGAGAATATGCAGGCGTACATTTTTAATGATATCGTTGAAGATTTAGCAATTAAAATTGGAGAGATCGTGTTGGCAGTAGCGGATTTAGCACTTAAGAGGCCTCAAGTGCAATCCAATTTTGAGGCCCCCTTCTAAATATTTTTACTACCCCTACAACCTACAGGGTGCATTCTATGTGCACGTTCTTTACTAGATTATGCACTATACCGGTGCCGGTGGTTCAGAAAAAGTTGAATTTTTAGGCCCTCTTAAGAATAGGCGCACGACCAAAATATTTTTTTTATTGACTCCATAATTATATTACAATCTGTCCGGGGTCAATAAGCAATATTATTTGATAATAATAAAGAAATGACATAGTGGAGAACATGCCTATTGGCATGCTTCCCTTAGAATAGATAAGTTGTGCCAACACAAATCGCTTGGACAAATCCATCGGATCACACCGTTTAAGTCTTCTTACCTGTATCCCAGCGAGTAGATCACTCACTAATAAATGCATTGGGATGATCTTCGAGACGCATCCGGTATTTTTAGCTCGCAACCAGGGTCCATTACAAATACTGCGTAACACTTTGGATTGTAAGCGTTGCATTTTGGCAATGTTGGAATCAATTGCTGAACCCCAAAACTGGATGCCGTATGGTATCATGATTGCTTTATATAATAATAATTTGTTGTCAACCCTTTTTTTTTTCGATGGGTGAGTCCCAGCTGGATGCGCTTTGACCACTAATGTTTGGCCCAAATTAGTCGCCGATCTAGATGGAATCCTAGGTATTTTACTGTTTCTTGTACTAGGAGAATATCATCACACAGTACTGTTGAGTAGTGCTCAATGCACCAGTTCCACCGTTCCCGTGTCCCTGTCTAAATCCAAATTTGTGGTCTGGGATTAAATTCCTATCTTCTAGAACAGGTTTTAGTTTTTTCAGAAACAGTTTTTCAAATATTTTGGATAATAGACTTATAGGTCTGTAAGAAGAAGTTTCAGCCGAATCCTTTCCCGGTTTCTGGATCACAATCACTTATTGCGCCACCTTCCACTGAGATGGGAAATGGCCATATCTAAGGATTGCGTTGAATATGATTCTACGAGTATTTGAAACTACTAATTTGAAACCATTATCTGGTAGGTTTTCTAGAATCTTTCCAGTTATTAGGTCATATACAGGGGATTTCTTTGGTTTTGTTTGTTTGAAGATTACATTTTTGATTTCATTCGTTTCATTCACTTGAATTTTTTGTTTGGTCCATTTGGTCTGGAATGCGAGTAGCTGTTGTATGTGGTAGTTTTCTTCAAGGAAAATTTCCCTTGGTAAAGGTTAAAATACCTTGAGTAAAAGTGTTCTGAGAAAGTTTTGCTTGATATTGGCCTTTTCCTCGTCTTTTCTAGCCCACTCTCCATTGGTTTTTCTAATTGGTTGATTAGTTTTCTATGTTTTTTTTGTGGCACGCGTGACTTTCCATAACGAAGTAGCTAAGATGTTTTCAAGGAAATTTTTGATGCATTCATTTTTGTGGTCAATCAGCAAATTTTTGAGTTGTGTCATGGCTTCATTTAAGTTTGTTTTGTCGATTGCAGGGTGGGTTAGGTGCCAATATTTTCTTAATCATCTCTTATGTGCCATTTTCTTTTTTATATCTAGGAGGCAAAATCCTGGTTTGTCAGTAGTCAACGTAGTTGGGATGGGGTTCCATGAGGCTTATTAAATTGACATTTTACCGCTTCGTATATTTCTTTTACTGTTTGTAATTCTTTTTTAATTGTGATGTTAGGTGGACAACACACTGCCGAAATCGTGATTGGTAATTTCCAGTCATCTATTACAACCGACGCGCCGTGGCTTGTATGTTTCTGAGATTAATTTTGGTATTTCATAGTGTTTTATACCTAGTCGTGCCATATGTTCT
Organism: Rhagonycha lutea; assembly: GCA_958510855.1. NCBI lineage: Eukaryota > Metazoa > Arthropoda > Insecta > Coleoptera > Cantharidae > Rhagonycha > Rhagonycha lutea. Next base: position 12,792,748 of record OY294036.1, on the reverse strand, counting down.
GTGAATAAAAAGTACCGTTCATTTTTACCATTACGGCTTAAGGGATGAGGACTTTTAATAGTACTTTTAGAAAGATCATTAGTTAGGGTAAAAATTTGTAACAGTTGAGTTTTAAATTTTAAAGAGTGAACATGAATTGGGGCGCTAAAGAAAATCGTATTGCAGTGATTGCACTACACAGGTGTGATAAAAGTGTACCTGAGATTTTTAATTTATTGAAAAAATTTTAATAACAATGAAGCTTTTATTTATCGCACCATCAATCGATATAATGAGACGTTTGAAGTAACGGACATAAAAAAAAGTGATCACCCACGAACCGTAAGGACACTCAAAAACATAAAAGCAGTTCGTGAACGAATTCGAAAAAATCCCTTCAAAAAACAGAAAATTACTGCTAGGGAACTTCAAATTTCTAAAAGAACTATGTCAATTGTTTTAAGAAGTGACTTAAACCTTGGGGCTTATCGTAGGGTAACAGGACAGCGTCTTACAGTGGGTTTAAAAAGCATTAGATGTGAAAAATCAAAACGTCTTCTAGTACGGCACGCGAATGAAGATCATCGAAACATCTTGTTTACAAATGAAAAATTTTTTACGGTAGAAGCAAAATTCAAAAAACAAAATGATCACATGTATGCCCACAGCTCTAAGGAAGGGTCTGAAAAAATTGCTAGGGTAGAAAGGGGTCATTTTCCAGCATCAATAATGGTTTGGTAGGGTGTATCGTACGAAGGTGTAACAGAGCTTTATTTCTGCGAAAAGGGCGTAAAAACATTTGCCCCATTATACCAATAAATGCTAGAAAAATTGGTAAAGCCACTAAGTACTACCCTATTCGATGGACAGCGTTGAATAGTTCAGCAAGACTCTGCACCAGCGCATAAAGCAAAAACAATGCAACGATGGCTTCAGACAAATTTACCTGATTTTATTTCTGCCGAATTTTTGCGGAAGATTTGCAATCAGGAAATCGCGATCTAAACCCATCGGACTACAAATTGTGTATGATTCTTGAGGAGCAAGTTTGTAAGGTACCTCATAGAAATATCGAGCTTCTAAAGCGAGATTTGATCAAGGCAGCGGGATCGATACCTATTGAAGTGGTCAGTGCCAGAATAGATGACTGCCAACGGCGTTTAAAGGCCTGTGTGAAAGCAAAAAGTGGTCATTTTGTATGAATTAAAATGTAAAAAAATTCTTTGGAGTGTACCTAACAAAATGGCTTTTTAAAATTATAATATTTTTATTTTTAAGTTGTTTAAATTTACTCGCAAACATTTCACAGAACATATGGCACGACTAGGTATTATTCTTAATGATTATGGCAGTGCCGCTTCTCACTGTGCCATCTAGGTGTTGGGTATGATAAATCGTATAGTGAGGTATTTTGATAAAGCTAGTTTTGGTCATGTGGGTCTCCGATATTAGCATAATGTACAAGTTATAATTTGTTAGAAAAGTTTTGATTTCTAACCCATGATTTTATATGCCGTTAGCATTCCCACTACATTTTGCTAATCATGGTGATTAGGAAATCAAACATTTTATACATCTTCTCCATTTTGGAGCGTCCATGTTGGACTTGTTTTCTATTTATAGGGAGAGGTAGCAAGGAGTTCATATCTGGTAATGGCAGATTACTTTTAGGCATGTTCCAAGGATTGCTAAGCTGTTTTTTGCGTATTGACGGAAATACTTTCGCTTGGAGCTCTTTATATGCCGAATAACCCCTAAAGTTGGCTGGATGTTTCTGGTTACAATTTGTGCACATTGTACAATTTGTGTAATAAAAGTTGGGCAAACCAAATACTACTTTTACTGTTGAATATTAATGATGTACATATTGTACAGAAATCTAGCGTAAACCTAATTTTTCCTGAATCACCAAAATGAATCACAAGCAGCAGACTTAGAGGATATCAATTTTTGAACTAAAAATAATTTATCATGCGATCCGATTAATTTATGTTATTGGGAATTATTATGTAATTTCGTATGCAATTGATGATGCTTTCTTCTTCTTCTTCTTCTTCTTCTTCTTCGCATTATAGATTAGGCAATGTTACCTGTTCTGGCACCCATCTATTTCTTGGTCGGCCTATGCTTCCTTTTCCTGTTGACTTTGTATCTTTGGGCTGCTAGTGGAAGCCTTTTTCTGTCATTCTTTCCACATGATTATTCCATCTTTTATTGCTGTTCCTAATTTGATCCTGTATCCTATTTACATCTTGATGATACCTGTAAAACTAATTTAATTCTAAAATTTGGGAAACACCCCACATTTAAAGTTTATCTACTTTAAAAAACTAAAATTTGTTATTGATGATCTAAATGTCCACCATTAAAAATTCCAACTTTCATATAGAAAAAGATAATTTAGTAAATAATGATTTGCAACAAACTTTTTCTTAATTGGTTAAAAAATTACCGATGCTACTTCGCATCTGTTCTTTTATAATAGGTATTCAAAATATTCGGTTGAATTATTAATTTTGAAAGAATCGTCATTGTTCAAGACAAAAAACCTAAAATTTTGTATAATCAGGTTTTTTTGATTTTATGGTCTCTACGTATAAAAGGATAGATTTTTATATCCAAACTTTTAGTGTTAAATTTAGTGACAAGCATTTAATTACAAAATAGGAAATATGATTCGATTAAAAGTAAGTTTTGAAATATATAAAAATTATAATAATATGGTAATCATTTGTATAATAAGATATTGTTTTGATTAACTATTTTATAGCGTTAGGAGCGCGTTTTTGTTTTAACGTATTTCTAATAATTCGCTACAATAAAAAGTTCATTTAAGTATTTGATTTATTATTATTTATTATTCAAATTCCAAATATTTCAAATTCCAACAGAGAATTAAAATTTGGGTAGTATACAAAATTTCTGGTTCCAAAAAGTACACTACGAAAATCTAAAATATGAACCACATATTTGTTGCACAACTAAACTAACCTAAAATTGCTCGTCTAGGGTCTAAAAATTGAAAATTGAAAAAACAACGCAACTAAAAAGTAATTTCCACAAAACCGCTTAGAAAATGCATATTAATTATAAATTTTAATGTTAAAATATTTTATTACAGCTATCGACTATTATGGCTGCATTAATATTGGTAGAAAACCATTATCACCTTGGAACGGATGCTTTTGAAGATGACGGTTTTCATCATAATATTCAAAACATACAAGAATTGCTGGGGCAAATAAGTAACAAGGAAAACAGTCATACCCCCAATTACTCTAACCTGAGACACAAACGGTTTGATGCAGTACAAAATATCGAGCAATACATTAACGATGAAACAAGAAAATTCGGAACAAAACGTCATATTCAAGATCATCGTACACCGAGCACAGAAAGTACGCAAGGGCAAAACTCTCAAAGATATAAAAACAATTATCAGAATAATGAATTAAAAACTAATAATTTGAATAATGGGATACACAATAAAAAACAATCTTTATTTGACAATTCCCCACCTAGTCGTTTTTATCTTCCATCTAGGTCTTTAGAAGTACCAATAATACCAAATATTACAATGTCCAACGGTATTAAAATAGTAGATAAACAACCGAAATTAACTACTTCTTTCGAGAGCACGACAGATACTACGACTTTGGTATATGACAAAAATGATTCAGGATTAACTAATGAAAAGCAAAACAATCCTAAATTGAAAGTTGAAGAAAATGTTAATGTAACCATAATGAATGATAATCAAATACTAGAAAGAAATGAAACAGAAACCAGCGTACACGAAAATTCAACAGGTACATTTGAAATATTTCTCAACGGATCAGAAGTAATTACATTTATGCCTAAAATAATTACCACAACTAATCAATCAATTATTGGAAATAATGCAAATAATGCACCTGAAATGAATGTTACTGATCCGATAACAGGACAAGCAGGAAGTGGTGTACGTATATCGCAAAATTCAACAGGTACAAATAGCATTCAATCATTCGGAAACGACGCACAAGTATTCATGATTTTAGGTGATCAAGAAGTAAACAAATCAAATGGAAATCAAGCTGCAGAACTGGAGGTGGCTAATTCCCAATTTATTGTAGTAGGTATATGGCAAAATTCAACAGGCACATATATTGTTAAGAAATTCGAAAACGGAACAGAAGTAATTTTATATGTCACAAGTGAACAAGAGGTAGCAGTAAAATCAGTCGGCAATCAGTCGATAGAGGAGAAAAATACTGGTAACAAAAATAGTAATTGTGTAGATTCTACCTCTTCTGTAGGAGATTGCAAGGAACACAATCATAATGCTTATGAACATGGGGTTCATCATTACCACCACATAGTACATCATCACCATGGATATAATTTTCCACATAATATTGATTACTATCATCACGATTGTGAGAAGCATAATCCACAAATTAGTACTACGAAACCATGCAATAGTAATTTAAAAGAGAACCAACATCTTTGCAAACACGAATTTCATGATTATGCAAGTTATCCTCATTATCCTCATTATCCGGGTTATCCCTTTTATCCTCCACTGTCTTTCTCCCATCACCATTAGTAACCACATCAATAAGTAGTTCTGGTATATCAGTTATATTTTATTTTACGATTAATAGTTCGACTTGTATTCAAATTTAAATAATATTGTAATTATTTTAAATTAAAATGTTATTTATTTCGCTAATAAAACCCACATGTTTATGATATTATTAAAAAGGTATTTTAATTTAACTATTTACTAGTTCCCGAAACAGCCAAAAAAAGCTAATTATCTAACCTAATTATCCTAATTATCACCTAATTATCAAATTTAAAACTGGCAGAAATTTAATTTCAACGTAATAAGTGAAAATGATTCTAGAGATTTTGCTCATGGCTAAGTGCACTATTTTAAATTAACCTCTTCCAATCCGGTTCTTCATGTTACAATCTAGTTGATATAAAAACCTAGTATTTTATTTCTTTATCTTTAGTGTTAACCCAATCGACAATCTTCTAAGTCATCTGGAGTTAAAAGAATATCGGTCAAATCAAAGTGGGAAATTTTATTTAAATATTCACTTATTAGTGAATTAAAATTCGATTTTTTATCTGGAAATTTTTAATTAAATGAAATAATTAATTTGAATAATAACCATCTAAAAATAGGTACATAAATTACATACGTATACATGGTATAAAAAGTTATTTGGTTTATCTTTTTAGTATTAGTCCAATCTACAATCTCTAGAGTTTGAAGAAAATGGCTCAATTTGAAGTAAGTTGATTAATTTAAATAAGCACTAATTATGAATTCAATTTGTTTATTAATTCATATAATTCAAGATAAAAATGCTGTTTGTTCATTAAGGATGAGTTTTATCTATTATAATAATAAATAATGATTATGTTTTTGGGTAGTACAAATTGTGAAAATTAGATCATTCTGCTTTTAATTATGATTGAAAAAACTTTTGTTTCATTTATTTTATCTTATTTCAATTACGTTTTTTAATTAAAAATAAAAAATATGTATTTATTATAAGTAGATAGGTATAAAAATAAAATTGTAAATTATTACTAAGTAGGCTATACAAATTTATTTTTTCATACCTTTTATAATTTTCTGTATCCGTACCTTATAAAAAACTGTTAATTGTTTTGGAAACCCTAAAATTGGTCAATCTATCGAACTTGAATTTAAAAATAATTTGTGACCAAAGAATAATTTCACCTGAACAGTGTATGGTTATGTTAAACTTGATCCATCTAATTTCATATAATTGCAGTTGAAGAAATTGTATAAAACTAGCTATTCTAGTGTCTAAAATATAATTAATTGCTACTTATTTTGTTACAGTATTTAATTATTGCTGTTTTAACATTTGCGATAAACCACCATCCAACTGAAGCTCACCTTCACCGTATTAGCCATAAAATTAAAAAATCACTAGATGATCAATTGAATAATGCCAAGCAAGATTATTTTGAACAACACAATAATCCATCAGAGAAGAAAGTTATTGGAACTAAATTTACAATTGTTGAACAAGATTTATTATTAAACGGGCATGATGGTAATATAAAGAGTCAATACAATAAAGGAATGGAACTGGATTTAGGCCTTCACTCTAATTTTCCTAATACAGCAAACGAAAAATTAGTGAATATAGACAATAATAAAAGAGAATCGGGCATTGCTGTGCGAAAAACTGACAAATATAAACGTAACGCTCACGAAGACAATTTTCATCATGGTTTTTATTACTACAATATTCGAGATGATCGTCACCATTATAGAGATTCATATGATCATCACCACCATGATTTTTCACATCATGATGATTTTATGTATAATCCCCCGAGTTCCAATAAACACGGACATGGGCATGATTATGGACATGCGCACAAACATGATAATTGGCATGGTCATAAGCATGATAATTGGCATGGACATGGTAATTGGCATGGACATGAGCATGGAAATTGGCATGGGCACGAACATGGTCATTGGAACGGGCATGGTAATTGGAATGGGTATGAGCATGGTCATGGGAATCACCACAGTCATGGACACGAGCATGGTTATGAGCCAAGTCATGGGCACAAATATGGACACGGATATGACCACGGTCATGATTATGGACATGGATATCATCACGGTGAAGGGCATGGATATGTGCATCATGAAAAGGAAAATAAAACTGCGTTTGACACAAAACACAACAAAACAATAGAAAATCATCAAGTAGTTAATAATAGCGAATTTCAAACAGAAAAAGCAATTATAAACATCGATAATGAGGAAAACAAAACTTTACTTGAAACAGACGAAACACGTAACGATTCAGTAATTTCTGTAGTACAAAATAAAAATAAAACTCCAATAATAGAACTGCATCAACAAGGTAATAATAATGAATTTCAAGAGAATGCAACAGAAGGAGTAACTGTAGATATCGAAAATATGGAAAACATTACTTTGGTTGAAACAGACGGAACACGTCATGGGTATCAGCATGAACATAAATATGGAGATGGATATGAGCAAGGGGATGGTCATGAGCATCATAAATTCCACCATGAAGAAAAACATAATGTAAAACAAACCCCAATAATAGAAGGTCATCTAGAAGGAAACGGCAGCAAAAATGAAACACAAATTAGCATGCTTCTACCTGAAGTAAATACCCAAACGGAGAAAATTGTAAACTCGACATTTTTTGCTCCTCCAAATGAATCTCAAGAACAAGAAAATAATGTTTCTGACCTAACGTTAGGACCAAATGTCGAAACCCGTGTGAATAAATACCAAAATTCAACAGATCAACATACAGAAACATTTGAAAACGGAGAACACACAATCACGGCTACATTTAACAATAGTGGCTCAATTGATCAAATCATAGACATTATATTTCCTCTTCCTCCAAATGAAAATGAAAACCTGGAAATTAAAGTTCCTGATCTATCAACAGGAGAAAATGGCGGAAGAAATAATGTAAGTATATACCAAAATTCAACAGGTCAATATATAATGGAAACATATGAAAATGGAACAGAGGTAGTCATGTTTATACCTGAAGTAATCACGTTTCTACCTGAATTTATCACCTTTCCACCTGAGGTAATCAACGAAACCGAGAGTCAAGCATCCGACAACAAAGTTCCTAGTCCAGCAACAAGTTAGGGAGGAGAATGAACATAAATAGGACATGGACGATATTTTCAAATGTATAGTTCGTCCAGAGGATCTTTGCATTTATGACGCACATATTTGACAGTTTCAACAAACATATTCGTACATGACAAGTAGTCCAGCATCTATTTTTGATTTCTGTCCGTAATAAGAAGCTAAATTGATAAGACATTGGTTGTATTATTTTGACATATACTTACAGAATTCCGTTGAAATAACTGTATGCATTTTATAGAGATGTCATTATATTATTATATTTATTATAAAGAAAGTTTTAAAAATAAAGAATAAAAAAATTGAAATTTGTAGGAAAAATTATTTTAAAATTATTGTTTTGGTATGTGCAAAGTAGTAGCATTTTACTCTTTCAGTTGTTTTGATCTGGAAGGTGCAACTTTCAAATACAGTTTCAATTTGTTAGAAGCTGTGCATGATGAATAAATTAATATTCTTCAAAAGTTATTTGGGAATAGTGCAGTTTATTTAATGGATGGGACGTCAAAGCCCAAAAATATTCTTTTTGTATTTATTTATTCTGAAACTCATCCTATAAATAGATCTGTTTTTATTGCAGATAACTTTTTTATGTTCATATGTAACAGATTATGAAACCATCCCCCCCAAAATTCAAGAGCATTGCGAAACACTGCACAGTCTTCGTCAGTTTTAACAGGTAAAATGTTAAAAGCTGACATTTTTGATACATCATAGTTCTATAATTAAACTAGAGTCAATTGTACCATATTGAAGAGCCCCTGCTGGGATAGCAACCTAAGAAGATAAGAAACAATGATCAGCTGGATGAAGCAGGACAAAAGAGGCAAATGAATGTTATAGCTAAAAAAAAAGTTATAAGAGGAGGAAGTAGTAGAAAAGTTAGTCAACATGCAGAAATACAGGCATTTTTTGATGATATCCTTGAAGATTTTCGTTATTTAAATTGAAAGTTGCGTATGTTGGGCGGTGTTTTCTACCAGAAAAAATAAAATATCCTACATTTAAATTGTGGTCGATGACATATTTCAACAAACAGGACAAAAAAATAGCAATATCTAGTAATTCAGAGTGAAACTAACTGCTATAAATAAATTCAAGTTTTAAAATCCATCCAAGTTATTCAGAATTATTATTAGGATTAACCGCATTTTCCATATACGAATATTATTCTTCTACTTTTACCACATGTAAAATTATTATTTAAATTTCAAATTAAAAGTTTAGAAGCAAATATTTATGATGATGCAATAAAACAATAAATAATAAGGAAAAACGGGTATGTGCAGCAAAACTTGAATTAGCAAGGCAAGTAACAAAATTTTGCGAATTAAAATAAGACAAAGTAATATTAAACCAATAAGAACAATGGAAATAGATAAGACTGAGGATGGGAGTAGTATGGGGTAGTTGTTAATTGGTAGTAGTGGAGTGCTGCATACCGGTTGCATTTTGGAATGCTTCTTTATATCCCTAAAGGCCGTGTGACACTTGTACTAATTTGTTAACAAATTTGTTAGCAAATTTGGTAACAACCCATTGATTGGTTAAACAAAAATAAACAATGAATGGGATTTTTAATTTAACCAATCAATGGGTTGTTACCAAATTTGCTAACAAATTTGTTAACAAATTAGTACAAGTGTCACACGGCCTTAAGGGGTAGTTCACCTATTTTCTTTGAAACATGTAGGTTTAGAATATGTTACATTTCTTCACAACATTTAACTCTGGTCTGCAAGGTTGTTCTTCTAATACTAGTACGGTTTTTTCTGCCTTATTAAGATACGGTTCAGGTATCTCGAATGACCCCAGATTTGAAGATCATACAGCACTCTTGCATGAAACATTGTGATGTAAACGAGTCTTGCAACATCTTTTCCAACAGTTGCTTTTCATTCTTCGTATTGCGAATAGAGCTGTGTCTAGTGAATTTAGTAAGTTTTCACTATGGTGGCTCCAAGTAAGGCTATGGTCAAATGGTTTTTGATTTCAAATCCTTTTTGCATACAAAGCAATTTTTTCTAGTATGACTAACTTTATGTCAACCTATTTAAAACGATATTCACATGCTCCTTCTTTTTTATCTAATTTTCTTTGCTGTTCTTAAACTTTTATGGAATGTTTCTTCTCAGGCATTTTTTGGGAAGCCCTTGACGATATTAGGGAACCCAATGGAACCCGTTTTCCTTTAACATTTATATTTTCTCTCAAGTGGATCAGGATCTTCTAAGTACCTCATAATATTTCCATTAGTTGAAGGTTCAGGTGAAGATATTATTATCATATTATCTTCAAATGCAACCTATTGAAAAAATTTTCACATTTTATTATTACATTATTACTGCATTCTTGATAACTCGGCATTGCATCTAACGATTTAAATTTTGTTAAAAGGTCTTCTTTGGGTCTTGTTTCATCCCCATTATAATTAGAGAAAAGTCGTTAATACTTATGTTTTTAGATTTTTCAATTTCTTCCAACCAATTTCTAATATTTCTTTTAGATAAGCAAGCACTTACTGATTTGCTAGTTCTTTATACAATATTGATGGATTTTTCTTTAAAAAAGCTTAAAAAAATATAGTTATAATTCATAATATTTTAGAAAAGCAATATTCTTACTTTAAACCAACATTCACCAAGTCTATGATTTTTAAAAGGATTTGGTCGTGGATTATATCAATTAAAAAGTTTCGGATGCTATTAAAAATGTCTTCTTTTTTCTGGGCAATATTCGTGTAGTGCACCTTAGAGTAGGTGAAAATTAAAAAGTAAATATTCAACCAAATTGGAGAAAATCTATTTTGAAAAGCGAATTCATTACTAGGGTCCGGATTTGTAGGCACTAAAAAACTTGAAAATATGCAGGCAAATATGCTCTAAAAACTTCAAAATAAGCACTCAAATATGCGCTAAAAACAGGCACAAACGAAGTATAATCGATTGAGACTATTTTTGAATCCGAAATTCGAATATCAAAAAAGAATGTATCCAGCCCCCCCCCAACTTAAAATAGAATTATTTCGAAAACTATTTGGGTACAAACGAAAATAATGTTTGCACAAACAGGCACAAACGAATCACAAACGATTGAGACTATTTTGGAGTCAATTTTTTATTCAAGCTTAATTTTGAAATATCTCTAAAACTATTTAGATACAAACGAAAATAATGGTTGCACAAACAGTGTCAACAAATCATCCCTCTGCAAACACGACCCCTAATGGGAGAGTCGACCCCTACAGAGATCAGGATCTGCAACAATCCGGAGAAAACCTCTCCAGTTTGTTTTGCCACGATGGTAATAAACTAGCCATGATTTATGCGAAGGCACGGGTCAATGGGTTACTGAAAAAAAGACAGGTAGCTTGGGAAAACTCAAAAAAAAAAACGCAAATAGAATCAAATGCTATATTTGAACACACAGAACTTGAGAGATGTATCAACAGTTTCAACAATTGCAATGTAAATCACTGTGCCGACAATGCACACAGTAGTAACTGGAAGATTACGGTCACAATCAAAAAGTGCACCCAGCTTAAATTTAACAAGTACCAAAACACACAGTAACCGCTATGGGCTACCAGTAATTAATATACAAAAGCCAAATAAATGTACATCGGTCAGACGAGCAAGATAGAATAAAATTTACTTACATAAACGTTTCATAAGTTTACAAACTTAGATGTTGACAAACGCATCTTCCTACTCGACATTGACCACTGGCTTGAAGGTTGGAATCTGTAACTTGTTAAATCACACAAGAAAACACTCGATTGCTATAATCGCGAACACTCAACATTCTGCTTGTAGATTTGTAGCCGGAACCTGGACCAGTGAGAGATGGTGTAGAGATGTCAACAAGACGGAACCTTCCAAACGATGGAAAGAATTTCCCAAGTGCTCATCCATCCAAAAACAATAACAATAGGATGTAGCCAACTTGAAGAAATCCAAAATGGTCGCACTACTTGCACACCAACAAGAAAAAAAACTGTATTCGATTCCTGCACATTTGAGTTACCCTATCTACTGTCAGATGTTATACAGTAGCACCAAAAACATAGCCAGAGCCGGAAAACCAATATTACGAAATAAACTGGCCGATCAACCAGTGGTTTAACAAAAACACACTCCAAATCGGCAATCAGAAACTGACGCAACAAAAATATCGACCGCTCGGTTCTTAGGTACTCAGGTAACTCCCTAAATACAAAATTCTACGCCGGAAATATGTCCATATCAAATTCGAACGTTCACAGTTCACGACCATCTGCATAACAAAATGCATTAAATTTGCGATAGCATTTAAAATAAATGCATGGGCGTACTCAGAAATATTGCGAAATGATATGAAAAGGAAACCAAAGTAAGAATTAATAAAAATTCGTTACAACAGACACAAACGATTGAGACGATTTTGGAGTCAAAATTTGAAATGGGGGGAGGCTAGGGACATGCACCTTCTTGGTAACAAGATTAGAGCAGTAATATTAATAGAATATGCAGTTATTGCACAGAATCACCTACAGTTGACAAAGTAGATATTAATTAAAATTATTGTTTTAAATAATACAAAAGGCGGCAATATCAGAAAGAGAATAATTAAAATTATTTAAAATTTTATTACTGGATTTGCTAAATATGCAAAATATATACCAATATAAGCAAATAAGCATTTATAGGCAACAAATCGCCAAATATGCACTTAAACTCAAAATATGCATTATAGGCAAAATAAAAACTATATAAAACGATTCAGAAAGGCGTAAAACATGCTCCCCTTTTAAAATTTTGCACGTGCCTGTACGCAAAAAAACATGCAAATGCCTACAAATCCGGACCCTATTCATTACTTATCTAGAAATTCTATATGGATTAAGCATTTTTTCTTGTTTTGATCTCTATTGTAACCTCCCAAAGTGTGGCATGTTTTTATTAACACCCTGTATAGTATACACCTAACTAAAAGTAATTTATAATGTGATCTGATTAATTTATATTATTGGGAATTACATGTGGTTATTATTTCAAACTCAAGCAATTTGGAATGCGGTTGATGATGAACGTGTGGATGTTCATCGAAGGGCTGAACTAAGAAATTCTGCGAAGTCCGATTTGAACTCGGAACCGCTAACGAATTTCACGATTATCCAAATTATCCAAATTATCTGGGTTTTCACGTCAATAATTATTTCTAGGATATTACTTATATTTTATTTTGTCATTAATAATACTACAACTTGTATTTGAATTTAAATAATAATGTAGTTATTTTAAATTAGAATATTATTAATTTCCTTAATAAAATCCACATACTGCATTAAAAAGGTTGTTTATTTTAAATATTTACAAATTCGTGCAACATAACCAAAAAGGGAACATATAAGTTAATAGCACTGTGTCCTAATTATCAAACCAAAAAGTGACAAAATTTTAATACTACAGTAAAAAGGATTCTTGCAATTATGCGCAGTGTAAGTGCACTTCTTCAAATTAACTTCTTCCAATCCGGTTCTTCATGTTTCAACCTAGCTGATATAAAAACCAAGTTTTAATTATCTATCTTTAGTATTAATCCAACCGACAATCTTCTAAGTAATCTGGAGTTCAAAAGAATATCGGTCAAATCAAAGTGGGAAATTATTAATTTCCATACGTACTGTTTATTATCTGGGAATTCTCAAGTAATAATTGATTTGCATAAAACCATCTAAAAAGAGGTACATAAATTATATTTAGTTGGTATAAAAAGTTAATTTGTTTATCTACTCTTTTAGTGTGAATCCAATCGACAATCTTCTTAGTTCGGAAGTTGCATAACTATGGCTAACTATAAAGTAAGTAATTTATTAACTTACTTAAATAGGCACAATAATTAATATATTCAATTTTTTTTATTAAGTGATTTAATTAATAGATGATAACATTGCTTGTTTATTTCAATCGAGACATTTTTTGTCAGTGTTTTTTGTCAGTGTTTTTTTAATTAGTTGGTCATCTGTAATTCTAATCCGGAATTTCCGCGCTGTAACTCAACTGGTTAACACACCAAACCACTTTTGTAGTCGTCTATTAATTACAAATATTTTCAAAATATATAAATTATAAATTTATTAGCCCAATGCTAGTTAAAATTTTATTTTATTTTTAAATTTTCTTCTATGATAAAAATAGTATGAAGAAATTCAAACTTAAAGAAGAATAATTGGAAAATAATAGTTTTTCTTTTTGACAAACACGTCAAATTTATTAAATTAATTAATAGTTAGGAAATAGATTTCGTAAACACAAATTTTCGATTTTCTGATGCTTTAGTTGTATTATTAAAAAACTGCAATATTACTATTTTTAGTAAACATTTAAGTGGAATTTATACTTTTTAGGCTTTATTTAAATTCTTATAATTATTGGTTTCAAAATTTAAAGTTCGGAAACTACATTTCGATCCTGTCAATGCAGGATTGCAATCAATGCAAATGGAAAATTACCTAGGTAATTTAGTCCTTCGCTAGAAATAAAGCTTCTGCTTTTAATCAATGTTATTGTAATTTTAGAAAATTTATTTATTGGGGAAAACCTAAAGTCAAGGTCAAAATGTAGGTTCCTATCACAGAATTTATGCTAAATACTACACCGAGAAAAATTTATTTTTTAAATATCTGTTATAAAATAAATTTGTAATTAAATATAAGTATACAATTTACTATTCTCTTATCTATTATAATTTTACGTAATTTTGCTCTTTCCTATTAATTTGAAGGATTGTTTTACTGTCAAAAATTATTTTTTTTTTAACAAAAATTTAGTTCATTCAACACTTTTAAAATAATTTTTATTAACACTCGCAAGCATTTGAGAGCAGAAGAAATATGAAAATTAAAATATCCAAACACAGCTACTGAAGATATAGGATCAAAAAAGATAAATCTTCATGTTCTGAGTGATGAACCTGATCAATTTTAGAGTCGCAGCTGGAAAGTTCATGCATTTCCAAATACATTTTAATTTTCAAAATATTAAGATTAATGGTTGTTTATCTTGCAATTCAAAGGTTGCAACTGCAAAAGTATCTGAAAAAAACTGTCAATTGTTATGGAAACCCTAAAATTGGCCAATCTCTCATAGTTGAATTCGAAATTAATCTGTGACGAAAGAATTGTTTATTGTATAATTAACTATTATAGTGCCTATCTAGTGACGTAAAATTAATTGTTATTTATTTTGTTACAGTATTTAATTATTGCTGTTTTAACTATGGCGGTTAACCACCATCACGCTGAAGCTCATCTGCAACGTATTAGCCCCAATTTTGAAAAATCACCTGTGCAAAATAGTGGAGAATATAAACGTAACGCTCACGAAGGCGATTTTTATCATGATTTTCATCACTTCACTATGCCGGATGATCATCACTATCATAAAGATTCATATGATCATCACCACAAAGAAACTTTTCCACACATCGATCATTATAGTCATGATTTTCCATATCATGATAATCCCCCGAGTTGGGGAAAATATGAGAATGATCATGGACATGCGCACGAACATGGTGATTGGCATGGGCACGAGCATGGTGATTGGCATGATCATGAGCATGGTGATTGGAATAAGCATGATCATGAACATGGTCATTCGAATGGGTATCAACATGGTCATGGATATGAACAAGGTCATGATCATAAACATGAACAAGGTAATGATCATAAATATGAACAAGGTCATGATCATAAATATGAACAAGGTCATGATCATAAATATGGACAAGGTCATGATCATAAATATGAACAAGGTAATGATCATAAATATGAACATGGATATGGCCACGGCCATGAGCATGGACATGGATATGACCATGGTCATAAGCATAAAGAAAATGAAACTACACTTGAAACAAAACACAACAAAACAATAGAATATCATGAAGGAGATAACTATAACGAATTTCACGGAAAATTAACAGAAAAAACAATTGTAAACGTCGAAAATATGGAAAACATAACCTTGCTTGAAACAGACGAATCACTTAACCTTTCACTAATATTTGAAGGGCAAAATGAAAATCAAACTCCAATAATAGAACTTCACCAAGAAGGTAATAATAATGATTTTCAAGAAAATGCAACAGAAAAAGTAAGTGTAGATATTGAAAATATGGAAAACATCACTTTAGTTGAAACGGAAGAAACACGTAACCAATCGTGGTATGAGCATGAACATGGACATGAGCATGGTCATGGGCATGAGAATAAGCATGAGCATGGTCATGGGCATGAGAATAAGCATGAGCACGAGCATAGCTATGGGCATGAGCATGGACATGAGCATGAACATAAGCATGAACACGAGCATGAGCATGAACATGGACATGAGCATGGTCATGGGCATGAGAATAAGCATGAGCATGAGCACGAGCATAGCTATGGGCATGAGCATGGACATGAGCATGAACATAAGCATGAACACGAGCATGAGCATGAACATGGGCATGAACATGGACATGAGCATGAGCATGAGCATGATAAGTTCCACCATGAAAAAAAACATACTGATGAAAAACAAATCCCAATAATAGAAGATCATTTAGAAGGGAACAACAGCGAATTTCAAGAGAATGCAACAGAGAAAGTTAGTTTAATCATCGACGATATGCTAAACATAACTTTACTTGAAACAGACGAATCACTTAACCATTCAGTAATTTATGTAGAACAAAATGAAAATCAAACTCCAATAATAGATTTGCATGACGAAGGTAATAATAATGAATTTCAACAGAATTCAACAGAGAAAGTAAGTGTAATCATTGACAATATGGAAAACATAACTGTGCTTGAAACAGATGAAAACCTTAACAAATCAGTAGTTTCTGTACACAAACATGAAGAAGATTGTGATCATGACCACCATCATCATGATATTCCTCACGAACATCACCATGATAAAGACCATCATAATTTGCATCATGACTTCCATCACTACAGTATTCCACATGTACATGACCATCATAAAGACTATCAACCAAGAGAAGAAAATCATCACAAAGTGTATAGCGATTATCATCATGATTACCATTACCACAATAATCCGCATAATGCAAAAGAAAAGAGTAACCACAATTTTCACGATCATTCTAGTCATTCACATTCAGATTATCCTCACACTCGGCGTAATTCATATGAACATAAGCACGATTATCATCAACACGATTACGTTCATCCAAAAATTTCTCAGGAAGATTGCTCACATGATCATTCCCATTCTAGCCATCCAGATCATCACCGTTATCCCCACGATGATTCCCACACTCATAGTGATTTATATCAATACAAGTAGAGTGTTCCTACCAAAGTTCATCCACAAATTCTCCACAATAACTACCTATCCATCATTCTCGCTTTTCTCTCAATAGACAAAGTATTAATAATTCATTCAAAACTAAATTTGATAGTGATCTGCAGAATCAAGAAACGAAAAAGTTTTGCAAAGTTTCCCTAATTGCCATAAGTGCACGTTATTGCCTGCTGAAATGTATTTTTAAGATTGATTTTAAGAACTTAAGTGAAACTTTAATAACTCGAAGTGAAATGTAACAGGGAAAATGGTTGAGTAATTTAGACATTAATTTATAGAATTAATACACTTATGTATGTAGAAAATAAGCTGTTGCCAAAGTTTCGTTCGTTTAATGACAACTTCGAGTTATCAAAGTTTGACTAAAGAATTTTAAATTGATACCCAGTCAACCATGAGATTTGAGAGTACGATGGGTTGCCTAACAGAAACTCTAAAAAATATAGTGTTTAATTTATTGTTGTCAAATCTTTTTTGTAATAATATTTGTAAAATTTTAAAACTATATTTAAGTTGATTTTATTGTTAACAATATGAAAATTAAACAAAAAATTATAACATTTCAATATGGTTTATTATAATAAATAGATGCTGGTTGTAAATTTTGATTTTGATCTTCAAATTGCTCCCAATTATTTCCGTATTGTACATTGTGATTACTGTCCTCCACATTTCTTCCATCATCATATTTATTATATCCCAAAACGTTTCTCACTATTTTTGGATCTCTTGGAATTTTTGTGGCCGCATATTGTTCTGGTTCCCGAAACTGTGAAGTTGCAATTTGACTTACAATGAGAATAATCCCGAACCATGTTAATACCTAGAAGAAAAAAAACTACTGCACTTACAATAATTAAATTTATTATTTACTAATTAATTAGTAGTTTGATCTTAAATAATAATTCACCGTTATAAGAGCAACCTATGGGGTAAGTTGACTTATGGGGTCATACTAGGGAAATGGTATTTTAACTGCTAATAGTTACTAAATATTTTTTCAAAAGGCTGATGAAGAACTAGGGAAATGGTATTTTAACTGCTAATAGTTACTAAATATTTTGAAACTACTAAATTATAAACAAAATGCTATTTTAAGTATAATTTTCATTAATTCGTGTCAATTACTTTGGTGGGGGAACGGGGGAGCAATGTTAACGCAAAATAATAATAAATAAATAAATAGTAGTCGAGTTTTGTGTAGGTGAAACATAACATTTCTCTTAAAACTTTAGAGAAACTCTAAATACGTAAAGGAGGGCACAAAGGTATGAAATTCTTTATTTTCACCACATTAGAAAAAAAGAGAGCGGAAGATGAGGTTGTGAATTAATTATTCACATTTAATATTATAAATTTAGCCTTGACTTTTTATTTTTAAATCAACTCTACCTTGACCATCAAATCGAACTTGGCTGGTGTGAATTATTTCAATAAATATTATTCACTGTCAAAGGTTATCTACTATAAAATATTACGTTACTATTCGTATTTTTTGTTATTGTTTTGTATTTTTATGAAAACAAAATTTACATCACAATATTTAAAAAACAACCGTTAATAGATAGGCCCTTCTTGTTAATATTCACTTGTGAAATATAATAATAATGATTTATTTTAATTTAATTTCTTTGAATAGCTTAATAAAACTGAAAAATTCTGTACCATTGTGCCCCCTCTTTTTCTCTTCAAACTAAAAAGTCAAGATACCTCTACAGAATTAAAGAAGAATATTTTCCTGAACTCAATAGAATTTTTACATTAACTTCGTCAATTAGGCTACCTAATGTATTTGCGTAACCATTACAAACATTTTTGAGATGTAACTTCTTCGGCAATTTAATTTCATTTACTACTATGATTATTAGTTAAACTAAAAGTAGTACTGAATTTAAAAACGGAACAGAATTGGAAAAGAAAAATTAGGTTTTTTGATATACGTTATACCAGGTTCACTATTAATTATAATTTGAAAAGCTATAATGCAATGGGAAAAACTGGAAATTTAATTAGGGAATTTAAAAACATTAAAAAAACTAAGATTATTTAAAATTCACAATAAAAAACAGCTAATTCTTACCGTGTGAGTCGCCATTCTTTTATGATAATTTAATCGATGTTTTATCAATCTTGGAACAGAGAGTAAAACATGAACACTGAAAGCAACAGTAGGTGATCCAATTGAATATTGTAACCAATTAAGGCAGGAGGTAGTAAAATTAATTTTGAACTGACGTTGTCTTATGATCCTTGCTACGATCAAGAAATTTGTTTATAAATGAAGCATTTTTAACGACAACTTACTTCTCTTGGCATTTCACAGAATTATTATGATGTAATGGAAAATCAATGTAACCATGATTTTTATTGTTTCTGGTGGTAGGCAAAAAAAGGTAACTAAACAACTAATTGTTCATAATGGGATGATAGTAATATCTAACTGTAATTAATAAATCAATAATTATACAGGATATTATGTAACGGTAAGAAGTGCGCATTTGAATAGAAGAAATCCTGCTTCTTCACAAGAAAATAATAATTTTATAAATAGCAAATTGCAAAATCAGTAGTTGTCCGCAAGTTTGTAAGTTTGAACATAAAACCTAAATTTAAAATTATAATTTTATAATAAATTTGCTGGTATGGTTTAAAAATGGAAGTAAAAGTTGAATTTATGCAATTTTGAAAGGTTGCTAGTGTTTTTATACTAATAGATAATATAATCACACATGTAAAGGTAAATTAAAATACACACCACATAATACCAGCTATTCAAATAAGTAATAAAAAGTTTGACTGCTATATTGATTTTGATCATTATTTTTGCGAGAATATATTAAAAGTTATTTATTGTCCAATAACAAAATATTTATACATTTCTCAAATTTATTTTTACTATTGCAAATATGAAGTCAAATTTGTGGTTTTCCATTGCATTGACTTTTTACATGGTAAAATGAGTTTAATAAAATCAATCACTCGTTGATTGCAATAGCGATTAATTATATAGAATGAATAGACTAAACTTAAATTGCCTTAGGTATTATTTAATTTGCCATATTAGCACAGGTATGGCTATAATTTATTCAAAAAATCGAAATTATAATAAAATCGGAAAAAGGATTAAATTAGATAACTAATTAAGAGTTTTATTCCGAAAGGAAGGTTACTATTTGAAATTTGAAATGCAGGTCAGAAGGAAAATAGCATGAAAGGAGGAAGGAGAATGAAAATAAAATATGGAAAAATTTTATATTGTCGTAGGAAAATGGTATTAGGAAATTGTAGAAGAAATTGTAAATCTAAATTAGACTACGCGTACTAAAACCTTCTCTAGTCCATATCAAGTAACAACAGATTGCTTGGTAATGGCCCCATTAAATTAAAAACTTAGGTTAACTTTTAATGCATTCCGTTATACTACGAAAATTTCATGGAATAGAGAAAACAGAAGGTTTACTTTCCAAAGTCGTATCTTCCCAAAATATTGTTGCAGTAATAGCAAAAATGAGGAATCCTAAACGGCGATATATGGATTCATCGACAACATCATCATTGAAAATGTAGGAGAAAAAATGTCAATATCCTACGTAAGCTAAATAGTAGGAAAATGACTCGTTCTGTGGAGGAGTCTATTCCATATTTTAGGATGGGATTAAACGTATGACACCTAAAGAAATGCTCAAGCGGTTGCGAGTACCACATGAGGAGGTCTAGACTAACCAATTAAGCCCAGTTCGTTGGGCCAATGTCAATTTCTTCAAAAATTGGTATATTAAAATAAATTACCCAATGACTGATACCTTAAGCTTAATGAAAACTCCAAAACCAAATCTTTGAGTACGGTTGCAATACATGGTAGACCAAATGGACAGTTACAACAAGGTTCTATAGTTCTTTTGCAATTTTGGTAAGATTTTCTGATTTTTTTACTACTAATCTATAATTTTATATCATTTGAACTTTTAGGCTTCTGCTTTTTTATAATAATTATTTAATGTATTTCCTATTGACCAGATTAAGAATCATTAGTTTCCCATTCTTCAGCATTTTTTAAATTATTTTCTGTTCCCCATACATATCGACTCTATATCATTCGAAAAATTCTTCCATAATGACCCTTTTTAATTTCTTGATGGAAAGAACTATTTTCAAATTAATACAAACTTACCAGTACAAATTACAGTTAGGACAACACAAAATTTGTATTAATAGTTGGGTATGGCGCTAAACAAATAAGCATACAAAAGCTTTACAATAAATGGCTTTGCTAATGCATCCGCATTGATGTACAAATTTACAGTACCTGTGTAGTAATCGGGTGATAAATATCCTGGAGTTCAAGCAGAAGATTCAATTACAATAATGTTTTATAAAAAAAGTAGTAAGGTCCAACAGTGGAGTGTAATTAGCAGTGTGGTATCTAGACTATTAGGGATACTCTGGTCAAAAAATCTACATTGATCTGAAGGCAATGGGAAACAATTCCATAAGTTGCATTTCCCTAGTAAGTCTTCTTGGCTGCGAGAAAGTATAGGGCCATCATCTAAGAAGGTACCGCATAATTAAAAGGCGTAAAGTTATGCCAACTTACTGCACATCCACACATACATGGTTCATCAATTCATCATGAACAATATTATTCGTAATGTTTTTCTTATAAATAATATTACAATTCATAGAAATGCTGATATGTGATCAGATCATTTTCCTAGAGAGCATTGTATAATTTGGAAATATTTCTTATCCACATAATTATGGAATACAGCTAATTGGAATGAAAGGGGATTCAATTTTTCTCTTGTTCGTAGTAGGTAGACTGATTTTGAAACCATTTCAATATTTTCAGAACCAAAAACCAATCTGATTTTTCAAGTTATGCGCAAATATTTATCTAATTACTTTACATCATTAGCTTGTGTGTATTTTGGAGTTGACACATCGTAAATCCGCAAAAAATTTTGTAAATCATAAACATGCATTCTCAATATTTAATTACACTCGGAAGATAACTTCTGACAGATATTGCGACATTGAGATTACAAATCACATTACATGGAATCTTTATCAATAATTTATATTCGTAGTCACGTTTTACACAAAAATTTGATACTAAAAGTTCTAATGAAATCAGCACACAGTTTTTATTACGAATACATTTTTGAAATAATTACTATTTGCTTATTTAAGAACTTGCATTTACGATTTTAAGCGATTCAGAGTTAACCTTTTCAAGTGGCAATAGCACTTCTTCATTTTTTAAAGTGAATTTTTGAATTAAATACCACTATGATGTCGGTGAGTTGTTATAAATCTCTTCTTATCAATTTTGCGTTACATTATTAATTTAATTTTAGATTATTTATATTATGCTTATTACCGTACTAATGGTAAATTTTGCTCATACCGAAACACCAACCACAAGTCCAGAAGGATTATTGGATACTTCACCACTAAGTCCTGAAGGTTCTTCAAAACCTGGAACTGCAATAACCCAATCGATTATATTATCTGCTATGAAAAGACATAATGGTATCATAAATTCTGGACTAGGTATAAATAATAATTTACAATTTGCTGCTAGTGATTTGGCCAACGGTGTTGAAGGTAAGATTTTTCCTTCTTAAATTATTCCAAAAATTATTATATTAATTATTGTTTAGAGGATGATATGGAGACTGCAGAAAGCAGTATTGTGTATATGCCATTGTTTGCAACCAGACGTTTAGCCGAAAAAAGGAAAGCTCAACAACAAAAAACAAATTCCAGGTCGTCGTCTACGAATTCGTCACCAAGTAATGCAAAACCACGCAAAACAGTCTACTACTACGCTTCTCCATATTATTATTCCGATTATAACCCCAGTTACTCCACTTATTCTAGCTATCCCAGTTATTCTAGCTATCCCAATAGTTATTCTGGTTATCCCACTTATTCCAATAGCTATCCAAGTTATCCCCAATATCCTACTTATTATTATTCCACCAGCAGACCAATATATGAATATCCTGCTAACTATTATTCCTAAAAGCCGAAAAGAAAAATTGTTAAATACCTGGCTTATTACAAATTTGAAAACAAAATTTTTTTTTCCTAAGATTGTGATACTTTTTTAATTTTTGTACTTATATTATTTATTTACTAATTTATATTTTGTAACAAATAAATGTAACTAAAATTTAATATTGTTTCTATTTTCAAAACAAAAATTGGCATTGCGATGTAACTGCGTGCACCTGTTGCTGCTGATAGTTCTGCGTCGTTGCAAACACTATAGATCTTTTACACAGCTTCCAGAATATGCGTTGTTGATTCAGCGCTTTTATCAATCCATTGATTACCCTCTTGTACATACACGAGTTAAAGTTATTTTCAAAAATCTACAGGAAATTGCTCTAAAAACAAGTCATATTGTGTTACATATCATACAAGAATTTTATAAAGAAGTGCATCATCGCCAATTATGTGTTTTGATTGAAATTTGATAATAATGTTACAAAAATTGTTAATACTTTTGCTGCTTTCAAATTTATGTAGAGTTAAATTTGGTAGGTCGTTGTTTCTCGAAGAAGATAATTGAGTTCTGCAAATAAAAGAATTTGTTTCAGTAATCTCTTCTGATGTGGAAGAACCTTCCAGCACTATTCCAACAAATGATGACGATGATTGGGATGAAGAGGATTCTTCTGAAATAGATGATGATAGCAGAATTTATAAGAACCCAAGAAATTCGCCTAGTACGTTATGCCCAAGAGATGAAGAGCAAGCAACGTTATTGGTAACATTTCGATACAGTAAATTTTTTTTGGTTGTTAAAATATGTGATTGACAGAATCAGAAATGCTTAAGAAAATGTTCTTCAGATGAAGACTGCAAAAGCAAGAAGAAGAAGTGTTTATGCGATGGGGCATGTGGAATGTCTTGCATCAAACCAGGTATGTCTTAAAGATAAGTTCAAGATTTCATGAATGTCAACCATGACATAATTTTATCTACCATAGTAGCATATTTCAATATTATTAGAAGGATTTTCATGAAAGTGATTCGCACTCTGTACGGATAACTCACCTAATGGATTTTATTGAGCCCAGGTTGTGGGCTGGAGGCAAGTGAAAGTCAATTCCAAACTTTGTCTCTCTTACTTTTACCTAATTACGTCCAAACTAATCCTCAATTGCTTAAAAACACAGTGTTGTTTAGGAACAGTTAATCTGTATTTTATTTGTGGTTAAGTATTGCACATATATCTACTAATTTTTAATTTAAAAGTGGCTACCCTTTTTTGGGAGAAGATCTGAAATTCTAATAGCTGTCATTGTTAAACTTGTCAATTTGACTGAATACTGTTAAGCGGCGTTCACAATGAAGTAGGGTCTTGCCTTGCTTCGGTAGAAAGCAAGCAAGAGCCAATCAAGATGAACGATTTTTGAATCATAGAAAAGGATAGAAGAAAATACTTTAATCTAATTGGTTCTTGCCAGCTTTCTACCGAAGCAAGCCAAGACCCTACTTCATTGTGGACGCCGCTTTACACTGCTGCATAGTGGTTTCTATTCAGTTCATAGCAAAAATTACCTACAAAAATATGAACACCATCTTACTTCCCTTGGATAACTAATTTGCGCATTTTCTCATTTCCATATAAATCAGTTGTCATACCTGACTATCCCATGAATTATAATTTTTATTTATAACCTATAATAAAAGTGTAGACAATTACGAGTATGATCACCCGCAAGTAATGGTAGTGTGACTAATTATTGAGTATCTATAGTTTTACGGTGGATCCTTAAAGAAAATTATTGCTCATAATTTATTATTCAATGAGTTAATTTTTCACCTTCAGATATGTAAATTATTGTACTACGAAGATATTTATTTTAGAATGAAAACCAATTAAAAATGTAAGTATCTATTACCTTTTAGGTATAACTGGCATTGATTGAAATAAAAAAAATTTTGGTGTCATTTCGTATCAATGTTCTTTTTGACCACCTAAAACTTAAATGCATACCGCTATAAAAAATACACTGTGCTAAATTAATTGATTCTGTTCCGCCATTGTCCTGCCGCGTATCAATTATTTTATAAAACGGAATATTGTTCTGTTACTATCCTGCCACCATTACCTCAGGTTGGGTTAGCTGATTAGTATGACATACTTTGCGTTTTATACATAAAATATGATTATCCAATTTTTATTCAACTTTTCAAATATTTGCACATGCAAATGGGCGATCACTCATTGGTACCTGATCTGAATATTGAGTCGTTATTCAGCAGGAAATGGTAAAGCACCGAAGTAATCTGCCAAAAATAAAACCCCTCTACGTTAAGTGGTCATTAATCCAAAGTTCCTAGGGTAAAAAGTGGGCCAATAAATTTCTCAATGTTTTTAACCAACCAAGTGATATAATTTGGTAGTTACATTGGTGGTTTAATGAGGTTGGAGCATCAATTGGGAAGCAATTTTGTTATAAATTTACTTTTAGAATCTTAATAATAATTATATTTTTAGTAACTTTTTTTTAAAGATAGGGAATGCCCTGAACCTGAACAAATTGTACTTGGATCTGTTACCTCAAGCGGACGTCTATTTGGTGCAAGAGCAACTTACACCTGTCAACATGGTTATCACGTTGTGGGATTGCAGAGCCGAAATTGTCAAGCTGATGGCCAGTGGGCTGGAAGTCCACCTGCTTGTAAACAAAATAGTAAGGAAAGATTTTTCTCTTCTTATTGCTATAAGTCTTGAAATTTGTTGTTGCAGTATACTGCCTTTCTCCACCAACTATTGACCATGCCAGACATAATGCACTATCAGAACAAACAACTTTCGATTTGGATTCCACTTTACAATACTATTGCCACACTGGTTATGTAACAAACGGATTTCCAAGAGCAAAGTGTTTAGCCATAGATGGTCAAGCGTCCTGGTACGGACCAGATATTTCATGCGAACGTAAGTATTGTCCAAAATTGTTAGGTCAATGTGTGAAATTAAAATTTGAAGCTCGTTCATGTGGACCACCAATTGATATTTCGAATGGTTGGCATGCTGGAGAATGTTATACTTTTGGATGTAGAATAACATACCACTGTGCGGATGGATTTGAATTAGTGGGCAGAAATGAACGTTTCTGTCAATCTGACGGTACCTGGTCACCTAAAGAACTACCTACATGCGTTTGTAAGTAAAATTTAAACTTAAGTTTTCACTCATTTTTCTTTTTAAATAATCATAATCATTTTGTTTCCTTAAATTTATCCGTGATATAATAAATGAATTAAGAGTAAGAATATTTTGTTGGTGGTGTTCGTGTGTTGTGGTTACAGCTGTACAATGTCCACCACCAGAAAATCCGCGTCATGGAAAAGCCATCTATACATCATGTAGCTATAATTCGGTTGTGAGCTATGAATGCAAATATGGTTATACTTTGGTAGGTGAAACAACTCGCCGCTGCGGAGCAGATAAAAAATGGTCGGGAGCTCAACCACAATGTAAAGGTAATTGGACAATTTTCTTAAAAATAAAATACTCGGTCTGATAAATTTTTAGAAATTAATTGTGGGCATCCGGGAAGATTATGGAATGGATGGTTAGAAAGTATAGAATCAGGAACTGGTTTAGGAGCATCGATAATATTCCGTTGCCATGAAGGAATGCGTTTGGAAGGAAAGTCGTCAACGGTGTGTCAAATTGATGGTAAATGGAGCTATCCACTACCCAAGTGTCTTGGTAATAATTAAATAACTAATAAATCATCTCCAAATGATACATTTTTATTTTAGCTCCTTGTGTTGTTCCTCAAGTATCACAGGGTCGTGTAATCCTTCTATCCAGAAATGATACTGTGGTATCATCGACGGTGGTTCAAGATGGAGAATCGTTAACGGTAGATTGCAATCAACATTATGAATTTTTTATGAATTATGCTCCAGTTGAATGTAATAATGGAACCTGGACCCATATTCCAAAATGTCAACCAGCGAGGTAAACTTTTTTATAAATATAAAAACCAGGAACTTCAGATCATATTAAAATTAATTTAAGGTGCAAACACTTACCAAAAGCACCAAAAAATGGGATGATTATTGCTCCAAAAATGGAACACGGAATGAAAGCTTTATTTAAATGTCGGGATGGTTTTGAAGTAAAAGGGAATTTATTTATCGAATGTTCATTTGGAAACTGGACGGGAGAATTTCCAATTTGTCAAGAAGGTACATAATAATACTTTAAAACGATATTCCTAATTTTCACTGGTTTACATTGTAGTTTATTGTCCATTCCCTGGTTTGGTAGACAATGGAAAAATTTTATTGGTTGGTAATATGGGCTTATATGAATATCGCGCTTATGTACGTAAAATTGCAAATAATAAACAAATTATGTACGACTGCGATAAGGGATACGTTCTGAGTGTAGGGCCTCCAGGTGCAACTTGCGTTGGTGGTAGTTGGAGTCCTAGGGAATTGCCAAAGTTAGTACGTAAACAAATTTTAAATTTCAAATTCCACGAAACCGTGATGTAACTTTTACTTTAAAATGTTCTCTTGTTCGCATAGGTGCACACTAGGACAACATCCTAGGCTAAGATGGAGTCGTAAGAAGAGACAGGTAGATAACAAACCTGAAGTAAGCAAAACTACCGTTGAAACCCGTAACGATTGGTATTATTTTCTAACTAAAATTTTACACGCGCCTAAACGAATGATTAAAATCGTAAAAAGGGCTCTCAGAACAGGAAGCGGCAGTAGTAGTAGCAGGGCTCTTGGATTAGGTTTAAAGAATAGAGGAAATCAACCAAATGCTAGACGAAAAAATAAACAAGCTAATAACGATGTCAAAATTGATAAGAAAAAAATGTGCCCACCCTTTTCAGACGACTCCTTCTCTAATATTGAAATATTAAAGTATGGATTTGATGCCAGTATTTCGTTTAGTTCAGGAACGATTTTAAATATTACATGTGCCAAAGGATTTGGTCTGAATTTAGCTGATAATTCCACTGTTAAATGTGTTCGTGGTAAATGGAGACCTGCAAAACCAAAATGTTTATTATGTAAGATCGGTAAAATGTGGTCAAGATATTTTACTTTAAGTCCTTTTTTAGCACCATGTGTTTTGCCAAAAATTCAAAGTGGCGAATATTTGTCCGGGTATCGATCAGGATTGACAATTGCGAATGGTTCTAGTATTATTTATCAATGCCATAAAGAAAATAAGAAACCAACATTACACTCCGTGTCTTGCATTCTTGGTGAACTGGATCCCAAAAATCCGGACTGCAGCATCTCCTACAATACTGTTTTGAACGTTAGCAAGGATACTCCATATTACTTGGGTGGAAGTGATATTGTCAAAGGAGGAGACATTAATGCATTAGATTTTGGAACAAATAAAAAGTCTTGTGCATCACCTACCAGGTGAGATCTTATGAAACCAAAATATTGATTTATAATAATTCAACTTCTTTTTACAGATCTCAGGGTTCACTGGTGTACAGAAATGGCGAAATTATGGCTGAAGCTGAAGAAATGTTTCCAGATAGTAGTGAAGTCATTTTTAGTTGTATTGAGAGTGTCGTTTTTAAAAAAACTACTTGGAAAATTATTTGTGATGATGGTAATTGGATTGGAAAACCAACTAATTGCGGTAGAAAATTGTATTTTGTATTAACTCCCTAATTTAACTTTTATGAATCTAGATACGGAAGAGCTATTGTCTTTGAAAAATGTTAACAACACTTGCATATTTAGAAATGACGAACCAAATGTGGTATCGTTTTATAATGACCAAAAAGTGACCAGTGATATTGTCGAATATCCAAAAGATACAATTTTAGTTAGTCGATGCGTTGATATAGGAAAATTCTCAATGACTGGTATTCCGCAGTTTTGGTGTATTTTTAGTAAAATTTAAAACATGAACACTGTTATAGGCACCAATCTACGAAAATGTGTCGATGGTGAGTGGGATAATCCAAGACCAATTTGTACAGGATTAAACCAGTATCACGATTATTCTATGGAAAAGCCACCCACAATTTTATTTCGATACGAATCGGGACCAGTAGCACAATCTAATGAAGGAAAATTAATTGTTTATCCAGGTGTGGTTTTACATATGGAGTGTTTATGGATGCGTAGATTTGGATTTCCTAAGTGGACGATTAGTCACGAATTCAGGCAATATCCACAAAACTGGACAACTGATTCAGCGAGAGACTCCCAGTTGGAATATAGGTTAACCATCGACCATGCTACAAAAGAGGATTCTGGAGTCTATACTTGTGTAACTCCAGCTAGATACACCCATTCTATCGAAATCGATGTAAAAGGTAAACCCACTTTATCGAAATTTCTGATATTAAAACTTTATTTTGTATAATATATTTTGTAGCAATTCATTGCCCTGGACTCCCTAAACGGCGAGGACTAACATCTGACACCGATAGTACAAAAATGAATACGCATATCAAATTTCATTGTGAGAATGGAAGTGCTCTTATTGGAACAGCAGAGGTGATATGTTTACCTTCGGGTAATTGGAGCAATCCATTTCCGATTTGTGAAAGTAATTTTATCGAATAGACTAACTTATTCTGTGTTACCGTAATAAAATTTTAGGTATTGAATGTGGGGAAGTCGGTGGTGTTTTACCACCACATTTGAAAGTGACTTTGATAAGTAGGGATGTTGGTGGACGTGCAACATTTAGTTGTTCTCCAGGGTTTGGTTTAAGCGGACCGGCAGAAACTACATGTATCTCAACAGGAGAATGGTCGTTACCATTTCCAAACTGTACAGGTAAGACTGAATATAACTTGTTTAAGTGGTTGCAGTTTAACGGATAATAATTTTAGAGGTACAGTGTGATACTCCTGGGGTACCTGAACATGGATATATTCAAGGAACAGGGCCTTTTAAAGCTGGAGATGTAGTGCAATACAATTGCAACAGCGATTTTATGATGGATGGACAACCAATAATAGCATGTCAGGATAATGGAAGATGGTCAGGACGTATTCCAAAATGTAAAGGTTGCTTTTTCAATTTTTCAGTTTTTAAACGTTACGTTTCAGGTATTCAAGCTTGTTCCTATCCCGGAACCATCATAAGTGGACGTATGTCAGCTGTTAAATTCTACTACAAAATTGGAGAAAATATTACTTTCTCATGTGACGAGCACCTCTTGTTGAATGGGGCAGCTATGCTGAAATGTTTGAAGAATGGTAAATGGTCAAATACTATACCAACATGCGTAACTACGCCTGTTACTGAAAATTAATCAGTTTAAAAATGAAATATGCACTTATTAAATTATATCTTCGATATTATTTGGTAACTTTGTATAAAAAATAACAATGTGTGTAAATTATTTTGTCAGATGTGTTAATGCCAACTTTAATGTTGTACTAGCCTTATAATGAATATAGTTTTCGATTGATATAGTTATTGAATTTTTTTAAATTTTTGCATGTTTTCACTTACGTGTACGATATAATTTTTAGATTTAAATATAATATTATATAGGATAGGAAAAAGAGCACCATAAATTTTTACCTTTGTACAAAATTAGAGAGGTACCTACATCTACACCTTAGTTACCTTTTATATGGTATTTCCATCAGTAAACCAAGTAAAAGCATTTATCTTTGCGTTCTTGTCCCTAGATTATTTTTATAATTTTTTTCTTCTCCTTCTTCCACTTTCTAGAAGCAATTCTAAGAATCCTCTTCGAGTAGGCTTAAGCATGTTATTTTCCCAACAACAGGTTAATTTCATTTGTTAATGGTGGGAATTCACTAACGCAGGGACCACCGGCTTTACATGCCTTCCGAAGCACGGAGACTTTTTATAAGAAAGTCTGACTCTCCCCGGGTTTGAACCCGCTCCTGCCCGGTACCCCGCATTCGCAGTTAATAGCTTTAGCTGCAAGACAGTGATCGTCTCAAATTTTTCTAAATACCTAAAATTATGATTATTGATGCCTGAAATAAATTATTACTATTTTACTCATAAAAAGTCTATAAACCTGTAGCTTTGTTGATAACATCTAATGTATTATGATTGTACAAGGTATACTAGTACCTTCCCAGTAATTGTAACCCCTAGGGTACTACAGATGAACTCAAACTATTTCAAATTTTTTGGAACACCCAAGAACAAAGGGTCAACCAGCGACTGTCCTTACTTATGCTTCTATATACTCTGATATTACATAATGGTATACAGGCCCGGACTGGCTCCTTTGGGGGCCTTAGTCTAAAGACTGAGGAGGGGGCCCCTTACTTAGAGCAGAGATTTTTGAAAATCACTTTTACCCCAAGTATAAACCACTTTTTTGAGGCATCTTCGGGGCCCTCTTGGGTTGGGGGCCCTCGGCGATCGCCAACTAGCCGACCTGGCCAGTCCGGGCCTGAATGTATATAAATTTCAATAATAAACAATTATGCAGAAATTAGTAAGGTCATCGTTCTCGTTTTTCCTTTTGATATGAATGGATAAAGGTTATCTCAACGAATTTTTATTTGTAATTTTGATTATACTCATATTTAAGTTATTACTGTGTGGTATATTAATAAGTAAGTGTGGCATGAAAGTACTCGTACTTATATAACTTGCTATGACGGTGATACTGAAGGTACTTCTTTTGTGCATATTTTTCATCACATATTTTACGATTGTGTGCACCGACAACAATGACTTTGAAGAAAATAATTCTACAACTACAAGTCCTGTGCTTCAGGCACCCTTTCTTATAAACGTACCATGCAAAAAAGGATATTCATCTGTAAATGGAGGATGTCTAAAAAACTATAGATAAAGTAAGTAGCACTAATTCGGAACCACCTCTGTATTGTCATGGAAAATTTGTTTTCGCCATTTTAATATTTTAGTCTGTTTTGCTTCTTAATAGATTCTAATTTATTGTTATTTTGATTTTTTAGATGTCGGGACTATGTAATTACACCATCCAGATGACTTTATTACGGATGCTTAATATAAATATTAGGAATTGTGCAAAATATTTTATACATAACTAAAATACAGCGAAACTTTGATATAGAGAATAAAAATTTAATTTCGTCGTTTTTTTCTAAAATTTTTACTGTATGTAATTATAGATTTTTGGTAATTATTTTAAATAAACAGGAAAATGCAGGTACACAATAATTTACTCTTGCGGCATTTCGATACAATATGAAATTTGATTTCGTTACAAAATTTGCAATGGAAATAAACTGCTAAAAATTATCCTTAATTGTAAATAGTCAGAGGAATTATAAATTTAATTCATTTCTTTTCCACTCACAATATCTGAAAACTTAATTATGTTCGTATACTGTATATTGCCATGGAATAACCCTCCATTTAATTTTCAATAAAAATAATTTGATTTATTTGCTGGGAACTTTTCAAAAACTGCTCTAGGAA
This sequence comes from Rhagonycha lutea, assembly GCA_958510855.1. Classification (NCBI taxonomy): domain Eukaryota; kingdom Metazoa; phylum Arthropoda; class Insecta; order Coleoptera; family Cantharidae; genus Rhagonycha; species Rhagonycha lutea. Next base: position 12,760,261 of record OY294036.1, on the reverse strand, counting down.
TGGGTTAAACCACGCATCTGCCACGACTTGCCAGTCCTATCACCAATGCCTTTCTATCTTCGGTGACATCGAAAATTTTCCATTTATTTCGCAATTTTATGTCGAAACCTTTTAAACCAAATTGCAATTAATTTTCGATCAAGTTTGATGCTAAAATAAAACACGAATTCACTTAACCAAATTATTTTTATTTCAATCCAAATACAAGTCAAAATCTTTGACCAAAATTCGCTCTCTTCCAAAATTACATACTCCCCACCTGGGGATTTCAGCGCAAGTTCACTACCTAAAGCTACGTTTAGATCTGACACTTATTTCATGAACTTTATGTCGGACAGAAATTCTGTCTCTCTTACTGTCTCTTATTCTCCGAGTCTTACTCTTACTGTGTTTTACTGTCCGACATAAAATTCGTGCAAAAAGTGACAGATGTAACTGCACCTTAACATCCGGCGTTCTGTCGTCCTCACAGAGAGCCACAGCCGCCACGAAAATTAAAAATTTTCATTCGAAAAATAACGTGACAATATATTTATTTTTAAATTTTATGTAAAAAAAAACACAATAAGTACATGGCAAAAAGAAGAAAACTACATTGCCAACCCAAATGTAACAACTAGTCATTAATTCTGACTGATAACAGAATTTCATTCGGAACCACTTGCTTAGTTGACGGAAATTACAATTTTTCCAAAATTTTGTTGGTTGGCGGATGTATTGTTCATCCCTGGGATCCTTACGCTTTAGTTATATTATAATATTATGATTGTTATGTGTTTCCATTTAGTTGTAGTATGTACAATCCTTAAGGATCCTTAAGGATCGAGGCAATTACCACGAAATTTTGCTGTTACGCCATCTCAACCCTGATCCTACATAAGCACGGATATTGGGTATTTAAGCTAAATAATTGCTTCTATGATTGGTTAAGTCTGAATTACGTAACACCAAAGTTCTATGGCAAGGACTATTATATATTCTTCTTAGGACCAGTTCTACAAAGCAAGTTATAAACTAAGAATAAGCTATACTCAGAATAAGTCTCTCTTTTCTCTCTCTAAATTGCGTTCTACGCTTTTCGTAGAACGAAATCTGTGTGACTGATTCTCAGCATAGCTTATTCGTAATTTATACTTGCTTTGTAGAACTGGCCCTTAGTGTCATATCTTCTTTAGACGTTGGCTAAGATCCTCCTGGCTAAGACAAAAAGATTTTGCTAGGGAAATGTAAATGGGCTGGTTTCGCGTTACCTTCCCCATAGTCCACAGATCGATTTTGGACTTCTTTAGATCGTAGCACATATCCGACACAATTAGGGTTAGAACAGCGGTTTCCCGCTCTCCAGTCTATCCGTGTTTGATTTACGCCAGATTGCTGGTCCACAATAGCGGTGAAAAATGGGCATTGAAAAATTCATGCAATAAGAATTTTTAATACTGCTATGGATGGAACTAGAACGCAGTAATGCAAGTTTACCCACTTCTAGCAAGGCACTTAAAGAATACGATACAAAAATTACATCCACACCATCGCTGCTGACTGACTGCGTAGACTATTACCCAAACTCATTAGATTGAATTGCAAGTCAATAAGGACCTACATCTTAGTGTGGAATCTGAATCTTGACATAAACAAAATATACCCAACACATACTACACCTAATACCTGTTCAATTTTGTTCAATAAAAGAACTTTTTGAATTAAAAATGATAAACAATTAAATTGAATTAAAACAAAATGAAAAACACAATGGAAATCAGGTTGTCATTTCAAAAGTTCTCTTGAAACTCATCTCAGCTTATTTTCATCTTGAGATAGTAAAAAATATAATTCTGTCTGTTAGGAATATAAAAATATCCCACATTAAAAATTCATTTGCATTTTTAATCAACCAAATATATAGTTGATATATTAGGACAAAAGCAGGCAATCAACATGAAATTTGTTAAATTATAAATTCCAGTTTTTACACAATGACAGGCACTGCTTTTTCCAAATATTTATTTAAAAAAATTTGCTTTTTGAATAAGTTTAAAAATTCTTTTCAAGTTATTGGCATTGTGATACCTGGTTTTTTGCAAAATCTAAGACTAGTGACCTAAAATGAATTTGGGATTTTTAGCTATCTACTCATTAAAAAAACCAAAAAGTAATATTTTAAATCATCTGCGGGTCCGGTTTTTCAGATTTTAGGTTTCTATAAAAGCGTGGGCCCTAAAAGTTTTTGGTATTGTATACAGTGCAAGTTCTTCTACTTCGTATTACAGAAATATGACTGGAATAAAGGTAAGTGAGAGCTTTATGATTTCATAGCATTTTTGGTAACAGTAAAATCGTAAGAGCGAAATTATATAAACAAAATTAAAAATAATTAATTTAAAACTTTGTAATTTTATAAAATAATTATGTGTTTTGTTTAATTAAATTCACCTCACTACATTTTGGAAACAACTAAATTTTGTGATTTTTTAATTAAATTTATTTGCTACATTTCGACGTACTCGGAGGATATTACCTATCTAGTAACTGTAGCGATTTGTTATTACAGTCAAAGTTTTTTTTTCGGATTTTTATACCATGAGGCAGTTTTACAGTAGATATAAATGCAATCAATTGAGTCGTGGTAAATGTAATCTAACTTTATAGTAACTATAACCATATTTTAGGATCACTGAAAACTGCATTAAATAATTTTTGTGTTTTTACACAATATAAAATTTTATTTATGTGTTTTATGCAGTTGATGGACAAAATATTCAGAGATTTTAAAAACGTTTGCGAATATGTAAAATAATTTAGGGTATTCCATTTCAAAACTAAAGTTTCATTGTATTTCCAAAAAAAAACAAAAATGTTTGTATTTTCTCAATATTTCTTGTATATTACATACTTGAATAAATAAACTGCTCATACATTCTCAATAAACAAAAACTTTTCATTCAAATATTTTTCTTTCTGTTTGTTTCTGTAATGAAAACCAATGACAGAAAAGGAATCAAATCAGTTTTTAACTCGCTTTAAAAAACTTTACATGTGACCAGCATTCACCCAAAACCGGGTATATCCATTCGTATTTTCCTGTTTTTTCTTAAATAAAACATGGACCAAATATTTCTCTAGTCATGGCAGGAAATTTTTAGATAATTTGGATAAATGTGGATAAATTCTAATTTGCTTTTTCCTTTTCTGCTTTGCGTTTTGCCAATTAGTTGACAATAATTCAACCAGAGATCACATCAAACCACTACTGTGGTTTAATTTTCACTGTTTTTTGTATTTGTTTTAAGTTACTTAATGTGGACCTTTCCGATTTCGAGTGAACGCTCTTAAAGCTGATAACAAATTATAATTATAAAAAGGTTTGCTTTGCTTGTCTTACTTATTTAATATTACAAGTTTTTAATTAATTTTCTTTCTTAAATACTATATTTTTTTATATAAGAAGCAAAATTGTTACTTTTGATCCGAATAAATCCTATTATTTTTCTTAAAATTTCTAAAGTTAAATTAATAATTTTTTTGAAGTATAAATAATTAAATTTTAAAACAAATAATTTTTTTACGAAAGAAAACTATTTTACTTTGCTTGCCGTAGGCAGTCGTTTATCGCAGTCTCTCAATATAATATAGTATTTGATATTTAATAAAATAATAAATGTAGAAAATGTAGGCAACCTTAAAAATAAATGGGTAATTTTTCTATTTCAGATTTCATTTGCTATTGCTTCTTCACTACTACTGGTAACAAACTATTACCAATTTGGGACTGATGCTCTTAGTCATAATATTCATCGGCGCAACGTCCAAAATGATAATAATAAAGCCGTAGAAGCGCAAAAAGATACTAGTAACATTCAGCAAGAATATAATCAAGAAAATGGTCCAAATGATGTTCCAAAGAGTGTCGATAGTAATAAACTACAAAAGTTTACTCAAAATACTGAACAAGACGCTGGCACTGATACTGATACAATAAAATCCGAAGTAAATAATTCCAATTCAACTGAAAAAGATGGATTGATAGAAAACCATCAACACGGTAATGATAATTTTCATCAGAATCAACATCATAATCCACATGTTGATCCCAGTAATAAACAAAATCATCGCGATTCTTCACAGCAGGACCATTACTTTAAGCACAACTCTAAAGACGTATATGAAGCAGCCATTGCAGCTGCTAATTACAATTGTACAGAAGAAATTTCCCAAGAACACACGGTTATTATTACCGAAAAATCTCCACATCATTCAGGATATCCAAATAATTTGTATTATCTTCCCCCATTTGGTGATAATAACCCTCCTCGAACTTCACCACCGGTAGCAGATATACTTCCACCTTCAATTCCAGTCACTGATATACCAGAAGAAGTAACAAAAAACGAGATATTAATTACAACCGAAAATGCAGCTCAAGTCAACACGATTCCAGTGGAAAGTAGTTCAGACACGGAAATTCCTCAAATCATAACAACAACGATAATAAATAATGATTCACCATTGGATAAGTTCTTTGCTGGATTGGTAACAGATAATACAACGAATGGAGTAAATCAAATTGAATCAAACTCAACTAGTGAAATTAGAAATAATAATAATTTACAAGTTAGTGGTCAAAGCGATTCTAATGTCACAGTTCCATCACTGACAAAAGCTGTTACCGACAAAATGGAACATGATCAAGGTAGTCAAATAAAAAAAGAAGTCAAAACGATTCCAGTGGAAAGTAGTTCAGCCACGGAAATTCCTAAAATCATAACAACACCGATAATAAAGAATGGTTTACGATTGAATGAGTCCTTTGATGGATCGGTAACAGATGATAAAATTAGTGAAGTACATACAATTGAATCAAGCTCAACTGGTGAAATTAGAAATAATGGTAATTCACAAGTTAGTGGTCAAAGTGATTCTAATGCCACAGTTCAATCACTGTCAAAAGCTTTTACCGACAAAGTGATACAAGATCAAGGTAGTCAAACAGAAAAAAATGATAATATTGTACAAACAGAAGATCAGACAAAAGATGGGGAAGTTAAAGCCTCAACGATCGACATAAACCAGAGTAGTAATTTGGACGTTACTGGTCAAAATTGTAACGAACATAATCATAACATTGAGCAACATGTTCATCATTACCATCATAACATCATTCATCATCAATACGATATTCCATACATTGATTATTATCGTCAGCACAATAATTATAACCATTATCGTCATGATGTTTCGTATTATCCCAAAATGTTTAACCCCTACGAATTTTTTACTGTGAATTATGGTTTTTTAAGTAATAATAATAATAATAATAAAAATTATGTAAGCGATAATACAGGAAAGAGTAACACGAAACCATGTAGTTATTGTATTAATTCCAAGACAGATCCACCAACAGATAATAAAAATGTAAAGTGAATTTTTAATTTACTCATCGATTAATTAATCAATAAATAGAATTTACTATTAGAATTTTAGTTTTTAAATTTTTATTATTTTATGTGAACTGTACTAAAATTAAAATAAAATTGTAATTAAATTTTTTTTTTTATTTGATGCATCATCATAAAACCTAAGGAAATGCTGCCCAAAACAACACAGTCTAGTAGCAAGAAAAGGAGGAAACTCTATCTTCGATCAGCAGTTATGTGCATAGATTATGGGCATAAACAACTTGAGCATTTGTAACAATTAATCTGATAACTCAAAATCAGGGTAAACCAACATGGTAAAGAACTACCAGACGTTTCAGCTCCTCTTTGCAATTGCTCCCAAATGGAACAAGTTTGAAGTGTAAGTAAATACAAAAAATCCGATTAATGACACTTACGATTACAATCGCTCAGACTAGAAATAGCATCTTTATCCCCATCCTAAGCAGAAAATAAAGGAAATACATTACCACCCCAATAACCAATAGTCTAACCAAATTTGCTAGGAATTGGCGGTCGAACCTTGTCGGTGCTGGAGTTTTCCTTGGTTAGGATATTATATATCGACACTGGAAAGGTCAATAGGCGTAACCCACATTAAATTTTTTTTTTTAATATCGGTTAATATCTATTAAACCAAGGGTAGTATTATTTCACAATAATTTGCAATTGATAACACTGAAAAAAAAAGTCAATGAATATTTCATCACGATGATGAAAATAAACCGATGAAATAAAATTCATTGTATTGATGAATCATTCATCATTCTTTAAACCTCATCGATAACTTGGTACAGCACATTGATTATTATTTCATCTCCATGATGAAAATAAATTGATGAAATCAAATTCATTATTTTATCTAAGTTTTTGTCATCATATTGATAATTTCGTCATCATTACGATGAATTTCACTTGATGAATGGTGTTCATCAATATGGCGTACCTTTTTTTTTTTCAGTGAAAACAAAACTTATCACAAACAACATTGCAGTTTTCAACCATAACAATGCATACATGAATAATTAATTTAGTTTCTTCTGGCAAAAAAAATGAAAAATTTTTAGTGAGGGTTACGCCCATTGACCTTTCCAGTGTCGATATATCATATTTTGGACTGCTTTTAATGCATTGCAAGGTAAGTAAATACATTTCAACACACCAAGCTACAGTTTAACTGTTTATCCGTCCCCATTTGCCAAATCTCCTCCCAGGCTTGGTTATGGTTCCAGAGCTTTTTTGTTTCTTTACAGATGATGAGGACCTGGTCCATCGGCCTGTAATTAATTTATTTCTTTAGGCTTATTTGAGTTGTTATTAAATTCTCTATCAAGAGAATTCATTGAAAATTTATTTATCATTTAGCTTTTTAAAGTAGATAATATAATGGAATATTTAAAAAAAACAAAGTTTTTAATTAGTCTAATTAAAAAGTAATTAAGGAGTACCCCATTAATCTCATGTGAATTAGAAATTCTTCCTTAAAATTGGATAAATGGCCCCTTATCATCCAAAATTATTATACTCCTTATTCTTTTCTCCTATTTCTATTTAGTTCCCTGTTGACTGGGTTGCTTGGAAAGTAAGTGTCTAAAGAGGTAAACTTATGGAAAAAATTTTAAACGAAGATTGAAAGAAATTCGTGTTGTTTGTATTTATGTTTGAGTAATTTATTGTTATTTTAATGTATCTTGAATTGAAGATAAAGATGAAGCAAGAATTGAAAGCTACAATTGAGAAAAAGTAGAAAATATCAGAAGTATCTGAATGAATTGTAGAATATTAATAAAGTGATAGAATAAGATTAGGAGACAGTTAAAAATAGTCAAAAAAAATTGAATAAATAAATAATATTATATCAAGACCATTCCCTTTCGGATGATGAGAATACTACAATAACAGTGAATATTGTTATTTTGTAATCAGATTTAAGAATTATTATTATGTTGTGTTCTACTTTTTAAATGGAACGGTGAACCTTAGTGGTTTCTGGTTGAGTCACAGTGCGGAAATTTCGGGTTCAAATGGCGAACTTCACGGAATTTCTTAGCTTTGCCCTCCAGTAAACATTTATCATATTATGGATGTGCGAATTGGTTCGAAATTTAGATAGAACTTTTTAATTGACAAAATATCTAGTTCAAAATTGGAAAAAATAATATAATACACGTAGTTCTCAGGAAGTCATCAAACCTAGCTACCTAGTCCTATCCCACTCTCACTGACATAGAATCATCCAAACAAACAAGAAAAGTCTTTAAGAAGCATTTAATTTTTTGTCTGCTATGTCAAAATGTTTGTAAAAATTAGTGCTTTTTTGGAAACACAAATTTAAATATAATTTTTGATTCCGGAAGAGGGGATTTGACGTTATGATGTATGTAATTTGAATCGCCGCGCCGTCCTGTGCACCACCCTCTTCTTGAATTAATATATTTTGCTTACCAAAGACTTTTGCTCTTACAGTATACTATAAATTTGTTTAATCTGTTGGTACTTAAAAGCAGCTTTCCGTTTATTTATCTTCACTATAATAAATCAAACGTCAACATTTGTCCAATCGTAATCGATCTTTATAATTTTGACGTTACCAATTCATCATTTTACTTTTGTAAAAATGTATTTTGGAATTTTGTTGATATCCTAATTTCGCATAAGAATAAAAAAGTTTCGTTGTTTTAGACACCTTAAATCCTAAATTGTTGGATGAAGAGTATTCCTATAGGTATAATTCAAAAAGTAATTAATTCAGTTTTTGCCAACGTATCATGTTACAAGAATTTTAATTTGAATATTTACCGGTTAACCTTATTGAACATCTACAGGATAAATCCAACCGTGCAGAATAATTATGTGCTCAAATTTGTATTATATCTCTCAAAAAACAGGGAAAACCAATGATATAAACATTAAAACATACCATAACGAAATAATAAGACATAAATTATAATACCTACATTTGCATACTTCCGTTTTATATTGGTAACTGCGGTCGATTACATACATTTGAGATAAGTAAACATACAATTAAATTCGGGCATCAAAATAAATTAAATTCACTAAAATGTAATTTATTCGTTTTGATGTTACAATTAAAAATGATGTGTAGTTAAATTGTCGATCAAAATTACCAAAATTTGATAAGAAAATTTAAACTTTGAAAATCAGCAGTACTCACCAATAATGGATTTTCAAATGGAGGTCGATACGTACTCCAAACGGAAGCCTGCGCTGTTTCAATGTTTGCTCTTTTTATCTACAAGTTGTCATTTTTGACAATATCCAGAGACATACAAGTAAAAGCGATTAATGATGTTAATTATAATTGTTACGAAAGTTGTGGCGGTTATTGTTTATGAATAAATTTTTTGAATTAAATTGTGAACCTGGTTTTCATTAAATTAAAAATATTTTTTCACTACGTAATGGATCTAACATGAGGTAAGAATAACTTGATTATATACAAATTAGTGTAATTGCTTACTAATAAAACATAAACAAACCAATGATCATGAACTACATTTCTATTAGCTCAAAGTGATTATTGATTATTTTGCAGCTATAGAAAATTAGGCTTTTCTATTGCTTATTACTACTGTGTCAATTTTGATTAGTGTATTTATAAACAATTCGTTTTGTTTATGCATATAATAATAATAATTCGTCATAGTTATGAAGATTAGTACATGATAAGTGGTTGTGGTAATGGTTCATTCATATTTAATTTTCTGATGCTGTTATTATTTTTTATTATGTTCTCTACCTTGAAAAACTGATAAATTATTTATAAAAGCTAAGACAATTGCTTCCTTTTAGTAATAATTTAAATTCTATAGATATATTTTTTTAATTTTGCAGAGTTGCTCCAGCTCCTTTTATTGCAAATTACCAGAATAACTTTGACTTTCTCGTTATTCTTCTTGTACTAATGTGCCAGTCACTTGACATACTCATGATTACTTCATAATTGCTTATAAATTATATTTGTTTTGGTTAACGTCCCGTCTAAAAATGTTTCAAATTATTGAAATACACTGAAGAAAAGTTTCGATGTTTGTTAATTCATCTTGATTACATCAGCAAGCCCATTGTACAACTTATTTCTGCAGGTAATCCAATTAAGAGGAAAACATGTTGATGTTCCCGAATTAAACAGGAAAACCAAAGTAAGATTCTGGCTAGTACCAGATTTTCATTCTCTCTGGTGATACTACAAATGAATTCTTCTGATTTTGCTTCCGGACTACCAAAGAAAACAAGATAGCAAAGGAATGTTAATGCAGCAGTTGGAAATACAAAGCGAAACGTTATTTACAGAGCGAGCCCTCAAAACTTTTAAAAAAATAATAAGTATCTACTCGATTTTGAAATACAAACTTTATTGAACTTATCGAATCGGTTGATTAATAATACATTTTTAATAATGATGGAAAGAATAGTTATTCCACTTGCAGGACATCCTTCAGTGACATAATAATATGTTTAAGTTTCTCTGCACGCCACCATTATATTCATTCTCGTTCAGTCTACAACTTTTTATTGATTCTCGTATAAAATTTTACGACCTAATCCCATATCACTAATTTATCATATAATTTCTCAACGCTTTCATACAAATAGAATCTAAAAGTTGATAATAAAAACTTAGTATGATCTAGCTAATGTATTGTAGATCTTCTTACACAAACCGAGCATTTATATGCTTTATGAGCACCAAGAGCATGCCATACGTGAACTAAGTGAGGACTACGTTAAAAAGAATAATGGTAGGTTTCAATGGATTATCGTTAGTCCATTCATGCGCTTCAAATAAAATAACTATGATATCACAACTCATTTAGAACAAGAAATGGCGTAAACTCGAGGATAGGCCTGTCAAAATGAAATATTATAAAATAACCAATTTTTGAAACTACAAGCTGATGTAAATAAGTTTAATGTTAATTAAATAATATCTACTTAATAGAATAAGTATAGGGTGTTTTTTTAGCTGCATGAGAACTTCAAAATGAAATAAAACATTAAAAACCTGACGGAATGTTTTGGTTATAATTTTTTTATGAAAGTACAGTTAATGGCATTTATGATTTGAACATGACTTCCGGCATGTGACCACCACGACTAATGGTTACGAAGCGCATCCGTTCAGTCCAATTTTTGACCACTTTTTCCAATATTTCTGGCTTTATTTCATAAATGGCTTGCTGAATATTAGCCTCCAATGCTTCTAGAGTTGTTGGTTTGTTAGCATAAACCATGGATTTAACATACCCCCACAGAAAATAATCTGGAGGTGTCAAATCACACGATCTTGGAGGCCAATTGATAGGACCACGTTTTGAAATAATGTTGTCACCAAATTGTCCTTTCAATAAATTGATGGTTTCGTTGGCTGTGTGGCACGTAGCACCATCCTGTTGGAACCATAAGTTGTCAATGTTTAGCTCTTGAAGTTTTGGAAACAAAAATGTATTGAGCATGTGTCGATATCTCACACCATTCACCGTAACGGTAGCTCCTTCCTCATTTCGAAAGACATATGGACCAATGATGCAGTTGGCGTGTATTCCACACCAAACAGTCAATTTTAATGGATGCAATGGAGTCTCAAGATAATGTCCCGGATTGGTCTCACTCCATATACGGCAATTTTGTTTGTTCACATACCCATTTAACCAGAAATGTGCCTCGTCACTGAACAAAATTTTACGGTAAAAAAATGGATCCACTTCCAATTGGTTGTGAGCCCAATTTGGTAGCGTTGTTCAATGGTCATTCTATGCATTATCAAATGCCAAACCTTGCTAAACACAAATGTCAAAAAACTGTTTCCATAGCAATCTTGATTCAATTGTTATCCCTATTGAAAGTTCTCATGCAGCTAAAAAAACACCCTATATATGGAAATAGAGAAAACCCAAAAATTTAAAAGAATAGCATATACGTCGCAGTTCATCGATGATGAGGACATAGGGAAACTACGTTAAAAAACATAAAAGTTCAGTTTACACCAGTACCTACCATTCTAAATTGGGTATTCCCCAATAAGGATCAGATTTCTAGTAATATGAATCCGTGGTTAGTCCATCGTGACAAAAATATCCGAACTGTGTATTGTTTGTCATTGCTTCATATTTCTGAAAAGCAAATTTTCTACAAAGCTACAAACATAATGGCTTTGTGGAGTATGTGCCGAGTTTATTGATTTGAGGATTAATTGACTTGTAATAAAATTTGTAATAATTTTGAATAAATAATAACAAATTAGAGCAAGTTTGCTGCGTCTTTAGTAACTTGAAATTCAACTACATAGCAAGAGATCTTATGATATGCCTTCGTTTTCGTGTGTCCCCATAATCCAGAGTTAATCAGAGTTCCAAAGTTCAGAGTTCTACCATGTTTTAAAAGAATGTTTTGCAAATTTTATTTTAATACGGATAATATTGGTATTCGATAACTTTGCTCAGAACTACAAATTAAGCCTATTAAATCCAAGGATATTGGAATCTCTGGTCTTCCACGTTGGGGGTTCTACGTCGGGCTTGCTCCTCGTCTAGGTAAAAAATGTAAAATGCTAACAAACCAAACACCAATTCGCAACGTTGGTAGTTGGGCTCGGATAAACGTTGTAATGCGTTTCAAAAACCGATTATATCATCATATCAAATCCAAGGATATTCTGGCAGTTAGCCTTTATATCCAGTGTCGAAAAGGGGGATGTCATGGATATCAATGATTTATGCGAAGGCGAAGGCGAAGGTCATGGATTCTACAAAAAATGGGAGATTGGAGAAACTCAAAAACAGCAAATAGTTGACACACAGAATTTGAAAAATACTATCACAGTTCCAATAATTTCAATATAAATGGTTGTGCAAAACATAAACACAGTAGCAATGAAAATCACAATTAAAAAGTGCACCTGATTCAAATTGAACAACTACCCAATATAAAACAGTGACCTCTAACAGCTACTCAAAATTGAACTAAAAAGCCACAATACACGTCGGTTTACCCGAATTGGAAAAGATAAATTGCTTACCTCGAGCTCTCGTATAAGCTTACAATATTATGGTGACAGGTGTTTGCCTTCAATCGCTTTTCCAACGTGCGGCTTCATAAGATGAAAACTGGAACACTTGTCAATTCTACAACGGTTACACTAGATTTGACTTCCGCGAACACAAGCACTGCTGCAGATCTGAAGCTGGCCCTTGATAGAGATGATGTTGGAGCTGTAGCATGATGGTATCAACCAGATGATAAAGGAACTCCCACTTGTCATCCAAAAAAACAACAACAATGGTCATTAACTCGAAGTTATGGTAAAGTAACCAAGAACGTCACCAACCGAATGAAATCGAAAATTGTCGTCCAACTTGCACACCAAAAACTGCGTAGTAGGTTGCGCAGAAAAGAGCCTCTCTTATCACTTTTGCTCGACTTCCAAATGTTATACAGGAGCTCTGGATACTACATGACAATTTCAAACAACTGGCACGACAGGACAGGAACGAAAAATTACACTTGAAAATAGCATATTCAATAATTTATTGCAAACTTATTTTAGATCGACATCACTGTACTGTACAAATCGGCAAAAACAAAGTAATCCAACATTAACCAAAATCAATCACCTGCGGAGATGTGACCTCGAACCTGTCGATAAATAGGTGAATAAACAAAAAGCAAATCTTCTACAATTGAAATTGTTGATGTAGGTATTAAAAGTTCGAATCAAGGATAGAATGAATAAATGGATGATGGATTATTCCAAAAACTCAGCAGATGCTGTTATCAAACCACATACAATGGTACCATTGGCTGACACTAATGAGGATACAGATGGCGAAAACCGACATAAAATCCAAATAATCGACTCAATTTTGAAATCCAAGCGTTTAGAAGTTCCACCACATTTTATAATGTTATGATCTAAACAATTAGAAGTTGCTTGCAATATTAACGTTAGCCTGATGATTTGCATCAAGAAATTATTGATGTACAAACATATTACAATATCAACAAAATAATGAGACGTTACAAAAGTCTAAAAGTCTCCTAATAGATGGAAAAATTAAAGAAAAGTCTTTCCTACTGTTTCCCACTTAAAATTAAGACAATATTTCGAATATTCTAGCCAAGTTGCCATATTGCAAAGCAACATCACATGTCGTCATGTCGAGGTAAAAACCGGTAGTTTCAACTTTTCACTATAAAAGGAGGTTTATTCCTGCTGGCATTGTAAAATTGAATTAGCTCTCAATATTATTATAAGTTTATGACAATCCAGTATCTTCTTATGGCATTTGTTTTTACAGGATAATAAATTTCATGTCCCCTTTTGCTCTCATATTTTTGTTTTATATTGGAAAGCAAACATTTCTTTACAATCACTGCAATTTTTATTAACTTAACGCCCAAATCGGCGTCAGAATATTATTATGGTTTAATAGACAGAAAATCTTGCATGTTTTTCATTTTCATTTCTTAGAACTAAGTTTTAAGTTCTCACATCCTTCTTTGCTTATGTATTATTTAACTAAATTCTTTATTAAGTTATTAATTTATTAATCCATTATTTTTAGATTATTGTTATGAAAAAATCGAAAGTAAAAGAAAAAAATTTTAACTAATTTAATTACTGTGTATTATGGCATTTGATGAGGCATGTTTTTCAGAGAAGGAAATGCACGATATTGAATTGTTTAAAAATAATTTAGGACTTGGAATTACCGTTGCTGGATATGTTTGCGATGAAGGTTTCAAGTTAATTACTAATCGTTTCTGTTATTAAGTAGACTGTTGCAGAAGAAATATCCGGAATTTTTGTGAAAGACGTATGTACCGGAAGTGCTGCACATTTAGAAGGAAAAATACGTAAGAATGATAGGATAGTAAAGGTTGGTAATTATTTGAACTAGATAATCATTTCGCTGTGTTAAAACGATTGTTTTTAGGTAAATAATAAATCTTTAACTGATTTATCCAATCAAGAAGCTATTGAATTCTTGAGAAATAGTGGTGATGTTGTGTTATTGACTATAGAACGGTATTTAGAAGGATCTAATTTAAAAAAACTATCTCGCAGTATTAGGTCACAAACGTTGCCAACTATAGCTTCTCATAGTTTTGAAAAACCTTCAAAAAGAGGAGTGTTTGTAAGTTGTCGTTAATATTCATGAAAAAATTGTAATTGTGCACATTTTATGTTAGAATTGTAAAAGCGAAGTAAATTTAGATGTTCTACCAGAATACGATCCTGTTTCAAGTGCCAATTTAAAATTAGATAAAGTTTCTCTGCCTATTAGTCCTTTATGTAAAAATTGTGATTTATCTTTAAAATCGTCGTCTAATCAAAAATCTAGTAATATAAAAGAAATAAAAGAAGAAAAAAATTCTATATATTTAAATTTAAAACAAAATCTTAGCACAGCTTGTAATACCTTACTGCCGAATTCGTGTAATATTGGTATGGTGGATGCAAATAACGAAATTTCGCAGATAATAGCAAAAAGTGATATATCAGCCAATAGCGATTCAATATATTTTTCTAAAACGTCCGATGATACAGAAAAAGATGGATACGAGACGTGCATGGATGAATCGCTATCGGATGAGGGTTTGGTGAAAAACAAAGTGATGGAAAATTCTTGTGATGTTTTACAATCTGAAGTTTTATGTGCCATAAATGGTAAGAAATGTAGAACAAAATATCCTTAAAGAAATTGTAACTAAATGTACCTATATCTTAGTTTCTAGTGGTAATGTGGACCTGCCTGGCGAGTCTTCTGTAAATAAAAATGATAATTTTGTAACGAGCAGTGATGAGTGTTTAGATTACGATAGAAACTTTAATAATAATTTAGAAATATATAGCGACCCTAGCGAAATGACAGATGCCGATGAATTTTTTTTGGTCGAGTATGTAAACGATAACGTACCTGATGAAAACGATATAAATTTTTTAAGAGAATCTGAAGTACCTTATTCATATGAAGTACAAACTTCGGTTACTTATAAGTGCATAAAATTACACGAATATTACAATGATTTTGAAGACTGTTTAGAAGAATATAAAACTTATTTAGATAATTCGAACAAGAAAGCTTCGAATACGTTAAGCAATTGTGATGACAGTTATTCATGTAACCAATCGTTGAACACTCTTACGACAGACGACGATATTCTCGTACAAAGCAATTTTTTATTCAAATGCAACTCAGATCCACAACTGTATTATTTTGAAAAATTGGAAGTTTCGGATATCAACTCTAATAAAAGAAGAGCTTCGTATTTGTCAGATTATAAAGATGATTTGGAATGGTAAGTTATAATTTTATTTGATATACTTATTTGTATACTATAGAACAGCCAAGACAATAAGATAGGGCTCAATATAATACATATAGGGTGTTTTTTTTAGCTGCATGAGAACTTCAAAATGAAATAAAACATTAAAAACCTGACGGAATGTTTTGGTTATAATTTTTTAATGAAAGTACAGTTAAAGGCATTTATGATTTGAACATGACTTCCGGCATATGACCACCACGACTAATGGTTACGAAGCGCATCCGTTCAGTCCAATTTTTGACCACTTTTTCCAATATTTCTGGCTTTATTTCATAAATGGCTTGCTGAATATTAGCCTCCAATGCTTCTAGAGTTGTTGGTTTGTTAGCATAAACCATGGATTTAACATACCCCCACAGAAAATAATCTGGAGGTGTCAAATCACACGATCTTGGAGGCCAATTGATAGGACCACGTTTTGAAATAATGTTGTCACCAAATTGTCCTTTCAATAAATTGATGGTTTCGTTGGCTGTGTGGCACGTAGCACCATCCTGTTGGAACCATAAGTTGTCATTGTTTAGCTCTTGAAGTTTTGGAAACAAAAATGTATTGAGCATGTGTCGATATCTCACACCATTCACCGTAACGGTAGCTCCTTCCTCATTTCGAAAGACATATGGACCAATGATGCCGTTGGCGTGTATTCCACACCAAACAGTCAATTCTAATGGATGCAATGGAGTCTCAAGATAATGTCCCGGATTGGTCTCACTCCATATACGGCAATTTTTTTTTGTTCACATACCCATTTAACCAGAAATGTGCCTCGTCACTGAACAAAATTTTACGGTAAAAAAATGGATCCACTTCCAATTGGTTGTGAGCCCAATTTGGTAGCGTTGTTCACTGGTCAATCTATGCATTATCAAATGCCAAACCTTGCTAAACACAAATGTCAAAAAACTGTTTCCATAGCAATCTTGATTCAATTGTTATCCCTATTGAAAGTTCTCATGCAGCTAAAAAAACACCCTATATAAGAAATACTGAATAACTGCAATACAGCTGTACGATTTAAATGACATTTTTTAGCAAGGGTCTGAAATATATAGTACCGGTTTACGAAACCAGTATTCCAATTTCTTCCGTTTTGATATAAAAAACAATTCAACTATTTAGGTTGAACTGAATACAGGAGTCGACAAAAAGTAGATGAATGAAAAAATTCCGTATAAAACACATTTTCAAATGACTTTATTTACATTAAAATTGCTAATATGGTAATAAATATCAACAATTTGTATAGAAAAAATTTAGTAGATAATTAAATTTTGAGTAAAAAAGGTCCCTTACGACATATCTATATTTATATCCCACTTTAATAGTTCAGACGTGGAAGTCATAATAAGTCAAAATTTTTTCTGTACTTTCTAGTTTTCCCATGAACTATTTGGACGTTTTTAGGTAATGTAAAAGTATTGATATTGAATTGTACGACTAAAACTCCACTGGGCAAAGCAGCTAAACATGATTTTTATAACCTTAAAATTTGGACAGCTTCCACGTCTAAACCACTAAAAGTAGAAATGTGCCGTAAAGGACTTTTATATAGAACAATTATTATTAAGTGCCTACAAAATTATTGGCATTTGAAAATGTGTTTTATTTCGAATGACTCAGCTTTCATCTACTCTTTTGATTTAGTTCCATTTTAATCCTAAAAGAAGTCAAATTTGATTGCCCCAAAAAAATGAATTTAACAATGTGATCATAATAATGACTTTTTTTTCCTACTACCATTGTGCTACATGTACACATTGTCGAATACCTTCGCCCGAATATTTTCATAATATAGTGCCTCTATGGCACTAAAACAATGACACTTACTCTGGTTTCTCCTGTTCACATTAACGCGAGTCGATTGTAGTTGCTAAAATTCTCACTAACCACGAATTGGGAAGTAAAATTTGCGTAATAATATAAAATAATGAAAACGTTTATTTCTTATAGCGCAAATAATTAACTACAGTACCTACAATTAAAAAGTTTATTTATCTTCAGATTACTTCTAATTTTTAATGAAGCATTCCGATTTATAAAAGCATTTTTTAAATTTTTTAATAGGACATTACAACGGTTATATTTATTTAATTTATAATGAAAAACTCCTCAGTTGCGAATACATTTTTTATTTATACGGAGTTAGGCCTTTAGCGGCAATCAATCAAACTACAGCTTTCATGGCATTTTCAACTCGGAGGAAATGCTTAAAGTTTTACTTTGATTATAATATTATGTCATGATACGAGTAGAATCGATAGTTTAAAGTTTAATCCTTTATCAAGGCAAAAATAATTTTTCCAATCAAATCTATGGCCGTAATGCCTATGGATCAACTCTCTGAGCACTACACCAAAGAAAGTACCTGTGTTTTAAAATAAACAGTCACCAAAAATTAAAACCATACAAAATACAATTATAATGTAGTGCAGAATAGTAATAAATTATTTATATTTACTGGTAATTAATAGTAGTTATAGATTTTATTCAACGCCTCGATTATGATAGAAGTATTATTTTATTATTAAACTACTGTTATTAGTTATTAGCGACTTATAACAGCTATATTAATTTAACTCGGCCTTCGACCTCGCATTAGGTCAGCGTAATGATTAATTGCAAAATAAGCTAGTGCACTCAATAATAATTAAATATTGAATCATAAGTTGAGACCAAGGGCCGCATATCTATGACTTTAGCGTATAGTAATAAATTTTCCTAGCGATAAAATCTTAATAATGAAAAATCATAAAATCAGAGTTAGAAAGAACTTCCAAGAAATTTAAAGTGCTAGATTTGATATAAGCTCTAGATGAAATTAGCTAATCATTTTATTTACTGTAATGAATAAATACTAAATTTTAAAATATTTGAAAGTTGCTAACGATACTGTTAAAATGCTAAATTTGATTACCGATTGGAACATTGTAAAGTAACATCAAAATCATAAAGAAAACATTTTTGGAATTTTATGCTCTCTAAATTATATATTTAGTCGATGGACAAGAGTTATAATGTATAATGGGGATACTTTTGGATATATTTTTTTAATATTTTAAGCCATTTGATTGCTAAGATCTTGCTAAGATAAGACAAAATATTGGGCAACAAAATTAGAAAACTTTTAGGACCTTAGGTATGGTATCCGAATTTTAATTCTGAATTATAAACATACAAAATTGATAGAGGCCCTCAATAGCAGGTGGTTTTCAAATATACTAATAAGAGATTATTACAATATAGAATCGAAATAAATTTTCATACATACAAGCAAATTATAAATCTACTCCGAAGTTTCTCTATTTTTCTAATGTTGCGACGACCTAAAATTAAGGGGGCCCAAAAAATAAAAACTTAAATTTGCTTATCTTACGACCCCGTAATTAAATTGAAGTAGACTAGGCCGGCGCGCGGTGCTCAAACTTTCCAAAATAACTTTTAATATTCAAATTCAAAGTTTTCCCAAAATTCAAATTAAAAAATTAAAAATAAATTTTTATAGTAAAAATTACACCAAAGCTTCTTCATCCAAAAACAACATGACAATATATCTATTATATTTGGAATGATCTTTCTTTTTTTAATATAACCATGTATGGTGGAGGGGGGCATAAGATGTCCATTTCGTATCCTTGCTTTATTTTTTTAACAGATTGCTAACCCTGGGTGCCTGTTTGCGACTCTCATGAGTTGAGAAACGATGTTCTACTGTTTATATGACAAAAATGCAAACGTAAGTTATATAAAATAATGGAAATTACGTTAACGATGCTACAAAATAATACAAATTTTCTACCTGATTTAGATAGGGTTCTAATTTTAATTATAATCTAAATGAAATAAAATTATATAATTATATTAAATCATAACTATCTAAAGGACAAAATACATTTAACCTAATTAGTATTAATTGCATATGTATGTATGAAAATTATAAGATTTCCTGCTTAGTATCAAGTTGTAATCATTACTTTATGCAAACAAATAGTTCAACACAAAACAGGATACTCTACTGAAAACTTAAATATTTAGTAATTTTGCACAAACAAGGAGACAGCACCGTATCTAAGGTTCCGCGGTGTGGAACAGTCTGTTCAGTTTTGATTTTTGCATTTAAATATCTGTCCAGTTGCCAGATTCATTTGTCATCGGTTGCAATAATTAAAAACTAGTCATAAGAAAGTCTTTGACTCTCCCCAAGTTTGAACCCCGTACCATGCATTCGCAATTGATCGCGTTAGCTGCAAGGCAATGACCGTCTCATGTAACATTTTAATCCTGGTAATTGCCTGGCACTCGGAAAGCAATGGCAACCTACCGAGAGTAATATGCCAAGAGCATCCTTAAATGTTAATGAGCTAAAGGGTCCAAAAGTTGATCTGTGGACTATGGGGAAGCGTAATAACCACCCAACCAACATTTAAGGATCACGACGCTTCTGTTAACAAGCATAACGAATGTATGATGATGATAAATTGCCTGCCAAGCCTGAGTCAGGCAAGGATTGAAATGTTACTTGGATGCTCACCTCATGACGTGACCCAGCCATCCCAATTGCATCGCCTTTATTTGTCTAACACTGTATCATCCCTCCCAGTTACATTTCTACCTCGTTATTTGTTATTACTTTCCATCCTTATTTTCTTCCTTTCAAAAGCTCTTAACTTTTCTTTCTCTGCCCTCTTCATGCATATACTATCTCCAATCCGCAAGTCAGTTGTCTTCTCTTATTTTCTGTTTGTTTTAGTTGTTTTTAATCTAACATCTAACTGTACCGCCTTCCTTTCTATTTTCTTTACTAGTGTCGTCATCACACTGTCTTTCGTCGATTTTGCTAGTTTTTTGGACCACCCAGCTCATCGTTCTTCGGATCAGCTTGCTGTATGTTTTGTTATTCACCGTTATGTTTTTCTTAGTCCACTCTTACTTTGTTTCTCACTATATTTTCTGTTTTGCGGTCTCTCTAATCTTGCTTTGTATTTTCAATGCCTTTCTTGTCATATTGCTATCTACGTATTATAGTATTACTGTGCCGTTAAGTTTACTTTTATTTCTTATTACCTGAAGCTTGTCATCCCAGTTCTGAAACTTCACTGGAATCCACTTTTATTCCCATTTCTTCTTTCATAAAGGGCAGAACTCGTTCTTTTAGGCTTGTAAAGGTAACCTAAGGAATCATGGCCAGGCGGAGCTAATGTGTAGAAACGAAAATTAGTCCGTTCGACTTTATGTTCGTGTCAATTGGTGAAATTGGGGGTCACGTGTCATCTACTGAGCAATATTTTGGTACTTTGCTTAACACAGATGCATTTCAAAATATAAGTAGGTACATAATATAAAATACTGGCTCGAGTACGAAAAACAGATATTAAAAATACTATAGTCATTTATAAAAACTTGATGGAATCTGATAGATAGATAACTTTAAAATTAAGCGCTTATAATGTCAAACATTCTAAGCTTAAATATCCCAATTTAGGTTATGTGGACCTGAGGAGTTTCATAGATCTAGGAGGATATTTTTAATAAGTTGAACTATCTCAGAGATCCACATTTTATACAATTTTGGTTGAGGAGTTGCGTGGGCTTGGCGACTATTTTTAATATGTTGTGTCTCAGAGATCCAGAATTTCTGGTTCCGTAGGTTAAAACAATAAAAACTTTTTCTAGCAGCCAATATCATACTCGCATATTATTTTTCACTTTTTCGCTAAATTTAGGCCCAATTTCGATCTATCTGCATTTTTGTTTAATAATAAACTCCGTTATCTACCATATTTTTAACAGAGAACATTTTTGAAATCAGATGTAGATTTTTCGTACTCAGCCTAACATACTTGCAAAATGAAACTTGGTTTCGTTTTGGTTAAAGAAAAGTTTATGAATTTAAATTTTGAGAGTCCGGTACTGTAGTTATGATAGTGGAGAGTGGTGGAATTCACATGCGGACGTGCCAAAACGAAATTATTTTACGGGTCTAGAATGGCAGTAGTTGATAATAATTAGAATATTGTAATGCATTTAATTTGAAATATAATATAAGTTTAAATAAAGCTATATAATTTGTTAATTAAAGAATAGCGAATTCATACCATGGGGAAAAATTTATTGTTAATCGGAAAATGGTGTCAAGATAAGAAAACAAGGAAAGATGGGAAAATAGTGATCATTGGGTATAATAGAAGGTAAACAATTGAAATTTAAAATTCATATTCTGCACATAAAAGTGTGAAAACAATTATAATTTTTCAAAAATTTACGTTTTATTGGTCGATTTACTGACAGAGCGATAGCTGGTTTAATCACATTAGCTGCATAGAATAATTTGTGATAGGATAAAAACGAAAATTTAATATAATAATTTGAAGATTTTTGCTTTGGGGAAAACCAGTTTAATACATATTACATAAAGATGGTTGAAAATATATACTTTACCTGCGCCTGTGCTACAAATTCTCATTGCAAAATTCAAAATTAAATAAATACTTAATAAATGAAAGTCAAAATCCTTTGTGAATTTGCCAAATTTAATACATATTCGAATATTGAATATAAAATACGCTTTGTCTACCACATGTATTATATAAACAGTTAATATAATCTTTTAAAAAAGTTTAATTTTAACGTTAAAAAAAGTAAAATGTTCATAGCGATGTCTTCTTTTAAATCCCTATATTACAACGTAATAGTGACCATTCTATTCAAACCACGCGGTTACGCGGTATCAAAAGAATGAATATCCATTGTTTTTAACTCACGTGGCACTAGGAGAAATTTTAGTGTGAGTTAAATTTAATGCACGTGGCAACCAATGTGTTAAAGTTACTTACTATTTTCTCTAAAAGAAAATCGTTGTATAAAAAGCATGTATGTACATATTTAATATCGATAATTTAATTACACTAATTTAATTTATTACGATTCTTACAAAGCCATACTGTAGTGTCAGTCGTCGTACACAATTAATGGCAAAAATTGTTAAATGAAAAAAGTAAGTACAAACTTTAAAAGCTCAGTTAACTTAACCGCAGCTTTTGTGAGCTATTTAAACAATTTAATTGCATTTTTGGCAAAGTAAATGATCATTCAATTACTGCTTTAAATGCTCTAGAAATTTTCGACCGTATGTAAAATGCAAATTTGCAGCTTTAATTGGATAATACTAGCAGGAAGATTGCAATTTAGAACTTAACATATTAGATTAATTAAATAATAACACGAGCATATTATAATATGTTAATGCTAATAATAGTAAGATTATTTTTTTAAGGTATCTTTCCATTAAATTAACTAATAATATTTTTTATAATTTTTAATGACATAACGTGTCCTTTGCAGTGCTGTTCAATAGGATTACAGCCTTACAATTGCTGTGCTTAACTTGACACATTTTCCATGAGTCATGTTTTGTATAGCTATCAATTCATGAATTTTAAATTTTTTCTTTATTTCAGTAATCAAAGCGAAATGACGGTAACTTCGAAACAACAGGGCTTTAACATTAAAAGTCAGCAAAATTCGAGTGCCAGTTTAAAAAGGTATTGGACTTCGTTAAAAAATATTCAAGTGCGTCGCAATTCATCTGAAAAATTAGGAATCAGCATAGTTTGTGGAAAAGTATAAAATAAGTTATTTTCCGTGCGGTTATTATATTCAATATTTTTACTTTTAGGTCGATTTTCATACTCCATATAATGAATCCTGGGAAACGACATCTGGAATATTCGTTAAAAGTATTCTACCTAACAGTGCTGCAGGAAACACAGGACAATTTCAAGTAAGTACCAACTAAACGTCAAAATTAATCCCGCATAACTTACAACACCACATACGACAAATTTTTAGCAAGGTTTTAAATAAATCTCGGTGAAAAATATTGCAACACAAAATAATAAATTTTGTTAAACATAAATTTTGTGATTCAAAGGACAAAAAGTGCTACCCATTAAATTTTAAAAGCAAAATTTAAATATACTTCTGAATAAAATTTTAATAATTCAATTCAACATTTGGATAATCGGGAAATTTTTTCTTTTATAATTAACTTTAGATAAATATCCTATTTGCATTAAAATCCCAAAAATCCCATTTAATATCTAAAATTCAACACATTTTATAATTGAATTTATTATTTGTGGTATAAATTTTATTTCCTGGAAAGTTATAAAACATTTTAGTGAAAACTTCTAAAATTAAATTCCTCTAAAATTTTCCGAATCATTGCTCTGTATAAAGAAATAATATTATTTTAGATTGGAGATAGAATATTAGAAGTTAATGGAATTGCATTGTCGGATATTGGACACGAAGAAGCTGCATCGGTAATACGATCAGCTACCAATCCAATTACATTTGTAGTACAGTCTTTAGTTCCTCCTGTGAGTATAAAGTCCATTAAAAGGTGTTTTCTAGTTATTTACTATTTTATTGTTACTATTTCTATAAAATCAAATCAATATGTTCTCAGTTGCAGAATGAGCTAGGTGAAGACTCTGAAAATTTCAAAATCGAACCTTGCAATGGTACAATTGAACAAAATAACAAATTAAATGAAGAAATCAAATCTGAGACTAACGAACACGAAACTGAGGAAAAGTTTGACACTCCCAAGCAGATTGTGCTTGAAAAGCTCGAAAAAAGTGAAGTATCAGACGATGTCCCTGAAGGTGGAATCCCGTCACCTGATATACTGCCCAAACAAAAAGATTCAAAAAATTTGGAAGATATTCCAGATGCCCCTGAAATTGCAATTTCAGCAGTTGACATGCTTCCGAAACAAGAAGAAGCAAAAAATTTGGAAGATGTTCCAGGTGTCCCTGAAATTGCAATTTCAGCAGTTGACATGCTTCCGAAACAAGAAGAAGCAAAAAATTTGGAAGCTGTTCCAGGTGTCCCTGAAATTGCAATTTCAGCAGTTGACATACTTCCGAAACAAAAAGAAGCAAGTTTGGAGAAGGTTTCAAAAGAAACAGAAGGAAAAAAGGAAGTAGGAGCAACTCCTATCGTAATACCTGTTAGTACACAAGAACCAAAAAAGGACGCCGATGATGATGATGACGATGAAGAAGAAGAAGATGATGATTTTGAAGACGAACGAGAGCTTGAAGGAAGACTTATTACGAAAAAGGGAATGCAGGTTTGCAGTTCTTTCTATGATATCAATATTTGTAAGTAATAAACTTTTCTGTGTTTAGATCGATCGTTCGAGTGCTGGTAATGTCAAAAGAACATCGGAAGAAATAGCTGCCGATGGAGAAGAAGAAGATGAGTTTGGTTATACTACTGGTAAGTGCTTGATTTCTTATAAAAAATATTGGATTACCTGGCGCAAGAGCTCGTGCTATTTCAAGAGACATAAGGGTTTTTTAAATCTTGATAAGTTTGGGTTATAGGAGTAAATTTCATTTAAATTTTCATGATGACTGTTATAATTGCCTTATTCAAACTGACGTCAAGATTGTTATTTAAAGGTTCTGATATGTTTAGCTTATAAAATAGCCGGTTTTCGTTTAATTTTATCTTTTCCACTCACACTAGAATAATTTGTAAAGCTGTTTGTTTTCAAGTTACGTACCAAAAGCATGTAGATATATTAGATCTATTCCTGAATTTACATTTACATAAGTTATAAATTACATTTTAGTGATAAGCATCGAAACGTTTCTTCTAATGTAGTCACGCAAAGAGTTTTCCAGGCGTTGATGTACACGTTAAAGTAACTTAATGATTGCATAGTATCAATTGCACCACGTTTAAAACGTTACGATAAGAATAAAATATAATGCCTCCTGTCTTATATCGTTCTAAATTTATTTTTAAATAAATTAATATAGACGCTTGGGTTAAACCTTAAGAGGTCAATAATCTGGTTTTTCTAAATTTTTTTATAGTATAGAGAAAATATTGTATTAGTAAAAAATAGAAAAGCTAGAAACCTAACAAAAATTAATCCTTGCTTACACTTAACAACACCAAAATAATCATTGTTTCGATTTAAAATTACAATTTTAGGGTTTTCCTCAAGTTAACTACACGTTTGTTATTACTTGTAACTGTAACTTAGGTATAGCTGTAAAACAAGAACTGAATACAAGTCAACAAAAATTAGTTACCTGGAACGTTCCAATAACCTCAAATAACTGGGTGAAATTTTAAAGCAAAGTTAAAAAGTTAAATCAAAGAAAAAATTATATACATGCAAATTACCTCAAGATGTGTTTTAATAAAGCGAATAAACGCAGAATCTATCTAGTAAAATCATTAAAATATCCATTAGAAACTTAACAAATTAATTTTTCCGAATAGTTACATTACAAATTTAAAAATTGAAATTCTGCTTACTTAGAGCACTTTAGTAAATTGATTTAAGCAAATATTGATCTTATAATACTTGCATGGGAAACGTTATTCAATGTCCACATAATCAATTTTTTTATTCTTTAAAAATTAATCTTTTAATCAATTACCCAATCCAAATGTAATCATCGTTGCCAATTTTCCTTACGGAAAAACTGGAAGCATTGACTTTATTCGGGAGATGAACATCCAATACAGTTAAACTATAAAAGATTTTGTAGGAATGTAATTCAATGTTATATTTAATTCAAATTCTTCTATTTGTAGTACATAGATTTGTCGAGACGAACTATAGACGATCCAAAAAGCTGGAGCCTTTGGCTAGAAACCCAGTATTTGGTAACCCAAATAGTAAAATAGAATCACGAAACTAGAATATTGTAAATTATGCTACTAATTTTCATTGAAATTAAAAAATCTTACACCAAATGAAACGCCACATAAGTTTACTTTTTTATTTGAAACCGTAAATTTTAACGTTTTTAATTATGCAATTTTATTGTTCGTTTGGTAGTAAATGTAAAATTTTATGCATATGATGGGAATAAACTTTCATTGCAAAATTCGCACTTTTAATTACTTTTAAATTACCTACTCTAAATTTTGTAAGGACGTTTACATGGTTTATGTTACAATAATTGAAATAAATCATTTTCTCACATTTAAAATTCGAAATGTGATTTTCTTGGTAAGATTCTACGGTTGGTTGCCTATCTAAAAGAAAATGTCTATGGCTTGTTTTGATCAAGTTTTAATATCGTTAAATTATTTCTAATTTAATTTCAAGTGTTATCTTCAATATTTCTTAGTCGAAAATTGTATTTGATATTGCAAAAAAGTTCTAATACCCTGATTTCATCTGTATCATACTTCTAATAAAGAATTATAAGTTATATACACAGCAGTACCTATAATTTTTATTTCAAAAAAAGTAGTCCAATATTTTGACTTTTAAGTTTTCGATTGCTGCACTTGCGGATGATTTGTCGCAATCGAAAAACGGATAATGAAAGAGGTCTATAAATTTAGGGGTGTTATACAAAATATTTATGTGGCTGTTTGTGATCTCATCACTCAAAAATTATTATAGTTATTGACCTAATATTGTTACAAAATAATATGACAGAAACATTCCCAGATTGTCTCTTTAGCCACCATAGAAGTGGATAACTCTCAGTTTTGTAAGGCATACCTAAATCATGTTGGAAATTTAATGTGTAATATCTTTAACTTTTGAACCACAATTTTTTTCAAATACTATAAATACTATAAATTTGGTTTATCACCAAACTTATTTTTGTTTACTTTTTTAGTACTACTTGTAATATAACCATATCAAGTAGATATATAGGTACTTCCATTGCGAAATAAAATAAATCTATTTTAATTAGTTAGCAGTTTTAAATAATAATAATATGGTAATTATGCTAGTTTTATTACTGTTAATTATTAAAACCAATAATTGGTTTTTTAATTGGCAAGGATAAAATAATATTGCAAACTAGTGACTATGCAATTTTATTTAATAATCCAATTAAACCGCACTGCGTTTTCACAAAATTATGCATCTTTTCATTATTCTAACTTGCTCGTATCTTTTAAAGTTTTATTTCTTGAAAAACAAATTAATCAATAAAAATTTAATAAATTTTCCAAGAGGGAAAAATAAAATAGAATTGAAAACAAATAATAACGGTTACATAATTCCAACTTCCCTCCACGATAAAAAAAAACTGATAGAAATAAGAAAGTTTGATTTTAGATAGACAGACACAATAATGTAATAAGATACATGAAATTAATATTGTTCTTGTTCTTGGTGTAGGAGGGGAGGGGGCAAAAGGGTAGCTGTATTAAGTCTTACAATTTAGGGGTCTAAATTTTCAACTTCTTATCACTTGTCAAAAACATTCATTATCAAAAACAAGTATCTTATAATTTCTTCCCATTACTTAAATTTTTAAAGGGGAGAAAGAAAACACAAATTAAGATATAGGTTCAACTTTGTTTTCCCCCAGCATTACGATTCGAGGGCGTCGATTTTTTTTTCTATCTTGTTCCTTCATTATCCACGACTCTGTACTCTGTAAAATATTATTCCAACAATTATTTTCTTATCTAACAATTTAAAAAAAAAGATCTTTTCAGTGACTTTCAATAGGACGATACTGTCAAAATATAGGGTTGAGTTAAATGAGCGAATGGAAGACTGAAATTGTGATCTAAACGTTAAAAAATATAGTTGAAAATTTTATTCTGTTGACTGACACTTGCTGAAAGTTCTTGTGTTGAAAATTAAAGCTGAGGATTTTCAAATATGAACAAGAATTGATGTAAAAAAAAATTTTTTTTCGTGAATATTTGATCTGGAAAACTTTGATCTACTTCTTTTATGTGGTCCCCATGGACTGAAATATAATTGAAAAAAAAATTTTAATGTTACTTTCAAGCTAAATTTTTGGTTATTTATATAACTAACTTTTCACACACACAACAAAAACCACTTTTCTTTGTAGCTTAATTTGTTTGGAGTCCGCGGATTCACAGCTTATACGTACCCTTGGATTTCAATTTAGATCAAGAAACGTATTTTTTCCAATATCTTTTCTCCAGCATTTCTGTTAATATTACTTCAAACAAATGATAATTAAGTGGATTTAAGTTGAAGTTTTGAAAAAATAAAATAGGTAGCAATGGGTAACTGGAAGCTTTTCATATTTTGACATGTAAACTTTTTCTTCAGTGCTTCCATATTCTTTAGTTTACCCAGTTACGTGGCGATCATAGGAGACACACAATTTAACGTGGATTTCAAACCATGAGTATAGACCGTGTTGTGGACATCGTTTATTCAGTACAACGAATTTGTATGTTATATAATATGTATGTACGTAGACCCCGAGAATGCACAATAATAACCTCTTAAATAAAAAAATATTTAAAGAAAGAATCAAGTTTTTAATAATTTTTCTTCAAAACTGTTTATTTTTGCATAAAATTCTAGTTAGCAGGGGCGCCGCGTCCTATTGTGCACAGTGTGCAAAACACACGGGCGGCCAAAATTAGGGGCGGCCAAAATCAGTTTGATTAAATTTCAGTAACAAGTTGCCAAATGACTAATTTACATTTTAATTTTTTCTTGAATATAGTAAAATACTATTTTAGTAAAATATAACATTAAACTCTGTTAGGGCCGATTTCATAATCAAAACGTTAATGGAGACTTAACTAAAAGATCATTGCTAAGCAATAGAAAACGTCCGTTCACTCTAACAAGCCAATAGCAATCCACTTTTATTTTTAACGACTCGTTAAAAGTATTATGAAATCGGCCCTTATTCTTATTATTTCGTATAGCGCCGGCGGTTTATCTGTGGGCGGTTGCACTTCGATTAGTCAAAACTCAAAACTTTTGACAAAAAGTCAAAACTTCGATTAGTTTTGACTAATCGAAGTGCAACCGCTATAGATAATTTTTCCTTTGCAAGCGCTTATTTTATATTTTTTGCGTGTACGATACTACGATAAGGGGTATAGGCGATAATACGACTAAACAACTATTTTTAAACCGCGTTGACTTTGAAATTTTAAAAATTTTCGCCTGCGGCGCTTGAGAGAGACCCCGCAAACCATCCTCGCACCCAAACCATACAAACCGTTTGCCCTACCGTAATTTTCGACCTGGCTGCGGGCCTGTTTCCTTGTTGCGGTTTGATTGCAAATATATTGTTTAGTACAAATTTTAACAACGAGCATACAAAACGTCACTTATTACATATTATTATCAGTGGTTTTTTTTAGAAAAAATTTTTAATTAGGTGTTTTCAATGAGTATTGGAAGTTAAGGGGCGGCCAAATCAAACTTTGCACACGGGCGGATATACCCCTAGCGGCGGCCCTGCTAGTTAGTATATTTTTATCCATATAATCCATTACGTTTATTAGTTACCAAGTAATTATATACTGCATTACTATCTTATATATTTACTATAATTAAATGGCATATTATACAATGCTAGTTTTCTAACTATTAAAATTAATTGCTGCATAATTTGTTTTAATCTGAAAATTGACGCAAACTATTTTAGTTCTAACATTCACCTCTAAACTTTAAATAAAATTATAAATTAAAAATTAAAATGTAGGGAAGGCAACGGGAAACCACCCCAATAACATTTCCGTCTTCTTGGCTTAGCCAGGAGGATCGCTAACATCCGAAATCGGATAGGCACTTGAAGAAGAAGAAGAAGAAAATGTTTAAGCTGACGTAATCTGGAAATCTACCATTTTATATGTCACAAACTACATATAATACTAAAAATTCCATATATGCTGTAGGTACATCATCATCAATATGCGATTATTTATTTACCAAAATTGATAAGATCTCAATTGTCATATTCATTGTTTACTTTCTTGTAATTTAAGTCTCCGTTGTTTGGAATAGTACATACAATTTATAAAAGTGGCTTTTGCGTTGCTAAAAAATAATTGTCAAGTGAAGCTTTAATCCAAAGGATTTGTATGCTCAAGGACGTAAAGGCCATTTGAGATCTTCTTTTTTTTCTTTCTAGAAGTAATTCTCTAGAGAATTCTCTTCTAGTAGCCAAGGCCTGTTATTTCCCAACACATGAGTCGTTTCCTTGGCAGTGTTAGAAATTTTGAGCATACATATTTTACATCCATCAGGTAGCTTGCTAGACTTGCTTTCAGATGTGCCTGTATCCTGGTTTATTATGTTAATGGTAGCAATTCACTAACCCAGGGACCACCGGCTTATAATGTGCCTTCCGAAGCACGGAGACTAGTCATAAGAAAGTTTGACTCTCCCCAGGTTTGAACCCGGTGCCCCATATTCGCATCCAACTGCGTTAGCTGCAAGGCAATGACCGTCTCTCTTGAGAGCTCACACGCGAGCGAAATTAAACACTACACGTCGATAAACTTACATGACTTACATTGTAGTTGTGGTGAAGGCTACAAATTGTACAGATATAGACTGGCTCAACATGCACCTCACGGTCTTAGTCCAATAGAGGGAGGACTTGCTAAAGCCAATTTCGGCTTTATGTAATGTAATATAATATATAAGATGAAAAAGGATCCCTTACTCAGGGTTGACTAATTCCAAAGTTGAGGTGCATTAGTTACTAATTGGTCCGACTCTATCTGAGCCAGCTAACTTTCGCAAATATTTTGATGACAATCACCACCCATAAGGTTTGTCAAAATATCGGATCTGACGTACAATGTCAATCACACTTTATCGAATGCCTTATCACCACCGATTGAAACTTTACATAATACTGCCCACATGGACTGCGGCTACACCGACATTATAAGTGTCCAAGTGGAACCCCTAAACAATCATTAACTCGTTTACTTAGCATTAACTTATTAAAATAATGAAACGGTTGTAGATAACTTACGCTAATCTCTAACTAACATTGTGAATGTTACACCAATTTTAATTACTTAAATTTACTACTACCTGCATATTGCTCAAGTTCTCACAAACTATTTGTGAGCATTTTCTTTATAGTATCAAGAAAACCACAATTGCGATGGTAACATTCTGTAATAGATGAAAACCTCTACATTAAAATTATCTTCATAATTTCATATAATTTGAACAATAGTAAATTTATATAAAAATAATAATTTTATATTCCTTAATTCGTAATTTATTAATAATTAAACAAATTTAGTAAATTTATATCTTGAAAGATGTTCTTTCCCTGCTATAATAACTGCGCTTCCATTTGTTGTAAAACAATATGGTATCATGATAGTAACGTGTTAATGTCGTAATAACGTCAAAACCAAATGTCAATAGATTAAAGTTATTAAGCCATGACATAATCTCTGTACATTTCGAATATCTGTGGATCTTGTCTCGTCTTATCGCGTTGGTAATTTTAACTTTTTCTTACAAAAGCTTTGACAAAATAACAAACAATAGCACTCACGCCAAAGCTCTCTTGTACATTGCCAAGTAACAATACATTTAATTGACCACTTAAATTACCAATACAACCATGAGGTTTCGATAATATTTATTTCTACAATAAAAAATTGTGATTGTTGATATAGCGATCATTACCGATATAAAAGTATCAAAAATGTACGCCAGTTTAAAAAGTATTTTTGTGTAAAATACATATTTTAAAATGTCACATCTTTTTAATGGTTTTGCCTCAGGTGGATGAAATTGTCACAAATCGATTTCTCACCACGTCAGATATTTGCAAAAATATGTAAAATATTGAATAATATTTTGAATATTAATTTCATACAAACTTTCCTGAAGTATCAAATAAATCACTTTTAATTGAAATATTTTTAATTAGAAAATTTGAACAATTAGTTTCCTTTTACAATATTGCCTCTCGATTTTGATATTTCTTTTTCAATTCTTTGTTATTCGCTGATTTATTACAAAAATTAGTAGTTTGCTTATAATTAATTAAGCAAGTCAGTGTTACTCGCAAGAGAGTCGGTATTAAATTTCCTGGGCGGATTTAATCGTTTACCTCTTCAGTTGCAGTTTAAATATCCAATTGACTGACAACGTTTTAGAAAGGAAATATCGTTGCGATGTTAAAATTAATTTATTCCCCTACAATACAACAATAAAAGTTGTCTGAAGTAACATTATTTTTCATTTCATTCAAAACGTAGTCTTTTTGCAATATTTTAAATTTTCTTAATTAAGATTTATGAGTTTGTTTATCGAATAAATTAGTTTCTTGCTTTATGTAAATTAAAATTTTGAGTTTTGTTGAAGCGTACTGCCTGTAACAACAAAAGAATATTATTATATTGGAGAACCAATTGAAATTTTTAAAAGCTAAACTGAAATTTAAATTTTAGGTTGTTTTCAAATTATGGTTCAAAAATTTGCTTATATTTACACGTGTAAATTTAATCACATGTATAACTTAATTGAATATGAAAGTTTTCGTAGTTGGAGGATATTTCAACAATCAAAACTCACTTGTGATACTTCAGGCTTAATCAATTTTCTGAAATGGCTGTGGGCTGAGAACAAATTTGATACTTTGGAGTAATACGTCTTACTTAATAATTGCTCTAATTACAATATTAATTAATGATTGCTTAATGTTGCGTTTAGGTCAAAAAACTTATTTAATTTAATAAAAACTAAGTGCAAACTTTACACTTCGATTACTAAGATTTATAGTCGTGGTAACTTCGCTAATGGGAAGATACTGTATTGCAAATGGTGCGTGATATGCTATCAATATCAATCACTATAGTTTGTGAGGAAAGCTTAAAAACAATATCGCACATAATAATAATTTGTTGTTTGACATTTTCCATTTTTCGGGTTATCATTTTTTATATCTGAATTGTCGAAATTTTAATAAAAAAGTTTTATTGTTATCAATCTAAATTAGATTTATAGCAAGGAATAATAGACATGAAAAACTGAAATAAGCTTATAACTAAAACAAAATATTATTCTTTCCTAGTAGGAAGGGCTAGAAGTTCAACATCATCAGTTATTTTCATAAACTCAAAACGTCAAAACTTTTCATTTCTTCTGATTAATTTTATACCTCTTCTACGTTGAACTTAAATTTTAAGTTAGCTTTTAAAAACTTTTTGACATCGGTTTAAAACTTAGTCACAACAATTTTATATTGAGGAAATGAAAGCTTTTAATTACTTTCAGCGCTGAAAATTAAATGTGACAAGAAAATTACTTACGTACATAAAAGTGTTGCTGTATACAAAGAACGGTAAAAAGAATAAAAAATTCAATCTATATGGTAAAAATGATAAAGGTGAAATAAAAATAGTGGAGTAATTTACTTTAGAAAGCGTATCAAGTTTCAGCATCTTGGTTGAATGCACAAAATAAGGTCTCAACTGAAAGATTTAAAATTCTCGATAACAAATGGAACTTTTTTCAAATTTGATTTTATCTCGCTTTGTCAATCTCTATAATTGTTTTACAAGTTGTGCTAACTTGTGCCGTTACAAAACTTATTATTTACCGGCTCGCCCTTTAAATTAAATTTCGACAATTATCGAATATTTGATCGTGATTATTATAGGAAGTAAAAAATTTGTTGCTTTGAACACATCCTAGAATAATAATGAAATTTTTCCGTTAGATAATAGAATGTCACAGAAAATGTCATTAAAGTTGTATTATCTTTGAAATTTTTTAAAATTAGCAAATAAATTGAGGTCAGTTTTAATTATTATTTTCAAATTGTTTTAATTTATTAATAGGGTTGAGTTGAATTAAATTATTATTGACTGATTT
Source organism: Rhagonycha lutea (assembly GCA_958510855.1). NCBI lineage: Eukaryota > Metazoa > Arthropoda > Insecta > Coleoptera > Cantharidae > Rhagonycha > Rhagonycha lutea. The sequence continues at coordinate 12,725,815 of OY294036.1, read as the reverse complement.
GTACAATTCGGTGAGTTAACTCGATGTACTGCAAAAACTATAACGAATTCTGCGAGAAATAATTGTATGATATAACCAATTTTTATTGCGTAGAAATTGGCTTTTTGGGGAAAATGGTAAGAGAGAAGTTACATTTGATGGAAGTTTTCTTAGGATTTGTAATTCATTTTTTAACGAGTTCATGATGATTTTATATTTATGTATTCTCTTTGTTGTTGCCATCTACTATTATTGTCGTCGTATTGTAAAACTATCCAAACTTTAAATAAACTAAAACGAGTTCAAGCTACTGAATATTTAATACTTTCGTGTTTTATCCATTCTTACCATTGTTACTACATATCAATTGAATTTTTGAAATTAATCATCATTTCTGACGTATTCGCAGATTTTGGAAATCACTGCTTATTGCGACAGTTACAATCCGATTACATAACATCTTTATTTATCGAACCACGTTTATCTTCCATCACATCCGATATTAATAATATGTAGCAGTTATTTTTGAAAAAGTCGATAACTATCGTTTTGTTAATGATTTCACTATTTTTAACAACTGTTTCACTTTGGTTACATAAATTCTAAGTGTTTTGGATATTGTTAATTCGTCCATTTAACAATCAAGGGCTTAAATACCTGATCAGTCCCTTAATATTGTAAGATTGGAAACACATTAAATATATTCCTTATATACAGGGTGTCCCCGCACTCACTTTATATAACTTAGGTGGTGATAGAGGACACTTTTCTAAGAACAAAATTTAACAAAAATTTTTTTCTAAATTCAAACCCTCGAGAGTTCAGCCTCTTTAAAGCATTTTTTTTAATTTCCACTTTCACGTGGATATAGCCCCGAAAATATTGATTTTTCGCTAAAAATGGTTTAGTGCTTTTTTAAAGACCGTAAAATAATCTACAAACTAGATCCACGCCTTTTATTGGCTAAAATCAACGGCTTTCGAGTTATGAATTAAAGTAAGTTAAAAAATGTCGAAAAATTTGAGCTTTTTGTTTTTTTGGTTTTTTTCAAAACCGTGTATCTTTTAAACGAAACATTTTAGAAAAAATCTGACGCCCCATTCCGGATAGGAAATTTAACGGACTACAACTTTTGTCTAGTAAAAATTTTTGAGAAACCAATCGATTTCACAGAAAATCAGAAAATAATAAACAAGGCAGCTACAAAACAAAAAAATAAATTCATAAATTTTTTATTTTTTTTGAAAAATTATTTTATTAATTAATATTAAACTATTACATTATTTAAGTAAATGTTGAAAATGACCACCCTCATTTTCAATACACAGTCGTGATCGTTTTAAAAGATGTTTTTTATAGTATTATTTATAAAATTTCCTCTTTTGTTAAGAGCCACTATAGCAGGAGTGGTCAACAATGTCGAGGGATCGACCGGTCGATCATGATGCCAATTTTGGTCGATCGGTGAGTGTGAAAAAGTGTCAAAAAATCGAATTTTAGCGATTAAAAGTGTCAAAAAATCAACTTTTTTCGATTTTTTCTCGACAAACATCTTTTAAAACAATCACGACTGTGTATTGAAATGAGGGTGGTTATTTTCAACATTTACTTAAATAATGTAATAGTTTAAAATTAAATAATAAAATAATTTTTCAAAAAATTAAAAAATTTAGTGAATTTAATTTTTTGTTTTGTAGCTGCTTTGTTTATATTTTCTGATTTTCTGTGAAATCAATTGGTTTCTCAAAAATGTTTACTAGACAAAAGTTGTAGTCCGTTAAATTTCCTATCCGGAATGGGGCGTCAGATTTTTTCTAAAATGTTTCGTTTAAAAGATACACGGTTTTGAAAAAAAAACAAAAAAACAAAAAGCTCAAATTTTTCGACATTTTTTAACTTACTTTAATTCATAACTCGAAAGCCGTTGATTTTAGCCAATAAAAGGTATGAATCTAGTTTGTAGATTATTTCACGCTCTTTAAAAAAGGACTAAACCATTTTTACTGAAAAATCAATATTTTCGGGGCTATGGCCGCGTGAAGGTGGAAATTAAAAAAAATGCTTTAAAGAGGCCTAACTCTCGAGGGTTTGAATTTAGAAAAAAATTTTTGTTAAATTTTGTTCTTAGAAAAGTGTTTAGATTTGTTGGTAGATCAGCTGTGTAAATCAAGTATAAAAGTGGGCCCAAGATGCTGCCCTGTGCGACTCCAGAGTTGACCGGAAAAAGTGGAGATACCTCATCTTGATATTTCACAAAGAAATGTCGATTTTGTAGATAGGATTTCAACACCAGATAGAAGTTGTGTGGAATATATGATTTAATTTTGAACAATAGGCCAGAGTGCCACACCTTGTCAAAAGCTTGTGATACATCAAGAAATGCTGCTGAACAGAATCTCTTGGACTCTGATACCAACCAACCAAAGTATCCAAACTGATACTTAGGAATCACCTGCCGTTCCTCTATTGTAGGCATCAATCTTCTCAAAAACAGTTTCTCAAATATTTTTGATAATATAGGAAGTAAGCTGATAGGCCGGTATGAGGAAGTCTCAGTTGGTGGTTTTCCCGGTTTGGCTATTAAAATGATTTTAGCCACTTTCCATTGTGCAGGGAAATATTCCAATCTCAAGATGGAGTTGAAGATCATAGTTATTAGCTTGATTACCATGTCAGGAAGTTCTTGTAGGACTTTTCCAGTTATAAGGTCGAATCCGGGGGATTTCTTTAAATTTAAGTTCTTTTTAATGTATGTTGAGAGCTCACTTTTCTTAAATTTTTTTACTGGCAGTTCCATTTGGAGTGGAGCTTCAAGGAATTCGTGAATTTGGGCATCTTCTTGTGGAACCTCTGTTTGGAACGGTTTAAAGACTTCAGCCAGGTGATTTGCGAATGCATTTGCCTTTTCTTTACTGCTTCTTGCCCATTCATTAGTAGATGTTTTTATTGGCGGGATTGTTGGTTGAGGTTTTTTCAGCTTCCTAGTTGCCTTCCATAGCGAGTAGTCAGTTGATTAGGTTGCTGACAGTCCGTTCAGATAATCTTGAATTTCTTGGTTTTTGTGATCTTTTAGCAGTTTTTTAAGGTCCTTAAGTGCTTTATTATAGTTCGTTTTATCACTGGGAGCCCGCGTGTCCTGCCATTTTTTTCTTAGCTTTCGTTTTTCTTGTATCTTAGTTTGAATTCGTTTCGGACATTGGTTTTCAACTTGTCGATTTTGATTTTCTGGAGTTGCCTCCCAAGCTGCTTCTTGTATACTTTTGGTTAAATACTGTACTGCTTCGTCCAGTTCGTATTCGGATTTCAAGGAGACATCCTGTGTTAGTTTATCTTGGAGTAGTTTTCTGAACATCGCCCAATCAGTTTGCTTGTTGTAAAGGGTTAGAGGTTTTGTTATTCTATTGATTTGTGAACTAAGTGAGACTATAATTGGAGAATGATCCGAGGAAAGTTCAAAGCTATCCTCCACTCTGATATAATTGAGCGAGATGCCTCCAACTACACAGAAGTCCAACACATCAAGCAGTTTTTCTCTATCCGTTGGCCAGTAGGTTGGTTGACCGGTGGAACAGTGGCCCAAATTTTTAGATTGCATCGCTCGAAACAACCTTATATATTTAACTAACTATTAATTAAATCACTTATGTAGTTCCTCGTTAATCACTTCGTTATAAGTTCTCTTAGTGCATCGCTTAAGATTCACTCGCATAATCACAGTATATCCGTGCGCAACAATTCTCATATTTTAGAATAGTTTAATTTCCTTAAACCATAACATAAATTGTTTACATTTACACCTCGTACTGAAGAGAATCAATATTTAAATGTATAAATGAAAACAAAAACAGGTAATAATCAACCCAAACAGACAAAACTCATCACCACCCCCAAGTGTCACTCATTTCTCGCAAAACCGTCAATCATCAAGCGAAATGTAGATTAAGAATTAGAAGGAAATAAAACGAAAGAGACACCAAATGCTAAAATAAGTGTTTATTTACATACATGCAAGCGATTTAAATTGTCCTTCCATACAAATACAAGCTAAATATAGGGTGTTTTTTTAGCTGCATGAGAACTTCAAAATGAAATAAAACATTAAAAACCTGACGGAATGTTTTGGTTATAATTTTTTTATGAAAGTACAGTTAAAGGCATTTATGATTTGAACATGACTTCCGGCATGTGACCACCACGACTAATGGTTACAAAGCGCATCCGTTCAGTCCAATTTTTGACCACTTTTTCCAATATTTCTGGCTTTATTTCATAAATGGCTTGCTGAATATTAGCCTCCAATGCTTCTAGAGTTGTTGGTTTGTTAGCATAAACCATGGATTTAACATACCCCCACAGAAAATAATCTGGTGGTGTCAAATCACACGATCTTGGAGGCCAATTGATAGGACCACGTTTTGAAATAATGTTGTCACCAAATTGTCCTTTCAATAAATTGATGGTTTCGTTGGCTGTGTGTCACGTAGCACCATCCTGTTGGAACCATAAGTTGTCAATGTTTAGCTCTTGAAGTTTTGGAAACAAAAATGTATTGAGCATGTGTCGATATCTCACACCATTCACCGTAACGGTAGCTCCTTCCTCATTTCGAAAGACATATGGACCAATGATGCCGTTGGCGTGTATTCCACACCAAACAGTCAATTTTAATGGATGCAATGGAGTCTCAAGATAATGTCCCGGATTGGTCTCACTCCATATACGGCAATTTTGTTTGTTAACATACCCATTTAACCAGAAATGTACCTCGTTACTGAACAAAGTTTTACGGTAAAAAAAATGGATCCACTTCCAATTGGTTGTGAGCCCAATTTGGTAGCGTTGTTCAATGGTCAATCTATGCATTATCAAATGCCAAACCTTGCTAAACACAAATGTCAAAAAACTGTTTCCATAGCAATCTTGATTCAATTGTTATCCCTATTGAAAGTTCTCATGCAGCTAAAAAAACACCCTATATAAGCTTTATTTTAGTTTAGCACTCGGTATCCTAAGGGTTGTTATCATATATGCAGGTTGCTAAGCTATTTTATGCATGTAATTAAAGCACAGGAGTTTGTGTTAAAATTAATGTTTATGTTAAAAACCAAATCTTAGCTTAGCAACCTGTGTACATCCGGCTTAAAATATGAAGAGTTTATTCCGCTTTTTGGCTCTTACCTCCTGTCTATACGAAGCTTTACCAATTAGCTATTTTAATTAATTAATTGACCATCTTGTAAGAAAGTCTTCAAGGTCTACTTAATCATTCGTTACTAAATAATAATTATACCAAGGATGGCGAACCTCATCATATTTGAATTTCTATTATAAAAGCAAAATCTTTTTCCTTAACTAAAAAATTACTAGTTCAAAACGAAAATTAAACAAATTTTAAACAGAAACAGTAAAGTTACATTTGCAATGTAAAACCGACAAACTTCATATCTACAAGTAGACTTCTTTCTTTTTTACACTACCCTCGTTGCATTCTCCATCTTTTTGTTAGCTTCCCTAAATCGTCATCTCAACTTTTCCCGTTTCTTACGGCGGCAAATATTTAGAAAGAAAATTTAAAACATTTGGTTACAAAATAGTGAATAAATATTCATAACCCTCTGGGTTCCGGTCTATAATGTTTCATCGCCACCAATTCAGAGCTGGCATTTCCTCACCGCCGAAACAATTCATCGCGAAATATTTCATCGTCGTTAGATAAAATAGGTATACATTTTTCTGTATATTTATTGTTTACTTTTACGTTAAAAATTATTCATACAGTAAAACTTCAATTTTGTAACCTTCCCTTAATTTATGACGACCTTTTCAAATAAAAGATATAATCTGCATTAGATAACTTAATATTTTTTCAATTTAATTAAGCATTAAAAATTGATACCGTTCTCATGCGATTTCAGCTATGTTTTTAGCTATCACCAGACATTTAATTAGCATGAAACATTATTACATTTTATATTATTAAAAATTAATTTTATTAGTAACAAAACAAAGATTTCCTACCTTAATTACCGGTTTTATTAATATAATAATTGGAATTTGCAATTCTGTGGATCTTTGCCAAAAGTCGATATGTCAAGTGTTGAGAATTTTTTCCTGATTATAATTAGTTAAATAGATAATTTTCATAAAATTTAAAATGTATTTATTCGTCATTTAAATTTTTATTCCCGGCGAGTTTATATTAATTTCTCTTCCTAAATAATAATTTTTCCAGAACTAAATTCAATTTTCCCTTCACAAAATACTTCAAATCGATGTCAATAACTCCTAATTCATTTATCCATGATAATTACAATTTTATCTAATAATATTCACTTAAAAAAAAAGTACTTCCTTAATTTCCTGAGGGTTAATGTCAAATTTTTATCATTTTTACCATTTATCGAATTTGCGCGACTGCTCCAGTCAAATTTAAATAAATTATCATGCAAATTCAATTTTGACAAACATTTAAACATTTTCCAAAATCTCCAAATTAAAACGAAATCCGTAAATAAGTGAAACTCATGAGAAAAATTTAAAATATTAGGGGCCTGCGATATAAAATAGTTTGAGAAGTATTGCCAGAATATAATATTATGTACTAGCATCTCTCGTTTTTTTGGCAAATTTGTTAATGACACTTTCAATATCATTAGGTAGTATTCTATTCTATTTCTGACCCAACTCAGAAGTATTGCGATCTAAATATACAGTTAGCTCGTAAAGTATGGAACAAATTCATTTTTAAAAAAGAACACGCATATTTAAATAAAAATTCAATTCAATTTTTCACCGTTATTGTTTCGAGTATTGACGTAATCGACATTTTATTTAAATGCAATCCTAATTTTTGGCAGATTTGGAAAGAGCTAATTTTTCTCATGATAAAAATTCACGTCAATATTCTGATAAACGAAAGCAATAATTGTTTCTGCACAAATAAATGTTGAATAAGAAAAAATTTGTAAAACGATATGAAAATAAGTATAGAAAACAATTTTCATTAAGAGGACTTTATACCTAATATAAAGTTTGGTTTACACTCATAATTGAATTAAATACATCCGTTAATCCAGCAATGTTATGGGTGTAAACCAAATTTTACGATTTAAATGCACTTTCTTAAAAAGCAAATATATAAGGGTTTTTGTCTTAAATAAATAGATATTTTGAAAATAGTATAATTTAAATAATTTGTATATTCATGGAAAGTCACTTGCAGGTCACTGGAGTGATAAATTATTATAATAAAAATGAAAATCTTTTTTTTTTAAGTTTTTAATGACATTCCATGAAACTAGATTTTTTTTCTAATTTTTTCTAAATTCCATACATTAATAAAAGGGCTATATGGTTAAAAGTTAGGTATACAGCCCTCTTAAATACAATTATTATTGAAGGTAGTTGAATCTAGCAAAATAGGCGGATTTCCTTTTTGTAAACTAGAACATGAGGGAGGCTTACTGGCCCCCTGACTTTATATGAGTTATTATAGTACCTCAAAACAAAGAAGCATACATTTTTGTAGATTGCTAATAAAATGAACGATCAAACATATTACTATAATTTATAGATAATACTCGAAATTCCTAAAATCTCAGCCACTTCGGCATATTAATATCCCACATTTATATTTTAATATGAATTCTTCGTACAGTAGAATCCGAATAGTACGACTTCGTTTATAACGACCGACCGCTTTTAACGACGTAAGCGAACCTCAAGTTTGGTTTTCATATAATTTAATTTAATATAATTTCAAACGGTTTTGTGCGTCGTCCGGTTAGTACGACGCGACGGTCCCTTGACCGTCGCTATAATCGGATTCTACTGTATTTTGACAGCATTTCTGTTAGAAGCACCTTGAAAATGCCTTCCAACTCAGAGAAAACTCTGCTTAAAAGTAGCACAATTGGGTTTAGATTGTCCACAAATTCCAATTATATTTAAATTATGTCCAATTTGTTGTAATTTTAGTGCAAGGCTGGCTGCATAATACAAAATGGTACAAAATAGTAGACCTTGGGTATCAAAAAGAAGTTCCTTTAGAAATTATAATTTTGCTACCGATATATTTACTTGCAATTAAATTTTAATTTAACTTTAATGACAGGTGTTCACTGCAGACGTATCAAGTTTTACTACTTCAAGCGGAACCTTTGATAACATAACAATTGTCAAAAACTGACATACAAGCTTTCTGAAAAGAGCTTCAGAATTATTAAAACAATATAAGGTAAACAAAATTATAGGTAAATAAGTAGGTACCTACGGGAAGAAAGTCATAAACAGTTCAATATAATTAATTACATAATTTCAAAATTACACTTGAAAGGATTAGAATTTATTTTCAAACATTTAATTATTTCCAGCAAATTTACAATGCATATTTTCCATGTGCTCTTCTTCCATTCGTTATGTAATATGCATAATCCACAATCTGTCAAGTTACATTCAAAGCCTTTCTTGGTATGAAGGATTCCGACGTTCCACTCAACCGAATTGCAAGTCAGATAATTTAACGTGAAATTTTAACCACGACACATATAATTTGGGAAGTAATGGAAAGCTATAACCGATGACCTTTTAAATGCTTCCAACGATGAAAAGCAGTGGGCAAATGTGCAAAATAACTTGCTAGCTCCTAACCTTAGCTATGATTTTATTTATACAAAACAAATTATTTTTCAAGTAAACAATCAAATATTCAATAAACAATATAAAAGATAAAAAATGTAGTGTGAAAAATATTGCTAAAAATAAAGAAACCGATAGGTATAATCTTAAGATTCCCACGTTTACAATGCGAAGAAAATAGAACGTGAAACTTAATTAACTTCTGAACTGTGAAAGTTTGAAAAGAAACTTTGTAAATCGAACCCTTATAATGTTCTATAAGTGCAATGTTAAAGTTGTTTCCTTGCAGAAGAGGCATCACACGCACGTCTGAATGGTGAACCCAAATTGACTCAGCATTTTGGATTTTCTGCAAAGCCTGAAATTTTTGCCGCAAAATACGCAAACGCAATAAGGGTCCACGATAAAACAAGTTCCAAATCCGAGCAACTACTTTCTACTTATTCTTTCTGGCTCAATTTGCAAATGAAAAGATCAAAAACATAATTTTAAGTTCGAAAATGTTTGTTTATTTTCTCGGAGTTTGCGAACACGTAATTAAAAGAGTAAACAGACTTTTCTTTAAATTTTATTACCAATTAATAGCTATTTTCAGTATTAACCAGCGATTCGTTGAAGTAAACAAGGAACTTGTAAGCCCACTTCATCCAATTTTTTACGAAGGGTTTGTTCTGCACTTGACTAATTTTTAGCCGGAAGCATTTTCGAACTGATAAGATGCGTTTACATTGCATTTTATAATAATCTTTTTGGAACGATGAACTCGTATAGAGACCTTTACTGCGCGATCGCGATGCTGGGCTCGCTAGGATTCGTAAGATCGAAGATTTGTTTCAGTTTGAACTCGCGCAGGTATGATACATGTGGTTTTATATTTGCTGACTAGTGTTCCTTAATGCGTTCTACAAATATTCATTTTATTATTTGTGAAGTGTGGAAATAATATATGACTAAATGAAATAAGATCAAAAAAGTTTTGTTTCCAATATTTACCTAATTAAAATGACTACCCTTAATCATTAAACAGGATTAACCAACTTAATCGGATTCAGGTTAAAAATTTTATGCAATTTTTAAAAGATTTCTTTTATCAAGGTTATCGATTGATTGATTGCCTATTTGTTATCAAAATAAACTGATTTATTGTTCAGCATTTTTTTGCGTGGATGTCCGCTTATTAATGCTATCCTCATTGAGGCTTGCTCGACAAAATTATGTATTAATGCGAGTCTTTCCGCTTTACAAACAGCGGATAATGAAAACTCTTCAAAAAATTGAAAAGATTTTCAAGTACTTTGACGAAAAAATTAACTTTTTGCTTGTAATTTTTCTATTAGGAAAATTTAAGTTCCTCATACAATGTGGAATCCGTGTGCTGTAATTATAACAACCCTTCCGTATTTAATGAAATTATTATTTTAAAGCTTTCAGTCTAAAATTCAAACCGTTGAAATTAATTGCTTGTTTGAACTTAGCAGATAAATTATTATTAAATTTATATAATTCGAATAAGATTTCCAAAATTGGAAATTATAACAGCTTCAACTTTTTTTTCGTGGTGTGGAAAATTGTATAAATGCTTATTTATACAAGTTCAATAATACATAATGTATGTACTAGACGTAACAATTTTTTTGAATTTTAATTCATAATTTACAATTAATTACCGCATCGGTAAATATCAGCTTCAACAATAATTCGTCAGATAAAGAACCTTGAAAGTATTATTTATTTATTATTACTTTAATTGCTAAACACTTCTTGTTTTAATTTGTTAAGGAATTTAATTTCCATATTAATTGTGATGTGAAAAAATTTAAACAATGTAGGTACGCATATAACAGATTAATTGCCATTTAGAACTGAAACACTTGGCGAAAACACTAATAGACACTTAAACGGATTGACGTATATGGAGCTTTTTAGATGTAGTAGCTTAATCTTTTTTCTCTATTTATTACCTTATTTTATGTGTAACACGATTCGTACGCACTATTTGTTTAAATTCTGTTAGAGAAATTTACCTTATTCAATCCAAGTTAATATAAAGTATTCAAAGGTGGGAGGACTAACCCACACATTTTAGTTCCCGAACACTAATTATTGTACATTTTATCCCGTCGGATTAAATCTGTTTGAAATATATAAATTAATGGAGAAAGGTGTCTTCACTAATACTCACTTTCATTTAACTCTTTGTGCTGTCCATTTATCTGAATAATTTGTAATTATAGAGTGACTTAATTGCTCGAAAAGTGACTAGAACTCGAGAACGTTTAATCGTTCCCCTAAATTTTAGATTTTGCGTTAAATAAATTATATTAAAAGTTTACAATTTTGCAGGATTTTGGAAAAGTCCGTAATTTACGGTTATTCCTCCTTTTCCTTTTTTGTGCATTCTGCGTTTTTTAGCTTTCCAACTACCACAATGAACAATTTAAATTTACGATATCTTCGAAGACCTATAAGTTCAAATCTACCCAAAGTTCTAACATCCAGTGCAATTTTATAATGTATACTTACTCTTATGTAGGTACCTTTGTGAAATTCAGATTAGGGTAAAAAAATTTCATTTAGTAATTTAAAACTGAGCTTATCTGCTATTTGGCAAGATAATTCTTCCTGATTTATCTTGACCGAGAAACATTCGAAAGTTGGGTTAGGAATCTAAAATGGCCTAAAGCATTTTTTGGCCTTTTATTTTTTTACATGAAACACCATAACTTACTGACGCGCATGATGAATTAACGATATTTGCATTTTCTCAGTCTCAATTATTTGATTAAATTTAAATATAAGCTTATAATATAACTACGATATTATTCTATAAAATAATAGTTTACGCAGTAACTTAGGAAATGAATCGTATGAAAATGTAATTTCCTATATCGAAAATAAGTTCTTTCTTGAAAATGAAATTTTTCACAATTCAATAGTGTAAAAATAATTTAAAATCATTGAAATTTCTTTGTAATTAATTAATAATATATTAGAATTTCAAGCTTAAAAGCTTAAATAAAAATGTTAAATAATTTTATTATTTCATTTTGTTACTCGTATATTTTAAAATATTTTATTAATTAATTATCACACGATTTAAATTTATTGGTAATCGTAAAATTATAGTTAAAGAATAACGAATAGCATAGCATACATAAAAAACATCGACTAACATTGAAAACATTACAAGATTATAATAAAATTTAATTAATATTGTACTTACTCTTTAATGTAATCTGTTTACAGTTAATTGTTTAAATTTTTTTACGTTGTTGTATTAATTTCTTTCCAAATTATTCACTTTTCATCAAGGTAAAATGTGTTAATTTATAATAAAAACAGCGTAATTGCTAATTAATTCATCTTTTTCAAGTTACACTTTTAATATTTTACTCAAAATATTACAACTGTATAATGAAAGCCTTACATTTTCTTCTATTTTCTCTATTTTCCTCATTATTTGTATTAGGTAAAAGTCTACTTTGCCTAACAAAACAAAACAAACAAAAAATGTTTGAACTGTTTGGGCAATTAATTTTTTCTCCAATCGCATCCTCATGACTGAGAAATCGTGATCCCATTAATATTAAATTTTTAACATTAAATCATTCTCTTGGGATTTTACCCTCGGTGGTTTGCCTTCCGAGGGGAGACGGTCAGAATAAAGTTCTTACTTCACTCGGATTCGAACCGGGTATTTGGCGTTCATAGTCAACTCACGTGACCAGTATCCTCCGACCACCTCCTCTTTCCTCATTATTGATCCGCAATTTCTAATAAAATCAGTCCCTGGCCTTCTCACAGTAAAAATTAAATAAAATTAGAGGTTCAAAAGTTGTCGACTTTTCTTGTAAGTGGAAGATAGCAACTAAAACATAAATTAAGAAAAAGAACTTTTGATTTGGTCTAGTATTTATATGAATTAGGGCCGGTTTTACAATTGGAGGTTTAGCATCGGCTCAACTAAGCCGATGCTCAGCTGAACCGCACCTATGCTTTCCTATGTAAAGCTTCAAGTTGAGCTCGGCTCAAGTACTAAGCGCACATTGTAAAACCCATAATTTGTAAAATTTGAAGCTCAAGGCTGGTTCAAAGTTGAGCTGAGCTTAAGCTTCTATTGTAAAACCGGCCCTTAGAAGTCGGGAGTTGCAGTATCAGTCAGGACTTATCTTTATTACTCTACTAAAATGTTATAAAACGATGGATACAACATCCATAATAATAAAATTCCATCAGATATCTCTGTCTTGTGCATATTTATTCATCGATCAGTTACTACAACTGAAAGCCGTACAAAAATTAAAAAAATTGTACTCTTTAAAAAAATTGAAGAGGAAGAACCTGTCACGTAACAGATAAATTTTTGGAGTTAGTAGAATTCGAATCTAAGACCCTGAAGTCCTTAACCTTTACCACTAGCTTAAATTACTTTAACAATTACTTATTACAATTGCAAATTTTTTATTTTTATCCGCATAAAAATTGTACCATAAATTTGATACGCGAATTCAGAAGAACTACAATTTTTAAAAAGTTCCCCATGATAATTCAGATATTAATCAAATGATTTTATTATTTTTTTAGGCTCTTTCGATTTATAATTAAGTGCTTTATGATGTGAACTAGGATTATAACGATAAAACATCAAAACTCTAATGCTTATTTTTAACAAGCGACCATTTTTTGCTCCATGTTTTTTTTTAATATTCCTGTTTCACAGGATAACCATAACACTCGTGATTATAAATTGTTTTGGTTTTTTGATTTCCTCGTGAAGGATACCGATTTTTTGGTCATTCAGCTACTTAAATTCATTCCGCCATAATTTGCATTACATTGTACATGTAATTAAAGGAAAAAGCATCCCCGACGAGACCAATACCTTAACACGGTTCATGTCAAAATCATGATAATGCAATAAAGCTCTGTGATCATTTTTTACTGCAGTTTATGTTCAATATCGTGGCAATTTGAAGTAAAATGCCTTGTGCTGGATCTCGCGTTATGCATTGTAAAATATTTATCTACAACTAACTGTGCAATGTACATAACAATGTGTATTACTTTACGAGATAATAAAAGTATTATCCATTGGTACAATTTATAATTTCACTGCTGCATGTAAAATCAAATATTAAAATTTCGTTTAGAAATAAATTGTTAATTTAAATTTATAACTTCATGCAAAATAAAATGTTTCATATTTATCCAGAATTAAATTTCCTTTTTAATTAACCCCGAATTATTAATGGTGCCCGTATGCATTTAACCCGTATGCACGAGGATATAATACTGAAACAAGCATTCAAATATAACCTACAGGAAAGAGAAACATCGGAAGACTGTGGAAGCATTGGTGAAGCCGGAACAGGCAAAAGTGCCTAATCATTGAATGTTTGATGATGATGATGATGATTATTAATAGTCTTTTCTAAACAGAAAGTTTCAAATACTGAAATAGTGCCATCTATTCACTTAAAATTTTACAAATATCTCTATTTTTTTATCTTTTATACTACCCAGTATTTACTGGTATCCGAAGCACGGATACAATAATTTTATTTGCTAAATAAGTGACAATAAATAAGCTTTTGTTGATTTTTACAGAAAAGCTTTTCTTGTTAATTAAAAAAATTCAAGTTCGCTTAAAAATTCAGAGATCATATTTTTGAAGTTATTAGGAAGGATATGCGCAATTTTTTCGAAATAAATTTTTTAATTCTAAGATAAAATATTAATTTGAAAAATGCTCTTACACTTCAACAGACTTCAAGTAGCTTATCCGCAGGCGATCTATAGCTAAGTGGCCAATGTAATAGAGAATTAGAAGATGAAATTTTTTTGCTAGGTCGTTCCGAGTTCTAGAATCTTAAAAATTACTCACGCTGTGTTTTCGAATGTTTTTTTTTAAATTATCTTCTTGAACATCAATGAGTTATTAGGATGTGAGATCGAAACAGTTAAGCATAATATTAATCACAAAATTTTATTTTCAGTCATTTTGTTTACATTTTACATACTATTTACTAATTAAATAAGTTTTAAATTTCTATGTAAAAGCCGAAACGTTTTCTATATTATTCGCGTTAATGATGTCCGTAACCATGACTTTCGTGACCGTGATTTTCATGATGACCGTGGTTATTGTGGCCATAGTTTTCGTGACCATGTCCATATTCATGATGTTCGTGTCCATGATTTTCGTGGCCATGTCCGTGATTTTCGTGACCATGTCCGTGATTTTCGTGGCCATGTCCATGATTTTCATGTCCATAATTTTCATGGCCATGTCCATGATTTTCATGTCCATAATTTTCATGCCCGTGTCCGTGACTTTCATGCCCGTGTCCATGATTTTCATGCTCGTGTCCATGACTTTCATGACCATGTCCATGATTTTCATGTCCATGATTTTCATGTCCATAATTTCCTCCGCCACCGTGATGACTACCTCCACCATAACACATAACGGCTACCATTAATGTAGCTAAAACCAATACCTGCAATAAAGCAGAAGTTTGGTTAAACTGTAATTTAATTTACAGTTAGTTACAAAAAAAATTGGAAAATTTCGGAAAATTATTATTAACTAATAGAATATGAATATTTTATAAAAACTATTAAACCTTGCTCATTTTTGCACCATTTTTATTTAAAAAAAATAGTAAGTTTTTATTTTTGGCATGAAAGACTGCTTTTATTTACCTTAAATTCATACGTAAAAATTAGATCATTAACTGAGTAATTAAAAACGAAATGCCTATCAAAACGACCAAAAATTTAAAAAATTTACACTTACGGTACTGAAACGCAACATTTTTCTAATAGTTTTGCTACGACAACTAAGAAATACGATAGTAAACTGATAGTTTGACAAAATTGAAGCGACTTTTATATTCATATATTATATACAAAAAACCGGATTTTCTGCTGCTGAAATATTTTTTACAAACAAGAAATTTGTAGTTTAGATAAAAAATAATAAATTACCATATTAATGTAAAACTAATGACGCTAACAATGAACTAAATTTCTCCAAATATACGCAGATAGGAAAAACCTAACATTTCTTAGAATAAGTATAAGGTGCGTTTGGAAAATCAGCTGCATTAAAAACTAATTATTATTAATATAAATGTGAATTAGTCAAATTTTATGTTATTTTAAGCATTGATTAGATATAAACTTTTTTTTTTAAGATACAGTTAATAACTCAAAAAATTCACAGTTACACTTACATAGCGTTACATGCTAATTTATAATTTAAATATTAGTAGTATTTTATAACTTGATTTTTTTCACTTTCCTTGGATTGATAGCAGCATTTTTAATGAATTTGGGAAATCCTGAATTTAAAATTTTACAGAACGTGATATTTCCTTAGGAAATATTTTCTTTAAAGGGATGCAATCGTAACCTTTAAATTACTGGGAAGGTATACATGTGCCTTGAACATTTTAAATGGATTTTATCAACAAATCTATCTGTTTATGGATTTTTCTTTACTAAAATAGTAAAAATGTATTTCTAAACACCAATAAAGCTAATTTTGGGCATTTCAAGCAATTATAAAAGTAATCTGGAACAAGATCCCATAGATATTTGCATAATAAGTCGCAAGTAAGATACTCTTCAACATTTTTGTTCTAAAATGTAATTATTTTGCATCAAATAGAACATTTTTGTACTGTTACTGATGAAAATTGCATATTATAATATATTTGATAATTAAATTTTTGGATGAGTTAAATATACCTACCAAATTATTAAAATAAACTGTTATAATAAATAATAGTAACCTTCTTTTTTATTCCCAATTGTAATTTGAAAACTAATCAAAACTTGATGCACTTCTTGATGCAATTTTGCGGTAAATTACATTTGGAATTTATGTTCTATGCGATGGTTTTGAAATTAAAAGTTTAAATTCATTTTCTGATAAAACTAATAGGATTTGTTTAGAATATTTTATATAAATATAATTTTTAATAAAATTTTGTTGTATTTTTTGACTCGATTAGAACTTTTAATATGTTTTTTTAAAATTTAAAATTCTTTGTTTTTATTTTAAGTCCAGTGCAAGTATGTTTCTAGCCAGATAGTATCAGCAGATAAAATTTCAAGAATTTATCCGGATGAACCTCCTTATAGCAACATATAAAAATTCAAAGTCATTCCGCTTAAGTTTTTCCTGTAAAATTAAAAAACTTGGAACATTCCTGGATTTTCTAGACTGGCTGGTGTACACATGATTGTAGTATACCCATTGGAGATTGATACACAGGAAAAACATTTCTTTATTTCAAATGAATCGTTTCGATTTTGATATTAATATCGCAATTATCAATTTTACTCTCAGATAATAGCATTAAAACGAATGACTTTTAAGATGGTTGGAGAAAAATAAATTGTTATTTCTCCTCAAGAAATACTTTTTGGAATCGGCATTAAAATAGTAGAAACTGGTAGTAAAATAAGGCGAAATTGGTAGTATAGTTTGATGATTTTATACAATTTTGGGTTATGCAACCCAACTTGCATTAACTAATGTTAATCTAAATAAATTGGAGTCAATTAATATTTCAGATACCCAAGGTTGTTTGATTGCAATAAATAAAATGCCAATTTTGACAGTTCACTACTGTCTTTGACTCTACTAACATTTTGCTAAATAAATTCCACTCATTGCTGTTATGCTCACAGCTGAGACTCTGTGTGCTACCTTAGGTTGGTGCGGAAAAATCCTAAATTTTACTCAATTAAATTCAATTAATTTTTGTGGTTTAAGTAATTCTGTACTATATTATTATTTAACGAACGGGTTTTGACAGTTATTACTTCTGAAGATTTGTTTACGACACCCGCTCCAACGCGTGTCGTAATTCTTCCTAGGAAGGAATTATCATAACACCCCAGTAGAATAGTGTACTTTTTCTACGACTATAAAGTCGTTATTTTAAACTATATCAGGCAATTCAAAATAATTCTGGCATATTCACGCCCCAAATTTCATTACACAACACTTAAATAATACTTAAATAAAATAATCATTATTCAACAAAAAAAAAGTATATATTTTGTTATTCAATTATTCAACAAGAGTAAAAAAAGTTTTTATAGGTTCAGTTATAAATTATGGACAGTGTTTTTTTACAGACGGTGTAAAATTGGTTCTAGTACCCTAGGGATTACATTGGTAAATTCTTAATATTTAATTATTTGCTTCCCTGATTATTTTACAGATAAACTGTAACTAAATGTTTTGGAGAAACAAAAACTACTGCATCCGCAAGGAAAAAATCAAGGCAATAACAATTGCTATTTTACAAGTTGATTTCAATTTTGATGCAAATAAAATGTTCCAGTATTTTGATAAAAAATAATAATAGTAGTTTACGTAATTTGATTGTAAATTCCTACAAAATTCTGATTTTTTAGAAAGGGCAGTTTTAATTTCTTTTAAAGAAAAGGAATAAATTATCCTTTTAGCTCCGCTGGGATAACAGAAACACTCCTCAATGCTTAGGTTATTTTAATTGAAAACCACAATATTATCCATATTAAGTAATTAAGATTTTAACGAGCACCAAATTCATTTTTTGTTGACTTGAACTGTGTAATATAGAAACTTCAGCTCTTAAGTGCTGCTCTTTTTTTTATGAAATGAATCGACACTCGATCACTTAGTAGAAAAAACTGACACCGTGAATGCTCTACATTATACAAAAAAAAATTTATCTGTATATTAAGGTTGCACCGTTATTAACTTTTAATCAAAATTACTTGAACTACAAATTATCCTAATTTTCATCTAATCTAACCATAGGTAACTTTTCACAAGTTTTGTTGATAAGAAGCGAAAATATATTGACAATTTGTTTTATTTCAATAGGATTTTGAAAAACAAATAGATTAAAATAAGAAATCTTATTTTTACTGCTTTAAGTTGTAAAAATAAGAAGAAAATTAACAATTTTTCAGTTTTATGGTTACAATAAAAAAATAAAGATGTAAGTAGCGATAGCTGAAAAGTTCTTCGGCTTTACATGCATGTAGTTTATTTTGTTTGTCGGTTTTCATCTTGAATTAATCAAATAAATACATTTTCTAAAGAAACCACTAACTAACAAAGTTTTTCCCAGCGTTTTTCATTGTAGAGTAATGGTTGTTTCAAAATCTTTTCCTTCTAAGACTAAAATCTTATTAGTGAGAATACCTGCAGGTTTACTGCCTTCTTCCTCGTAAAGCTAATTATCCAATAAATCTGTTACCCCTAATCAGTGTCCAATTAACATGCCCAAATGATGTAAGCGTCAAATGATTGGATCATTCTCTAATCTAAACTACAAAAAGAACCAAATTAAATAAAAAAACTTTGGGATAAATTCATGCAGCTTTTTCAATTTCTAGGAAGAAATAATAGAATGAAATTAGTATGTTCATATCACACCTCATCCATTTTCGTTCCTAAATTATTATGACTATAATAGTATAATCACCATTATCACGACTTGGAAGGTTGCGCTCTTGTGGGTTATCATGATAAATGTATCCAGGAAAATAAATAATATTCGAAAGCTCGCATAAATTTAATGTGTATACTGCTATGTTCTTATTACTCAATTTTTAAACAGGAATTTTGCTACATTCGCCATATCATGCTTTCATTCACCTTCCACATCCACATAGTAAAATTATATTAGTTCGCTGCCTTGAACTGTATAATTTGTAGACGTTCATTGATACCTACTTAATTCCGTCTGCTTCAATACGTTTGAACAAGAAAACAATAAATTTTAAGTGATAAGTTTATTATGTTAATATTGAATAGAGCGAATTAATTCATCACAATGAAATTTATTTTTAAATTCACCTGCGTCATAATTAACAGTATTATCCGATATGACAATTGTTAATTGCTATTAGTTTATGGTTCGTTTAACGATATCTTTTCTCTAAATGTATTTCATTTGGTCGCATTTTACTCTGAACAGAATCCAGTGGATCGATACATTGCCGCACCAGCTAACACAGCTGCATCCCTAGGTACATTCATACATATATCCTTCTTTTCAACCAAGTTAAAGTGTTAATTAACTTTACGTTATTGTTGTATTTTAGCCTACAAAACCTTTTTTCCATAAATTTGAATCTAACTGATATTTATATTAGGTAGAAATTGCAGCGCTTTCTAAACTGGAGAAATTCCAGGGAAAGTATTTTATTTTTTGAGTCGATAAACGTCTTTATTCAAAATGTATAATAAGCTTGCTTTTTATCACATTTTATGTAAATATTTACTCTTCATGTAAAATTGAAACACATTGAAGCGATTTTTTGGGAACCTTCATTTCTGAGCTTAAATGCGAACGTTTACTGCTTTGAATTTTAATATTTTATTTAAATAAATAAACAACAGTTATTAGAACGTTGAAGTTAATAAAACGCTAAAGTTTAATACAATTTTCGTCAAGTTTTTTCTTTTTCTGCTCAATATAAAAAAAACTTTTATGTGAAACTTGAACGGAACTTAACCGACAAATTCAATTTTATCCAGTAATCTAATACAATAGAGTCAAGTCGTTGAAGTTAAGATTGTTTTATAGATTTTTGTGATTATAACATTAATTTTGAATTTCTCATCCGAAAATTATATCTATCTGAGACTGACTTTCGCGCTAAATATTTTGTTCGTAACACTTCATCAACAAGTTTAAACAAAGTTAGTTAACAAATTTATCGACTTTCAAACTATAGGTAGGTGTTTATCTTGATGTTGAATGTTAGTAATAGGATGATGTTAGTTTTATTGTTCCAAGGCTTTGGTGCATTAAAAATTTTACAAATGGATTTAACACTGCACTGCACACATTTATTCAAATTCTATTGAATTTTATAAAATTAGTTTTATTCTAATTTGCTTTAAACAAAAGAGAAAACTCATTTCTAAACTTGAATTCTTAATAAGTGGGATATTATAAAGTCCAGTAAACTTCGTATTTAAAGGAATTTATTTAAAAAAGTTGGAAAATAAATAATGAAGTTAAAATACTGCAAAGAAGTTCAAGCTTGTTACATGATTGTTGTAACCTAATTTATAAGCTAAAAAACACAAAATTGGATATACATCTTATTGACGTGGAATACAAACCATGGGTATGTTTAGTTCATACAATGGGCAGTCTAACCTCCAATCCATTGCCATCAAAATAAAATTACCTTACGTTGTAATCCAAAAGCAATTTTGTAACTACAGTTTTCACATTTGTTTATATAATTTTAACTTACGTACTAATTATTGATCTCGCTCAGATATTCTTCAATTTTTTTAATTATCATAGTGTTTATACGATACCAAATTCTTACATCAGCACAATAACACATATTATAATTTCCAATAACGGAAGCAATTTAAGTAATTTTTAAAATATACAAATGTAGCTATTTGAAAATCAATATAATTGGAAACGCTTAGGTCAGTGATTCTCAACCACTGTGCCGCGGCACTTTTGTGTGCCGCGAAATTCTAAAAAGTGTGCCGCCAAATTTTAGATATTATAATTATGTTAATATTAGCAAATATTTACGCAGTGTGTTATAAGTAAGTACATAATTTTTAAACTTATCTTTTTTTTTGTGTGCCGCCAAATTTTGAAATCGTTAAAAGTGTGCCGCAACAAAAAAAAGGTTGAGAATCACTGGCTTAGGTAATACGAATTATTACTATTTTTAGATTTAAATAAACACAATTAATACAATTAAATAAAATAATTCCATCGTGATCGATATAACACAAGAATTTTTGTAACGTGCATACTTTTAAATTTTTTTAAAATCTGGATGATTTAATTTCAGTTATTTTGTATCGAAGCAAAGCTAATAAACGATGACGTGGGTTACGTTGCAGCTTTTAAGTCCACCTAAAATTTCAGTCAAATGAGAATGACAGTTACATTATTTCAATCACGTTCGTACCGTTAAAATTTTAGTCGAACTTAAAACTTTATTCAATCTGCAAAATAAACGAACGAAATTGAAATTTAAGTTCAATTAAAATACGAGCATTCTTCAGCTTTCATAGGAAAATTTGAAGATAGTAGATTAGGACTTTTAATGTTTATGTTGTAATGTTAATTCTTGAAAAAGATGACAATGTATAATAATTTTGTACGAAACTAAATAAAAGACTTACCGAAGTAGCAGAAAGCTTTCTTGGCTTAGCTATTACGAAAGCTCTTAGTTTGACTGCATAAAACAAAATCCTTCAGGATTATATCAATTATTATCTTCTTACGGATATTCAAAATAATTGTCTTCTAAAAGCTAGGTAATTTGCTTCTTACTCAACTTCGCAATAAAAATTTAAAAACAGGAACTAATGCACTGGATGAACCATTAGCTTTTATTTTAGCCAACTAAAAGGCTGAATATAAAAATGATTCAATTATTTAATGTAATAATTGATGCTTCATAAATGAAATCTCTAGCAAACTATTTTTGCAGTTAATGCTGCGAAGGACTTAAAAGCTATAAATACAAATGGTTGAAACGAGATTGTCTATAAAAGAGACGATATTTTAATTTAATTGAAAGATTAAAAATAATTATTAGTTATCGCAAAAAAATTTTTCTACAGATTCACAAAGGAAAATCAAACGATAAGTGGCATTAAGACGACATGACAATGTAGAAATACGTATTTGAATCTGTAATATAAGGAAAACAAGGAATTGGACTTCTGGGTGCGATATAAGCTTTTCACAATATATTTCAATATTTTGTGTCAATCAGATGAGACAACGTTTTACTTCCAAAACATAAATTGATCTAGAAATTTCAGAAATAAGAAAAGGTTGGGATTTACTGTTATTCTTATACCTTGTAAAGCATTGAAGAGCTACATATCAGATAATCTTACATCTTTACATCACAACAAATTATTATACTGTATAGCAGACAATAACGGGTTTCTTGATGATGGCACTTTGCCTACGTGCCATAAATAACGTTCTTGTCTCATAAAAAATATAAACGTATTCAGGATGTTGATAAAAGTACTAGGTACCAACTTTTCGAAGTAACTTAGGAAATAAACAAACAAAAAATCATTGTGATTAAGTGCATTGACTGCTAATCAGGGCTAATCGGTTCCGAACGTTAACATCCCATTCGCATAAATGCAATTAAAATCAAACAAACATCTTAATCTATGTATATCTTTGATTCCTTCGATTGGCAGAGACCAGAGATAGAACTGTGAGTCGAGTTCAAACCTCAACTGCGGTTAGAAAGAATGCATGAATGCTAGAAATCATCAAAATATTGAGTTAAAATTTTAACTGCAGTTATTAAACGTTCACCTAAAAATTCTAAACTTTTAGTTAATTCCTACCAGAATTCTATAAATGAAGTTGATGAAACGAGATGGTCTTGAAGCTACGAAATTCTTCAAGGTAGATTTCATTTCCATGTAAATGATATGTAATTTCTCACCCGCCAAGTAGTTGGTAGTAGTTATGGTAGAAATCACGCAGTTAAACTGTTGATTGCTTTTAAATCACACTTAACAGAACAACAATCGATTATTGTCAACGAATATTTTTATCTTGAATAATTTGTATTTCAATCTGACAAGAAGAATTATGGGCCACAAAAGTATTGTCATTAATTTGGTACCCAGTGATACCTCTCAAATTAAATTAATTACAAGTCCAAGTTGAGGGTAAAGAATTTTTTGAAAGGAACAAATTATTTTTAGGCAGGAATATCACTCAAAAATTGGCAATCTAAATAATTTTTTGAATTAAAATTTCCTATTTAGTTCGTGATTATAACATTTATGTTTGCTGTTCCTGATTTTTACGACTGTTTGTCCTGCAAATTAACTACTAGCATTCCGTCCACAATCTGTCCTGCAATGCACGTTTCTCGTTCATCCTCACGTTTTGCTTTGGTTTTCACTTGATTTTCACTACAATTTATTTATTTTATCAAAATTAGATAAAATCTTTACGAAACATGTTACGAAATGGAGTTTTGTTTTCCTGGTGTGGTTATGAGAATTCGTTAAACAAAATGCTGTATTTGATGACTGATTACCTAAATAGATATTAAGTAATGATTAGGTAAAGAAAGACTTTATAAATGATGGAAAATATAAATTGTACGAGTAACTAATTACGTAATTAATGTTTTGAAATGAGCGTGTTTGGGGAATAGGTATTTTCATTTTTTAACTGAAAACAATCATTTCGTGACGGAAACCTCTATATTATAATAGTAATCAGTTTGTCTATTATCAACTAAAGTGGAAGAATATAACGATTTTATTAAGTAAATATGAAGCTACGGTTTACAAATGAATACTTAATAACTCTTACGATAATTAAAGTGAGCTATTAAAAAAATTAAGAATTGTAGTTTTGTAAAGTAATAATAGAAAACCTATGAGGGGTTGTACCCTCGATTCAGATGTACTTATCCGAATATGAATTTTTAATGGGATTCCTTCTAGATACATTCTAAGCAGGGTATACATAAACCTATTAAAATATCAGGAAATGTTGTAGCTCAGAGGACCTTTCATCTTTTGTTTGAATAAAAGCATAACTGGTTATTATTTTATCATATTTAAAAATGCACAGTCACTCAATTTATCAAATCGATATATTCATCTGTGATATCACAAGTGATATGATTGAAAGAGCTGCAGATTCAACGTGTCGGAATAGCATAATATTTTGATGATTATAGGATGAACTTGACCTGGTGGGTATAGTTGACCGACATAATAATAAAAGATATTATTTGATATGATAAAAACTTAACTCGTTCAAACACGATATTATTGTAAATAAGGGTTACTATTATCAGTAAATCACTTGTCAGGCAATTGAAAAGAAATATTACAATTTTAGAACAAATAATTTAAACTTTATATAGTTCTTCGGTGCCTACAAAATTTGTGTATTTAAGAGTAAATGCATCGCATTTGCTTATCTTTCTAGGATTATTGCTTACAAATTCTCTACCTTGTTTACTCCAATAAACTTTTAATTGTTGTTTCTTGTCCTGCAAAAGTTATGTCTTTGCTATACTTAGCTTACCGTAATAAAACTTCGATGGCGTTCTGCAACAAATCTAAAATTTGATTTCGTTATCCACCTCCGAGACCACGCGCCCTTTATAATATTGAAGTATGTAAAAAATTGATACATATTTACTGTAGCATTTGAAACCCTTTTATAGGCAAAGAACATATAAAATTGGACAAAACGACATTTAATATATTTGGCTATTATTGAAATTCTCAACGTGCTATAATAGTATTTTATTTATGAACGCTATAAAGGGAACAACGATTTTAAAACTTCATGATATGGACTCTTTGTTATATTTTATTAATATCATAAAGTTTTTTAAAATATAATTTATGTGTCAATTAAGGTTTTATTGTTTTGAATTAGATATAGTTGAATAAAAGGATACACTAAAACTTCAGTTTGACCTCTCATTATAATACGAAATTTTTTTATATATGTATAAATGTTGCTTAAATTATATTTTCACCAACCGCCCCTATAATATGGCCCTGTGTGTAGTTGAATAAAGGTAAATTTTCTCGAGTTTACGGATTAACCGTATCCGTATTTTGGAGTAACCAAAAATTACACTAACCACTTTTCAGAAGTAAAATAAACAAAGTTTTCACATGTTAAGTATACTGAAAGCTTAATATTCGCTACTAATTAATATGTAATATTTTGCCTTGAGTATGTGGGTGAAATTACTACACTAATATCTCAAAGTAAAATTAAATTTTATAGTTGTTGCTTTAAAATGCAAATTTTAAATTAATATTTAAACTACGTAAATAGCAAAAGGAATACAAAGTTAAATGTGAAGCAACTTAAACTCTAAATTTGAACAGAATTGCAAAAGTGGATACAATGCCTTAGGTACATTCATAGTTTATATTTAATTTTCTCACAATCTATTACATTTTCATGTTCTATATGAAATTTAATTTATCTATATTTCCAAGTTTAAATTGAAGCTATAAATTTAGAACGCGTGATTTAGCTATCGAAATTATTTTTAACAGATACACTTGAATTACGTTAATAATTCAATATTTTATTACTTACTACACGTAACCTAATTTATTAGGTTCTGGTAGGAAATTTGTGTTAAAGTACTTTCAATTTTATATCATCGTTTCCTTCTACCACTGAATGATTACCAATAACTTATTTTTGGAGTAAAAAATGTAAAACAAAATTGTTTAGTTACTTTCTATAATAATATACAGTGTTCACAGCGAAATGCAAAAATCTCTTTAAGGGTGATTAATGACACTATTCTACACTGTCCTATAAAGACCGATTCATAAAAGGGGCCCTAATTTATTGCTCCAGTATTTTTTAATATAAACTTGACATTCAAAGTTTTAAATTGTTCTATTTAACACTCACTAAAAATTACTTACTGTGTAAATTGTGGACAACTAAAATAAAACAATATTTACTCATCGACGACGTTTTGGAATCGTTTATTAATTCCTTCTTCGGGACTGTGCAGGATATGTGCAAATAGAACTAAGGAATATTGAAATTTACTGATTGTTATACATAAATTAATTACATATAAACTTTTTTAATATTTTCAACTGTATACTTTTAAGTAATTCGTTTGGGAATTTACATCTGAAAAATTCGAATTTAAATTTTTTTCTGAAGAGAGAAAATACAAGCAAAATGTGAGAGTAGCGGGTCAGTAAATTAACTTTACTTTAGTACTGCAGTGTTATTTTAAGAAGCTGTAATTATCTGATTAAGAAAAACAAATACATAATTTTGTATATCCTTATTACCTTACTAATTCGTTTTTTATGATTTACAAAATTTGAACGGTTTCTTTCAAGTTTTAATATTTTTTTATTACTTAAGCGCATTTTTACAAAATGAATTACGGAAATTGCTTAATTTTGCTTTAATCAGAATAAAATGCTTAGATACAATTTTGTATTTTAGAAATTATGGCGATACACAAACAAATCGCGATAAAGCGTCAATATAATACTTTATTTTTAATTAATATTCGGTAGTGGCATTAATGATTGTCTAATGCTACTAACCGTTAACATGGAAATATGGAAACTATAGCGGAAGATCAGGATCAGGAGTCGGACGACACAGATTTTGGTAAGTTAAACCCTGCTTGAAATTTTACAAACTTAGTATTAGATAACTAATTAGTACTAATTAATGGTCTCAATTATACCTCAACTTTAATTTAAACGTCGTGATTAACCATCAGTTCATCTTCCTCAAACCCACATTTTAAGGCGTCCTGTTCTTTATTATCGTAATTCCATTCCATATTTTTCTGTTTAAACACCTACACTCGGTATCTTAGTAACCATGAAGCAATTTTCAAATATTTTTAGATTATCGATTGAAAAAAATGTAAGTATCGGTTATTTTCAAAAAAGTAAGAAAATAGGCGTAAAACATAGTTTTATGGTATACACAAAAATTTAACGATGGGATATAAACTTAAGAATAATTCAGAGCTTTCAATCTAACGTTTGATCAGGTTATAACAGTACTGTTATTTTATTTTAATTATTTATGAAATTATCCACTCGACATCGTTAAAAATTACGTTTTAAAAATATTTTCCCAATTTGCTTCTACGTTTTTCTTTTTAATTAATTTCTGAGTTAAATAAACATAATTTTTTAACAAACGTTTGAACGGAAGAGGAGGATCAGGAATCGGCGATTGTTATCTACAAACTCAAATTATGCATTTGGTACTAAAATGAATCATCAGAACAACAATAAACACAGTGTGAATTGCAAAATTAACAGTAAATCTACAGCTTTTTCGCCATATAGGAAAATTGGTGAGGTTTTATTATTTTGGCCAATTAAGATCTGATAGAGCTAATATCACGAATGGAATCGTAAATTATTTTTTATTTTTTATTTTCGCTTCCTTATAATAAATTTTACAAACATCAAAAGGTGAAGTAGGGCACCAATTCGCTAGGGCTTCTAGGCTTTGCCTACTTTTGCTATACGGTAGCTATCGGCGTGTGTCTGTTTATTGCTTTTTGTGATGTTATGCTGCAGAACCGAATATGCTTATTTTTGTAGATAAAAATCACCGATTTCTGGGCAATATTGAAATCAGATGAACTATCACTAAAATATATTTTTCCCAAAATCAAATTTCAATATTATAACAAATTAATTGAAGCTTAACTTTCTAAAAAAGTTTCTTTTGCTTATTTGGTTATTTATTATACTTTGGTAGTTCAAACTTGTTAAAATTAAAGTATAATTTGAAAAATAAGATGGATGTTTAATAAGATTTTTACAAACCCTACTAATGAACCTTTCCGAAAAGCATAATTAACATTGGAGTAGAACATTTTTAAACGTTTTTAATATAAAAGCCATGCTATTAGCGAAACACTTAACTAAAGCAAGTCGAATTAGAATTTAAAATATTCTCTTTATAAAAATTATGTCTTTGCAATAAGAAATAATTTTAAAATTTGCTATGTGCACAACTTGCAAGCATACAATAATTACGGTTTTATTTAAACATCCGCAATTTTACAGTAAATTGTAATTTGGTTCATTATAAACAACGTAGTATCCCTGAAGTGGTATTATGTAGTCAACTACACAAATTTGTTTCCCTTATAACTTATGTGATATTTGATGTCATAATATAATCTGTATTTAAATTAACTATTAAAATTTAAACGAAAATAATATTAAAATTAATGACAAAATACAGCGAAAAATCTTGGATATTGATTTCAAAATAATGCTAAAACACAAATTCACTTAAAATCAAAAAATTCCACAAATTGTGACTAAAAAATTAATTTTCTTTTTAAAAATCTCACAGTTCACTGAACTTAAAATGAAGCAAACAATTCAGTCCGATGAATGGGGTGAATTCAAAATTAGAGCGGACTTCTACTTACATCTTGTGAAACTACATCAAAAATATAATTAAAATTCCATGCAGAAACGATATACGAATACAAAAATCGTCTATTTATTTGTATCTGTCTGTTATCCAATCAAAAAATTAGTGACTGGGTTAATTTATAATTTAAATCAATTAGCAAAGACTGAACTATGCAAACGATTGTGCGACATACATTACAAGAAATAAAATGCGACTTGTACGATGCAGAGTTTTCCATTATTTCTTTATCCATTAGGGAATTCCGTATATTTAAATTTTAACCAGCTGCTTTTTGAATAATCGAACAAGAATTTAACCAAAAGTTTTTGTGTACATTTTTTTCCAAGTGTTCAGAATTTAAAAATTATTCAGCATATTTTTATGTAACGGTTTAGCAAATGTGATTTATATCAACTTTTCAACTTTTCTATCACAGTTTTCTTGTAACTAATATTATTATACACACTACATTTAAATAATAAAATCTTTTCAAATGGGTAGTTTTATATGGAAATATTTATTCCAAATTTTTGAATGGAATTTAATAATAAGACATTTGAAATTACTTCGCCGCAAAAATATTTTTAATGCGAATGGTTTGACTAAATTAATATACTTTCAAATTTTGCAGTATCTGTCATTCTTTTCATTTAAAATGATATTCAGTGAAGCGTTTCTATTGTAAGAAAATATTTGTCAGCAAATAATCGCGTTAACACGTTTCATTTAGATAAACTTTTGTAGATTTTATACAAAAATCAATAAAGTCTAGATATACATTTTGTAGGAGAACCACCTCATACTTCTATCAGTTATATTATATTATTTAATACAGACTTTTCAAAAAGTTCATTTTCTACATAATAAGTAAAGAAAATTTCCGTTAAACTAAAATAGTATTATAGGGTAGTTTACTGAGATTGTTTTAACTATTTCTCGCAAGTTGCATTATTAAAGCAAAATTCTGGCGAGCAATCATAAACACATCTTATTATGATTAATTGCCGTCGCTAATATTTTATAGGTCAGTAAATTTAAATTGCATTTGTTTGTAAATTGTATTATAGCAATAATTTTGTATAAATCTATTGTTTGTTTTCATTGTTAACTGAATTTAATAGCCTTTTCTTCAACATTGTTATGTTTACACAGTTACTTCCGGTTATAACAAACTTCGAGGGATTACTGTTTTGGTTCGCTATAACCGAGGTTAGTGTTAAACAATCAAGGTAATAAATATATATAAATTTTACTGTTAAAGTGAAACTGCATTTTTGTGTCATAAAAGTAACCCAAACAATGCTTTAGTTTTTAAACCTATGGTCAACTGGGGGAAATGCATACCCTCCAATGCAAAGTTAACATTAAAATCAAGATAAAAATTTGAGATAGTCTTTTAATGCAGATATTTAAGCATAATAATATTTTTACAGCATTAAGTACTAATGATAATCCCAAAGTTTTTTTATGTAAAACTTCAAATTATAATTAAAAATAAATAAATTAGACAGTAATATCACAGAAATGCACTTACCCCAGGCTAGGGGCAAGTGTATTTCAGACCTCTATCTTTCTATTTACCTATTTATGACGGTTACCCGCGACAAGTGCATAAAATATATAAAATTTTGAAGCGGCCAGTTTTTACAGAACTTTTTAATAATAAATTAAAATCAATAGAAAAAAATAAAACTTTAAATTCTAAAAAACAACTACGTAAAAGACAAAACACTTTACAAAAATTTAATTTAAAATACAGCGCCAAAATATGCATTTGAACTTGGCCATAGTGTAAAATCGCACTTGCCCCTTAACATGTTTTGGCGAGGAAAGGGCAAATTAGCTATTTTCATATACAAAATCATTAAAAATTGTAAAGGAAAGAAAAACAGAGCAAGAAAATGCACTTCCATCGAATATTCACTTACCCGAGAGTTAACTTTAATTATTTATAAATGTTTAAGTTACTAAATTTTTTTATTTTATTAGGTACAAGTTTTAATTGATTTTCGAGAAAAAATAAAAATAAATAATAAAACATTCTATGCTGAGCGACAAGTGATGATTTAGTTCCTTCTAAAAAAAATATACCTACAGTTTGTCATCTTTGATCGTTAAAATACCGAAATTGAAACATTTAAAACAAATTAAAATATGGGGCATTCCATGCCAAATCGAACCCAATTCTTTTATAAAGAAAGGAAAAGATTCTATCAAGAACTGCCACTAATAATAATAAATAATGCAATAAATTTTAAGTTTAGTGCCAATTTACTCTCTCAATAATTATTAATACAAAATATGTTTAATCGTTCTGTACATCCCTTTCCAATCAATTAATTAATAGCTCTCCGTTCCTCTCGGAATCTTACCACTTCTTAGAAGTTCTCACAATCCATTTTATGATTTGGATTACTCCTTTTTTGCTACTCCTTTTACCATAACTCTTATTCGTGTGATTTACATCGTTTGCAATCATTGTCCAGGTTTTTCTCTCCCTCTCTGCGCTCCATTCTTCCATCCTATCTTTGTCCATCCTCTATTTCTTTTCTTTTTCTATTAAGCTATTCCTATTTCTTCATTGTATGTTCATCACTATTACAAAACATCACTGTTACAAAAAGAGCAATATTTTCTCTTATTTTGTGCCGTGACTTTGTGTTTGTGCTTGTTCAAAACAATCAGAATCAGCCTGAGTCATCATCATCGTCTAAATCCTCATTATCTGCAGGGACTTCTTCAAAAAATGTTGTCAATCTTTCGATTTCCTTTTCGTATTCACATATTACTGAAAACTTTTTATGAAACTACATTGAGTTTCATAAAAAAAAGTTTCCAAAATATACAAGGCACAACAAAAATAAAACAGCGTAGGCCTGTCAGGCCTCACGTATGCTCTGTAGGGTTAACAAAAAACAGGGCTATAGGCACATCTGAAGGATAGCCTAGCAAGCTGCTACTGGATGTAAAACAACTATAGTCCAAAAATCGATATGCGGACTACTCACCAACCCGTCTAGCCAGCGTGGTGAGTTATGACAAAAACCTCCATTACTGGAGAGGCCTATGATGGTCCAGGAGTGGACTAGGATGGGCTGAAGAAGAAGAAGAAGAAGAGAATAGATAATGATAAAAAGTGTACTAAAATATAATAAAAAATTAGCAAAATATCCTGTTCAGGCGGGTGTGCTGATTTTGCATGAAATGCCCCATGTATGTATTACTAATATTGAGGTTATAAATGAAACGTGTAATGCCAGGCAACACACATTTTCCATTTACAAAATTAAAATAACTCCTTGATAATTATGCAAACAGAATTTAATTATATTATAAATAGGCTATAATATTCTAGCTTATGATTATATGTTAATTGAATGTAGGTATTGGTTATTAGAAATATTAATTGGGCGTAATTGGGTCTAACTTATTTAGTTTAACATCAATTAGTTCAAATGAGGTTGCATAATACAAAATCGCACAAAAAATTTCTACTTTTTCACTCACCAAATGTTTTCTTGCAAGCGAAATTTTGAACTAACAACTAAGAAAAGTTTTAAAAGGATTTTTACAAAAAAGTCTGGAACACATCAATCTTAGTTTTGAAAATTTCCCCTCTTGTTTTATTAGACTTGTTAAAGCAAACATCTTTTTCAATTGATAATAAGTTTGAATCATTAAATTAAGCATTACAGAACTTACCTGAAAAATGTTTTCCAATCTTAAATTATATGACGATATTGCGAAGTGTAGAATCATACGACTATAGCTCCACCAAGCTTAGAAAGGACGCGGCAAATATGCCAACTAATTTGATAAAAATTTGAATGAACCAATGAACGTTAAGTTATTTCTCAAGTACATTCTGTTGTAAAAGTTACAAATCATTGCGTGTGTTTACATTTGTCGTGGTTTTTTGTGTTATTCGGTTTCGTGTTATTTTATAATTTATTCCAAAAGTGCTTTATTTAATATTTGCGGTAACATTTTTTACGTATTTCGTGACTGCAATTTGACAAAATAATTTATGGATTTTAAATATTCGCGCCGAGAAACTTCTTCATTTGAGTGTACATTTTTAATTTTAGCAGCGCCTGACACGCCCCTAAAGTCGGTTCTAACGTTGGTGGAGCTGTAGCCTTGTTAAACTTATCTGCCGCAACGCGATTATCTTGCGACCTTGTTTTTCAATTATTTTCCAAAAAATCTCCTTTTTCCTTTCAAAATCAAACTGCTAAAAGGAACAACAGAAATCTTGACAAAATTTCCCAACTCAAACTGAATTCGTCGTCGCGGCTTAACCAGTTGCATGCGATAGCTCATTATCTAAAAATCCGTGACCCTACCTTGGCTTTTACACCAGGGGCGTCTCATAAATTTCAAAATTACAAAAGTATTAAAATTCATAATTTCCAATAAAATTTAGAAACTCCAAATCTTCTTCGTCCTAAAATAAAAACGATAATATATTAGAAGTTTTTAAAACTTCGTTTTATTAACGATAAAATGTGACTTGCTTTTATGTTGAAGTGACTATAAATAAAAGAAACTACCCGCAAAAAAAATTGCTATAAATTCGTTTTCTTGAAAATCTGCAGGGATGGTTCTTTAAATTCATGTGGGTAATTACTGTTAAATTATAGCGAAGAAATAGTATACTCAAAGGAACGCTTGAATTGTGAATCTATGGCATAATATTATAATCACATATAGATTTCTCGACATATAAGTTGAGATGCTGTACGGAATATAAATGTGATTTATTGTGATATATAAAAAATAATACATCTTCTTGTAATTTTTATCTTTTTTATCACCCTGTATGTAGACGTAATTCAACATTAAATTTGTGCTGTGGTTCCAATTCTATGTTAAGTATTAGATTAAGGATTAAGGATATTCACACTACAATGTCGTATTTCTACACCGTTGTATTTATACACAACTTTACTGGAGTGTACTTGGTGTAGCCAATTAGAACATCAGAACAAATACAAAGGTACCCTTGTATTTTTAAGAAGCCCTAGCCTAGACAGTGTTTTTCTAGTGTGGTATTTTGAATTAAATATGGCTACCCTACTACCGCTGATTTCATAGATCAATATAATTGATCGTTAGTTTTTATGGCAGAGTATACTATAGAACTGTATTAGCTACAAAGGTTAACACTCCCCCCCCCCGGTTTTATCTCAAAATTTCATTCAGCCATCCCAAGACCGAAAGTAGCCTTCTCAAAGTGAAAGTGTATTACACGTCCCATGGTTTGGATTCCACGTTAAACTGTAGGTCCTCTAATATGGGAATGCACCTATAGAAACTAGAGCAGATTTAGAACAACGTCGATCACATTTTACGAGGATGAAGATAGATTTAGTAAACAAAAAATTAACACAAATGTTGTAATATCTAACACATTTATTTGTTCTATAAATTTTAGTTATGGTTTTGCAAATCACTTAATAAGATATAGAAATGTTCTCTTTACAACCTCAAAGAGATACAATTATCTTGGTATCTGTACAGTTAGAGAATCCTAATAATAAGTAAACACGCAAATCCGTATTTCAAATTCAATATATTATTAAATTATCTTCCAATCAAATTCTTTTAAGCAAAAGGAAGAAAAAAGTGACCATTTTCGAAAGTTTAATTAAATAATTTGACCGAGAGAATATTCTATAATATTGTGATTTTAATTCCTAATGCTATATCGATGTTTTTTGTGATAATTGGTAATTGTACAATAACCCATTTATTTGAATCAAAATTATTACCAAGGGTACTTGCTAACTTCGCACACATCGTTATAAATTTGAACAGCTTTGTGAAATCGTTAATTGTTACTAATTTACCCTTATTATGAATTCATCACAATTTATTATAATATATCTTAGGTGCATGGAAAAATCATTTAATTAATTCAAAAATAAGCTTTGAGGTCCGAATTAAACTTTGCATTTATTATTTATAAATAACCTCGAAAAAAATCTGACTCGAAAATCAAAGGAAGAAATAAATAAATTGCCAAGTAAAAGGAAGTATGCTTCGCTTATTTATTATGATTACAAGCGCTTTAATTTTTTAACAGTTTAATTAATCAAAATAATCTTGAATACAACTTAAAAAGATGTCGGCAGATGTATTAAATTTTCTTTTTCTGTGAAAAGAAATAAAGTTTTAATTTATTAAATTCGTCACCCTTATTATATTTCTGAGATTTTAGCTTTTTCATAATGAAAGGTTTAAAACCATTAGTTAAGTAAGTCAAGTTAACTTAAAATCACGAAAGAGAAGCAGTGCCTTATTTGGTAGTATTAATTGAATTATAATTTTAACAAAAATATATCCTAACGTGAAAAGCGTGAATTTTTATTAGAACACGAAAAATGTTTTAAAAATAAACCAAAGAAGTAAATCACACCGAGGAAATATGGAAACATGAATATCAAAATGCAATTCAATTATCTAATGTATTATTAATTATTGTAGAATGTAAAGCTGATATATTTGCTAACAGTGCAAACTCGCATTTGGACCACTGCAGTCATTAAATAAAATTTTATACGATTGACTGTTAAAATTAAAATATTTTTGCCTCTCCTTAAGTTTGCTTATCAGTTATCAATAATAATTGGCACCCCATTACCTTGAGATTTCTTTTTCAAGTTAATTTTCATTGAACTGAATTAAGAACTAAACAAAAATAATTTTGTTCATCAATTTTACCAATGACAATGATAAAATGATACGTGAAAAACATAAATTTTTCATTTTTCTGATTAATAATGTGCTGCTATTAAATGAATGGTATAAGATTGTTTTATATTATAAAATATTATTTATTTTATGTAATCTGTTCAGCTTCTAATTCCTGTATTTAATCCGATATATTTTATCTAATCCGCTTCAATCATATTTATCCAATATTTGCTCGTTATGTTTTCACAACTACGCACTATGCCTTACTTTGTAATGAGACTTTCATTCATTCTGTCAACATCTAATAGCTCTCTTTTGTACACAGTTAGCAAGGACGACTAGAGTCTAATATATTTGAGGCTCATCATTCACTGGTATATTAACGATAATGTAGACAGGAGTACGCCCTTGTGTACAACCACTTTTCCGTCGTATCTGAATCGTACTCGAAAACCCTTGAAATACAATGGTGGTTATTGATTTGGTTTGATTTAAAGTTATAATGTCAAGCGGCATCTGATATATCTTCAAATTAATTGCATAATTATTTTTTTGCATTTAGAAACTAAATTTAAAAACTTTAGTAGTATAATGCTATTGTATGCATATTAGAGATACAATAAAGCCGTTAAAGAGTTAAATTATCTTGAAAAAATCAATCGTGCAATTTTGGCATGCAAATAGCACATAACATTTTATAGTTATGATGTTATGAGGATGCAAGGCACTTCCACCAGTAGATGTGGAATTTAATTTGTACAGCAAATACATGATCTGTATATTAATGCATCTAACTGTTTTCCAGATTTCGAAATAACCTAACTTTGTAGCTTATAGTCCGAGAATATTAGTAATTAATGCTATGTTCATTGTGCTTTAGAAATTCACCGAAAAAGTGAATCTCATCTGGTAAAAAACTGACGTTTTGGGACGATACTTGAAACACCAAGATAAGATTAATATACGACAGGACGAATCCTACTAAGTTAGTTTCGCTTTCTTCATTAAAACTCAGTATTACTCGATTTATACGCTTAATGAAGTGTATCCTATAATATTGTACTAGGATTCCAAACTTACTAAATAATATCATATTCGTATAACAACTTCGAAAAGGAAATTTCCAACAATTAGCTTCAGCCTATTAAAGCGTTCCTAATTTACAATTGACTCATTAATCTTATCAACACTGCAGTGTAGCTCTATAATTGCATGCATTGAAAATCAATTATTGTTATGGATTTACTGCACTTGGCCTTCAGAAGATATCCCAAAATGACAATTCAATCCAAACAGCAAATGCATAAATTGAAATACCTACTCTTTTTCTAATTTCAAAAACCTTGATGTTAATTTCACCCAATTCTTAATTGTTTTTATTTGGTTTGTGACCGAAGCCGTATTTCACAAATAAACCTCATTCCAAGACCCAAATATTTTTTACCATTGATTTTTGTTTGGTTAATTATGTTTCTGACAAAAACTAAATTAATCCTGATCGTTTAAAGTAATTGGAAAAAATACTAGTAATCATTTTTTACCACACCTCATAAAAATTGTAGATGGTAACATGGATATAAAATTAAACAAACATTTAGAACTTGTTAGTTTTACATAATTTAGTAATTATTTTTATAATTACTTAAAACAGTACGCAATTAGTATATTACCACCATTGTGTAAACCTGTAACCAACTCGTAGGTCAATAAAAATACCTTTGAATAATTAAGCTATTTGAAATTACTTTATTTTAGATAATTTTAAAGAGTGCACAGTTAATTTAAATTTATTGTTTTATTTGTATTTAAAGGTTCTTGAACGTCAAGGATATGTAACAGTTATAAATTTTGGAAAAGCGTCCTTGTGAAATATATATCGCTCCGAGCAAATTGTGCAAAATTTAAAACATTCTCTGCTGTATCGATGTAACTAATTTTGATATCGTATATTTTTTATCTGTTTTTGGGGTTAGGATGGGAGTTGATCAATTTGGTTATTAGAATTGGTAGATTCGGCTAGAATTGAGAAACTTAATAATGTAGATTTTGACTTCGCTTTGAATAGATAGAATTTTATTTTCATTCGTTATTTAGGAATGATGTTTACAAATTTGTTTCTGATAATTTCCATCAAATAAGTTCCGTAGATTTATAATTTCCTTAGAAATTATTAGAAATAATATTAATTAATAATAATAAACCACTTAGAAACTTCGTAGACAGCTTACTTGAATTAGAAGAGGAAATTATCTTTATGCGTTGTGATTTTCATATTTTGAGTACTAAGGGACGAGTTGGTCCTCGATGGTGAATTTGCGATTATTGCGGTGCTGAGTAGCCCACTCTTGGATGCAAGAAACCATTGAGCGTAATTTTAAGGCATTTATTGTGAATTTTCGAGCATCGTGAAAAATATCACGTTATTTCCAATTCAATACTGAATTGAAGAAATGATCTTTCTAATATTAAATTGGTTAAAGTTTTATTAAGCGCTTATTTTAGTTTACAAAAGGATCACTCAGCGTATTTTCGTTCCAAATTAACAAAATTTCTAGAGTCGATAAGGCTGGCCGGAGCAAGTCAGTGTGTCTTTGCTAATTGCTCGAGAAAATTGCCCTATACAATTTTAAAATTACCACAAGGGCATTAGTAGAGTACAATATAATAATAATCTAAACATATTGGGTATCATTTTGAAACTCGTGGTTGCAACTTTTATTAAATTTTAAATTCATTTTAGTTATGGTGGGTAAATGGCAGATGTTTTTTTAAGTATTCCCCAGAAAACAAGTTTTCGATTCCCTTGCAAAATGATCCAAAAATTATATCGTTCTTCTTTCAAACTTTTAAAAGTTAGCAACCTAGCCATGACCCTGCTTATGAACGCGTATGTAAACTGTAAAACTTTTTGTTCGAATGGAATCGAGACTATTTCAAATAATATGTTTTTTTATTTTTTATAAACTTAATAATTCTTCATTTTTTAATATGATATTTTAAGTAATCTATAGCAGAACTAGACAATGTTAGCCTTACAGGCACAGAACTTCCATACATACATAACAAAGTTTTCGATATATTACAGCTTGAAAGCTACTTAAATCGCGAAATAAGACCAATTGGTGCATTAAAATTTAATGAAATTGTTAATAAAAAATGTTTATTTTATTACCATAACAATTTTTGTTCCTACTTATAAAATTGAATAAAAGTTTTAATTAAAAAATTTTTTAGGATTGCATGAAGTCCATAAACCCAGGACGAAAATTTTACCCCACAAGTAGAGTTTCCTTTTTTAATATTTCATACAACACTAAACCGGGCTAATTTACATTTAACGTACTTTTTAGTGCAGTATTTATTATTTAAGTTGTTTGTTTCGCTTTTTATGGTCCTATCTAAGTTATATTGTATTAGTGTTAACAAATGCCAACTATTTACCATTTTTATTGCGGAAAAGTAGTTATCCACAGAAAAATTATTCGGTGTAATCCTTAAGAGGAAATTCGTAGCCGTGTACGAATAGGTACAATATGAAAACGATATTATACTTCTGTAACCGACACCATAATTTCATTTAATAATTATTGCGTCAATAAATTATAAATTTTATTGCATATTAGGTACTGTATTTGGGAAAATAGTCCAATAAAATATATTTCGCGCGTATAGCTAAATTAGTAACTAAATTAAGTTTCTGCAATAAGCATTTGTTTTGTTAATATACCGAAAACGTAATTATTTTAAATGTTTTGTTGAAAATAACATCACATAACTGTCCAGTTTTGGGGGTACCAAATCAATTTTTTCCTTAAACACTTCCAGTCTGTTGGTGCTAATATGATGGGTAACATTTTTGACAAAATAAATGTCAAGCTAAAAACTTTCCTAAATGAAAATTGAAACCAAACCACTTTATTGCAGATTGTAATAAAAATGTGAAATCTTCCACAAACAGTGGATGCAGCGTCAGCCTTATACAGAGTTACCTATGCATATGATCCACGAGTTCCATTAATAATTATATTATGTAAAATTTAAGTCTGATCGATTGACGAATTCCAGGTCAATAAATAACAAAGAAAACAACTTTAATTGTACGGAAACTTGAATATTTAAAAGAAGTAATTACCAAAAAAAAAACCATTGTCAAGTGCAAATAAACGAACATTTGTGTATAGATAAAAAGGAAAACTCAATCAGTTTTCGATAAAAACCATTAAATATGTAGAAAATAAAAGAACAAAAGTCAATTATCAACTCGATTAACAATGAAATTAATATCAAATTAAAATTTAAATATTAACAAGCTGAATAAACACACTAAAATTCACATCACTCTATAATTAGTTTAATAAAAACCATTAAAGACGTAGAAATTATAGTGGTAAAACATCAATTACCAATAAAATCGATATCAAATTTAAATTTAAAAATTACAAGCTCAGTAAACACAATAAAATTCAAATTGTAATTCAAAATTATGTACTACTACTGCATAACACAACATGTTAAAAATATTTGAAAAATGCAACTTTAGCTTGAAAATATTAAAAAAATATTATAAAAAGAGGTGACCTTTCTTTATACAACCTAATTTGTAAAGTTTTTGGATTCACAGAGGTAATTTTTAAATTTTAATTATTATTGTTCCCTATAGTAAGGACAACATACATAAATCTTTTGTGGTTTAAAATTTGCGTATTTCTAATGTTTAATATTTCTGGCAGAGGTATTTACGAGTGCATAAATTTGGCTTTAGACAAAATCGAAGCGGAATGGATGAATAAATGTAAAAATCAAAAAGTTATTTTAGTAACGTCGTATTGGCATTGAGTTTCGCTTAAATGAGATCGGTGTAGGTTTTTAAAGTTTTTCCATTCGTCTTTCATTTAAATTGTTGAGTTGTAAATCTTGCAATAATTCGAAGCTTAGCAGCAAGCACTAAAGCTACATCTAAATCCAATCAATAAGATTAATTATTGAGAATTTTCTGTTTTCTTTATTTATTTCGGTCTGGAACTTTTTAATCCCTATGCGGCGTGTTTCCAAGTGTGCTAATGTAATTTGAAAGGATATAGAAAAAGTTCTGCGCACTGGGGTCTCTAAAATTTGAAAAATATTCACGGCGCCTGTAAGATAAAATAAACGGTTAATTTTTTTTGCAGATAAAATCAAAAAGAAATATGCTAAATTAGGAAGTAGCATAATGATGGTCAAATTAGAAAGGGGACAGCAGGGCTTAGGACTAAGTCTCGCTGGACATAAGGATCGTAATTGTATGGCTGTGTTTGTATGCGGTCTCAATCCTAACGGTGCAGCTTATAGAACAGGAGGCATTCAAGTGGGTGACGAAATATTGGAGGTAAGCCAAAAATTCAAGCATCCATCTTATTGACTGTTAATGCGAATGCGGTGGCTTCTTTTTATGTAAAAAAAAGTGTATATTTTCTTACTTTCGCGTGTTTTTAAGATTTATTTTAAACGTTTTTAGGTTAATGGAGTTGTACTACATGGTCGTTGCCATCTCAATGCATCGGCTATCATCAAAGGCCTAGCAGGACCAGTATTTAAAATTTTAGTTTTAAGGTAAGGTTTCAAATAATGTTATAGTAACGCTTTAAGTTATCTCTGCTTATATAAAGTATTTTCAAGCAGCTGCTTAACTGAGAAATAAATAACTAGTGCAAAAATAGATTTTAATAAATAAAGTATAGGAAAAGTTTTTAGACATACTTAACACAGACCTAGAATTTGTATATTTGGTGAGTGTTTATGTTAGCGGAAAAAACCTGCAACAAATTCGAACCTACTTAAAATAATTGTCGTAGGTAGCTGTTGTCGTTGACCCAATAATCAAAACAAACAAACTTACGGACTTCAATGACTTAATGTTGAACCTGCACTTACAACATTATTAATAATAATAAGATTGGAGCATACCAAATAGCACTATAAATTAATGTCAGGGGTAAATTCTAGGTCAGTTTTAAGTAACAGTTTGTAGTTATGCTTCATTTCTAATGGTTATTGAGAGATCATACTATGAGATTAACCCCACCTTTCAATAAACTACTTAAATTTAAGTAGGTAATAATACATTTGATATAATATAAACTCTTCGTATGATGCATGATACACATATCAAGCTCTGCAAAAAAAATTGTGTTCAGAATAGTTTAGTTTTAATGTGATTTTTTGTTGTGCTTTTGAGGCGAAAAGCTGCGGTTGAAGACATTGCTGTGAAACCTCTTACTCAATTTCCAATAGCTTTAGAAGAAGAAGTGAGTTATTTTCTGCGACTTCAATTTAATTTATTGACTTAATGGAATTTTTTCTGTGGCTTATAGGTGTTAGAAGATAAACTTACCAACTATCCTAATGTACGCAACATTATTATCAAAAAGGTAAATTAAAACTCTTTTCTTGTTTCTTTTAATTTAATTTTTTTTTAATTAATTCAATTTGAGAAAACTACGTCTCCTTTTTAATGTTTTAAATGCGGTTATCGCTAAATATTTCTTATAATAAAACTTAAATTATCGTTTTTTAATGTTAATTAACGTACTCGAAACTGAAATCTACACTTATAGTATTTAATTTTAAATTTTATTTTTTATTAATTTCATTTAGCCCTTAGGCCACATACAAACACACCCGACAATGGAGCAGTTGTGAACAAATAAATAATTTGGCACAAAAATTTATAATGACAGGCTGCTAAAAATTGGTGTCCCACTCTTCCCTACTTGAGACA
This sequence comes from Rhagonycha lutea, assembly GCA_958510855.1. Classification (NCBI taxonomy): domain Eukaryota; kingdom Metazoa; phylum Arthropoda; class Insecta; order Coleoptera; family Cantharidae; genus Rhagonycha; species Rhagonycha lutea. The sequence continues at coordinate 12,683,749 of OY294036.1, read as the reverse complement.
ACTGCATTTCAGTTTTTTGAAACATGACAATATTATTCATATTTATTTTTAATATGCAGATTTCTCTTACTTTTTGATAACAATGCATATACGAATATATAAATTGCAAATTGAATAGAACCTTTTTGCAAAAGGTACCTACACTTTATAATATATAGATATACAAAGTATATACCTAATAATTAATTACAAAGTAAATATCTGTGTAATTATTTTGATGAAATTCGCTAATAGTTATCTCTGTAAAACCAAACAACTTGAGCACAGTGTAATTAATTTACTCTTCGTATTATTTCACATTCAAAGCCTTTCGAAATGGCATCAAAATAAACAAGAATTGTTTTGGATTAAAATTTTATACTATTAGAACTTTATTAATATTATGTATAACAAATAATATATAATTTTGTTCAATAGGAAAACAATTTAAATTCAATTCATTGATATTTTACATTTTGATAGTGAGGTTTTCTCTTCTAGCATAGTTATCCTCATAACATCCAACTGATAAATGACTTATTATTTTATAATGTAGTATGTAGGACTATGTATAAAATCTATGCATAAGCAAAAACATTTTATTCTCTTGTTATCCCACTCTAATATTTTAAGGTCTGCTAAAAAACGAGTATACCTACGAAACACAAACTGTTTCCCAGAAAACAACCCCTAATGAGAACGTTTCCCAAACCAAGATTCAAAACATTGCAATCCGGAGAGGGGAACTCTCCAGTTTGTGTTGTCACGATGTTGGTTTAGATCAGACCTTTATGATAAATGTCGTAAAGCTGGAACGTATGTATATGAAATGAAATGTGACTCTGGGGTAGCTTCTCAAATAAAACTCTGGATACGTAACAATCAGATTTAATAATGAAACAGTACTGGAGAGTTGTGTCATAATTCTAATAATTACAATATGTAAAGCTCTGCAAAATTAATACACACAGTACTTGATGTTGAGATAAACGTTTTCAAGGGGTGATCCCGAAATCATTAAATAAAAGCCTCAACAACAGGATAATTATCACTAGTAACCCATAAACGTAACAAACTGAGCCTTTCGGTCGACAAGACGTATTTAAAATTTGAGTACTAAAGTAGTGAAAATTTTTCCAGATGTTTAAAAAGACAAACATGTTGTGTAAGCAGATGTAACAATCACATAACTATTAGGTAGACACAAAACGACGTCCGAAAACAATAGTGAAGGAAGACAGTGGCGTAACTTCAAATTTTAGACCTGGGAGCAAAAGCTTTGACGGGCCCCTCGATTTAGAGGTGTGCGATTTAAATACAAAATTTGGTTCCAAAATAATACAGTTTAAGTGGACCTTCTACCCCCCCCCCCCCCCACAGTTATTTATGCGATTATCTATACCTCCGCAGACCCTATGGTGTTAGTGGGCTTTTCCACTCTAGAAAATTGAAAAAACCCTTTAAAATTAGATAAAATTATGTATTATCAATTTATTAAAAAATCAATTAAAACATTGTTAATCCAAAACTAATCTATTCCCCTGAAATGGGCTGGGGGGGGTATGGCAATACCCCCCAGTTATACGTAAGCAACAAGCCGACTTTTTAAAATTGATAACCAAGTACGTTTGATTCTTGAATTGTCTTCTTGCTGCTTACATAACAAACGGAATATTTTAGTATACCGCCAAAGCCCAGCTGGAGGCGCTTGAGGAGTGACAAGATCGGGGTGAAGCTGAATACCGGAGGTAATATAATGGTCCCGAATTAGAGGCCTAAATGCGTGTGAATTTATCTTACTCTCTACAATAAATCCAGACCCCGAACTCACTTGGCAATACAATGGTTCCATATGTCAAGTTTGAAGAGAATCATCGGTAACCATGACAACGATATTGCTTTTAATAATTAGTTACGAGAATTGATCAAAGCTAAAATATACAAAAAAAAAAAATAATTATTTGGTTTTGAAAAGATTGTTTGATGCTTCCTTACGGAAATACTCACAGACTCTCCAGTTCTTAAGCGTACTTTTCTATCTTTCGCAAAACGCAGACCAGAAGGTTCAAGAGAAAATTTGTTTGGAATATCCCCCAGCACAGGGAAGGGTACACAACAACTCGGCACCGGCGGATCTCTCTTTTAACAGTCCTTTCATGTAAAAAATCATTTCCGAACAGTAACCTAAGCTCGACCGGTGGATTTCCGTTGCCGAATTGTACGTTTCCGGCTTGCACAGGCGCTTTTTACCCTTGTTTAAAAACTTTTTACTTTACATTGCCCCGGGCCCCTAAGATTTTACGGGTTGTGTTCATTCGCACACCGCGCACACTGGTAGTTACGCCACTGAAGGAAGACATTACTCACACTAATATTGAATGGAATAGGATATTAAAATCGTAAAATCCGTAATAACCTGTCCGCTTGCAATCGGTACCCTTGCAAGACCCCCCAAATGCCGCACTAACGCGCAGCGCCGGTTACCTTGACCCCATATTTCATGGTCGACCCAAGCAATGCAAGATGAATAAATAGCATATAGTTTTTTCAAAGAAAAAAACTACGCTTTAAAAATTCAAAATCAAAAAATATGTTTGGAAATTTTGGAAATCAAAGTATCTTTTGATTTTTGAAGTAGTATTTCATATGTAAGCCCATTTCATAGCCTTTAAAAAGTCGACTCTGAGAGCTGTACCTTAACTACTGAGATTGAATGACGAGCATTTCAGCATTTTCAGCAACTTTTCCCATTTTCAAAGTGGAAAATTATAAAGAGGTCACAGAAAAAATGTGAAAAAATTTATTTTGTATGCTCTCCATAGATACCAATACCAATGCTATGAATTTCATTGATATCGGAGAAGGTCTGGTTATGAGAGCGGTTGATTTGATTATGGAATGATCCTTATATTACACTGGACGGGACACTCGAGATTGAAAAAAGCACTTGAAACCCTTAATGTTATAATATAATATACTATTAATTAGCATTATAATATCAAACCTTTCTGAAATTTTCGGTGTTGAGAGTTTGTGGTAGTATTATACGATATATTCGCATATAATGTGATGATTGCCTTTGCTGCGCTTTCTGTGACAAATTAATTTGTCAAAATAAAATGTTAAATCATTGCAATAAGTATTTGATCTCTTTAATTATTATTGTTAAAATAAGCTTTTTTAAATCGCCCCCAAAATATTTGAATCATCAAAATAACATATCATTTCATGATTGAAGTATTTTTCAAGTTTTGGGTATCTTTAGATATGGAGAAAAATCTTTTTTGATTGCATTCTTAGCTGTTAAAATAAAAAACAAGTATCACCGTATTATTTCCTTTTCAAGTTTTAAGATTAACAACCCGGTATTAAAATTTAACGTTACTAATAAATGGTTAAATTCGGAAAACTCGCGAAAAGTTTCAACTATCAAAATAATTATTAATATTCTAAAAGCTACATATAAATAAATTTTACCGAATAAATTACGGGTAGGTATCTATTTTTGCTTAGAAAATGTTCGAGATTTAATAATTCACGTTAGAATCTCGAGGCTGTACTAGAACGAGAACTTTATTGTGAATTATTAAGTCGAGAACATTTACTATAAAGCAAAACTATAGCTACCTTAATTTACGTGATAAAATTCTTAACTCAGGGGGTATCACGTTAAGCCTATTTCCCAAATTAACGTAGCCGTTCATGCATTTTTAAAATTTTATTTGCCTACTTTTTTTTCTATTATATTTTTTCTAATTTAAAATAATTCTTGTTCATATTAAGTGCATTATAACTTATCTACATGCATGGCTATCGTTTTAACTAGCCAATTCCTCGCTTCGATTTTATCATACAAATTTATGTTCAATTTATAAATTCAAAAGTAATTTTAAAACTTTTCTTAATGTAGTCATTAAATTTGATTGATTCGCTTATACGCTTTGCTTTCAATTCACTATACGTAATTTGATATTTTGAAATTTTCTTTCATTTACCTTTTTTGAACCTCTTCTAATTACATCTCTTAATTACTTCAATACAACATTGTATACTACTTATTCGATCACGCCACAAGTTTCTTCAATTATCTTTATTTGTTTTTTTTTAACTTTTCTTTATTATAACATAATTCTTCAAACCTTTCGCCATGCACATTTGCTTACAAACACTCTCCACAACGTAGTCATGTACCACAGTATCGGAATTTTTTCAACACTTAATTTAGTATAATAAATAATACAAAAGTTTTTAATGTACAAATTTTCCAAATATTAATTTCGTTCAATCCCCACTCTTGTGGTCAATAATTGGCGACACGACAATACACTAAATATAACTTCTTCTCAGTCATTTTTCCTGGAATGTGTCCACCATACGAGTACCTTTTTATTACAAGTTTACTTTAACGTTTTATTATTTCGGTACCTATTATGTGTGTGTCAACTACCCCCTAGTGCACCAACGACGAATCATTGCCCACAGGTTAACAAAATTGAATTCTAAATTTTATAATTCCAAATAATCAGCTCAAATAATATAATAAAATATAAATTGAAATTTATACAAATTGAGGTTTCAGTTGTTTTCATGCCAAGTTTTGAAATTCATTTAATAATTGATCATGGAATATTAATTTTATATCACAAATATATCGTGTACTTTCTAAACATTCATGCGGGTACCTTGAAATAATCACGCGGGTCACGGTTTCACCTATGAATATTGAATGGTACAGGAAAAATCTTTCTATTGTTTTCTCGTTTTTGAAAATTTACAACATTTTATTGTCACCTTTTTTTACATTATTTGTCCTGCTATCACACCTTGAAATCACTTATTTATAGTGGTACAGAAAGTTTTGTTTACATCTCTATTGTAATTTTGTTTCCATTGTAAAACGCTGCTGATATTTAATGAAACCCTATAATTGTGATTTAAAACGTTTTCAATTCCGAACGTCGTTTAGTAATTAAATATGTCGTGGGTTAAACAGTTGTTGTGTTCTCACGTTCATAAAATTATAATAAATTTCTACTAAAACTACATTATACAAATTTTTTGAGACTAAAAGTATTCACGTCCATTATTTGGATATTAATTTTCCGAACTATCAATTGTTAATGCACAACTTTTTGTTTTTGTGCAGAATGAAAATGTAAGCAGTATTGTAACTTTAATGCAGAAATCGATAACGTTTAGTATGCTTTTAGCGTAATAGTATTTAAGACGTTATATTTTTACTGGTATTTTTATCTCTAAAGAAACTTAGGAATTGATCAGAAAAGTTTCCTTTATGATTAATAATCACTTGAGACCATATGCTAAATAAATTATCCTTTGTGCAATTTAGTCTAGGTCAGCTGTTTTTTGGTATTATCAAGATTAATTATGTAAGATGGTTTTTGTTGATAAAATTCTGTATTCCAAATTAATTTTTTGTGTCGTAACAAATTATTTCCTAAACTGAATTTGATTAAATCGGACACTGTTAATGCTTTCAAACTGAACATTTTCTCCACTCACACTGATAAAACGTAATTAATGACAAAATGATTTAAAATTTAATATGGAAATCCCCGAATAATTTATTACAAATTCTACTAATTTTATTGATTAATATTTTAAATATTAATACTTGATGAAAATTGCCTTTGCCTTTATATTAAAATAAATTAGCTTGGCGTTTCAATATTGCCATCAAAATTTAACAATAGGAAGAGAGTTCCTCTTTCGCAAATTCGGATATTAAATTCATCTTTTCTACAATATTGTCTTCATTATTTTTAATAATAGCAGTAATTCGTCAATCATAGTTTTGCGATTTAATATCCTGGGACTGATAACACTAAAACAGAAAATAGTTTTGCTGATATCTGCACTACAAATTAGTAAAGATTTAGACTTATTTTAAGTACATCAATCGTCTCATTAAGGATTATTTATCTAACGAATAATACAAATTTAATAGTTTTCATATTTTGCAGTGATTTACGAACTGCATAGGAAAATAGCAAACTGACTAGGATACTGAAGATAAATTACAATAATCCTGGGAGTATAAAATGGCAAGTTTGTTATAAATATTATTGCCAGAAGCGGCAACTTTCCAAAGACGTTAAGAGCTGCTTGGAATAAAATGCTGAACGTAAATTAGACGAACTACTTTAGTGCAGTTGCAAAAGAATAAGAGCAATAAGTTTGAGAAACTTTAGTTCGGAAAATTCTCAAGGAAAAGTTGTACTTTGAGATGCGCTAGCAAATCGTACTGATGTGTATGCGGTTTCAAAGCCAAAAACATGGAATTAATTTAACATAAAATTGTAAGAAAATATCTCTTCATTTTTCTTTTTAGTGAAAAATTAGCTTAGAAAAACATATAATTAGAACATTAGCTCATAAACTACTTTGAATATTCTAAATCAGAGTAAAAGATTAACAGTGGGGAAACTCCTGTCAGATTCTTTGACCTTGTCTTAAAAGTCAAAGTAAACCATTGTTTCCCTTCCGGTTATGATCAGAAATTATCAGTCAAATTAGAGCAAATAAGCTTGCATTTATTGGGCAAATCCACTCTCTCCTCACTGTAGCATGTCAAGCACTTCAGTCAGTCCTCATTGTCTCGTTTTTTGAAAGTAACAAAATTCAACCTTATATTTTATATTATATCTGGCTTCAGTTTTCCTTCATTCCTGGCAGGCAGCCCTTAAAATTTATTTAATTTAATGTATTCTTCACTAGTTTTTCGTAAATTAAGGTAAAATACACCACTGCTTCGAAACTACTTCTTAATATAATTAAAGCACATTGAAGCTGTAAGTAGCTTAAGCTTCTATTATATGATAAAAGCTTACTGAGCGATTGAATTGATTTTGAATCTTACCCAAGATATTGCACAGTTTGAATATCCCGAATCTATACTCATAATATTATATAGGTCATACATATTACGCATATTGTACGAGTATACTTTTAAATTCCAAAATTTACTGTTTATGTGCAAAATGTTGTAAGTTAGATTATATAAATTTGAAAAGCACTCAATTACACAGCATCTCTACTACTGGCATTAAAATTTAATATAATTTAATAGTTAGTTAAAGCAAAGCAAATATTTATTTACGTGTATAAAACAACGATAAGCTTTATATATGATTAAATTTTTAACATGCACGAAGAAAAACGTTACATTGTATATTTTATTATATTTTTATTTGAAATCACTACTCCCGTCCATTACATTTATCTCGTTACTTTAAAAGCAATTTTAAGTTACATTAAAAATGGATACATAGCGATTTGTAGCTGTCACAAGGAATTCTAAATTTTTCTGTATGTGATGTGATTTCAATTTATTTGCGGAACACAACAGTTGCAGATATTATTTTGTTTAAATCTCTAGTCAATTTTTCGAAAACTGTTAAGGTACAAATTATTGTGCCAATTTAAGGGTTTCTTTTGTGAATATTGTAATAAATTGTTGAATTTAGAAACAAATTTGGAAAGCCAGTTTTCCTATTTATAAAAACGTAGGACGAGATATGCTGTGTTTACGATGTGCCAATTTTCCTGTACACCAGCGGATATTTAAATCTAAATTGAAAAATAGTAAGATATTCCACCCTAAACTAAATAGAATTTTTTACGGTTATATTCACATATTTGACAGTAGCTTTTGCACATGAGACTATAATTCTTATCTGATTTCATTCGTGAAATTGTTAAATATAAAATAACTTGAGAACCCACAAATAATACAAGAGTAAATTTTCTTTCTAAATTGAATAAAAGATTCCGAAATTTAGGGAAATGTTTAAACACTGAAAACATAATATTGGCTGAAATGTTATTATCATCGAAAGTATAAAATCCATTTTTAGTAACTAAATTATAACGAAACATTAATAAATGTTAAAGATATATTTTCGTCCATTTAATATTAATTTACTTTTTATTATTTTCGGGTAGTGGACTATTAATTAATTAGAGTATGTAAATACTCAACGTTTCGCTATTTATTTGAAGCTTCGTGAAGAAACATAGAGTATTTACATAATCTAATTAATTAATAGTCCCCTACCCCAAAAATAATAAAAAATAAAGTAATAAATGAGTTTATTTGAAAACTCAAAACAATTATTTTCCTCCAAATAAATTTTATGCTTATACAGTAGCAAAATTTATTCATCACAACAAAATATAAATTTCAGTACAATATAGGTTAAGGCTTTTCAATATTGAGTTAACTAAAGTATGAAGAAAACTCACCATGTAAAATAATTAAAGCGAATATAAAATATAATAAATTTAAAATGATTTTATAATTTAATCTTTTTAAATGAAAAAATTATTAATATTAGGTACTTAATGTAATATCATTTCATATTATGGAAGGAATTCGTTAGCTGTCTTTTCAAAAGGTTACAAAAATTGAACAAAAATTTGTAGTTACCAGTTGAGATGGCATTAATATAATATCTAATTATATTAATTTACTTTACCTCTGTAGCAAGGTAGAACTAGATATTTTTCGAAAAAATTCAGAATTCAAATCTAACGACAGATATTTCGAATAAATTACCGATAATGATAAGTCCCAATAAGTTTGTTGTAAAAAGTTGCAGTTATTTTGAAAATTTTTAATTTCTTTAACTATTTCACATAGAGTTAGGCATCAAGAAATTCAGTAGTATATCAAATTGGTTATATTACTGATTTACCCTATTTTTTGTTTACTTAGGAAGGAGGAAATCCAATAGTTTCCATCCATAGTTTGGTTTTTGAGATTGCACAACCGAATATATTTTGATATATTATATAAGTACTACCAATAAAAGATATTATTAAAAGATATTCGAATATATCATAGCTCTTAGGGTGATATTTCTCATCCTAAGTGCCAAAGGTCTCCATTATGCCATAGATCCTCGTCTAACTACCTCTTTACCATGATTTCACGCACATCTGTTTATAAAATATTAAAGTATTACTATTTACAAATATATCGTTGCTTACTGTAAAATGAAACATTATTATTGAATTTGCTCAAAATATTTTGTACCTATAAACTTGGTCTGTTATTTTTACCTACTTTCTAGAAATATTCTACAATTTATTGTGAAGTTAGACGCTGACGAAAATGATTTCATTTTCTTGTCATTTTTGTTACTTTTCTTTTTTCATGAAATGTGAAAGTATCAGCCAAGAAAAAACAAGCTTTTATTTTTAGTTCTCCTCTAAACAACAGGTAATAAAAAGAGGATAAACGCATTTGTTTGCTTTCAAATTAAATAAAATTATTTAACTACCTACACAGTTTTGCTACAGGCATTTTTACTTTCAAAAAGAAGCCAAATGAAAATTTTTAATGGCTGATACGTACCTAATTTACAAATAATATCCTTGAATAAATAGATTTTAATTCTGTTATTCAAAAACAAAAATTTTGTATACTTATTTGTTTTTTCTTATAACCTAAAAGTTAGTTCAATGCAAAGTGAATTTGTAGCCTCTTCAAATCAACGCAGAATCTTAATAAGTTAGGGATAAATGCTTTCAGTCAATAATGCTGAGTGTCATAGTAAGAAGGTTCCAAACTTTTAGATGTTAAAGATAAAATTTCATGCACAAAACTTGCATTGCAAATTTGAGAAGTTAGAATCCACTTTTTCAGAAAAAGTTAAATCGGTTACATACTTTTGTTTCTTATTTCTCGTTTAATTTTACAAAGCTTTTATAAGGATTTATTCTACTTCGTTTCATAAACAAATTAAGTATTTTATTACTTTTTCTGAAAATCGAATGGAAAAATGAATGTTATATTATTCCAGTTTTTATTTGCTATTAAAACCTACACATTTCTTGGGAGAAAGAGATGAAAAAATATATTATTAAAGAGACAAAAAACAATTTCTTTCTACATTTGGCTGGAATACATCTTGGGAATCTTTTAGACAAGTATTTATAACTATTAGGGGATGTTATTCTTATATTATTTAATTTTATAAGATAACTATCTCAACTTAATAGCGAACTTAATCGGGCACAAGATTTTCAATCCCGATTTCAACTTGTCATTAGCTCATTATCATAATAACTTTTTTTATTTATATTTTGAGTAAATTTAATTAAATAAAATCACGGAAACTTCGAATATCGTATTCCAGTAAATCAACTATCTGATATTTTACGTTATCAAGACTGGGAGATTACATCAATTAATTTGGTAATACGATTCCATCAATATAAGCCAAAAATATTTTCTAGATAAACGAAATTCGGTTTTAGTATCAAGATTTTTTGATTACTCTATTTAATGAAGACAGTTTCAAAAGAGAATGAAAATGAAGGCAACTTAAGCAGTGAGTCCACGTCGCGAATTTTATATTTTAATAATACTCTTATGAATCATAAAATCATCAATCATGTTCTAGTAAATATAATGTTAAATTTACATACTTTCACTAACCGCAACCCACGAAAATACTCTTATCCTTACTTCATCCTTGTTAGGACCCGCATATTAAATTTGTTTTGAGCCTCCGTAACGTTAATCCGGATCTGATTATGTTGACATTCATGCCATTGTTTATTAACCTTATGTATATTTGTGTGCAGTAATTAAGGTACAATTACATACATATAAACTGTAACACTGGGAATATTAAACTAAGCGAATAGAGAAGCAATAACGTTTGATTAAACAATTTAAAACGGAACAATAGGACATCACCATAATAAATTCACTTTGTGGCTTTTGCCTGGTTGCAATAATATTTTATTTAAAATTGATGTAAAAAGGCAATACCTCTAAATATATTTGCACATATTAGAATATACATAGGTGCATGGTCTTTCCCAAAATTCATGTCGATTTTGCGCAAAGAAAAATTTTGTTTACTTGCGTAGTAATTAAAATTTTGTTGTGTAGGTTGTAGATGTGGCTAACCTTTTGGCTAAAGATTTGCCCGATATGGTCCGTGAGTAGCAACTATAACTTTAGACTGATGGCTAGCTAGCAACAGTGAAGATGGCATACTCGATAAAAGTTTAATTGAAAATAAATAAATAAAGGCATGAATGATGCTCCCTCCTTACACAGATGAATACAAAAAACCAAAATTCTTCTTCTGTAATTATTTACCACATAACCTCCATTGGTTTCATTTTACTGTAAAGTTATCTAATAATGTCCGAGTCGTCATGCGGACCGGATTCGAACCCAAAGAGTGGTGCAAAATGAAAGTAACACTTTGGCTCATTACATCTTTTTTAACCCGATTTGAAATCAAGATCGAATCCTCCTCCACAACCTGCACAATCGAAATACAAATTAAATTCGACTTTAAAACGGGTGAAAGACGGTGTAATACAATATTTTTTACTGCAGCAATCTGATACAACTTTCATTTTTATTTTTTTGACAGAAAAAAATTAGCTAGGTTCGCTTATTATTAAATTTTTACTATTTTCAATTTGATCTGAAAGATATCGTGACTACGTAGAGATTTTATCAAATTTGCCATTAACATACAAGTAAGATGAAATCTGATTACCGTGCTGTAATTAATAATCTAAACTTGAAGTATTTAGTAACAAATTAACATAAAATTTTAGTTTATTTTCCAACTATATAATCAATTAACGACATGTAAAATAGCCGAGCAATATAAGCTTTGATCATGCAAAATGTTAAATTGTTATAATAGGGAATACAATATTTCGCCGAATTCAAAATACAATATCGGTTTGCCTCATTTAATAATATTATGTCGTAACTAAATTAATTGGATTATTAACGTAATACCTAAGTTATTAATTTTAATATTATGTACAGGTAGTTGATGAGCTTCCAAGGGTTTGAATTCCAGGGGCTACCATTTTTGTGCCGCGGTTTGAATTCCACGTTAAGCTGGAGGTCCTTCTTTACGATTAGTCTAGAAGTAGCTGCTACTAAGTTTTACATAATATCGAAAATATGACGATGGATTATCTGTAAATTATAAAATGTGCAGAATATTGGAAAATTTTCTAACTCTCGAGAAAATCGAGAGTTTTTGTTGTTGCATATTATTATTTAAAAAACAAATTCTATTCAAGCGTTATGCTTATTTAACTGTTTCAATATTCTTTGTTTGAAGATAGACAGAGAAAATCCTTTTTATGTAAACTGCGGCTCTAGTACCAGAACATAATTACAAACTGACTGAATTAATGTTCGTAACGCTGACAATGTGACGAACTTTTCTCTTTTCTCTATTGTTTGCAAAATTCGCCAAAATAAAAATGCTTTTAAAATCTTCCTGAATGCATAATTTTAACTAGGAGATTAGAAGTAACAAATTTATTGTTTGAAAAAATATCTAAGAAAACCATGTTACGCGCGAAATAATCAAATTTTTTAGCAATTGCTCGGAGTAATTATCTGATTTAATTATTTATTTATTAAATAAAGTTTTAATTTAATAGAACAAAACAACGAAGTCACATTTTTATATAGTAGGTATCATTTGCCAATTAGTCTTCTGAATATTCCTGCCTATTATTAACACAAATAATTTATTTACTCAAGATGTCATAAAATATTATACAAACAGTTACTTAATGATTAGAGAGACATTTTGAACAACTCAGTTTGGTATAATTGCATTAATTTAGTAGTTGTTTCATTTATCGCGTTTATTATTTGAACAATATTCAAAAAGTTACTGGTTTGATTATTTATTTGAAACGTTTTGTGTTTAACAGGAAGGCCACAGCCTAGGAATAATGATAATTGAAGGCAAACACGCAGAATTAGGACAAGGAATTTTTATATCTGACATTCAAGATGGAAGTCCTGCAGATAAGGTAACGTATTAATTTTTAAATATTTTTAATCGACTTTAAAATTCTATAGTTTTCCAAATTTGCTCTTAAAAAAAAAGTGATTTATTTTAATCATTTCAAGATCATATTAGGAGTAGTATGGCTTGTCCTTTTTGAAAATTTAGTAGCATTGAGCGTCTGAGCTTCTTGAAGTTATTTTCCGATCGACTATAAATAAGATAAATTAATAGGGCTTCCATTTCTCGTTACACCCATTCTATATTTCATCAGAAGGATTAAATTTAAATTGTGTGGTATTAGATTTCTAATTCTTTGAGGCTGATCTATCTAAAGGTGTTAATTATGAAACAAATAGCGGCCCCTTGATTTTGAACAATAGAAGTACAAGAAAATATTAGTAGGTCAAAAAATAGATCACAACTACTTCCAATTTATTGGTGTCGTGGTCTCCTGAGAACGATTTTTCGTTTAACAAAAATGTCTACCGTGCTGACCCAAAGTACTTCCGAATTCAGGCATCGTTGCAGAATTAATGATGAACAATTGTTTATCATTTGCGAATGCTGCTCAATTGAGACATGTAATACGTATGCAATAGGGGTCCCTCTATCTTCTGCATAGAGACTGCGAAAACCGGGAACGGATTATAAATATTTGTATAAATATAAATTAAACAAAAACTTAACTGAATGTTAAAATATTAGGATTTTAACTTTAAGCAAAGAACACAATACGAGAAATTTTATTTACTAAACACTTTAAAAACGTCTTTTATTCCAAATGACAAAGTAGAACCAGAAAATAGTTTGAAAATCTGACAAAGAATGCAAATATAGGGGGGGGGGGGCAAAAACGTGGAGTTTTTACGAAAAAGTTGAAAAATATAGCAAATTTTAAGTAAAAATTAATGTTATTGCGATATAAAGATCTTTATTTCAAGGTTATTGCCCATCATCAGTCGCAACTAAACCGAAAAAAAAAAGAAAACAAAAATGAAAAAAAATTGATCGGAAAATAAATAATTGAAACAAAAAATGTGAAAAGAATTATTGTGAAAAATGAAATCTAAGAAAAACTAAAGTTAAATCAACGATTAAAATACTACAGAAAATTAATTTAAAATGCTTACCACTTGAATAATAAATATAAACTAGGTTCATTTTTCATTTTTCATTTTTGTTTTCTTTTTTTTTCGGTTTAGTTGCGACTGATGATGGGCAATAACCTTGAAATAAAGATCTTTATATCGCAATAACATTAATTTTTACTTAAAATTTGCTATATTTTTCAACTTTTTCCTAAAAACTCCACGTTTTTGCTCCCCCCCCCCCCTATATTTGCATTCTTTGTCAGATTTTCAAACTATTTTCTGGTTCTACTTTGTCATTTGGAATAAAAGACGTTTTTAAAGTGTTTAGTAATAGTACTTTTCATCACAAGGACGTAAAACGCGATTTTTCGTTCGAGGAGAGCGGGGGTTACGAGGCGGAGCGTAGCGCAGCCGAGGAACCCGACCGCTTCCGAGGTGAAAAAGTAGTTTTACGGCTTCGCGTGGTGAGAAGAACTTTTCGTTAGCCGTCAATGTGCGTAATATTTGCAGGAGGAACAATAAAGCGCCGCGCGACATTAAAAAAGCTGCCGTGTTAGTGTTTGCTAAGGAACACGTGCAGCAATTTGTCTCGACGCGACGGCGCAATATAAGTAACTATTATTATGCTAGCCAAATTAAGTTACACTATCACGTTCTAAATATTGCATATAGAAAGTAGTATAGAGGGACGTGACTCTATGCTTCTTTCCGTTTCTCTGTAAATATTGTAAATAGAAAGTATTATAGAGGGACGTGTCTCTATAATACTTTCCTTTTGTACATATTTTGTACTTATTTTGTACATAATACAGTAGAAACTTATGCTTTTATACCATTTTTATTGGTTTTTTCCTGCAAATATCGACGAAAACATACTCTTTTCGTACCTCAAAACGTATACGAAAAGTGCTCAAATACGTCCGCGGTAACGAAAATAAAATTTCTCGTATTGTGTTCTTTGCTTAAAGTTAAAATCCTAATATTTTAACATTCAGTTAAGTTTTTGTTTAATTTATATTTATATTTTACAAACACATACTAATATCACACCCACACCTATATTCTTGAAATTTTCTTGAAATTTCTTTTTAAGATTTACTTCTGTACATTAGGCGGTCGCAAGGCTGATTTTTTTGTGATAAAATTTGAATTTTTGAAATTCAAATTTATATTTTGAAGTCATGTTGGTACTGTGTACACCATGCTTCTCTATTGTCAGTGACAATTTTAGTTATTTTAATTTTCTAACCTTCATTTCGTTTTTAACTCCTCGTGTGGATGGAACCTAGTTTATATTTATTATTCAAGTGGTAAGCATTTTAAATTAATTTTCTGTAGTATTTTAATCGTTGATTTAACTTTAGTTTTTCTTAGATTTCATTTTTCACAATAATTCTTTTCACATTTTTTGTTTCAATTATTTATTTTCCGATCAATTTTTTTTCATTTTTGTTTTCTTTTTTTTTTCGGTTTAGTTGCGACTGATGATGGGCAATAACCTTGAAATAAAGATCTTTATATCGCAATAACATTAATTTTTACTTAAAATTTGCTATATTTTTCAACTTTTTCGTAAAAACTCCACGTTTTTGCCCCCCCCCCCCTATATTTGCATTCTTTGTCAGATTTTCAAACTATTTTCTGGTTCTACTTTGTCATTTGGAATAAAAGACGTTTTTAAAGTGTTTAGTAAATAAAATTTCTCGTATTGTGTTCTTTGCTTAAAGTTAAAATCCTAATATTTTAACATTCAGTTAAGTTTTTGTTTAATTTATATTTATATTTTACAAACACATACTAATATCACACCTATATTCTTGAAATTTTCTTGAAATTTCTTTTTAAGATAAATATTTGTGGTTTTTATCGAAAATATGGCAAAACATCCCGACCCCCGTTATTTTTTTATGGTTAGCAGCGATATACTCCGTTATGTTTCTAGCACATAAAGTCCCGTTTCCTGATGAACAATATCACTTCGGGAGCCGATTGGTCCTAATATTGATTGCATTCATAATTATGATGAACTTGTTCATAAATGTGAAGAAAAAATTCATTTACATGACAAACTCGTTCATCCAATTGATGATTAATTCATAATTATAATGAACAAAATCATTAGTGCGATTGCCTACTTTGCCTTCAGATAGTTACGCCACTGCTGTGGGGACATATTGAGATAATGTGAACAAAATTAAATAAAAGCTTTTAAAAAGCAGTAAGTAATATTATGAAAGCAAATTTAATCAACATTATATTCACGCATTCAGAAAGCTGTCTAGCGTATACATAAAATATTGTAATTAATGGATACAAAAATACACATTCACAAAGACATTTATTTTGAAATGAAGTCAAAATAAATAAATAAATGAATCCGTTCCGAGTCGTTATTTGTCTTGTCTACCAAGAATATTATGTTGAAATGAGGTCAAATCTCAACCATAGTAAAAAAAATCGCTCGATGCTAGAATTCTGGAGTTGCAGAACCTCCAAATTATGGTGGTATCGTCAGAGATGATAAAAGTAATTGCTTAAACTCAACTCACCATTTCTAAAAAGAGCTACTTAATATGCTGTATGCGGGGGGGGGGGAATAAGAGTTTACAGGGAAACTGTACCCTCAAATCAAATTTCCAATCTTCGGCATCAAGTTAAATGTTTCATCAAGAGCGATCGCTCCCATGTGACATGGTCGTGAATCTCATCGGGGTTGCACTGCCAATTCCTGAATGGATTCAAAGAAAGCGAAAAGGAGAGCCGTCACTTGAGATGACTGCCTTAATTCGAATTAATATAAGATACACATCGAAACATATTCTATTCATTACTCGTTACAAACGATTCAACCATGCCACTTTCAATGGCCGACCTTATTCGTTCTTGTACCTAACCTTTCTGCATCCGCCCGTATTTGTAAAGCGGCGTTTACAATGAGGTGGGGTCTTGCCTTGCTTCAGTAGAAAGCTGACAAGCGCCTATTAGATTAAAGCATTTTCTTCTATCCTTTTCTTGAATGATTTCGATTGGGTCTTACTAGCTTTCTACCGAACCAAGGCAAGACTCCACTTCATTGTGAACGCCGCTTATGTTAAGAACTCCATTTTACCAATTTTAAATGTGAAAAGTATATTCGTCTTAGTAACTGTTGAATTTAAAAGAAAAAACCATTCCGTGGGGTAGACAGTAGTAAAGTTAGTAAATTTTTTTAGTCTCCTGTAAAATTTTACTTTTGGGCTTACGAGGTTTTCACTAGACACCGATGCTATAGAATTAAAAAGAAAAGAAAAGTAGACTTAACACTGCCGCCACCGAAACTGTTTGAGCACAAATTTGCCAAAATAGCAAGAAATTAGTACAAAATTATAATGATAATGATGCTTAGGTTTAATTTTTACATTTTAACTTACTTTAAAAGTATTTATATTACAATTTCATTGAAGTAATAAACAAAATAAGACAAAATTTCAAAAACGTACACAAGAGAGTAAAAGAAAATCTACAATGCATTAGAAAATATTAGATTAAGAATTTTCTAGTCAAAGCAAATTTTAAATTCTTATTATTTATAATCGAAGACTGCCTTTTGGAAGCAGTAAAATGTTTGATACTGATATGAAATATTTCTAATTTAGCTTTGTCTTTGCGTGCCCACAATCTAATGCAATTTATAATTTTGTACTAGTCAAGAACAAAAGCAAGCGGAATATTACAGCTAACCTGTGAAATAAAATATAAATTTTTAACTTGGAAAATTTCAAAAATAAATCATCGAATAATAATACTAAAAGGATTCAAAATTATATTTACGATATTGGGGTCACTTACAAAAATTCAGCATGTAACATGCTATCGAGTTTAATCCTATACTTCACAAACTCGATTAATCAGGTTGTATATCATTTCGGTTTTCTGCCTGTCTGTTCATATAACTGCGGTGCCTCTAATAATCGTAAAATAAAAAAAAATGAATATTATAATGTAAATATAAATGAAAATTAAAAAATTGAATTTTTGAATACTGAAAAAAGTCACTTCGATGTATTTAGTTAGATATGATCAAATCTGTATGTTGTGTAGATTCTGAATAAAATATTAATTTTACGTTCTTTTCTTCCGTTAAGAGGGAAGAAGTGCTTTTATGATAACCTAAGGGTGGAAGTAAAATGGAGTAAGGGTTAAAAGATAAAACTTTACAACTAAGTTGCCAGACTTTGGGATACCTTGATTTCAAAACAAAGTTCTTCAATTCGTTTGATTATTCAATATTAGTTGGAGAAAATCTAATAAGCAGACTAAATTAACATAGATCCCAAAACGGTAAAGTTGCAATACTTTAACAAATACTAAATTATTACGGTCGGTGTTGGTACTAAAATTGTATCTGCAATGATGTAAAAATGCATTTTATTTCTAAATCATCCATTTTGCTAATTTTAATTTTCTTTTTCTTTCCAGGCTGGATTAGAAGTTGGAGAAATGATTTTAGCTGTGAATAAAGAGTCCTTGTTGGGAGCTAATTATGACAATGTAAGTAATTTAAACCCAAAAAGTATATGATTAGTCCAACCACAGATCATTCGATTACTCATTATAATATACCGTTACCCATTTCCACTTTAGGGGCCTGTGTTGCCCAATAATTTATAATATATTTATTAGACTAATAATTTTCAAGTTACAAGTCATTCGTAACTTGTAAGTTGTAGATTTACTTTTTTGGGCAACAAGACCCTGGTAAAAATATTGTGAAAATTTACCATGAGATTTCTGATGTGATTTATATCTTAGGCGAGGTAATTTTTAGGCAATAAGACTAAAGATGAATGAACCAAAGAAGTAATTAAGCAAATTTGATAGTAAAATCGCCAGTCGCGTGGTTGTTAACCTTGGTAAAGTTTCCATTTTGAAGAACTAAAAAATTATAGTAATTAGTGCTCAAATTTTTATAACCTCAAACATTTTCAGTTTCATAAAAGAAAGTTTGAAATTGGTATAATATTGAATACGTCCAATAATATTTGCAAACAATGGAATCATTAATTGTTATCAAACTTAAAATATATCGCAGTAAATTCTAGGTCCTTAATTAACATAGAATTGAAAGCATACAAATGAACCGGGTTCAAAATCTGGATGAACAAGTAGTATAATTTGAAATTTAAATTACAATAATCATTTCTTATTTTCAGTAATGGTTAGCCATCTTACGTTTCATAAAATATCAATTAGAGCCTAAATTAAATTAAACGAAATATTTTCCAGAAAAGTATTTAATGAAATATTTCTTGTAAAATTGTTGTTGGGTGGGCAATTTTTTATTAAAATATTTTTGCAGGCTGCAACATTATTAAAGCGTACAGAGGGAGTGGTTACTTTAATTCTATCAAATCCTACAAAGAAGTCTGAAAATGTGGAAGGTGACGATAATAAAGGAAGCGTTTTAAAAACTTCTGGTCCCCCATCGAGAGTAGTAACTCCTGTACCAGGTAAACTGCTCATTATTTTATTTTTTGTTAACATAATGAACGTCGCCTACTTCAAAGGCTCCCTTAAAACACAACTTTGTTGCAGAACCTCCAGCTGATCCCAGTACATGTAACATAATTCCAGGGCGTAATACTTCGATAGATATAATGACAAACAATGAAGGATTAGGCCTATTTTTTGTGGGAGGAAAAGATACCATGACTACGGTAACTATTATATTAACGGACTGTTACAAGTTTCCAAATTCCGTTTTTAATGCTTTTAGGATGGAATTATTATAGTAGAAGTGTTTTCTGGGGGTGCTGCAGATAAAGATAAACGCTTACAAGCTGGTGATCAAATTATAGAAGCAAATGGTGTATCATTCAAAGACGTTTCTCATGACTGTGCTTTACAAACACTTCGCCAAACACTGCCAAAGGTTGGATTTTTTTATTTAAAAAAATTGTTCAAAATTTTCTTTAGTGCGGTAAAAATCAGTTAATTTTGACTTTCGCGTTATATCCCAAGGTATTCGTATATGAATAATGGCTTTATTTTCACATGACTAAATCCTTTACCGCAGAGGTAAACGTCAATGAGTTTATCATTCAAAACAAAGCCTCAAATTTTCTATGACGAAAAATAACATTGTTCGTGCACTGAAATTACCACTATAAAACCTGATATTTTGGAATTAATAAAATTAAGCATTCTTAAATTTAAATTAAGTTTTATAATTTTGATAATAGGGAAAAAAACAATTATAACATTTTTGAGCTTTCAAATATTTGTGTAGGTTTCTTGAGAAATTTAATTTAAAAATGTTTAAAATATAATTATTATTATTAAATTTTTTTCATCAGTTAAAATTTTATATTTGTATGTTAAATAAAGATTTTAATTGTTTATTTAACTTAACTTTTGAAAAGCTTACTAAAATGTATATTGAAATATGTTTAATAGGTCGTTAAAATAATTTTTTTAACTTTCAATTACGGGGATTTGCTTAAAATTTCCGTGCATTAAAATATTACCCTAAAAACGTTGTGATGCATATAAATAATAAGCGGTAATTCCACGTGTTATCAACCAAAATTTAATTAATTTTAATATCTTAGTTTATGTCCCTTCTCGACAATTTAATATTCAATTTTTTTTGGAAACTTTTTTTAATTTTTACCCTAATTTAACTAATTTTACCCACTAACTACTTTGTGAAAATAACATTTAAATGTTTATTTTCATAAATCAACTCTTTTTATTCTTTTACCCATCAGAAAAGCAGTCGACCATTAGGAACTTTTCACTTTCTATCGGTTCAGATTTAAACGTATCATCATTGGAGTCAATCATGGTTTATAAAACCACTTATGGTTGAAAATTTATTAAATTTATGAACTCTGACGTGACTCGTAATCGTGAGCTTGTAATTTTTTTTTGAAAGATTTCGTTTTTCTCACTTGTAGAGGTTCTTGTCGTCCTTTGGATTTCTTTGGGGGGGAGGCCGGATTGTGAACAATTAGAGGTGCATCTATTTCTTAGGTAGTAAACTTTTTCGGGTTAGTAATTCAAATGTAAACGACCCAATCAGAGGCGCTTCTATAAATGACACGAAAATAAGATATAAAAAATGATAGTTCGGCGGAAGGCATTTGATTGTCTACAATTTTTATTATGTCGACTTTTATTTTCTATTATTTTGCCTTCATTACCTTGGGTTTCATTGAAGCAATACATTTGATTTGATCTAATATCATTAGCGTTGGCTTCTTGGATATGTTGGAGTCTGTATTTTGAACTACAAAATTTAATATTGAAATTTGTTTTCAGATTAAATTAGTCATATTCCGACCAGATAAAATCGAATATAAAACAATAGACGTGGATCTCATTAGGAAACCTGGAAAAGGTTTAGGATTAAGCTTAATTGCTACTAAATGTGGAAAAATTGTCTATATTTCAGAAATTGTAAGTTGTGAGGCTTTAAAGCTTTAATAACAAAATTAAGTTTATAATAATTTTGCAGCTAAATGGTAGTAATGCCGACGTAGATGGTAGAATTACAAAAGGTGATATATTAATATCTGTAAATGAAGAAAAAACAGAAAACTTAAATATCGAACAAATTGGAATCATGTTAAAAACCATCAGTGGAAAAGCTATTTTAAAATTTCATAGACATAAATCTATATTTAGATAAAAATTTTAATATTGTAATATTAAAACTTTAGCCCTTATTTAATTAGTACTTGAAAAATCCATTCTTAGTTTTCGAAGATTTTATTTATTAAATAAAGTAATAAATTGTTATACATAATATTATCATGAATTCGTTAAGCAATGTTATTGTATATTTTCAAAATAGTTCCTTAGTTTAAATGTGTATATTGTATATTTTCATTATTGTAAAATAATTCACGTACCTGCTACACCAAAATATTATTAAGTAGGTATGCAATATTTAATATATTTTCTTAGAATAACTTACAATATTATGATTAAGCAAAAATTAATTAGATTATGCGTAAATCGAAGATGAAATTGTCAAATAATATTTTCATTAATTTTTATAGATTTACAATCTTTCAATAGATTACTCACTTAGAACAAACTTTGTATTTTAAATATTACCATTATTAATTATTATATTGTAATAAATAATAATATTACAACTTTTAATAACTTTATTGTATTTTTGTAAATCAAATTCGTATTTCAAACATTTTACGTGGTTGTTGGTTACCTAGCTAATTCATGAAAAAGCCAAATTCAAATTAAAGAAACAAATAATAATTAAGAGTAGTCAATTGAAAACAAAAAGCGTTAAAGTTTTAAAGAATTTTGAATAGGTGACAAGAAGTTTATAATGTCACAATGTTGACTAGAAAAAATTGACCTATTTGGCATCGACTGACACGTTATATCAAATTGTTCTTATTTAATTTTATCTAATTTTAATATTAGATTTACATAAATATTTAAATATTAACATGCATGTCATGTAGAAGTTTACTGTTTTAGTCTAATTTATTATTTAAATTGTACCTAATATGAGTGACATTGTTTTCTTGTATACATTCTTAAATAAATAAAAAAATACAATTCCAATTTTCGTTCATATTTTAATATTGCCATTATTTGATTGATCATTGCCAAGTTGATTAACCCAATTTAACTAATTCTTTCTCATATTATTTGTCAGACTGAGATAACTCAAATCTAGTTGGTATAATTGTCCAATTCATGAAAAGGACATTTAGTTCATAAAATGGACATTTAATTCATGAACTAACCCAGATCGTATTATTTTAGTTTCTTCTTCAGAATTTGAATCATTTCCCCTGCCCAGTTCATAAAATAGATAATGTATTTCTCCACTTGAAGAAAGCTAGCAAGAGCCAATCAAAATGAACGAATTTTTAATCATAGAAAAGGATATAAGAATATGCTTTAATCTAATTAGTGCTTGCCAGCTTTCTACCCAAGCAAGGCAAGACCCCACTTCATTGTGAACGCCGCTTTACTATATCTGGGTACACGTCGTATATATTTCGTACAAAATATTCATTAATAAGACATTTAACAGTATCCAATGTATCGCTAACTGGGTCATGGCCGTCTCATAAAAATTATAACAGAAACATATAAAATGGAAGGTTTTGCAAATCAGGGACAAGGTTGACACTTTAAAGTAAAACATAGATACTTAAAACAGTACTATCAGGAAATAATATTGTTGTAGCGACGTAATGACACTGCTGTTTAATCCATATACTCTCAGGATGGACGAGAAAATTGTGGTGCAGGAATCACCAATCCAAGCTGTATGATTTGCTTAAAATTCAAGAAGAAATTGGGAAATCGACTCTGAAAACATAAAATCTGATATTTATGAGAAGGAAAAGAAAAAAGATATAAACTGCTTGGAAAAGATGTAAATCTTCGATAAAAAGTCTGCATAATATTCATCAGTCATCATTTTTCATTTGCAGTTAACCGAAATATTTTAGAGGTAGAAATTCATTCTCAGGAAACATTTAAAAAAACTGATAATGTATCTTCCATTCGTGTAAATCACAGACTCCCCAGGTTGAATAAACAAAAATTCAGTTTCCAAGCAAAAATATTAATGAGTTCTTGGACTACATCTACATACTATTTTGCTCATTGGAAGAACCTCGTTTGAAGTTTTCCTATGCACATATTAAGATCATAACGATCTTGGTCCGTAAAACAAAGTCGCTGTACCAACTTGACCAACTTCAATCTTTGCATTGAAATATCTGTCCGGTTGCCTGCTTTCTTGTATTCGGTTACATTCATTAACATTTACGATATATTATGCTTATAACCTACAATCAGCAACCTGCTTTCACTCGATGAGTACCTACCTTTACTTCTGTCCTGCTGCTATCACACTTCTTGTAATTTTGCATCACACCACCGCATCTAGGAGGGAGTTGGAAGAAACAGCGTTTCCAGAGCTACGCTGACAAGGAACATAATCGAAACTCACATTGTGGAAATATTATTATGTATAATAATATGAAAATATTCATTTATTACTGAGAAAATTGGAACCGAACAATATTGTTGCTGGATGCAACGTAATTCCGCATCGTCAACAAAGAAGAAATGTTTATTATTCAGATTTAATTTGCTTAATTTATGTACCCACTCTTATTATAAAAGACCTGTGACTCCAGACTCTCTGCAATCGGAATTTGTACTGATCATAAAAGCTCAAATAAAAAAAATGTTGGCATTCTTTTCAATGTTAACCTTACATTCGTATACGCGTATGTTCTTTGATTAAAATCTACTCTGAAAATTTAAAAATATTTGAGCACTGTAAAGTTACATTTGCAAAGTGACAGGTACTCAAATAATCATATCTGTCACAAAATAACAAATAATAACGAAATTTTAGAAAAAAGATGGCTAAAAGCGATAAACAATTTTCGGTACCAGGATACAAAGTTGTTTAGAAAACAATTAATTTTTTTAGATGTTATAGTAAAAATTATATAAAATGAGAGAAATAGTTCATATTCAAGCTGGGCAGTGTGGAAATCAAATTGGAGCCAAGGTAGGTAGTATCTCTATATTGACATATTTTCTAGAAAGTGACAGAACTGGTGTGTAAATTGCCAAAAATATTAACGATGAAAATTTATGTGTTTCATAGTTCTGGGAAGTAATATCTGATGAACATGGAATAGATCCAACAGGAACCTATCATGGAGATTCTGATCTTCAACTAGAACGTATCAATGTATACTACAATGAAGCGACAGGAGGAAAATATGTTCCTCGAGGTGTCTTGGTCGATCTCGAACCCGGAACCATGGATTCTGTACGATCGGGTCCTTTCGGCCAAATCTTTAGGCCAGACAACTTTGTATTCGGTCAGAGCGGTGCAGGAAATAATTGGGCAAAGGGTCATTATACCGAAGGAGCTGAATTAGTTGATTCGGTGTTAGATGTTGTTCGTAAAGAAGCGGAGGGCTGTGACTGCATGCAAGGATTTCAATTGACCCATTCTTTAGGAGGAGGTACTGGTTCTGGTTTAGGCACCTTATTAATTTCAAAAATTCGCGAAGAATATCCTGATCGGATAATGAACACCTTTTCTGTATGCCCATCGCCCAAAGTATCCGATACCGTCGTTGAACCTTATAATGCAACTCTATCTGTACATCAATTGGTAGAAAATACTGATGAAACCTATTGCATTGATAACGAAGCACTGTATGATATTTGTTTTCGCACGTTAAAGTTAACGACCCCAACTTATGGGGATTTAAATCATTTAGTATCAGCTACAATGTCTGGAGTTACAACTTGTTTACGATTTCCTGGTCAATTGAACTCCGATTTGCGTAAGTTGGCTGTTAATATGGTCCCATTCCCTCGTTTGCACTTTTTTATGCCTGGTTTTGCCCCGCTAACGTCTAGAGGAAGTCAACAATATCGTGCCCTTACAGTACCAGAATTGGTACTGCAAATGTTTGATGCTAAAAACATGATGGCTGCTTGCGACCCTCGACATGGACGTTATCTGACCGTAGCCGCAATATTTCGTGGTCGCATGTCAATGAAAGAAGTTGATGAACAAATGCTGAACATCCAAAATAAGAACAGCAGTTATTTTGTGGAATGGATCCCCAATAACGTCAAGACCGCCGTTTGCGATATTCCTCCGCGAGGATTAAAAATGTCTTCGACCTTTATTGGAAATTCTACCTGCATTCAAGAATTATTTAAACGCATATCTGAACAATTTACAGCTATGTTTAGGCGAAAAGCCTTCTTGCATTGGTATACTGGTGAAGGAATGGACGAAATGGAATTTACCGAAGCAGAATCCAACATGAACGACTTGGTTTCAGAATATCAGCAATACCAAGATGCAACAGCCGAAGAAGAAGGAGAGTTTGAGGAGGAGGAGGAAGCAGATAATGAAGATTAAGGTATAAAATACTTTCAGCATATTTAAACCATTTATAATTCAATGTTAACTTCTTTTTCAGATTACACCTGCTTAATCTCCTCATGTTTACCAATGACATTTAAAAATTTTAAGTATACTGCTGATTATGGATCTACAATAATCATACAAATTACATTTTTCAATAATATTTCATAGTTAGTTTTATTTGGTGCTTTACAAAAAAAAATGCTTTCGTTTCCGGACATCTCAGTATACATTTTCTAAAAAAAAATTAATTTAATGAAAATGAAAATGAAAATGAACAAGAATTTCTCTTAGAGCAGTTGCACCAACTAAGTTCAAAATCTTTAAACTGTAGTTTTAACCAATCAGCATGGTTAAACTGAGGATTTAAACGACAATAGTTAAAGATGAAACTTGGTTGGTGCAAACTCGCCCTAAAAACACTTCAAATAGATAATTTATGTTGTTGAAGTACTTAAGTTTAGGACCGCATTTAAAATTATAACCTGTGTAAAAATTTATTTAATTAAATTTCAAAAAGTTGAATTTTTTCATAAATAATACAATTTCATTATATTTGTGCAGGCTGCACCCAACATAACTTTTATTATTATTATTTAATTCAAAGAATTTTTGTATTATTGCATGTTAGCATCATCTTGTTTATCATTAATAAAATTATTTTAATCTAAATTTAATTTTCTAAAGTTTCCTTGAAATCCCAACAAATCGCAATCCATTGCTTCTTCTGTCCTTAAACTTTCGTCAGTAACTAAATTTTTGCGCTGCTTGAACAACTCTAAATTTTTTGTTAACTCGTTTTTCCACAATTCTAGGAAAGAAAATTAGCTTAAATTTTTATTCTAAAAATTTACGTTACCATGAAGTTCGTTAAATGAAATTTCGTCTCCGCCATAATCATTAGGAAAAATTTCTCTCGACATAAATTCAAATAATGAGTTAACGTTTTTGTGTATATGAAGCTAAAAGAAAAATATCATTGTTTGAAAAAATTATAAAATTGATTTACCCTATCGACCATTTTAGGATTCATTAAAGATTTTAAAAGGTTGATAAATGATTCAAGGAGAGATGGTAAATGCAATAAATGTATTCCTTGCACTCCATTATGGTAAGCCCTCTGCAAAAAAGAAATTAATTTCTGCGAATTTCATTTTATTGCAATACCTCAAAAATAGTTAAGCCTGTTTTTAATATTACGGGTGAAAAGCGGGAGCAAAAGTCCAGTTTAATATCCTTACAGTCAATTACTAATATTTTTATAGACGGGCAATCATAGTTGATGATATGGTCTGCTATGTTGATGGCATAGGCGATGTACGAACAGCCGTCAACATTTGCATCTAAAGTTTCATTTTTCATTTTCATAAATACAACTCGGCAATTTGATGACGTCAGTTTTGGTAAAGGAAAGAAATAGCTGGAAAATACATTTTGGTTTTAACTTTCACAAAAAAAAATTGAAAATGGGTCATGTAATTTTCAAGCATACTTACAATTGATTTAAAATATCAACCATACTTTTTTCGTCTGGATCTCTAAAGAAAGTTGGAAAAATGTTCCTAATTCGATAATGCCAATCGATAGTTTTCTTTGCATTATTAAAAATGAACTTATTCGCGACCAAAAAATGTTCAATTTGATCGTCACCTACGATAATCTAAAGCTAAGCAAAAGTATTAGAAAAACTGCTATTTACCAAAATGTTTAGGAATGTGAGGTTGCTTTTCTAACCATAATTTTATAGCGTCAATATCGTCCTTGATGCTGTCTACTGTTCTTCCATATTTACTTAAGATACATTGCTTCTGTTCAATTGTGTAATTAAAATATTTTAGCGAAGCCATGTTCCATAGTATACAATTATACTATTCAAGTGATACTACTGTCTGCTTTGTCGTTGATAATGTTTAAATGTAATAGTACCCAATTATAATTTTTAGTGATAATTAATGGCAAGGTAAAATAATGGCAATAAATTGCAAGGGCAAATAAATGTTTCTCAATAGAAATGGCATGATAGGTATCGCCCATGCAATATAAATTATATAAACTAATTTCAAAAATGCATTCAATCTCGGTCTAGGACATTTGAACACAGCCGTTTGAACGCCACCGGTTGAACGCGGCCGTTTGAACGCAGAAACGTTTGAACGCAGGGACGTTTGAACGCGAGGACGTTTGAACGCAGGGACGATTGAACGCGAGCAATTAGATAGGTACTTAATTAGATAATTGGATTAGGTACCGACCTTTTAATGACCTTCTCTTAAAAAAAAGTCGTTTCCTAACACTAACCTAGCCTCAACCGGGATTTACCTTTAAATAAAAGTCGATTCCTAACACTAACCTAGCCTCGACCGGTGGATCTACCATTTAATGACCTTCTCTTTAAAAAAAAGTCGTGTCCTAACACTAACCTATCCTTAATTGGGATCCACCTTTTAATAATGATCCTCTCTTTAAATAAAAGTCGATGCCTAACACTAACCTAACCTTGACCGGTGGATCTACCTTAAACGGTAGATCCACCACCGTTAAAATGACCTTCTCTTTAAAAAAAAGTCGTTTCCTAACACTAACCTAGCCTCTACCGGTGGATCTACCTCTTAATAATGATCCTCTCTTTAAATAAAAGTCGATTCCTAACACTAACCTAGCCTCAACCGGGATCTACCTTTTAATAATAATCCTCTCTTTAAATAAAAGTCGATTCCTAACACTAACCTAACCTCGACCGGTGGATCTACCTTTTGCCCTAATTTGGTCATAATAAAGTGCGTCGTTAATTAGTCGAGGGAAGGTGCAATTTCTCGCGTTCAAACGTCCCTGCGTTCAATCGTCCTGCGTTCAAACATCCTCGCGTTCAAACGTCTCTGCGTTCAATCGTCTCTGCGATCAAACGGCCGCATTCAACCGGTCGCTTTCAAACGGCCGCGTTCAAATGTCCTGCTCCGGAGTAATACTATGTATGGAAAAATTTTTCATACAAATAATTATTCGGCACCCAGTTTTTGATAAAAAAAAAACCATTTTAATGTCAATAAAAATAATTATCCTTATCATGGCAGTAATATAACAAAATTCAGGGCATCTAACTGCACTTCCAATTATTAGTACTTTTTAGTAACGTTAAATTTATGACGTAGTTAAATAATGTACTTTAAAAGATATGAAAAATGTAACAAGCACAACGATAAAATGTAGTTCATAATTGCTTAGGAAGGAGGGTACCTACGCGGTGGACATCATTAACGTTTGAATTAATTATTGTATTAAGCCAATACAAATTTGTTCGTCCATTCACTCAATCATTCGATGAAATGTTTTTGTCCGTTTTTCCAATTTCACAAATATATTTTAAAATAAATCTTGGACTACAAATCAATTTGAAACACATTTATAATAATTTATTATTACTGTAAACTAAAACATTTCCTATAAAAGAATATTGCATTTCTACGGAAAAAAATAAAACAATGTGTTAAATCTTCGTTTTGTGTAGGGTTATGTCCACTCATCGCTACCGATTTTAACATCTGTTTGCACATAGTCTCTCTTTAACCATCTGGGAAGACTTTTGTCAGCGCACAGACTGGCCTAATTACGTTATGTATACTATTATCATCGAAGAACCATACAATCATCCCCTATTTTCGCTCTTGTTTGGAAATGCTTAGTTCGCTACTTTGGGAATTATTTTACATCTGGATGTAAATTGTGCCAAGACTCTATTTCTATTATTACTAATGAAACCTGTTTTTTACCTATACACAGTTTTATTTGGGGCCTTGTTCTCGAACAATTATCACCAAGGACTGGTCTATACCGACATCGTAGCAACCAAACTGGAGCCTCCCGGATTGTGACCAATTTTTGTTCTTTGTTTGGACAACTCTCTCGTTAGGGGTTGTTTTGAGTCTCAGTCTTTTCTTGAAAATAATACTATACTTTAATTTTGATTTGGGTAAGTACCTTCTATTCTGCTAGTAACAACTTAAATTAATCAACAAAACAGTCGTTGTTGCCCTTGGTTACCCTTTTTGGTTAACAAAATATTTGACATAAAAAAGTAAGTTTTAACCTTAAAAATTTGATAACAGTGTCACATTTGTGTAAACGAAATACAATTCTTAACTAACATGTCAACCCACTCAAGATCGAATTCAAATAAACCCTCAGCATGCACTGTTTGTAAGGAAGTTCCAAAATTAATTCGCTTATACAAATGTAATATGAAAGGACACATTGTTTGCTATAATTGCTTCATGAATTTACGAAAGCAAGGTAGGTCATTTTAAACTATTTTACGTAAAGATAAATTAGAAAGATTCTGAAACATCCCTATAAAATTTGATCTTTTTCAAGGATCCACACGATGCGTGCAATGCCAATCGGTCTTACTAAAAGTTAATAGCACCCACACTATGTCAACTGGAGCTGCGACTCAAAACGTCAAAGTAGAAGATCTGTTCCAGTTGCCAAAAGATAATTTAAACCTTTTACTGGGAAATACTGAAAAACCAAACCGAATACAGAATATGCAAGTACTACCGGCAGGTGTAAAGTCTTTCAACACTGTAAAAGAAAATTATAAAACAAATTCAATTACAAGCGTTCCTATAAAATGCCCGCATCTTCCCTGCGGGAAAGCAGTTAGTTCTGTTTCTTTAAAGGTGCACTTCGAATACGAACATTCTGATATAAAAAAGTATTTCGTTGTGCGAGGCAAAGAACTCCTGATTAGTTCAAATGTATCGATAATTGAACATGGAATGACAAATTGCATAGCGATGATAGAAGTATTTGAGCAAGTTCAAGTTTCGTCTCAAAATTGTACCTATACAAAATTAAATAAAAAATCTCCTCCAACTTTATTTTGGGTTTTGGTAAGCGGATCCGCGCAAAGAGATCCAGCGATTGCTTACGCTATTTACTGGCTTGTGACTGAATCTGCTGATTTAGCTTACCAATGCACTTTGGAAATGACATCGGAATCGAACAGTGCAGGTTGCGCTGCATTTTGTGGGGTTAACAACATAAGGGATGATTTGTCCATTAATAAGATTGAAGAGAAAATGAATTGTTTATATTTGCCTTACGGATCTATGGTAAATTTGAAGGGACCTTACGGTGAAATTAATTTTCATGTTACTGTACACTAAATTTACCCTTTTGGGTGATATGGAATTTATTTATTTTATTGTAATTTTTACAAATAAATCCGTTGGATTATGGATGCTATATATTTAAATCATTATTTTATTTGATTTTAGAATTTTTAAATATAAGCTCTTGATAAGAGTTGGGTTATGGTGCTATCATCAATTTTACGCTAATTTTGTTTCATCTACAGTAAATTCGACAACTTCTTTGTGCATGGGATATATGCATCGTTGATCCGAATTGCCCAGTGGCAAGAAATAAAACAGAAAGTATTATTTGGACATATATTAATACACAAGAATCACAACATACAAATATAATTACGTTTTCCTTTTAATTAATTTTGTTCCGCATACCAGATGGGAATATTAACAATTAAACTACTCCTCACACTGCTTAAAAGTTTTCTCTTCTGTTTTGTGGACATTTTAAAAAAGTTAGAATTGTTTTTTCCCCAAAACATTTAATTAACAAAATTCATTTTCTTTTAGAGATATGACTGAGATGATTGTCCTAACATAATATACTAGGTCCTGGAATACAATAAAACTCAATAAAATGTTCTTTTCTGCACAGGAGAACTTTCAAATGTGGAACAAAATATTATAACGAGATTACAGTTTGAGCCTGAAGAATGTTTTCATTTTTTTCCAATAATAAATTTTGCTCTGTTTGCACAAGCATTCTAACCAGAGAAATACTTTGCATCATTGCCAATTTATGATTTGGGAAAAAGATTTTCGGCAGGATTCTAATCCAGGTTTGCTCTCCGTGACTTAGTTCATGATGTGAATTAGAATAGCTATCTTCAAATAGTATGTTTCGTTGAAATGGTTAGAGAATGACGTTTTTTAAAATAGAATACAAAACAGAGAGATTTTTCAATTGAAATATGTAAAATAAGTTTAAGGTGTGAAATAAATAAAAGAGTTGAATTTATGGTCAGCATTGATCACTTTCTTTCAATTCGAATATTTTTCCATCGTTTTCAGGTGCACCATATACTTCTTCAGGTGATTCGATTTCTTCTGTTGATCCACGCAATTGTAACACAACAATATTTTGATTTCCTTCTAATGCTAATACGATATGTTTCCCACCTGACATAATTTCACTTGCTGTTATATTGCACTTGGTGGTATACACAGCAACCAAATTTCCTACAATAAGATTAAATGTAGTTACAAACTAAATAGCATTTTCCTTCCTTACCTTTGTTGAGATCCCATACTCGTATTGATTTATCTCTTCCTTGAGAATCATTTGATAAACATAATGCACCTGTGAGATCCAATTGTAAGGAAGTTACAGGAGCCGTGTGCCCGCACAACGACCATCTGCAATTACCTAAAATTAAAAGAAAACAGTTTTAATCATCTTTTTTGTGCCATTCCGCATGCTAACCTGTAATTAGATCCCAAACAAGTATTCTGGCGTCATCTAAACCAGAAATAACGCAGCTTCCTGGAGAGCTGATAGCTAAAGCTACTGTGCTACATGAAGGTTTCCACTTTTTAAATAACGTTCCACTTTGAAGATCATAAACAACTATAAAATTTGGATTTGGTTCATCAATCTCATGACACACACAACATACATAATTTCCTAAAAGAATTTAAAATTAATATGAACATTGCTAACAGATAAGGACGCGCACCTTCATACGTAATGGCTGATAATGTAGTATTAAAATCATGGTGAGGTATTCTCAAATCATACATTAATTTTTTCGACTTAAGATTCCACACTAATAATGGAAATGGTTTTTGGGTTTCATCTCCGCACACCAATACTCTGCAGGAAGCAAATAATGCAAAATGATGTTTCAACAAGATTGAACATAATTACCTTCCATTTCCAGAAACTAAAAGTGAATTCAGAAAACGATCCTCTCCTGCCTTAAACGTTGTAACACAATCTCCTGTCTCCATATTCATAAGATTGACGTACATTCGATTTCTACTAAGTGCCACTAGATGAGTTTGGTCGTGTAACCCGTAATAAGGCATTTTTTGGTTCATTACACCTTTCAATTTGTTTAGAAAACATCCAGAATCTAGATTATAAGTTTTTAATTCTCTTCTGCATAAAACCACACAATTGGTTTGATCAATGGGTATTAGATTTATGGGATAAGTGATGCCCTTTATTGTTCTAACCTTTTGACACCTGCGAAATGGAAATTAAAACGGAGTACCATAACAAACCATATACTTACTTTCTGATATCCCACACACAAATCTCTTCATTGTCTGTCGACACTGTAACCACAAACTGCTCAGTCTCAGGTAGTCTGGTAATTAAATCAAACTGTTTTGCGTGGAATGATGATTTTGAGGTTTCGTTTTCACTTTCTACTATTTCGCTTAATGGTATCAAAGATAAAACTGGAGGATTTTTGGCAATTTCTAACACCTCCGTTAATTTTGAATTGGAATCAGAGTTTGATTCCATGTATTTTTTTAAGTAACTGTACAAATGAGAATAAAATTGCTGACCATCGTAATTTAATATACTAGCATTCTGTTCGAAAAAATCTCTCAGTAATTGTACGAATTTATTTTGAAGTTTATTGACTCCTTCCGCTAAGTGAATATCTTCTAACAATTGAAAACTATTTGAACCGGAAATCTTGTCATAGATCCAATTCAAGTCGTTGAGGTAAATTGAATTTTCTAGACTTGTCGGATTTAATTGAAAGTATTGGAAAGGTAATTCGTCTAATTTTCTTCTATTGTAACTGTAACAAAGTAAATTATAAATGATTATAGGAAATCTTTTGAGATTATTTCAAAGCATGCTGGATATAATAACAAGATTTTGATATAAAGAAAGAATCTGTGCAGTTGAAAAAGAAGAGAAGCCATTTCAAACAAAAAGGTTTAAAATAACAAATGGATGTTCAAGGCTTATCGCAAGAGATGAACTGGAACTAAATACATAAAAGCTATTCAGTTAGTGGATTACTAACTCAGCTATGGCAATAATTTAATTTTGATATTCTAACATTTCCCATTTTACGTTAACAATAAAGTGCTTAACAGGTTCACCCTAATCATAGAACAATGAATTATACCAATAGAACCTACGGGTAGTTTAACATGGAAGCAGCCTGGGCAATGTTAGAGCTACTCAAAAATTGTATGGCATAAGTGCACTTGAGTGTACTTCTTCTTTATATACAAAAACATGCCTTAACCTTAAAATTGATAACTTTTTAATGAAGCAAAGCATGCAAAAAGTAAAACTTTCAAAATAGTCAGCCCAAAATATTCATACCATTTTCCTAATAAAGTGTCTTGGGTGACAAGTCTCGCTGATAAATTTTTAGGTTTTTCACTCCACCATTTGCCCTAAAATTTGTTTCCTTACATTAACTATAAATTATGAACATTAATTTACATATTATGCAGTTTTAAAAAACCAATTTAAAATCATTGGAAGAATTTCTGAAAACAATTTATAATGAGAGGCAATCAGTATGAAGGGTCCCCTTTTTTCTTAAGAAAAGTATTTAAAAAGCATTCTCGTCTCCGAATTGGGGAAAATCTAATAAAACTACAATCGATTGTTTTCTGCTTGCTCTGTCGAGCACACAAAACTGTCATAAATTGCATTTTCTACATCGTGAGACCTTACAAAACACTCAATTGAGAATATTTGATGAACTTTTGAGAACGTTTGCTATTACAAGAATTGTTATTTCTTTAAAGAAATTCCGAGCGAGGAGGTTTTAGAGCTCCTTCCGGAATGGTTCAGAAAATAGTATGTAGCGGTCTGTAGGACAGCTACATTGTTGTAATAACCTATGCAACAAATATTTACTGTCAGCGTTCACTTAACCCCAAGTGTCATCTTATAATCACTTTGAAGCAACTGAGAAAAATAATATTTTGAATATTAGATACTCTTTGTACTAACTCCTTATCGAGCCCCACGTTGTGCGCCAAATATGTTGAGCGACAAACATACTTAAACTTACTAGGAAAAGATCACTAGTTTCTTCGCCCTTATCGTTGAAAATAAAAGCAAGTCGTCCTTAATATTATGGATCTCTGAAGCAAGTTAGTGTAATATTGATCATCATTGTCGCTAAACATGAATGGTGCCTAACGTGGGGCTCGACTTTAGATCATTACCAACCTTTATTTTCTCGCACTTTTTAAAGTGCCTATAAGATGTGGCTTGGTGTTACACGCATTCAGTGGTGTGATGTACTTTTAAAATAATAACATAACGTAAATACGTTATGTTATTATATAGTGTTTTTCGCAAAACGGTCTCACGTATCATTTTAACAATCCGCTATTATTATAACGTGAACGTTATAATAAAGGTTTTCCTAACCGTTATAGTGCGAAATATAAATGCACCTAAATTTCACCCATATATTTCGCACTATAACGGTTAGGAAAACCTTTATTATAACGTTCACGTTATAATAATAGCGGATTGTTAAAATGATACGTGAGACCGTTTCGCGAAAAACACTATATAATAACATAACGTATTTACGTTATGTTATTATTTTAAAAGTACATCACACCACTGATTGTTACATTAATTATTTATTGTATAATGTTAAAAACAGTAGATGCTAAGAAATAGTAGATGATCGTTTTGCATGTTACTCCCAAAATTGTATTAAATTTTTATGTCAGTTATCTTACCATGTAGTAATCATACAACATATTGTTTGCCCACTTTGTGTAGTCCTTGTAGCGTAATCTCACTGCTTGCAAAAGAATGTTATCTCTCCATTTAACCCCAAAAACTCCTCCAGTTAATGTCCATTGTAAAAACGGTGCCAAATGTTTATTTAATCTGGACCATGTCAAACATGCTGGGGCCCAAACAACTAAAACCAGCAATATAAATTTCAATTTTTAACAACCTCTGTTCAATTTACCGTAAGTTCCTGTATTGTGAAATTGTTCGTCAAACGCTAATAAATCTATCATTTCAGAATCTGTTATTCCATGCTTGGTACACGTCATAATCGCAAGTGCGTGTTGTACTTGGGTAACCCCTAAGATTTGCTCCAACTCTTCTAACATCTGACTCAGCTGAGCATTGACATTTCCCTGCGGAACAACATCGTGTTCTTTATCAGCCCACCAAGATGTTTGCCACGCCAAAACCTAAATTTAGAATTAAGTAAAAAAAGGAACCTTAACTTGGTAATACATCACCTTTGCATAGAGCGGTAACGTGCACTCTTCTACAGATTTCAAAACACAGTCTTGAATTCTGGAACTGACGCTGTGGTTGTATTGCATTACACTGGACATCAAAATACCTTTGGCTTCATTTTCGCCCAGCGGCGAAATTTTAATGAAATGTTCATTTCCAACTTTACTTTGAATTTCCTTACACATTTTACTTTCTTCAGCTACCGACAAGATAAATTTTATGTTATCCGGTAACTTAAGAGGAAGCCAGTCGATTGTCGATGAACTGAACGATTTAACTTGGTCTATACCATCTAGTAAAATTATCAACGGTCGTTGCAAACAGATAGCAGATAGAAGTGATGGAAGAACTTTGGCGTAAGTGTTTATATTCTGTAAAAGAAATAAAATTAGCCGAAGAAATTATTGGGAAAAGGAAACTTACATGAGCATTATAACATTTATGACCAAACGTAAGAATTGAACATTGGTTGCTTATTGAACTTAAAAGTTGTTCAATTGTACTAGATTGTGCACTAATATTAACAAAACGGAAAATGAGTAGTGCTTCTGGCTGCCAACTCTGGCAACACTGCGATATTCGTGCAAGCAAAGTGCTTTTTCCACAACCTCCTGGACCGTAAATAACTAATGGAGATGTACTGTCGTTTGAAATGTAACTGAAAAAAGAAATTATTTTCCTTGATGCTAAAATATTAACTAATTTTCATACATTTTGATATCATTTATCGTCTTCTCTCGATTGACGCTACACTGGGCAGCCTTTTGACAAAAGCTCGTTTGCTGATTTAATTCTTCAAACAGAGATGCATCAATACCATAACTTGGTTTTAATAAAGTTTTGCTTTGATGTTCTTCGACTATTGCATCCATCGAGTCCGTTAAATGCTTTTTTAAATGTGTCACCACCTGCTCGATATACTGTTCGTGTTCTGGTATTTCAACATTTAAACCACCTTCAACGTATTTTACCGGAAGTCGAACGATATGTTTCTCCGCAAGTTGATTCTACAAGATTAGTCATCAAGATTTTCCAATTTCGTGTTAATACTATGCATACCCTGAGATCTCGCTGCAAGTTATTGAGCCTTCTGCATAGTTCTGCTTCTCCAGGACTTAAAGTTTCTGGGGTTTTAGTTACCGGCGTGTAAACTCTGCTTAACCAAATACATCTCTTTGCTAACTCTTGACTCATGAATACCGTGTTATGCACTTCCTAAAAGATTAAATCAGATCTTGCCTAAAGAAAATCATAGTTTTACCTGTTCAACAACCGTGGTGAGATAAGTGTCGCGCAATTCTTGTGGGAAAATATTTACTAAAACTGCTAGCATCCGATCAATTTCACTTCTCCATTCTTCTAAGGCTCGTTCTCTTTCTTCTGGTGAAGTTTCTTTAAATCCAGGAATGTGAGAAGATATTGGTTGTAAACGATAACAAGGTGGTTGTGCAGCGTCATCAAGTTGGTACCATTTTAAAAGCAAATTCTGAGCCGACTGATTTTCTGCACTATCCAGCGCCATTTTAAAATCTGCACTTTCTATTGTAATAGGTAGTAAAGAAGTCCCTAGAGAATTATTTAAGAATATCACCGGTATAACGTACGCCACTTCCATTTGTCCTAAAAGAAAATTAAAAATAAATGGGGTTAAATTAAAATAAATGTTTTATTACTTGTCAGTTCCCCTATACACAATTCTGGAAATTCATGATCTTGTTGCTTCTCTAGCAGTGTTTTCCAATGTAAATCGACTATATGGAGTTCGTAACCTTTTGATCTACAATGCGCTCTCAGCTCAGGATATATTGTGTTATGTAACGCCCCTTTTTCAACGCAACAATCTGGAAGAAGTAACATTTAATTTTGGAAGTAAAATGTTAGATGATGTGTACCAACCTTGGGAATCAGCAGCACATACGTATATTACTATTTTTCTTGTTCTTGTGGCAGTTTTTGAATCAGCAACTCGACCCATAATAAGATTTTGTAAGTGTTCCGATAGACTGCGTACTTCTTTTGGCACATGACTGTTCTCAAATCCTTTTGGACTATGCGTCCCTGGTGGTGAACTCAACGACATCGAATCTGCTGATACATTTTGTAATTAATAAGTTGCTCGTTTCGTTAATAATGTGGCAACTACTATTGATTTTATGAAAACTGTTTAAAAGTCCTAAATGCGGTTTTAAAATTTTGTTGCTCGTTTTTACTCACACAATAAACATACCCGATATACTGGATGTGGCAACACTTCGTAAAACTTTTGCTATTTGTGGTCTCTTCTCACTCGTGATGGGTGTTGGTATGATAAAAGTAGTTGGAGGTTGTAGAGGTTGTAAGGAAGGTTGACCTGCAGTTCCTGGTTCCAAAAGTACTCCCGAATGTTGTTGTGAGACGTGATTTAAAAGTACCTGCTGCTGCTCTGATGGTAAACTGGTACGTACATGGTAACTGCCAGACCTGAAATTAAGGACGAATGTTATTTCTCTGGGTGTACAAATGCTTATAAATAACTAAATTATTATCAAAATATTTATCATGGTATTATAGATATTGTAGCCTATTTAATTATGTATGTATAAGTCGAAGTCCTTCGCTTTGGAATAATTTGAAAGTACAGTAAACTCGAGTCCAAACTCAATTTTCTTTTTTTGGTAGGTACTCTCGAAATGAGAACACCAGGTACGAATATGAACCGGGTACCATTGTAATGTGGTTATAAAAGTATTTAAATATTCGATTCGGCTCGGTTAGTCCTAAAAGAGTTTTATTGGGGGCCATTATCTCAAAAGGTATGGGAACTCCTGATTTTAGAGAATGTCAGTAATTCAGCTTTGAAAGATAATATCTGATAAAATAACGTTAAATTAAATCGTCTTAGTTTAGGAACATGCAGGTGCCCATATTGTAGAAACATCCTGTACATTGATTTCCGAGAGAATTTATGCCTTTGCCAGAATACTCAGTATAATATTATATTTTCACGTTCAAGGTTAATTTAATGTGTAAGTCGGACAAATAAATTAATTTTTTTTATACAACTAATAAAATTTTCAATGTCACTAAAAGATAGCAAATTGGCCATTAGAGAAAAGGATCGGGTCAAATCAGGAACATTTATGTAGGTGTTGAAACCTTACAAATGGTATGTGATAGGTTATAGATTTTAGGACCCTCTCTAAATTTAATTGGATAATGTAGAAGTTGAATAAATGATAGAAAGTAGAATGGATCACAGGAAAAAATTTCAAAAACCGTCTGTAGTTTGTCATCCAAACTAAGTCTTTTAAAATAAAATTTTCTAAATTGTATCATCTCTTCATAGCAGAAAAAAAATTATCAAAGTCTGCAACTATGCTGCCAGCAAAATATTGTTGGCTTTCCAGAGCAAGTCGAAATTATTTATTCTTGTAAATCTGGCCTTTACTGATGAGTAATAACAAATTGCATATAATTTAATAATATAACAAATTTCCGCAACTATTTTTATGAGAACAAATGGTTGGATTTAATGTTCACACTTAAAGTGAAAGTTAAATTAATCCAATTCGCGTTTCCTGCCAAAAATAAATCACCGGCTAAATCGGTAGTAACAAATTCAGAACGGTTATCAAATTTTTTTTAAATGTATTTAGTTCTTTAAGTGAAGATTTCGTGTCGGTTTTCCTAATCTTTTCAACGAAAAATCTGAATACTTAGCTTTTTATTTAAAGAATTTTATTTAAAATTTTAGCGTTCGTTCGATCGATTGGAACCTTTCATTTATTAGGTTTTGAGAAGATGAGAACAATTTGAGGACCTCTGCTGTAGATAATGCAGATTTTAAAGCAAATTCCTTTTATTTAATTTTTAATAATTTCTATTTTCATTTAATTTTGTAATTTCTGCAATTAATTTAATCGGTTAACTTAAACTTAAATAGATAATTGCACCGAACATTCTAATTGAAAACAAGTTCTCTATTTGACGTATTACACGCACGTAAACCAATAGGGAATGAAAATATAAGAACTATTTAGTTGTTTACGTCAATGTACAATTTTTTATTGCTTTATTTGTAATTTTATAAAAAGTTTCTGATTACTCTAATTAGATATTTAACCAAACGTTGATAATGTATTGTAGATAAAATGAATTAAATCGACAAATTTGTACCGTTATTGCGTTTAGTAAATAAGAATAATTGAAGTAATTAATTAAACTAGGCATATAAAGTAGAAATAGTGTAAGGGGCATTTACAATTAAGGAGAAATCAATTATTGTTTGTCGGTTCTCTTACTATATTTTTATTGACGAGTATTTAACTATCTACATGTAGGTAAATGTTAAAGGAAAATCGAAGTTTACATAGTACAACAATTTATTTCAGTTTAATTTATTTTACCTTATGTTATGCCTCCAGACAATAGGAATACCTAACATTGTAGTAGTAATTAAAATTAATAAAACAAATAGACTGAACAGTAGTTACGGCTTTTAGCTATACAAATACGAGTATAGTACAGAAAACAATTTTTTTGAAAAATTACGGTTATAATTTGATAATCTTGTGAATAGAGTTCGCTGTGTAAAACTCATCAAAGGGAAAATGGATATAGTTGTAATCTTATAACCTGAGACCTTAACATACTGTGGACAAATTACTTCCATTTATAAATAAAATAATTAATAAAATAAAGAAATAATAATATGTGTTTCGTCATTTATTCTAATGTGCTCTATTTTGGAAGAAATTTGCATTTAAAGTTAATTTTATTGCAGTGTTATTTAGATAAACAGTGGAGACATCCAATTGAATTGACAAAATTGTCACTCCTAACTGTAAATAATTGAAACTTGCTCTGACTACTCACTAGTTTTAAATGCAATTTTATTTCCAAAACAGGGTGTATTAGAATAACTGCTAAGTCACTTATTTCTAAAATTTTGATTTAATTTAATTTATAAAGCAAGATTATCGAAATTTGCCATTCATCAGTTGTATGTTGCCCTTGTAAGATGCCATGATGCAAATTCCAGATTACAAGTTACAACTGTAGCTATTCAATTACATTGTAGTTTACTATAAGACAAATCTATAAGTCTGCAGCTCAACTTGTCAGGTCCACTATATTTATCTGTTAGATAGCAGGTTTTATTTTAGGTAAAACATAATTTAGATACATTTTATAGTCCCATGTGCAAGCGCCATCTTTATTTTATGTTTGCTATAAAAGGGATGATTCGAGTTTTTTAATGGAAAACTGTAATTTCTACCTATAATATATTAAAGAAAGTTAGATTAACTACGTATTTCATCCTTATACCGAAGGACTCTTATTTTCTGGAAAATACTGTTACGCCCCGTTTTTTAGTTAAAAGTTCAAATTTATTTTCTTGAAAATCATAAATTTAACCTGTAAAATTAAAGAGAAAATATTGTATTTCATTATTCAAAACTGCGGTATTTTAGATTTCAAAGGTCCAGCTTTGGTCAATCCCACATCTGGTAAGGATGTACAAAAGCCCCTCTGTGGTATGGAACCTACTTTAGAATAGTCACGGTCATTTAAATTTTAGACCATTTACTAATTTTGAAAATATTAGCGGCTTGCACAAAAAAACTAAACGTAAGAAACTTTAAACCACTCAGTGATTTTGGAAAAACAACCCTAAATCCAGGAGGTTGACTTAATTCCTATGTAATGACCTATCCTCTTGAGTGGTTGGTCAATTTTAAGTCATTTTGTCCAATCAAATAATTGTATTTATTTTTCACAAGACCGAAATTATGTATTAATCTAAGAAATTCCAGTTTATGAATTTGATAAAGGAAGAATTTCCTAGTTAGATCAAGTGGTCAACATTAGATAAAGTTTTGAGTTTTTTTAAGTAAAGTTTTGTGAATTAAATTTTATCAATCAATCTTGATAAATTGAGTTTTGGATTAAAATTGATTCATCTTTTTAAGAAACAATTTTGGATAAATTTTGAGTAAATGATTGAGTTTTTGAGTTTATTGTAATATGGATAAGTATTTGAGTGTTAAAAATATGCATATGAAAATTAAAACATTCTCAAAATTTTTAAGCCAAAAATAAATAGTGCAAATTTAAGAAATTTTATAATGTGAAATTTAAATAAATTGGACTCAAATAAATATGGATCGAGATGACATCAATAGGAAATCTGCAGTGTTGCGTTTTAATTATCTATTGTTAAATGGGTTGAAAAATGATCCAAAATAAAAATAAATCTCGATTATTTTAATAATAAAAATTAGTTCCAATTAATTCTTAGTTTCAACTTCGAGATGACATTAATGGGAAATCTGCAGTGTTGCGTTTTAATTTTCTGTTGTTCAACGGTTGAAAAATGATTCAAGTTTGTATTTAATTTTTAAGGTGTGTAATTTTGGTTAATAATTTTTGGGTTTATTATTTTTGTGTACAAGACAGATTTTGTTTAAATTAAGTTTCTGTGTAGAGAGAATATGTAATAAGAATTTATTGTTTTATGGCATAAACATATTTTTATGTTTCTCCATAATTAATTATTATTATGTATTTTTATTTTTAAATTGTTATTATCATTAAATTATTTTTTTATATTAATTTTGTGTTTAACTTTGTTCATTATTTAACCAAATACCACTGCTAACCCCCCTGAGTTATTTTCTTTTGTTTTCCGCGAGCTAAGCAGGCACAAATAATTGAGCCTATCTTTCAAAGGGTAAGTAGGTGCAACAATACCTTGTAAATTACTCCGTACCTCTTCCAGTTCGAAAATATTCTTTCATCCTGATTAGACAATTTTGTATGAAGCTGCTAAAGATTTTTGTTTTTATTGGGAAAGTCTTTATGTGAAATCATAATTTTTATACGTTTTAGTACTGCAGAACTTCAACTTTTGATTGAAACTCTTATAGGTACTCCTTTATAGTTCTGGAATATTTTGACAATTAAACAATTAAGCATTTCACATAAAAATATTAAATTTAAATCTGAGAACGAATGGTAATACAGCGAGACAAAATTGCACTTTCGTGTTTGACAAAAAAGAATCATCGCACCAAAAAAGCAACCAGATGAAGGATAAACTGAATAGAAAATTTTCTAACCTTATCCCCAACGTATTACATCAGGGAATAATATAATAATCTATCTATAATACAAAATATAATTTTATTATTTATGAATTTTTACCTGCTCAACTTTATAATTTTGGTTTTTCCTTGTATTAGTGTTAACAATTTACTATAAAATAAATTTTATTTCCATTTCCTATTCAAATTTTGATGGAAATAAATCTCAATCTTCTGGATTATGTTACTCATATTATAATTATTGCCCTTGTTATCTTCATTGGTTCGTTTGCCCCCTTGTTTTCACACAACTTAGGGTTCCGAACCGTAGGAAACATAAAACATTTTATATTCATAATTCTCTTGGAAGAATATTTCGGTTTTTTTCTTTCTTCTTATTTTACAAATTTCAACTTTTACGTTAGCCCTTTTCTAATGTTTTTTAAGTCTTTAATATTTCAATTTATATTTTTATTTGATCTTAACTTTCTAAATTTAGTTTTAATTAATACAGTTAACACATTATTATCAATAATACAACGATAATACTTTAAAATTCTTCATTATTTAGTTTTGTCGCATTGGAAACATGCAAATTCTCAAAATTATTTTCTTACTTCA
Source organism: Rhagonycha lutea (assembly GCA_958510855.1). NCBI lineage: Eukaryota > Metazoa > Arthropoda > Insecta > Coleoptera > Cantharidae > Rhagonycha > Rhagonycha lutea. The sequence continues at coordinate 12,639,861 of OY294036.1, read as the reverse complement.
ATTTATTATTTATATTAATTTAATACTTTGTTTTAATTTCATTAATAAAAATTAATAATTACTAAATTAGCTTCTCATATCCTTCAATTTTTACTTTAAAATTTTATTTAATACAAAAATTTTCACATTGTGGTTGCTACTCCAATAATATCTATTGTAAATTGTGTTTTGAATGTTTTCATATCAGTATAAGATTTAATTATTTATTATTTTTTATCCTTACTCATCATCGTATCTATAAACACAATAATTGGTCAAAAATTGCTCAAAAAATAAATGAGAAGGTTTGTTTTTAAAACCACATACTGAAGATGATATAATTCGATTGGTACCATAAAAATAAACTAATTAATTAAATTCAAAGTAATAAGAAACCAAACATCCAACAATATTTTCCAGACCTTAATCCGAACTATAAAATACTAATCTTTAACTTACAGGACCTTTCAACACGAAGTCCGGTTTTGGTGAGGTCATATTTTCCATTTTTTGGAGAAACTAATATTTTGGGTTGCGTAATTAACACTGTTTAATAATATATTTTTAAAAAACAATTAGTTAGTTTCAATTATCCTAAAACTCAATATTCACATCCAAAACTTAGCGCAAGGAATTATGGAAGGGCTGAGCTAATGTTCAGAAACGAAAACGAGTTTATGTTGGTGTCAATTGGTGGAATTAAATGTTACGTATCATCTACTGGGCAAGATTTTGGCTCCGCCCTGCCATGATTCCTTGGGCTAATTTTACATCACGTGGAAACAGAATCTCGTTAACCCAATCATGCGCGCCCTATCATTGAATTTGTTTCTTAATTTCTCAAAAAGTTATTTGGGTATAATTGAAAGAAAAAGAGGTAAAAACAACCTAGGCTATTTTGGATTCACGATAGGGGTTAGACAAAAAGTTAGCCAGCGAATTTTTGAAATATATCGAAGACTATGTATATGGATGCAAGCGAAAATTATGGAGATACAATCAGGTACAAATAATTCAGACTACTGTAAATGAAGGGAGGCGAAATTCATCTTGCACTTTACATCATTAAAATAATATAACTAGGAATCCATGGTTTCTTGCTCTGTCTGGCCAGAGTCAGTTTCATTTGATACCAAAAGTCCTTTGATAAATATTTACATTGAATATAAGTTTAAATATCTACTTTGCGTTTCAGATTTTGTTCAAAATACTGAAGGCAACGTTACCGAAACTTAAACTGCTATAGAATTTTTCTTTTCCAAATTAATCTTCAAACACATACAAATTTTACCACAACTTGTAAAGATTAACATGACAATAATGTGTATGTATTTGTTTTCTGAAGAACCTCTCACGGGACAAGACAATAGCCTAAAAAAATTTGTAACCCACATATTTAACCAACAAGAAAATTCGATTTGAAACAAGAAAATAACGATTGCATGAAAAACAATTTAGTTCTGGTGTAATTATCGCTTATAAAAGAAAGAAAACCTTTTGAATTTACATAAATCATTCAATTTTCTTTTTGTACAGCACCAAATACTATTCAAAATATTTAAATTAAATACCAAAGTACACTCAAGAAGGATATTAAATTACTTAAAATGTACCTAAGTTTTATTAAATAAATTTTAATTATTTGTGTAAATTAGCTTTTAAAACCACTAGTTAAAAAATTTTTACTACATACACATTTCTTTTCATCATATTCCCCAATTTTTCTTATGAAACAAAATTAAGGCGATTAATTTTCATTTTCGTCGTTAAATAGATTTGGGCGTTATCGTGGAAATATAAATTTCGTGGCATTGCCCGTGTCCTAGTTTGCGAGAAATTAGGTCACAGGATCTTAGCATTAGGGATCGTGCATAGCTGTGACGTCACACAAATGACGTAAACTGACTGGCGAATTGTGCACGCCATCAATACAATTATTTATAGGAGGTCAGTAGGATTAATAAATCGTAATGATGAGCAACGGGAAGCTGGATGTGGTTGTCAAGCATTTAATTAAATTGGTTTTTGTTTACACTTATTGTTCTAATGTAGGTCGACAAATTATTTTATTAGCTTCCAGTTACTCTTCGTATATGGGCTTAAAATTGTATTGCCGCACCGTAAAGTTTTCTGCGTTAAAAATTATGCCTTTAAGGAACCCATCCACTGGGGTCATTAGCACCAAAAGTTATAGGAAGGGTTGTAAGAAAACCTATTAATACGTTAAGGAAAAGTTAGACACCTAATAAAATATTAAAAATGGAATCGATAAAATCGTTAACACTTTTTTATATTAGGTGAACTTCACAAATTTAATTTTGTGTTGGTCTTTAAACCCGATAAAATATTAAGGAGGTGTTGAATTGGTTCAAAAAGCATTTGATTTTATTCCATAATTTTTGCGGTCGACAAACAATTTTGAATTTGGCAATTTTAAAATTTCTTATTAAGCAGGTTTTTTAATACGAGCATTGGTACGTGATTCGCCTCATACATGAATGACCTACAAATGAGATTATCACACAAGCCATGTAAAAGATTTTCATTCCGCATGTTCTTCCGTTTTAAAAAATTGTTAATTCACATGAAAATGTTAATTTGATTTTTGCGATAGGTGATACTAACCTTTTCGTTGGAATCTAATGAAAAGTTGAAAATTATATTTTACAAAATCTTGGAAAAAACCCATATCTCAGTTATAATAAGTGTCAGTGTCCAGTGTCCCAAAGCGATAATAACGACGAAGTTGGGTATAAATAGAAGATGCGTGAGAGTAGATAGTATTTTAGGTTTTCAGTAATATATAGCGGCTGAATACTTTTAATATGAGAAACAGTAATAAAATTTATTTATTAAACGTGTCTATTTAAAACGTCTCTTCAGGTGCTAACATTAAAATTTTACAGTTTCCTCTGGAAGCACTCAAATGATAATTATGTAGTAGCAATATAATGATTAAATAATTAAAAATAAATATAATTGTGCAACTGACGATTATTCAAAATGAGTTTTATTTTGTTCATTTGAATCGTAATTGTGTTTTACATCGTCGTTTTCTTATGTAATTTGTTATTAATTTATTTTTATTTGTTATCTCGTTGGGTGAGTACGAAGATCGAAAGTTTGCTCTCTGTACTAGAAATTGAAGCAGGTGTTACTTACAGTTTAACGTGAAATCTAAACCACAACATTAAACAATTTCCTGATGGAACAGAATTCAAAATCTAATAGAAACCAGTTTGGAATATAATAAATTATTCTTTGCTTATTTTTCATTTTAATTATTACTAAATTATGTATTTATTTAATATAAACATATCGTTAGCATAAACATCAAAATTATTTATATTTCCTCAAATTTCCCGCATGATTTAGCACTAATTACATGCAGTCTAAAAACTTGATTATTATGAAGAATTTAGTAATAAATACTAAATAAATCACACAACATTGAATTAGTCAAAAGATTAATGCAAAATCGAAATCACATGCATTAAATTTGTAAAAGTTGTCGCAAAATTCTCAAAGGGATTGTACAGGAAATGAAAATTAATTTGAAGTTAGACGAATATTATAGAGTATTGAAGTCAACGAACTCTGAGAGTATAATAAAACAAATTGAAATAACATTAAAATTAAATATGCTTTAACGATATTTTTCAAAATTAATCAAGAAAGAAAAAGTCTTTAGAGAACGGAGAGGTCAAAGAATTATTCAGAAAAAAGGCGTGGTTTAAAAATGCTACAATGCACTACACATTTTGAATTTCTTAGGGCTATTCTCATAAAACTGGAAATGGTAGTTTAAACCTAGCCTTGAGTTATGGCAAAAGGCACTCTCGGTATATTTATGTATCTTTTCGAAAAATAAATTTTCGGTATAAGTCGATATCTGTAAGACTTTCTGTCTTATGAAGTCACATATGGATAACCAAACAAAATTCACGACATCTTCTATTTCAATCGAAATATAATAAAAATAGTAGGGACTTTTCGTTAAATGAAAATTGAAATTGGGTTATGACCCATCAAGAATTCCGGGGCTTAACTGTTCGACTAACCTAATGTCATATTAACATAAATATTCGAGTGGAAAACTAATGGTTTTATTTTGAAACTTAAAAGCTTAAATTTTAGAAAATACACACACCATAATTTAGATTTTTGGCATCAAATTCAAAATTGACACTAAAATAAAATTTAAAAATATTTTGAAACGTTGGTGACAAATTTAAAAGATTCTTAAGTAATAAAAATGTTTGTTGTAATACTCACTCCTCCGATTTTTGAGACATGTTGTCTTTGTCTTTATGAGCCTGGCCGCTACTACACGAATTTCCCATTATTGTGGTTTGGTTACTTTTAATTTCACTCGCAGAAAAATTTTAACATCACTTTGCATTTTGAATACATTGCATTTTTGTTCCTATAGCTTATGTTAGCTACTTCTTCATCGATAATACTAGCTGTTGCTTCTGGTGCCCAAGCAACTCGTCAAAATTACACTATTAACTTTTATAACATTTTTAATTGAACATTAATTGAAATTGGCAGCATATTGATATACGATGTTTTCATTTTTCATTTAAAATTTGGTGGTTAAACTTTGCAGCTGAGATGAATTTTTACACACGCAATTTAAGGATTTTAAAAACAAAAAGGAAAACTTTGCTAATACTAAACCAATAACACAAATTATATCTTGAATTGTCTCTATTTTAAAGAACTAATTTATACACATTTAATAAATGTTAAGTATTTATGTTTTGAAACGCACGGAACGGATTCATGTCTGCGTTGCTGCGATATTCACGGTAGAAATAATCAATGTTGGCAGACGTCGCGAGCACGCGCGTTCAAATGACGTCAAACGACGCTCCACATAAGCGTCGCTTACTACATCTCGAATTGGTTGAATTTATTTCTCTCTTTAATGATGAAGGTTACCGCATCTTTCAAATTAAATTGCTTCAAAAAGTTACACACCTACCTTTTAGAAATGTTAGGTTTATTTTAAGAAAAGCATTGTGTTAGTAAGTATGCATAATAAAATAATTTAAAGCCACTCATTACAATTAATTACTATTACCAAACATTTCGACAAGATTCAAAATTAGGCCAACTGTCAGAAAGCCCGCGGCGTTAACGCGAAACTACTCTGGTGAGTTACTGAGAGAATTAAACGTCTTAAATTAATTTATGTATTATTATAAAGATGCAAATAAAGTTTTCAGCTTTGTATTTTTATTATTCGCGTCAGGGGCATCATTAACAAACCACTCAACATAAATATTAACTAGTATTTCTCCAAAACTGGGCAAAACACTCCATATTCAAACATTGTGCGTTTATCCAATATTGTGCCATTTCTGAAGATTATCAGTTTTTCTTCTTACGTGGGAAGTAAAATTTCAGAGGATTCATTCTTCTTCTCTTTCAGATCTGATATTTTGAATATTGCTTATTTGATTTTTCCTTTCTTTTAGTATTTATGTTTGTATGTGTTTTAATCAGCAAATTTTGAATTATTTTAATTTTTTATAATAATACTGCCAGTAGCTAAAACTGGTACGGTGGCTAAAACAGGTGCCTCTACCCTACCATGCAGTATTGAATCAGTAGTTTCTCCAAACCAAATTGGACTCCAGACTAACGGTGTAGCCAATTGTAGCCAATCTTTATAATAAATTTTCTACATCCACTTTGTTAATCAGTGTATTGTAGCTAATCCAAAAAGATCTTGCTTTGGTCTAATTAATTACCAATTAATTATAACTTATTTTACCTATAATAACCTATTATCGCCTATAATGTACTTGCTTGCAATGTAAACTCGCATATAATAGGAAAATTTAGATTACATTCCTGTACTTTTACTTTAACTATAAAATATACACTTCAAAATGAACTCCAAATCCTTGAATTGTAGCCACTAAATACCCAAACGGTTAACGTAGTATGGTTAGCCTATATTTAGGCGAATCCTAACAGAAAAGTCAACGAATGCCGCACATCGCACAATCTCATAAAATGAAAACTGGTGATGACGTCATATCAACATCAACCAATTGAAAACGTTATTATCTTGAGAACGGTACATTACATCTACTTATTGTGGTTTGAAAATTTATTCTTACAGTCACTTCCACTACAATTTGGGTTTTTTGGGTTACACCCCCGATAATATAACGTATGTAAATACCTATATTATTTATGTCACTAGTAAATAAAACAAATTATTATTATTCAATTTATTTCCCATTAAATATTATTCTTAATCATAAGAAATCATATCTAAAACAGAAAAAGGAATGAAAGGTAATTTTAATGCAATAAAAGAAGCGGCAGAAAAGATGGGATTGTTGGTGAACGTAAAAAATAAATTGGAACGTGGAATATTCGATCAAGTTGAGAACTTTAATTATCTTGGTGTACAAATAAATAGCAATAACAACAGAACATCGGAATCTGGTAATAGAGCATATTTCGCAAATAGGAAGGTACTAAAAAACAAACAAATATCAAGAAAGACAAAGATCCAAATATACAAATCTCTAATAAGACCGGTAGTAACGTATTCTTCAGAAACAATGTGCTTGACTCGAAGAGAGGAGGAAGATCTGAAAATCTTTGAAAGAAAGGAGCTGAGAACGATTTTGGGCCCGAAGAGAGTGGATGACGAATACAGAGCGAAAATGAACTATGAGATCCAAGAGGATATGGGAGGTGAAGATGTGGTTACGTTTACGAAATGGCTTGAACACGTTATGAGGAGCAGCAGCGAGGAAGCGATAAAAATGATAACGGTATGGAAGCCGGAAGGCCAAGATTGCGCTGGTGGGATTGTGTGATGGAGGAATGATCGGAGTGATGGACTGGAGACGAATTTACAGCGACTCAAGGAGATGGAGATCAATAGTAAGGAAACCGAAAACACATACCAGACTATGATAAACTATGTGCTTCGAAACAATTGTACTGTATATTGCTGAGGGCTAATCCACCTCTCAAAAAGGATTTTGTAAGTCTCAATTCTGTAGAGAATGTAATGCTGTTTAATATATTTATTAATAAATAAAACAAATTATTATTATTCATTTCTTTCCTATTAAATATTATTCTTAGTCATAAAATTGTAACAATTTATATTTTTTCAACATTTAAATAAAGTGTCTTCTCAAGACGGGCCAAAAGATTGGTTTTACTGAGATGTGCAGGTAACTGGGTTCTCGAATTGATCGTAAAATTATAGTTGGACAAAAATATTATTAAAAATATTTTAACTTTTAACGAGCCCAGCCGAGCAGCTAAAAATAGAAATCATTATTGAATTCACTCGCACCTAATTAGTTGTAACACAAGAAATACCTCAAGGGAGCTAACGGATTAAGTTAAAGGTTCGCAATAAATGTCAAAATGTAAATAAAATGGCAAATATGTACGTACCTATACAACTGCGATTTCCTTCTCCAAATGATAAGAAAGTAAAATTCGATCGTGTCGATTTATTCTCAGGTGAAAACCTCTCTGGGTAAAATTTTTCAGGGTTTGGATAATTTTCCGGATCTTGGTGAATTTCATAAATTGGTATATACAAAACATTTCCCACATCAACTACCACATTAGAGTTGGGTAATTCATACCTTTCTGTGCAGGTTCTTGCAATCATACTCACCAATGCATATTTTCGAAGAGTTTCTGAAAAGATATATTGTTAGTATCTTATTTCCGATTTTCCCCGGGAGGGGGGCTTCACAAATTCTAATTTTTTAATGATGTGGTATTCAAATAAATAAATAAATCAATTTCCTTTTGAAAAGTGTTGAACAATTGGTGTAATGCTAACAATTATTTAAATTTTTGTAACGTCCTGGAAATAAATGACATAAAACAAAAATCTTATACGTATAAGTAATTATCCTAATTCCTAATTATAAGTTTGGACCAAGGACACTTTTCCTTTAGACCGATTCTAACCTAATATTACAGAATTACCTGAAACACATTTTTCCAAATACGTCATTTTCATTATGGCGTCGTAAGAAATCGTTCCTTCATGATCATTCAAAATATTTGTAATTTCTTTCCTTAAGTTATCTTGGATGTCTGGATTCATGGCCAACTCATATATGCAGAGGGTAATTGTTGACGTAGAATTTTCATAAGCTGCACCCATAAATATTACCACTTGTGCCGTAATTTCTTCAATCTTCAAAGATTTTTCACCTTCAGAAATGTTGGATGAAATCAAATTATTTTCTTTTTCTATGTTAATGTTATTTCTCAACTGAATCATCGAATGCATCAAGTCCTTTCGCACGATATTGTTGTTCTCTCTATGTTCCACTGTCGATTTAACTAAATTTAAATAGAATTTTTGCACATCATGACCGTTAAGGGGAATATTAAACAAATGTAGTATTGAAGGGCACAAAGCACTGAGTAATAATTTAATATTTTGAATGATACTGCCTCCCAAGATCTTTTCAGCATTACTCCGAAATTCCAGATTCGAATTTTGTAAAGTGTTGCATTCGATTCCAAAAATGCTCATACCGATTGCATCAACTAAATATTTACCAACCACATCTTGCAAATTAACAACTTCATAATTTTTTGCGCCTTTTTCCAAAACCGCTTTTAATTGGTCACCAACTTGAAGTAAGGTGTAGCAAACATTTTTCAATTTACTAGGTGAAAAAGCTGGCGTAAGTTGTTCTCTCATTTTCTTCCACTGATTATATTTTGCAGACACTATATTAACGGTAAGTGGATCTTTCTCATTAAGATAAAACGGACGGTCCGTGAAACTACTAAAATCTTTTGCCAGAACATTTTTTACCAATTCTGGATCCACGATCACTAGTGCCGGTTGGTTCAAAAAGTAGAAGCCCATAAACTTATCTCCACGTTTTTTACACGTCTCGTACACATCTTTAAATAATCTGTAAGCAGGAACTTTTCTGAAGATCACATCCGATAAATTTCCAAATAATAGATTCGGTTTCAAACTATATACTCCTCTTCTTTTCCAATAAGTAAAGGTCCAAAAGTAATAAATCGCTATTATTGCGACTCCGCCTAACAAAATTAGAAGTACGTTCATAATTTCGCGTAATCTGAACAGATACAAATGTCTTAAAGAAATCTCTGGTTGATGTAGTATAAAATTTTAGAAAACAAAATAAAATAAAGGTTTATGTGTATCCTTGAACTTTTTTATACTCTTATTTATTATTTTACATACATATTTAACATATCTAAAATACAGATAAAGTGAAATAATTCGGCAAAATATATAAAGTTTAAAGAAAAACTTACTAAATATGCGGTAAAGTTAAAATATTATAAAAGGATAAGAATTTTTAAAGATAAATTATTGCTGTGAGGATCAAGTTTTTTTGTGAGGAATAAAGTTTTATGCCAATTTACCCAGGTTTCTTCTTACAAAATATGGTACTTACTCATATAAATTATAATTAATTTCCTATTAATTACGTAACTAACGTAATTTAAATTTATTATTCATTGTAATTTTATTGCATAATAACAGGTTTTTTATTAAATTTTAATTGTTCGTGTTTCTGAAGCGACTTTGAAACATAATGCAACTGATTCCATTGGATCTGTGGTACCTAGTCCTCTTGAAATTATTATATTTGGAAATACATTTTTAGTGTATATAAAAAGCGTTTATTTGTTCACAATAATCGATTCTTAAATTTTGGATAAAGCTGTGAGATCTTGACGACAAGGCCTAACCTTGACTACCTTCCAGATGTCTGGGAAAACTCTGAAAAACAAATTGTCAGCAAACACAGTTAGCTAATTTTTATAATCTGAATTTCTTTTACAATTCGAAACTTACTGGAGAAAATCACTTTTACTATTTAAATATAAAGACTAAATCACAAGTACGACGAGATCGAATTATCTTCTTTCTTTTCTAGAAGCAATTCACTAGAGAATTGAGTCCGTTAGTGTGACGTCACAACGCCTAGAAATTGGCAAACCGTCTAACGCGAATTGACTAAGTGGTTTGCGCCCATTTGAAAAAGAACATAACACGAACATTTGCAAACACGACGATCGCATCAAGGAAAGTGTCAACTGTTTCAACATAACCCTATTTAATTCATTTAATTGTTATAAACTTATATTAATTATGTAAATAATTCACTATTCTACTAATTATAGTCTACTATTTTATGGCAGAAAGTTCCTTAAGTATTTAAAGCAAACCATTTTTTAAATTTAATTGGTTGCTCTCATTCTGGTGAAAAACCATTAGAATGCATGACATTATAATTAATAGTTTAAATAATATAAAGACCTTTTAAAACCTTTTTAACGTATAGATTTAAATTTTAGGAAACATACTGCGATTTTCACCTCTACGGTGTCTTTTTCTTTGAATTATATTTTATTTAAAAAGTGTTAAAAATAATTGTCAAACGTAGAAGGTTTCTCGCTACTGTGAATTCAATCACAATTGTACAATATTGTGCACTTCACTCAATTTTTCTCATTAACTAAACTTTCACATACCGTAAAATGGGGTGAATCACAACAGGCAGGTGAATCACAACAAAAGTTTGGGAAGGCACAAATAATTTTTCTGTGCATCAAGGATTAATCAAATAATTTTATTCAATGTTGCAGTACAGAAAAATTATTTGTGCCTTCCCAAACTTTTGTTGTGATTCACCTGCCTGTTGTGATTCACCCCATTTTACGGTATGTGAAAGTTTAGTTAATGAGAAAAATTGAGTGAAGTGCACAATATTGTACAATTGTGATTGAATTCACAGTAGCGAGAAACCTTCTACGTTTGACAATTATTTTTAACACTTTTTAAATAAAATATAATTCAAAGAAAAAGACACCGTAGAGGTGAAAATCGCAGTATGTTTCCTAAAATTTAAATCGATACGTTAAAAAGGTTTTAAAAGGTCTTTATATTATTTAAACTATTAATTATAATGTCATGCATTCTAATGGTTTTTCACCAGAATGAGAGCAACCAATTAAATTTAAAAAATGGTTTGCTTTAAATACTTAAGGAACTTTCTACCATAAAATAGTAGACTATAATTAGTAGAATAGTGAATTATTTACATAATTAATATAAGTTTATAACAATTAAATGAATTAAATAGGGTTATGTTGAAACAGTTGACACTTTCCTTGATGCGATCGTCGTGTTTGCAAATGTTCGTGTTATGTTCTTTTTCAAATGGGCGCAAACCACTTAGTCAATTCGCGTTAGACGGTTTGCCAATTTCTAGGCGTTGTGACGTAGCCACTAACGGACTCAATTCTCTTCTAGTTTAAGCTTTAAAGCCTGTTATTTCCCAAAATCAGCGTCGTTTCCTTGGTAGTGTTAGAAACAATGAGCATATAAATATTTTACATCCCATTAGCTTGTTAGACTGGCCTCCAGATGTGTCTGTATCCTGGATTTTTTATGTTAATTATGACAATTCGCTAACCCAAGGAGGACCACTGGCTTAACATACCTTCCGAAGCACGGAAACTAGTCATAAGAAAATTTGACCCTTCCTTGGATTTGAACCTGGTACCTTACATTCGTAGTTGATTACGTTAGCTGCAAGGCAATGACCGAGATCGAATTATAATACATCAGATTGTATGGAATTATAATACCCCTCGTTTTGATCTGTCGAGGATGCCCCGGTACTCCAAATAATACTTACAGTGTTTTGTCATGTTATGATTAAAATCCAAACGTTAAAAAGATTGATTATTTCCAAATTTTTCTTGGAAAGATCCGGCAAGCCGAACATCAATTGTTACAAAAATTTAATTTTTATTGAAGAAAGTAACTGATTATTGTATTATACCCTAATTATACACAACTCTTTCAAGTTTCAAAGCTATTGCTCATTTGGAAATGCCTTAGATATAAAAAATATGGACAAATATCCAAATGTACTAGATAGGAATTCCTCACGTGCAGACCTAATTATTATAATTATTATCCACATAATTCATATATTTTTTACTTTTATTGTCTGCAACATAGCACTAATTGATAATAGTAACATTATGATAAAAATAATTATATTTTCATTTGTGAAATAGTAGTTAAAAAATACCAGTATAAATAACACGCTAATTATGTATCGATACTTAGCTAAATAATAAAATAAACATTCACAATTTAAACTTTCCCATACACTAACAAACATTTATGTCAACTCATACACTCCACAAAGTTCTACCAAGTCTAGAACTGACCAAAGTAATTATTTTTCGAATTTTCTCAAGTATTCCATCAAAGGAACGGTGTCAAAAATAGGTGATACATCCCTACACACTTTTTTAGGCTTCTTATCCTCTTCTATTATTATTACTGTACCTTTAAGGATCAAACTAATTATTAGTAGTCAGTGGCAAGGAGAGCCAACCATTTTCGATATTACATTGGGTAATTTTCACAATTTTAACATTTTATTGCAATAATTTAAAAATTGGTTTTTCTTCGTATTTATTTAAAACAAAAATAACATTAATCATACAATTGACTAAATTGAACATAAATATTTTTCTTAAATAAGTTTAATATTTTTTGATAAGACATCAAAAATATTTTGTAAATGTATTCATAATTATCGTTTTAATGATAAGCAAAATATATTACTCTATATCAGTCTTTGTCGCTAAATTAATAATATACAAAAAATAATCTAATTTATTATTTACAATGAGGTTAAGTTAAAAACAATAAATTTCAAATTTTCAGTTTGCCTAAATCAAAAATTTCTTAAAAATTAAAAGTTAAATGTAATTCGTAAAGTTTTTAATTAATTCAAATTAATTACAAATAATAAAAAATAAATAGGTACTTAGGTATTTAATTTGTGATGCAAGTACATAATATTTTACATAATTAAATAACTGAAATGAAACTGTAAAACTCTTTCGTTATACAATGTTGTATTGGACTAATTTGTTTGTATCCTTCTTCTTTGTATTCATAGATAATGTTAAATTAAATAACAAAAAGTTACCTCAATATTACATTATCGTAAAAATCTTTACCTTCTCGTGATGTTGAATGTCGTTTAAATATATTCCAAGTTAAACGTTTATTGGTATGTTGGGCTACAGAGCCCGAAGGACTAGATGTCCCACTTGAAACTCCTGAACTACTACTGTGTGTCGATATAGAACCCTTATTAGATTTGGAAGGCTAAAAAACAACAATTAGCATAAATTGGAGCACGAAAATAATAACAGTTACTCGCACCTTGAGATAATTTCTATCCATAGGTGTAACCAACTTAAGACTAAGGGAATCACCAGTGGCTTTAATAAGCGTAACGACCTCTTCGTGAGAAAACCATTTCACATCTTTCTCGCAAATGGACACAATAAAATCACCTTCTTTAACGCCACCAAACTGAAAGTGTAAGTATTAGTATCTATTTCCACAAAGCAATTTTTAACTTACTTCGGCAAGGGAACTTGACTCGACATTAGCAATTATAACAGGAGCATCTCCTCGAACGGAAAACCCAAATCCATCACTATTTCGTCCTCTGTGAAGTTGTATCGTACGAGGAGCTGTCCAATGTCGTTTCGCCGAAAATAAGGCTATGGGACCTAACGTTCTAAATAAATCACTTACTTTAAATTGAGCAAAATCAGGTGTGGTTAATGATAGTTGAAACTTCGTGGAAGCTAAAAATTAAATATTCCGTAGCGTTTACCTTTAAATTTGTAAAACATACATACCCTGAATATCGGGGGGATCGAGCATATCTCTAAAATCATCCTCCTTTTCATTGGATGTGAATGCTTGCAATGTTTGTCGATGAGCGCTTCGTAGTACTGACGTTAAAGCTAGCTTAGTTTTTAATTCGCGACACATCCGCTGTAATCTTTGGCATTCTTCGTGTAAAACTAAAGCTTCACGTAAGTGAGATTTACCTAACAATCGTCTTTCCGCATCATCTTTCGGGATGCGAATGTTTAATTGCGTAGTACTCGTCTCGCTATGTAAAAACTGCATTATATCTTTGGTAGTTGGAGACATGTGAGCGGCTTCTTTGTGGAGAACACCCGTTGCTGCATGATAATGCGCCATTCCGTTAAAATATTCGCGTTTAATCTGAATCAACGATATCCAACTGTATGGTACGTAATCGCGCACTGATTCGTGGTCTATGTACTGATAAACACCTGCGTAGCATTGAGATAATTGGGCGGCTTCTTGAGCTAAGTCTAACCAAATATCTATTGGGCGGTTTTCTCTAGATTGAAGTTCCAATTTTTCGAGCAAGCATTCGCGTGCTTGTGCCTAAAATGTTAAACTATTAACAAAATTCATTTCATATTTTTGTCTCCTCTTACCAACATGAGTTGGACCAGCATCTCTAACATTTCGGGTCCTAAATCCATGGAAGGAGCATTTGTGAAATTTTCGTGTATATATTTGAAAGTTCCAGCAGCTCGAAGAAAACTATCTACAGCAGAATCTAGTCCTTTGGATAAACATCGATCCTGTTTTGTACCAATTTGTGTGTATATTGCTCCAATGTTAAAAAGAACGCATGCTTTTTCAAAAGCTACAGTTCTTTGACACGATGGAACTCCTACAAATAAAAAAATTTAAATTGCTGAAATTTTGAAAAGAGGTTAGAAAACTGACCTGTTAACGAATCGTACCACTCGAAATATATTCCCAACGACCGGTCGGGAGGAAAAAATCTTCTTTCAACGAAGTACAGTTGGTTGTAATATCGAAATAACAATCCAATTCCTGAGTTGTTACGCAGTGGTGTCCTCATGGCCTGAGATCAAAAAAAAAGTATTAATCAAGAGCATGTAATAGGTAATTTCTATGATTACAACGTAATTTTCTTGTAAGAAGTTACAGCACTAATGACTAGGGTCCGGATTTGTAGGCATTTGCATGTTTTTTTTTGCGTACAGGCACGTGAAAAATTTTAAAAGGGGAGCATGTTTTACGCCTTTCTGAATCGTTTTATATAGTTTTTATTTTGCCTATAATGCATATTTTGAGTTTAAGTGCATATTTGGCGATTTGTTGCCTATAAATGCTTATTTGCTTATATTGGTATATATTTTGCATATTTAGCAAATCCAGTAATAAAATTTTAAATAATTTTAATTATTCTCTTTCTGATATTGCCGCCTTTTGTATTATTTAAAACAATAATTTTAATTAATATCTACTTTGTCAACTGTAGGTGATTCTGTGCAATAACTGCATATTCTATTAATATTACTGCTCTAATCATGTTACCAAGAAGGTGCATGTCCCTAGCCCCCCCCCCCCATTTCAAATTTTGACTCCAAAATCGTCTCAATCATTTGTGTCTGTTTGTGCAATCATTATTTTCGTTTGTATCCAAATAGTTTTAGAGATATTTCAAAATTAAGCTTGGGGGGTGGGCTGGAGACTGGGGCCCCCCATTTCGAATTTTGACTCCAAAATAGAGTCAATCGTTTGTGATTCGTTTGTGCCTGTTTGTGCAAACATTATTTTCGTTTGTACCCAAATAGTTTTCGAGATAATTCTATTTTAATGGGGGGGGGGGGGCTGGATACATGCTTTTTTGATATTTGAATTTCTGATTCAAAATAGTCTCAATCGATTATACTTCGTTTGTGCCTGTTTTTAGCGCATATTTGAGTGCTTATTTTGAAGTTTTTAGAGCATATTTGCCTGCATATTTTCAAGTTTTTTAGTGCCTACAAATCCGGACCCTACTAATGACTTTCGCTACCAAGTTAGCAAATGGGATGGAATAAAATTTTAAGTTCAAAACTTAGCAGATTTGCACGGTGTACAAAAAATTTATTGCACATTATTTAACCTTGTAAGTAACTGTTATGTAATAATCAAACTATTAATTCGTTTAATTCAATTTTTTAATTAATTAATTATTATTAAAAGCACTTGAAATTTTTTACCGGTTACGACTGGGCTTGCTAAATTTTTTAAATGAAAAAGCAATTATAGTGTCAATTATAGTAATATAAAATTTCATACCTGTCTTGTGTCCATAAAATCGCTTATGGCATCTTCATATAAACTTGCATCTTCACTGTAATGTTCTAAGATAAAATCTTTGAATGGATCTCGAAAATCAATTTCTTTAGTTTCTTTTAATCCAAGCGGAATCATAGGCATTACTGAATCAGTACTGTAAATAGAAAATAATTAAAATCTTGCGTCATTTTTATTATAATATTTGATTAAATCAATCGCACAAATAAATGACGTTTATTACACGTGTAATAATGAGGGTCATAATATGTAATTTTTTAATTTGAACTTTTATTCGAACATTTGGTCGAAAAGCGATATTTTGACGTTGAATTATAGTAATTTTACACGTGTTAAAATTTTATTCATGTAAAAAGAGGTCCTTAATTATATTTGCCTTAATTGTCTGCTTAGCTAGCTTAAAGGCTTTCTAATAATAATAACAATTTTATTTTAGAAAATGTACTATTGGTTTCACTTTCTTTACTAAATAAATTGCTGGAATAAATTACATATTTAGTAGGTGCTGTTTAAATACGAAGATTAATGGTTAACTACTAAGTTTGCATAAAACAATTTGCAATAAAAATTATATTATTTACGGCAAAATCAATTATTTTAAGAATTAATCCAATTTCTGGAGCGTAATAATTCGGCACTTATATAGAACAACTTTTCTAAAGTAAAAATTTTAAAAATGTAACATTAATTAAGATCTAACGCAGTAAAATAAATTACACTTTTCAAGCTTAAAGCGGACTTGGCTTTAAACATTTTTGGGCAAAGTTCTTGATATGGAATAATATCTTTCTTTGTTTTCTTCTTCTACAGGGCTTTTCTTTCTAATTTTCACCAAAGCAAAGCACTAGACCGTAGAATTTACTAGAAGTTTCCAATGAGCTTTTTCTACAACAGCGATATTTTGCAATGAACGAAGTCGCAAAACCTATCAGAATCTTTTCTGCTGAATTACTTGTCATCTACATTTTTTCTAGTCATTATAAATTTAAAATTGGTTTATTATTAATTCGTGAAATTAAATACGTTTTATTTTTAATAAATTACGAATTAAGGAATAATATTAAAGGTTATATTTTAAGCTTTCGGTCTAGCATTTAGACCTTCGTCAGAAAATTACAAATAATAAAATCATAATAATAATAATAAATAAATAATTTTCTGACGAAGGTCTAAATGCTAGACCGAAAGCTTAAAATATAACCTTTAATATTATTTCTTAATTAGTAATTTATTAAAAATAAAACATACATTATAAATTTATATGAAATTTTGATCTGTTTACTATTTTTATCCATACCATTCTATTCTTATTTTTCTTTTCTAATTTTCGATCCATTTTCACCCAACCATGGTGGTATTCAATTCTAGTAGTCCTCTACTACTTTCTTCTGCTGGTCTCCATCGCATTACTAACTTTTTATACGCTTAGGACGCTTAGTAGTTTTGAGAAAAATTTGGTTAATATGGTAACTACTCTCAAATTGCTAATTCAACAATATAAATACGCCATCGTTGAGATACCGCGAGGCATTCAGTAAATTTGGATATAATTTGGAAATTACGTCACATCGCAGCTAAATTTGTTTCATTTTGAAATGATATCATAGGTTGAAACAATTTATTCCAACCCTTTTAACAGATCTTTAACATTTAAATATCTTTTTATCAAGATTACTTGAACACACTCCACCGCTCCATCTTCGGTAGATGGGCCAGCAATCGACTTGGGAACAACCAAACAAGCAGTATTTTTATAATCACGCTTTTAAGAAATTTGTTTACATAATTTGTCTCAAATAAAATGCACCCATTCCCTGGTGATCTGACTCTTGTTATTATAGCGCACTGGCACAGCTATGCCAGCGGTCACCTTTGGCCATCTAGTGCACACTCAGGGGGATACACGTGTAAGCCATCGTCCTCATTCTGGAAAATTATAATCTACGTAAATTTTTTACGTAAATAATAAAATATGATATATCAATCCCAATTTTTGGATGACTGATTGCGAGGACTCTTTGTTTTATTGTGAAATATTATACAGTTAAACATCATGATATTAAAACGTATAATTGATTTTACGTATGCTTAGCAAACCCAATAATTCCATTAATGTTTTGAGGGTATTCCAGCCTCCCCCCCCCGTGACAGGGACCATCCTAGTGTAAGTATGTTCTTTAATTGCTTTTATTAAGTTGCAATTGTCACAAATGGATTACCAACACGAGGTGGTATTGTGACCGGGGGGTCTGGGGGGTATGGAATACCCCCCAGGATCAGGAAGTTAAAACTTATACAAATTATAAGTATACCTACACAGTAAACTTTATTAATAATTATTTTTTAATAATAAAAATTATTTAAATAGAATAATTATAATTGATCTCCCAGATATTATCATTGACGTGATTTATGAGAGCAAACCAATCAGAGGTGCTTCTGATACAAATGACACTACGAAAGATAAGCTTTCTAGCAAGTTTTTATATTGGATCTAACCACAGAGTAAATATCTAATTTACGAGACTGCCATACTAAATCAAACTAAAAATAGGGTTAACAATTTTATTATGGTTATGATTTAAAGTTTCGGGATATTTTTAAGAAATCGTAGATTTAATTTAGAACATTAGAAACATATTATATTCTACAATGGCCTATTCTTGAACTGCAATGTTATGATTGTAATATGTAGTTTATCTCCTTGTAGGTTTCATCATTTCCGCATGTACTACTATACCAGCTTTGCCTAGAGCCTGATTTTATTTTCCATTAAACTTCTGTCCTCTTCATATGTAGGTTTCCTTTTCTTAATTTTCAATTTTATTGTGGCTTTCAATGAGGTTGATTTCAATTTGTTGCTTCTTATTTGCCTTTTAATTTTCATTGCAGCTTTTTCGCAGTGTTTCTTCTACTGGGTTATTCCAATGCATTCGTAATCTCACTTAGGGTTGCCACCTTTTTTTTTTTGTAGTTAAAGTACATTGGTTATTATAGGTAAGAAAAAATAAGTACATAGTATCAAAATAAAGTACAATTTATTTTTCTTTATTATTATGTTTAAAAACATATTTTTTATTGCTTTTTGCAGTTTGTATCAAATTAGTATAAAGTGACCACATTGTCATTGAGACAAAGCGGGACCAAAAAAAAAGCTCGCCGTAGGCGAAAATTTTTTTAAAATGGGGCGTGGTCAACGTCTTTTTTTTTTAGTAAAACTAAAAAATAATAAGGTAATTTGGAATTTTTGACAAAAATACCGGGGAAATGCAGATATTTTCTAAAAAGCGGGACATTTTGCGACATCTGCGAAATCGATTCAGCACTAATAGAAAAATTTCGTTTAACGAAAAGATACAAAATCCCTAAGAAATCAAATCATGCGAAATAAAGTATTTTCGTGTATTTTATTGTTCTCATAAAGTATAGAGTACAATTACCTGAAATAACGTACAATACTTTATTATAAAGTACGGGTGGCAACCCTAATCTCACTTAGCATTTTTGAGCTAATATCCTCCATATCTTGCAAATGTCTCATTCTCATCCATTTTATTGTCTTTTTTTTTTAATCTCCTCGCATTCGTCGTCTAGTGCTTATTTCCTATTTCCTCTTCTGTGTATCCTATATCCTCTCCCTTTCTGACTGCACTACTCTATGTTTATCATTCCTTTTCGAGTTACTCGTTCTAGAATCTCATCCATATTACTTTATGAATCAACTTGTGCTAACTTATATTTCGTACATCTTTTTGAAGCTTTTTGTTAGTCAACTAAAGAGAACTTGTAGAGTCCAATTTGTATCTATTCAATATAGAAATTTTTCTAAATTTGGCACCATTTAATTTATTCATTCGGTAAGATAAAAAGTAAAAACTCAATATTTTACAGTTCTGGTAGGAGAAAGCTAAAGAAGTTTTATTGATAGGTAATTGGAGTTATAAATGGAGGCAATTATGTTTGTCTGGTTTGCATGAATTTAGGTTCCTTCATATAAATTTATTAATAATGTATACTTACTACAATTATTTATAAAATTCATAACAAAAAGAATGCACTTAAATCAAACTTGCAAATTTTGATGTAGGTCAGTGGGTAAAGGTGCTATGGAAGTGCAATTTTTATGTGCATAAATCAACTTCGTATATGTAATAACCACTTTGTCTCTACAATTACTGTAGGTGTTAGGTGAAGATCGAAGGCCATCAGAACTGGTAGGATTATATTAACACATTTCTCATTTTGCCTCCAGCCATCTTATATCTCGACCTACATTATACAAATTACGGTTGCTTATAGCTTCGGCTTCAGATAAATTCGTTAAAAATAACTGTAACGCTACTTAACTTGACTGCTGTGACTGTTTTTTGAGAATTTTTTTGTTTATATTGTTAATTTAATCCATTGGTCGATAATTATCTATATACTATGCAAGCACAACAAGACGAATTTAAAAAAGAAACTCGCCCAAACGGAACAAAGTTTGTTGGCACTTGAAATATTTTTAAAAATTTTGAAACTGAAATTATAGCTCGAAGCAAGTCGTCGCATCTTGATTTAAAAATTTTTCCGAACGTAAAATTAGTAGGTTAAGAGAGAAACTAAGATGTGGAATTGTCGATTGACAATAACTTATACAGCATTCTTAACCTAATGACTCAAAAATTATTGTTTTACACACCTATCACTTTGGTACAGCTCCACTGACGAATTCAATTCGGCAAGTTGCTCTTTCAGTAACTGCAGGTTGGAATTAACAAAACTAAGTTCCAATGCTACAGTTTCCCTTAATTTCCTATTTGTTGTTGCCTTATATAGATTTTCAGCCCCAGCTCTTAATCTTAATTCTTTGTTTATTTCTTGATTCAATTTTGACCGTTTGCTTTGAAGTTTTCCTCGACATGTTGCTACTCTTGGATCGGATCCCTGAAATAGAAAAAAAAAGTTAGATTGTCAAACGTTGTTAATTAAATCAGCTTAATTGAAATTCCACACAGGTGTTTCTTTTAAAAAATACCTAGGGACTTTTAAACTAATTTACCTACATACTACCAGTCTATTAAAAGTGATTAAAAAAAGTAATTTTATTCCGTTATTGGCGTGCCTCTTGGCAATTATAAAAAAGCGTATCATACAATCGAGAGGAAAGCTATCGCATTACAATTATCGATACGATAGATAATTTGAAATGATTCATGTTATTAAATTAAGAATGTAAAATAATTTAGTTGTTCTTAATAGATTGCTCATTAAAAATTTACGTTTAAATTTTCTATGCGATTCATGCTTAGACAAGCATTAAAAAAATCTGCGATTAATATGTATTGAATACGGTCTGTTTAAAACTAATTGTGTTGTAAAAGGCACTCGCACAAAGCAAAATAGTCGATTATAATTATTACTAAACACCGTAAGTGTTATTCGACATCTTTTTTGTGGAGTAGTATAAAAATAGTCACACAAAACACGACATTGTTAAATGCATGGTTTCTGGGTGTATTTCACCCTAAAATATCAGTACAATCGAAACGATAGCCATTGTTGCAATTATTGGTTAAAAAAGTGACTTACCAAATTAAGATAAATATCTGGTAATGATAACTTAAAATTAGGTAGCTGCACCCACTTCAACATTTTACAACTTTCCATCTATAATTTTGCATTGGTGCAAGTAAAAAATTAGTGGCTGTCGTAATTATTACCTTAGTTTATTCACAATATTAGTAAGTTCGTTTGTGTACTACAATCAAGCAACGACTACCATTAATAAGAGGTGCAAAGAAAAATAAATACAACTGTTAAAAGTTTACGACTGTGCATATAACAGTACCTACACATCTTATTGAATTAATATAATCTATAGTAAAGCATGTAATTAGTTCGCGTTACCGTTGCGGAAATTTTTCTCTCAGTAATGATCGAGATTTAAAATAGCCATATTTACAAGTGATTGAGCATTTTAGTTATGCAATTAAGTATTAATCGCCTGGTATTTTTCATTTAACGCTTAATAGAATAGAAATCGAAGGAATTATATAATAAAACCAAAAGTCATCTAATAATAAGATACTATTTTTTTCTAAAAGAAATTATTCCAATGTAAATCTGTTAACAATTTAATAGTTTTCCAACTGCAGAAAATGGAAGTACTTGCATACAATGTAGTCTGCTTTTTTATATTGTTTGCAATTTGCATTTGTATGTATCTACGGTGAAGAAGCAAGCAAGAAGCAAGAAGCAAGCCTGTACTGTATGATTATCATCAAATACCCTATTAGACTGCACTTTTCTCCATTTTTACTATTGCAACTACACAATTGTAAATATTTTTAACTTTGTACGAATAATAACTCGAAGAATGACTATGGGGCTATCTTTTTTCTGTCTAGCTCAACATTTTATGTGTTTTCTTCACAACTACGATCAGTGCTGTGTTGGAAACCAATTTTCCTAGTAAAGATCCCGACATGACTGCAACCAGTTCTTTGGCAAACAATTTATTGAAGGTCCACCGGGAAACAATGGGAAATAGTAACAGAAATTCTGCTATAATGGATGCATTCTTAGGCTAAATTCAACTAAACTCCTATGCTATTATCGGTGTATTCAAATAAGATTTTAATGAACTCTCGGTTATAATAGATTAATCCTTTGGTCCGATAAAGTTCAATAGAAGTAGATTACACTATAATCCCACAATTCTACAATGCATCAAGGCAGTAGTAACCCTTCATACTGGAAAATGCAGCTGCAAAATCAACTTTCTCAGTATCTCAACGACAAGACTTTACAATATACTGGACCTGAGAAGGACCAATCTTCAGAATTCACAAGACATAGCCATTTCCGATTACCAACTTATTATGGACGATACAGCATCCTATGAATAGGATGGATACCTATTGATTTTATCGATTTTAAATTAATACTACAACAAAGGTCATTATGAATAAACCACGACATATTCCAATTGTTGTTATTAATTTGTATGACAATACACGTATGCTGAGAAACACTGGATGCCTCTGGTAATACATTCCACGCTCTGTCCATGAATATTATAAGGTCACAAATAGAAAAGTGGAAATAAGAAATAATTTTGAAAACATTTTCTTTATCGATTATAAAGCGATTGCAAAACGTTCTCTCACGAGCAGTCCAATCAACATTAATTTAAACATCGTTATGTACCTACATAATTCCATGTAATTATATATGCACATTTTTTTAAATTTCATATTACCTACAAATTTGTCTCTAACAAGCACAATTCTTATTGCACTTTGCTATGGAAAGTACAAAAATCCCCAATTAGTTATTAAATACTACAAATTGTTACTTTCTGGATTATTTCTTTATTTATTTAGGAAGTTTCGCCTTTTACATGTTATAATTTATAGTTTCCTTAATTCGTAATTTATTAAAATATAACAATAATTTATTCTCACGAATTAATAATAATTAACCTAAATTAAAATAATTAATTAATTAAATAATTATATAATTTATAATATTATTATAAATATTGAATCTTTATTTTCTTGCTTTTCTTTTATTTGCGGGGTTGGTGGACAAATAATATTAAACTCTATATATTTTTTAATTAAGAAAAAATTCCGTTTTTAGATATATTGATAGATAGAGAAGCGAGTGAAGTCTTGACCACAAAGTGGTACTCCAAACCCACCAGCTCCAACGTTATTCTTAACTTCAATTCGTACCACCACGACGCAGTAAAAAGAGGCGTAACGTTAGGACTTATCAAACGAGCCATTTCCTTAACGCACCCAACTAAATTACTGGAGACTAAACAGAAAGTTATTGAAGTTCTAAAAATGAACAATTATCCATCAAATTATATCAACCTTCAATGGCAAAAACTAAATAGAGAGGACCAGAGATCTCACATAAGTAGCTCTATTAATATTGAAATGACAAGCGGGTCGAACACCAAATACTATAGGTTCCCATATATAAAAGGCTTAACGGAGAAAGTACAACTACTTTTGAAAGATCACTGCCTACTAGGTACCTACAATCTCCAAAACAACTCTATGTTACTTAGCAAATTGAAGGATGCGACACCGAAAGAGCTACAATCGGAATTAATATACCGAATCCCGTGTGCAAATTGCACAAAATGTTATATCGGCCAAACGAAGCAATGGTTGAAGAAAAGGTTATCACAGCATAAAGGTGATTGCAATAGAATTGATTTGGAAGGTACTCGTGGGATTGGCAATTCGGAGGGAAAGACAGCACTTACATTACACCACCAACAAACTGGTCATAAATTCCAGTTTGAAAACACAAAAATTTTGGATTTGGAAAAAAATTTTTCAAAAAGAAACATCAGCGAAATGTACCACATAAAAACACACGATTGTGTCAATTTCCGTGAAGACACCATGGGGTTAAGCAAAATTTATAGCGGTGTCATAGAGCTGCCCCGAAATTTGCATGTTCCTCCTATCATTTTAAATGCAACCGCTCCTCCAAATGTTTTATAGTAGAATGCTTCTGCCTAATTTTTAATTGTTGTTGATTAATTATAAATATTTTAATTTATGACATATATTATTAATTGGTAGGTTTATAATTGTAATTTAATATTTAATGTACTATATTTCACTAATATAACTTCAGGTCTGACGAAGAGGAAACACAACCCTCGAAACGTTATCTTAATTAAAAAATATATAGAGTTTAATATTATTTGTCCACCAACCCCGCAAATAAAAGAAAAGCAAGAAAATAATAATTAAATATGGACGCAATAACCGAAATTAATTGAATCTTTAATTTCATTTTTAATGGTTTATTGTGATTTGATTTAAAATATAGTATACCATAATTCTTTTCCTTCCTAAAAGACATAAAGTACATGTGAAACAACAGATTGTAGTTAGTGTTAAATTAACAATATACAATAGAAGAATAACAGTTTTAATAGTAATAGCAGTAATAATAATAAATATTATTCGTTTTTATAGGCACGAGCTGAGAAGCATTAATGTTTCAATACAATGTTATAGCATTTTGCTGAAGTATTTGTGTTTGCAGAAAAAAATTGCAGAAGTGAAAATTGAAATAGGGATTTCAAAGAAATATTCGTGACCATTTTGATAATTAATACAAAAACTCAATATATTTACACAATTTGGGGCACATATGGTATGGAGTGACCATTACTGGTACAGTACAAATTGTCACAGTTTAAAATTACGTTCAATGCACATTCACCAGCTCTGTAGCATCATGTTCAAAATTCTTGTCAAGTTGAGCGTCCGCATCAGCGTCAACGTCAGAGACTAAACTACAATTCCAGCTTCAGTTTGCAGGATATTTTCTCAACATAATGAAATAAGATTTTTCTTTGGAACATACATTATAATAGTTAGAAAATTATAAGATTATTCATTACCTACTCCAAATTACCGGAATAGAAATTTTCATAAGATTCTACTACCTTATGGAGCACTTGGCGTACTGGCGTACATGCCAAAAGTAGATTTATACTTTTACTCGTAAGAAAAAACGTAAAATGTAAGGTGGCTATTAAATTTGATTTACTCAATTGTTAGTAGGTACCAAATAGGCTGTTACATAAACAATACTAGTGTAAGATAAATAACAGTGTATACTGTAGTAATTTGCCTATTCCATATATGGAAATATGAAATATATTTCATTTATTAACCAATAACTGTTCCATAAAACTATTTTAGTAAAAAAAAACACTACTTGGGTAAATTGCTATTACTTTGGTTTACACGCAAAAAATGTTAATATGTTTTTACCTCGTAAACCACTATATTATTTTACTCATTAATCGCAGTTGGATAAAATACGTTTGATCGAGTTTAAACTGGAAGCCGAAACAGTGCAAAATAGAAAACGTGGATTAATTAGAGCAAAAATATCATAGATATAACCAGGGTCCGGTTTTAATGGTTATAAAAGTGTTAATAAATCATTAGGACTACGTCAGGTGCTGCAAAAACTATCCGTAACAATTAAGTCGCAATTTTTCGACCTTTTGCAGTTTTAATTATTTTTAATTGGAAACACGAACTGAAGTTGCATTGTTCCATTTAAAAAATATTGATTATATTATTTGTAAGTTGATGCAAAATGGTTTATCCCTACATAAATAATAATGCATAACTTGTCGACAAAACTAATAAAATAAATTCACAATCTACAGGATGAAGTTCCTTAAGTAATTAAATTTAATTACTACAGGTAAATAATATTACAAGTTTTACGAATAATTGCTCTGGAAATCTGTTAAACAAGTTCTTTTATCTAACTTCAGATATACTAATAGTAACTAATTATAGGTGCATTCCAAGAATAACATCACAGGTGAATTTTATATTATTATCAACTGTTGAATTCAATATTACAGTTTGAATGTGATTTTGAAATGAACTCTTGAATTAACAACGGATTTGAAACTATCCTAATATGAACTTTAATTTCAATAAATAATTGAAGATTTTAGAGGCTTACATACAATCGAGATATATGCACAATCAACTTCGATTTCAGAATGATAGTAAGTATTGATTAGGTATTGTAGTAAAAAGAGAAAATTATTATAAAATTAAAAATCAGCGTTAGAGAAGATAAATAGCATACCTAATCCTCAATTCTCACTGATTTGTCATAGAATCGCGAAGTTCTAAAGAAAGGCAACTTCCATTCTAATATAATGATTTATTGAGAATAAACAATCGATCAATCTACAATTACAAATTATGCAAAATTCTGCATATTTCAGCAAGTGCTATTCAGTAATTAATGTGGATTTAATAACATATATCAGTAGATAGAATAAACATACATCACGATGATGCATAAATTTTCAGACTAACATGGCGTGTACAAGTGAACTTCGTCAAAAAAAAGTGGAACTAAAATTAATTGCTAGTTTATCCATAACATGATACATAACTATAATATAACATAAAATTATCCTATTGGCAGCCAAGTTTAAAAATCAATGAAGTTAAACATGAATGTTCGTTTATAATATTTATGGCTTTGCATGAAGCACTTAGTTTTCTCATTTACGATATGATAATTTAATAGCTCGTAATAAAACGTATGATAATGAAAACTAAAACCACTTTTGCAAATTTTTCTCTCCATTGGATTCCAACAAAATTTCAGTTCAAGTTGGTCTACTTTTTGTGCCTCCGAGTCTCCGTCCAACAAATCCTATTTAACTTGAACTTTTCCCAAAATGGATGTGGTAAAGCAACTACAAATCACGTACGTGTTAAAGAAATACTGACCAGATTCTTCCAAATAAAGAAGAAGAAAACAGGAAATCGGGTACCTTATAAGAAATAAATTAAAGCAAAGAGAAAGCATCGGAAAAAGAAGCACGCTAATAAGGCATAATCCTAAAAGTTGATGAGAGTAAGCGAGAGCGGCAGGTGGATAACAGAAAGAACCAGTTATAGGTATTTCCTCATTGTGATGAACTACATAACGGGAGATACTTTTTTAATTCGCGACCGGATGAGTGAGTAAAGCATTCGCATAATAAGTCTGCACTTCAAGCGGTTCATTAAGCGATTCCCAGTAAAAGTTGCAGCATTTATCGCCACAAAATTGTAACAGTATATTTTCTAATGATAGCGCAATTCTATAAAATTAATTAAGTTTTTTCGATTTTAAATTTGTAAACATCGCACGATGCTTTTGAGAGGTCTCATGTTTATCTGCATGTTTGAAGTTGAGGTATAAAATTTTTTATTCAGTGTTTTATCGTCCCGGCATAGTGGAACAGTTATCATCATTAAAGCATTTTTTGTTTTGAAATTTATATCTCCATCCAAAGATAACTGCTATTCGAAAATGGAAGAAATATCATTGACCCAATTTATTGGTCAAAAAATGTTAGAAGTGCATAGAATTGCCTTTTGGTGTTTCCAGGTGATTAACAATAAAATATGACTTGTTTAGGCACACATAGATGAGAATAGTTGAAACTGTATAAAACTTTCTCTCAAAAGCAGAATCAGAAGAAAGCTATGATGACCGAGACTAATATAATATATATTTTCTTCTATGAGATTATTTGGATAAATGAAAAAGTCTGCTACAGTTTAACCAGTACAAAAAATAATTATGTTATCGCTATTGACATTGCTATTCTTATGCAACACTTCAAATGATGTGGGTAAATTTTAATGAGACTAAAGTATATTTACAATGTGTAAATTGATAGTATAGGATATTATATCAACAAATACCACAAGGATTGCTTTGGCTTTAAAGTTTCAAATTTATAACTTCATAATAAATGTCGCTGATATGCGTAGGATTTTTGCCATTATCTGCTAATAAAGTTTTCTTAAGACTATAAATAATTTTATCACCCCATATTTTCATATTATGTACGTAAACTATGAATGAGTTTGGAATAAGTAATTGGGTTTACTTATAACTT
The DNA here is from genome assembly GCA_958510855.1 of Rhagonycha lutea. Lineage (NCBI taxonomy): Eukaryota > Metazoa > Arthropoda > Insecta > Coleoptera > Cantharidae > Rhagonycha > Rhagonycha lutea. Next base: position 12,611,353 of record OY294036.1, on the reverse strand, counting down.
CACCTCTTCCCAAAATTTTGGCCACTATTTTATTTAAAATGAATTTAAAAAGTAATAGTAATTTGTATCATATCATTAAAAAAATTAATTAATGGTATTAATTACAGTTGAAATTATTTACTTTCGTGTGAAATCTAAAACTCATACAATAAAAATTTTAAAGATTGAATCGGATTCCCACTTATTTTTCAAATATGTTGATATATTATTTAAAAAACATAAGAAAATGGAAAGGAAATCTATTAATACACAAAAACAATAAAAAAAATTGCACTTTCTATGATAATTATTTAACAGGTCGATGTAGATGCAAGAAAGGAACCAACTGTTACGTTTAAATGTAAATTAGTTCCTTTTTGCAATACTACCACTAATTGACTGGTTGAAAGTGTTCAAATTTTAAAATTCGAACTATCAAAATTGAAGTTCAAAATTATGCACCAAATGTGTGTAAAATTATTTGAGCAAATTATCTGAACACCTTTAAATTCAAAGTAAAGGTAATATGATTATGGAATTAACCGCTTCAGATGCATATTGGTGGTGGAAAACATATAAGAATAAATCTAAATGCATAACTTTTACACTTCAGAGAGTACACTGCCCAACGGCTTACATGAACCATATTATAGTAAAATTACCATTTACAACAGAAATAAAATATTTTATTCTATCTAATGATCTTACTCAACTTTGAGAGTAAAGCGAAACGAAAGCGATACCTTGTTTTAGAAGAAAAATAGAATACTTGGTTTAGAATACCAAGCCAGTACTCACCAGGTACTATAATTTTGCCTTTCTTGTCTAGCAAACTGTCTTTCAAAACAAAGTAAGGAAAATCTCTGTTTATATAAATGTGTAATTTGAGTGATTAGTGACAACTCGATATCGGTAAGATACAAATTAACAGCAACCAATCGGAAGCGTGAAAAAGCATTACATACAGAGAGAAACATACCGACAGAGTTTTCTACGACATTCCTATGTTTATATAAAAGTTTCGTTTAAAGGTCAGAAAGGATAACTTTCACAGCTGGTTGGAGAAAAACAAATTTACTTTTCCTAATTCTCACTGCCAAAAAACATCTTGATCAACAAAGTAGCGCCAGTTATTGGGGAGGGGGAATACATGTTAAATTTGCAATAATCCATTAAAACTAATCTAAAATACAATGTTATGTACAATAACCCAGGCTAATCAAGGTAGCATGGCATAATCGTTTATCGTATGATGGATATTTGACACTGTTTTAGCTGTTTATGTTTCTTCATCGTATCATTCTTATTTTACCTATTACAACATTTATTATTCCATAGAATGCACTTTCTGATTGGATAATTCATAAATAAAATAATTAAATATATTAAAGGTATTATTATAAATTACTTTATTTGCAATGATCTGTAACGATTCGAGTGACTACCTTTAAATCCAGCCCTATATATTTCGTAAAAATGTATTAGAGCACAACGAAAATCATCTTCATAGAACCAAGAAAAATTCTGTAAACTCCTGTAAAATTTAAAATCTTTTCTATAAATCTTTACACCAATACAGAATTCTAATAATTTATAAAGGTCATAATATGAATAAACGATAACTAATTTAGGCAATAAGGAAGTTTGAGCTTCCAATGTTGAATATTTATGAAACTATTGAATATTTTTGCCTCATTGCCTAAATTAGTTATCGTTTATTCATATGACTTTTATAAATTATTAGATTTCTGTATTGGTGAAAAGATTCATAGAAAAGATTAATATTTTTGGGCGCACCCTCTGTTGAAACATATTTTTTGCATCAAAATTTAAAAGGCCCTTTTAATTAAGTTAGCGCAGTGCTTCATAATCATTATTCATTATCTGTATAGGTTACGGTGCTGAAGGTTTAGGAATCGATTCCTACCAGAAGATAAATTTTTCTAATATCTTCAATAATGCAATCTACAAATCTTTTAAAAATCAAAACAAACTAAAATATTTTGATGTTAGTAATGAACGAACAAGTTCTGGCTGGATCGGCTGGATGGAATTTTACGGTTGGTCTATACAATTCTTATAATGGTAATATTGATCAATATCTAATAACCCCTAGGCGTTCAATATATTGTGCAATATATTGCACTGACAATCATCTTAACCAATGCCAGTGCAGTATTTCATATTATACAATAAAATTAAACAATTACTAGCAATTTTGCACTTACACTATTTTATTATTATATTTAAATTGGTTAACTGTTAATTCGTGAAAATAAATTAGTAATATATTTTAATAATTTACGAATTAAGGTTATAAAATTAATATTGTAAAGCTTTCAAATTACATTATGTAATTTCTGATGATGAATGCATTCGCATTTAAAAGCTTAAATACAATATTAATTTTATTACCTTAATTCGTAAATTATTAAAATATATTACTAATTTGATTATTATAGGTGGAGCTACTCTCAAATTTGGGGAGTAATAAGCAATAATATTATAGACTATTCGGAAATATATAATATTATGTTCTGTCATTGATTTTATTAAATCAATTCTACTACTGCTAATCAATTAATAATATAAGTACATCTACATGTCGTGGTAATAGCACCAGGGGGGTTTGGGGGTATGGAATACCCCTATGGGTATGGTAACAGATTATGGCAGTGTTTATGCAAATTCTTATCCTAATGCTAATTCAATTTCTTGTAATCGATGGATCAATATTTTCTATAAGTTCTTAGAGACTGAGTGTCTAACATAACTTTAAAAAATAATATAAAAAATTAATAAACCGCGACTGTAAAAAAGAATAATATAATAATTACTCGCAAAATATAATGTAAGTCACTCTAATGTAATTATAAAATATTTTATATGGCACAATGACATAAGTTCCATCTAAAAAGACATTGAGAGCTTTGAAATAGAAATAATTAAAAATAGATGTAGAAATTAGCATCGTTTTTTTAAAGCACGAACCTCTTAGGTGTTAATTAAATAACAGTTTAAATATTTGTTTTGTTTAAAACCTTTTACAGAATAGAACAATCCAAGTTTACTTTAACAAAATTAAATTTTACTGTTACACAAAATGAATTACATAAGCACTGTTCTCAATAATAATCGCGTTATTACCAACATTAATATTTATTTTAAAAGAAAAACAATCATAAAATTCACATCATTATTACGGTAATGGCAAAAAAACTAATTTTATGTTAATATTGTTCACTTGCATGTTTTTAAAGTAAAATTTGCAATAAAAAATTACCGTTATTGTTACACTGGGTATATGATTAAAATAACACGAATTAGTTGATCTTTTTTCTATTTTAATAATGTTTTTACCAAACATATTGGTCCACCTAAATTGGTTGGAAAGCTCCAAAATTACCTTTTAATTATTTTTCGGTGGCAAATTCTAACGAAAGTTTAAAATAATCAATTATTCCACCTCTAATGAGTGATGGCTCAAACATGATTGAAAATTTAAGTCACGATTATTTTTTTCCTACACACAGCATTTTAATTGTTGATTTTATAGGGTGAATCATAAAGAGTGGACACAATTTTAATTACTCGGTGGGAAGGTCATTATCGTTTTGATAAATTCACACCATTGAAATAGCAAAACAAAATTTTGGAAATAAACTTAATGTGGAATATAATTTTATTCCTGATGACATTAGGTATATTATTGTATATGTATTGGAAACTTTTTATCAATTGCATTGATAATGCGTTGCATTCTTCCCTTTTTTATTCTTAATTATTCTTATTTTTTATCCTTCAAATGAGGAAAGTTTTAATAGAAAATTTGTAATACATAAAGACACTTTTTGTATTTCCTAAAAACCAAACTACCTATTTAAGCTTAAATTTGTACAATTAAGAGAATACTTAAGTATGACTGTAATGATGAAGAAAGTGTTCCTTGAGTTCTTTAAAAAAAAATTAAGAAATCTTTTGTAGGTAAATTAAAAATATATCGAGCTTATCCACTCTTAACGTAAAAAAGATGTCCGCGAATTGTACAAAACTAACGTACATGCGGCACGTAGTCCATAAAATTAAATCTGTTGCTTGTACATGAAACTATAAATGCAAATTAGAGAAAGGTATGCAAGTGACACGCTTTACGAATATTTGCGGTTTCTTTTACTCGAAGAGAAAATAAGTAATTCCTTTTGTACCAAACACAAAATACAATCTAAGTATGATTCTATTACTAATGCTTAATTAAAATTAACGAACTGTAATTAATTAAGTCTGGAAACCAAAACAATAGCAAAACTATAAATAATAAATTACCAAATCGCAGTAATGGCATTGATTTTAATAAAGTGGGTGGTTAAGGTCAGAGACATCAATCATAAAAATGGTAGCGTTTTGCAATACAAGAAGGAAACTTGAAAATTGTTTTAAAATACAAAAGTATAATTAATTTTAGTTCGGAAGACATGTCTTATGCATTTTAATTGGAGTTGATTAATTTAAACTGTGTTAGTCAAGGATACGATTGTTATCAAATTATCTAAAGTTGAATCTACATACTATTTACTTCGTATTGCTAAATACCAAGCATTGCAAAGTATACTGGAAATTTCAATCATGTTTTTGATTTTATTTGATGAGGTTCTGTAACTTCAACGGAAGTTTAAAATATTAGAATTTTTAATACCAAGTTGTATTTTGGTCTTGTAGAACATCCTATATTGTCAAATTGCATTGTTTTGTTGTTATGAAACTGCAAGCTTTCTCTTTTGTCTTCTGCAATTTGGCATCAGTATAAAAAAACCGCTAATCGTTGTCGACATACTAAAATACCCTAAGCTATTTTTTGAGACTCGTAAAATGCTACAGCAAATATGAGTACTGGGCGATTTTCCCATCATGGTAGAAAGTTAATAAAATTGTATATGACAGTCTTGTGTTAATTGTTTGAATAAATATTTTTCGTTTCTGATATTACTTTTTATATATTATGCACACACAAATATTGATTTGAAAGCAGGATGCACTAAATGCCATATTATTATTCAAAATGTTTCTTGAAATGATTGTGATTTAATTCAACTGCATTTTCTTTTTAGAAAAAGTGGAAGTGAAAAACGTTTTCGGATAAGTCAATAATATTTATAATGTAATTTTATTTGTTGGCAACAAAAGAAATAACAACTCCTTTTACAATGATTTTACAAATGTAAATTTTTGGGTGGGATCATCAAATGTTAATCTTCTGAAAAATTTGCATATAAAAGTAACAATGTATGGGCATGTACCACGAAAAGGAACTTTTAATTGCAAATTAGGTGTATTTCCTGGAACTTTTTTCGACTAAATTGAAAATTTGAAGAACAAATTCTTGGATTTTAAAATTTAAAAACTTTAAAAATATAAACTGCTTCTTTTTTCTTCGAATTCTTCGAATTTATCAAAATTTTTCAAAATAAATCTATCTGTAATACCTAGTAAATTTGTGGAAATACAATAATTATATTTCACCCCTCCCCCATAGACCTTCAAGCGATCAACGTATTTTCTGCATGCACTTTCGAGTGCATTATAATTATAATACTAACAATAATAATTATTGTATTTGTGATAACTAATATTATATTCTTAAATTAAAATTTAATTCATATTTATGTGTATTATTAACTCGTAAGAATATTTAATTATAGTTACTAAATTGTAACTTGTATTATCATTATATTATCATTTGATAAGTCCAAAAAAGGACGAAACAGCTGTCATGGTATATATACATTCAATTTTAATTTTTATTTATCCTTAACTTGAATATAAAATAATACAAGTTACAATTTAGTAACTATAATTAAAATTTAATTCTAAATTGCAATGCAAGTACATAAGCACTACTTCCACACGCACTAGAATATGGATAATCTCTGGTTGTTCTCATTTTCTATTAATAATTATTGTTTTATTTTCGTAATTTGTTTTGATCGGAGATAGTATCGAAAAATTGTATTGATTACAATTATCATAATTTGATACATAATAATTAATATACTATAAAATGCACAATATAAAATTGTGATCTAACATACAACATATTACAATATTTTATCTGAAAAATTGTACAAAAATATTGTTCTTAATTTTGCTTCTAATTACTAATTATTATTATTGTTTATAAATAATTTATTATATGTAAAAACTAAATAGTTCATTATTTAGATTATTATGCCTTATTATTTGTACCTTTACTGCCCTTGTGCTCTAAATTTATCTGGAATAGAAAATTATATAGGGTGAACGATACAGTTATTGACACCCTAAGTATGTAGTTTTCATTAAATTGATTATATTTCAAGTTGTAGTCAAGATTTTAATTTTTATTATTAATTTCTAAAGGTAATTAAGGCAAAAGTGATGTTTATTAGAATTTGCCAGTTGTTGGAAGAACAAAATGTTTGTTTTCACTTTAGTTCCTTGGGAATAAATGTAAAAATAAATATAAATAAGTTCTTCACGTTGCCATGGTAACTAGACAATATAATATATAACTTTTAACTCATGAAATTAATAATAAATAAATTTTTTTAAATATTCACGAGTTAACTACAACACAATGAGACCAATTCGAATAGTATTTCATGTTCCAAAAATATTATAATAATATTTATTTATTATTAGACAATAATATACAGCATGTTTAGGAAATAATGTAAAAATTGTAACGAAAGAAATGATTATTATAGAAATACTACAGCGAGGCCGTCATTTTAAAGCTTTTTTTTTAACGTGATTTTTTTTTAATGTCAAACAATATTTAACATTTTATTCTAATGGCAATCTATATTTTGTTTTTATTTATACCTATAGTGAAATTTTTTCTGAATCTATGATTTCAACTTTGGTACAATTTTCGGTAAAAGGAAGTAATTAAATTGTTTATCAACATTATTTTAATTTAATGAATGTGGAGTGTAATAGCCTTAGGTTTTTCTAATTGCCACTCGACTGCGTGAAAATTAAATAGAAACTTTTTGAAACTAATAGCTTGGCTTTTGATATATCTATTCACATATACAGGGTACTTCGGGTAAACTACGCCAAACTAACCAAGTTTCTTAGTTACATTTTTCAAACTTCGACAACTTGGGTCAATCGAAATTAAAACATTTTAAATTTCCACCATTTTGAAATGGAAACTAACAACACTTGTTAGTTTTACTATGATTTATCATTGGTACAGTTTGACGTAGTCGACTTGAAACACCCTGTATGTATAGAAGAGAATATAATATTATTTTAATGACGATAATAATATTTTCAGATCAGTCAGACAGGAAACAGTCGCTCTTAAGCTTTAAATTTGTTAAAAAATCACCTATGGCGCATTTAATTTTTTACGTTTATCAACGTTCTTCAATAGCGTAACATTCTTTAATTTTAATCTATTATAATTATGTTTAGCATTCATAAATTTGCGTCTATTAAAATATATAGTCTAATTTATAATGGATAAACAAATGAAGATATAAAACCGCGACCCAAAATTATGCACTGAACAGCATTTTTTGTGATTTTTCTTAATTTAAATTCTTCATAAAAAAACACCAAGCTTAGAAATACTCGTGTCTTCCTTATTGGAAGACCGAAACAACGGAGTATTTTATTAGTCGGAATCTTGTTTACATTTCACTCCAAACATGGAATACTAATAAATCTAATAAAATAATCTGCAAGACCTTTGCTACCTCCAATTTATTTTTAATTAACCAAATAGGAAAAGTTAATTAAAATGTCCTTTTAACGTCTCTTTTTTATTATTTTTTTTCACGGTCACGATATCATTCAAATCTTGGAATATAAAACTTCCAGTTTAAATTCTAATGACGAGATAATTACAGTCTAATATGAAACCATGCTTTCTACCTAATAAATTATCTTGTTCCAATTTCGCAAAATTTTTAAACGCCATAAATCTTGATAATTTGTGACTATCAAATTACAATAAATAAATACCTGTGGTATTGTGATATCAGGTAAATATAACATATTTTGACTTTTGAAAAGTTTATCACTTTTTCCAAACGTACACACTGCGTTCATATTGAACCACAAATTTGTTTTTAAATCACCAAATAGTTGCACTCAGATAACCCATCCAAACATCGTCTATGATAATCGTGTGATTGATACTTAATTAGTAAAGATAGTCGTTAGACCATCATCTGTAACTCGATAAAGACTACAACGGTACTGAAAAGTCTTAAGATAGAAATGAGGTTGGTGAGAAAGGCTTCTGAACTACGTTTCGCTATACGAACACCTCAATGTAAAGTAGAAGGGATGTAATCAACAACCGTGACATTACCTGCATATAAAAACTTTAATAATTGTAATACTAACAATAATAATAGTAATGGTAATAAAATTGTAGCAATACAATAAAAAAAACAACTGGCTAACACGCCACGATTAACCTTACATTCCCAAAAGATGTACTATTACCGATACACTTGCACAATTGGTTTTTAATTTTGGTTCTAAAAATCCATTTCAAAATTTTGATGATATATCGTTTTATTGTTGTGTTTAATGATTTTAGGACTTATTTCTAAATTTCCGGTTTGATTACGTTTGAAATTATACAAGAAGTAAGAAGACGGGAAGGAAGCATTTAATATAAACAAGAAATTATGACATTTAAATTATGTGGTGATAATAAAGTAAAAAATGTAAATTAATAAACTAGACAATGTAACGAATTTCATATTATGTAGCCTATAAATATTATAAAATATGTTAATTTTTTTATTTAATAAAACTAATAGAAAAAAATTAATATTAATTGACACGATTCTTAGCAATTTGTTCGAACATTGCAAGAATATTATATATTTTAACGAGTGTCGAGATGTATCGTGATAAAGCTTCACCTCATCAGAAATTGCAACAGATTAACGAGGTTGAGTAGTATCATGGCATTAACAAGAATCAATGAACCGATATTTAACAAGATACATTAATTCAAATGTTTAAAATATTCTGTAGAAGATAGTTTGTAACGGAATGGTTTTTAATTAGCTTGGTCGATTAAACAACTCTGTGTAAGTACAAACATACGAAGTTGAAAGAATTATGCATTTTATAATTATATAATTTTATAAAATCTAGTATATTGTAGATTTGAATTTTCTTCATCACAAGAAAGGGAAGCTTTTAATTGCAATTTTAAAATAATTGAGTGTTATTTCATCCAAATTCAGCCCGGGCCCTTTATTGGGATATTCAAATCATTGCCTGCGAGTAATCGTTGCAGATGATTGTGAAGTCATTGGATTGATTAAAATTTAGTTTTAATAAAATTCATAGATTTTGAGGAGTGAAGTTTCATTTAAATTTGGATGGTTTATTTAATAGTAATACAAATACTCAATTAAAATTCTAACAGGCGACCCCAATAACAGGAAAGTGGATTTCTCATGAGCCCTTTTGATATATTATTGCATTTTTACAGACAGCAGTGCATAAGCACCAATTAACCAGCGGAACCTACATTGTTTAAAGTGGAATCCGAACCACCAGGATAGAAAGAAAATCGTTCCGAGTAGGATTCGACCTTATGGCACAATCGTAGTAGGGAATGGTTATGACCTACTTGGGACCATTGTATGCAATTCCTGGAACCACATTTTTTGGGAAAGCAACAAACTGAACAACAGCAACAAGCTGAAAGCAACTATGGGTTTCACGTTTGGTCGCATTCTCCATGAGTGAATCCGAAGACCAAACATCAACATCAATGCTAATATCTAAGAGATACATTATTATCTAGATCACTTTTATAAAGTTTCCTGGGTATATTGGAAATTATACAACATTTCTAATCCTGGATGCCATTTAATAAAATCTTGTCTGCTTTTCGTCATCAAGTATTTGATTAATGTGGCAGGATAAGGCGATCGTACGTGTAGGCATTCAATCTCACTCACGGAGAAGCGGGGTCTTGTGCCAAAGAAGATTTGCAATAAACCTCGCGAGTCACGTTGCTAACTTATACTTTACGTATGTTTAGAAACCTAAAACTAAGTCTTTGATTGGAGGATATTCCATACCCCCAAACCCCCCGGTCTCAAAAACTAGCATGGTATAGTATGTTTTGTCATTCATTTTATTAAACCGTAACCATCTTAAATAGATATATCTTCTGGAACTAGAACCTAGAGGTCTGATATTTCAAAGCTATACAATTTTAGGCTTCTATACCCAGAATACCAAGAAATCTTATGATCAGGCTCAGTATCGGTCTCCGTCCGTCCCTCCATCCACATAATTCAGGTCCAATCAGAACGCTACCAACTATTATCTTTTTTATATATGGACACGGAAGAGGAGGAGAAGCTTTGTATTTATTATCCAATTATTATAATGGATGTTGGTGTAACTGAGAACGGGGATTGGAATAGACGGAGTTACGGGGTTTAAGTAAACTAAAATTACCAGAACTTTACGTAAGCTTACTTTAGGCAAGCTAAACTAAAATAAAATCTGAATTGGTGCCTCCACTTTTGAATAGCAGTTTTTCTTGCTGAAGAAAATTTTTCTTCATGGAGGCTCACGAATGGAAATAGTATGCGGAGCACTGTTCTAGAAAAACACATGAAATATGAGATAAGAATTCCAGTATTTTGATGTTTCCAATAAATTAATCCAGATTATCAAAATTCTACTGTTTTTTTTTTTCAAATTGCATCCAATGAACAAAAATTCAGTGTATTGTGAAAATTGCATAGTATTAATAAAAAAGTTCATTGGATTTATAAATTTATTCATTGTATATATAAATGTATTTATAAATGTATTTTATTATAAATTTACATGTGCATATGAAAAAATGAACAGCTTCTGGAGCTGGATTTCATACCATGGGAATACAGAATTGTTTACATCATTCATTTCGGGTAATAATAAAAATAAATAATGTGTAAAAAAATAATGAAGCAAGTTAATTATGGCAAATTGGCAGATATCTAGCTTAATTTTTAGATTAGCTCCTAACCTTACTAATGACTTGAGACTTAACCATTATACTTTTGCGTTACATTCATTAAATGATTCACGATGTAATAACCATATTCTGTAGAAATGATAAGCTTAACATAATGTAAGTTGCAAACATGCAAACCATGTGTCTAAACCGGAAGTTACATTACATGTTAAAAGATTAATTAACCATACAAATACAAGATGCGAGTGAAGATGAGAAACGCTTCCAAGTATGCATAATTGAAATCTTGATAATTTTTCAAAATATACTTTTTACAATATCTAGTGTACCCAATGTTGAAAAATTTTCTTCTAGTAAATATATCTGTTTTATAGCACCCTGTAGATTTTCTTTGATATTTTGAGTAAAAATTGTGAAAAATATACCTTTTTTTATAAATATAATACATTAGCTGGTACACGATGCTACCGGCCTTTTATTCAAAATAATAAGGCAAATCAGAGTAAAACATAAAAAAAAATGAAAACTGTGGAGAAATGGAATAATTGAAGAAAAAACATAAAATTACAGAACGATACCCATGCGCCATGCCCAGCGATTACAAACTTGGTATTTAGTTCCGCTTAGTTGATATAAAATAATAATGCATTTACATATCATAAATTACGCAAATTTACTATTGAGCTGTATCGTTGTAAATGGTTGAAACCACCAATTTTGACACAATAAATTTTGAAATTAAAACATTTTATCTAAATCCATTATGCATTGAATTGGATTAATTTATTTAATTTATTATCGTAGGAACGTTAACAGAATGAAAATGAGAACAATTTTGATTTCACTAGACATTATTTAGAAGTAATTTAAATTCACTTCATATTTCGATTTCTTTATACAAATTTAAGAAATCCAACGGAAACGGTAAGAATTTTAAATGAGATGCATTTGTTTCAAGTTTGCCGTTTAACTAAAACGGTATAAAATTTTTGTTTCATTCTCCATTTATGGATAACTCGAATTCGCGTAAATTTTGGTTGTTTTAATCATTCTTTAACAAGCTAAAATGTTGTTATTTAGAAAATAAAACAAATAGTTGCAATTATTTTACAAGAAAGTGTAAAAATTTATTCTTATTACATGGTGGTATAAATTAATTGGGTATAATGCGAAAAATCATTTGTACTATAACAAGTTTTCGAAAGTATAAGCTAGAAAGTTAGAAAAATTGAAAAAAAAGTTAATTTTATATCCTGTAATACGCCCTTTTTCACTTACGGAATCACAACTTTCAGGTTTGATTCCGTTTTTAATAACCAAGTTCAATTCTAATGTATTCGTGTGAATGTCCGAGCGCGAGCAATGCGCAAGATGAATAAAAAAATAAGATACATGTTTCTACCGGATATAAGTCAGGTGTCGTCTTCCTGCATTGCATATAAATGCAACAGAATAAATAAAATCTAAATTTATAACCTCATCGCGACTTATTTTCATCTACATGGAGAAATCGTGCACAAGCCAAGACTCAAAATTACGACTCGCTTGGAATAAATTGTAAGTTTCGTTTCAAAACAAGTTGAAAATGTTTACAATTTTTTAAAAACGGTACGATGACCCACAATTATAGTGATTATTGTTGTTTCATAATGGTTGTGTTCTTTGGAATACAATGAAAACACCACCACAATTAAATTGAGTTAACCTTGCAAACAAGACAAAAAATTTATCGCTGCAGTAAATATCATGGAGTAAGTAAATTGGAAATGTTAATTATAAGGTTCCTTAAAAACTCGCAAGCTGCATTGTTAATACTTAATTTAGATGGATTGTTGCGATTGCTAGTCCAATTTTTGAAATGCTATTATTTTTGGATTGGCCAACAAGAAAACCATAAAAATGATAATTAGATGGTAGGATTTAGTAGTTCAATTGCGTTCGTAACTCAAGCGTGAAGTAGGATTATGATTAAGTTGGAAACACTTGGTTTACAGGAACTAATCTTACATAGTCTATAAAGTACAATAATCATTTTTTTAATTTTAATCGGCTTTCATCGACATTTAGTTGAATTATTTGCTCGAACCGCATATTAAAATAAAAATTAAATAAGCTGGAATGGATGCGTGACCCCCATTTTTAAGGTACTATTTATCTTATTAAAGAAATTTTGCTTCATTTGAATAGAATCTGCTCAATCATGGTTTAGAAAAATCTAATCAAAGAGCAATATTTTACGCCCTTGACATATACTACAATAGCTAAATAAACTCATCTTTTATATGGATCCATTTACACCTCCAAAATGTAATAACAATGCTACTTTGTTAATTTCATTGCCTATTATCTGTTAAAACCAGCATTGTTTTCACATCGTGTGACGATCTTGAACTTAAATTTGTTTGCTCATTTTTCTTTTGTAGATAGAGCGGGACTGCGATAGGAATAATATTAATTTATGCAAATGATTAACGGAAATGGTACTAAAATTTCCACATTTTAAAAATTTAAAGTAAGAAAATGTTTGAAATGTGTTATATAATTAAAATACATATGCAAATTTTAATGAGAAATTTATATTATAAGTTATAAGATAAACTATACCTAACCAGATTTTTAAAATTGATAAGAAAAACAATTGAAACTTTGCTTTAGCTTATTTAATCTGTTAGATATTTTCGAAAAAAATAATCTAGAGCTAAAAAAATACTCATTTTTCGGAAAAGCAAACAACTCAATTTGCAATTAGCTCTCACAGCAGGTCGATAAGATCGAATAAGTTAAATTTATTAAATGTGTTTCTTGTATGGTTGGTCATACCAAAGAAGTTCCTCTACTTCTTCAATCTAGGTGAAATGTAGGCAACCTGTCCGTCGTCCATGTATAACTAATAATATAATTATTTTTCATTAAAATGATTCGATTCCAATCCGGCCAAGAATGTTTTTTCCCAAATTACATGCAATTCTTTGGTTTTACAAAAAAATCCCCTCGTCATGCCATACCACAGAAAAATTACCCATCCATTTTAGATATCTCTAATATTTATTTATATGTTAGTTCTAAAATTAAAAGTAATTTCTGTTTAATTGTTTTAAAAGTAGTACGGGTGCTTACCCGTTATTAATTTTTGTTAGGTGCGTGATTCTAATCAAAAGAAATTTCTTTATAAATGGACTTTCAATCTTCGGCAACTTTAAACCTAATAATTAATTACCAACAATAAAATTGCACTACTATTAATAATTTTTCTGTTGATTAAAAGTAAACACGCACATGTACAATGTGGCACGCGTCAATACAAAAACTTCTAACAATCCATCAATTAAATATAAGCCGCATAAATTATAAAATTATATTTAATTTTATGGTTAATAAATCATTTAAAACTTGAAATATTTCGAAACCATGGAATGCAAAGTACGAGAAACTTTTTCCATCTGATGGACATCCTGTCGAAAAAGAAATGGAAGATGCAATTTTGCTTAATTATCATCATTAGGGTTATTAGTTTCAATCAAATATTAATAATAATTAATTACCTCAGTACCAATATCTACAGCAAGTTCTGAGTTATGCAACATCATAATATGTCTTGGTAATTATTGTGTAGGTAATACACTTTTTTTACACCTTAGTAGTATTGATGAGAAACATCAAGAATAGTTCAAGGAAGTGATGTAAAGTTCACCTTCAGTTTCGTACGAGAAACGCTTTCACATAATCTTTTGAAGAAGAGCAGGAATTTCTTCTTCTCGTAAACAGGAAACTAAAAAATATATTATTCTAAGGAAACCAAAATAAAGGCTTGGTATTAGTATACTATAGGTTAAGGATAGCTAGAAAAATACAAATTTGAATACAAAACTTTTGCCTTCTTAGATCATCCCTTCCGGCAAATAATCAAAATCTAAACGATGCGAAGGTTTCTTTTTTAATTAAGCTGTATTGAATTTGTTGCCATATTTTCTATATCTTTCTGGAATTTTTTCGTAGTATCATTTTGAAAGCACAAAATTGGAAATCCTGCTGTAAGAATTTTATATGACTTGGAAAAGCTTTCTTCGAAGCAAGTGCTTCGTATGATCTTCTATATCTGTAGATTTGTACCTCATAGGGAACCTACAGGATCATATGGGCTGACCACCATGGAAAGCATAACATACTTCATTTTGGACGGTTGTGCTACTAGGTGGATTACTCCTTAATGGTTGTTAATTTCCTCCTACTGCAGTTAGCCAAAATAAATTTTTTATAGGGTATGTACGCAGAACCGAACGTCATACTTTGCGTAAGCAGCTATTACATTTCCTTACAGGCTCAAGGATTCAATCTTAAATTATGAAATTATTTGAAGCTGATGCTTTTATGTTAACTTTTACTGCGTCCATAATAAGAAATGATCCTAAAAGTAGTAAAGCCACAAAAAGTAAGCAAATATTAAAATGTCAAATATAAATAATATCATTTTTATTTTAATATTTCTTGATTTGCTTTAACAATTTGTAACAGGTGAGACTAAAAAATATGTAGATGGCCTAGACTAGAGCACGAAAAACCGATCATATTCTGTCAGCCTCTCTCTTGTAGTCCTATAAGAGGTCTAGAAACAGTTCATTATCGTAATTTTTTCGTCATAACCGTGAAGTAATAAAAATTCAGCTTGCAAGGACACATTCAATTTATTAGAAATGAGTCCTATGTACATAAATATCGTCTAAGATTAATAGCTTCCCATATGGTAGTCATAACTCATAACTTTGCAAATTTTCTGTTGCCTGAGAGCAAATAAAGCCAAATCATTCTGTTGTGTTCCTGTTTAATTAAAGCAAGGAATTATTTATGCAAGCTTTTTCAAATTAAAGATGAAGTTTAAAAAGTTTTACTAACCACCGAGGTGTAATCTACCAAAAAAACCATTAATAAATGGGTCAAGACACTTCTGTCGAGTTCACCATCGGAACAACAAGGTTATTAGGGCCCTATTATTTCGAGATTTAAACGTGAGCCCCTTCCAATTCAAAAAAGGGGGCATAACAAGGTTTCCTCTGAATTTTTCTAAAGAAACTCCCTAGCTTTCCTAGGTTTAACAGCAATATGCGTATGTTGTTTTTGGTATTGCCTTTAGATGACTCATTTTCTTTTCGATATGCTCATGGCGATTCTTCTTTTCCTCCGATTGCTAAATAGCCCTCTAATCTGGCTTATACACCCCTAAAACTGAGGTTTTGGGGGGAAAGCTTCCTAAAGTGAATAACCGATTTTGGATTTCAAAGCACTTCTTGTCAAGGAAACTAAAAATTTAAAATATTTTTGAATAAAAAATGTCGTTACTTCCACTTCATTAAATTACATAAACCCAAGAGTTAATTGGACAACTTTTAGTCTTAATAATCATTAACGTAAAAGCGCATGAAATTTAATTGATAACAAAATTGTTATATTCGTAACGGTTAAATAATCAACTTTCTCTCGGCTACCAAGATCATAAGTGAAAGCAGCATGATTTTTGCAAAATCTTATGTTCAACTTATACTACTCCAAATTTTTTTTTTGCAAAAAAGACGTTTATTATAAAAGTCACTGTGATTGGACCGTAAACATAAGAATCTTTCCTTTTTATAGCTTGACAAGTTTATGGGGTCTAGAACATCTTATTTAAAGCAAAAAAGTTGAATTGATATCAAACACATAAAAAGTAAAATAAAACGAAGTAGGAAATAAAATGATAGTAAAATTGTGCCTGATGTCAAATACAAAAATTTATATTCCAGAATTAATCTCGATCGTTCCAATCCAAGCGACTATAAAGTATATACACAGCAATTTCCACAATTTTTGTACCGACATAATTTTATGGTAAAATAAACAGGAATCAATTTCAAGAACATAAAAAAATGTTTAGTATCATAAAAATTTCAAATTAAAGTGATTGAGTGATAAGGGTGCCTACGCCCTACGCTATTTAACTTTATGGTTTATTGAGATGTTAATAGATCCAAATGACCATAATTCACTAAATTCTAAAATTGCATTTGTCGCTTAACCTACTAACCTTGTCTACTAATTATTATATTTTACCTAAATGGTAAAATATTTTAAATATATGTAACGAAACCGAATATTAATAAAAGATTTGAAAACGGTAACGCATTTAAACAAAAAACTCAAAAATGAATAAATAAAACAACCGGAACAAGTTGATAATGATGCAAGGTTAGAATAATTAATTGAGTATAAAAAAATCCGGCAAGACGATTTTTATTATAAAATTATACAAGTAGGTAAAGAATTTGTTTTTGTTTATGTAATAAATACAATGACCAACTTTTTTCTGAATAATGTTACCTCTTATAATAATAACCCACTCCTTAAAATCAATTTTTCTCATAAAGAAAGTAATTAATTCATCACGAATGGTTTTTATTAATTATTACTATCTCAATTTGTTATCTAGGATTTTTTTATGTTCTCGTAAAAGTTTGATTAGCCGGTACATTTTTTCTTTAATTATTATAATCTTAAGAAAACTTAAAAATTTTGATTTTTCTTATGATAATGAAGAACTTCCAAGCAATAAAAATAGCTTAAATAGAAAAATTTGAATATTTATTATAGTGAATTCTCAATTCGAGGAAATCTAAAAGAGCTGCTTTGCCTATAGCTTCCAATGATGTCAAAGCTAAAATTTAGGGATAGTTTCTTTTTCTCATTATTGTATAAATTAAATTTAGTTGGTTTGTTTGTATTACGAAGATAATATTTAATGCTGTTTGTTGTTTTCGTGCAAGTGATTGCTTTTTATTGTTTACTTTTACAATTTTAATTTGTTTATTAGCACTTATTCTAAATCAAACTTAATTTCTAATTTGTTTTCAAATCACTCTCACAAGAAGCACTTACGGAAGCCGGTGAGAACGCTTCGATGCCAAAGTGGCACTCGAAATAATCTGGAAATAAATTGGTAGATACTTTGCTAAAGTCCACATTAAAAAAAAACTAAGTGGAAACTTGATAAATCTATTGGTTTTTGTCAACTGTAATCAATTGAATATTAAACAATAGTCAAATTAACGTCCCAAATAGTGATACAATTTTATGAATTTTTGAGATAAATTACCAAGACATATGAAGCCGTCCAATATTATAGGACATTAGGCATATGAATATTATTAATATTATTATATATTTCAATAATATGTTCATGTTTTGAACAAAACAAAATTACAATACATTTTCATGGTTAAAGATGTTTAAATAATACAAAACAAAGAAAATAACATGATAATGGTATAGTTATCTCAAGGTGAAGGTAAAATGACAAAAAATATTTATGTCAAGTAAATCATTCGAATATTCTACTAAATTAAAACTGCAATTTTGGGTAGGCCATATGGCACATTATAACAATTTTCATACTTAATATATTCTAACAGTTGTGTTAATGAATAAAACATTTTCAACTTCGACTTATGAGAATTCGGTTATTATAAAAATATTCCAAAAATTACTAAATTAAATTGCAGTTATTAAATACGAAACCGCTTTCCAACTTAAATTTATTATTTTACCAAAGTTTAACATTTAAATTTGTTTAATACAAAATATTTGAGATATTTCCAACAAACAGTAATTTAATAATAAATTGAACAGGTTAATTTTATTAACCGATATTAAATTAATTATTTAATTATATGCTTCGATGAAGAAAAAAAAGTTTTTATTTTGGTTGTTACACATGAGTTCCCCAGTTTAAATAATTTTGTTGTAACCTTACATTACAGTGAATGCAAAAATTAACATTTAATGTAAGGAAGCAATTATATGTATCAAAAAAAAATCTTATTGCAAACTAATTAAATAAGTACAAAATTCGAGTTACAATTTTTTAATCGCTCAACCATTAAAACCCATATTTAGTTTTATTGCTACACTACTGTAATATAAGTGTGATTTGCTAAACGACTAATTGGAAGAAAATTGACGTATCGTAAATACAATATAATTAGGTATATAATGGCTTAATAGCACACAATTAAATGGAAATACAATAGATTAATTGCAGTGACTTTAAACTTTTTGCTTTGGTGACATAAAATTAACTGATGGGAAAATTTTCTGTTTGTCTCCTGGCGCAGTCTTTCATTTTCGGGAAAATTTTAAAAAACATTGCACGTTAACAGAGAACAAAAAATATTGTAAGGCAGACAAGGTTGATGATTCACTATAGTTTGCTAATCAATAAGTATATCGCAAAGGTGGATGTACTGCGAGTAGGTACCTTTATCAAAAACCTGCAGAATTCGTTAAAAGCACGATAATACAATTATTTATTTCGCGTTTGTACTCTTCAACATTCACTGGAATCGTGTAAACTTGAATGCACGGATGCATTGTTCATAGGATTACAACATCCGTTTCTCGACAATGGCTTTGAAATTATTTCCAAAACACCATAAACCAATAAAACAATGGATTAAATATGTCTTAACGGAGACACGTTTCAAAATATATCTTTTGTATTGACTATCACCATTATTACTTTGAGATTTAATAACAATAGTGCAGTTGTCGATTAAATTTACTGTATTAACAATTAGTGTTTATAGTTTTTATAATTAAATATTGTGAAGACTTATAGATAAGTGTTACCAATCCTTGATAGTGAAGTCCAATATGGCTTCGTCAAACATGAGAGTACATAAATGTAGATTAGAATCCTTTCAAATACTTTTTGCCTTAGCTGCTATTTAGTTCAAAAAGTGTACTTTGTGTGCTTCCTCAATATTGAAAAAACTAGATAATATGATGATGTGATGTAAGTAGTCGGTTTTGAAACGCATTACAACGTTATCCGAGTCCAACTATTATTTTACCTACGACGAGGAGCAAGCCCGACGTAGAACCCCCAACCTCGACCAGAAAGAGGACTAGCTATAAGTAATGATAGTAAAGTTTACTTCCAGTACCATAAAATTACATAAATCATATTTAATTGTAATAGTAGTTGCTGATTTGTACAGTCTTGCATCACATCTGGTAAATATACAATAATGTAATCCATATAAATTAAATAGATTAAAAGTATATTATATAGGTACTATATTTAATGCTTCTTGGATGTGCGATGGTGACATGCATATAATCTTGTGTGACTTATCTAAATCAGTTTCACATAAATGTAATACACAAATAACTGAATTTGTTACGTCTTAATGTGATTCATTCCACCTTTACTTCTTGGATTGTAAAACTTAATGGATCTCTTAAATCTTAAATAATCTTGACCAAATTCTCATTCGGGTTACATATTATTTGCACTATCTTCGTACAAAATAATACTCCGTAATAATCATATAAATTTTTCTCACCAATAAAAATTTATTGAACTGCAGTATTAAATTTTTATTACTTTTTCATTGCTATTTGATTATTATTAAATTATTTAGTTTTAATTGAAAACCACAAATTAAAAATTATAATATCAGAATGAGAATTCATTTAACTGACAGGAAAAATGGATTATAGTACCATATTTTTGCAGTGAGACCAAAGGCCGAACGACCATGACACTCACGTACCAGAAGGTCATGACTACCGTATGACCTTCTAGTAATAATAGTGAGATAAATGCTGCATCACGAAAATCGCAGTAATGTTTATTTTGTTGTCGATTGCAAATCAATATTTAATGTTTGATTATTATCTACTAAAAGTCAGGCTTTTATGAAAATAAAGTTGTAATAATAATATATTAGCTTTCAGCAACTCCTAAAAATCATTAATATTTTTTTAAAATATGCATTGAAGGTCGAACAAGATTTCGGGAAAGTAAATTGACCCCACGATTTAGTATAATATTAATCATTGACAAGATAAATTATTACTTTTGCTTGAATTTAAATACTCCTACGTACATCAAAAATTAATTTAGCATAAAAGAAATTAATTTTCCTAAAAAAGACTAAATCTCCTGATAGAAAGCTGCTAAATTCGAAAAAAAAGGTGTGATTTGAAATATAAAATAATATCACAAAATCATAATCGAATTTTAATAGGCGCCTTGGTTTGATTTCAATAAAAAATTTAAAAAGCTATTACTCAATTTTTAATTGAAATTGTTTTGTTAATTATTTAGCAGGAAAAGTGTGCACTAGATAAAACTGTAATAATTTTTTTAATTACCTATTGCATACAAAATCAACCGTTTTCATAATGATTAGATTAAACTCAGCATTATATGCTTCATATAAATTTCGTAACAATATAATAAATTAATTTATTATATAATAATAATGCATACCAAATTTTCCCCTGAGAAAATTATCATACTTATTATTTTTTCCCGAAATCCTAAAAATGTTGTTCACACCTCCCATTATTTATACGCTTCCGGAGTTAACGTTTACTTGTTGATTGCACAGAATAAAAAATGTTATTTGCGCCATTTTTTTAATCAGAACCAAAATACGTTTCAAATAATAAAACAATAAACTTTATCTTGTTTAATTCTGATATCAGCCGCACACAACAAAACATAATTTCGAATAAAAAAAAAATATTTACTTTATGATACCATGACGAATGGATCATTTGTACTACTTAAATTTCGTAATTCAAGTAAAAAAAAACATTGATATTGTATAAAGAGAGCGGGAGTATTATACCATACCCCTAAGGTCGATAGAAGATAATAGACAGATAGCGGAACGATATTCGAATTCTTTTAATCAGTTCATAAGATAATATGACAATATCACATTTTTAAAACTGTGGAATTATTAAATTATTTTTCAAAATCGCTTTCGAGAAAATAATATCACGATCCTAAGTCATTCAGCTGAGACCAACATCAAAAGGTTGCAACCGCGACAGTTCAAATGTCGTTTGCGTGAGATGCTCATCGAACACGTTTTTTATGGTCTGGAAGGTTTAATATCTTTTAAAAAACAATATAAACGATAGAAGTCACTTTTTCATTGTTTGCAATTTGTAAAACTGCAGTAAGGCAAAGTGAATATTGAAACTTGCCTGAATACCGTCCATGTGAAAATTCACTCATCATAAGAGGGCAAAAGAAAATTTATTAAAGAGCATAATAATAAGGAAGAATATGAAATAAGATGGAAAGGTCATCAGATGTTTTCTGATAAATTTTTACCTTCCAGTTTCCTTGTAGATAAAAAAACATTGCACAAATAAATATTCATTAATATTATACATTATGCAACAAAAAAATTAAAAGTCAGTTTTTTTAGAGGGCGTAGCTGCTCAATGCTACTCATCAATGATGGCACATGATGTGGGCCCAAGTTATTTTGAATATTTATGTCCATGATTATTTTAATATTGTTTCTCCAGCGACTTCTCATTAAAAATTTTTCGGAATATTTGAAAAATGATATGATCATTAATATTGCCAAATCTGAAAGGCGCGACACATTTCTCGCAAGCTCTTGACAAAATAAAATATTTTATTTTCTTATAAATCGGCAAACCAAAAATTTTAATCGTGAATAGTTGAAATACCTACATGAAGCTAACTATACTCAGTAACGTTCCATTTTTCATGTTCAAGTGTGGGCCGATTAATTCGTTAACAAATCGTTAAGAATTATATATTCAAACTTAGAACATTTTTTAAAAATGTCAATAAAACCTGTAAAAATGACAAATTATATTAATTGACAATAAAATGTGTAAAATACTTTTATTTTTATATATTTATAAAATTCGGATAAAATAAATTTTAAATTTAATTAAATTAAATTGGAGAAAGATTTACTGACTCAGCTTAACGGAACTCCATGATTAAAATTATTACTTTCTCAACTTTGTTGAGTCTATTTTTCCCTAGTGTACTGTGCAATACAGATTAATAAAGCATAATTACATAACAAAAGCTTGGAAATAACAAAAACTAGTTTATTAACACATAAATTACATTTAAAAAATGCAACTAGCAAGAAAGTAAAGCAATTAACGCTTAATTACAAAAAATTACCTGTCGCTAATTGAAAGTTCAAAAATGCAATCCTTGGAACTAAAGTTGTTCTAATTTGAATCTGTTATTTAAACTATATCCGCAAAAAAAATTTGAAATTTAATAAATACCGTCAAATTATTTGGGTACCGTTCTATTAAATTTTTTATAAAACACCGAAATCTTTAATCGAACGGTAATTTTTAATTATATACGAATGATCACACTAATAAGCCAAAATGCAGTTACTAATTAAGAATTTATATTCGATAAATATTTTCCAGTATTATTAACATACATTATGCAGGTACTGAAGACGAATGGAATTTATAGACGTTGGAAAAACAATTTTTTTGACAGAATTGGGGTTTAAATCCATTGTTTTTTGCCAATTAAGATTTCTTGTATGATAAATGGTTATAGATGGTATCTAACACCTCTTTTCAAACTCCCGGACGTACTAATCATCATATAATGATTATTTCGTGACGTAAACGTACTTTGAGGATCTTTTTTGTATTATTAATAATGACGTCAATATTTAAAAAAAATAGGAAATTGAAATCAATGTAACTAAGAATGTAATTAACGCGGAGTTAAATATAAAGGTGATAAAAATATTTCAGGAGAATGTAATGAGGAAGTAAGTTTTTCTTCCACTTTTGAAGGTATTTCTGATATAAATTGAAGGTAATTTTTTTTCGTCAATGTCCAGGATAAGAATGCACTCATGAGGTCTAGTAAACGGTAAGAGGTAGAGATTTCTTGGACTCGTTCCTCTTGGATTATATTCTAGTGGTAATTTTGCTAATCTACTACCTTCCATTCTAATGACATGTTGATGTAGAAATTATTTCCTTGGGTTACGTTATCCTTAATTGCTAATATGTCAAGAAAGCTATAAACAAGTGCTTACTCTTTACGCAACCAAAATTGAAATCTATTGATTCGTTCTCGAGTTATTACAAAAAGTATGTTTAAGGGTTGGGGATGGGGGTTATCGGAAATCTTATGGACCCTTACATGGGGGTGGGTCAATAATTACAAAAATCGTCCTTACGTAATTAATGGACTCTCCCTGGATATGTTAAACAATAGATAAAAAATTGGGTTATTGTTTAGCCCAAAAAAATTTAATATCGGGCGATTAGTTCACGAGTTATTGCAAGAACTATTTTATCATAGTATTTTCTCAAATACTTTTTAGAATAACTCAACAGCAAATTAGTCGATCTTTTTAGTCGATTCGAGAGTTGAAACGAATCAGTAATTAAATGCTCTACCCTAAATCACATATCAATATACAATAACAAAGTTAGTGTGAAAATCTTAAAGCCTGAATTATTATATAATTATTATATTACTTATTATTTCTAATAAAATTAGAGCTAAGTTAATGAATATAATTATTTGCCTATCAATTCTTCTTCTAGTAAATTAAAATATATAAAATATCTTGAGTTTTTAATGTTGATGCAAGAAATTAATGCTTGTATATACACTATAACACGTGTTTCGCTCTCATCTGAGCTCGTCAGATACCACAAGATAGCTTATCGAGGTAGATCTTACGTAAATAAATAATTAACAAAGTAAACCAAAATTTTGACCAATAATTGAAATAAGTACATTAGAATTGATTGAGTAATCTAATACACTAACAGGTAACTGCATAGATAAGTTAATCGAACAGGAACAATGATACTTGTATTTTAATCAAATATTACAAAAATGTTGGGTTTTTCTAATATTTACTTAATGAATCCTTTTATATCACAATACACAGATTAATTAAACTATCTGGAATTTAATTAGTCACCACAATTTATTCCATGATCCACAAGTAGGTATGATATCCTCGCAAAGGTATTTTATGTGTAATTAGTCGATACAGATAAATGCCTAATAATTTCACACAAATTTTAAATCATTGGTTAGACGAGAACGTAAATAATTTAAACAAATTAAATCCGATACAATTGAGTTTCTTGAAAGGGAAATAGCAAATAATAGCGTGTCCATCAATTTAATTAGACAAGGTTAAAGTGGTATAATTTGTTAATTAATTTAGAAATGTAGAAACTTTATAAGTTTATACCTTTATTTAAGTCACGATTATCCTTCAAATTTAATTAAAAAATGTTTTTTGCACGGCTACGTAAGGGTTAAATTTAAAGAAAAGGGAAATTTATGTTATTTGTATATTGATCGCATTTTTTACAACATTGATTGGAGTTATCACTATTATAGTTTACCTCAAGGCCGTTTAAAGGTTTACTTTTATCACGAAAGTAAAAATAATCACGTAAAGAATTCGAATTATGATAATTTAATTATTTGTCCCTTGAAATGTATAACAGGTGAAAGAAAATATTAACCATTTTGACTAGAATTTTGGGACTGCAATTATGTTTCTAAAAAGTTTATAATTTGGATTTAGCACAACTGTGCAGTATTCCATAAGAAATAAAAGTGGTTATAGAATTTCGATACAATATATCACAGTCTGTCATATTTTAAAGAGATACTGAAATTGTAAATTTTCTGTGAGAAAATTAATGTGCCCAAAAGTATTCCATGTGTGCATAACAGTTGCTATGAACAATTAAATTCTTCTTTAAGATTATTGCACAATTCTTAATTTGGCAACATCCAGATTTAACAATGCATAGACTCTTGACAGTATAATAAAAGAATAATAGAAGACTACCTAATGAAAATTTCTTCCTACGCGGTTATTCAAAAAATGATTAAAATAATTCAAAGATTAAATCGCCAATATACCTACACAAGCTGTTAAATATTTTAAATAATGCATTTGGTATAATCTTGACAGTTGAAATTAAAATGGACAGAACTTAAATCAAAATTAAAATATCTTACCCTGATAAAAGGCTTCTTGGGTAAATCATCATAATCCTCTTTAAAATTATCAGTTTCTGAATCAACACTCATTTTCACATCAATTTTTAAACCACAACAATTTTAAATTTTGCACTTTCAAGTTAATTCAATTATTTACATCTTAAATTAAAACGCACGAAAAAGTTCCCATTAACCAAAAATGAAAAACTTTCAATTGCTTAAAAGTGATTTTAACTAGTAAGATCCGAATAAGCACAGTTCGCACGTTTAACTCTTAATGAAGGCGAATAAATTTTCCAATTAAGTTAGGATTTAAAATTTAAAATATAAACATAGCGTGTGTATAGTAACGACCTAGTTCGGCGATACGTGCGGAAACAAGCGGTGACTGATCAACAATACCTGACGCCCCCACCCGAAAACGACCTACCTGGCTTTTGATTAAGCAAGGTGACTGCGCACCATTTAAACAACATGTTTGGTATTTCTATATGACATAAAAATTGTTTGTCCCAAACATAATACATTTATCTGGTGGGTACATAGGTATGTCTATTGTGAGCTGTACCACGAATGGTTCAGCTCTTCATGATATGGCTCGGTAAACGTAAGCCCAAAAAATTAACAAATTTGGAATATTGCTACTGTTGAATTTAATTTGGTGCCTCTTTGAGTGGACCAAGTTTACTTTTCGATCAAGTGGATAAGTGGGTAGTTTATCTAGCAGACTAATCTACCCTTTGCATTTTTCAGCCATGTGTTACATAATTTTATAATTTACACGTCTGAATCCGCGATAGTTCACCAGCTTTGCTTATTGCAACGATTTTGAATCCATAATTTAGTTTAAAAATTATTTTGTTGAGGAAGTACTAAACTGTCTGTTATATGGCGAATAAATACGGTAAAAATTGTACTACAACCTGGGTTAGTCATAGTTAAAATCAGAATCACTTAAAGTGCATTACTGCTTCTTTAATATTCATGGAACGAATGTCTTTCTGGTGTCATAATGGAGTTTTTAACACCGGAACTCTTCAACACTGGAGTCAATATCCTCCAACAAAACTCAACAGAAACAACAAATTCAGAAGTTAATTTTGCATTTACTTAATTTAAGTGCAAGTAACGTCAAATGAATTAGTAATACTATAAAATTGTATACAGCTCCATTGCTTCCTAAACTTTCTTGTTCAGGTAACACACAATTTAAAAAGTCAATAAAAGTTTATCGTGGCTTACGGTTGCGGTTTTGCGGTTTAAAACGCAATGGCGTTTTAATCAATATTTTATTGACACTAATTCATTTGAAAATCTAATAGATACTAACTTGAGTGATTTAAACAGTAGCGGAGCCAAGTTATGGCTAAAGAGATGCGAATTTAATGTATTATCAGGAAGGAGTTCTCTTTAGAGACACAACCATCATCACAATGGACCGACACACACGATTGACAAAGTGTAATTAGTCAATATAAACCAGACTTCACCAACAAAAAACGCATGAAATGCGAAAGAAGTCGAAAACACCGACCTACAGAAACCTCATTGCATTATCAGCTGATTTCGACTTTAGCCATACGGCATAGTCTCATCAGATGCACCCTGGTTCTGCGGTACAATGCCAACGAGCCATCAATCACATAAATCCATAACGTTAAAAGTTGGCTAGGTAACTCCGGCTATCTGACGCCACCTGTCGTTGTGTGTGTGGACGCATACTGATCCTAAAGCAAACAGCAGGTATCAAACGACTACCAAAACTGCCTACAAAGGATCTGGTGTAAAAGCGATCATAAATCTCGCGTCTAATACATGTTCAGGAAGGAGTTCTCTTTAGAGACACAACCATCATCACAATGGACCGACACACACGATTGACAAAGTGTAATTAGTCAATATAAACCAGACTTCACCAACAAAAAACGCATGAAATGCGAAAGAAGTCGAAAACACCGACCTACAGAAACCTCATTGCATTATCAGCTGATTTCGACTTTAGCTAGCCATACGGCATAGTCTCATCAGATGCACCCTGGTTCTGCGGTACAATGCCAACGTGCCAATTAATGTATTATGTTTATATAAACATAGAATTTGATCAAATCAGTGATTACACATATTTACCGAATATTACGTATAATTCTTCTGCCACATCTACTGACATAGTTGAATCGAAGTGGTGTCGTCAAGAAACATTTTATTTGCGGCTCTACAAACACAACACTGTGAAGCTGATCCGATCCGGCCAATCTTTTCGGCCATAATAATCTTGACGTGCGCTGAAACATAAACTACACTCTGAGACGCAACCCCTAATAAGAGGGGCTAAACAAAACAGAGACCAGAGTTTTTCGCAATTAATTTGTATACTCACGATGTTACAGACTAGCCCTCGATTCGTCGCGGATGCGAGGCAGTGAATTCTGAAATAAAAAGTAGTTTGGGGGAACTCCAATAAAAGCAATACTGATCTCAGATGGTACGAAAATTCAAGATAGCGAATTGAGTCCGTTAGTGGCTACGTCACAACGCCTAGAAATTGGCAAACCGTCTAACGCGAATTGACTAAGTGGTTTGCGCCCATTTGAAAAAGAACATAACACGAACATTTGCAAACACGACGATCGCATCAAGGAAAGTGTCAACTGTTTCAACATAACCCTATTAAATTCATTTATTTGTTATAAACTTATATTAATTATGTAAATAATTCACTATTCTACTAATTATAGTCTACTATTTTATGGTAGAAAGTTCCTTAAGTATTTAAAGCAAACCATTTTTTAAATTTAATTGGTTGCTCTCATTCTGGTGAAAAACCATTAGAATGCATGACATTATAATTAATAGTTTAAATAATATAAAGACCTTTTAAAACCTTTTTAACGTATAGATTTAAATTTTAGGAAACATACTGCGATTTTCACCTCAACGGTGTCTTTTTCTTTGAATTATATTTTATTTAAAAAGTGTTAAAAATAATTGTCAAACGTAGAAGGTTTCTCGCTACTGTGAATTCAATCACAATTGTACAATATTGTGCACTTCACTCAATTTTTCTCATTAACTAAACTTTCACATACCGTAAAATGGGGTGAATCACAACAGGCAGGTGAATCACAACAAAAGTTTGGGAAGGCACAAATAATTTTTCTGTACTGCAATATTGAATAAAATTATTTGATTAATCATTGATGCACAGAAAAATTATTTGTGCCTTCCCAAACTTTTGTTGTGATTCACCTGCCTGTTGTGATTCACCCCATTTTACGGTATGTGAAAGTTTAGTTAATGAGAAAAATTGAGTGAAGTGCACAATATTGTACAATTGTGATCACGGTGTAGAAACTTCATAGAAAAATATTAGACCCTGATTTTAATGGTATTTTAGTTGTCGGATTTTCTTAAGATGGCGCTGTTTCAATATTTATTTAGAAAAGTAAACAATAACATAACATATATCATAGAATATCCTATAAGTTGGAATTGTAAGACGATTAATAAATTATAATAGTGAAAAATAGTTAAATTGAATGGAAATATAGTGGAATAATTTAGTTTAGTCTGATTTAGTTGACCCATGACACCCAGGGGGCGCAACGAAAAGACAGTATAAGACTGACTACAATTTTAACATGGAAGTTTCCCTTCTATTGTAATCTTTTATTCTATGATTGTGATTGAATTCACAGTAGCGAGAAACCTTCTACGTTTGACAATTATTTTTAACACTTTTTAAATAAAATATAATTCAAAGAAAAAGACACCGTTGAGGTGAAAATCGCAGTATGTTTCCTAAAATTTAAATCTATACGTTAAAAAGGTTTTAAAAGGTCTTTATATTATTTAAACTATTAATTATAATGTCATGCATTCTAATGGTTTTTCACCAGAATGAGAGCAACCAATTAAATTTAAAAAATGGTTTGCTTTAAATACTTAAGGAACTTTCTACCATAAAATAGTAGACTATAATTAGTAGAATAGTGAATTATTTACATAATTAATATAAGTTTATAACAAATAAATGAATTTAATAGGGTTATGTTGAAACAGTTGACACTTTCCTTGATGCGATCGTCGTGTTTGCAAATGTTCGTGTTATGTTCTTTTTCAAATGGGCGCAAACCACTTAGTCAATTCGCGTTAGACGGTTTGCCAATTTCTAGGCGTTGTGACGTCACACTAACGGACTCAATTGGCGTTACCAAAAAGAATGGAAGCTTGTGGTTATGTTGTTGTTGTTGTTGTTGTTGTTGTTGTTGAAATAACAACACCCATACACGACGCTAAACGAATGAAGTCTGATGTAAGCGTACAACTTTTTTACCAAAGACTGCGTAGTAGTTCGGGCAGAAATAGAGTACTTATAGAGAATCTAGAGAAAAATTGTTCTACTTTTAAGTAAAAATTGTTCTCTGTTTATTTAATTACATTTAATTTGATACAAATGACATTGCAATCAGCTAACTAGAATCTGAGACATCTACAATCAACTAAAAACACTTATTTTTCAAAACGCAAAATACGAAAATAGTGCAATAGCTCGAAAAATGTTCTACTAACAATGTTTTGACTTCATTTTCGAATTCGACTTGCGATTTTGCAAAAGAAATTATTGTAAGAGTCATGGATACAAAAAATTGCTGTAAACTAGCGTTTAGACATGTGGTTTCAACAAGACGTTACCACGTGCCACACATTACGAGAAACAATGCAGTTATTGCACACAAAGTTTCCCGACCGTGCCATCTCTCGTTTTCACGCCGTTGAATATTTTTCTTTAGAGTTATGTAAAACAAAAGGTGTATGCCGTATGCCAATGACCCCCAAACAATTTCAGAGTTAAAGGACGATATTCCACGTGTTATTTATACAGAATTTATGCCGAAAAGTAATGGGAAATTTGATCAAAAGAACGGAAGTCTGCAAGGCCGGCCCTTGCGGCCATTTGACCGATATCATTTTTCATGTTTATTGTCAATGTCTTAAACATTATATTAAAATAAATAGTATTATCAGTCAATTATCAAGAACCGAGGTGTTAATTTAAAATTTAAATTGTTACCTCCAATATTGAGTCACCCATTATAAGTAACTGCATATTTAATCAAAATTTTTGAACATCTTCAATTAAATCAAAAATATGCATATTTTTAAAATTCCATGCAAATATTTTAATCGCGATTTCGCGAAATATATTGGGATTTTATAATCATTTCGAAATTTCGTATTGACATTTTTTTTTAATCAAAAGCAAGTTTCCAGGCAAATAGACAGCAACACGTTAGATTTTCAATTGTTATGTCATAAAATATCCAACAGACAGTTAACAGTTTTAGTTCTTATCAAGTGCATTTCTATAACCAAAAATGGATTTGCCATGGTTCAAGCCAAACGATTTTCGCAAACCCTCAGGTCATATAATATTTGTGCATACGAAATGTGGATTAAGCGAAAAGGACTACTACTTAGCTAATATCGTTTTTGCTCTTTTACAAATGTCCAGGTTAGTGACAATTTATACGGCCGAAGTGGATCCATTGAGCCCTTTAAATAATATAGAGGATGCGACTAACAATCTGAAGTTTATACGTACATGGGGAAGACTACCTATGGTACCGCTAGTGGCACTAAATGCTTTTATTAAACATGTTCAAATGATGAGCTTAGTATTCCAAGTGATGCTAAGACCACCAAGTCCCCTACCAAGTTTGATTATTACCGACACGCACACTTGGGCTCTTTCTTTTCTAAAGAACTTCACTTCATATCGAGTAATACATATTCATCATTTTCCACTTATTTATACAGAAAATTTATTGCATCCCTTGCCGATGGCACATTTTAAACGTTCGACTGTACGCGCACTTAGACAAGCCGATGAAATAATTGTGCAGACCAAATGTTTGAAGGAAGTTATGGAAAGCTCTTTAGGTGAGCTTGCAAATAAAATAACAGTTCTAAATCCTTGTTATGACATCGGACCTTGGTTGAATGAACCACTTGATGTGAGAACCGTACTGCCGATGCTACCTGACGATTTCATCCTTTTTGCAGCTTTTGGAAAATTCAAACCAAGAAGTAATTTCGAAGCGCTGTTTGAAGCTTTCAGATATTTCACTTATTACAATGAGAAATCGATTGTTTTAAGAACCCGGGTGGTGATTGTTGGTTATCTAGATCCATTAAGTAACTTGGAATTGACTTACTTCAATGAATTGGTGGCCAAAGCTAAAGAGTTACCTTGTAAATCTAATATAATTTTCTTGCAACATTCCAATGTTATTCAACAAATATCTATAATAAATAACAGCAGCGCAATTTTAAATCCCATGAATCAGAATGCTCATCCGGGTACTATTCTACTTGCGATGAATTTAAAGGTGCCAATTGTGTCTGCGGATAATGGCTTTGCTGCAGAAGTATTGGAGAACGGCGTGAGTGGATTCTTGATTGACAAGATGGTCGACAATAAGCCAGCTATGTTTGCAAGGAAGATGTCCG